>CM046952.1:140487239-141800055 GCA_025698515.1 Gossypium sturtianum
CGACTTCCTATCAGGTGTGTATTTCGCACTACTCTAGCTGTAGAGCGACAAATGCCGAAATGCTGGTCACACGACGATGGTAGCCATACGAGCGTGCGAGCGCACGTGTGGGAGCTTCAACGCGATAGTTGAGGCCACTATGAGTGTTCTTGTGGGTATAGGCTGTTTGGGCCACGATGGGCCGAAAGGGGCCATGTGGGCCCGTGAGCCCATATGAATATATTATATGACTGTGTAGTAGATATTGGATTGGACTATGTGAATCTAGTATCGGTGGCTAGATTTGGGCTAAATGGGTCACACGAGCGTATGGGCCCATTTGGGCTGAGAATGGGCCCTAGGCCCATTTGGGCTGAGAATGGGCCTTAGGCCCATTCGCATCGTTATCTCTGTTTAGAATACCCCGGTTTGTAAAATTACTGAAATACCCACAGTTTACAAAATTACCGAAACATCCTCGGTTTATAAAATTACTGAAATACCCCCGATTTGTAAAATTACCGAAATACCCCCAGTTTGTAAAATTACTGAAATATCCCCGATTTGCAAAATTTTCAAAATACCCCCGGTTTTGTAAAATTACTGAAATACCCCCGGTTTGCAAAATTACTGAAATACCCCCAGCTTGTAAAATTACCGAAATACTCCGGTTTGCGAAATTATAGAAATACCCCTATAGGGTAGAATTACCGAAATACCCCGGTAGGGTAGAATTACCGAAATACCTATGTAGGGTAGAATTACTGAAATACCCCTGAAGGGTAGAATTACCAAAATACCCCGAAAGGATAGGATTACCGAAATACCCTTATAGGGTAAAATGACTATTTTTCCCTTGTAAGTAAATGACTGATTTAGACTGTGAATTTGACTGATTTGGCTGTGATTGTATAATTATGAGTTTAACTGACTTGACTGTGGGTGTGTGAGTGATATGCTGTTAATATATGTTTAGATGATTGTTATTGAGCATGGCCATTTTGCATACATGTGTAATGATTGAGCATGACATACACGACATATTGCATGGGGTTGGGATTTGTATTTTGGAGGAAGTACTGTACTGGTGGCTATGCCACGTTTCTTGATTTAGTGGCCTTGCCACGATATCACGATTCTAGTGGCTCGACCATGTATCTTTATTATTGGCGACTTTCTTTGCGTTGATCTTGGCGGCTCGGTGCGCTCTTGGTGTGTAGGGCTGAGTGGGTCGACTTGGTCCCCACATGGTGTGTAGGGTTGGTACGGGTGGTGTGTTTGGTTGGATCGGGGTGGGATGCATCCTCATACTGTTGCATATTTGTTTATGAGATTTGTCACTGTACTGGGCTTAGGCCACTTGTTCTGTTATTGGTTTGGGCTAGGCCCAATTGATACTGTTATGGGCTGTGACCCAAATAATTTCGTAGTGGGCTTTGACCCACGTATGCTCTGATTTGTCTTTGTCTTTATTCTTGTTGAAAGGGCTTCGCCCGCATCATTTAGGTTTACATACGTGTCTTGACCGATACTCTGGTAAGGGGATTACACACTGAGTTTTCATAAACTCACCCCGTTTTTAACTGTGCAGGTAATCCTCAACCTTAGACGGATCGGAGCTGCGAGAGACTCGGAGGTGACCACACGTCCGATTGGCTTTAAAGTTAAACTTAGCAACTCCTATTTTATTCTAGTTTAATTTATTGGGTTATTAATTTTGTAATAAGGCCTTAAGATTTCTGAACTTTAAGTTTTGGGATTTTATTGATTGTTTTATAATTGCTAGAAGTAGAACACGATTTTTAAAAATAACTACTATTTTTCAAAATATCACGTTCCGCAACTGTTTTAAATTAAGCTTCCGCAACAAAAAAGGTTTTAAAGATAACAATGTTTTCCAAAAATGATTTCTAATAAACCACGTTTTGATAATAAGCAAACGAAATCTGAGGTTTTGAATAGCAGAAAGTTTTAAGTTGTAAGAAGGGTTTCTAATGAAAGCAGGGTTTTCGAAAAACTCTTCAATGTGACACTCCAGATTTGGGCCTAACTTCTAGGCCGGGTTTGGGGTGTTACAATTCACTTTAATTCTTAGGCTAAATAATAGAAAGAGAGTCAGTATTAGTACTTTTGGTTCCCTTGGGTTCGACAATCCGGTCTTGCCACTAAACTATACTACTGTTCGATAGGTGCGCTTTCATCAATCGTTGTCATAGTTAGTTTCTAGGCGAGATCATTCATTATATAAATTTTTAAGACTCTGACATACGATCACCCATCCCTGCACTCCAAGTAGGACCTCGAAAAGCAAATCCAACCTTATACTCCATAGAATGTCATCTCGGGTTGCCCGACAACGATGATCATCAGCATTGTCCTCGACCCTCAGGGAATTGGGACCGCCCTCGACCCTCTGGGAATTGGGGCTAACAGTGTATAGATAAACTGCCAGTCTAATATATTATGCAGTAAAGCTAGCGTATAAAAATCTGTCTTGTGCAATACGGTAAACCACAATCTGACATGCGGTATGAAGCGCAGATTAGATAGTGAGTGCGTAGCGTAGCTAACGTACATGCGATCTGATGCAATGCAAGAATCCGCTATACCGATGAGTTGCGATAAAATTCCTAGATCGATCAATGATACGCAGCGATCTTGGCGACGTATGTCTTTGTCTGATGTAGTGCAAAATTTCATGATATAGTCAAATCGTCCACGACCCTCAGGGTATTGGGACCGTTCTCGACCCTCTGGATATTAGGGCTTCAGTATGCAGTTAAACTGTCAAATCGTAAATCTTCCTTCTCTTTAAAATCCCAACCCAAAATACTTTATATTCAGATGTATATATGCAAATATATGTATGCAGATGTATGAATACAGATGCACCAATTCAGAATACAATTTCAGGTAGTCATTCAAAAGCGATCACTTACGATCGATCAATCGATTCTAAACGTGCACACTTATGCACTCAGATTCAGTACCTAGCATAACACACATTCACTTACAAGTAGTACATAATTCAAATTCAGAACAGAATCGTATTCACCCTCAGTAAGCTTAGTCGAGGGGTTGGAACACATAGACCCACAATGGCATTCGATTTGCCCTAAAATCAGAATTTGGCGAGTTAGGGCCATAAGCTCGTGTGTTCCAGCCGTGTAGAGCAATCCAGGCCGTGTGGGGATCCAAACAGCCGTGTGAGGGGTGGCACACGGCCGTGTGACAAAGGTACACGCCCGTGTGGTGCAAGGACACAGCCGTGTGAACAGGCCATGTAACTCACTGTCCAATCTTCCTAGTATTAGGTGCAGGGCAGACACGGCCGTGTGAAGGTGTCACACACTCGTGTGGCCATCAGACACGGCCGTGTGTCCCATAACACACGCCCGTGTAGAATCTCTAGGCCCTAAATCAGTCACACGACCGTGTGTCCCGAAGCACACGCCCGTGTAGGAACCTAATTTTCCCAAATCTTTCACACGGTCGTGTGACTCTAAATCCTTAATTCCCCAAACTCACACGCCCGTGTGCTCAGAGGACACGGCCGTGTGAATTTCGACAAAAATCCTCAAATCGGCCACACGCACGTATGGCCAGGCCGTGTGGAACCCAAAATCGGCCGAAAACCCTAATTCACAAATCCACACGGTCGTGTGCCTCGGCACACCCCCGTGTGGTCGTTGGGGAGGCTACGAAACCACCTCAATTTAGCCTCGAAAACATTATTTTGGCCACTGTAACAGTCCCTGAACTTTACCCTATCAACATATATTAGAAAACAATGATTTCCCTTCACTTTTATCGTCTAAAAACTCAAAAACGAAGGGGTAATACTTAACTACGGAAAGCTGAAGAAAAGGGATTCTTAAAATAAGATAGCAATCGATTTAAAAATAGAAAGTAGTAACCAGATTCAAATCCCACACCTGATTTGACGATGAAGAGAACGGCGGAGGAGCGACAATCCCGAAACCGCAGTTAAAAACGTTTGAGTAATAAGAAAAAATAAAAGAAAGAAAACGGAGAGGAGAAGGGAGAAGAAACGTCAAATAGAAAATTAAAACAATAATAATAATAATTTTTAACATAACAAAAATATTAAGTATTTGTTATAATAAAATAATATCTAAATGAAAAAAGTGCACAAAATATCTCCCTAGCTCACGCAGGGATTCGAACACAGGACCTCAAGCATAATAACACTCCACTTATCCACCGGACCAGCAGGCCCATTCTTGTCACTAAATTGCACAACTCACTACATATGTGCGACTCCTCACTGCCCCTATGCCCAAGACCCCATACCTCTATGCCTAAAATTCGAGACGTTACACGCTGTATGAACATGCACACACGGATATCGAAGAGCTTGAAATATCCCGCACTCGGATCGCTTGTTTCGCAAATCAATTGCATACGACCTAGGTGGAAGATCTGAACGACGGCCGATGTACTCTTGAACTTGAAAAGTTTCCAAGTCACGCGAATACAATTCTGCGTTTATTTTTTGTGCCCTTCGACTATTTACCGCCATGGACTTTCGGACGGCCTCAACGTACACGTGCCCAGCCTCGATCTGCTTAGCTTGTCTCAACCCCATCCTAGGTATTAATGTGGCCAACCTATAGAATGTTGTCGAGAAAACAGCAGAAATCGGCAGATGACATATGCGCCTCAATACAGAGTTGACTGCCTCTACCAGGTTGGTTGTCATCTGCCCATACTGAAACCCCTCATCGTAACTTTGAGTCCATTGTCAGTTCTCCATGGTACCCAACCATGTCCGGAGATCTATTGGTAAAGATGACATCTGAGATTCAAGCCTCGTGAACCTCTGCCTGAATCTTCGTGGTTCTAACTCATGAGCTGTATATTTAATTTGAAATCATCATTTAAAAAAAATAAAAAATATGATAAGTTATTTTTGAAATAACTACAAACAATTTTTTTTTACCCATGTTCACGAGTTCTTTTTCCAATCTTTATTCTTATAATCTATGTGGAAGTTTGCCGCGATGTGCCGGATGCAATAAACAGACCTCCACGGAACCCCCGATCGCCTTATCGCAGCAAGTAATCCTTTCGATCTATCTGATATAAGGAAAATGTTGTCTTCTCTAACAGCGTGCCTCCCCAAATTTTTGAGGAAAAATTCTCAGGACTCGAAGCACTCACGCTCCACGATGGCGAAAGCGATTGAAAGTACATTTTGATTGTCGTCTTGTGCAACAGCAATCAGGAGTATTTGCGTGTATTTCCTGTACAACCATGTCCCGTCCACCTACACTATCGGCTTGTAGTGAGGGAAGGCCCTAACACACGGCTCGAACGTCCAAAACAATCGATGAAAAACTCGTTTCCCCAATTGTATCTCCCCGTTCGGGCCTTTATACGGCAGTGTTTGCAAATCAGTCACTGTCTCAGGCACATACTCCTGCATCTTTGCTATCCACCTTTGAAGTTCGTTGTATGACGCATCCCAGTCACCATACAACTCTCGCATCGCCATTTGCTTTGCCCACCATGCCTTTTGGTACGAAACTTTATACTTAAATCGAGCTTCCATGTCCGCAATAAGGACCGACACATGAATGGTGGGCGACTCTTTCACCAAAGGGATGATGCAGTTGCATATAGTTTTTGCATCTAACTTTTCATGGTCTTGCAACATACGAGCAGACGTGCATGTGTGTGGACCTTCTAGTTTCCTTATCATCCACATCTGTGTCCGCTGCATTAACGTGGCTCGAACACGCCATTTACAACCACTTGACGCTTTCCAACATTCTCCTACGTACAAAGATTGCGTCGACTTCGTTACTTTATAATCCACACCTAACTTCAAGCTAAGTTGTTTTATAGCATGTAAACAGTTTTTTTTTTGTTATCGAATTGTTGTCCTACAAACAACTCTTCATCGCTGAATTCATCATCAAGTAGGTGAGCCGGCACAATATTTGTATATTCTGGGAACTCGCGTGCAAGAGCCGCGTCAGGATCCACGTTGGTCATGAAGAACCCTAGATTATTTCTTATAACTATATCAGGGCCCGTGTTCCCGGCCGAATGGGGGTTTACATTTTCACCCTCTACCGGCCCTTCCTCGTCTATGTCTTCAGCGATGTCATCCAAATCGGGGTCACTGAAATCATCGTTGGGATCAGGGGGGGACTGATCATCATTATCGGACCCTTCATCTCCATCTTCTATGGTGGCCAACACCTCTGGATGGATCTCTAGACGAGGACACGAATTTAGGATGTTATATGAACATCCATCGGTGTTTGGATTTTTGGGAGTTGGCATTGATCGTCCAAAACCCGACTGATCTTCCCAGGAGAAGTTAAGATCAAAATCAATTCCAGAGCACTGGCTTGTTGGATTTACAACTTGAATGGGATTCGGTTCAGCTATCTCCGGGAACAACTCAACCGGGCTGGGATTTTCTATCTCAAGGGGGAAATAAATTGCTATCATTGTCCCTAGATCATCATCATCTTCAAGCTCTATTTCTGAGAACTTAAGCGGATCAGTTGAAACTAGAAATTTGTAAAACAGTCTCAACATTTGCTTTCTGCAACGGGTTACTATCTTTGTATTAATTTTTTGTTTTAAATCTGCTAGCGAAACACGCTTGTTGAATCTCATTCTTATTTTTCCCAACTTTGAAATACACAGCCTTCTTCAGTTGTATTTATCATTTCTCCATCAAAATGAACATAAACAAACAAAATTTGGGAACTCATATTAAAATTTTTTGCCTCCTTCTCAACAAAGAAAAAACTAAAATTTTTAATCTCACTTTTCAACTAATAAAGCAAACAAAAAGCAAACAAAAACTCAAATGAAAAATAAAATATCTATATATATCTGATAAATTTGGTGCTGGCCATCTACTTGTCAGCACCCAAAAAAAAAGTTTTTTTTTAAATTCACTGGTACTGGCCATCAGTGTCCCAAAGTAAAAAAAAAAAAAAATTACTCTGGTGCCAGCCATTACATGGCCAGCACCCCAAAAAATTATTTTTTTTACTCTGGTGTCGGCCAATACATGCTTAGCACCTAAAATTTTATTTTTTTCAATTTTAATGGTGCTGCCCATCAGTGTACAAAAATAAAAACAATTGCATTGGGACACGAAAAAAGTACTCTAGTGCCGGCTAATACATGCCCAGCACCCAAAAATTTTAATTTTTTTTTTTACTCTGGTGCAGGCCAATAAGTGCCCAGCACCCAAAAAAATTAATTTTTTTTTTACTTTGGTGCCGGCCAATAAGTGCCCAGCACCCAAAAAAAAATTTCCGGCACCCAAAATTTTTTTTAAAATTTTAATGGTGCCGGCCATCAGTGTACAAAAGTAAGAAAAAATTGCACTGGGACACGAAAAAAATACCCGGTGCCGACCATCTATAGGCCAGCACCAAAAAAAAAAATTACATCTCTGGTACCTGCCATTACAAGGCCAAAACAAAAAAAAAATTTAAATACTGGTATTTTCGTATACCAGTATGATACGATTTTAAAAAAAAAATAGTTTGGTGCCGGCCATTGGGTTCCCAAAGTAAAAAAAAATCAATTTTTTAAAGCCTGACACAATCATCAGGCAATCATGGGGCCAAAACACTAGGTGGTGCCGGCCATTGGGTTCCCAAAACCCCATTCTACTGTTTATTTCAGGTCATTTTGGTGATTATTTTTTAACCTAGGTCATTTTTATAAATATCAAATTTTTTTGGATCAATTTAGTAACATAGCCGCACTTTTACCACATGTCATGATTAGACCACGTGTTAGATTAGGTTAGTATTTAATTCCATTAAAGGCGAGTACTATATTAATAGACAGAATTATAGTTAAGGTATTATATCGAATAAATTAAAAATTAAGATATCACAGTGACAATTTTATTAAAATACTGGTTATTTTTTATCATTATTTTTTTAAATTTCAACTGAAAAGGGATCTTTATATATAATATTATTATAATATTATCAAATCTTATCAAAAAGTCTACAAGTCACATCTCCCTACAACCTTATGACAACCTAAGCAAATTTGTTATCATGACCATGGGCTTAGGGATAATTAAAAAAATTTAAGGAAAACCGGAGAGGGGCTTCCTCTCCAATCTTTACCTTCTTCTCGCTATATTTGGTCTCTTCCATTGGCTTTCCGTCTTATCTTAAAAGCCGTGAATTGACAAACATTACTATAATATTCGTCAGTGGCGAAGCTAGGAAAAAATTTTAGGGGGTGAAATTAAATTGTTTATATTTTTATAAATTTTAAAAGATTAAATTAAATATTTATCATTTTTAAGGGAGGTTAAAGTATAATTTTACTTTTATTAATTTAAATTTTTTAAGAATTTAAAGGGTCAAAATGATAAATTTTCTATTTTAAAGGGGCTGAGGCCCCTACCAACCCTCTAAATCCGCCTCTGACATCCGTCTTGCTTGATTATTGCATGAATAACTATTATTGAGAGATGATAATTATAAGCTTACAGGTGCAACTATCATTCTTTTTATGCATCTTTTATTTTATATCTAAAAAGTTTAATTAATCAATATGGGTTATTAAATTAAATTAATTAATTTATCATGAGTTACTAAATTTAAGTAATCAATTTGTAAGTTAATGATTAGACCTACTCATGGGTCGGGCCACCAAGCCCGGTCCAAAGGCCCGCCCAAAATGTGGGAGGGTTTGGGCAAAAATATAGGCCCGAAAAATGGGCTTGGACAAAAAAATAATGCCAGTTTAAAAAATGGGCCGAGCCTCGAGTAAGGCATTTTTGGCCCGGGCCCGGCCCAGCCCGAATTCACTAAAGGACAAAAAAATTTGCCTTTTTTTTATTTTTAATATTATTTTCTTGTTATTTTCTCCCTATTTTGCGATCATTTTACTATTATGTTATTGCTATTTTGTTGTTATTATTAAGATATTGTATAAAACTTATTTTATTGTTAATTTTGTTATTATTTTATAGGCATTTACTTGTTAAGTTGCATCTATCTGAGTGTTATTTAAGTATACATATTTTTTAAAATTTATTTTCAATTTGTTGGGAAATATTTATTTTGATGTTTTTAGTATTTTTGATGTATTATATATATTTTAAAAGTATATAAAAAATAATATAAAAATTAATATGGGCGGGCAGATTCGGGCCCGGGTTTTAGCATTTTTATTTGGGTCGGGCTTTGGCAAAATTTTAGGCCCATTTTTCAGGCCAGGCCTAGCAAAAGGCCTAAATTTTTAGTTGAGCTCGGCCCGGCCCATGCACACCTCTATTTATAGTGTTCCAAATTAGAGGTGCTCATTGGCCGGGCCGGGTCGGGTTCAACTAAAAAATAAGCTCATTTAATAGGCCCGGACCCAACCTGGCCCGCCCGTATTAAAAATAGAACATATTCGCGGCGTTTTTTATGAAAACGTCACTAACCTATATCCTTTTGCGGCGTTTACTAAAAACGCCACTAAAAACCATATAAAAACGGCGCCGTTTTTCAAAATTTTGCAAACTTTAGCTCAACTTTTTCTGGCGTTTTGACAAAAAACGCCACTATTGCTCAATTTTAATTTTTTTCATTTTTAACTTATTTTTTTCTATTTTTTTCTTTCAAAATTTTTGTGCTGAGATTATCATTTTTTAGAATTTTTATTTTTTAAAAATTTTGAATATTAAACTTTTTAACTGAAATATGGACTAAAATATTAAAATTTAAAATTTAAAATTTTTAAGTTTTTAATTTATAAATTTTAATTTTTTTTAAAGATTTTTATAATTTTTAAATTAACATATAAAAAAGATAGTATCATGTCATGTGAATTACCTTGTACGTTTTCACGTCAATGTCATTAAAAAATTAATTTTACAATTACATTCCTATTAAAAATGCGATTTAACATTTTTTAAAAAGTGAAAGGTTTTGGTTCAGAAAATAAGAATCAAATTGATAAAAAAAACATATAAATATTGAAAGTTAAAATTTAATTACGATGATCAATTCTTTTAGGAATTAAATTGATAGATGAGTATGGCATGGTCTAGTATATTGTTGAAAGGATTTCTTTTTTCTTTCTTTTTTTCATCAACGTTATTCTTTAAAGTATTGTCCGCATTAGTTGTTTAGATTTTTATATAAATGGTATTTAATTATATGTATACACCTAAATTTGAATAGCGATACATCTCAGAATTATATATAAATTTCGGTTTAATGTGTAATTCTAGACGTGAAATTCTAATTGTGGTTTATATGTACAGTTGAAACTTTAATTTTAATTTAATCGTACACATTTTAAAAAATAAATACATCAATATATTTTTATATTGAATAAATATAAATATTTATGTATGCAATATATAAATATAAAATGATGTTATATCAATAATTGTGTTAATAATTTACAAGAAATAGATCAAATTAAAGTTCATGTATATAATTGCACACTAAACCATTGTTCATGTATGCTTTTGGGATTTAACCCATTTTGATATATATTTTTTAAAATAATAATTTATATTTATCTTATTTAGATTTATATTATAAAAAATTCCAAGATACACATGTAGTTCATCATATTTACCCCTAAACCCTAAAAATTAAACCCTAAACCCAAACACCAAACCCTAAACTCTAAACTATAAACCTTAAATCATAAACCATAAATCCTTAAACCATATTAGCCTAACCCCTAATCCTAGCTCTTAACCCCTATTAGCCTAACCCCTAAAACCATGAACAATACTAAGACCATAAACACTATAAAACAAGAAATTTGTAAAATAGTCTCAACATTTGCTTTCCGCAACGGGTTGCTATCTTTGTATTAATTTTTCGTTTTAAATCTGCTAGTGAAACACGCTTGTTGAATCTCATTCCTATTTTTTCCCGACTTTGAAATACATAGCCTTCTTCAGTTGTATTTATCATTTCTCCATCAAAATGAACATAAACAAACAAAATTTGGGAACTCATCTTAAAAAAATTTTGCTCCCTTCTCAACAAAGAAAAAACTAAAATTTTTAATCTCTTTTTCAACTAATAAAGCAACCAAAAAACAAACAAAAGCTCAAATGGAAGATAAAATACCTATATATATCTGATAAATTTGGTGCTGGCCATCTACTTGCCAGCACCTAAAAAAAAGTTTTTTTTTAAATTCATCAGTGCCGACCATCAGTGTTCCAAAGTAAAAAAAAAAAAAAAATTTACTCTGGTGTCGGCCAATACATGCCCAGCACCCAAAAAAAATTATTTTTTCAATTTTAATGGTGTTGGCCATCAGTGTACAAAAATAAAAACAATTGCATTGGGACACAAAAAAAGTACTCTAGTTCCGGCCAATACATGCCCAACACCAATTTTTTTTTTTTTTTACTCTAGTGCAGGCCAATAAGTGCCCAGCACCCAAAATTTTTTTTTTTTTTTACTTTGGTGCAGTTTAATAAGTGCCCAGCACCCAAATTTTTTATTTATTTATTTTATATTTTTAGTGTCGGCCAATAGATGCCCAGCACCAAAAAAAAAAGTTTTCCGACACCCAAAATTTTTTTAAAAAAAAATTAATGGTGCCAACCATCAGTGTACAAAAGTAAAAAAAATTACATTGGGACGCGAAAAAATACCTGGTGCCAGCTAGGGGTGAGCGTTCAATCGAATCGAATGAAAAAAATTTCAAGTTAATCGAGTTGACGAATCATATTTTATCATCCTAATTTGATTTAAAATTTTCTCGAATCGAGTCGAATGAGATGAAATTTGAATCGAATCGAATATATTTGTTCGAGTTAAATTTTAAAAAATAATTTTGGGTCCTTGTAACCACTGTCACCCACAGTAATCAATTTTTTTATTAACTTTTATCACCTCATAATTTATTTATTAATCTTTTATATACGGGTTAGCTTCTTTGCTTACTTAGTTCTTCAGATTCTTGTCACTATGTATTTTGGAATTAAAAAATATATTAAATGTAAAAATGTGATTTTTTTTTAATAAAAGTCATTTTAAAGATAAAATGTGAAATTGATACCCATATAAAATTTTAACACAAATATTTTATGGCATCATTAATAATTCAATTTTAATATAAATATTCATTATGACTAAACAATTCAATAATATAAATAATATAAAATGTAAATTTAATTTAATAATATAAATAGTAGATATAAATTAAATTATTACTATTTATGTTTAGGGATTTTTTATTGGATAATTTTAATTTTTTTATTTGGGAGTACAGGGTGAGATGTAAAAGTTTAGGTTGAAAATAAAAAGTTTTGGGAGTAAAAGTTTGAGGGAAAGTAAATAGGAGGAGTAAAATTTTGGAGGGAAAATATTAAAAAAATTTGGGGGGATGGGTTTGGGATAGATAGGAGGTGGGATGGGAATGGAGTAAAAGTTTTAGGGGGAAAGTGGGAGGGAGTAAAAATTTTGGGGGAAAATAAAAAGTTTTGAGGGTTTTTGAAAGTAAAATTTTGAGGAAAAGTAAATGAGAGAGTAAAATTTTGTTGGGAAATGGATTTTGAGTAGATGGGGGGTTGGGTTGGGTGGGGAGTAAAAGTTTTGAGGGAAAAGTAAAAAAGTTTGGGAGTTTGGGGTAAAAATGTAAAATATTATAGTTTGATATTTAAAATATTCGAGTTATTCGAATTCAAAAATTTAACTTGATTTGAACTCGAAATTCGAAAAAAAATCGAGTTGACTCGATTAACTTGAATAACTCAATTCGTTTAACTCGAAATTCGAAATTTTTTTCGATTTTTTCGAGTCGAATCGAGTTTTGCTCACCCCTAGTGCCAGCCATCTACAGGCCAGCACCAAATTTTTTTTTTTTTTACATCTCTGGTACCTGCCATTACAAGGCCAAAACCAAAAAAAAATAAATTTAAATACTGGTATTTTTGTATACCAGTATGATACGATTTTAAAAAAAAATAGCCTGGTACCGGCCATTGGGTTCCCAAAATCAAAAAAATTAATTTTTTAAAGTCTGACACAATCATAAGGCAATCATGGGGCCAAAACATTAGGTGGTGCCGGCCATTGGGTTCTCAAAACCCCATTCTATTGTTTATTTCAGGTGATTTTGGTGATTATTTTTTAACCTAAGTCATTTTTGTAAATATCAAAAAATTTTGGGTTAGTTTAGTAAAATAGCCGCACTTTTACCATATGTTAGTTCATGATTAGACCACGTGTTAGATTAGGTTAGTATTTAACTCCATTAAAGGCGAATACTATATTAATAGACGGAATTAAAGTTAAGGTATTATATCGTATAAATTAAAAATTAAGATATCACAGTGACAATTTTATTAAAGTACTGGTTATTTTTTACCATTTTTTTTTTTAATTTCAACTGAAAAGGGATCTTTATATATAATATTATTATAATATTATCAAATCTTATCAAGAGGTCCACAAGTCACATCTCCCTACAACCTTATGACAACCTAAGCAAATTTGTTATCATGACCATGGGCTTAGGGATAATTAAAAAAATTTAAAGAAAACCGGAGAGGGGCTTCCTCTCCAATCTTTCCCTTCTTCTCTCTATATTTGGTCTCTTCCATTGGCTTTCCGTCTTATCTTAAACGCGGTGAATTGACAAACATTACTATGACATCCATCAGGGGCGAAGTTAGGAAAAAATTTTAGGGGGTGAAGTTAAATTGTCTATGTTTTTATAATTTTTAAAAGATTAAATTAAATTTTATCATTTTTAAGGGAGGTCAAAGTATAATTTTACTTTTATTAATTTAAAATTTTTAAAAATTTAAAGTGTCAAAATGATAAATTTTCTATTTTAAGGGGGCTGAGGCCCCTACAACTCCCTAAATCTGCCTCTGACATTCGTCTTGTTTGATTATTGCATGAATAACTATTATTGAGAGATGATAATTATAAGCTTACCAGGTGCATCTATCATCCTTTTTATGCATCTTTTATTTTATATCTAAAAAGTTTAATTAATCAATATGAGTTATTAAATTTAATTAATTAATTTATCATGAGTTACTAAATTTAAGTAATCAATTTGTAAGTTAATGATTAGACCTGCTCATGAGTCGGGCCACCAAGCCCGGTCCGAAGGCCCGCCCGAAATGTGGGAGGGTTTGGGCAAAAATAGAGAACGAAAAATGGGCTTGGACAAAAAAATAATGCCAGTTTAAAAAATAGGCTGGCCTCGGGTAAGGTATTTTTGGCCCGGGCCCGGTCCAGCCCAAATTCACTAAAGGAAAAAAAACCCTGCTTTTTTTTGTTTTTTAATATTTTTTTCTTGTTTTTCTCCATATTTTGCGATCATTTTACTATTATGTTGCTACTATTTTGTTGTTATTGTTTGGATATTGTATAAAACTTATTTTATTCTTAATTTTGTTATTATTTTAAAGACATTTGTTAATTTTGTTATTATGTTATAGCCATTTACTTGTTAAGTTGCATTTATCTTAGTGTTATTTAAGTATACATATTTTTTAAAATTTATTTTCAATTTGTTGGGAAATATTTATTTTGATGTTTTTAGTATTTTTGATGTATTATATATATTTTAAAAGTATATAAAAATAATATAAAAATTAATATGGGCGAACCGATTCGGGCCTGGGTTTTAGCATTTTTATCTGGGTCGGGCTTTGGCAAAATTTTAGGCCCATTTTTCAGGCCAGGCCTAGAAAACGGGCCTAAATTTTTAGTTGAGCTCGGCCCGGCCCATGCACACCTCTATTTATGGTGTTCCAAATTAGAGGTGCTCATTGGCCGGGCCGGGCCGGGTTCAACTAAAAAATAAGCTCATTTACTAGGCCGGACCCAACCCACTACCAGTATTAATTTTTATATTATTTTTATATAATTTTTAAATATATATAAGACATCAAAAATACTAAAAACATCAAAATAAATATTTCCCAACAAATTAAAAATAAATTTTAAAAAATATGTAGACTTAAATAACACTAAGATAAATGCAACTTAACAAGCAAATGCCTCTAAAATAATAACAAAATTAACAAATGCCTTTAAAATAATAACAAAATTAAAAATAAAATAAGTTTATATAATATCCAAACAATAACAACAAAATAGTAGTAACATAATAGTAAAATGGTAGCAAAATAGGGAGAAAACAACATTTTTTAAAAAAAAAAAGCATATTTTTTTTGTACTTTAGTAAATTCGGTCCGGGCCGGGCAGGCTCAGGCCAAAAATGTCTTACCCGAGGCCCGACCCATTTTTTAAATGGACCTTATTTTTTTGTCCAAGCTCATTTTTCGAGCCTATATTTTTGCCTAAATCCTCTCACATTTCGGGCGGGCCGGGTGGCCCTACCCATGATCAGGTCTATTCCAAATTCATAGTAGAACATTTAATTAGGAAATTGATATTTTTAATTCCACTCATTGAAGATTATCTTCATTTAATAAAATATGATTAATAGATTTCTTCAAGTGAAATCTAATAATTTAATTGAAATAATAATTTAATTAAGATAATTTTCATTTAATAAATATTAATTAATAGGCTTGTTTATATTTTACTTAAAAATTTAGATTATATGTTGTTATAAAGAACAAATTTAATAAAACAAACATGCTTCATAATTATAAGTGAAATGTTTTTATAGAAGGTTAAAATAAAACATAAAAATAAGTTATTTTTAGAAGCTTGATTATTATAGCTAAATGTTGTTATAACGGACTGTTATTGTATAGAATATTAGATTGTATATTAATTTTCCTTTTTATATTTATATAACTTATAGGACAAATTACACTAGTAATTACCTAACTATTAACATATTTCTATTTTAATCACTCAACTCTAAAATAATTCAATTTAGCCATTAACACTATCAGCATTTAATATTTTAGTTATTCGTCTATTAAATTATTAACAAGAGCCAAATTGTTTTATTTACTTGGACAAAGACTAAATAACTTTTACCTCTTGGATATTTTGGGTTCTAACAGACAATATTCTACCCTTGTAAGTATGATTAGTTAATAGTTTAAGAGAAGTAAGGATAATTTAGAAAATATTTTAAACACAATATTAGACAAAAGCAAAACAATTACACAAATTAAGATGCATATCTAGCTCAATACACCAATCCTGTAAAATTCCTTCAACAGTTTTTAAATCTTTTCGTTAATGGAAGAGATGAAATCTTTAATTCTTCCCCATTCAGCCTCAACACTCTTCTCTTCTTCCTCTCCAACCCTGGCAGTGGCCTCATATACTGCCCATTCCTTTCCCAATGCATCCACTATACGAAATTAATTATTTATTTGTAGCAGTAGAGATTTGGAGAGCCAACTGAAGGCTACTGCTGGTCGGCAAGCACACAGTAGCCAATTGAAAAGCAAAAACGCAGCAGCTTGTGCCAAGAATTTTGGTTGGTGCAACAATGGCCTTAATCGGTTCAATTTAGACCAGCTAGGGAAGCAAATCTTGAAGCAGCAATCACCCACTATTTTTGGATTTTGGAGCAATTAGCAGCATGTAGAATGGGTGAACAATGAGATGGTAAAGCGGCATTAAATTAAGCCCAATAGCAGCAGAGTTTTGAACATGTTCAGTAATTGACTTGTACAACAAAGTGCAGGAATTTTGGAACCAATCAAGTGAGGAAATTTTGGTAAATGGCAGCAAAATAGCAATACCTTGGAGGTGAAGCAAACTGATTGAAGGAGAAATTAAGAGAAAAAACGAAACTTGATCACGTAACTTTAATATACTACCTTAACATGAAACAAAAGTAAAGTAAGCACAGAATCAAGGCCACTAGAAGGTTGCAGCAGACCAACAAACAAAATATATTACCATAACATGAAACAAAAGGATTAAGCACTTAAAAATAGGCTTAACAGCATAAGTTACTTTCTATGCAAACCATAAATATTATCCTAAAGCTACTTATCTAAGCACAAAAGTTAAAAAATATCATTGCTTGCCACTCTATTCGTCTTCGGACTTGTAATATATCAGCGCCAACTTCGCTTGCTCAGCCACAAATTCAGTTCGCTCCGCAAACAACTCCAACTGCGCCATTTGCAATTTCCTCCATTTTGCCTCCACAGCAGCCTTCTTTTCACCATCAACCATATCCAACCCGACCTTTACAACTCCCACGTCCACGTCAGAGACACAATTTCATATCAAGCAAACTAATGGAACTCTTAGACACCACCTCATCGACCTCTATTGGCACCGCATTGTCTGATTTCTTATCGGATGAAGAAGGCAACCCAGCGTTCAATGCAGCCACTGCCTTGTTATTCCCCTTGGCTTTCCCATCTGACTTGGCAGTTGAAGACTCAAGTTTTCCACTAACCCCCTCTTTGCCCCATATCTTTTTTGACAACTCAAAAGCTTTCTGTTCATGGGCTTTAGAGAAAGTTCGATCCTCACCGTTCTTAGAGAAAGTTTGCAACCGGTGCAGCGGTGTCGGATTCGGATTCGGAATCAGAACCGGATTCATCAGATTCATCGTTAGCGGTTTCAAGCTTTCTGGGTGGTGGGGTCTTCCTCATCTTCTTCCTCAGAAGAAGTCACCTCTTCATCTTCTTCTTCAGAGGAAAGAACGGCTGGTGGGACTTCAACAGGGGTAGAACGCTTTGGTGCCATTGAGAAAGAGAGAGAGAGCCGAGAGTTTGTTTGATGGTTTTATAGGGAAAGAGGCAGTGGGAGATAAAAGTTTTTGTATTCAGAAGGTTGCATCAGTCAAATGGGCTGTAAAATTGACAGAAACGAAGAGTTTTTATTCACTAATGGAAATCTAATTCAAGGTTAACATCTCCAGAACAATACTAACTTTTATGGATGCTTTCATACTCGATTTCTGTCGATTTGTAAAAAAAAAATACTATTTATAAATTTTACTGTACGAAATAAACAACAATCCATTGTCGTCCAGTGGTTAGGATATCTGGCTTTCACCCAGGAGACCCGGGTTCAATTCCCGGCAATGGAAAGTTTTTAAAATTTTTATTGCCCTCCTTTTCTCTTACTGACACGTGGCACACACCCACCAGCTTTTATTCATTTTATAAATCAGTTAATTTTCAACTTTAGTCCTTTTAATATGCTTAAATTTGAGATTTAATTCTTATACTTCAATTTCAACTTTAGTCTTAATATGCTTAAATTTGACATTTAATCCTTATACTTTAATCTCTAACACCATTTGGTCTTTATATTTTTATAATTATTTTAAATAATTTAAAAACCATAGGATAGAGAGATTAAATTCTTCAAAATAAATATTAAAGAAATAAATTATAAATATAAGAAGTGTAAAACTTTTCCTCTATATTTAAAACAACATTTTAAATTCTTTTCGAAACAGGAATCAGATTTTTTCAAAGTGTAGTTTATATGTTTGAATTTGGAATTAAGTGTAAACTAAAGACTTGAATTTTAGGTTAAACTTAAATCATGCTTGGAACATTTCATTGATAAAGATTATTTTTATATAAATTTAATTCTATATTATATTTTAAAAATATTAATATACAAAGTTATGTTTTTATTTTATTTTTTAATAGTAATTTTTAAACATGTATATAAATCCAATATATGAACACCACCTTTCTATGTAAACCTTGTTATTCGTATATTTTTTTTCTTTTTTTAGGGGGTAAGATAGCGAAATAGTTTGACATATTATTACAAGCTAATTCTATCTAATATCATTTGATATGAAACTTTGGTTTTTTTACTTTAATAATATAAAAATAAATAAATAATACCAAAATGGTATCCCACCCACATTATTTACTAAAATGGTATGTTGTGGGTCATTTAATTAATGGCATAGTAGGCTCGGATATATTAATTATGGTACTTTACGTACATAAATTAACTTAGGGCACATTCCTTCATTTTGCAATAATTATAATTATAATTATAAATGTGAAACATGTGTTGAGACAAATTAATAAAGGTCAAAAATCACTTGATCTAATACATAGCAATGCTTGTAAAGCTTGGTTAAACGAGAGGAAGGAATAAAAATGTTTATTACCTTCATTACTACGAGCTAAGACGAAGAGAATTTATTCTCTATAAGCAAGAAGTTGAAAACCAACTTAATAAAAGATTAAGTAATCATGGTGGTGGATATATTGAATCAATTCAATAACACCACCATACTTTCCTAAAATAGAGTAACCGATAAGAAAATCGGATTCTAAAAGAAAAGATGAACGCATAGCTAAAAAGCTCTGGGTTATCACATAAAATGTGGGGGGAGCGTTTCTATGAGTAAATTACCTTTTAAATAAGGTATCCCACAAGAAAAGGGACAAGATACCACATGAGTTATGGAAAGGTAGAAAACCATCCTACAACCACTTGAAAGTGTAGGGGGTGTCTTGCTAGCGTAACATATAATGGTAAGTTGAGACATATGCAACGTCGACATAATACCGTTAAACAAATTATCTCAAATGGAGTTATCTATATTGATTTTGAAAAATTAAAAGATAACATTGCAGATCCGCTAACTAAAAGTTTAAAACGAGATCATGTTGTTAAAACATCGAAAGGAATGTGACTAAAGCCCATGAAAATAAAAGGCGCTATGTGAAGGAAAACCCTACCTAGTTGACTGAAGATCCCAAGATCTAGGTTTAAAGGGACAACCTAATTGTATAGACCTTATGAGGTCACTGTGGGGGTACTTATCCCAAGTTCGTTTCTATGATGTAAACAGCGACTAAAAACGGGATAGGTTAAGCAATGCTTTTAATAACCATTGTGTGTCTTGGTGAGCCGAACAACATAAGTCACCTATGTGAGAATGAAGTGGGGCCGCTTCAAGGAGGCTATTGGAGCATAGTTCTCTCAAACTCTTGCAAAACTAGGAGATGTTCACGGCTATATGAACATACCTATGAGAACTAAAACTTTGCCAGGGAGGTAGTTGTGTGAGGTATATCATCGTTTACACAAAAGGCAGAACAATTCAAGGACATCACGTCTACTGGTCAGCTAGTAAAGTAAATATACCATCGCAAGGGAAGGTTCAAGGGTGGATACCTACCTATCCTATGCAACTATCAATCGTAGATTCTATCACCACATCGAGTCAATGTTTTTCGATAAAACTATCAATTTTCATTTATGTGGGGGATTGTTGGAAAAAATGCATTTTATGGGAACTTTGAGGCATATTCTCAATAGGTAAAGGTGGAGAGCTGAATAATAATTTTATGGTTTCATATTCTAATCCATGAGACCTTTACAACGGTATATCATATGCTCAAAATGGTTGAGTGATGAATGAGAAATTGATGCTCAAAGTAAGCTACTTGGAAATATTGTTGAGGAAAAATAAAAGGCTTAGATCCCACATTGGTTAAATACAAAGTGTGGGATGTGTTTATATATGTGAACTCTCTTGAAGGGTAATTGAATGATTAAGCTTGTAACCTTACCTCACGTGCAGGGGGTGCAGGTCCAAACCTAACGAGGTTGGGACGCACCCGCACGATGTGGGTGACACAAAATGTCCGGACCGGTCGGATATTTATTTTTAGCCCAACACGAATTTATTTTTCCTCAGCAGACAAAATCTGCTATATATGGAAACTTATCTTATTGATTTGATTCCAATAAATCCGTTTAAATTTTTTATTTAATGGCAGATTTTGGGGATATTTTTTCCAAAAATTCCAACACTCTCCATGCCTATAAAAGGCCATGATTCTGAAGGGTTTTTGTACACTTTCATACTCTCTAAGAATTTCTCTTGCCAAAACTCTGTTGTTCTAAAAAAATCTCTTATTTCCATCCTTCGTGTTTTATAAATATTCTGGTGATAGAAAAATACATTGTTCATTCGATTGATCGTAGTAGAGGTGCTACTACTTCGACCACTGCTGTTGTTGTATCCTAGGAGACTTTCAACCAACGTTACTCCAAGTACCGTAGGACCAGCTGAATCTGTCTTAAGGAAACTGTGTTTCACGGGGCTCAACGTTTCGTAAAATCTCAATTCTCCTTTATTTCAATTATTTATTATGGTTTTATTTGATTTTCATATTTGATAAATTAACTATAAATATTTCTGTTCATATTTTATTTTATATGTGTTTATTTATAATTAATGTATTTTGTTCGCTAACGTGTTTTGTCCAACAGTTAAGGGTGTTGTAGAGGTGACATTACTTTATACGGGTCAATAATATGGAATACGAGTATGTTATTTTGGGGATTTGGTGGTGCATTCCTAACAGGCGGCACCAGATTGATTAAAACATTCATCGTTGCATTTTAGGGTTTTGCGGGCTTAGGCAATGACTAAGGGTTTAACTAGGAAATGGGGTTTAGGGGTTTATAAACTATTTAGGGTGTTGGAAAAAAATTGTGCTGATTCAAAAAAAAAAGAGAGTAGAGATTAGAGAAGAGAGGAAAGAGGAAAGAGACAGTTTAAAAAAAAAAAAGATAAGAGAATATAGAAGAAGGCTTAGATTAGTAGAGAAATAGAAAAGAAAGAATAAAGTTTTTTTTTTTTTAAAAAAAAGAAGAGAAAGAAACAACATCAACTTAGTAGTAGAGAAGAAGAAAGAAGAAGAGGTTTTAGGGTTTGAAAGGAAGAAGCCGGTTTGAAAGGGAAAAAAAAGAAGAAGATAAAGAAGTGTTTTGGGTTTAGTTTGGGGTTTCCAAATTCATTTCTTTTTAAGGTAATATCTTTTAATTATTTCATTTTTTTAGTGTAGTGTTTATTATTATTATTTAATTGTTTTTTTTTTTTGTTTAAGGAGGGGAGGAAGCAACACCTAAATTGTTATTTAAAAGTAAATTGATTTTTGTAGTTATTTGTTAATATTTTTTGTAATTAATTCTTTTTAGTATTAAATATTTGTTTGATCTTGTAGTTTTATTTGTTTTTTTTTAAATAGGCTAATGATTTATTTTGAAAATACAAGGTTGGTGCCACCTCTACACCACCCTCAACCACCCACAACATACCATTTTGGTAAATAATGTGGGTGGGACACCATTTTGATATTTTTTTTTGTTTATTTTTGTATTATTAAAGTAAAAAAGCCTGAAACTTTGAACAAAAATTAATAAACCTATCATTTTTCACAAGAGTGAAATTCATTTTAAGCAACAACCTATATTAATTATTTGTACGGATATTTTTTTTGTAGAAAATAAACAACAACTTTTGCAATTACAACCACTGGTTTCATTGCAATACCAAAGCTTTATTACGATCCTTTAACAAAATGTCTTTCACTGCATCTGAAGGAGCAACAAATAATTGTAAACTAGCAAGACGAATGGCTATTTTGGCCAAGCAATCCGCAACTTCATTCTGAGATCTCGGCACATGTCATAATCGGATTTCCATTCTTGGTGCATCATTTCATAATCGTAATTCCACCATTTTACTACTAGCAACAATACCAGCCAAAAGAGATTCAACCAACAACGTATTGTCACATTCAAGTTCTATTCGTCTAAAACCCTTATCCCAAGTTATGCGTAGTCCTTATAAAATAGATCTAGCTCCAATTTTAAAAATCGATTCCTTACCCAATAACATAGTATAGCCACATCACCACCTTGCATTCAAGTCCCTCAACACACCTCCAATTCATGCATTCGCATTATTAGAAGACACCGCCCCATCCGTATTTACTTTAATCCATCCATCCTCCGGTGGTGCCTAATGATAGTTAGTGACCATCGAATTTGGCTGGAATAGATTAGAACTGGAAGTTGCATAACTCTTTTCCCATATGAGACCTGTATCCACAAGATTTTAAACGCAATTATGTCCATTAGAAAAGATAAAATGATTCCTATTCTTCTATAACAACCAACATATTATAGAGAAAAGAGTCTGTCATTCAAAATCCTAACTCCCACAATGCCCCTTATCATGAATATTCCAAACTAACCAATCCTTCAGTTGTAATGAAAAGAAAACAATGTGAGCGTGAATCGACACAACTAACATCCAAACCGCCCTTGAAAATGAGCAATCCCACATAGCATGAATCCTAGATTCGCATAAAGTAGCACATCTGGGACAATTCCCACCATTTGATATATGCTTCATCAATCGTTCCCCATTCGTTAACAATATATTTTTCCAAAAGAGCCAAAAGAATACCCAAACCCTTTAAGGTGTCTTAGTTTTCCATATCAATTTCCACATAAGGGAAGCCTTATGAATCACCACATAGAGATTCTTATATGTATCAGAATTAGAAAAGTTCTCTTTCGACATCCATTTCCATGCTAGCTAATCCAGGCTTGCATCAGGAGTGGGTGGCAACACTGTTGTTATTTGGTTAACTACGTTGCCAGGAATCAAAATTCTCAACCGGGGCCAATCCTAATCTCCAGTAGAATAAAAGAAATCACAAACATGGAGCATGTCATCTGGTTAACCAATCCCTCTAAAGAAAGCTCTGAGTGGACCAATCTGCCGAAGTCATACATCATTCCAAAAATTAAAGAGTCGACCATCACCAATGGACCAAAAAATGTTGTCAATTACCTTCAGCCAAATTGCATTCAACGATCGCCAAACGAAAGAACAGTTACTCCTTGCAATTAAGGTTGGAACCAGCCCTTGAACACTATACTTATTTCTTAACACTTGAACCCACAGTGCATCTGTCTTCGTAAGTAATTGAAAACCTAATTTCAATAAAAAAACTTTGTTTTGATCCACCAAATTTCATAGTCCAAGCCCTCCAGATGCGAGAGGTTTACAATAGTCTTGCTAAGAAACAAGCGTCGGTCTCCTAGCTTCGGAGCTAGTACCCCAAACAAAGTTACGTGCTAATCTCTCATTCTCCTTACAAATTGAAATTGGTATACGTACCGTACTCATGAAGTAGTTGGAAATTGCTAGTAGAATAGATTTGGCTAACGTTATTCTCTCCGCCAGTGACAATTTTTTTGATTTCCAACCATTGAGTATGTTCATTACCTTATCAACCACAAACTTGAATGTATTCATTACAGTTCTTTTCTAAAGTAGTGGCATTCCAAGATAACTTCCCAGATCATCAACTCGCACAAACCCTATCTCATTGTAAATTGTTGCTGCTAAAGTATCTAGATTGTTATGAGAAAAAAACACTTGTGATTTGCTTCTATTTACCTTTTGACTAAAAAAGTAACAAAAATCATTCAAGATTCCATTGATTAAATTTTTCTGCCTCCTATCCGCCTCACAAAACAACATGAGATCATCGACAAAAAATAGATGTGACAAATCAGGACCACTCATTGATAATCTTAATAGGGACCAAGATTTTTGTTCCACTGCATTATCAATACAATGGCCTAGTCGTTCCATATAAAGAACAAAAAGATATGGAGATAAAAGATGTAACACCCCTAACCCGAGACTATCGCCGGAAAGGGGTTAAGAGGTATTACCGATCAATCAGAACATTTAACATCTAAAATTTACGACACAAAGTCAATCACGTTCAATTACAATCATAGTGTCCCTTAAATGAGTCATCAAGACCCTAAGCATGCTTATAAACCGAGTCGGGACTAAACCGAAACACATATAAAATTTCATGAAAATTTGAAACTTTTCTAAAATTCAGGGGAGACACGCCCGTGGGAGGAGACCGTGTGCCCTCCACGGCTTCTAAACACCACCGTGTGTCCTTCCGTGTCTATATACTGACTTGGTCCCCACGGCCACCAGGCACACCCGTGTGTCCTGACCGTGGTCCTATAATGTCTTCCCCACCACGGCCACCAAGCACGCCCGTGTGCCATGGCCGTGTGCTCTTAGCTAGCTACTGACTTGTACACCACGGTTAGCTGACACCCCGTGTCGAGGCCGTGTCCGCTAAGTCAGTAATCGCCAATTCACCCACGTCAGAGGGGCACACGTGTGTGCCTTGACCGTGTGACATTATAGGCCATTTTGCAAGGCCAACATGCCACCCACTTAGGTCAAACCTACAAGCAACACATACCAAAACATATCATGCACATAAGGCAACCAAAAACTTACCAATATGACTATCCAATCTATGCATTCAATTCCCGTTCCAATCATAACAAATTCAATACCAAAATCTATCTCATCACAAGTATAATACATTCAATACTAAACATCATTCCTTCTCAATTTCACTAATTCCTACTAGCATTTTACCAACACAAAGTTACCATTCAATAGTCAATTTCTCAACCCACAAATCATGCCAAAAGATGCATCACATATATCAAATTCATTCATGTTAAGACTAGCACATATCTAGCCACATCTCATGGCTACTTACAAACATCAAACATGATTCAAATGACCAGCCTATACATGTCATATTTTAACTATGTACATCTTTCTAAAATACCCAAAATAGATTGCCGATAGTGTGGTCGAGATCCGACGATCCGGATCCGAGCTAGCTTTACTTCGACCTTTGCAAAGCAGAGGAAGAAATTACACAGTAAGCTTTTTATAGCTTAGTAAGTTTGATATACAATATAATCGTGTCATTAAACCAAACCAATATAATCAATAACCATCACATAAATCATTTCTCTCTTATCCATACTATATCATCCCTAGTCAAGATACTCATTCATCCATCTATAGCTTTATCTATAAATTCATCAACCACAAAGGTTCAAGACATACCTTGGCTAACACATAGTTATTCAATTTCCAAGCTACTCAATGCTCAATATTACTTGTTGATCATCCTTTAATATTCAATCAACTTATTCGCACACTCGATTGCTATATACATGGTCGGTACATATTAGTCATCGCACACTTAGTGCCAAATTTTTCAACCGACTTATCTCGTAACGCACACACACACGAGTGCCAATTCTATAAGCCGAAGCTTTCATAACATCGCACACACAGTGCTATTCTTTTCTATTTCGATTTTAATATCGCACACTTAGTGCCCTTAACTAAATCCTGCACATAGCATCTCAATTTCATACACATATACACATTCATTTCATAATACAAAAACATATGTTAATAACATGTATTATATCCGAACTTACCTCGGATGTCAAAATATCAAACGGTCGATTAATCGAGTACTTTCTCTTTGCCTCGATCTCGATCCGAACCTCTCCTCTCTTGGTCTATACACATTCAAATTCAGTCCATTTAATCACTAACTCATTCAATTTAGTCCACACACACACATTTAGGGCATTTTACAAAATAGCCCTCACATTTTCACATTTCGACACTTTAGTCCCTATCTCACAAAATCATCAAATACTCAAAATTTCAATATACATGTGCTTAGCCGAATTCTTATACATCACATACAAACCCATATTTTTCATCAAATTTGCAATTTAGTCCCTCAATCTACCATTTTCTCAGTTTAGCCCTATTTAGATAAATTCATCAAAAATTCAAGAACAAAACATGTTCATCTATTTCATATCTTTCATTTAACACCAAAAATCATCAAAAAGCTTGACATATCATCAATGGCATCTCACAAAAAACATCATCATTTCACAAAATCAAAATATGGGTTTTGTAGCTCTCAAAGCAACGATTGCAAAAACGTAGAAATTATCAAAAATCGATCGAAAACACATACCCGATTTATGCTTGAACCATGGCCGAATGAACAAGCTTAACCTTTTCTTTTTCTTTTACTTTCGGCACCCCCAAAGTAAGATGACAATGTTCATATTTTTCTTTTGTTTATTACAAACATAATAATATTCATTTTACCATACTATCCTTTTTACTAAACATTAAATAACAAATATACATTAATGGCATATTTTTCCATTCAATATCCACTATCATTAAAAAGGTTAAATTGCCTCATAAGGCCTCCACCTTTAAAAGCCAACAACAATTAAGTACTCACAAATCAGCACACAGCATTTTACACTCTATCCAATTAAGACCTTTCTCTTAATTCGACACACAAACGATCAAATTATCACACAAAATTTTCACACAGGCTAAGTCGCATAATATTCACACAGAAAATATCATTAAAATATTTTTACGATCTCGGATTTGTGGTCTCGAACCACTGTTCCGACTAGGGTCTAAACCGGGATGTTACAAAAGATCTCCTTGTCGAATGCCACGCGTCGATCTAAACGCATCCGTCACTATACCATTCCAAATAACCTATAAAGAAGATGATGACATACAATTTAAAATAAAATTAATTAACAATCGTGGTTCGAAAATAGTATCATTTAAAAAATCCCATCTAATTCTATCGTAATAGGAAAATTTGGTGAAAGGAAAAAAATTGTGAAAAAGAAAAGAGAAGAAAGGAGAAACGTAGAAAAAAAAAGAGAGAGAAAGAAGGAAGAGAACAGGGGAAAGAAACGTGAGAAAGAAATTTGAGAGTTTCAATTGTCAAATAGAATGACACGTGCCAGCGCACGATTGGTCAGCACTGCCACATCAGCAAAAAAGTAACGGCATTAGTTATAGGTACCAAACTAGTGGACCAAAAAAAAGTTCGGATATTAATCAAGGACAAAAAAACCATAAGTACCAATCTGGGATAAGTGAAAAAATTTAGGTACCAATCTTATATTTAACCCAAAATAAAAACATTTACTGTACAAATTACGATGTTTACCTCATCACTAACGGGAATATGTATGGATCGATAAAAGTGAAAGATAAAAATTTTAGCTTAAATATATTTTGTATATTAAAACCACATACAAATATAATTATCACAATTATTTAAAATAAATTTTAGCTTAAATATTACATTTTTAAAAAAGTTGATGGAAGAAACTCTCTCTCCGGTTGACTTTGTGATTGGAATGAACTTTGTGGGTTTAAATAATGGTGTGGGTAGGGCAGCGAAGAAGGTTAGACGATGTATAGATGGACCTTCAGACTCGACTGATCTGAATGTGGATGGAAATTGTAACAGTCTGGTTTATACCCTAGTCGGAACAGTGGTTTCAGGACCACAAATCTGAGTCCGAATAATATTTTAATATTATTTTCTGTGCCGTTGATATGTGATTAAGCATGTGGTAAATTTTCGTGGGTTAATTTGTCCGTCTGTGTGATTAATTTGATAATAGGATGAAATTGCATTGAATGTGAAAGTTGCTTGCTATTTGTTAAAGCACCTAAGCGTTGTGGCTTTTAATAGTTATGGCCTTAAGTGGCAATTTAACCACTATTTAGTTAGTGGGTGTTTATGGTCAAAAATGACCTTATATGTTAGATTTATATATATTTTGTTTTAAAGGGTAAAATTGGAATTATTTCTTTTAATGGTTATAATAAAACAAAATAAGTAAGATAATGGATTTGTTCATCCATTTTATCACCGAAAATCATAAAGAGAAGAAGGGTTTGAACTCTTTTAAATTCGGCACTTGCTTAAGTTAATAGAGGTGAGTTTTGTCTTCGGTTTTCGATAATTTTTACGTTTTTGTAATCGTTGCTTTGAGAGCTTCAAAACCCATGTATTAATTTTGATTATTGATGATGTTTGTGTGAGATGCCATTGTTGATATGTTGAGTTTTGAAATGAGTTTAGTTGATAAATGAAAGAAATGAGTCAGATGAACATGTTTTGTTCTTGAAGTTTTGATGAGTTTAGCTTAATAGGGCTAAATTGAGAAAATGGCAAATTGATGGACTAATTTGTGAATTTGATGAAAAATATGGGCTTATATGTGATGTATGAATATTCGGCTAAGCATATGTATGGGTAGATTTTGTGAATTTGATGTTTTTAAAAAAATAGACTAAATTGATAAAATGTGCAAATGTGAGGGCTAAATTGCAAATAGCCCTAAATGTTTTCTTTGGATTGATTTGGTTGAATTAGTGAATAAAAGGATTAATTCTGAATATGTTTAGATCAAGAACCGAGGAAAACGGACTTAGATCGGGGGAAAGCGAAAGTAAACGAGTAGCCGTTTTCATTCCCGATAAATCGAATTCGAGGTAAGTCACTATGCAAATAAATGTATATGTATGTAATTATAATTGTTCATATGATTAATGTTGGTAATGAATTTCTATGAGAAGTTCTACATATAAATTTCTAGAAAAGTTCAGTATAGTGACTAAGTCCAAGAAGTCCCGTATGAACCTAGGAATCGATAGGATTAGCTATGTCATGACATAGGTATCTGTTCTGTTTTATCATGTAAGACCACGTCTGGGACGTTGTCGTTGATTTGAGACTTCGTGTAAGACCTCGTTTGGGACGTTGGCATCGATATAAATTTTATGTGTAAGACCATGTTTGGGACATCGGCATCGTATTGATACGTGTAAGACCCTGTCTAGGACAGCGGCATCAATGTCTGAGTGCATGTAAGACCTCGTCTGGGACGTTGGCATTGTACGACCATTTCGAGCTTTCTGAGTATCCTACTAGATTCCTTACGGTTCAACGAGCAAGTTTTTGATACGAAATAGCCATGTAAATAGTGAATTCGATTCAGGTACGTTGATTCATATACTAAGTGTGTATATAAGGTAAGTTCCTATGTAACCTTGCTATGATGGTTATGAACCTTTGAAATAGTTTTGTGTATAAGAGACTTTTGGAATTGATGAATGTGGCAAATATGGCCAATAGTATGAACCAAGGTATATATGTGAGAGGATGTTATGTATATGAAATGTGCCTATATTTCCATATGCTTATATACTTGTCTATTAAGTTTATTTGTATATGACTTACTAAGCTTTTGGGAAGCTTACTCTGTGTGTGTGTTTTCTCTGTTTTATAGGTCGTCAAGCTACTGAAGGCTCAGGACCGTTAAGGATCATTATCTCACTACTAAACTTATTTTGGTACCTTTTTGAAAATTAATATAGCTAAATATGGCATGTATAGGCTAGATATGTGTAAACGTTTATGAAGTGAACTTAGCCATGTGTTTTGGCAAGATTTGAGTTGGTAATATGCTTGAATGAATGAGTTATATGATGCAAATTTTGATATGTGTTGATGGAATGTTCATTTTGGTATGTTTTGGTTGCCATATATGCATGAAATGAAGTGAATAATGTTGCTTGTAGGTATGATCCTTTTTGGGTGGCATTTGGCCTTGTAAATGGCCTATAATAACACACGGTTGTGGCACACGAGCGTGCCTAAAGACCATGGGTGAATTGGCAGAATGTAGCTTAATAGCACACGACCTCGACATGGGCGTGTCAGCTGGCCGTGGTGTGCAAGTCAGTAGCTAGCTAAGAGCACACGGCCATGGCACACGGGCGTGCTTGGTAGCCGTGGTGGGGAAGTCAGTATATGGCCTAGTAGCACACGGTCATGGCACACGGGCGTGCCTAGTGATCGTGTTGATATAGTCAGTATGTAAACACGGATGGACACACTGGGCAATTTGTGTCAGAAGCCGTGGAGGGCACACGGTCTCTCCCACGGGCGTGTCTCCCGAAAGTTAGAAAAGTTTTTAATTTTCATGAAATTTTATATGTGTTTCAGTTTAGTCCCAACTCGGTTTATATGCATGCTTAGGGTCTTGATGACTCATCAAAGAGACACTATGATTGTTAATGATGAATGTAATGCATGAAATGTTATGTAAGTTTCGATCCAATCGGTAATGCTCCTAACCCTAGTCCCGCGTCGGTTCATGTGGGTTAGGTGTTATTCTGAGAAATGGACAAAGCTATCAGATCGAGATTGTGAATACGGTGAGGATATTTTATAAAACTAAATTGATGGGTGATCCGGTGAGTCACAATTCGATAGTAGATTTAGAGGAAGATTTTGAATTGCAGGATGGAGGCGTGACCACGGTGCTAATGGGTGGAGTTCCATCGATTACTTTCTCCGATCGTGTTCATTAATTTATAGAGCGAAAAATGGCTCTAACTATTATGGTGAAGCTATTGGGGAAGAAGATAGGGTTTAATACATTGCTTAATAAGGTCTCTTCGTTGTGGAAACCATGGGGCCGATTTCAATTGATGGATTTGGAAAAAGATTTCTACCTCGTTCGTTTCCAAGATAATGATGATTTTGACATAATTCTAGTGGGTGGTCCATAGGTAATCTTTGGTCATTATCTAACGATAAGACCTTAGTCCTTAGATTTCACGGCTGCTAACACAGAAGTAGATAATCAAATTGTCTGGATACTACTCAGAAATGCTGCTTCGAGCTATAGGGCAAACAATTGGGCTGATGATAAAATTAATGAACATACGAATGCAGTAATACGAGGAAGGTTCGCTCGGTTGGCGGTGTGTGTAGATCTTAGGAAGTTTTTGATTTCTAAGGTTTGAATAAATGGTAAAACGCAGAGGGTCGAATACGAGTCTCTGCCAAATATCTGTTTTATTTGTGGATTGTATGGGCATACAACTGCACTTTGTTCAGAGGAAGAGACATGCATGATGGAAAACCCGATGGACACCACTGCACCAGTTACGGAGGAATCGGATCTGATTAATAAGGTTGAAAAGGAACCATATGGTCCTTGGATGTTAATGGAACAAAAATAGAGATGAAGGTTTAAAGAGTCTACAATGGTGGCTAATGGTGGTCAAGACAACCGATCAAGGGGATCACGTTTCTCTATTCTGGAAGAGGGCAGAATTGATAGTGCAGCCATTAATCGTGGAGTTGATTCTGTTGCTAAAGAAAAAAACAACGAGGTTACGGTAGATTTGTCGAGATACGTGGAAGGGATGAGTTTGAAAGCAGCTGATAATGTTAGTGGGAATAGGAAAATTATTTCTAAGGTAAAAGGGAAAGGAGTAACCGTGGCTAATGGGCATAGGAAAAATCTACAAATATTGAGACCCAATAATAATGGTCCAGGGCTTCATTTAAGTAAAGGTGTTAGTGGGTTTAACGATGGAGCAAATTTGGTGAAATCGGGCTTTGATGGGCCGTTTGGTAATTTGAAGACCCAAGCTGTGAATTTTAAAACAAACCTAAATAGAAATAAACACAAACCCTATCATCTTGTTACTGCACACGAATTAGGTTTTGGGAAAGAAAATAAAATGTTTCAGTTTGGTGTTACGGGAAAGGAGAGTATGGGAAGAGAAATAGAGGTCACTGTGGAGGAGGACATGCACCGTAAAAAACTTCTTGATATCGGGCCGGCAAATCATGATCAACCTACAGTGGGAATTTCGGAGGCTATGGAAGACATCATTCAAGCCATTGAAACTTTTTGTCAGCAAAACAAACCAGAGGATCCATCGAATTCTTTGATGGTTGGTATGGAAGCAAAAATGAATCAGGAAATGGAGGTAAGTCGTTCATTCATCAGCCATTAGTTTGATTGTGGGTTTCGACCATCTAATATTTATGGTTATAGATTCTAATTTGATTTTTTAGAATTGTCAAGGAACGGGGCATCCCTGATTCCATAAATTTATTAGTGAATATAGAAATGAGTTTGACCCTGATTTTTTTGTTTTTTTGAAATGCGAATTAGTGGTGAGCGTGCTAAAGTTATTATAAGTAGAGTTGGTTTTCCGAACTCGTGTAGGGTTGAAGCGGAAGGCTTTGCAGGGGGAATTTGGATTTTCTGAAAAGATACTGTACATGTTGAAATTCTTAATTTACAACCTAAAGCAATTCATATGAGAGTCCGAGGTACTCTTTATTCTTCTCAATTTCTTTGTACAACTATCTATGCTAGTTATCAGCCGACAAAAAGAAAGATGTTGTGGGAATATTTGGGTCATTGGCAGAACAGATTATTGAGCCTTGGGTTATTGCTGGAGATTTCAATGCTATTTTAGATTCTCCAGAACGGATTGGTGGTGCAGATTCGACAAAAAATAGATGTCTGTATTTTTTAGAATTCATGTTTAATTACAGCATTCGTGATTTAGGCTTTTGTGGGTCACAATTTACTTGGAGTAGAGGGGGTCTGTCTCAGCGGTTAGATCGAGTAGTGGGTAATGCAACTTAGTTCTCCTTTGTGCCGAATTGTTATGTTCAAAACCTTTATCGTCTAAAATCTAATCATCATCTGATTTTACTTTATTTAAAGTTGAAGCAAAGAAGAGGAGTTAGACCCTTTCGTTGTTTAGAGAGTTGGACGGTACATGTAAATTTTAAAGGGCTGCTTTCTCAGAATTGGAGGAATGATATTTTCGTGCTGGACAATTTGAATTAGTTTCAAGTAGATGTTCAAGACTAGAATAAGACAGTTTACGGTAATATCTTTCAAAGAAAACGCCAGTTAATTTCAGAACTTAAACGGGTGCAGCGTATTTTAGAATTAAGATACTCTTAGTGCCTTTGTAATAGAGAGTTGGAATTGAGACTAGAAGTGGAGGAAATTTTGCATCGTGAGGAATTATTATGGTTCCAAAAATCACAATCTAATTGGCTTGTGAAGGGAGACAGGAATACCTAATTTTTTCATAGTCGTACATTAGCTAGGCGACATAATAACAGAAATGTGGGTATCAAAATTAATGGTGATGAGTGGTGTTTTCAGTCGACGGAGCTTAAGAAACATGTTGTGGAGTTTTTCAAAAATCTTTATTTTAGTGGTCTTTCGTGTAGAGGGCATTTCCTGGTATTATTGCAAATAGATAAAGAGAACCTTAGTATGGTGGTCTCGAATATAGAGATTCGTAAGACAGTGTTTGATATGAAACCACTTAAAGCACCTGAAATTGATGGATTTCATGCAAAATTCTACCAATCACAATGGGATGTTGTAGGGCCGACGGTGTGTAGAATGGTTCAGCGGGTTATGAAGGGGCATCCTTTGGATCAAAGATTGAATAAAACATTACTTGTTCTTATTCTAAAAGTTCAAGGAGCTGAGAGGGTTTCGCAGTTTAGACCTATTAGTCTATGTACTGTAGCTTACAAAATTATCACGAAAGCTATTGTCAATAGATTAAGACCGTTAATGATGAAACTGGTTAGTCAAAATCAAGCCAGCTTTGTGATGGGAAGAAATATTTCAGACAATATTATTGTCACTCAGGAAGTTGTTCATTCTATGAAAAAATTTAAAGGAAGAAAGTTTGAGATGATCCTTAAAATCGATTTAGAAAAGGCGTATGACAGATTAAGGTGGGATTTCCTAGAAGAAACGCTGTCTGCTGTTGGTTTTCTGACTACTCTAATTTCTGTTATCCTTAACTGTGTGTCTTCATCATCTTTTCAAGTTTTTTGGAATGAAATGATGACTGAGGCTTTCAAACCCTTCTCGTGGTATCCGACAAGCTGATCCCCTATCGCCCTATTTATTTGTTCTGTGTATGGAGCGAATGGGGCATGTAATCAATGAAGCAATTAATAAAAAAAGATGGGTTCCGTTACGCTTGTTTAGGAAGGGGCCTAATCTTTCTCATTTGTTTTTTGCAGACGACTTATTGTTATTCTGCGAGGTTAATTTGGGGCAAGCTGATATTATTACTGATATTCTAAATAAATTTTGCTACTACTCGGGACAGAAAGTGAACAAAGGTAAATCCCAAATCTTTGTTTCACCTAATGTTCTAGATGAATTATCTTCGGCTATTTGTAGGAAAATGGAGTTTGTGTGCACTGATGATCTAAGGAAGTACCTTGGCAAGCCGATTTTACATGGGAGAGTTGGTATTTAATCATTTGAGTTTGTTGTGAAGAAGGTCTGTGACAAGTTGAATGGCTGGGTTGCAAATAAGCTTTTGTTGGCCGGTCGGGTTACGCTAGCAAAAGTAGTACTCTTGTCTATTCTGAACTATTTCATGGCAACGGCCCAGTTGTCGAATTTAGCCTGTAGAGAAATTGAAAAGTTGGCTCAAAATTTCATTTAGGGATCTATGGTTGAGATGAGAAAGCTGACACTAATTCGTTGGGATGTTTGTTGTACTCCTATGGTTGTGGGTAGGATTGGTATACGTAGCTTAATGGACCAAAATAAATTTTTCTTATTGAAATTAGGATTCCAGTTGCTTACGAAGACGAAAGCCTTATGGGTACAAGTTGTGAGAAACAAGTATAGTTTGTGTGGAGTTTTACCAACCGATATCTCAAGAAATAACTGTTCCTTTTTTTAGAGGTCGCTCATGAAATTTTGGCCAAAGGTACTCGAAAATGTTTATTGGGCAATAGGGGATGGGCGTCTGGTGAATTTTTAGAATGACCTTTGGGTCCCTCCGGTAGGTATTTTGAAAACATGACATACTGGAGGGTCAAGATTGGATGATACTTTTCGAGTCAGTGATTTGGTGGATGATAATGGTAATTGGGATTGGGGCTATCTAAGAAATTTACTTCCTGACAGTATTGTTTCAAATAGGCGCAATAGTCCCACCTTCGTTGGATGCTAGGCTAGATTGTCTTGCATGGAAATGGGCGACTAAAGGAATGTTCTCTATATCTGAAACTTATAAGGAACTCCATCAGTTTGATTTGGGTGTCAATGTACATAGTTGGAAAATGATCTGGGAAGAAAGAGTGCCTCAACGAGTTAGAATGTTTGTTAGGATCGACCCGATTAAGCAACGAACAAGTAAAAGTAGCGGAATAAATTGAGAAATTGGACACACAAATTTAACGTGGAAAAACCCCTCCAAAGAGGATAAAAACCACGGGCAAAGATAATTTTACTATAATAGCAACAGGAAACGAAGAGTACAAAAGATGGAGATAAAAACTAAACCCGAAAACCCGAAAACAAAGAACCCTCAAAACGTAAACACAAAATTCTCTAAATGTGTTATGAGTTCTAATATCTAATGGGTGTATTTTCTAAGGTTGTAAAAGAGCCTATTTATAGGCTAAATTCATAGGTCAAATAATAATAAAATAATCTAACTAATCAGTGTTTGATTGAAACAAATAAACAGAGTTTAACTAGAAGATTACTTCTCAAATTTGACTGAAAATAGGAGTCATACTTAACAAATCTCCACCTTGACTCATATTTCCACAATGCCATCTTTGCCAAAACCCGCCACGAGCCTATCTTGAACCATGCAGGGAATTAACTGAGTCGAATCTGTGTTTAGAAACTGGAAGACTTCTAGCCTTCGACTTGTACACTGCCAAATCAAAATTAACCCGGGTTTGATTTTCACGAACACAGTGCCCTAAAATTTCAAAACTTGCATCCAAAAGAGAACCTCTCTTCAACGAAAACATCATACCTTTTTCCCTCCTATGACCAAGTTGCCTCGCTCCGAATGAGTTGACTTGACTCAGTAGCGGATGAGGATGTCCGATTTCACCGGTCCATCTGTAGAACCTTCCGAATATAAAGATCGCAGTTCTTTTACCTTTTAACAAAACAAGAGCTCCACGAGATACTTTAATGCCGCTTTCGACTCGATGTTGATTCTCGCATCCTTTCAAATCTAAAATACTCAAGGAAATGAGATTTTTTTCGTAAATCAGTACATACCGACATCCGAGAGTGTCCTAATCGTCCCATCGTGTATCCTAATTTTAACCGTACCAATACCAATTACCTTACTAGATGAATCGTTTCCCATGCACACAACTCCACCTTCAACCGAACTGTATGTGGAGAACCATTCTCTATTGGGACACATGTAGAAAGAACATCCCAAATCTAGGACCCACTCGGACGTGAGCTTGGAGTTATCGCTCGTTGACATTAACAAGAAATTATCACCGCTTTCTTCGCCAAATTAGCACCAGCTACATCTTCCTCGTTACTCTCAAGACTCTTTTCTTTCGCGTGATTTATAACAATCGCTTTGACATGACCTAACTTTTTACAATAGCGACACATTTTGTCTCGTTTCTTTGATGCTATCAAAACGGAAGCTTGCTTATCTGCCTTGCTATCCAAATGAAGCTCATTGTCGAGTTTATCTCTACTCAACAAATGACCCTTCACATCTTCAAACGAGAGTTTGTCTCTGCCATAAATCAGGGTCTCCCTGAAAGACTTGTATGAAGGGGGTAAAGAGCACAATAATAGCATAGCCTGATCTTCATCGTCAATATGAACCTCAACATTCTTTAAATCATTTAAAAGAGTAATGAATTGACTGATGTGATCTCTAAGAAGCTCACATTCGTTTATGCAAAACGTAAATAGACGTTGTTTCAACATTAAACGGTTAGCCAGAGACTTAGTCGCATAAAGAGTTTCTAACCTTTTCCATAAGGCGGATGAGGTTTTCTTCATCAATACCTCCTGCAATACCGTATTCACGAGGCACAACTGGATTGCAGACAAAGCCTTTTCATCAAGCTCTTCCCATTCTGTTTTATTTAGATTCTCAGGCTTTTTCCCGGTAACAACCTTTTTCAAACCGGATTGAACTAGAATTGCCATCATCCAAACTTGCCACAGATTGAAATTTGTCTCACCATCGAACTTCTCAATTTTAAACCTTGTTGCTGCCATATCTGAATGGGATGATCTATAAAAATTGAACTAGCTCTGATACCAACTTGTTAGGATCGACCCGATTAAGCAACGAACAAGTAAAAGTAGCGGAATAAATTGAGAAATTGGACACACAAATTTAACGTGGAAAAACCCCTCCAAAGAGGATAAAAAACCACGGGCAAAGATAATTTTACTATAATGGCAACATAAACGAAGAGTACAAAAGATGGAGATAAAAACTAAACCCCGAAAACTCGAAAATAAAGAACCCTCAAAACGTAAACACAAAATTCTCTAAATGTGTTATGAGTTCTAATATCTAATGGGTGTATTTTCTAAGGTTGTAAAAGAGCCTATTTATAGGCTAAATTCATAGGTCAAATAATAATAAAATAATCTAACTAATCAGTATTTGATTGAAACAAATAAACAGAGTTTAACTAGAAGATTACTTCTCAAATTTGACTGAAAATAGGAGTCATACTTAACAATGTTCATGTGGACTTTATGGCATGAGAGAATTTTAACTAATAATGAAAGGATAAGGAGACACATGACGAATAATAGAAGTTGTGGAAGGTGTAGCCATGTTGATGAATCAGGTATCCATGCTTTACGTGATTGCAATTTCGCTAAAGAGGTGTGGTTGTCGATTGTGCCGAAACATAACCAAGTACAATTTTTCTCCTTTTCGCTTCAAGACTGGTTGCTGTGGAATTTGCAAAATATAGGTATTTATAGTTATCATGATATTGAATGGCAAATGTTCTTCCCAATAATTTTTTGGCTATTATGGAAAAATAGTAACATGTATTTGTTTTCGACAGGCCATAGTTGTGGTCAAGAAATTGTGGATACAGGCATAAGTTGGGCAAGAAGTTATAAGTGGTTGAACACAGCACGATTGCATGATAGTTTGAGGGTGACAACCAATCAGTGGGCATGTACGACTAGAGGATGGGTTAAACTTAATACGGATGGAGCTGTATCGAGAAATAGCTCATTTGCGAGCATTGGAGGAGTGTTTAGAAGTGCCGACGGCAAGTGGTTAGGTGGTTTTTCGATAAAGTTAGGAAAGGATTCAATTTTCAAGATTGAGGCGAGAGCCTTACTTGAATGCTTACTTATATCATGGAGGAAAAGTTATCAACAGTTGGAAGTGGAATGTAATAATGCTCTCTTAGTTGAATTGATTTTAGCTGGCGGAGTTGTAGATAGTCATTTGACTGGAATGCGTCTTATCCATCATTTATTGAGTCAAAATTAGGAAGTCCTTATTCGTCATATTTTGAGGTCGCAAAATACAATAGCTGATCATATGGCCAAGTGTATGGCGACTAATTCCATAGAAATTCATTGGTTTGAAAAACCTCCACAATCAATTAGAAGTTTAATTGAGGCTGATTTTGTTTTTGCTTGGAGTCACTAGTGTAATTTTTTGAATTTTTCGCTTTAAGATATCATTTTTTTCTACCAAAAAAAATTATAAAAATGAAAGTTAAAAATTTTAGCTTAAATTAAAAAATTCGGTTTAAAAATATGACTAATCTAAAAAAGTTACTTTGGATTTGGAATTATGATTTGAGGGAGCTTGAATTAGATTTCCGACGCTTGGTTAGGGGAGAAAACTCTTTATTTCCCACATTAAAACTTTAACTCTTCGTTTCTATCAATTTTACAGCCCATTTGAAAAGAAAACCTTCTGAAATCAGTCCTTCACCCCACCCCTTTCCCTATAAAACCATCAAACAAACAAACAAGTAGCATCCCCCCACTCTCTCTCTTTCTTAATGGCACCAAAGCGTTCAAACCCTGTTGAAGTCCCAGCACCCGCTTTTTCATCTGAAGAAGATGAAGAGGTGACTTCTTCTGAGGAAGAAGAAGAAGAAGGATCTTCAACTGAGGAAGAAGGTGAGGAAGACCCCAAAACCAAGTCTACTCCATTTACCCCACCACCCAGAAAGCTTGAAACAGCTAACGATGAATCTGATGAATCCGGTTCTGATTCCGAATCTGAATCCGACACCGCTGCACCGGTTGCTATTGCGACGAAACCCGGATCGAATAAGCCCTTGGCTTCTTCATCTAAACGGCCTGGGGAGTCTGGGTTGGATGCCAAAGAAGGGAAACGACCCAAGAAGAAGGTTGGGGGAGAAGGGATGGCTACTGCACCTGTTGTGGAGGAGGTGAAAAGGACTGGTGAAGATGCAAAGAAGCTGCTGTTCCAGCGGTTGTTCAGTGAAGATGATGAGATTGCTTTGTTGAAAGGTATGTTGGATTATTCTGCTAAAACAGGGGCTGACCCTCATACTGATATGAATGGGTTTTATGACTTCGTTAAGAAATCGATTCATACTAATGTTAGCAAAGTACAATTGATGGATAAGGTTAGAAGACTAAAGAAAAAATTCAAAAACAATGTTGGTAAAAATAAGAAGGGTGAGGATCCAACTTTCTCTAAAGCCCATGAACAAAAAGCTTTTGAGTTGTCGAAAAAGATTTGGGGAGTTAGTGGAAAAGTTGAGTCTTCAACTGCCAAGTCGAATGGGAAAGCCAAGGGGAATAACAAGGCAGTGGCAGCATTGAAAGCTGAGTTGCCTTCTTCATCCGATAAGAAAACAGACAATGCGGTGCCAATAGAGGTCGATAAGGTGGTGTCTAAGAGTTCCAGTAGTTTGCTTGATATGAAATTTAGTGTCTCTGACACGGAAGTAGGAGTTGTAAAGGTCGGGTTGGATATGGTTGATGGTGAAAAGAAGGCTGCTTTGGAGGCAAAATGGAGGAAATTGCAAATGGCGCAGTTGGAGTTGTTTGTTGAGCGAACTGAATTTGTGACTGAGCAAGCTAAGTTGGCGCTGAAATATTATAAGTCCGAAGACGAATAGATTGGCAAGAAATGAAATTTTTTAACTTTTGTGATTATTAGGTAAGTAAGATGCCTTTGGTAACTTTAGGATGGCATTTATGTCTTGCGCAGAGATTAACTTATGCTGTTCAGCATATTTGGAAGTGCTTAATCCTTTTGTTTCATGTTATGGTAATATATTTTGTTTGTTGGTCTGCTGCAACCCTCTATTGGCTTTGATTCGGTGCTTACTTTACTTTTTAAACTGCTGCTGCCATCTCTCTTAAATTACTTTTTAAATTGCTTCACCTCCAAGGTATTGCTATTTTGCTGCCATTTTCCAAAAACTCCTCACTTGTAAATCAATCTCTTTGGTTCCAAAATTGCTACACTTTGTTGTACGATTCAGGTACTGAACATGTTCAAACATCTGCTGCTATTTGGCTTAATTTAATGCCGCTTTACCTTCTCACTGTTCACCCACTGTTTCCATTCAAATTGTTTTGAATTGTCATTGCACATGCTGCTAATTGCTTCATCGTTTGCCTCAAAAATCCGAAAATAATGGGTGATTGTTCCTTCAAGGCTTGCTTCCATAGCTGGATTGAATCGATTGAGGCCATTGTTGCACCAACCAAAACTCTTGGCACAAGGTACTGCTTTTTTGCTTTTCAATTGGTTACTGTGTGCTTGCCGATCTGCAGTTATTTGCTTTCATCATTAACCTTCAGTTGGCTCTCCAAATCACTACTGCTCCAAAATGAGCCAGTACAACCACCTTAGCAGAAACACCAATGGCTACAAGGAGTACCAATTAATTGTTGTAATAGTGGGATCATGACCATGCAAACGTAATTAAAGTGAAGATTTAGATTTAGGCTTAGGTAGGTACTTAAAGCCCCTGCATCGCCGCCATGGAAACTACAACACCCTCACCTCTTTTATGACAAAACCAGCTCTCCCTCTTTCTAAATTCCAACAAAACAAGAAATAAATAAATAAATAACTGTATCTGTATCCACTCAAAGGTTTCTCTTACACTTCCATTCAAGCTAATCCAACTATAACGTTTTCTTTTTTTAATAAAAAATGTCCAACCTACGTTCCCTATTCTTCCATGTCCCATTTTCTTATTCGTCATTGCACCCCAAATCCCGTTCATACTTTTTCTGACTGCATGTATCTAGGAATCTGATTTTTTTTTTTAAAAAAAAAACCATCCTTTTCTTTCTTCCATAAATATGTTTAATTCAATTCAAATCTCATATCACCGACTCGACTCTAAGAAAATTTCAAATCGGATTAAGATGATAAAATAAGATTCATCAACTCGAAATATTTTTATTCGATTCGATCCGATTCAATCAAATGCTCACTCCTATTGACATGTCAAGTTACTATTTGGACATATGACTCATAATATAATAAGTTAATATTGAAATTTCAAAATTAGAAAAATATAAAAACTAAAATTGATTAAATTCATTATTTTCCCTCATTCTACAAACCCTAATCCCATTTCAACTACTCTCAAATTTTACTACAATTCGATTATCACGTAAGTGTGTATTTTGGCAAATATAAGTTGTGGTGCATATAGTTATACTATGGCTTAGATTTGGCGGTGTTAAAAAATAACTATTTATGCAATAAGTACATACATATTTACAATTTAATCTATATATTTCAAATATATTTTACATCAAATTTGAATAAACATTTAATACCTAAATTGATAGCTAAACTAAAGGACTTGATTGATACATATGAATATTTTGAAGATTCACTTAAAACATTTTAAAGTTAGGGGCCAATTTAAAATTTAAACGATAAATTAGGGACATTTGGTGCAATTGACCCAAGTATAAACATTAAATTATGCTTACATTACTATAATATATAGTGAATTGGTGCCGGTTGAATCTTAACTTGATTGGTATTGACATTCTTATTAGTACAGGAGAATGTAAGTTTAGATGCGCTGAAATGCATTATCCTCCTATTTAAAGTTTGAGATAAGCTATGGATAGTTCTATACATTATATTAAAATAAACTTATATTATAAAAACCTATAATAAAATTAATGTTCCAAAAAAAAAAAACCGAATAAATAATTTAAGCATGACAATAACAAGAATACCATATATACCTCCTACATATAATTTATATAAAATTTATATAATATAAAGTCTTGTTCAGAACACCAATACTTAAACCTTAGCTTCAATGGAAGAGATGAAATCTTTGATTCTTCCCCATTCAGCCTCAACAGTCTTCTCTTCTTCCTCACCAACCTTGGCAGTGGCCTCACACTCTGCCAATTCTTTTCCCAATGCATCCAACTCCATTTTCATTTCCTTGCAACTTCTGTATATCCCCTTTCGTTCAGCCAACATCTTCTCCTTTCTCTTTTGTGCTTCTTCAACTTCCTCACGGAGGGCAGCAAGTATTTGATCCACCTGTTTCACCTCTGTTTCGAGATCCTTATATCTGATTAGGCTACTCTCCAAATTACAAGTCATCGTCCCCTTGATAGATTCCTTGGCGGTAAGTTGATCCTTGTCCTGCACTGCTTTCGCTGCTCGGTTAGCTAGTTCTTTCAATCTTTCCTCCAAGCCCAACAACTCATTCTTTTGCTCAATTGTAAGGGTGGTGGAGGAACCATCAAACCTAGCTAGGATCATGATGGCCTGCTTAAGTGGAGAAAACTTCCCTGAATCGTTAAGATTAAGGGGGGTTGTATTCAAGGCTTCGTTTATTTTAGCCAGTGCTTCCTTTGCTTCTTCTTTAGAATAAACAATTCTAGAGCTTGAAAGCTCGGACTCTAAGCTAGTGAAGAATGTGTTCATGTCTTCCTCAGCAGGCTCTTCAGGTTCAATGGCCTGAAATGGTGGAAAATAAAAGCAATAATAAGATATATATATATATATATATGCATTAATATTAACTGATTTAGCTAACGTACCACAGTCTGGCTAGAAGACTGAGTTGGTGAAGGTGGTGTGATTTCTACTGGTTTGGTTGTAGGAGTTTTCTGGTTGTCTATGACTGCCTTAACACAATCAGCTTCCTTGGCCTTAAGTTCATCCCAATCAGTTTCGACTATAAATTCATGGGAAATAAAATCTAGAGTCTTATCAGTGCAAACGTATACTTCAACCAAGCATGCATCATTAAGGAGATAGCCTCTTTTAGGGTTGTGCAATTCAGTAAGACGTAAGAATGAAGTGAAGCCCCAATCAGCCTCCCTCGCGTTGAAACAATGCTGAGTGACTGCCAAAAACAACAGTGCCTTATCATCAACAACCAGTTCAGTACAGAAGCTGACAGACTCTACGGAGAAAGGATGGCATAGATAACATATTTGGCATCTGGACTTCAACAGTTTTGACCATACCAACGCCTCAAACAAGCTGAGCTTTTAGGTAATATGAATTCAAAGCTTCCTTTATAAACCCCGAAACTTCTTCGTAATGGCTCTTCCATGCTTCATTACATTTTATATTGTCATTTGGTTCTAGTCTATCATTTCTATTTCTATGTATGCTTGTACGTGGAAAGCTCAAGCATTCCCCAATGAGACAGAGCCCCAGGTGAACATACAAAATAAATGCAAAACAGAACAAGAGCCATTGTTTTCCTAAAGCTTTGACAAATGACAAGTAACCGAGTAAATAACAAAAAGAGTCGAATTACACAATTGGTTCACGCAGTCACTCTTAAGAGCTAGCATTCAGCATATCAGTGACCCTTCCCTTATTCCTATATTATGGCTATCTTATATAGGTTCTTTAAACCCATTAAATAAGAACAAGAATAAAATGCTGATCCCTTGGTTGTACTACAAAATTGTGATTGCTGCAACAAATAACAATATACCTTTTGTACTGGAAGTTTCACGATCAAATTGATCGATGACTCCGAATCCGACTTGGGCATATTTACTCCATCCGTAAGGCAAAGTAGCTGAATCTGCAACATCTAAATAAATTGACAAATGATCCACATTGTTCCCCTTGGGGAAGATAAGAATTCGCCTGCCAAATAAGTTTGTAAATCTGAGTCATGGGGAGATAAAAAATGGAAATAAAAACATAAAGCAACGACAAGAGGAAGAAGATCAAAGTTACCATTTGTAGCCATCAACAGTAAAAACTTCAGAGTAGAGCTTTTTGACTTCAAGACTAGAGAAATTCTGAATCCTCCATGTGAACTTCTTTATTTTTACATCAATATCCATAGATTGAAACTTACTATCCACTGCACTCAACATTGCCATTAGGAGAGAATGTGGTGCTAGCTGCAGTGCAGAAACGTGGAGGGGAAGAAGATTCAGGGTTCCCTAGAGTTACAAGTTTGATTAAATATTGACAAGTCCTCTTCTTTTGTCAAAAATCTAGTTGACTTAAACTACTTAGCCTTTAAGCTATCCTTTATTTTTTTTCTTTTACTATTTTTAAAAATTAATAGAAAGTTACACAAATAATTTTATATTTATTAAAAAATAAGAAATGATGGCAATTCTATTAGTTGGGTCACTCAAGTATTAATGTATTTCTATTTTGTTCATCTAATTTCAAACATTTTTAATTCCATCACCAAAATTATCAATGTTGATTTTTTTTTTTTTTTTTTTGCTTATATGTCAAAAAAACCCTTAAAAAATGCAAACAAAAAATCAATTAAGCCCTTGTATTCAATTTGCACTCAACTAAGCTCCTATCGTTAACTAAAATAATCAATTAAGCCCCTCCGTTAACAATTTCCGTCATTGACTACGTTGACTGTTAAAATAAATTGATGGACCAATCAGATAGTGACACGTGACAACTTTTGGTTTAATCTAATATTTTCCCTTAAAAATCATAAAACAAAATTATAAAAAGATATTAAAATTTATATAAACTTATAAATATTATAAAAATATAAAAAAATTAATGAAACCTATTTAAAACAAAATATATATTAGAATTCTTTAAAAAATTATTAAAATTATATAAACTTATAAAAATTATAAAACAATCATAAAAACTTGAATTGGACCAGTTAGCCCAAAATCGCAACTTTACCAATCCGAAAAAAGTCATTAGATTGGTTGACCTGGGAACTAGACGATTGAATCAAATTTTTTTATTTTTTAATAGTTTTTATCAAACCAAAATTTTATTATCCAACTATTAGCATATGCCATAATGAAATATTTTGACCAAGGTTTCCATAATTGAACAGTTGGTTGAATCGGTCAAGCCCTTGATTTTACAGTTCGACTAATTCATCCAATTCAATTAAATAAAACATTAAAAATAAAAAATATATTAACAAAATTGATTCAACCATCCGGTTTCCAGGTCAATCGATCTAATGACTTTTTCCAAATTGATACCCTTACTGATTTCGATCTAATCGGTCCAAACGATTAATCCAGTCCAAATTAAGTTTTTATGATTTTTTTATAATTTCTATAAGTTTAGAATTAGACCTTGTTAAATTAAAATTAGATAGGGTATTTTTAAAAGACCTTGGAAAATTAAAAACAATTCGAATTGACTCAAAGCCTATTAGGCTTAAAACAAATTTAGACTCTTAATTTGGGCTAATTTTCAATTTTATTTGGATTTTTTAAAAATTAATTTGGCTCTAAAAAATCAAATTGAGTTTCTAAAACAAATCAATTTGGACTTTTTTTAAAAACAGATTTGACAACAAAATTTTCAAAACAAAATCCCAAATAAATTTAGGTTTTGAGTAGCAAATTTAAAGAAAATCAGATTGGGTTTTGAAAAACAATTAAATTGGGCCTTAGCCTTAATATCAAGCCCAAAAGGATTTGATAACCCAAAAGGATTTTTACTTAAAATTCATTTGATTTTTGGGTAAACCATACAAATGGTCACTCAACTACGCACGTGTTCCTATTTTGGTCATTGGACTTTAAAAATTTTTAATTTAAACACTGACATTTGAATTCGTTCCTGTCTTGATCAGCCATCGTTAAATTGATAACGGTATAATAACACATTTATTCCTCAATACTTACATATTCTAGCATTTTGATCTTAATTATAAATAATTCAATAAATTTAACCCTTCACGTTTACAAATTCTATCAATTTGATTATCAGACTTACTAATCAAAGTTTTCAACTTTTATAAATGTGTGAACCCCAAAAAAGAAAAAAAAAATTCTCACGACTAACAAGTCGTTTTCTGACCCAATTCTTGATACCAATAAGTTTATCTTGGAAAAAAAATTATAGTGTTGGTATTTTAGAGCGCTGGTGTTGAAACATTTGTTGTTATTATTTGGGATAATATAAGTTTTTTGGCCCTTAAACTTGGTTATTAGGTTCAATTTTGAAATTATGTCACATCATTACTTGAAAACCAATATATATAATTCTAGGTGATAATATGGTATAACCTTAGAGAGTCGCATATAGATTTTAATAATCGAACTAATAATTCAAGTAGTCAAACTTTTGGCTCTCGATTTAATTGGTTTGATCAGTTTAGTTGCTAGACCAATAATTACTAATGTGGCATTAAACTATTAGAAATGGATAATATCCCTGTTTCATAAAATTCTTTCTCTGTTGCGGAATTCAAATCTTAGTTTTTAAACAAATCCCAACATTAATGTTATAAAATAAAAGAAATTTAGTTAGAAATATAAAGAAATAATAGAGAATATAATTCTACTTTATGTGTTTTCATTCACTTGACTCACCTATGTGTTGGGGTAAAAAAACAATGATAAACTTTACAAAATTAAAGATAAATAAAGGAGATAAATTAATACATAAAGATAAATAGATGATTTATCTTAGATAAAAAGAAGTAATTTATCTCCTATTATATTTATATCCACAATAATTTATTATTTATAAATATTAAATATTAAATTAAAAATAATGTAAATATATATTTTTTTTATCTTAGATAGAAAGAAATAATTTATCTCCTATTATATGGATATTTACAATAATTTATTATTTATAACAATTAAATGTTAAATTAAAAATAATAATATGACGGACTTCAAATAAATAAATTTGGGTTAATTGTTTATCATATTTTAATCAAATTGGCAACACTTTCCAGGAAACCCTGAATTTTCCAACAATGGACGTTGAGCAGTAAGCATCTATTACTACCACAAATACTTCTTATAATCCTTCCCCTAAATACTCTAAAACCCTGTTTTTTTTTTTTTTAAAAAAAATCTTTTTAATTTTTAAAATTTTGAGTGCAGTGGATAGCAAGTCTCAGTCTGTGGATATTAACACAGGGAGGATTGAGAATTTTTCTAGCATCCAAGATCTACTCTGAAAATTTTGTGGTTGATGGCAACAAATGGTAACTTTGATATTCTTCTTCTTGTTGCTTATGTTTTAATTGTTTGAACTGGTTGATGGTAAGCGAATTCTTATCTTTCTCAAGGAAAACAATGCGGATCATTTGTCAATTCGAAGTAACCATCATTGACCAATTTGATCGTACAACTTCCATTACTAAAGGTAATGTTGTTGCAGCTATCACCTTTTTACTTTATTTAATGGGGGTATAGTTATTTGATTCTAAACAATGGGGTATACTTATGTGGACACATGGTTGTTGCTTTTTCCCCCTTGGTGAATTTGTTTTATTTATCTTCATACAAATTTGACCATATTATGGGAATAGTGGAATGGTTAGTGATGTTGGGGTTAAGCTAATGCTAGCTGTTAAAGGTCAGTGTGTGAACCAATTGTGTAATTCAATTCTTTTTGGTGATATTGGCATTTATTTTGTATGTTCACTTGGGCCCCTGGCTCAATGGTGAATGCTTGAGCTTTACCTATGCATACATAGATATAGAAAATATATACTAGAATGTCACTATAAAATTGAACGAGGCATGAAATGGAGCCATTATTACAAAGGAAACTTTGGGTTCATATTGGTCGTAGGTTCAGAAATTGGATTGAGCTCTATGAAATCTGACCTCCCATCGATTAGCTCAGCTTGTTTGAGGCCAAATACGTCCTCCATGCCATTCTTTCTTCTTAGAATGTGTCATTAGCTTGTTTACTTGACTGCTGGTTGATGATACACTCTTTTTCTTTTAGCATTGGGTACGCGTGAGTTCGATATGAATGTTGCTTGGGGCTTTCGTTCATTCTTACCTCTTACTGAATTAGATGACCCTGAAACAGGCTATCTTGTCAATGATGCATGCCCACTGATAGGACTAGAGCTTTGATTTCACATGAATTGATACTCAAAACCGATTCGGATAAACTTAAGACGGAGGAAGCTGATTGTGTTAAGGCAGTCATACACAACCAGGAAACTAAAGAAACAGAACCAATAGGAATCACAACTCTTTCACCAACTCAGCCTTCTTCCCAGATTGTGGTAAGTCAGCTAAATTAGTTGTTGATATTAATGCATTTATGTATCTATATTATTGCTTTCTTTGCCGCCATTTCAGGCCATTGAACTTGAGGAGAATACTGAAGAAGATATGAACACATTCTTCACTAGCTTTCGAGCTCCAACATTGTTTGTTCTCAAGAAGAAGCAATGGAAGCACTGACTAAATTAGACGAAGCCTTGAATTAAGTAAAAATTTATTATGATTATAAAATATTTTAAAAAATTCAATGATTTATCAAATAATCCTAATAGATGGATTTTTTTATTTTAAATTTTTAAAATTAACAAACCAAATAAATTGATACATTTAAAAAAAAAAAAAGTGATAGCATAGCTTTAACGACATAGTCACCGTCTTGGTTAGTCAGGACAGCTCATATCACCATGCAAGACTTTATCCAACAATTGCAAGAAACAATGGTGCCCAAGACTTGATCATGGGTCAGACCAGGCCAATACAAAATTTTAGACTTGTTTCTTAGATTTGGGCTCAATTTGACCCAAAAAATGGGCCTTAAATTTTGTTTAAGTCCGACCTAGATAAAAAAATGCTAAACACGAGCTCTGTCCGCCTGTATTAATTTTTTAATATTATTTTTTATAAAAAAATTTAAAAATATATAATACATTAAATATACTAAAAATATTATAATAAATGTTTCCTAATAAATTGAAAATATACTAAAAAAATATTTATACTTAAATAACACTAAGATAGTTGAAACTTAGCAAGCAAATGCCTTTAAAATAATAACAAAATTAATAATAAAATAAGAGTTATATAATATCCAAAAAAATAATAAAATAGTAACAATATAATAGCAAAATGGTAGCAAAATAACATCAAAATGGTAACAAACATCAACAAAATAGCAGCAAAACAACAGTGAAAAAAATTAGGAAAATCCAGGCCAGGTTTGGGCCAAAAAAATCTTACCCGAGGTTTGACCCGTTTAGAAAACGAGTCTCATTTTTTTGCCTAAGCTCATTTTTCGAGCTTATATTTTTGCCCAAACTCTCCCACTTTTCGGGCGAGCCTTCGAGCCTGGGCGAGTGGCCTGGTCCATGATCAGGTCTAGGCATAATTAGCCAAAGGGTTAAATCACATTTAGGGGCTAGTACTTGGTAACTCTTTCCACATTGAGGTGTGAACTTTTTTTTGTCCAAATTAGGTCATGAACTTGGCAGTTGTTCCCACATTGGGGCCTAAATCTTTTTTTTTTTTGTCCAAGTTAGGCCTTAAACTTGACAATTGTTTCCACATTGGGGCCTAAAATTTTTTTTGGTCCAAGTTAGGCCTTGAGCTTGGCAACTGTTCTCACATTAGAACTTTAACTTTTTTTTTATTCAAGTTAGTCCTTAAAAACCCTAAAGTTCAGACCCCAGTATGAAAATAATTGCCAAGTTTAGGGCCTAACTTGGACTAAAAAAATTCAAACCACAATATGAGAATAATTGCCAAGTTCAAGACTTAAATAAAAAATTCAAACCCAATATAAAAAAATTACCAAATTTTGAACTGAAATAATAATTTAACCCCTAACCAAAGCATTCACTAACTTTTTTTTCCCTCTCCTAGGCGTGCATAACTTTTATTTCATGATCTACTATTAAAATTATCACTCATTCAATGAAAAGTCAGAATTTGAATTTCGGAAGCTTCAATTTCATGAAAACTAAGGAAAAAAACAAATTTAGAATTAAATTAAAATGATTATAATAAATTATGCAAAATATAAGATGAATTAAAAATTATATAAAACAATGTGAAATAATTAAAACATGACATATACCATGAAAACAGTACGAATACAAAAATTTGTTGTATTTACAATTAACGAATTATTAACATGTAAAATTTTATAAAAAAATCAGAACATTTTAAATACATGAAAAATACAAACATAATTTGAATATATATTTCTTTAAATTGAATCAATGTTAAAAAATATGAGATAAATTTAAACGCAACATAACATGAACACATAAATTATTCTCTAAATTGAGTCACTATGATAGCATATAAAAAAATTTATAACATAAATATGACATGCATTAAAAAAGTGTCCAAATCTATATAAAAACATGTAACAATTTTTTATTTTTTTTGACATACACATATAATCTTTTTCTCCTCACCTCCAAAAATTTGAGTATTGTTGAGGGGGGTTGGCTCATTTGGGAGAAGTCTTTGAAGTGTTATCCTTCGGGCAATTGACCGGGCCTCCAACAACCAAAGGTATTGTCATCGTGTTGAGGTTTTATCCCCAACCTCTACGGAGAGTCGTGTACAGTTCATGGAAAGCGCGTATCGGTTGGGCTATGTAGCTCAAGTAGTATCATGGTTGCAGGTAAGGACCATATAAGCCTCAGATTAGTGTTGGTGGTTCAAGTCGTCCTATGCCCACCTCATTATTATTCACACGCCTCATACCGACATCTTTCTCAAGTCTTGCAAGTACATGTTTCCACCAACTGAGGCACCCCCCTTCATGAACCATACACAGCTCTCTGCAGAAGTTGGGGACATACCTTCTGTTGTTAGGGGTCCGATCGGGTGCTCGAAGAACAATACTTTAAAAACTTCTCTCGAAGGAGCCGATCGACCATCAACAGAGTATTAGTGTCCTTTAGGGGTTTCGGAACCATCATGTTCATGTTGATTCCATGTTCCATTTTAATCTATTCTAAAGCAAGAATTAAACCATAAAATATTGGCTTGAATATGATGACTGGAAAGCCAAAAACTATTCAACTTGTTTGCAATGTAACTTGTCTCCCTAATGTTAGAGAATTTGACAAAGACGAAATTATGCCAGTTAATTTCACTTTATTTTTTGGTATACAAACGTCTAATGCTGTACCCTGGAAAACATCCTTCAACTGTAGTTATTTGGTGGCAAATTGTTAACAAAGATCAGGTCCGGCCCTGGGGTAGTTTGGAAGTACGGCCATTTAGGGCCCAGAGTTGGAAGAGGCCCAAATTTTTTTTTTCAACTTTTAACATGAAAAAAAAATTCTTTAACCTTTTAAGTTTTTTGATCAAGGTTTCATTGCAGACAAAAAAAAAAAGTAGTCCCAATTTATTATTTCGCCTAAAACTTTGAAAATGTCAAGAACGAACCTGACAAGACTGTGTAGAAAAACTTCTTAGGTCTCTCTTGAATAACCATTTTAGAATATATTACCTTTTTATTATAATTCAGTTCTACTCTTTAAAAATCTAACAATTAAATAGATAGATTATATCGAATGTTTTCAATTAATTTTTTACCCCATAAGTTGCAGAAGCCATCAGCTTAATCCATATAGGTAATGAGGACTCTCATTTTGGCACTTTACCAAAGATGATGGGACATATATAGTTAGATATGACTACTGGTTGCTAAGTAAATGATATGCAGCGAAGTTGAGATTGGGTCATTGGGACCAGGCCAGAAATCATACTGGCCTATGGAATCTCAACACAACTCCTAAACTTAGGGTGGGTTTGGATGGGCGATTGAGTGCGGTGTGGTGCGTTTAGCTTACTTTTTGTCTCACGCTACAGTATCGCTACAGTATCTAATCTCACCGCCACCGCTGTTTTTACACTAACCGCAGGTAAACGCACCGCTCATCCAAACCCACCCTTAAAATGTTTATCAACAGAACATAACACACCCTGTTCTTATGCCCCTTTGCCCTACCTATCTAAAGAGCTTCAAAATTCAGCTATAACCCTTTGCATATACGATTTGGTTGGTGTCTTGAGTGGTGGAACAATATATCCAAGTTGTTTAACTGAATGATCTAGGGTTGGTGGCAAGCATTTGTTGGACTACTGGAAAGCAATGCATGGTGAGATCAAAACCCAAACTAGTAAGATTAATACGAACACAACCTTTAGATTAAACAACAAAACCAACACATCGATCACATGCCTTTAACCCATCAGTGGATAATCTTCCCTCAATGCTTTGAAAGGAAGATGTGAAGTTTTTGCTTTATTGTACCATTGCTATTATAGTAATCAAAAAGGCATGAGTTTGAACATGTTTTTCCTCTAAATTAAGGATTGAAGAAGGGTTATGGATAAAAATAAATATTTTATTAACTGCTTTTTAATAAATTTTTTTTATCAATCTCATTATAGGTTTTGATTAAATCTATTCTTTTTGACACCATGTTTAGAACTACCTATAGCCCCTCATCAACTCATCAATAAGAGGGTAATACGATTCAACGCACTTGAACCCACGTCCTCCTACATTGGCAACAATACCCATACCAATCGAGCTAAAAATCAATCGGCTTTTAATAAAAGTTTTTAAAATGGAAAAAAATAGAAAGAAGACAAGGACTAGAATATAAATAATCGACCACATTTGTATGATATACGTAAGTGAATGTGTTCCAGAAACGGACCCTCCAACCATCACTCCAACTATGCAAATGTCATTTGTAAATAGGGAGGCTTGAACTAGACACAGCTCTCTCTACTCCCAACAGAAAGTAAAGGGAAAAGAGCAAAGAAAGCCTTAAGGAACCGGCAACCTTTTGGTTCCTTCCTGAGTACCACGTGTTATCGCTGTCATCTTTACCCGCAACCGACGCTATTTTAACCTTCCACCCTCCACTTTTTCCCTTTTCGTGATTACATTTTTCCCTTTTATTAATCACTTCACTCACAATAACCAGTTTCGGTAGTAAACAAAACCAATGGAAAACATTCACCAAACCCGCCGATAGAGAAAGCAAAACTACACCCTCAGCTGCTCATATTAACCCCCAATTTTTTTATTTTCTTTTTTTGTGTTTATTACGTCTAAAATTTTCACTCTTAAATTGGTTAGTTTTTTTTTAAAGAAAGAATTTTTAATTTTTAAGGAAATTATTATTTAATAAGAATAGATTGATTTTATAAATTTTTTAAGTAAAAGTTAGTTTACAAATATTAACTTTTTTTTCTCATAAAATAATTGTAGTCATGATTGTGTTTGAGAGAAATTATTTTATAGACTCTTTCCACCACATTATTCATAGTGCATTTTTTAATTCCTTAATGAAATTTTAACAACTTTTTTTCATGTAATTGACACATAATTTTACTATTTTTTAACCTGAATCTCGAACCCTAAATTCTAAATCCTAAACTTTAAATCTTAAATCTTAAATCTCAAACCCTAAATCCAAATCTTAAACTTTAATTTGAGTTTAAAATTTAGGGTTTAGTGTTGAGATTTGAGTTTAGATTCAGGGTTTGGAATTTAAAGTTCAATGTTTAGAGTTCAGGGTAAAAAAATTACTAAAATTATGTGTCAATGACATGGACAAAATTATTGAAATGTCATCAAATAATTAGAAATAGACCATGAATAATGTGATAGCAAAGGACCATAAAATAATTTCTCATGTTTGATATCACTTAAATTTAAGGATAATAATTTAATAAGTGAAATAAATAAAATTATAATTATCAAGACGTTATTAGAGCTCTCCTTTGGTTCCTAGATGGCACATGTTCAAAATAAATCTATATTAATTATGGGAATTTTTTGTTCTAATATCGGCAAAACTTTTCTTTCTTAATTTATTTTTTTCATAATAATAAATTTGGCCTTTAATATTTATGTTTTCTGCCAAATTAATCCTTATTCTTTTTTTAGCTAAACTTAGTCTTTAGTCTTTTAAAAAAGAAGTCAAATTATTGTTTTAATAAAATATTAACTAAAATATTAACTTTTAACATTATTGGCGTGGCAACACACATGACAGTTTATGTGCATATCATGCTAACATAACACTATTTTATTATATGTCATGTCAACAAATAATTCAAAAATTATATAAAATATACAAAATCAAAATTTTTTTTTGGTGAAAATACAAAATCAAAATTAAAAAATATAGAAAGTTCATAAATAATTTATTGCCGATATTGCATAGATAGAATAAAACCATGCGTCCCAATAGATTGTTGCCACATGTCAAACAAATAAAATAAATTATGCTCCTATAATAATTTGCAAATTTATCCTAAATTTATTGATGTTATCAACACAGTAATTAGAAGCATGCAAACCAACATGGGAAGAAGACCCTAATCTATACATCTGAATAATCTGTTCTAAAGTCTCTGGTGGCCTATCGAGCCATCTAAAGTCAATCGGGTCTTCATTTGCAAGCTCATGCAGACCAACATGGGAAGACCCTAGTCTACCCACAACAGCTGCAAACCATCCAGTATCGACCATCACTCTACTTCCAGCACAGAGCACCTCCCCAAGCTTCGAGTATAGCCCCATAACCACTGCCCGCAGTTGTCTCGTACCAACCCCCCAACCGAGGCCAATTAGTTATGAGATTTCCAAGCATCGACTGTATTAAGTTTCACTTGGTCTATCTCCGGCGCTTCCCAACATACCGTCCTCCTCCTGTACTGACCATGGGAGGCACGATCATTCCCACTCTTGACTCTTCTTGACCGCTTTCGCCCGGCTCACGCAGCATGATATAGTGTTAATGACATTACATGGAATACCATCAAAGATGTATTGGTTGCGCTGTTTCCATATTTTCCATATTATTTTAAAATTAAATTCATTCTGAAAATATAATTGCCTATCTTTGAATTAGCTATCATAATTTTAATATATTTGTAATTGAGCATTCAAACTCAAGTGAATGACGATAAAATTATCTCTAAAATCACTTGTAATAATAAGATTATATGTAAAAATAAGACTAAAAAGTGCTACAAGAGTAGACAAAAAGGTCTAAAAGTAAAGAGTTATTAAACAATGGAAGATAAATAAAAAAATATAAAACTTAAGACAATACGAGTCCAGATCAGCTTGTGAAATCATTTATTATTTTAAAATACTCTCAAAACATAAATATGTTAAGAAGCCGATGAAGAGCCACCCATTTTACGAGAAAAACTGCTGGTAGCCGATGGAGTTTTAGCGACGACAGACACTGTTATCTATCTATCATAACTTATGAAAAGAGCAAAGGTACTCACAAAATAGATCTGCAAACTGAAATGAGAGAAAGCACTACGAGTGAATGAGGAGGAAAAAAAAAGTTGATGAGAGAGAAAAAAGCAGACAATAACCAACCTGAAAATTGACACTGCTAGTGAAAAAAAATAAACGACTTAGAGGAAAAATATTTTTAGGGTTTTTCAAAAATAAAATTAAACAATTTATATAACTTTATTAATATACTATTTTTACCTTATAATTTTTTTTGTGTTGACCATGATTCGAGTTAAAGGTCATCCATTCCCTCCTTAAATTTATAATGATAAAAAAATTGCAAATACAATAAATAAATTATTAGTTATAATAAATATGAACAGCGGTAAAAATTAAAAATTATAAAATAATTATCAAACCAACAACATATTAGCTAAATTAGCCTTATATGTAAAAAAATTTATTTGGCATTTTAGACAGTTTTTTTTTTTTTAAATTAGGGAAATAGGTTGATTTTAGATAGAGTATATGAAAGCTGATGGTCTTAAAACTAACTAAAATACGACAAAGGCAAGTGCACCTATCGAACAGTAATATAGCTATGGTGAGTCTGCAATATCGTATCCACAATGACTAAAAGTACTAGTAATAACTATCTTTCTATTATTTAGCCTAATAATTAAGGGAATTCGTTTTAATCTAAAATTAACTAACTAATTTACTATGAACGCGACAGAGAGTAAAGAAAGTAATCGAATAAACCGATGAATAAAGACAATACCCAAGGAAGAATCCACCTAGACTTCACTTATTATTCTGACTCTGAATTAAACGATTTATTCACCTGTCTTGATCCGTAGAAATCCTTAAATTATGTTAATATCTCTTTCGAGACTAAAAACAACTGACTCTAGGTTGATTAATTGAAATTTCTTTCTAATTAAAACCCCTATCGTCGCATTAACTCGATTTATGGATTCCCTTATTAGATTTGACTCTAATCCGACAGATTTATATCATCATATTTCTAGGGTTGCAATCAACTCCGCTTAATTATGCTAGATCTACTCTTAAACAGGGACTTTTGCTCCACTGAATAAGCACATCAAACTTGAATTAATATCCTGAAAATATTAAAGCAAGGGTTTAGAACACATAATTAAGAACAAGAACAAGTATTTATCATGTAATTCAGATAATTAAATAATAAAATTCATCGTAGGTTTCATCCTCCCTAGGTATTTAGGGAGTTTAGTTCATAACGTAAAAGGAAAACATCTTAGAATCAAGAAAACAACAAGACATAAAGAACCCAAAAACTTCTAAGGAACTTGATGGAGATCTTCAATCTTGGAGTGGATCTGCTTCCGAGATGATTCCGACGGCTTCCTTCGAGTAATTTCTTCGTTCTACTCTGCGTGCTCCCTTAGGTTTTCTTCTAGTGTGTATTTATAGACTTTAGAATGCTCAGAAACCCTAAAAATTGGCTTTTTTCACGTGAAAATGAAGTAGGGTGTGACAGGGACACGGGCGTGTGATCAGCCCGTGTGAGAAGGCCCAGGCCGTGTGCAAATTTACATGGCTCTCGATCGACACGGGCTGGCACACGGGTGTGTGTCCAGCCCATGTGGTTCACACGAGCATGTGCCCAGCTCGTGTGGTACTGGCTTGGCTGTGTGGATCCTTAAGATGGCCCATTTTGTCCGATTTTGGCCCGTTTTCTGCTCCTTTCGCTTCCCTATGCTCTCCTAAGTATAGAAACATGAATTTAAAGGATTAGAAGCATCGAATTCACAAAATTGTATAATAAAACATCTAAAAACACGCTAAGCATGGGATTAAAATGTGTTACTTTTATGGTTTATCAAATATCCCCACACTTAAGCGTTTGCTTTTCCTCAAGCAAAATCCTCAACTCACAATTAAAATTAAACTTTCTCAATTCATAATTCTCATCAATAATGCCTTATCATAATTCACAAATAATCACACATTGATAATTTAACTAAAATAGCACCAAAGATTCAAACAATCCAAGTTACACATTTTTATAGCATGAAAACATAGGTGTTTCCCATTATCTAAATAATTACCTTTAATTCAAAACCGACAAGATTAGACATCCTCACTAAAGATTCACTCAAATCACTCAAAGTGTTTAAGGTTCAAAAATTAAGCACTCAAAAGTCAAACATGAAACGTTATTACCATAGGCTTGCATGAAAATCAAATCTCCACCACTATAAAATGTGATGATACACAAATCAAAAGGTCTTAAAAAGGGTTGTAATGGGGCTTGGGTTAAAGGTGTGGATAAAGGCTGAAAAAGAAAGTTAGAATCGAGATTGAATTGATAAATTACCTACTAGAAAAATGAACTAAAACTGAAAAATTACATCAATCAAAATTAAAGAAAATCATGAGCTTCTTCTCAGAAAATAAAATTAACTACTTAAGCTCAAACTTGAAGGACTAGTAATAATCAACATAAATGAATATATATATTTCCACTTTTTTTTTTTAAGAACAAGAACAATAAGAAAGAATTTAATAACTAAAACAAAAGAACATAGTTAGGCAACTAACCACATCAAATCTCGACAAAAAGGGAGTCAATAAAATGGGAATAACGAATCAAAAATAAGTTTTGGGTTAATATTAATGGTTGAGTCAAGAAACGGTTTATTAGGCTCAAAGGGGTTCACTAAGGGTTAATTATAAAGGTAGGCTTTTAATGGAATAAGTGGGTTAAAACCTAGGTGCCTTTATCATCTCAGTATATCAAATCAAAGGTGTGGTCTCGACATGCATAATCAAAGCAAGTTCTAGAATAACAAATCAATATTGACACATTCATAACCAATAATAAAGTGAACAAGAAAAGTGTATGCTCTAACAGGCTCAAAATCTCACAAAAATTATGGTTTTTGATGTCAATCTTGTAAATCTCAAACTTCAAGGTAATATTTAAATTTAGGGAAACAACCTAGCAATTTTAATTCTGAAAATAGACTTATCATGCTTGATTTTCTAATGTCTTAAAGTTTAAACAATCAATGCACAATTACCTATGACTTACTCTAAAACAGATCAATAAAAATCATAAGTCAATAGAAGTTTTATTCTAATAGTAATATGAGAAAATTACTTAAGACAAAGACATAATTCAGGGATTTTCTAATAATGATATAATTAACCTCCCTACACTTAAGATGTACATTGTCCTCAATGTACCAAAATAAATAATAACAATATAATGGGAATATCATAAGAGAGGGAGAGAAGTGAAACTTCCTGAATTTTGGATGAAATCCGTGGAATAGTGAATGCGGAATTATGGATATAGCAAAGTGAAGTACATGATTCTGAGCAACTATTAAGAAAATAAACACAACTGTGGAAGAAGATTAAGGGATTACTCGATTAGGAACGATCATAAAAACTAAAATATAGTTCAAAATATAAAAGATAAGTCTTTGAAAATATGATAAAAAAAACATAAAGGAAAATAGACTAAAAAATAAAAATAAAAATAAAACAAAAAATAAAGATAAAGACAAAAAGAAAATAAATGGACTCAAAGGTCCTCATCGCCGACGCTGCCGCGAGTGAGTCGGCGGTCTTAGAAGATGAAATATGGAGATGGTTGCAGATCTGCTGCAATGTGGCCTCGAGACTGTCGAACCGCTAAAAGCACTGTTGCTCAAAGCGAGTGAGACGCTCAGATATGTCTGTCAAAGTAAGAGCAGAAGAATGAGGTTGGTGACTCGGAGGTGGAGGGTGAGGTGGATCCTCGTGAGGGAGAGGAACATCCTCAGTGATGTCATCGGGATCATCCTGATCATCAGGACGAGACAATCGGTACTGGAGAGGATCGAATCCACGACGCCGCTCGATCATCCTCATGTGTAGCATGCTCGAGATGCCCTGAGGGGACATTTGGCCAACAAGTGTGAGTATGGAGGACTGCTCCGGTGTGTCGAGGAGACCGAAGTGTCGAGCGAGGCGAGTCACGTAAGGGTCTAAGCAGATGGGGCCCTTCCTGTGGCGGTCAGTCTGATGGCGGAAGGATAAGCCGATGAAATATGCCAGATCAAATATATGGCCATGTGCCATACTCCATAGAAAATAGGCGTCGTGAGTGGTAATGAGCCGGTGCTCTCTCTCCGTCCTGTCAAAGTATGAGCTAAAAGGGCGTGAATATACCGTAGAGCTGGAGAGAGAGAAGTCGCCTTCGAGCGACTGGTGTCATAGTTTGTTAGGCCGTCCGTGAGGTCAGTCCAACAACGCGAGGGCGAGTGATGAATATGGCGATGGAGCTGAAGAAAGTCCTTGGCGCTCATGAACTCTTCTGTGTATAGTCCCAAAGCAGCACCGAATTTTGGGACGCTCATATTACGCACCAAACCACCAAGGCAAAAAGTGATGGTGCCTGGCTCATCATGGACCGACATGACGTGCTGAAGGTGAAACGTCAAGCAAAACTCCAAAGTAAGCTCCATATACGTGGGCTCGACGATACTGAAAAAACGGTCCCATGGGGCTGTGATGATGAAGGAACGAACCTCATCAGCGAGGTGGACTTACTCCAACGTAGCCCAGTCAATGCATCGGCCCAAACCTAGGGGTCGTACGTGAAGGAGCTAAAATAAGTCCTCCGGTGGGTCTGCGAAAAATCTGAGGTAAGGATGGCGAACTTCAGTGGAGGCACTGGAGGAGGTCGCGCTAGGATCCTTCCACTTTTTCGAAGCGGGGATGACGACCTTAGTCTTGCCTCGAGTATTTGTCATGATGTACCTAAAAACGTAAAAGATTTTCAATAAAGAAATCAAGCACACCAAAGTCAAGGATGTAAGATCCCATTAGTCTGAAATAGCAATGTACCGCTAAAAGAATAAAGAATCATTATATTCTAGTAGTAAAAATCAAAAATATAAATAAATAATCCCAATGCCAAGAACTAAGAACACATCATTGAATCTGATAAATTAAGAACTAGTAAGCAAAGAAATTGAAACAATACACTAAGAATGCATCATGACTAAAAAATCAATATTAACAATGAGTTACCAAAGAATAATAGTAAATAGCAAATATATGAAAAGAAAGATTAACTAGTTAACAAGATATTAAGAATAAATAAATAATTTAAGGAATTAATAATAGGAGTAAAATAACTAAATAAAGAGAATAAAAATAATAATAAGCCTAATATAAATAGAAATAATAATAAAGAGAATAATAATCAACAAAATAAAGAAAAATAAAAATAAATAACAGAATAAAATAAATACAAAGAATGAACAAAAATAGAGGGAAAGAAAATGGTGATCGACGGTGGGGTGATGGATGGAGGTGCGGTGGTCGACTGGGCAACGGTGCGTCGTGTCGGGAAGGGACGGCGAGGGGGTCGGTGGTGGCTGGTGTGGGCGTGGAGTGGTGGTTGGGTGGTGTTTGGGCGGCAGCTTTGAAGAGAAAAAGAAAGAAAAATGGGAAAGAATAAGAGAGAAAATGGGAAGAAAAGGGAAGGGGTGGGTTTCGATTTGGGGAAGAAGGAAAAAGGAGAAAGGAGGAGGGGTCGACGGTGGCCAGAATTGGAGAGCGGCGGCTAGGGTTTGGGGGAAGTTTTGGGGGAAAAAGGAAGAAGAATAAAAAGAAAAATGGAGACTTTATAAGTGACACAGTCGTGTAACGGCCCGTGTTGGGCCACACGGCTTTGTCACACGCCCATGTGTCCAGGCCGTGTGGTCCACACGGCCGCGTCGCACAGCCGTGTGCATAGTCCTTCGCTTCTTCCACGCCCGTGTAGAATTTGACACGCTCGTGTGACCTCACACACGGCCGTGTGTATTGCCCGTGGAGCCCCCTGACTTGTTTTAAATTTTGAAATTTGAAAAATTAGGCTCTAGGTTTCACACGGCCTTGGACACGCCCGTGTGTCCAGGCCGTGTGGTCTACACGGCTGTGTCGCACGCCCGTGTGTCCAGGCCGTGTGGTCCACACGACCGTGTCGCACACCCGTGTGGTCCACACGACCGTGTCGCACGCCCGTATGGACTATATTTAGGCCGCGTCTCTATCGATTTTTAGGAATTTTAAGCTACAGGATCCACACGACCAAGGACACGCCCGTGTGTCCAGGCCGTGTAACCCTCTGTTGATTTCTTTAAAATTTAAAAACTAAGTCCCAAGATCCACACGGCCAAGGACAAGCCTGTGTGTCCAGGCCGTGTGGGTTTTAAAACAATTTTTTTTCTTTTTTCTTTTTATTTAATTAATATCATATAATATAATTAGTAAATTAGGCATGTTAATGCTCGGGTTACCTCCCGAGAAGCGCTTGTTTAGAGTCTAAGCTCGACTTACCTCATTTTCGCTCGGTTACGGCTGTTCGTGGAGTCGAGACTCCTCTTTCTCGCTATCAATTCTATTATCAACATACGGTTTGAGTCGAGTAGTATTTACCTTAAAAGTGCTGAAATCAGAATGAGTTACCTTGACTGTTCCGCATGGAAAGATATTGAGTACCGTGAAAGGAGTTGCTCCGTTTGTATTAAGCTCTGAAGTGGTTATTCGAGGGTCGATTTCATCTAACAGTACCTGGTCCCCAACCTTGAAGTGGTTCGTTCTACCTTTAACTCGTCATGGAGTTGCTTCAGTTTTACTTCGTATTTTCTCGGTTTCTCCTTGCCATGTGTTCTCCATTCGTCTAGTTCATCGATCTAAAGCATTCGCTCCTCATGAGTCGTTCTGTGTTTGTCACATAGGATAGAATGCGGCTCCATCACTTTCTCCCTAGGAATTTCCTGCAAAGAAGTTTGAGCTACAACGTTACTCACATTAACAGAACTTGTAAAATCATCTCGATCACTAGATATTCTAATAGAATCACGAGCTTGGAGTTTAATCGTGTCATCACCTACACGAAGTGTCAATTCACCTGTGCCAACATCAATGATAATTCTAGCAGTTTCTAAAAAGGGTCGTCTTAAGATTAAATGCGCGTCACTGTCCTCATCCATGTCTAGAATAACAAAGTCGAATGGGAATATAAATTTATCAATTTTTACAAGCACATCCTCAACAATACCCCTGGGGAATCTAATAGTTTTATTTGCTAGTTGAATGTTCATCCTAGTTTGTTTAGGTTTCCCAAGACCTAGTTGCTTAAACATTTTATAGGGCATGACATTAATACTTGCCCCTAAATCAGCCAAGGCATTATTAACATCTAAACTACTAATTAAACAAGGAAGAGTAAAACTCCCTGGATCCTTTAATTTGTTGGGTAATTTATTCTGTAAAATGGCTGAGCAGACTGCATTTAGCTCCATGTGCGATGCATCATCTAACTTCCGTTTGTTTGCTAAAAGCTTTTTTAAAAATTTAACTGAGTTGGGCATCTGCGAAAGAGCTTCAATAAACGGTAAGTTAATATGTAACTTTTTAAGAGATTAAGAAATTTACCAAATTGCTCATTGATATGGTCTTTCTTCGTCGCGTTAGGATATGGCACACAAAGTATATGCTCTTTACTCACCGGTTTTTGTGCACTGTGGCTTACTTCAACCTTACCTTGACTTACCACGATTTCTTGCCTCGGTTCAGATTCGGATTCTACTAAACCTTCTTCGTCGCGCACGGTGATGGCATGGAGTTGCTCCTTTGGGTTAGGTTCGGTATTACTCGGTAAGCTACCTTGTGGTCGTTCTGAGATCAGCTTAGCAAGCTGACCTATTTGGTTCTCAAGCCCTTGAATCGACGCTTGCTGATTTTTTAGTGATGTTTCGGTGTTTTGAAAACGGGTTTCTAACACCGAGATGAATTTTGTTAGCATCTCCTCAAGGTTCGGCTTCTTCTCCTGTTGGTAGGGTTGTTGTTGAAAGCCTGGAGGGGGTTGTTGTCTCTGATTTCCCTGACCACCCCATGAGAAATTGGGTTGGTTCCTCCAACCTGCATTATAAGTGTTACTATAGGGATTATTCTGATGTCTAGAATTATTACCCATATAGTGAACTTATTCATTCTCTGTGTTCGGGTTGTAGGATGGATATTCTGTGGTGTTCATCCCTCCTCCATTTGTGTCGCATTGCATCACCGAATGTACACATAAACTATCAATCTTTTTGTTTAAAAGCTCTACATGGTTTGATAACATGGTGACCGCGTCGAGGTTAAATACAGCAGCGGCTTTTGTCGGCTTTGTTCTCATGACTTGCCACTGATAGTTATTCAGTGACATCTCCTCTATAAACTCATAAGCCGCTTCAGGTGTTTTGTTATTTAGAGTTCCACCGGTGGTTGCATCGATTAGTTTCCTAGTTGAGGGGTTCAAACCGTTGTAGAAGGTTTGAACCTGTAGCCATAAAGGTAACCATGGTGAGGGCACCTTCTCAACAAGTCCTTATACCTCTCCCATGCATCATAGAGAGTTTTTAAATCCATCTGCACAAAGTAAGAGATATCATTCCTCAACTTTGCCGTTTTAGCCGGTGAAAATTTTTTTAATAAAAATTTCTCGGTCATCTGTTCCCAAGTAGTGATGGAACCTCGTGGTAACGAGTTTAACCACTGTTTAGCTTTATTTCTTAATGAAAAAGGAAACAACCGAAGGCGAATGACATAATCAGAAACGCCATTAATTTTGAAAGTGTCGCAAAATTCTAGAAAGTTAGCTAAATGAGTATTTGGATCCTCATCCTGTAAACCATCGAACTGAACACATTGTTGGATCATCTGTATAGTCTTTGGCTTCAGCTCGAAGTTATTTGTAGCAACAGCATGCCTCACAATACTCGATTCAGCCCCATTCAAGTTAGGCTTAGCATAATCGTACATAGTACGAGGAGTAGGATTTACGACAACCACAGGAGGTAGCGGATTATTATCAGCCATCTCATCGGTACTATTGGTATCGTCCTCTTGCTCTTCCTCTATATACTGTAGACTTCACCTTATTTCTCTACGGTTTTTGCGAGCGGTACTTTCAATCTCACTGTAAAAAAGCAATGGTCCTGACGGGTTCCTTCTAGTCATAAACTAAAAATACCTGCCAAAAATAAATAAAAGAAAAGTTAGTAAATTAAAATAAAAACACAAATAAAAATAAAAATGGCTAAAGTAATAAAAATTAAGCGTTCCTAATATTTTAGTCCCCGGCAACGACGCCGAAAACTTGATGGTCTCAAAACTAACTAAAATACGACAAAGGCAAGCGCACCTATCGAACAATAGTATAGCTATGGTGAGTCCGGAATATCGTATCCACAAGGACTAAAAGTACTAGTAATAACTATCTTTCTATTATTTAGCCTAATAATTAAGGGAATTCGTTTTAATCTAAAATTAACTAACTAATTTACTATGAACGCGACAGAGAGTAAATAAAGTAATCGAATAAACCAATGAATAAAGACAATACCCAAGGAAAAATCCACCTAGACTTCACTTATTATTCTGACTCTGAATTAAACGATTTATTCACTTATCTTGATCCGTAGTAATCCCTAAATTATGTTAATATCTCTTTCGAGACTAAAAACAACTGACTCTAGGTTGATTAATTGAAATTTATTTCTAATTAAAACCCCTATCATCGCATTAACTCGATTTATGGATTCCCTTATTAGATTTGACTCTAATCTGTCAGATTTATGTCATCCTATTTCTAGGGTTGCAATCAACTCCGCTTAATTATGCTAGATCTACTCTTAAACAGGGACTTTTGCTCTACTGAATAAGCACATCAAACTTGAATTAATATCCTGAAAATATTAAAGCAAGGGTTTAGAATACATAATTAAGAACAAGAACAAGTATTTATCATGTAATTCAGATAATTAAATAATAAGATTCATCGTAGGTTTCATCCTCCCTAGGTATTTAGAGAGTTTAGTTCATAACGTAAAAGGAAAACATCTTAGAATCAAGAAAACAACAAGACATAAAGAACCCAAAAACTTCTAAGAAACTTGATGGAAATATTCAATCTTGGAATGGATCTGCTTCCGAGATGATTCCGACGGCTTCCTTCGAGTAGTTTCTTCGTTCTACTCTGCGTGCTCCCTTAGGTCTTCTTCTGGTGTGTATTTATAGACTTTAGAATACTCAGAAACCCTAAAAATTGGCTTTTTACGCGTGAAAACGGGGCGGTGCGGCAGGGGACACGGGCGTGTGATCGGCCGTGTGAGAAGGCCCAGTGTGTGTAAATTTGCATGGCTCGATCGACGACGGGGCTGGCACACGGGGCGTGTGTCAGCCGTGTGGTTCACACACGTATGTGCCCGGCTTCGTGGTGCGGCTTGGGCGCGTGTGGATCCTTAAGATGGCCCGTTTTATCTGATTTTGGCCCGTTTTTCGCTCCTTTCGATTCCCTATGCTCTCCTAAGTATAGAAACATGAATTTAAAGGATTAGGAGCATCGAATTCACAAAATTGTATAATAAAACATCCAAAAACACGCTAAGCATGGGATTAAAATGTGTTACTTTTATGGTTTATCAAAAGCTCATCCAACTAGACGCTTTCACACTCTCTTTCCTAGGGATAGAGGTTTTTTACTTTGTTAGGGTTAGGTTTTTAGGGTTTAAACCGTGAAAGTTTATATGTAGATTTGAGGGGCAAGGGATGCGATAACGCGCCTCAAAGTACATACATTTCATATGTCATACCGGGATAGGACTATTACTTCAGAAACCCATCCTATGGAAGTCAAGTTGTGGGTGTGATAGTGCTTGATATGGTTACGGGTCAAAGACTAAGTGGAGGTCTCAGTCGGCGATCGTAATGCGGTCATCGATTTGAGTATAACCGAGGGCCAGTTGACGGTCGTTATGCTGTCACGAGTTCAAGCTTTTTGGATACCCGCAAAAGATACCTTATATATACCATACATAAGATTGAGACCATAATCATATGGAAAAACAGAAGGATTTCCGGTGTAATCAACTTAATTTTTTTCTTTATTTCCAGACAGCTGGTATCTTTAACCTTTCATTCTTATTCGAAGGCTAACAACGAGGTGAACATATTAGAGCTATCAGGCAAAGAGCGGATGTTTCGACACAGTAGAGGTTAAACTCAGGTTAACACGACAACGGTTGTAGTTATTAATGGTTTGTTTAATAACGATAACTGTTGTCACCCTAAAATGAGCATCACATTTATTGCACCGCAACAACCGCTATCCACCTGAGAGTCCTCCTACGTCCGTGATAATGTCGACCTTCAGATAAGAAGGAAGGTTAAAGATACTGGTTATGTGGAAATGAAGAAAAAAATCACGCCGATTATAGTGAGAAGTCCCCACAAAATTTCTTTCTGATTATGCCCTCAAACTTCTGTATGGTATTTATAATGCAACATTTTCGGGTATTCGAAAAGTTTGAGCTTGCGGTTGTGCAACAACCGTCAGCTGGCTTTCGCATTATACTCCGATCCGTGATCGCATAACGACTGTCGATTGAGACCTCTATGTAGACTTCCACCCATGACCGTACAAACCAAAATAATCTCAGATCCCGACTTTTACGGGATAGATTTCGGAGGTAATGGTCCCATCTCGAATCAGAGAGGTTGCCATTCGTGAAAACTTATTCGAAACGAATAATATATGAAATAATTAAATAAATCTACAATATTTTTAAGCAAGCATATCGAAAAATTTAGAACAAAACTTGAGAAAATTGAGAGAGCTGAAAATTTAGAAACAATTGAGAGAATTGAATTTGAGTGAAAAGAATGAAAAATGACCTACTATTTATAAGAAAAATAAAATTATTGTTGAGGCCTTTAAAAAATTTTCCCATTGTCAATATTAAAAAAATGACTGTTGGTAAAAAGTGTGCCCAACTTTTTTACCAACAATTGGACGTATTTTCACACGCTCTACTAAAAAACGATCTAAAAAAAACCTAAAAAGCCAAATAAAATAATAAGGGCATATAAGGCTAATTTAGCAAACATATAATTACAACAATTCTTTAAATCGGTAACTCAAAGACTTTCTCCAGAGAGAGAAAGAAAAAGGAATACTTCTCTCTTCCTGGTTTATAATATCCCCCATTTTGTCAATTCGATATTAGATTTTTATTCTTCAGTAATGGCTTTCATGTTCTTCAGCTCTCTTCTTCTTCTTCTTCTTCTTCTTCAAATCTCATGTTCTAGATTCTCATTGGCATTGCAAGAGAACTCATCAGCCACGGTTCGCTCGGGTCAGATCAATTCCAACTCGGTCCTGGTGGCTTTGTTAGACTCGCATTACACTGAGCTTGCCGAGTTGGTGGAGAAAGCTTTGTTGTTGCAGACCCTTGAGGAAACTGTCGGCAAACACAATATCACCATTTTCGCTCCTAAAAATGAAGCTCTTGAGCGGGATCTCGACCCTGAGTTCAAGCGGTTTTTGCTTGAACCTGGTAATCTCAAGTCCCTCCAAACTCTCTTGCTTTACCACATTGTGCCTGCTAGGATCGATCGTCATTCATGGCCCAAATCGACTTCGGCGTTAACCCATCATTTTACTTTATCAAATGAACGAGTTGAACTCTCCGGCGACGATTCCTCCGGTGAAAAGTTCATTGGTTCGGCCAAAGTCATTTCCCCCAACGCTGTTGACCGTCCCGATGGTGTCATCCACGGCATCGAACAACTATTGATCCCTCAATCGGTGCAACAAGATTTCAACAATCGTAGAAGCCTTCGCTCAATCTCCGCCGTCAAACCAGAAGGAGCTCCGGAAGTTGACCCCAGAACCCACCGCTTGAAAAAACCAGCACCCCCGGTCAAGCCCGGAGCTCCACCCGTCCTCCCAATCTACGACGCAATGGCTCCAGGCCCATCGCTAGCTCCGGCACCAGCTCCCGGACCCGGCGGACCTCACCATCATTTCAACGGAATGAGGCAAGTCAAAGATTTCATCCAAACTCTGATACAATACGGAGGGTACAATGAAATGGCGGACATTTTAGTGAACTTAACATCGTTAGCCACCGAAATGGGACGCCTGGTTTCCGAAGGTTATGTTTTAACCGTTTTAGCACCCAACGACGAGGCAATGGCGAAGCTAACGACGGACCAGCTGAGCGAACCAGGCGCGCCGGAGCAAATCATATATTACCATATAATCCCAGAGTACCAGACGGAGGAAAGTATGTACAATGCGGTGAGGAGATTTGGGAAAGTGTCGTACGATACATTGAGGTTGCCGCATAAAGTGTTGGCTCAAGAAGCTGATGGGTCTGTTAGATTCGGGCACACCGATGGATCTGCGTATTTGTTCGATCCCGACATTTATACCGACGGAAGGATCTCCGTTCAGGGTATCGACGGCGTCCTTTTCCCGCCGGAAGAGAAAGCTAAGGAAGAAAAGAAAACCATCAAAGTTGCCACTGTGAAGCCCAGAAGAGGTAAATTTTCATTATTACTTTACATCGATCATTGATTCATTGTTTATAAAATTAGATTTCTTTTCATATAAGTTCTTGATTTGGGCGTTTGGGAATAGTGGCGGCGGCGACGGTGGTTGCCGGGGAATTTTTGGTGGGTAAATGGAAAGTGTCGGTGCGTTAGAATCATTTTGGAGGGTAGAATTGTCTATTCTTTTGTTTGCTTTTGTTGTCTTCCTCAGAATTTCCTGTATACAATTTGGTCTACTTATATTATTTAATATTTGCTAAACTACTTTTTTTTATGAAAAATATTATTCAAGATATAAATTTTAACAATTTTTTAATAGTTCTAACTGAAATGATGTTATAAAGCTAACTAACATAAAATTAAATTTTTTATTTATAAATTTAAAAATATGTTTTTATATGATTAATTAATGTAATATAGGTTAAAAATATAAATATTTATCAACTCTTGAACTAAGAAAAGGAAAGCTTATAGTTTATTACCAAACACCTAAAGTTGAGGTGGTGCCTTGGACCTAAAGTTTAGGACATTTTAGCTTTTGGTAAGAAATTGATAAGTATTCTTCATGTCCGTTTTGCGATCCATGTTTGGGGTTCGTGGCTGCCCCTTCTAACAGTGCCGTCTCCAAGATTTGAACTTGTGACAAATAGCATAGGCATCGAAAAACAATGAAACTCATTTCTTTAACTTCATCAAGAATTTGATAATAAGTTTGGTGGGTTCTTTATGTCTTAGAAAGATGAACTGCAGCTTTCTGTGGGAAATAATATATATATATATATATTCTCTTATTTTTATTACAATTTCATGTGAATGTGACTTGATATTGTTTTGTAGCTTTACATCAACCTGGTTGTTGTGAGGGAAATTTATAGTTTCCTGAATGACATTGACTGTTTACCACCTTTCTCCCTGACCTTTGCATGAACTTTGTTTTGAATTAAAGTTTCATCTACCGTAGCTGGTTTGAGTGTCATGCAATATATATATATATCCTTTGTTTTCGGAGTAGTTGCAATTTATTTTACCGGCTTCAAGGGCGAGTGTTGGATACGATTATGTATTCGACATCGGTAGATTCTAGTTGTATTAAGAGTTGTGATGAGCCAAGTCATGGCAAATAAAACATGCTAAAATTTTATATGAAGATTAATGGTGGGTAGCAGAATATATGTATGTATGAAGTTGTTGTTGTTTTGGAATTAGTTGGGTTTATCAAAATAAAAGAATATGAAAGTTCCAGCTTAACAACAATAAAATTTTGTTTGGACTTTAGAGGAATCTTGACTGCCCATTGTTTTCCCTTGTAGAAAATAAATTCCATCACACCATGTGTTTACTCACATATTTGTTTCCTTCCTATAAAATTATCATTCTATTACTTGGACTTCGGGTGAGTGTCAAATACAGATATATGTCCGACATAGATATGATCGATAGTACCGAACTCGTATACTTATAATATCACAGTTGTTTTAATTTAAGAATTTCTTAAGATGGGAAGTTGTTTTCACCAAGTTAATTAGTAGCTTTCAGTTGATCTTCCTTCTTTAAATAGGATTGGGGGGCCTAATACTTAATTTGCCTAAAATGTTTGGCAGGGAAGTTGCTTGAAGCTGCATGCCGAATGCTTGTGGCTATTGGACAAGATTCACGTTTCACCTCTTGCCGACTATGAACACAACAATTACTTCCCCCATATCATAAACAAATCTTCAAACAACAAAAAAAGGTAAAAGAAATGAATCCTCATGTTTATCTCTATGTGTTCATCCACTCACCATGTCATTCTGCATCAGAATTTGCTCCATTTTTACTGTAGTCTGCAGTAAATAAAAGACAAAACTCTTACAGCTCAATCCAGCTGCCTACACACCCTTGTGAAACATGCATAATTGTCACATTATTTAATACATTTCTGCCTTTAGTATATGATTCTAAATTAAAGGTCAACAACAGAATTGGTTCATCTTTTATGGCCCCTGCAGATTTTTTCTCTCTTTTTCCTTTTTGGCCTCAAAAAATTTATTATTTTGCCTTCTTTTTTTTTCTCTTTTATTTAACTTTTTGTCCAAGTCAAGTATCTCATTTTCCAAAAAAAAGAAAAGAAAAAGACTGCCACAGTGAAATGCTTTTACTAATTTATTCAATTACTGAGCCAATGCAGGTGAACCAGCATAGTATAAAGTCCTGGAATGATGTTTTGCTCTCTGCATTAGGATTTTAGTTTTCTTTTTTTCTTCTTTTCCCTTTTTTGTTCTATATTCTATCGTTCATAAGGCAGCAAAAAGGTCACCCTGGTTGATTGCTGATCCTCAAGTCTACAGGATTTTTTCTTTCTTTTCTTTTCTATTCTGTCAAATTATGTGTGTAATAATCTGGTGATAGTGGTGGTGGAGGAAGGGAAGTGGTTGCTAGGGTTGTAAATGAATCGAGCTTGAACGAACGGATTCCTGTTCATGTTCGTTTGTTTATTTTTAAGCTTGTTCGTTCGTGTTCGCTAAAAATTTTAAAATTGTTTGTGTTTGTTTATTTGAAATTATATGTGTACATATCTGTTTGTTTTTAAATTAAATGTATTTGTTTGTGAACTATAAACAAAATGCTCACAAATATTAAGGGAAAATGTTCATAAATAATAATCAAATAATCATTAAATAAACATATATATATATATATATTATTTTTAGATAAAACTAATTAAATATAAATATGAATAAAAATAAGAAATAAATAATATTATTAGTGAAGGAGTTTTAAATGTATAAGATGACAGAGCACTTCATAAGATGAAAAATAAAATTACGTGGGAATAATAAAATAAATATATTCCTCTTGTCTTCACCATTCAACAAAAAATGAAATTCTACCTTTCTTTTGTTTTGCTGCATTTTTCATTTCTTTTTTAGGATAATATAATTTTTTTTGCCTTTATGAATAGTTAGGTTTTTTTGGGTTTTTTTTTATTATCATTCTTTAAAAATATAAAAGTTTAATGACGTGATATTTTATTGTATTATTACTTAAAAATTTAAAAAATTATATAGGTTTTTAGTGATAATGTAATACAATTTAAAGTTTCACATTTGGTGTTTTAATAAAGAGATCTGTGGTTGAACTAATTAGACTATTGATTTTTGATTCAATCAGTTTAATTGATTCTACAACTAGATTAACAATAAACCCAGTTGTTCTTGATACTCTCTTCTCGATTCCTTCTTCTCCTTCTTCCATAACCTGAGCTCGTAGAAGGAAGATATAAGAGGGACCTATGGATAGTGTGGTCAGAAATCCATAATAGAGCCTGACCATAATGACATAATTGATTATCGTCATGCATAAGGATATTAGATTCCTTGGTATAAAAGATTTTAAAATCATCATTAACCTCCCTTTTTTTTTCTTTTCTATTTTTGGATTATTATATGATGATTCTTGAACTTTCCATACATATATAGAAATAGAAAAAGATAGACTAGAACCGACATCTCTTATGTCATGTCAATGACAATATAAAAATGGAATTGGGATCTGGATGGAATACAATGAAATAGAGCCACTTTGAGGTTCCCTATGAAATGAGACATGGAACGGAGCCACTACGAAGAAGTTTTCGGGGTTACGAAGGAAACTTCGAGTTCATATTGGTTATGGGTTGAGAACGGGAATTGAACTCTATGAGATCTAATCTCCCATTGTTCCTCGAGAGCTCAGTGAGAGAAGCGATCATCGATTAACCGATCGGTCATAGGTTCGAATCCTACTTGAGGAGATTTGATTCATTTCGAATTAAAGAATTCAGAATGTCAGAATGAAAGGGTTCGCTTTGACCGTTAAGAGCTTATAAAATTGATTGAACATGTTTTAACTACCAATTTTTTCTAGTTATATATATTTATTTATTTTTACCAATTTCAAGTAATTTTCAATTCAATCGGTTCAACCCCTTTGTTCAAATTGTTATACCGATTGATTTTTGGTCCAATCAATCCAATCATCTGATTTAGTGATTTGGTCTTGTTCCAATAACACTAGCCACATTATTAAATCTTAACGGAATCTAAGTTCAGAGACCAAAATAGATCTAGTTGCCAAATTCATGTACCAAAGCGGACAAAAAGTAAATATACCAAAGTAGATCTAATTGTCAAATTCAGGGGTCAAAAATTATATAATTCCTTTTATTATTATTCTTTTTTTTTTCATTCCGATACATCGGAATCACCCTTGTGGTATATAATCTTGTATTTTTAAAATTAAAATTTCAGTCCTAGTTGAAATGGTAGCTATTAAATTCTATTATTTTCAAAATTTTATATGGCAAACATATTATCACATAACCCTAAAATATATATATTATCACATATGTAATGTGAAGCTAGTTTGCTATTTCTATATCATACTCATAAAAAGCTGCGTTATTTTAATTAATAGATTTAACGGCTAATGCTTGAGTTAGGATTGAAATTTCAAAGTAAAAAAAAATAAATTATAAAGACTAAAAATGATCAAATAAGAGAACTAAAATTAATCAAATCATAATACAATAACTAAATACGCATCTTACACATTAGTAAAGAAATTAATAACAGGATTTGACCAATAAAAAATATGCTCATAGTTTATAAAATTTTTGAAGTAATTATTTTAAAATATTTTATTCTAACATGTTCATTTTGCATGTTAATCTACTAGTGGCATTAAAATTAAAATTTTAAATGACATAATATTTATTTTGGTAAAATTATAGTTTGAGGGAGGGAATGACCCTAAATTATGGTGTGGGAATAGAAAAACTTTTTAATTATTATTTTAAGATTGAGATGTTTATAAGTCGGATTAGATCAGATCAAGTCTAATTTTAAAAAAAGTTTTAGACAAATAATCTGTTTTACTATTTAAATAATAATAAACTTATTTATATTTATATTTTATTTTATTTTATTTTTAAATAGTAAAATAGGCAAATAAGCCCTATTGAAAAATATAACTATAAACACCTTTGCTCTAAAAGAAGGGGTGTTGGCATATTCTTTCCCTTCAAATTGAGTCTTCATCAAAAAAAACTTGTTCAGTGACATCTTTTTCTCAAATTTAATTTATGGATAAAAAACTTAGTTAAGGCGCTTTTATTTTGGTCACCCAATTTTTAGAGCGTTTTCATTTTAGTTACTCAAGCGTTAAATCTTTAGTGAAAATAAACTATACATGTCACATCATGTTTATACTTTCATTTTGGCCACCCAAAAATTATATTTTTAAAAGTATTGATTAGAGTAAAAAAAAAATAAAGATTAAGTGAAAAAACGGTAGAAACTAAAATAATATACAAAAATTGTCAATTTATACTTCTTTTTAGTTGCATTGTTTGTCAGATCACCTAAAAATGGATGGAAAAATTAATATTTGTTAACTTTGCTAACATGACATCCACGTGTATGCTATGTTAGTAATTAATATATATTTTATACTCTCTCTTTTTTTTTTGAATCATTTATATTTAAATAATGACTTTAATTGAAAGTATTCTGATTTCAATTAGTAAAATACCAATCATTTATTTGTTTTCAGATATTCTACTCACAAATCCTGTTCTTCGAGTAAGCAACTCTCTAAGATGACTTCCTCACTTGAGTAAATCTACATTTCTCTCATACATGCTCTACAAATATTCAAAAAACATGTCGCATCCACGTTGTTTGAAAACACTTAAAGGAGACTTCTAACCATTCCATCACCGTCAAATGCACGTACAGAAAGCTCACCATAACTTGTTCCTCTAACCTCATAATCTATGTACAATCTTGTATGGTTTTTTACACAGTCACTATGTCAGTCATCTTCAACCACTCTAACCTATTCTATGTCTCAACATATATATTCATTTACTCTCTTTTTTTTTTCATTATTTTATCAAATAATAGTTGTCATAATTCAATTTTGTTTACATTATTAATTTTTTACAAATTAAAATTGAGAAATTAACATTTCAATTTTAGTAGAATATATGAGTTATAGTATGGAGTAAATTCTTTTATATAATGCTTAGAATTATTCATAGTCTTTCTTCACTCTTTAAATAGGAGGATAATGCGCTAGCGTACTAAAACTGACACCAATGTCAATATTAATCGAGCTAAGACTCAATCGACTATAGTACGAAGTAGTTAAAATTATTAAATTTATTGTAAAATTTATGTGTGCAGTTTTGTGAGATGTAGATGACAGTGAAGATCCGACCATGTGGCCAATCCCACTCATTAACATATGAAAAACAGAAAGGCATTAAAATTAAATTATTATTATTATATATATATATATATATATATAATGTGTGTGTGTGGTGTGCCAATAATAAAATAAAATATATTCCTTTCGTCTTCACATGAAATTGTAATTGCTGCAATTCATTTTATTATTATTGTTCTTTTTATTACTATATATCAAAATCACACTTGTGGATTATGAAATATTATTTATCAAAAATAAATTCTGTTATCAGTTTGTATTAAGGGTAAGCATTCGATCGAATCGAGTCAAATAAAAAATTTCGAGTTTTTTGAGTTAACGAATCATATTTTATCATCCTAACTCGATTTGGAATTTTCTCTAATCGAGTTGAGTAAGATGGAATTCGAATAAAATCGAATCAAATATATTTATTCGAGTTAAATTAAGAAAATGATTTTGGGTCCTTATAGTACTGACATCTACCGTAATCAAATTTGTTATTAACTTTCATCCCCTCATAATTTATTTATTAATCTTTTATATACAGGTTAACTTTTTTGCGTGTTTAGTTGCTTCAATTATCTTTTGATTCTTGTCACAATGTATTTTGAAATTAAAAAAATGTATTAAATGTAAAAAAAATGTGATTTTTTAATAAAAATTATTTTAAAGATAAAATGTGAAATTAATACCAACAAAAAAATTTAACACGAATATTTTATGGCATCATCAATAATTCAAGTTTAACAGAAATTGATAAAAATTCAGCATGATTAAATAATTTAATAATATAAATAATACAAATTATAAAATTTAATTTAATAATATAAATAGTAGATATAAATTCGAAAAAAAAGTTTTTGGAGTTTGGGGGAATTAAAAGTTTTGGGCGGAAAGCAAAAGGAAATTTTTTTGAGGGTTTGGAGGAAGTAAAAATTTTGGGGAGAAAGTAGAAGGAAAAAAAAATTGGGTTTAGAGGAAAGTAAAAATTTTAGAAGAAAATTAAAGGAAAAAAGTTTTAGGGGTTTGGAGGGAAATAATTTTTTTTGGAAAAGTAATAGGGTTTAATATTTTGTTTATTTGAATTATTGGAGTTATTGGAAATTAACTCGGTTTGCATTTGAAATTCGAAAGAAAATTGAGTCAATTCGATTAATTCGATTCAAATAATTTGAAATTCAAATTTTTTTAAATTTTTTTTTAGTTGAATCGAATTTTACTCACCCTTAATTTGTATACCATGCATAAATTAAGTGTTTAGATTTTATATTTTAATTTAGTTATTTTTAATTTAAAATTCTAAAAATTGAATGAAGTTATAATTGAAAGGATTGTTATTTAATATATCATTTTCAAAATTTTATATTATTACATATGTAATATCATGCTGGCTTGTTATCTCTACATTATATTTACAAAAAGCTATACTATTTTTCGTTAATGGATTTAACAACTACTGTTTTGAGTTGAGATTAGGAGTGAGCAAAACTCGATTCGATTCCAAAAAATCGAAAAAAGTTTGAATTTCGAGTTAATTGAATCAAGTTATTTGAGTTGCTCAATTTTTTCGAGTCAACTCGAATAAGTAATTTGAGTTTGAGTCGAGTTGAATTTTACAATTCGAATAACTTGAATAATTCAAATAGTGTAAATACCTCTTTGGTCCTTGTTAATTTTGAAAATGAGCATATTGGTCTTTCTTAATAAAAATTTTAAAATGATTTTCAAAAATTCAAAATAATTTTTAAATTTTTAAATATTTATAAAAATTACAAAAAAATATATTTTTAAAAAATTGTAAAAATTTTAAAAAAAATTCTAAAGAATATATAAAGAAAGTAAAAAATTTAAAAATTTTCTAAAATAAAAAATTTGGTACCTAAATAAGTTAATCAATAATTTAAGTTTATAATACTAAAGTATTTTTTTTTAATTTCTTATTTTGTTTTGAAAAAGTTTTAAAATATATATGGTTTCAAATTTATGTGTTCTAACATGGAAATAGTTATAATGTAACAAGAATTTAATTTGACATGTTTGATTTTTTAAATTTAAATCGAACAATCTCACTCGATTAAACTCGACTTGAATTTTATTTCACTCGACTCGATTTGAAAAAAAAATCAACTCGATTAACTCAAAATTTTTTCACTCGATTCGATTTGAATCGACCGAATGCTCACCCCTAGTTGAGATTGCACTTTCAAATTCAAAATGGACTAAAAATGATTGAATATGAAAACTGAGACTAAAATCCATAACTTACCTATAATATGAGATTAACAACAAAATTTAACCTACCAAATTTAACTGTTACGATTTAGATCATGACTAAAAAATTAAAATTAAAAAAAATATCAAGAATTAAAATTGATTAAACCAAAATATAAAGAATAAATATATATCTCATGCGTAGAATAGAAACTAAATAACTAATAACAAAATTTGAGGGAGCAAAAATATTTTCATAATTTATAATTTTTTAAAGCAGTACATGTAATTTAAAATTATTTTATTCTAATATGTTATTTTGCATGTTAGTTTACTAATGGTAACATGTGTCGATATAATTAAAATTTTAAATGACATGATTTTTATTTATGTTAAAAATATAACGTCGGTAATGACAATATATCGCAAATAAAAGAGAAATAAAAAATTAAAGAACACACAGATTTTACGTGGAAACCCTTTCGGAAAAAAAACCACGGGCATATGAGAAGAAAATTAACTATGTCGAATTCGAATTATTACAAGAGGAATAGACTATGTCTATTTATAGGCTTGTAAAACCATATTCTAATAGGAGTGTAGTAAGATTGAAACACCTTATTCTAATCAATATCAAATAGATGGAGTTTAATAAGGTTTAAAAAACCTTATTTAAAATAAAATAAAAGAAGTGTAGTTCTATAGGGATTCTTCTTTTATTTTATTTTACCATTGTATTTTATTTAAATAAGGATTCGGGTCACTTAATTCTAACAATCTCCACCTTGACACGAATTCTCAATGAACAAGTTCTTCATCGCGAACTCTCAACGAACAAGTTCCCCACCTCTTCCATAAAACCCCTTAAGGGTTTAACTTCAACAATGAACACCAGCCAAGTCTAAGCAATGCTCAAACTTGGTTATAGGAAGTGACTTAGTCATCATATCTGTAGGATTTTCATGAGTACTAATTTTGCTCACAACAATATCACCACGAGCAATAATATCACGAACAAAATGATACTGAACATCAATGTATTTTGTTCTCTCATGAAACATTTGATCTTTTATAAGGAAGATGGCACTCTGACTGTCACAAAATACTGTGCTGATTTGAAGGTTTTCATTGAGCTCACTAAAGAGCCCCTTCAACCAAATAGCTTCTTTACAAGCCTCAGTAATCGCCATGTACTCAGCTTCAGTAGTAGACAAAGCGACTGTAGTTTGCAAAGTAGCTTTCCAACTGATTGCACAACCTCCAATTGTAAAGACATAACCAGTGAGAGATCTTCTTCTATCAAGGTCTCCAGCAAAATCAGCATCAACATACCCAATGACTCCATCTCTAGTTCTTCCAAGCTGTAAGCAAACATCAGTAGTACCTCGTAAGTATCTTAAAATCCATCGAATCGCTTTCTAATGTTCTTTTTTGGGATTCGCCATGTATCCGCTAATCGCACATCGATCGCATATGATAAATGCGGACGTGAACAAACCATAGCATACATGAGAGATCCCATCGCACTAGAGTATGGAACATGTGACATGTACTCAATCTCATCATCGATTGTGGAGACAAAGCCGATGAAAGTCTGAAATTGGCTGCTAAAGGAATACTAACAGGCTTAGCACTCTGCATATTGAACCTGCAAAGAACTTTCTCAATGTACCCCTTCTGACTTAGGTACAATTTACTTGCTTTTCTATCTCTGAGAATCTCCATACCAAGTATCTTTTTTGCTAGTCCCAAATCTTTCATCTCAAATTCTTCACTTAGTTGGGGTTTGACCTTTCTTATCTCTCATTTATCTTTTGCTGCTATCAACATGTCATCAACATAAAGAAGTAGATACACAAAAGAACCATCACTTTTTTTCTTAAAGTAAACACAGCTGTCAAAACTACTTTTTTTAAAATCATGAGAAGTCATAAAGGAATCAAACCTCTTGTACCACTGTCTTGGTGACTGTTTCAAACAGTAAAGGGACTTTTCAGCAAGCAAACCTAGTCTTCTTTTTCTGAGACTGTAAAACCCTCTGGTTGTTACATGTAAATATCTTCCTCAAGTTCTCCATGCAAAAATACAGTTTTTACATCTAACTGCTCAAGCTCCAAATCATGCATGGCCACAATACCAAGTAAAGCTCGAATCGAACTATGCTTCACAACTGGGGAGAACACATCTGTGAAGTCCACTCCTGGAATTTGACTGTAACCCTTTGCAACAAGCCTTGCTTTATATCTGGGTTCTTCAACTCTTGGAGTCCCTTCTTTCTTTTTAAACACCCATTTACAGCGAACAACCTTTTTACCTTTAGGAAGTTTCACAAGATCCCATGTTCTGTTTTTGTGGAGTGATTCCATCTCCTCTTGCATAGAAAACATCCACTTTTCTGAGTCTTCATAGCTAACCGCCTCAGAATAATTAGACGGCTCTTGGTTTGCATCTATATATTCGACCACATTTAAAGCATAAGCAACTAGATCAGCCTCGGCATACTTCTTTAGAGGTTTAATTTCTCTTCTAGTTCTGTTTTTGGCGATAGAGTATTGTGGTGAAGAAGCAACTCTATTCTCAATTTTTGTACTGGCTTGAGGAGTCGATTCTGTATTAATCCGATACTCCACCTGCTTTTGATTTTCTTTATTGGAAGAGCCTTTAAGAGATAAGTTAGGTAGCATAGCAGTTTCATCAAAAACAACATCTCTGCTAATCACAACTTTTCTATTTTCAGGACACCAAAACTTATACCATTTTACACCAGCTTTATAACCAAGAAAAACACATTTAATGGATCTCGGTTCTAATTTTTCATTATCAATATGAGCATACGCAGGACACCCAAAGATCTTTAAATCAAAATAATTAGCAGGATTACAAGACCATACCTCTTGTGGAGTCTTTTTCTCAATGGCAACGGATGGAGATCGATTGATCAAAAAACCTGCAGTAGAGGCTGCTTCGGCCCAAAACGACTTTAGTAAGTTGGCATTTGACAACATACATCGAACCTTCTCCATGATCGTTCGTTCATTCGTTCGCAACGCCGCTTTCTTTGTGGAGTATGACGAATCGTCAAGTGTCTCACGATCCCTTTTGACTTGCACAGTTTATTAAACTCATCAGAATAAAACTCTAAGCTATTGTCTGTGCGGAGTTATTTTATTTGTTTTCCCGTCAACTTTTCATCTAGTTTTCCAAGACTTAAATGCGGAAAACACATCGCTTTTCTACTTCAGGAAGAATGCCCAAACTTTTCTGGAAAAATCATCAATAAAAGTTAGCATATAATTAGCTCCACCTCTCGAAGGCACTCTTGATGGCCCCCACAGATCAGAATGAATATACTCCAACGTTCCCTTCGTGTTATGGATTCCTCTGGTGAATCGAACTCTCTTTTGTTTCCCAAAAACGCAGTGCTCACAGAACTTCAGTTTGTAAATTCCTTGCCCATCAAGATAATGACAATATATCGCAAAGAAAAGAGAAATAAAAAATTAAAGAACACACAGATTTTACGTGGAAACCCTTTCGGGAAAAAAAACCACGGGCAGAGGAGAAGAAAATTAACTATGTCGAATTCGAATTATTACAAGAGGAATAGACTATGTCTATTTATAGGCTTGTAAAACCATATTCTAATAGGAGTGTAATAAGATTGAAACACCTTATTCTAATCAATATCAAATAGATGGAGTTTAATAAGGTTTAAAGAACCTTATTTAAAATAAAATAAAAAAAGTGTAGTTTTATAGGGATTCTTCTTTTATTTTATTTTACCATTGTATTTTATTTAAATAAGGATTCGGGTCACTTAATTCTAACAATTTACATATATTCTTTTTATGGTTTTATTTTGCTAAAATTATAATACGAGGGAGGGAATTATAATTCTAGGATTTAAACTTTAAATCTTGGTATGTGAATAAAAAACTTCAAACTATTATTTTAAAAATGTCGATTGAGTCCTAACTCGATTGATGTTAATGTAAGAGGACGTGAATTCGAGTGCGCTGAAGCGCATTATCCTCTTATTTATGGGTTAGAGAGGAATCATTGTGTCAAAAAGAAAAAAGATCAATACTTATAATAAGACTATTAAAAAAAATGGTGTTCATGGTCGAGTTACATTAGATCTAATATTAATTCTAAAAAATATTTTAAGCCCGAGTTTAATTTATTTAAATCTATTTAAATAACTTGTCTTATTATTTAAAAAATAATAAAAATAATATATTTAAATTTAGTTATAAAATATAAAAATATTTTTATATTTTTATTATTTCTAAACAGTAAAATAAGCTGAGCCCAAGATAACCCAGATCGAAAAATATAACCATAAACACCTTTGCTCTAAAAGGGTGTTGGCATATTCTTTCCCTTCAAGTCGAGTCTTCGTAAAAAAACTTTGTTCTATAGTTCTTGATACATGTTTAAAGCTGTTAGCCTTAAATAAAGTATTATCTTAAATATGTTTCTCAAATTAAATTTATTTATTTTCCGTAAAAGTATTTGTTGTCGAAATTGAATAAATTAGTTTTTTTCAAAAAAATTTGGAGCAATTTAATCTTTATCAATTTTGAAGGTGAGCAACTATGAATAATAAATCATGATATTAATGCTTTTCGTCAGTTGTATATAAATTTGATTTGTATAATAATAAATTTAACTCTTAATGTTTATATATTCTATGTAAATGTTGACAAATAAATGTTACGGATTAAATTTATTAAATCGGAATAAAATTGATAGAACGTGTAAATGTTGTGGGTTAAATTTGTCAAAATCAAGACTACATAAATATAATGTGTAAACTTTGAGGCCTAAGTTTGTTATTATAGCAATAAAAATATTTACAATTGTAGCAATTTTTTTTGAACAATCTCATTATAGGTTCTGATCATATCTGTTTTTTTTTTTTTGACACAATACCTAAAACTACCTATAACCCCTCTCTAACCCATAAATAAAAGGATAATGCGCTTCAGCACACTCGAACCCACGTCCTTCTACATTGACAACAATACTCATACTAATCGAGCTAAAACTCAATCCACGTAATTTTAATACATCTTCTGATAAAATAATTTAACACTATGTCTTAACTAATACACCATCAATCACGTGATTCATTTGTTCAGATTTAAATAATGAACTTTTCTAGTGTTTTTGCCCTAAAGTTTTTAAATAATGACTAATTGATATTCTGATTTCGATTAATAAAATTGATTGAACCGTCCAGTGATGATCTGTTTTTAGACCTTTCGAGGGTTTATGAAAAAAAAAATAGTCCATTTGGTATTTTAAAATACAACTTCTAATTGAATTTACTAAAAATTGTTATATTAATTACGGGTGTGATATAGTAGTAGCTCATTTTTTTTAATCATGCGGTCAAGAGTTCAATCTCTATTTATGGGAATTGAGCATATTTCGATAAGTTTTTGTGGCGAAAAGATTAATCACTATTACTAGAAGTTGACAAACATTCTCATTGTAATCACCTTAACAATCATTTTAGGTTTACATATTGTATATACAAATAATTATATTTATTTAACATTAAAGTTTCATATAAAAAATTTGAAAATTAAAAAAAAAAACATATATATTTTTTTCTTTTCACTCAATTTCCATATACTGATTTTGAAAAAAGAAACACCCTTATAGGCAAGTAAGGGAGTTAACCATTGTAGAGGCGAGCATAAGCATCATTGTCGGTGTCGTTAACCGCCTTTTGCTTAAAGTTCCTTTACGCGTTTTCAAATGAAGAATATGTTCATTCCGTTTATGTTTTTAGGCTTTCATGAACTTTTTGTCCGTGGAAGAAACGCTTTTCCATTAAAGTTTTCTTACGACGATTTTGTCTGCTTTTATAGTACATTAGTTTGGGTTTCTATTTAGTTTTTTTGGTTTTTCAAGCATCTGAGAGAAAGAGGGTAAACTCGCAGTTTGGCGATTTGTTGAGTGGTTATGGTGGCGGTTTTGACGGTGCTGTCCATAGAGGGTGGGGAAGATAACGAGTGACGAATCCATTCTGGCGAGGGACAGGTAGGCGAGAGGCAATGCCAGACGGCAGGGGGATGGGTTATAGAAGAAGCCTTGCTATTAAGCGTCGTGGTGGGTCGAGTGGACTTCCAATCGCCGAAGATTTTCCACTGGATCGAGGAGTGGACACGGACTAGATGCTATCATCTTGGAGCGGAACGAGGGCAGATTAGGGGTGAACAAATGGCGGTGGATCTTGCCAGAGTCGGGGTCTTTCATCATTCATTTGTCACGGGAGACATGTGGTATCAAGAGAGCTCTGTACGTATCAATGTGAAAATGTCAGTTTCCACGAGGGGCAACTTAAGCAACGGTTGGATACGCATAGATCTTTCCTTTGACAAGATGCCAGTCAGCGAAGGGAACCCTGGTCGTTATCTTCTTGTAGAAGACGAACGACGAAAAATGTCTACGAAAGTGGTGTGGTGGATGGGTCATGTAACACCCTAAAAATTTAAGAGTTTAATTGTGAGAATCTGCAGTAATTAATTCATGTATCTCTGGTTCTGTGCTCTGCTTCTGTGTTTAAGGTCTCGGGTTTGAGTGGCATCATTAAAAGTTGTTATTTTTTAAAACAACCCTTATCCATGTGTTAGGTGGTTAAGTGCAATTCTAGGTAAATTGGTGTTAGGAATGAGCCTCCTGGTTCACTGGTTAAGCATTTGTTTGTATTCTGTCTAGTTCCGAGTTCAAGTCCCATTGTATACGTTAGGAAATATTTTTTTTTTTTTGCAAATGCTGGAAGGTGGGATGGTGGTTAATTTAAAACATTCTAAGAAATTCTATCGTTCTTTTATTTTTTCTAAATTTTTAGTTCATTGTTTTCTTGTTCTTCCTTTCTTTTATTTTTTCTTCTTACTGCAATTGATTTTTGCGTGAATTGGGAAGTTTTTGTTGCCTGTGAGGTCGATATTGTGTAAGTTCTGTTGTTATTTCCTTTTGTTTCATGATTTCTGTTGTGTTAACACTTTTCTGTCGAAACGGGGTTTTGCTTGTTTGACTGACGTTCTGTTAAACACTCGATTGGTTACTTTTTAGGCGAGGATATTGCAAGAGACGTTATTCCACCGTGTTAGTCTGATTCCTTCTGTTTCGTGCAAGGTAAGTAAGCGATTTGAGTTGGAGTTGCATCGAAACTTTCGATATGATCTTGACGGTAGGTGATTTTTAGAAAAAATATTGAAAACGATGGTGTAATTGATTATTGAATGGTTAATTAGGTTTCAGGTAGTCTCCGCATTGTTTTTCTGTCAAACGAAACTAGGTGTGTACCAAAAATCTTAGTTTTTGCAAGTTTCGGTCGCCGAAAATAGTGGCTGTCGATGCTACATGGCCAGGCACACGGGCGTGTGTCCAGGCCGTGTGATTTGGCCGTGTAACTCACTGTTTACTTATTTGGGATCACACAGGCGTGTGTCTAGGCCGTGTGTGGCCATAGTGGTACAGGGTTCACACGGGCAAAGGACACGGGCGTGTGTCTGGGCCGTGTAACTCACTATTTGTGGTATAAAACCACACGGTCAAGGACACGGGCATGTACCCAGACCGTGTAACTCACTATTTATGCTTCAGAACCACACGGGCAAGGCACACAGGCGTGTGACCTGGCCGTATGGCAGGTTATTGGGCCCGGAAGCTGATTTCGAGGCCGTGAATGTTACTTAATCTTGACATTGGCTCCTTAATGTACAAATAATTGAATTTGATTATATGAGAACTGTCTGATACTCTGAGACTGATATGTAAGCAACATAATTATATGTGCACTATAATACTTACTTTGATATCGAACTGTCCTGTTTAATTGTGTAATGAGTTGGAATGACTGAATACATGTTACGGGCATTTGTGTTCTGCATTGGCATGTATTGGGATATTGTGAAGGGGGAAGAAGTTTGTTCTAAAATTGTGGCTACGCCACAATGAGTATTACTTTGATTCTGGCGCTTGTCGCATATTAATCTAGTAGCCAAGCTGCATCTCTGTGAAAGTGTCAATGAACACTCTAAAGGTGTGCAGGGTTGGTTGGGCATTGAATGTCCATAAAGGTGTGCTGGGATGGCCGAAGACGGTGTATAGCGGACGAAAATAGAAATATTACATCTGAATCTGATCTGTACCATATATAAACTGAAATTGCATATATATATGTAACTTGTCTACTCTGAATCTGAACCAAAATTACTGCTATATCGAACCGAATCTCTGAATTTGGAATTGCTTTATAAGCGAGTATTAATTGAATATATTTTTTTTCGCACTGAGTTCACAACTCATTTTGTTATTGATTGGATTTCATGTGGTTCCCAATTTTGACCGGGTCAGTGTCATAAGAGCTCGATCAAGCTTTTATTTTTCTTTTAAGCATTAATATTAGGGATTTCGATATTCTATGATGATATGGTATTTGTGAAGATTATGTGTTTAATTATTTGTTGTGAAGAATATTATGTGATGAATGGTTCATTTCGACTGCGTTATGATAATAGTAATTTTAGTATTGGTGATGTGACTATCCGAACTTGGTTTGGACGTCTAGACCGGGTTTAGGGTGTTACAAGTTAGGTTTAAGGGTGATGGTGGTAAGAGACGAAGGACTAAAACGGGTCTCAACGGTCAAGGTGCTTACCATCAGCTTGTTTACTGCTAGATGCTTCTACCACCGTCTGTGACTAACAACGGATATGGACAACAGTGAATTTGAGAGCTTTTCAGTTTCTTAGTATTCTGGTTTTTAGATGAGAAAAGCGTAAGTGTGGCTGGAATCTATACTTTTCTTTTGATGTTTTCTTTTTAAGTCCTAGGGTTTGTATTTTATTTGACTGTTTTTTTTTATTCTCATTTGTACAACGTTGCGGTATTTCTTTAATAAAGATGTCTGGCCTTTATTTCAAAAAAAAAAAGTTCCATATAATAACAAAATAAAGTTCATGTATCACATTGCAATTTCAAAATTTTTCTGTTTAGAATAGTCTAAATGAAAGGCTTGTGCAGTAATCAATCATAACAATTTCATCTTATTGATGGGGTTTTTGGTGGATTGGCTTGTGCTTTGTCAAATGGTTATATACAAAAGTAAAGAAGCTACGAAGGTGTTGCAATTATAGTTCGAAACACCCTTCGATAGTTGTCAATAAAATATTTAAAGAGAAAACATTAGAGAAATATTTCAAATTCTAATTATCATCAAAGCTCCCTTTTTGGTGACCCTTGGTAGCCGGTAGCCACCCCATCATTATTCTCTTTTCTTCCTTTATCCTTCATTGCTCCCTCTCTTTCCTTCTCTTTCATTCCTTTTATTCATTTCTTTCTTCCCTATCATTTTATGATCGCTTGAGATTGATGATCGGTCGATGGTTGATAGCCACTTCATTTCCCTTACTCCCTCTTCTTTTTGTGCTTTCCTCTTCCTTTCTCACATTTCGTTTCTCCTCCCCTACCTATGGTGGCAGTCCTTGACCATGCCACTTCGTTTGGTCCACCCATTTTTCTTGCTTAAAGAAATCTTTTTTGGAATAATAAAAACCCTTCGAGTCATTAATGGCTCAAGTTTTCTCAAGTTCATGGTGACTTGTTTCTTGAGCTCAACTATTCTAAGTTACCTTGAGTCTTATTGAGTCATTGGTTAATCACCTTACTCACAACTTCTAATCTTAGGGTAGGTCACTTGATAACTTACCTTTCAATCTAGGGGGACAATTTTTGTATCTCTCCTCCTTGCTTGAAGGATATGGCTTAGTCAAACCCCATGACTAGTAGAAGACAATAAAAACCTCGCCCAAGATGTCAGGCCAGAAGTAATCTAAGGTGACCTCACCACTTGATCAAATCTTGATTCCTTACTCTACACTTGTCTTTTGCATCCTCTATAAGTACTCAAAAAACAAGTCACATTCACACTATTTAAAAACCTTTGAAGGAGTAACCAAACAATTCCATCACATCCAAATACATGCGTACCATAACTCATCCTCCAAGCCGCTTATTGATGACCAAAAGAGCTCCACTATCTCATCTTTTGCTGAAACTAATCCAACAACCAAGGTAGATATTAAAACATAAAAATAAAACTTAAAATGCTAATTTTTAAAAACAATTGTCAATGTTGATGACCAATAAAAGTAGACAAAGAGAGATGATGATTCACACAATTTACAAGGAAAAGGTAGATCTCCTAAAGCCAAGGATTCATATTTATAGATGGTGTTAGTTATCTCTAAGGATGGATTTGGATGAACGGTGTGTTTAATTACAGTTAGTGTAAAAATAATGGTAACAGTAAGATTAAATACTATAACGATACTATAACGTGAAACAAAAAGTAAACTAAATGTACTGCATCGCATTCATCCAAACTCACCCTAAATGTTATATTGATTGACCTGATAATCCTTTAAATAAATGGCGATGGGATTAATATACTCAAAACTTTGACGAGATAGATGAAAAGTATACCACATGTTTAGGAGGTAATGGTCCACAATGAAAAGGTGTGGTGGCGCAACACTCGAAGTAAAAAATTTCTCGTGACACATTGGAAAACAAACAAATTCTCCTGACCACGTCAGAAAGAAAATCCAGGCAATTCCAGGACTCTCATGCACACAAAACTTTCCATATACGAATATTTTAAATGTTGTTTATTATTATTATAGGGTTTATCAAATATTAACCCTATAATTATTTCTTCTTAATTCATCCTGCACATCGAAAAGCTTTCCAGGGTTTTTTTTTTTTTTTAAATTTTTATTGTCACTTTTGGGCCGTTTACAACTTCACACCAAGTCACCAAATGTGCTGTCATGTCTGATATTGACCTTGTCCTTTGCCTTTCCTGTACTCAAACAACACTTGCTTTTATTACATTATTTGCGCCACTCAAAGACTTCGATTCCCGTCGCCATGAAAGATTTCCAAGCAAACAAAAATCCCCAAGCGGAATCCAAGAAGACGACGATACCGCCTTACATGAAAGCCATTTCAGGCTCCTTCGGCGGTATTGTAGAAGCCTGTTGTTTGCAACCCATCGATGTCATCAAAACCAGGTTGCAATTGGACAGGATGGGGAATTACAAAGGGATCGTTCACTGCGGCGCCACCGTGTCTAGCACCGAAGGGGTGCGGGCTCTTTGGAAAGGATTAACGCCCTTCGCTACTCACCTCACGCTTAAGTACGCGCTCCGGATGGGATCCAACGCCATGTTGCAGAGCGCGTTCAAAGACTCGGATACTGGCACCTTGAGTAACAAAGCGAGGTTTTTATCTGGGTTCGGTGCTGGGGTTCTTGAGGCGCTTGTTATCGTTACTCCCTTTGAGGTTATCTACCCTCCTTCTGAATACAATCCCAGTTAATATTGATCTATAATTGATGATGTGCTAGTAGATCTTACATTATGTTGAATTTGAAACTGGGTGTTTTCTGTGTTTTTTTTTTTACCATAATATTGCTAAGGGGTGTCTCAATTGTGTGTCTAAGCTTAAGATTAGGAACGTTCCTTGTGGTATCTGTTGGAGTTTAATTGTCTCTTTGATGAATCTAGGAACGTTCCTTGTGCACTTTGTTGGTTCATCCGAAGGTAAATCGGATTGTGAAGCCATTAAGCTTGCTGTCTACTTTTAATAAGGCTATACGAAATGAAAGAAACAGTTGGATTCATCTCTTTTCAATATCCGAATTAGAATTGGATATTGATGCTATTGTTCTGTCACAAGCAAGTAAAGAAGATGATAACTATTAATTTGGCTAAATCAGGACACATGTATAAATTTGAAACTTAGGAATACATTTCCCACACTGAATGTAAATTTTGTTCCATTTCAAAGTGAGAATGATTCATATATCTTTGGAGAATGCAACGTGGAACGATGCTTCATGAGACTTCATCAATTGCATGTAGTGCTTTTGATTAAACACCCGGGATTGGTGATTGCTTACTCATGGTTTTAGAATGTGATTTGCAGTGGTGCATATTATTATGCTGAGGTTAGGATTATGATGGCCTTTTAATCCTAATGTACTGAAAAGGTTTGGTTTGGTCTTTTATCGTGCAGGTGGTGAAAATTAGACTGCAGCAACAGAGAGGACTAAGTCGAGAGCTTCTAAAGTACAAAGGTCCCATACATTGTGCTCATACAATCATCCGTGAAGAAGGCCTTTTTGGGCTGTGGGCAGGAGCTGCCCCAACCGTTATGCGTAATGGGACAAACCAAGCTGCAATGTTTACAGCCAAAAATGCTTTTGATGTAGTATTATGGAAGAAACATGAAGGTGACGGGAAAGTCCTCCAACCATGGCAGTCTATGATATCAGGTTTCCTTGCGGGAACAGCTGGTCCAGTATGTACCGGTCCCTTTGATGTCGTCAAAACTAGGTTGATGGCTCAAAGTCGAGATGGAGGTGAGGTGAAGTATATGGGCATGGTCCATGCTATCCGAACAATTTATGCCGAGGAAGGACTTCGTGCTTTGTGGAAAGGACTGCTGCCTCGGCTCATGAGGATACCACCTGGCCAGGCCATAATGTGGGCTGTTGCTGACCAAATAATTGGTCTCTATGAGAGGAGATACTTTCATAGTGCAGCTCTATAAGCTTGCACTTTTTTTGCTTGTTCTGGTTTTGATTACCATAGCAAACGCAAATCTTAAAAATCTTGGACACCATTTTTTTCAGTGGTCGGACTCAACACCTGGTGAGAAAGAGCCACATTTTAACTTCAGCTATAAATTAGGAAATGGTAGTTGAATAAAAAAAAAAGGGTTTATGAATAGCAATGCAGGTATTTGTTTCTCTATATCTCAATAATAATACATTGCTGGTGTCACTTTCATTAACCAATTTGAGTCTCAGCTGAGTTTCATGCATGCTATGTTTCAATCAACACAGTAAAGATTGTTAGTTGAGACAGATCTAACATAAAGTCACCTCTGTTACATTATGTGTTTATGGTTTTGTCTGAATGAGACAGTGTCAAGTAGCATTCTGGCCTTCAATGAGCAAGTGGTACTGTTGAATCACCAATAATAGAAAGATAAAATGCTCAGTTTTGACTTTTTATTTCAATTGAGTAGGGGCTTTGTCAAGTAAGAAATTTTTATGTATGTATATCTCGGATACGTGTAAACTGATGAGGGTGTCACATTTGTGCTTTACATAGATGCACATGGATGTGTGTGTGTTTTTTTCAAATAATTGTATATATTTTTAAATATTTTATTAAAAAAAATTGATTATAAGAATATGGAAATAGGAAGTATATAAAATCAAATATTAAGAGATTAATACTTCACAGAACTTCAAGGAATTAAAAAAAATATTATATAATAATATATATATAGTACAATTAAAAATAGTTTCCTAAATATTTCTTTCTAGACAATTTATTAAAATTAAGAAAAAATTTCAACCAAATTTATTAAAAAAAAAAAAACAGGTTAAAACCAGAAGTTTTCTTTGTACTTTTACACTACGTTTGGTTAACTATAATGTAATAGAGTTGTAATAGAATAAAACTGTAATCAGTAATTCAGTTGTTTGGTTGAATGGAATGAAATAAAGTCATACAATTTTTTTTATATTCTTTTTTATTTGCATGGTAGGAAGAAAAAGAGAAAAAGTTTGGGTAATAGACCTTTTATTTTAATGACAGTTTAATGTATAATTTGATATCTAAGTTTGAAAATTCTTTTAATGTGGTATTTGTGTTATTTTTGGGTCCAATGCGGTACATGTATTTGGTAATATATTTTGATACCTAAAGATAACAATGTTAACTTTTTAGAGTTTGATTCGGGTTTAAGAGTTGATTTAATGAAAATTCATAATTAGCTAATACTATTATCAATTAACTTTCATCAAATTAACCCCTAAAACCCAAATCAAAACACATGCATTGGACAGTATTTGACAAATTAAACGTAAAATTAAACAAATTTACAATTAACACTAAATTTATTCTATTAAAAAATCATAAAAAAATCAAACCTAATAATATTAACAATTAACTTTTATCAAATCAACCATAAAACCTGGATTAAACACAAAAAAATTAGCATCGTTATCTTTGGGTACTAAAATATTTAACTTTTGTCAAATACAAATACCAAATTGGACTAGAAAATAATAGAGGTACCATATTAACAAAAATTGTTAAACTTAAGTACCAAATGATATATTAGAGCTTTTAATGAGGATGATGTGCTTAATTGATATGTAATTGTAATTTATTATAATTAAAATTGAATATGATGCTACTAATTCTGATGATTATTTGTTTATTTCCATGTAACTGCAACACATGTCCAAAATATTAGGGTACAAGTTTAAATGTGAAATTACTAGAGAGATTTGACATTAGATAAAAAAATTGGCGTACAAAATTTTTATATTTTAAGAATATTTTATTAATAGTTATTTTATTTTATTTATTTATAAAAATATTTTATTAAGAGTTTAATTAAGCTTATAGTTCTTTATATTTAGTTAAGATGTGTTTGATAAACCATTGAAAATTTTTATTTTATTGAAGTTGAAAATTTTTAACTTTTAATATTTTAAATGTATTTGATAATTATTTTAATTGTCTACTTCATAAAAAATTTTCAACAAAAAAGAGTTGTAAATAATATAAGTAGGTAGATAGCTATTTATCACTCAAATGTTAAAAATATTAAGTCAATTTTATTTTATTAAAAACTTGAAATAAGTTATTGCGACACCTTGAACCCGGCTCAGGAGTTTCAGCCAAGTCTCGAGATTACATTAGTCATCGAAGTGACATAGACTAGAAACGGTACACTTACACTCAAATATTCAATCAATTCACATTATGAATCATTCAAACTAGTTTTTGAAAGCAATTTCATACAATCTTGATCATTCAACACAAACCAAATATATGAAAATATCAAACCAAAAATGTTATCAACATAATACTCAAATGAGTGTCCCCATCCACCATAAAAGAAAGAAAGCACCAAAAATCCAATTTTATTACAATTTCGACTTACGAGACTTTCAGTAGTCCTCCAATGTTGATGTCCCCTCTCTGATATAAATTATCTCCTGAAAATAAATAAAACTCAAACAATAAGCTTACTAAGCTTAGTGTGGCCTCAAGGTGCACACTATGCACACACAATCACATTCGTCGGTAACATACTCATTACTTATGCACAATCCAAATTAGACATATTCTACTCAATTCAACATCACATCGTGCTCAGTTACATAGATAACAATTTAAAACATGCTTTTTAATACACAACAAAGTAGCACCACTCTTATATCATTGCACACACCAAAAGATGATCTTTCAGATTTTTGCCCAAGTCTAAAATAAGACACATGCAATACTCGAACCCCAACCTGAACACACCAAAATGTTGAGTCGTAGCTCTCCACCCTGAACGCACCAAATAATGAACCAAAGTTCCACACAAAAAGGCGAGTTAATGACTCAAGCGGTGAACCGCAAAATGATTGGTGAACCAATCTAGCACATCGTGCTCAAAACTTCACTTCTAAGACACTTCTGAATGTCCTATGGCATGCCAACCATATCACAACAATTCTCAAGTGAGCATCGTGATTGTTCTCGATTTTGGAGTACACGAGAATGTCATCGATGAACACCACCACAAACTAATCTAAGTATAGTTGAAATACTCGATTCATCAAATCCATGAATGCAACAGGGGCATTCGTCAAACCAAATGACATTAATAGGAACTCGTAGTGGCCATACTGAGTACTGAAAGTCATTTTAGGGACATCTGCCTCCTTTACTTTCATCTAATAATAACCCGATCTCAAGTCGATCTTGGAGAACATTATAGCTCCCCTAAATTGGTCGAACAAGTCGTCAATCATTAGTAAAGGGTACTTGTTTTTAATAGTCAACTTGTCAACTGCTGGTAATCAATATAGAATCTCAATGTCCCATCTTTTTTTTTTCACAAACAAAACCAAAGCTCCCCAAGGTGACACTGTAATAGGCCAATTTAGCCCGGGCCCATACAAAAAAAAATAAACCCAAAATAATAAAACAAAGTCCAAGTCCAGTCCAAAATATATCATTTGGCCCGATCAGAATGGCCCATTACTTGAAAAGATTGAAGGTCCATCTACAAGCTTGGCGTATATGGAAACACAATCTTCAAGGATATGCAATCTTAGATATGATATGCAAATCTTAGATATGATATGCAATCCTAGAAGATATGATATGCAATCTTAGATATGATATGCAAATCTTAGATATGATATGCAATCCTAGAAGATATGGTATGCAATCTTAGAAGATATGATTTTGTAATCTTAGAGATTTAATTTGTAGATACCTTTTAATCTTAGCCGTTGATGTAATTGATCTATACCGTTGGATTTGGGGAGGCTCAACTATAAATAGAGGCCTATCCCTTCATTGTAAAGGACTGGAGTTTTGAGTAATAAAAATTCTTGAGAGCATTCACTCAAATTTCTCTCTCTTTTGCGTTCTTATTTTCTGTAGCTTGTTCTTATTTTGTTCTTCGCTCATCTTCGTTTCTTTTTGAGTTGCTTCCATTCGAGTTAGATTTTGGTGGAGGAGTTTCGTTGAATCCTCATATTGCGGTAGTTAGGTTGACTTATGCGTTTTTTTTAACTTTTTTTTATTTAGAAAAAACCTAACAAGGTGGTGCAATAATATACATAACATCATTGTCATGGCAAACAGGGAATACATAGAACCTGAGGAAAAACTCGAGTTAGGCATGGTCGAAACACCGACATCGACATTCAGACATTGTTTGTCCTAAATAGATTTCGTCGATACAAAAGGCAAACAACAACCAAAAAAAAAACAATGCCTTGGTAATTTTAAGCGGAAAAAAAAGGTGAAAAACACCAATGCAGAATCAAAACAATCATGTCCTAACGTGCTGGATGTGATGTTTGTATTCTTTCGGAACAAAGGAATCTCAAGTTCCAACTCAATTTGTTCAAATTTTTAAAGAAATCATGTTTTAAAATATTTTCGAATTTTCGATATTAGGACAATAACTAATCAATCCGGTACCAATTTTGGGCGTTACGAGGGTGCTAATCCTTCCTCGTACGTAACCGACTCCCGAACCCATTTTCTCGAATTTCGTAGACCAAAATCATTATTTTAATAAATCAAAATGTTTTTTTTATTAAAATGATCAATTTCAAGGTGACCCGATCACACCTCGAAAAAAGATTGGTGGCGACTCCATTTTCGTTTTTAAAGTCGATCCCTGTTTTTTTCAAAATATAAAAATGGTTTCGACAGACACATTAAGTCATATGAAGCCTCGATCTAAAAGCTCTTGCAATTGGACTTTCAACTCCTTTAACTCCTTAGGTGTCATACGATAAGATGCAATGGACACAGGTGTGGTTCTATGGAAAACTTCTACCCCGAACTCAACATCAGAAAAATTCTTCACTGTACGAATACTACCAACACTAGGGTCATTTGCCTTCTTATCCATAACATAGGCTAAAAATGCCTCACATCCCTTCCAAATCATTTTCTCGGCTACCATTGTTGAAATCACATTATAGAGGTAGTCTGATCATTCTCCTACCATCACGATCTCATTTCCCTTGAGTGTCCTCAGCATCACCCTCTTCAAATCGCAATCAAGCATCAGCCAATTCTCAGTCAACCAATTCATACCCAATATCAAATCAAGCTCACCAAATGGCAGCTCCATAAGGTCAACCGAAAATTCCACATATTGAATCACTAACGGGCATCTCCTATACACTTTATCAATGACTACACTCTGTCTCAGCAGACTGATAACAGTAATAGCATACTCAATTTTTCTACCTCTATAACAAATCTACCTGACACAACACTAGAAATGTAGGAATGAGTAGAAACGGGATCAATTAATGCATAGAAATGTAACAACAAAATCTCAGATGTACCTGTAATCACATTAGCCACATATTTGTCCTCACGTTGCCTTATTGTATAGGCCAGCGTCGGCTACCTAACTTCAGCCCGAGTAGAACCCTGTCCCTGAGCGTACTGTCCATGGCTAGTGTTACCAAAAGTAGCCCCAGTACCAAGCATCAACTCGCTCGCTACGACCTCGTCTTATTAGTAGCACCGTGCAGTAACCACGGGTGCGTGGTCGGGGTGGCACTAACTCTTCGGGAACAAGTACTCATGCGATGTTCCATAGATCCGTACTTAAAACATGCACCACTTTTTTTCCAACATTCATCGGGATGACGCCTCTCACAGAATTCACAAACTGAACACCTGAGGCCCAATCAGAACCTTTCGTACTAACCATTGAAACAATAGATGGCTTAGCTCCACCTCTATATCACTTTGGGGTGTCGAAAACCTATTATCCCGAAAATTCTTCGCTCGTATCGGGGGACAAACATTCAAACCAGCAGAACCAACAATCCTCTTACCATGAGCCCTGTCTTGCTCACGCTGTTCCCTTTCAATCCTCTTCACCTCCTCTATTATCTTACCCTTCTCAACTAGATTCTCAAATACCTACTATTGGTGAGGTGCAACATGAAACTTGATGTCATACCTCAACCCAGCCTCGAACCTTAAGCTTTTATCCAACTCGGTAGTAACCATACCAGGTGCATACCAACTCAATCTCAAAAATTCAGTCTCGTACTTAGCCACCTTCTGATTACCCTGCTCTAGCCCAATAAACTCCAGCCTCCTAGCCTCGATGTACATCGTCCCAACATATTTCTTTTGGAATGCCTCCAAAAAGAAATCTCAAGTGAGTAGATCAGCTTGTGTACACTTCACTATAGTTTTCCACCAACGGTATGCCTCATCTCGAAACAACGATACTGCACATTTCAACTTCTGTTCCGGGGTATACTCCAAATCTCAAGAATCCTCTCGGTAGGCTCCAGCCAGTACTTGGCCACCATCAGAGCTACACCCGCAACTTCTCTGAACTTCTCAGCCCCATTAGCCATGAGCCTCTCAGTAGGTACTCCTCGAGCAACTGACCCGAGTTGGGTTCCCGTGACCCTCTGGAATACCTTTATCATGGCACTAATAATTGCATCTTCTCTCAATGCCCTTTTATGTGCCCACTCATGGCCAAGTGCTGTCTGTTCACCTTCGGAAGTAGGTGGATCTCCTTGAGGTGTTGGTGGATTAACTCTCGCAGGAGGACCCTTAGTCTGTTGTGCATTCGGATTTTGCCTCGACGTGACTTTTCTTTTTCTTCCTCGAGTGTTCATCACCAACTCTCGAGTAATCACATGCTAGGTATCTATACATATTCACAACAAACAAAATATTTAAGGAACGACATTAGAGTCTCGAAAAGTCCTATAAAAAATCGTTAAATAAGGGTGGCATGGTACCCATTTAAACCCCAAAAAATTTGCAATCATTAAATCCAATCAATACGTCCAAGGCTTACCAAACCCAAACAACGTAGGCTTGTGGGTTTCGCGGTCTGAGCTTTGTAAACCTGACTCTGATACCACAAATGTTACACCTCGAACCCAGCTCAAGAGTTTTGACCAAGTTTCAAGGATCACATTAGACACCAAGTGACATAGACTAGAAACAATACACTTACACTCGAATATTCAATCAATTCACATTATGAATCATTAAAACTAGTTTTTGAAACCAATTTCATACAATCTCGAACATGCAACACAAATCTAATATATGAAAATATTAAACCAAAAACGTTATCAACATAATACCCAAATGAGTGTCTCCATGCCACTATAAAAGAAAGAAAGTACCAAAAATCCAATTTTATTGCAATTTTAACTTGCGAGACTTCCAGTAATCCTCCAATGCTGATGTCCCCTCTCTTATATCAACTATATCTTGAAAATAAATAAAGCTCAAACAATAAGCTTACTAAGCTTAGTGTGGCCTCAAGGTGCACACCATGCACACACAATCACATTAGTCGGTAACATGCTCATTACTTATGCACAATTTGAATTAGACATATTCTACTCAATTCGACATCACATCATGCTCAGTTACATACATAACAATTTAAAACATGCTTTTTAATACACAACAAGGTAGCACTACTCTTATATCATTGAACACACCAAAAGATGATCTTTTAGATTTTTGCCCAAGTCTACAATAGGACACACATCTAATACTCGGACCCCAACTTGAACACACCAAAATGTTGAGTCATAGCTCTCCATCCTAAACGCATCAAATAATGAACCAAAGTTCCACACAAAAAGGTAAGTCAATGACTCAAATAGTGAATTGCAAAATGATTGGCGAACCAGTCTAGCACATCGTGCTCAAAACTTTAGTTCTAAGACACTTCCAAATGTCCTATGACATGCCAATCATATCAATCGATTTCCACATATATACAATGACATTTAGTCAATTTGTTACTCAACAACATTAATAATTAATTTCACATACACATTATCACTTCCAAATTTTCTCATTTCCTTAAGCATGTTTGCATTAAGGTCACATAGACCAATAGCCACTAAGTTAATTTTCAAATCCATTCATGCATAAGTATCACCGTACACGTATTACACATAATTACTTACCTCAACGCAATTAAAACCGGCGGGTATGCACTTAACATATTATTGACACTTAATCATCACAAACCATAAATGCAAAATATTAGGCATTCACACATACCAATGGCAGCAACTTTAATCTATACCAATAATATATTCCGGTCACCAAATGAGCATTTCGAGTGTGATTATCATACTTACCAATATAGGCACTATTTAAGCTATTTGCACCATTTAGCATTTCACACTTAACATATACTTACACACATAATCTCAACAGCAAGCACACACAAATTTTAGCACCATAACCTACTCAAACAGTAGGTAAAGACACACATCGATTCGTGTACGCCTCGATTGTCGATCACCTAATTCACTTTAGCTTTTCCTATGTCAATTTCGATTGTTGGCCTTCCAAATTCCGTTTCTTGAAAACAAGATCAATTATCACTCATTAGAATCCTAATAACATTATTGGAATATAAAAATTGCATCAAAATAATCATTTTCTCTAATTTCTCTAAACTAGTCTAAAGTGTCCATTTTAGGCAAATCTCAAACCACTTGTTCAAAACCTCAATTCAACCATCTAATAGCTTCATTACAACCTCAATTCAAGAATAGAAGTCAGAAATTATACAATTCGCCTCGTAATGCTCCCTATCCAATTTTAAAGAAAATTTTCGAATAAACTTTTCAATTGACTAACAATTCCCTCATTTTAAGTTGAAAGTAAGTTTCTAAACATTTTTTCCTCATAAAATAAAGCTAAAAACACTTTAAAATTAAAGAATGGTAAAGAAATAATGATTTCACCATGGATGGGTTCAAACTTAAAAGAAGCTTTAAAATATTTGGTTGAAATTTCAAAAAGTGGAGTATTTTCTTCCTAGAGACAGAAACCTTGCCCCATTTCCAGATAGGTCCCTAACGGATAAAATTGGCCAAAATTATTGTAATTTGCTTCAATTTGATCCCCGATTTCAATTCTCAGACCACCTTAGCTAATCCGAAGTTCTGACTATTACTCTCTAACCCGAATTTCACTTTCCCAAATTTTCTACACTCGTATTTTCTTTTCTTCCACTTAATTATGTAAATTCTCTTCTTTCTTTTTTTCTTTTCTAACTTCTAATCCTGATTTTGGGCGTGACAATTATCCTTTAAAAAAATATTCGAATTATCGCATTTAACTTTCATCTAAAACTATCCAAATTAATGTAAAATTAAATATTATATTAATAAGGTTAAAAATTAATATTAACTTTTATCAAACAACAATCCTTAACTAAATGATAGACTTTTATCTTAGTTTGAATAGAATTATAATAGTAAAGGAACACTTCCCCTAAAAAAGAGAAGTGTAGGCACAAATGGAGGCTCTCTTTCTTTCAAGTAATCTTATTTAAATAATTCGCTCGCGCAGTTGAGATCATTGACTTTAATCAAGTTCAGGTTGTTGAAACCCACGACAGCTGATCTCTAATTGTTAAATTGACAAAAGTTAGCTGTCGTGATGTTCCTGCAACGAGAACTGGAAGTTCCCTTGACAAAAGTTAGCTGTCAGGACGTTCCTGCAGCAGGAATTGAAAGTTTGAGGCTTTTCATCGAGTGAAGTTGAGATTGATCCTACTTCTTCAATTACGAATTTAAATTTTATGAAGTGAGATTCATCCTACTAGTGAGAGATTGATCCTACTTCTCTAACTACGAATTTGGTGAATTTTGACATTCATTTTGATCCAAGGCTGCAAGTATTTCGTTTTCCAATATTCTCATTGCAAAAATTCTCAGCCAATATACAGATGGAAATATCTAAAAAGAATTAAGTAAATAACACGTAGCAAAACGACAGTTTGTAGTAAATTAAAGACACAGATTCGTTCTGTATAAAGTATACAACATGATGGAACATAATTTAATAGCAAAAAAGGTGGAAGAAAATGGCCAAAGCGCCATGCAAAGAACAGTAGGCAACTTCTTACTATACAAACCTCAGTTCCCTCAAAAACTTGAAAGGTGAAAAGAAAAAAGGAACAAGAACTAGTGCAATTCCCTGTACTAAAATTTTAATGCTTCTCTAAACTTGATGCTAAAACTATTTTGCAGGCCTTTCTTACCAGCACCAGCGACATTTCCACCCTGCATCATCGCCACAAACTCATTGTAATCAATGCGTCCGTCCTGCATATGATCAGTAGAATATAAGATCAGTGCATAAATTATATGCAGGCAACAAAGTGCTGATAATAATTTAGCACAACATTGAAATATTTTATGGTCTTGGTTGAAATGAAGGATTGATTATTGCAAATGGATGCATTGAGGGTTTTATTATGAGAATTGGATACCTTTACATGATCCAATGGCCGACTATATAATGTATAATGATCTAATTAAAATACAAAAATAAAACAGACTACTTACATTATCCTGATCAACTTCTCGGATCATTTCTTCAAGGCGAACATCTTCTATGCCAAACTCCTCGCAAGCTTTTTGGAGCTCATCTGGAGTAATATAACCACTACCATCCTTATCAAAGTAGGAGAAGGCAGCAAACAGATGATCTTCTTTCTCGATTTTGTTTAGGTGCAGCGTAGCAGCTACAAACTCCCCGTAGTCAATTGTGCCACTATTATCAACATCAGCCTGTAGTTTAACACATTTGCATTAGAGACAACTTGTAATTGCTTATTCCCAATTAGCTTTGTATTAGGTATAGAACAAAGAAGACAAAAGGTAAAAACCAAGAAAAACTACTAGATCATCATTAGATGTCAGTTTTGTGAAACTAAAGTCATGTCTGCCACTGTCAACTTTGGACAAAGACATGGTACTAGGTACACATTCAATTATGCTCATACAAACTGAGGCATGGACCGGATGCAATTGTAATTGCCTAAGACCGTTGAAGAATCCATATGATTCCATGGTTGAAGACACTCCATACCATTTGGTATATCTTCCTTCTTCTGGTATATCTATATTTATTGCATTTAAACACTGAAAATCCTAAATTGAGTAAATGAAGCCTAGAGATCTCAACAAATTCACAAACCATAGCTACCCTTTGGAAGTGCATAAGCAGACATGAGCTGCCTTAAATGTCTCTTTCCAAAAAAAGAAAAATTCTTGAAGCAACCACCCCAACACTTATTCCTCGGATGTAGATAAGGAAGAAATTCTAGAAATTACATTGAACAAGCCGAGAGGTTTAAGGTGCCACCGCTGTTACTAGATTTGATGTAAAAAAGGTCAAGAAATGGGTTTCCTCTGGTCTAGGAAAGATAGTTGAGGAAGAGAAGGGTTAACTAATTATCCCCTAAGAGAATCATCCCAAATCCACATAACAATAGTCCTAGCTGACTAGCAGTCGGTATACTTACTGCTTGCATAAGATCATAAATTTCAGACTCCTTAAGATTAGCTCCAACTCTTTTCAGTCCTGCTTTAAGTTCTTCGAATGTGATCTGACCACTGTTGTCAGCATCTATCATCTTGAACATTTCTTTCAGGCCAGCTATTTCTTCTTCAGATAGGTTCTCTGCAATTACCTGAATGGAAAAAGAAAATAAATTTTCAGTTCAACATAACTGGAAAATCTAAAAATGGTTTTAAATGTAAAAATAGGTTTTCATAGTTTGAGTATCCACTCAAGTCTCCATCCATCAATCCCTCCCTCCCTATCTCACAATCCCTTTTTCCCATATATCATGCTTAGCATGTCAAGAGACTTACTCTAAGAGCCATTTTCTTGAGCTTATTCATTGCAGAAAATTGCTTCATACGACTTAAAACAGCAGAATCAAGAGGCTTGTCAGGAGCAACACCATCAATCTGTATCCAAGGGTGGCCTGCACAGATTTTTTAACAATATTAGCAACGGAAAAATAATGCCCTCCTGGAACCTAGTGTTACACATTTTATCATGTAAGTAGGAGCCATCTGCATTGCCAATAACATGGCAGACTGGAATCTTTCTACATAATAATAACAAAAGGAGTTCAGTTCTATGACAATACTACAAAATATGCAACAAAATGCACCATTTGATGGTTATTGCTGACTTTGGCTATTTGCTTTTTGAATAACTGCTACAAAGCAAAAGAAAAAAGTAAAATACGATATTATAATTGATTAAAAAATGAACAAATAATTAAAATGTAAAGCCAATTATAACATTACTTGTCTACACAAAATTGAAAATTATGCACTTTGTCATCTAGAACAATTACATGTTTTGTATATAACCGTTTAAAAGTTTTATTTGCTTTTGTATCCAAATGTAGTTTTTGCCTTTTTGCTTCCAGAAGCAAAGAGAAAAAAGTAAAACCGCTGACGAAATGGAGCCTTAATAAATCCTAAAAGTTCTTTGATAACAAAAAAGCTGGACCGAAATAAAAGAATGTGGCTTACACAAAACTTCATGTGCAGTTAACCGTTTCCTAGGGTCTCGGATGAGCATTTTCCTCACCAAATCTTTAGCACTTTCAGAGATGCTAGGCCAAGGATCAGAATCAAAATCAAGGTCACCATGCAATACCTCTTCAAATATGCCTTGCTCGTTTTCTACATCATGGCAGTGAAAATCAAAACATAATCATGATGATGTAAACAAAGGGGCAGCTAAAATAATTGCACTTGGCTAAATTAAGGTTGTATTAGGATGTGACTAGTCAAAACGGAGAAAATATACGCATCAGAAAATTTCTTACCAGCCCAAAAGGGAGGAACTCCACTTAAGAGAATGTAAAGAATTACTCCTGCACTCCAAACATCTGCTTCTGGACCATAACGCTTTCGTAAGACTTCAGGGGCAACATAGTATGGGCTCCCAACCACATCAGTGAATCTTTCACCTGCATGGCAAAGAATTACAGTTAAAAAGTAAGTAAATCTTCTCTTAATTCCTCTACTGATGTTGGTAATCACAAATGGGATCAATTTTCTATGTTATATTGACAATGCAAACCAAGGAAGATCACAAATCAATGCATGAATAAAAGCTCTATAATAATTCTTTACAAATAAACAAATGGAAAGCCTAATAAATTTCATGCTAATGCAAACCAAAAGAAATCTTTGTCTTTCTTAAATAGTGATTATTTTAAGAAAGAAATGGCCCACTTTAAGATTGGGGCTCAAAGTAAAATTTACTTGTGAAACTCTAAACTATGGATAATGCAAGCGAATTTTGTTCAAACAAGAAAACCAAGGGAAAGGAACCTTGTGTGTCACAATCATTAAAGAATCAAACACAACTGACATGCCTAAACCAATGATAAAAGCATAGGACGTAGATGTGCAAGTGATACCATATTATCATTGCCTAATGGATGGCTGGCTGGTAGCAGAATATAACCATAGGGCTAACAGCATATAATGACTCCCAGTGTCACAAACCATTTGAAATGGAATGTATAAGACTGATATGAATATAATTCCAATGTAATATCACATTTCTGACAGGAATTGGTAGCATGAATAAGCTCTCTGTAGCAAAGAAGTTCTTAATTTTTGCTTATTCAATAATTTAATAGGAATTCATTTACTAGATTTGGACCTAGACATAACTCATTTAAGCCAAGAAATCCATGCCGTTTCAACCATAAAGTGAAGATCAAATTGAAAATACTTAGTTAGCCTAAATACTACCTGGCTTAAAGAATATTGATAATCCAAAATCAATAGCCTTGAGAAGCGCATCCTCCTGCTGATTCACAAAAAGAAAATTCTCAGGTTTGAGATCTCTATGCATAACCCCCAAAGAATGGCAAGCTTCCACAACCCCGACTATAGTCCTCGTAAGTGCAGCTGCCTTTCTTTCTGTATAATGTCCGCGCTGAATGATTCTATCAAAAAGTTCTCCACCAGCACATAATTCCATAACAACATGAACTGCCACTGCATCCTCATAAGCTCCTTTTATAGATATAACATTCGGATGCCCGGCCAAGTGGTGCATTATCTGAATTTCTCTTCTCACATCCTCTACATCTTCATCAGTTAACAACTTCCTCTTTGCAATCGATTTGCAAGCATACTCTCTCCCAGTTGACTTCTCCACACAAAGGAAAGTCGTCCCGAATTGCCCTTGTCCTAGTTTTCTCCCTAGGCTAAAATATTCCTTGAAATTACCAGTCCTTGTTTGTAACACAGACTCAGTCCTAAGCCCTGCACTGGACACCCTTTTCATATGAGGGAACTTGGGTTTGGCCGGTTTTTCGGGTTCAGTTTCCGGTTTCGTCTCTTGTTTGGTCTCCTGTTTGGCCTCTGGTTTAGGAATTGTCACTTGCTCTGGAGGTTTGTTTAGGACTGGCAATGGTGATTCAGGTTCTCTAGCTGCTACCTCACTCCCAGTTCCCCCATTAGAACTCGAAACCGAGTCATCAGGCATTCGGGACCGCCACATTGCGGCGGAAACCGATTGGAAAAACCCATTCTTGGAAATGCTTGGTCCTACACAAGTATTCCCCATCTACTCTCACACTTAAATTTCTTCTTCAAAATACAATCAAAAGTTTTGAACATTAATATCTAAAACCAATAGATGGGCCAATCTGATACATAAAGATCTGATCTTCCTAATAAGGATCAAGCTCCCAATATTCTCCTCTAGAAGGGAAAATCTTTATATCAAAAACCAAACTAGAACTAATTACTTACCTCCAAACTTCAAAATTTATCCATAAAAAAATGAAAGTAATGATTACAACAACTACGGGAGATGATTGTAGAAGCAAGTTTAAGAACCTGAGAAAAAAGTCAACACAATCATCAATCACCAATTAATAAATAAGTTAACTATGCAAGAAAAAGAAAAACACATACAACTCCTTGGATCTCAAATTCAGTAATTGGAAAAATCAAACTTGAAATGCTCAAAAGGAAAAAAACAGAAACCCAAATGCGTAAAGTTGGAGGATGAGAAAGATAAAAGAAGATGATTGGAAAAATAAGTTTATATTAAAAGGAAAAAAGTATGGTTTACCAAGTCTTGGCCTAATAGTTGAAAAAGGAAGAATTTTACAACTACAAGAGAGTGGAAGTGGAAAGTCCTTGAAACTTGGTTGATATCTAAATCTCAACATTATTTAATGTTTGTTTTATTGCATTAAAATAACAAGAAAAGAACAAACATATGGAAGGAGGCATAAACGTGGGTTTGGACATAAATTGCAGGGTTTACGCGCTTGGCCGGATTTAGGGTTTTCATCAATTCCGGGCTTATCGGTTGATGGTATCATTAATTGAAAGCTCTCCTGACTTTGTATTGGGTCCCATTTTCTTTTATATATGTTCCATTTCAATACGCAATACAGTAATGTGCACCCAATGGCCATATTTAGGGTCCCAAAGTTTTTTGAATTTTATTTTATCATTTAAATCATTAATTAATTTATTTAGATCCTACAATTATTTTAAAATTATAACCAAAAAAACTATATTATTTAAATGCTAAAAAATTTCTAAAGTTATAGCCAAATAGTTTGTTATAAAAAAATAATTTACATGTTATAAAAGTTTTATAATATATTTATTCATAAAAAATGTTATAGTTTTTTTTTTTATAATAATATAACAAAAATTATATTATTTATATGGAGTGTTGTGAAAGTTTCGAACAATTTATAAAACCTTTTTTTTATAAAGGTTAAATATTACAAATATTATATTCTTTTGACTTAATTTACGTATTATAAAAATGGATATAACCTAGCATAAGTCTTTCTCCAGATTAAGTTTATATAAATTTTTATAATTAAAGCTACAAATTATTTGAACTGCGAACATAAATATTATAAGGTCAATGATAATTATCATATAAAAAAGGTTTTCTTACACTATATCGTGTGGTATGATATCATATGAGAGAATAGAGTCAAACACAAGAACTATAGACAACTCATGAACTCTTTAATTTGACGCATTCAATACTTCGAAATGTGGTTAAGGAAACATTCGTTGTTCTAAAAAAATATTTCTCATTTTAACCACATCACCTTAGTATAGCATAAAAAAAGTTGAATAGTACTAGCATGTTGCATATTTTATAACTTCAATCATAGATCGAATTGAGATAATCCATATACTTCAAAGAGTATATAGAAGAATGAGATTTTAATAATTAGATAAAATTGCATATGATGTTTAATTTTATTGTTATTTTTATTAGTAATTGTATTATCATCTACTTTTTAGACTAACATTATGCATATGATGATTTGATTTTAATTTTTGTTACTTGTTTAGAAATTATTTTTATCATACTAATATTTTTATAATAATTAATATTTTTAAAAATATAAATTATGTAACGATGTAATTATAATTTGTATTACCAAACATGTTATAGGGAATTACAATGTAATTATACTCTATTAGCCAAACACGTCTAGGGAATTACAATTCTTTGTAATTACAAGAGAGTGTAATTACTACCCTAGTAATTACAGTTCCATTCAGTTACTTTGTGATGTCTAAACAGACCCTTAACATTTTTGCCTTTATAATTATTTCAATACACAAACAATAAATTAACTCATAAGACCAATTTAATTAAAAAGTTTGTAAGTAGTATAAATTTAGATGTTTTATTTCTATTGAGGGTTAAATGTGGATGGTGGCTTGATATGATGGTTCACTCGGAAGGCATGTGAAGAGTTGTTGAGATGTAACATCTGATTTTCAATAAACTCGAAATTAAGAATAATTGGAGAACTAAATTGAAAAAGACCACAAATTGACGGCCTCTATTGTAACATCCCGATTTAGGGCCTAGTCAGAATAGTGGTTCAAGACCACAAATCCGAGGGTTGTGAATGGGTTTTTGAGGTTTATATTATGTATGCATGCTAGTGTGAAAGTTTCATGAAGCAATTTTGTGGAATTGTGGTTGAATTGTCCAAAAGGACTAAATTGCAAAAGTTGCAAAATGTGTGTTTCTAGAAGCTATTTGCGTGAAATAGCTTTAGATTATTAATTAGAGGTCCTTAAATATTAATTTACCCAAATTCTAATTTTTGGACAAAAATGGGCATGGATGAGTCAAAATTTGAAGTTTATCAAAAAGGGCATTTTGGTCATTTATTAAATAAGTGATTAAAATAGGTGAAAAGATGACAAATTCATTCATCTTCTTCCCCTTAGCTGCTGAAAATTAGAGAAGCCATTGTTAGGGCTCTTTCAACTTTTCAAGCTTGCTAGTAAGTGCTCCTAAGCCCGGTTTTGATATTCTTCGTATTTTTGAAGTCCTAGTAGCATGAGTAAGCTATTTTTAGCTAATTCGTGAGCTATTATGGATGTTCAAAAATGTGGTCATGTATGACATGCATGTATTTTGATGTTTTATGGAAGATTATGAAAGCTTGATGTAGTAAAAACATCTTTTGTTAAGTGATTTTCCATGAAAATGCATGTAGGGACTTGATTGTGAAAAACTTTAGTTTGGTCATACATGTGTGATTTAGTGAGATTTGATGAATGCTTTAGTTGAGTAAGTGGTTCGGCTAAGCATGAAAGGATAGAAAGTTGAATAAAAATCACTTTACGAGCCTTGGGGCTAAAGTGTAAATACGAGGAAGTTTGAGGGCAAAATAGTAATTTTACTAAAGTATGAAATGTGAGTCAATTTAGTCAATGTGTGTATTGAATAAGCTGAATTATTCATTATAGATCAAGAAAGACGAAATTCTCGATCGAAACCGAGGCAAAAGCAATGTGGTGGACTAAATTGCATATTTCCATACTTTTGAGTATCGAGGTAAGTCTATGCATAAATAATGCATTCATACTTACAATTTGTTAATGCTAGCTAGTGTGTAGCATGTTTGAGAACCTATGTGGGATGAATGTAGTAGAAAATGTGGAATGGATGTATGATCGAAAATGATTAAGTAAGTAGACTTGTGCATGTGTTGTGATAATGCTAGATGGTGGGCTAAGTGCGATGCCATTCTAATGCATATTGACGATGAGCTAGCTATGTGCGATGCTATCGTGAGGTATATCGTTTGGTGAGCTAGGTGCTGAATCACTATGAATACCTTTGTGGTAGGCTAACTGCGATACCACCTTATTAATCAATTGCGGTGTGCTAAGTGCGAAACCACTGAGATATTGGCTGTGTGGATTAACTGTGTGTAATAGCTGTGTGGATTAGCTATATGAACTAGCTGTGTGGATAGGCTGTGTGGATAAGTTATGTGGATAAACTGTGTGGATGTATTACGAGAAATAATGATGTGTTGTATATTGTATAAATGTGACATAGAATGCAGGGGTGCATTTCGACGGTTATGAGTATGTGACTCATGATGTCTTGGAAATGTGGTAAGGGTTAGAAAGAGTAAGCATAGTTGTTCATTACCTTTGGTAGTATAATGCTAATTGTTATTTAGCTTATACTATGATGCTTATTTGTTTATGTGTAAACTTACTAAGCTCAAAGCTTACTCTCTTTCTTTTCCCTTGTCTTATAGATTAAAAGCGTTGAATCGAGATACGAGGATCATCAGAAGATAGCCCACATATCAGCACACTTTGGTACATGAAACTTAATATTTTGTATATGGCATGTATAGGGGCTAGATAAGTTAGTAAATTTTGTTGTAAATGGCTAAGATGTGTTGGCCTTTAGATGGATAGCTTATTTTGTATAATGCCATGGTTATTGGCTATTACATTATATGAAAGAAAGATATAGTTTTCTATGTGAGAATGCACTTCAATTTGAGTTGATTATGATGGTGTTAGATGAGTATATGTTTTATATGTTAGAAGGGTGAAAAGAACTTGACACTTAGTCTTGTTCTTGACCATGTGGATAGACATACGGGCGTGTGTCTAGGCCATGTGTGACACAAGGTCAGCCCACGGGCGTGTGCTATGGCCGTGTGTCCCCTGCATGTTAACATTTTAAGTCAGGATAGTCCACGGGCTAGCCACACGGGCGTGTGACTAGGCTTTGAGGCCGTGTGAAGTTTGCACTTGACATTTAAAAATTTAATTGTCACACGGACTAGGGCCACGGGCGTGTCCAGGCCGTGTAGATTTAGTCAGTGTCAACCACGGGTGGAAGGCACGGACACGTAATAGGGTACACGGGCGTGTTCCCAAATTGCATGGGCGTGTGCCTTAACCGTGGGGCATTTGGCAGAATGCTTGGGTTTTTAGGTACGGTCTGGGGACATGGGCGTGTGTGCCTATGCACGGGTGTGTCTAATCTTGCACGGGCGTGTGAGACCTGTATAAAAGAGAAAAATTTTAAGGATAGTAAAAGTTTCGGATTAGTCTTGAGAGCCCTCATGTGTATGAGTGAGGCCTCGTAGGTCGAGAATGAGGTTATAGAGAGTAATGACGTTGAGCCTAAGTGGCGATTAAGTGGTTTGAGTTTGGTAACGCCTCGGGCCCAGTTCCCGGCGTAGAATCTGGGTAAGCGGTGTTACATTTAGTAGTATCAGAGCTATGGTTTAGCCGTTTCTAGGACTATCGTAGCGGGTGTAAGAGTCTAGCTATACATGCCATAAGTGTACAATGATAATGTGGTGGTTTCTGATGATTTAAAACTTGTTTTATATAGTATATGGATTCTGATCCATTGACTGCTGATGAAGCAGCTAATATTGCGCCGGCTCCTACGTAAGGAACCGCACCTGTTGAGAGTAGACCCGAGGCTAGGGGTCAAGGGGAAGAGGCACGGGAAGCCTTTCTCCAAATGATGAGTAATTGGTACTCGGACTATGTTCGAGCGAACCCTAATGCCCAACCTCTTCCACCTCCTCCTGTACCTCAGCCAAATCTAGTGGCTCCTCAAGGTATGGATGTAGTGAGGATATCGAAGCCCCCGGTGGATAAGATTAGGAAGCACGGGGTTGAGAAGTTTAGAGCTAAGGTAGATGATGACCCAGAGAGGGCGGAGTTCTGGTTGGAGAACTCGATGAGGGTGTTCGATGAGCTCTCATGTACACCGAGGAGAGTTTGAAGTGTGCCGTATCGTTCTTTGAGAGATTCGGCATACCATTGGTGGAAAACGGCGTTAGTGGTCCCAAAGAAGCGGTGGCGTGGAACTTCTTTCTGGAAGAGTTCCGGAAGAAGTATATAAGCCAGAGGTTTATTGACCCGAAAAGGAAAGAATTCCTTGAGTGAAACAAGGAAGGATGACAAGATGGTGAATACTGAGCGTGAGTTTGTTAGGCTTAGCAAATACGCTCAAGAATGTGTGTCGACAGAGACCATCTTGTGCAAGAGGTTGAAGATGAAATTTGAATTAGGATATCAAACTCCTAGTGGGCATTTTGGAGTTGAAAGAATTTGTGGTACTAGTTGAGAGGGCAAGTAAGGCCGAGAAATTGAGTTCAGAAAAGAGAAGGGCTGTGAGTGAAGCCCGAGATGCTAGAAAGAGACCGATGGGCAAGTCGTATCAAGCCTAGTTGAAAAGATCCAAGGAAGTGAATCCTCGGTCGACGACACCAGTGGGTTATTCGCATCGAGACTTGGGCAATACTCGTTCGAGTTCGAGAGTCTAAGCCCCCTCGATGAAAAGTGTGGGCAATACAAAGAGTAAACCGGAGTGTCCTAGTTGTGGTAGATATCACACCGGAGAGTGTTAGGGAAACAGTCAGAAATGTTATAAGTGTGGTTCCCCTGACCACTTTATCCGTAGCTATCCCGAAAGGGATGATAAGGAAGAGAAGCAAGAAGTGAGACCTAGTGATGTGTCTACGAGGGGTAGACCACCAAGGAACCCAAGAGGTGGGGCTAGTGGTAGAGGTGCACCCAGAGATTCTGCTGTGAGACCAGAGGGTCGAGCACCTGCGAGGACGTATGCCATTCGCGCTCGCGAAGAGGCATCCTCCCCTGATGTGATAACGAGTACTTTTTCTCTCTTTGACACCCTTGTTATTGCTTTAATAGATCTAGGGTCTACTCACTCTTATATTTGCATGAGATTAGCATCTAGTTTGAGTATGACCGTTGAGTCTACGGACATTGTGATTAAGGTGTCAAACCCGTTAGGAAAGTATGTGTTAGTGGACAAAGTGTGTAAGAATTGTCCTTTGTTGATTGAGAATCATTGTTTTCTCGCAAACCTTATGTTGTTGCCGTTTGATGAGTTTGATCTAATCCTAGGCATGTATTGGTTGACTACCTATAGTGTCTTAGTGAACTGTGGTAGTAAGTTTATTGAACTGAAATGTGAGAGTGGAGATGCGGTTCGGGTTGAATCAGATGGATCGGACAGTCTACCCGTGATGATTTCTTCCTTAGTGGCTGAGAAATGTTTAAGAAAAGGGTGTGAGTCCTATCTTGCATTTGTATTGAATACTCAAGAGGTTGGAGTAGAGTTTAAAATAGTGCCAGTGGTATGTCAGTACCCAGATGTATTTCCGGAAGAGTTACCCGGATTACCTTCAGTGAGAGAGGTCGAGTTTGGAATTGAGTTGGTTCCAGGAACGGCATCTATTTCGATTGCTCCGTACAGAATGGCACCTGTAGAGTTGAAGGAACTGAAGGTTCAGTTGCAAGAATTGACAGATAAGGGTTTTACAAGACCGAGCTACTCGCCGTGGGCTACTCCGGTATTGTTTGTGAAGAAGAAAGATGGGTCTATGAGGTTGTGTATAGACTATAGACAACTCAATAAGGTGACGGTTAAGAATAAGTATCCTTTACCAAGGATTGATGATCTTTTGATCAAGCTGAAGGAAGCTACTGATGTTCTCTAAGATAGACTTGAGGTGCGGTTATTATCATTTCAGTGAAAGAGCAAGATGTGTTGAAAAGCTGCGTTTCGGACAAGGTATGGCCATTATGAGTTTTTGGTTATGCCGTTTGGTTTGACGAATACACCTGCGATTTTTATGGATCTGATGAACCGTGTTTTCAGACCGTATGTGGACAAGTTTGTGGTTGTCTTTATTGACGACATATTGATCTATTCTCGAGATGAGAACGATCATAAAGAGCACTTGAAAATTATCTTGCAAACTTTGAGAGATAAGCAGTTGTATGCTAAGTTTAGCAAGAGTGAGTTTTGGCTCCGAGAGGTCGGATTCCTAAGACACATGGTGTCAAGTGATGGTGTCAGAGTTGACCCGAGTAAGATATCGGCTGTTATGGATTGGAAACTGTCGAGGAACGTGTCTGAAATTAGGAGTTTCTTGAGATTAGCAGGATATTACAGACGTTTCGTAAAGGGGTTCTCTGTGATTGCTACCCCGATGACAAAATTGTTGCATAAAGATGTCAAGTTTAAATGGACTGAGACATGTCAATGAGCTTGAGAGATCGAAAACAATGTTGGTCGAGGCACGGTTTTGGTTCAACCAGAATCGGGGAAGGAGTTTGTGGTTTATAGTGATGCTTCGTTTAATGGTCTCGATTGCGTATTGATGCAAGAGGGTAAGGTAATCGCTTACGCCTCGAGGCAGTTAAAATCGCACGAGAAGAATTATCTGACTCACGATTTGGAGTTAGCTGCGATTATTTTTGCGTTAAAGATTTGGCGATATTATTTGTATGGTGAAAAGTGCCGAATCTTTACGGATCACAAGAGTTTAAAGTATTTGATGGATCAGAAGGGTCTGAATCTGAGACAGAGACGGTGGCTTGAGTTATTGAAAGACTATGAGTTAGTCATTGATTACCACCCGGGAAAAGCGAATGTGGTTGTGGATGCCTTGAGTAGTAAATCCATGTATGCTTTAAGAGTTATGAGAGCGAGTTTAGTATTGTCTAACGATGGTGCTATTTTGGCAGAGTTGAGAGCTAGGCCACTATTTGTTCAACAAATATGTGAGGCTCAGAGAAATGACAGCGAGATGCAAGCTAAGATAGCTAAGTGCGGGTCGGAATGTGATTCTGATTTTCAAATGGGTTTGAATGGTTGTTTGCTTTATCGCGACAGAATTTGTGTTCCTAAAAATGAGGAGTTGATTTAAAAGGTTTTGCATGAAGCCCACAGTGGATGCTTGTCAGTACATCCGGCCAGTACGAAAATGTACAACGACTTGAGGAAGTTGTATTGGTGGCCGGGTATGAAAAGAGATATTTCAGAGTTTGTGACTATGTGTCTGATTTGCCAACAAGTGAAAGCTGAGCATCAAGTGCCTTCGGGATTGCTTCAGCCAGTGATGGTTCCCGAATGGAAGTGGGATCGGGTTACCATGAATTTTGTAATGGGGTTGTCGATGACTCCGAGAAAGAGAGATGCTGTGTGGGTTGTTGTGGATAGATTGACGAAGTCAACTCACTTTATTCCAGTACGTGTTGATTATTCACTGGATAAGTTAGCTGAATTGTACGTGGCAGAGATAGTGAGATTGCATGGTGTACCTGTGTCTATTATATCGGATAGAGATCCGAGGTTTACTTCGAGATTTTGGAAGAAGTTGCAAGAAGCCATGGGTACGAGATTGAGTTTCAGTACTGCGTTCTATCCGCAATCCGATGGTCAGTCTGAAAGAGTGATTCAAGTTCTTAAAGATATGCTTCGATGTTGTGTGTTAGAATTCGAAGGTAGTTGGGAAAGATATCTACCTTTGTTCGAATTCGCCTATAACAATGGTTACCAGTCAAGTATACAGATGGCACCGTATGAGGCTTTGTATGGCCGTAAGTGTTGGACTCCTTTGTATTGGACCGAGCTTAGTGAGAAGCGGATCCATGGGGTCGATCTAGTAAAAGAGACTGAAGAGAAAGTGAAAGTAATCCGTAATAGTCCGAAAAGTCGCCCGGACCGAAGCGAGAAGTCGTATGCGGATTTGAAAAGAAAAGAAATTGAGTTTGAGGTAGGCGACAAAGTATTTTTGAAAGTATCGTCGTGGAAGAAGATTATGAGATTTGGACGGAAAGGAAATTGAGTCCAAGGTTCATAGGGCCGTATGAGATTACTGCACAGGCCCGGGCACAGTAGCTTACCGGTTGGCTTTGCGAGAGAGTTGGAAAAGATTCATAATGTGTTCCATGTGTCGATATTGCGACGGTATCGCTCCGATCCTTCACATGTGATTCCTTCAACGGAAATTGAGATAAGGCAGGATATGTCTTATGAAGAGGAGCCGATTAAGATCTTGGCTCGAGAAGTGAAACAGATTGAGAAATAAGAGCATAGCACTAGTGAAAGTGTTATGGCGAAACATGGCGTGGAAGAGGCTACGTGGGAAATGGAAGAAGCTATGAGAGAGTAACATCCAAACCTCTTTTTTCGGTAAGATTTTCGGGGACGAAAATCTCTAAAGGGGGGAGAGTTGTAACATCCAGGTTTAGGGCCTAGTCGGAATAGTGGTTTAAGACCACAAATTCGAGGGTTGTGAATGAGTTTTTGAGGTTTATATTATGTATGCATGCTAGTGTGAAAGTTTCATGAAGCAATTTTGTGGAATTGTGGTTGATTTGTCCAAAAAGACTAAATTGCAAAAGTTGCAAAATGTGTGTTTCTAGAAGCTATTTGCGTGAAATAGCTTTAGATTATTAATTAGAGGTCCTTAAATAGTAATTTACCCAAATTCTAATTTTTGGACAAAAATGGGCATGGATGAGTCAAAATTTGAAGTTTATCAAAAAGGGCATTTTGGTCATTTATCAAATAAGTGATTAAAATAGGTGAAAAGATGACAAATTCATTCATCTTCTTCCCCTTAGCTGCCGAAAATTAGAGAAGCCAATGTTGGGGCTCTTTTAACTTTTCAAGCTTGCTAGTAAGTGCTCCTAAGCCCGGTTTTGATATTCTTCGTATTTTTGAAGTCCTAGTAGCATGAGTAAGCTATTTTTAGCTATTTGGCGAGCTATTATGGATGTTCAAAAATGTGGTCATGTATGACATGCATGTATTTTGATGTTTTATGGAAGATTATGAAAGCTTGATGTAGTAGAAACATCTTTTGTTAAGTGATTTTCCATGAAAATGCATGTAGGGACTTGATTGTGAAAAACTTTAGTTTGGTCATACATGTGTGATTTAGTGAGATTTGATGAATGCTTTAGTTGAGTAAGTGGTTCGGCTAAGCATGAAAGGATAGAAAGTTGAATAAAAATCACTTTACGAGCCTTGGGGCTAAAGTGTAAATATGAGGAAGTTTAAGGGTAAAATAGTAATTTTGCTAAAGTATGAAATGTGGGTCAATTTAGTCAATGTGTGTATTGAATAAGCTGAATTATTCATTATAGATCAAGAAAGACGAAGCCCAGATCAAAACCGAGGCAAAAGCAAGGTGGTGGACTAAATTGCATATTTCTATACTTTTGAGTATCGAGGTAAGTCTATGCATAAATAATGCATTCATACTTACAATTTGTTAATGCTAGCTAGTGTGTAGCATGTTTGAGAACCTATGTGGGATGAATGTAGTAGAAAATATGGAATAAATGTATGATCGAGAATGATTAAGTAAGTAGACTTGTGCATGTGTTGTGATAATGCTAGATGGTGGGCTAAGTGCGATGCCATTCTAATGCATATTGACGATGAACTAGCTATGTGCGATGCTATCGTGAGGTATATCATTTGGTGAGCTAGGTGCTGAATCACTATGAATACCTTTGTGGTAGGCTAAGTGCGATACCACCTTATTAATCAATTGCGGTGTGCTAAGTGCGAAACCACTGAGATATTGGCTGTGTGGATTAACTGTGTGTATTAGCTGTGTGTAATAGCTGTGTGGATTAGCATATGAACTAGCTGTGTGGATAGGCTGTGTGGATAAGTTATGTGGATAAACTATGTGGATAAACTGTGTGGATGTATTACGAGAAATAATGATGTGTTGTATATTGTGTAAATGTGACATAGAATGCAGGGGTGCATTTCGACGGTTATGAGTATGTGACTCATGATGTGTTGGAAATGTGGTAAGGGTTAAAAAGAGTAAGCATAGTTGTTCATTACCTTTGGTAGTATAATGCTAATTGTTATTTAGCTTATACTATGATGCTTATTTGTTTATGTGTAAACTTACTAAGCTCAAAGCTTACTCTCTTTTTTTTCCTTGTCTTATAGATTAAAAGCGTTGAATCGAGATACGAGGATCATTAGAAGATAGCCCACATATCAGCACACTTTGGTACATGAAACTTAATGTTTTGTATGTGGCATGTATAGGGGCTAGATAAGTTAGTAAATTTTGTTGTAAATGGCTAAGATGTGTTGGCCTTTAGATGGATAGCTTATTTTGTATAATGCAATGGTTGTTGGCTATTACATTATAAGAAAGAAAGATGTAGTTTTCTATGTGAGAATGCACTTCAATTTGAGTTGATTATGATGGTGTTAGATGAGTATATGTTGTGTATGTTAGAAGGGTGAAAAGAACTTGACACTTAGTCTTGTTCTTGACCATGTGGATAGACACACGGGTGTGTGTCTAGGCCATGTGTGACACACGGTCAGCCCACGGGCGTGTCTTTGCCGCGTCGCCCCTGCATGTTGTTAAGTCAGGATAGTCCACGGGCTAGCCACACGGGCGTGTGACTAGGCTTTGAGGCCGTGTGAAGCCTGCACTTGACACTTAGAAATTTAATTGTCACACGGGCGGGGCCACGGGCGTGTCCAGCCGTGTGGATTTAGTCGATGTCGACCACGGGTGGAAGGCACGGACATGTAATAAGTACACAGGCGTGTTCCCAAAGCGCATGGGCGTGTGCCTTAACCGTGGGGCATTTGGCAGAATACTTGGGTTTTTAGGCACGATCTGGGGACATGGGCGTGTGTGCCTATGCACGGGCGTGTGAGACCTGTATAAAAGAGAAAAATTTTAAGGATCGTAAAAGTTCCGGATTAGTCTCGAGAGCCCTCGTGTGTATGAGTGAGGCCTCGTAGGTCGAGAATGAGGTTATAGAGAGTAATGACGTTGAGCCTAAGTGGCGATTAAGTGGTTTGAGTTCGGTAACGCTCGGGCCTGATTCCCAGCGTAGAACTCGGGTAAGGGGTGTTACATCTATTGTAAGAAACGGGGAAGCTAGAAACTGAATTGGACAAAGTTGAGAACCAAACCTGGTTCGGTTAGAATGGAACCAATCGGTTCCTCAGTGGGATACATAATGATTGAGAATACAAGGTTCTTATAAGGTTGGAAGTAGCACAGGAAGGGTTATAAATAGCTGGGAGATGGCTTCCAATGATGATTTTTCTTCCCGACCTTGTCCCAATTTCTCTTGTTCTTCATCTTTTTCGGTAGCTCGAAGAAGGAGTAGCCATGGAAGGTTCTGCATTGAGTAGACTTCGTGAGAATGGAGTTGAAAAAGTAAAGAAACCAACAAGCGGGTAAGGTTCTTAACCCTTCTGTGTATATAGGATTAAGTTATGGACATCATAACTATTTTAAGGGTTCTGCGTGCTTATGGAAGCTTAAGCTTTTGAGATGTAGCGTAAGTTTAACCAGTGGGTTTTTGGTTGTAAGCTACTGCCCAGAGAATGGAAGCTCTGGTGTTTGAGATAAGGAATAAGCTATGGAAACAATAAGGATTCAGGTGAATTTCAAACTCCAACCCTATTAGTATGGTCTACGTTGTTAAGCATGTTGTGTTTGCATAAGCATGAAATATGATGATATGTGCATGCATTGCATGATTGTGGGTAAACCCTAAAAGAATAGATGAAGTTAGGATGGGAATAGGGAGAGAACCCATTAGTTATCGCTTTGGGCGAAGCTCCGAGCCTTGCAGAGGGAACACTACGGTGTTCAAGCATCAAGGTTAGGTGGTGTAAAGGAAGTAACGGGAAGAGGATTCGCGAAATGAAATTTTGGAATGGTATTGACTAATCCTTTAGTACAACACCGTGACGACGGTATATGGCGTAAGACCATAAATAAAAGATGCTATGGCAATCTGGTATGTGATACATAGTGTAAGACCATGGATAAAAGATTTCATGGCAGCATGGTACACAGTAAAGGTATATGGCATAAGACATGGGTGAAAAACGCCATGGCAACAAGATATAAGGTATATAGTGTAAGACCATAGATGAAAGATGCTATAACAGCCAGATATGATGAGTAAAACCATAGATGAAAGACTCTATGGCATAAACAGAGTAAGTCTGTCGGGATAGTAAACACAGAAAAGAGTAAGTCCGTCGGGACAGTAAACACGAAACAAATATGAAATCCGTTGGGATAGTAAACACAGGGTAAGTCAAAAGGGACGTAAAAAATGAGGAATAAGGGTATAGACCATAACTCGGCTACGACAACCCTAGAGTCTGCCATGAAATAGATGCGGAAGGTATGCCAAGACCTCAAGTGAGGAGTATGAGCCTGTGCGCCAAGTATGAGAAACCATGTAAGTGGAGGAAGAGGCAAAAAAAGCATAAGTATGGCGAGCAAACATTGAGGAATCTGCAAAAAGTGATGGAAGCCAATAAGGTATGGGCAAAGACCCAACGAGAATTAAAAGAAGATAGAACAGGCAAGAGCTGACCTGTTCATGGAAATGAAAAGAGAAAATATATGAGGATCGCAAGCAAGGATCCGAAATGAAGAGCCACTAAAGGAAGCTCAATGTAGTTATACCCGAGAAGCAAATCTCGTGAAAAGGATAAGGATATTATCCAAGGGACAGTGTGTCTATCAAGATTGTTCCTCTTTGAAAGAAGTCTAATGCGGGTATACGTAGAAAGGATAGCTCTGTAAGAAGGAAACGAGTAAGTAATATGGCAGAACTCGCATAGTCGCCAGAACGATAAACTATGGGTTTGCCAAAGGGGCGAGACCTGTTGTAAGTCAGAACAATATGGAATGTCAATGAATCCACCGGGACTAAGGTATGGTTAGAAAGGGTCTGCCAAGGATTGGTATGAATAAGTCTTCCAAGGAAGGTATCTCCTAAGAATTTTTAGACGGATAGTTGAAAAGGATACCAAAAGGGTTCATAATGGGAAGCCGACAAATAACCAGGTCAATTTAAGGTCGACAAGCACCCCGTGTAAGAGGGAAAAAGTAAGGAAGGAAATATGAGAAGTAAGGAATGGATTCGCCGGTATAGCAAAGCGTCTGGGATATAGTCGAGTGAAGAGTTTGACCAGAGAAAGGTTTCATGGCGAGCCATTACACAAGGAAACCTAACATTGATTATGAAGAGACAATACTTTCCAGTGGCGGATGTAATAACGTTTAGATATCTGATTAGTCTGATAGTGTGTGAAAAACTTCATATCCATTTAGCAGATGTCATTACAGTCTATTTGTATGGCTCCTTATATAGTGAAATTTATATAAAATTCCCTAAAAGATTTTAAATCCCAGAAGGATATAAAGATTATTGAGAAAATTGCTCAATCAAATTAAAGAAGTCCTTATATTGATTAAAACAACCTAAATGTATATGGTACAATCGTTTTAATGAATATCGATTTCATGTTTTTTAAAGCATATTTTGATTTAAACATTAATATTTGAATATTATCATAAATTTCCAATTTTAACAATATATTTCATTATTCCATTTTTGTGAGTAGTTTGAATTTTAAATTGAATTTTCTCTTAGCAATTGCTATTTATGAATAGAAGTCCTGAAAAAATATATTCGGATTTGAATTTGTGATAATTGTTTATGTTGATGATTTAAAAATTATTTGAACTCTCATAGAGCTTCAAAATACAATATATTATTAAAAAAAAGAATTTAAGATGAAAGATTTTAAGAAAACAAAGTTATGTATCGTCCTGTAGATCGAATATTTAAAGGATGGAATTCATGTCCATTAGTTACCTTTTACAAAAAAGTTTTTAAAGAAATTTTACATGGATAAAACATATTTATTGAGTACTGCGATAGTTGTAAGATCACTAGATATGGATAAAGACACATTTCATCCTTATGAGAATGATGAAAAGCTTCTTGATCATGAAGCACCATATCTAAGTCCTATAGGGACATTAATATTCTTGCAATCAACATATGACCTGATATAACATCGTTACAAGTTTGTTAGTAAGATTTAATTCTTCTCCAACACATAGACATTAAAATGAAATTAAGCATGTATTTAGATTTTTTAGAGAAACCATTGGTATGAAGTTATTTTATTCAACTTATTCAAAATTTCTATTAGTTTGACTATGTTGATGTTGAATATTTATCGAATCTATATAAAAGTTGATCTCGAACAGGATATTTATTTACTTGTAAAGGTACAATCATGTCATGACGTTCAATAAACAAACATTAGTTGTCTTTTCAAATCATGCAAAAGTAGTTGCAATGTATGAGGCAAGCCTAAAGTGTGTTTGGTTAAGGTCGTTGACCCAACATATTTAGAAGCTATGTGGTTTACCTCTACGGGAAAAGAGGCCAACTCTCTTATACAAAGATAAGGCAACATGTATAGCTCAATTGAAGGATAGTTACATTAAAAGATTAGTATACAGTATGAAATGCATCAGCTCAAAGATGTAATGTGATGTTGACATTAGGGAAAATCTAAAACATTGTTGTACTATTTTCCTTTAATCAATGTTTTCCTTTAAGGAAGGGTGGTTACATTGAAAGATTAGTATACAACATTGTACACTCTTTTTCTTTCATTAAGTTTTATCCCATAATTATTCTTAATAAAATTATAACAAGACACAGTATTATAAATATTTCACAAATAAATCTCTTTTCAACTCTCATAGCCCAACAATTATATAGATGACATCTCAACTCTAATAGAATTTATGAGGTGTTTCAATTTTCATATTTATAGGTTAAAACTTTATAGAGGGCATGTTAAAAGAAAAAATTATCATCCCTTGTGTCTTATTATTCTCTCATATTTATTATTACAACATCCCATTTAGTTCTATAGCAACTATTATAATTTAATTGATTCTTTTAATTGTTTAAATCAGGGGTCAAAGTCATTTAAAATTCTGGCCTAACTAACAACCAAAAACAGGGAACTAGTGGGCAGAACATGGTTTCCAATTTGAGGTTGCTATATCTGATTAGGAATGTCACATGCAAACCCACTTTAGTTCATTGTCTCGTTTCCCAAGCTAGGAAGTGAGGGTAAACACAGACCTCTGCCTCAATTTTACCTGCGGATAAAGCAATCCCTAGATTTAATAGCTATTCTAGTTAATCTCTAAATTTTAATAAAAATATTATTTTATTTATAAATTATTATTTTAATAAATAAATTTCATATTAGAAAAAAAATTCATTTACTTGTAAAATCTGATGAATTTTTATCAAAAAAATAAAGTTTTAAATATATATTTTTTTTTAATTTTTAACTTTTAGAATCAATACTAAATTAACAAAATTTATAAATTTATTATCATACCAATAATAAAAAGAACCTTCACTAGTGACTTAACACGGATAAATGACCAAATTATTCAATTTCAATAATGCTAGTGATTAAAATAGATTTTTAAATCAAAATGACCGAAATAGAATCGCACTAATAGTTGGGTGAATTTACTCTAAATTTTAATTGTTATGGAGCATGGGCCTCAATGAAATATAAAATCACAACAATTTAATCTCCCTTGGATAAAAAATAAATACCCGATGCAGATACAACAATGGAGACTTCTCTATGATGCCATTGCAGAACTTCCTACCAAGATTGGGGAATAGATATGTTTGTTTATACATGATACATCCTTGACAATCCAAGTCCGATAACCCTAACCTTTTACTTCTCAATCATGCAATGCAAACTCCCTTCTCCACTTTGCAAACTCTATTAGTTCTCAATCAGACCTATAAAATGTTAATAATCAAAACACGACCCATGAATGTTTCTTATGTCAACCTACATACCCCCTACTACACCTAAACCCATTGTAAGGTGGTTCCATCATATCCATAATACAGTGTGATAGTGGCAACCAAAGATACCCTTCATCAAATGGATGCAATAATTGAGCCAATTCAATTGAAGTACCCATTGAAGTTAATTCTGCACAATATGTTTAAAAGGGCAGGCCTCATTCACCTTGATTTATATTGCATGCAGTAACACATTGTAGCAGTCCAACCATCTAACTACGGAGAGATGCCCGAGGTACAGTAGGCAAACCATGTTCATCCTCACCCTGCTCAGCATCAAAGTTACATTAACTACAGATAAAAAAGATAAATGCAAAATTGAATCTCAAGTTCCTGATACCAGCGGCTCTAGAAACAAATTATAACTACCAATAAATTATAAGATCATGAGAAGCCAGCTATAAACAAAGTTTAGTAAAAAGATGGTCATAGGTGGAAATGCAGAAAACACGGGGACTGACAACAGAGATCATGAGCTCAGACGCACAGCAAATCTTAATATCATTTGAAAACAAACTTTTTATCATATTGTTAAACGGCAGCTAAATTGAACCCTAAAGTGGGAAAAGTAATGACAGGTTTGAACAAAATATATGTATATGTATAACATAGAGAGTGAAGGAAAACGGGACAACAGCACAAATATCCCAATTTATAAGCACACTGCAAACCTATACTAAAACTGCAGGGTAACAGGTTTACCTGGGCAGCTGTTGTATTTCCTGTGGGTGCTGCAGGCAAATTGAACTCAGTGTCCAAATCTGGTTCCTCCTTATCAGGTTGAAGATAAGAGGGGATGCCATCAGCTTCACTTCCCATGTCTGCTTCCAGAGCATCAAGTTCTGCAATCCAACATAGATCAGCATAAAAATTTAAAGGGTAAGGAAACAAATAAGTTATTATTTCACCACTGATTATACAAGGATGTATAAGTTACTATTTGCAAATCAAGTAATAGTATTAATAATGAGGATAACAACGCCAATTTCTATAATTGCCTCACTCCATTCTTATGAGTAAAACCAAATCACTATACTAATCCCAAATCATGCAAAAGTAATGAGAAAACTTAAATAAAATGGACATGATTGTGACTCTAGGTAAGATCAAAGATTACCGCCCATGAGATCTTCCTCATCAATGTAATCAGGAACATTATAGCTTCTACCCAAGGTCTCTTGGATCTCATTACTAACATCCATCATGTCCATCATTTCATCTTGCAAGTTCTATAGATAAAAAGAATCAAATGTCACCAGAAAATAAATTCTTTATAGCAGAAACCGACAGAGTGTATAAAGAGAGTACAGACATCTATGTCCTGAATGTTAACAGTCTTCATCATTCCTTTCAGCTCCTTGTTGGCAGATTTCAGGGCTGACATCTGGCACCGACAAGAAACATGATTAAAAATTCATAAGGTGACATAGTCATAAACAGTTTTGCAAGAATGTTTAAAGGAATTCATATCCTTCCGGATTGATGATGCCGCAATGAGCAGAAAGAATTCATGAACCATGATATAGATTAATCATTAAGCACAAATTCAATGAAGAAACCTCTCCCCAGCAACAAATGGTATATCTCCTACCTCTCATGAGGTAGGCAGCCGATTCCAATAAGGGAACTGAAAAAGCTCCGACTGGATTGTCCTGAACTGTGCCCCTTTGGGCGCTACCAAGAAACACAAATGTTTTACTGTAAATATACCACAGCCCCAATAAATCCACCATAGCATGGAAGCATGGAATAAACATTTAATATCACGTACAAACTACTGCCTATGCTCCTTGAAAAGCATATACAGGAGCAATTATCAATGAAAGAGCATATAACAATATCATATTAGAAAATATATATACTTGTTTATCACTTACAGCAAGTCCACATTCAGATATACAGAATGGAATTTATAACAATGAAATTGAAGGCTACCACATACTGTTTGTTGAGCATCTTTAAGACCCTCAGAAGCAAAAGCAACTTGATCGAGGTTGAACGTCTGATTGTAAAGCATATCACGTTGCCCTTCATACCTATCAAAACCGATTAGTATCAGATATACTGAAATAGACACACAACTCACTTTGTAAGTTTTCAAACTCAAGAAATCAGTATTTATTGTAAGTTTTCAAACTAAAGAATTAGTATGTAAAAATGACACTAGGTATAATAAAACAAATATCCCCCTTAACGGTACCACGAAAAATGAGAATCAAATAGCCAATTTTTTTTCTGATCAATGGATAAGGGGAAAGAATTGTCCAAGTTTGAACTTGGGACCTGATACCAATAAGGACTCATTCTCCACTAAACCAGTTGTTAGTTGACCAAATAACCAAATATTTAATATCAAAAAATGAAAAAAAAAAAAAAAAAAAAAACCTAAGCTGCAAATTTCAATCAAGCAAAAGATTAAACAAAAAGAATAGGACAAATCATATAGCATAAAGTTTCCATAAAGACACGTGTAACTGGCTTAAATGACTCCATCCAACATCATATAATAACGTCAAGCATGAATTTTCGTAGTACATATGTAGAAACTAGACAGAAATGAAGTAAGTAATAACTGCGAGAAAATTAAGGAAAATCTGGTAGGAAAGAAGCAAGTACATTCGTTTTTGCTTAAGAACCCTCATGGCTCGAGCTTTAACGGCCTCTTGAGCAGGGCCAGGCCTTGTCTTCTTTATCTGTTCCTTGTACCTACTAAGCTCAGCATCCAGTTTCTTCAACTTCTCCTCCACATTGTCCCCTCTTTTATTTATCTGATCACGGAAACTCCATCCCATCCATATTATTTCACAAAATAGGCAAAAATTTGAAATCAAACTAAATAATGAACCAGATAAACCCTAGTACTAAGAAATCAAAAGATCAAACGAAAATGTTAAAGAAGTCAGAGCGAAAAGTAAAGTGAGATAGAGAGAAACCCTATCGGAGGCATCTTGAATCGAAGGCGGCGGTTCCTTGTCTTTCTTAACGCCGAAGACTCGCTTCATCTCCTTTCGTTAGAAAAGAGAGGGGAAAGGGCTTTAAAATTGATTGTTGACTTCGATTTGAAAATAGAATTTGGAGAGATCGGCGGGGAAGACGAAGAGCTGTTTCTCAGTTCGTTTACTTAGAGATTGCTTTCCTAGCCTTGTCTTTTTAATTTCACGAAAACAAATTTCCTTTTCAGTGAAGTACTGACATATCCATATCATATCCTCTAATAGTTAATAATATATATATATATATATATATATATATATATGTTTTTAAAGGCATCTTGCATTTTATACTAAAAAATAGTAAATTAATTTTTAATTTAAAAAAAAGCGTGTTGATAAAGTTTATTCTTTTAACTAATAATATAAAATTAAATATTATATTATATTTTATAATTCTTTTTAAAAAATAATTTCTATTTTTTATATTTTATTTAATATTTTCTCATATTATAAAATTATCTTTTTAGATCTTTAATTTTGTTACATTTTAGAATTGTTAGCATATACAAAATGACTACTAAAAAAAAGAACAAATTGTACATATAAAATTTGTACATGCAGTAATCTTCTATTCAATTTTAAATATTTGAGGCTAATATCCATGCAATTCTATTTTTTAAAATAATTTTTCATTATTTCAATTTAGAAGTTATACTTTTAAATTTTTTTATTATTTATTTTATTTTATGTTATGAATGTTTGATTAATAAATAAATAGTGAGTATTTGGTACTCAAATAATATTTTTTTGTAACTTTAAAAAATTGATATCTCTTTTTTTAAATATTTTTTTTAATATTTTACTATACTCATTAATTTTTTAATCTTAACTTTAATTTAATTTTCATCACCTAATGAATGCTGATAAATTTATTTCAATTGTTTTTTACTAGATAGATAATCTATTTAAACATAGTATATAATTATGTTAAATAAGTTTTTTTATAGAAATAAATAATATACATAAAATATAATAATTATTTTTCATATTTTTATATCTAGATTAAATTACATTAGTAGTCACTTAACAATTATTTTTTTTGCTATCGAATTATAAAAAATTATAAAATGATCACTCAACTATTAGTAATTTTTTAAATATTTATTTTTTTAATATTTTACCATACTCATTTTATATTTTATAATTTTTTTACTTATAGAGTTTAAAAATTTTATTTATAATGTAACAAATGTTAACTTTTTGTAAAAAAAATTAAACTCTATAAGTAAAAAAATATAAAATATAGTGTAGCCTTTAATTTTATGTTGTTAGTTAAAAGAGGAAGGAATCTCACATTATCTAGGAACAAGCTGCAAACCTATTCATTAGTCTATATATACACATATCTCATATCTCACATTACTTTAAAAAAAGAAAAATGAGATTTTGGGTCTATACAAAGATCTATTTTGTCAGTTTTATTTCCACATTAATTGGCAACACCAAAAAAATAATAATGGTGTTGCCACGTTGGTTCTTTATAAAAGTTTATTCTCGTAAATTTTTAAAAAAATTGGTCTATTTTTATAATATTTTAAAAAAATGATCTTTTTTTAAAATTTAATCTGAGCACGGGCAAAAGCGCGCCTACATCAGTGCATTTTTACTTTTATGGTAAACGGCGTCCCCGTCAGGGCGCTTTTTTGAAACTTTCCCTTAAAACACTTCCACATAGGCGCTTTTGGGTTTTTCGGCCCATTCCGGTAAATAAAGTTTTAAGTGGCCCATTTCCGTAAACAAAGTTGGAAATGGGCCTTTTTTAGTAAAATAGTCGTGAAAATCGATTTTTTCTATTAATATTTTTATTTATACTGTTAAAAGTTATCATGATTGATGAAATAACAAGGTAATGGCACGATAAATACACCTCATGTTGATGTGTAGGACAACTTCAAGGGTAGAAATTAATAGAATTTGTAACAGAAGAATCAGTTTGCTCTTTAATCTAATTTACAATGACTATTTTGTCTATTTTTAATAGAGGGAGCAAAATGCTATTCACCTCCTAATATAGGAGCCTTCATAGTACTTTAAAATGGGTAAATTACACTAGTACTCACCCAATTATTAATGCATTTTTGTTTTGGTTATCCAACTCGATAAATTTTTTATTTAGTCACTAATGTTATTGAAGATTAATATTTTTGTCACTCTTTCGATAAAGTATTAACGGAACTAACCTGACCTTTTTTTATTGGTATAATAATAAATTTAGTCTTCTAGTATTTATAGATTTTATCAATTTGGTCTTAATTTCACAAATTTAGCCTTTAATTTTACACATTTTGTAAATTTATGTTTTATTTTAAAATTTTTAAAAATTAATAATAATAAAAAACCTTTTAAAGAATAGAAACTATTTCAAATTTCATTATCAATAAAATACATAACAATTTAAAAAATAAAAATTTTATAATAGAGAAAGTAATCAAATATAGAGAACCCAAATGACTTATCTAGTAAACACTAAGGGTCAACATTCGGTTGAATCGAGTGAAAAAATTTCAAGTTGACGAGTCCTATTTTATCATCCTAACTGGATTTGAAATTTTTTCGAATCGAGTCAAGTAGAATCGAGTGAAATGTTCGAGTTAAATTAAAAAATTAAACATGTCAAATTAAAATCTTTTTACAATATAATTAATTCCATGTTGGAGCACATAAATTTGAAACCATATATATTTGAAAACTTTTTCAAAGCAAAATAATAAAATATATATATACTTTAGTATGATAAACTCGAATCATTAATTGACTTATTTAAGTCCCCAAAATTATTATTTGTAGAAATTTTTTGATTTTTTAACTTTCTTTATATATTTTTTAGATTTTTTTTTGAAATTTTTATACTTTTTTAAAAATATGTAAAATTTGGAATTTTTATAAATATTTGGAATTTTAAAAATTATTTTGAATTTATTTTTTTTTTGTAATTTTTGTTGGGAGAAACCAATTTGCTTATTTTCAAACTTGATAGGGACCAAAAATGTATTTACACTAATATGTTATTCGAATTATTTGAGTTATTTGAATTGTAAAATTCAACTTGATTCAAACTCGAAACTCGAATTACTTGTTCTAGTTGACTCAAATAATTCGAATAACTCGATTCGATTAACTCGAAATTCGAATTTTTTTTAATTTTTTTGAATCGAATCGAGTTTTACTCACCCTTAATCAACACAATGCTTAGCTTCAACTTTGGGAGAATTGTGAAATGAAAATGTCGAAACCAACCTATATTTGCATATGAGACCAATGTTAGTGTTCACCAATTTCAAATTTCTTTCATTTGCATAAACCTTAATAATTCCCCATTGCCTAAATGATGGATATAGCTCTTATAAGCACCACATTAAAGTAGCCAGAGGCTGAGCTAGTAAGTGAAACACCAACTTGGATCCAATCCACCAAGCCCATATCTTTCACCAATGATGTTAACAAGCATCATAAGCCTCACCACCACTAAGCACCACCCATCCTCATAACCTACAAAGAATGTCTCAAGAACCATGCAGCCACCTTACATGGCCACGCTTTAGATGGCTGCGATAAATTCATGCTTTCTCCAACAGCCATCCCAATTAACTTAACTTCTCTTAAATGTGTTGCTTGTGGTTGTGTAGGGGATTTTTTGGTGAAGAGAAAAAGTGTTGCAAATAAGTGAATTAAATGTACAGAGAGAAGGTAAAGACAAATATTGAAGTAAATATTGTAACAATAAGTGCAACATCAGCTGGTGGTTGTAAGGTGGGGAAAGGCTGAGCAAATGAGTAAGTTGAAAGAGCTTTAGAAAGAGTATTGTGAGATTTCAAATGCCAAAAGTGTTGAAACAAAATCCATTCACAAATTAATGTTCCTTTTATAATAAAGAGTATAAAATATAATAGTGATGGTGAATAGTGGACAAGAGTTCACTATGTTTATAAAAGAATAAGGGAGAGCACTCAATGTTATAAGAAAAGGTTAAGAATAAACATCTTCACTACCTACATATTTGATCCATCAAGTCAAGCTCTCAAGTACTTCGATGAAGTACTCCTTATGAAAATTATTCTAGGGAACATCTCTAAGAATGCAAGCTATTTTCGTCGAAGAGTTGTTCTTGAATGAGAGTGGTTATTTTGACTTGTTCCAAACATGAGTTGTTCTCAATATAGTTTTTCGTAGTAGAGGTTGTTCCAAACAATTGTTCTAAATAGAAGTTGTTCTGAATATAACTATTCTAGAAGTGCAATTATTTTAAACAATAGATGTTCTCAACAGGAGTTGTTCTCAAATGATAGCTATTCCAAATGACAAATGTTCTAGATTGGAGCCCTATTCTGAACATAGCTACTCCGAGTATAGCTATCCTCAAAAAATGGTTGTTCTAAAAAAATAATTATTCTAAACAAAAGTTTTTCTTTCAGAAGAGCTATTGAGTGAAGCAACACTGCTATTTGTTTCATGTTAACTTTTTTATTATTCTTGGAAGTGCAATTTCTTAAAACATAATTTTATTTAGCTTCGAGAAGATATAAAAATATTAATAGCGAAAACTAAGTATTGCCACCACAACTTCCACCACCATACCATCACCACTAGCAAGTTAGCTAAATCGTAGTCCTAACTTAGCTTCCTCACCATCGATGTCATCATCTTACTATCTTCAGCTGTCCTACATGCTTTTAGCTCTCTCAGGATGTCTCACAAACTCTCATTTGGCAGCTGGTGGCCTTTCACTGTTCACCGTAAATCTTGGTTCCAACCCAAAGAAAAGATTCAGAAAAAAGTTCACTTAGCTCCAAAAGGATAAGATGGTAGAGTTTGCTGCAAAAATTGGGTAAAATATCTAGAAGACATTCAACAGCTATGCCATGAAGTCGAGGTTGATAGATTTTTTTAAAAAATCATTTTTAATATTTTTATAATTTTTCGTAAAAATTATTTATTTTTATTGAAAACTATTTTTTTGAGTAATTTTTTGTTTTTTAATGTTCTTTTAAATTTTTTAGAATTATAACTAAATTGATAGAATGTGTAAAGTTGAGGGCTAAATTGGTTGATTTTGTTCGAGTTAATTATGACCAAATTAATAGAATGTATAAACATTGGAGGGATAATTTTTTTATTATGCCAATAAAAAAAGTCATAATAGCATTCCATTAATGATTTAATGAATGAGTGACCAAAATATCAAATATCAATAATATTAATGATTAAATCAAAAATTTTTGGAGTTGGGTGATCAAAACAGAAAGATGCTAAAAGCTGGGTGATTATTGGTATAGTTTACCTTTTTAAAAATTAAAATTTGTTTAATGAAAATAAATTTTAAAAGTTATTAACATAGTTTTAATTATTTTAAATAACAAGTTTTTTTAATATTAAAAAAAATAAATCATAAGAAATAAAAAAATTTGTCTTGCTTTTCTAGCACGCCTCTATCTGCTATTTCTAGCATATTTTTGTTTTGTTTTTAATGATTCTTTATTGGTGGTTTTGTTGACGGCGTTTGATTTTGGTTCAAATTCTTTCTTTCGTTTCTACATTCTGGTTGCTTTTGATTTTTTGATTTATGGAGAGAGAGTTGGCAGATCTATCGTTGGATGATGAGGAAGACAAAATATTGCAGGCACAGACGAATCCTGATTCTGTACATGTGGAAATTTATCTTTTTTTGGTTGGATGTTTTCTGACGGCAAGTGTTATACATTTCTCGGCGATGAGGAGTACAATGGTAAATTTATGGCATCCGATAAAAGGGGTTCAAATCTCAGATCTGGGGGAGAAAAGGCTTTTATTCAATTTTTTCAATAAGATGGATTTGGAAAGAGTACTAAAAGGATCTCCATGAGCTTTTAATAACCATTTTTTGATGATACATCGGTTGGAGAAGGATGAAGATCCGCTAAAGGTGCCATTCATCTTTGCGTATTTCTGGGTACAAGTTCATGAAGTACTGCTAGGTTCTTATACTGATTTTAGCTCGCCAAATCGAGGGTTTTCTTGGGAATTTTTCGGAGTTTGACAGCGCCAATCTAGGAAAGGGGTTGTGTACCTATTTTCGTATAAGGGTATAGCTGGATGTTAGGAGACCTCTGGAAAGGAAGAAGAAAGTTATGTTTTTGGCTGGGGCTTGTTCCTATGTTAGTTTTAAATACGAACGCTTGACCCTATTTTATTTTTTCTGTGGACGATTAGGGCATAGTGATTTTTTCTCTCAGACTAAAATCGCCCTAGGGTTTGATGTAGCTAATGTAACATCCTGAATAATTGGGTCTGTGCATTTTATGTGTTTGGATGCTTAAAATATTAATTTGAGAATTTGAGGTACAATTGGGGCTCGAATTGGGCTGAGGCCTTGTTTTAAATATTTTGTTTAGACACTCTAAGGGCTTAAATTGAAGTTGTAGTAGTTTAATTGACATATTGGGCTCGTGGCCCCAGCTAGCCTAGAGCACTGAGAAGGTGAGCTATAAGTGGCGTCACTAGTGCATGAGGAAGGCCCAAATTTTTGGTTGCTTGAAGCCCAAGTTATAGGGCTAGATTTTGACACTTAATTGAGTAAGGGGACGACACAAGGCTATTTTTTTGGGAATCTTATTATATTTATTTCATGTGGATAATAAGCAGATAAAGGCTATTATTTAGGGATTTAGTCTTTAATGATAATAAGCAGATAAAGGCTATTTTTGAGGAGATAACAGATTAAGATAAGGGAAAAGGGATAGGAGCTATCATGTGTGGCAGTGTTGGCCGAAAATTAATCTCTGCTAAAGGGAGGAATCGGTTTTCTATATAAAGAGGGGTGTGCAAAGAAATTTTGAAGCCTCTCTTTTATTTTCTTTTCTCATCTTCTTCCTCTCAAAAGCCGAAAATCACCATCTTCTTCACCCTTTCTTCCTCTCTAAAATTTACTGGTTGGCCGAATCTTTTAACCTCTATTGTTATTCTTCTTTTAATCTCTAAAAGCCGAAATCACATCTCTATTATTCTATTCTTCTCCTTAATATTCATTGGCCGAATCTCTCTTAGCCATCTCTTCAATTCGTACATCTACTAAAAGCCGAAATTCTTAGATCTCACTTTCTGAAGTTGCCGAATTCTCTTCAAAGGAGTTTGCTTGTGCCGAATCTTGAAGGAAACAATAGGTAAGTATTGATTTCGAGATTTCAATGTTCTTCTGGCTTTTCAAAAGTCCTTAGTCGAATGGCTATTAGAAACTAATCTCTTATTTCACTCTTTCTTTTGGCATTAGGATTTGAAGAAGGAGGCCAATCGCATAGATCTCTAAGTTATAGAATCGTGTTACTTTCGGGATTTCAAGGTAAGAGGATTTGTTTATTTATATATATAAAATCGGGTAGAATACTAACCATGGCCGAATATAGGAGAGGCCTATTTTCGCATAATTGTTAGGCTTTTAAGCAAGGCTATAGATTGAGGATAATAGATCCGGATAGCAAGGACATCGACTAAGAATATTGGATTTTGCAATATCGGTGTGTAATTCTCCACACCATCTAGATCTGTTTGATTAATATATGAAAATAGGTATTACATGTTTTGTTAAATGCCGAGACCCGGCATATTGACGGAACCCAAAGAGGGTAAAGCAAATCACGAGTTAGTAAATGATCCGATTAAATGTTATAAGTATCACGATTTTATGTGATTGCATGGGTTGGGTTTGATGAAAGGAGGAAGTTATATATTGTAAGCGGTTTCACCGTGATGCATTGTATGTGATTCCTTACCGTGATCTGTTGTAGCGGCTTGCAGTGATTCATTGTTGTAGTGGCTACGGCCATGATCGATGATGAGCGGCCACGGCGCCATCAAGGCGTGTAGCGGTGTGGGTTGATTGTAGAAATCCCCAATGGTGTGAATGGTGATGCGGGGCGTGTAGCGGATGGACACCTAGGATATGGGTTGGGCTTTGCATATTATTTTTGTTATTTATATTTTGATTATTACATTTTATGGGGCTAAAGCCCAAATCTAATGGTGCATGAGGTTGCACACTTGAGTCTCGCGACTCACCCTTTAATTTTAACCATCTCGGGTGACACTTAGGGCATCGGACCGGGGTGGAGAGGAGAGCAAGGTGGCCATGCGACATAGCTTTGAGAATTCGACAAAAGACTTAGTCTATTTTTTTCATTTAATTAATGGGTTCAAATTTCCTTATAATAAGGCCATGGGCCACTAGACTACCATTTATGTCTTGGGATTTTGTTGGGCTTTTATTATTGGGTTTTAAGTTTTACGTTTTCAATTAAGTTAAGACCTGCATAAAATTTTGATTTTTATTTAAAATCTACCAAGATAATTGGTTACTTAATATTTTATACTTTAATGAATTATTAAGCTTTCGAAATAAAGGTGTAAACCTAGTAATTGTTTTCCAAAATACGACATGTTATGTAAAATCTCTTAAGTGACATACCAGATCCGGTTGTAGCGTTTGGGCCGGGTTTGGGGTGTTACAAATTGGTATCGAGCCGGTTCAAAAACTCGGCTCTAGGGGTTTTGGGCTCAAAACGTTTTCTAAAGTTGGGTTTTGAAACATGCATATTTATACAGTGTCTGTTAGCTCGGATGGCACTGCGTCTCGGACCAAGTCCGCTGAGTAAGTATTCGAACCATTGTGTGATATAATATATGTGGGCTTGATGGGCTTTATGGGACGTAGATTAGTTAGATTAGAACTTGATGGACTTTAGGCCTATTGAAACAACTCTTAAAATCTCATAAGACTTAACTTCACTAAACAAACCCGTGAGCGAGCCGCAAGACTAGAGTGTGGTAACAGGCATACGCATGTACAGGATTGGATCCGGAAGAGCACAGTATTTAAGCGATCCTAGTGACTCACCTCCTCTTCACTGGAATCCTACCAGGTGCGTAGTGACTGTTCACCTTAGCGCAGAAGTCGGGTGTGGTAATAGGCATACGCATGTCTAGGAGTGGATTCGGGGAGAGCTGGTCCTTAAGCGATCCCTAGCGACTCACCTCATCTTCACTAGAATCCTACCTAGTGCGTGGTGACTAGTCACCCTAGTTATGAGGACTTGTTGATGCGCTAAACCCTATAATTAAAACCCGAAAGGGACCAACCACCCTAGTTCAAAAAAAAAATCAAGTTTTGCAAAATTTTCAAAATACATTTGATTTGTGAAAACTTCTAACCAGCTATGAATTTGTAAAATACCCATGTTTTAAAAATTTACCCGAAAATTTCATGATTTCACGAGTAACCCGGACTACGAAACTAGATTTTCCCAAAGTACCCCTATTTAAAAAAAAAAAACAACAACCACAACAACATCAAAGTTTGAAAAAAGACCAAAATACCCCTGGTTTGTACAATTACCAAATTACCTCTGATTTACAAAATTACCAAATTACCCCTGATTTGCAAAATTACCAAAATACCCCCAGATTTTAAAATTACCGAAATACCCCCGAATTTTAAAATTACCGAAATACCCCCAGATTTCAAAATTACCAAAATACCCCCGGATTGTAAAATTACCAGAATACCCTCACTTCACGAAATCAACAAGGAACTTTATTATAAAAAATTACGAAAATACCCCTGTAGGATGAAATTACGAAAATACCCCTGGGTAGTGAATCAACGAAAACACCTTTACGTGAAGAATGTAAGTGCTTGGATGATTTTTGTATGATGTATGTGTTTTATTTTAGTTAGAGGTTACAAACTTGAGACTGTATTGTGAATGCGAATTCAAAAGAACCACTCTTAAAACTATTATTCATAAGAGTGTTAGTGGTTAACTAGTGAAAGAAAACTAATAATCCATAAAATTCTTAATCGGATAAACGCCAATCGGAGGAATGAGTTCAAGGGGTCGAGGACGTCGCGCGTGTGGGCCGGTAGGTAGAATGACCGCGTCGAGCCGTGAGAGTCCGCCACGGGTCGAGAAATGAGATGCCGGAATCGCTTAATTTGTAGAAAGAAAATTTCGGGATGAGGCGCCGGAGATGATCTTTGTATCTTAGGCGATGTTGAGGGTTTTAGAGAGGGTTCTTTGGAGTAACCATGGGCACGAGAGCCCGAAAATCAGACCGGAGCGGCTTAAGGCCAATGGGGCGAAGTGTTTAGGGAGTTTCTGGTGTAGCCCTAACACGGTGATTATTGGATGGAAGCGATCGAGCGCATAATGGATGACTTAGACTTCACGGTAGAGGAAAAGTTGAAAGGGTCGTGTCTCTTCTTCGAGGCGAGGCCTATCGATGGTGGCTCATTTGTGAAAGAGGGTACCGCCGCAGATCGTATTGATCGGGATTTCTTTAAGGAATCATTTCAAGGGAAGTATGTTGGGGCCAGCTACGTGGATGCACAGAGGAAGGCATTCCTGAATCTGGTGCAGGAAAGTAAGTCTGTGGCTGAGTACGAGGCAGAGTTTCTACGCTTGAGCCGTTGCGCTCGGGGAATGGTAGCAACAGAGTATGAACGTTGTGTACGGTTCGAGGATGGGCTGCGGAATGAGTTAAAGGTTCTGATAGCACCGCAACGGGAGAGATTTTTTACTGTTTTGGTAGATAAGGTTAAAATAGCTGAGGAAGTGAAACGGGTCGAGAGACAAGAAAGGGATAAGGATAGGAGTAAGAGTAAGAGAAGTTTCGAGCAGTCAGGAGCATCTGGGAATTATCAGAAAAGGCCTAGGACTGATGGGCCAGCTAGTGCTCCGACGGGTCAGAATCGAGCATGTCTTACATGTGAGAGGACGCATTATAGGGAGTGCGAGAATGGCGGTGGATGCTTTAGGTGTGGATCCACAGAACACTGACAAGGGTGTCCTCGGATGGATCGGAGTGCATGACCCACGGGGCGAGGTTACGATCAGTGGGAGAGGTGATCAATAACCACCAAGAGGCCGCAGACAAGCCAAGGGCGATAATGGTAGTAAACGCAGTCGTGGAGCACCAGGTAGAGGTGCGGAGTTATCAGGCCGAGGCGAGGCAGCTAGCGTTGGTCTATGCAAAGACATCGCCAAGGGGAAGAAGATGCCCCAGATGCGAACAATGGTGCGTACCCTACCATAGTATACTAAGTGTTTATTTTTTTTTTGGCTTTAGAAATTAGAGTGCGTAGTGAAAGCATAGTGGTGTGACTTAGGTAGTACGATTACTAGTTAGTTGGAAATTTCGAGGACGAAATTTCTTTAAGGGGGGTAGAACTGTAACATCCTGAATAATTGGGTCTGTGCATTTTATGTGTTTGGATGCTTAAAATATTAATTTGAGAATTTGAGGTACAATTGGGGCTCGAATTGGGGTGAGGCCTTGTTTTAAATATTTTGTTTAGACACTCTAAGGGCTTAAATTGAAGTTGTAGTAGTTTAATTGACATATTGGGCTCGTGGCCCAAAGACTAGGGGCACGATGAAGGTGAGCTATAAGTGGCGTCACTAGTGCATGAGGAAGGCCCAAATTTTTGGTTGCTTGAAGCCCAAGTTATAGGGCTAGATTTTGACACTTAATTGAGTAAGGGGGACGGCACAAGGCTATTTTTTTGGGAATCTTATTATATTTATTTCATGTGGATAATAAGTAGATAAAGGCTATTATTTAGGGATTTAGTCTTTAAGGATAATAAGCGGATAAAGGCTATTTTTGAGGAGATATGATTAAGATAAGGGAAAAGGGATAGGAGCTATCATGTGTGGCGAGTGTTGGCCGAAAATCAATCTCTGCTAAAGGGAGGAATCGGTTTTCTATATAAAGGGGGTGTGCGAAATTTTGAAGCCTCTATTTTATTTTCTTTTCTCATCTTCTTCCTCTCAAAAGCCGAAAATCACCATCTTCTTCACCCTTTCTTCCTCTCTAAAATTTCTGGTTGGCCGAATCTTTTAACCTCTATTGTTATTCTTTTTTAATCCCTAAAAGCCGAAATCACATCTCTATTATTCTATTCTTCTCATTAATATTCATTGGCGAATCTCTCTTAGCCATCTCTTCAATTCGTACATCTACTAAAAGCCGAAATTCTTAGATCTCACTTCCTGAAGTTGCCGAATTCTCTTCAAAGGAGTTTGCTTGTGCCGAATCTTGAAGGAAACAATTGGTAAGTATTGATTTGAGATTTCAATGTTCTTAGGCTTTTCAAAAGTCCTTAGTCGAATGGCTATTAGAAACTAATCTCTTATTTCACTCTTCTTTTCGGCATTAGGGATTTGAAGAAGGAGGCCAATCGCATAGATCTCTAAGTTATAGAATCGTGTTACTTTCGGGATTTTAAGGTAAGAGGATTTGTTTATTTATATATATAAAATCGGGTAGAATACTAACCATGGCCGAATATAGGAGAGGCCTATTTTCGCAATTGTTCTGGCTTTTAAGCAAGGCTATAGATTGAGGATAATAGATCCAGATAGCAAGGATATCGACTACGAATATTGGATTTTGCAATATCAGGTCTGTAATTCTCCACACCATCTAGATCTGTTTGATTAATATATGAAAATAGGTATTACATGTTTTGTTAAATGCCGAGACCCCGGCATATTGACAGGAACCCAAAGAGGGTAAAGCAAATCACCAGGTTAGTAAAGGATCTGATTAAATGTTATAAGTATACTGATTTTATGTGATTACATGGGTTGGGTTTGATGAAAGGAGGAAGTTATATGTTGTAGCGGTTTTTACCGTGATCTATTGTAGCGGTTCCTTACCGTGATCTGTTGTAGCGGCTTCTGCCGTGATCTGTTGTAGTGGCTACGGCCATGGTCTGATGGTGAGCAACACGACTGCCATCAAGGCGTGTAGCGGTGTGGGTTGAATGGCTGGTACGGGGGCGTGTAGCGGATGGACACCTAAGATATGGGTTGGGCTTTGCATATTATTTTTGTTATTTATATTTTGATTATTCATTTTATGGGGCTAAAGCCCAAATCTAATGGTGCATGAGGTTGCACTGCTGAGTCTCGCGACTCACCCTTTAATTTTAACCATCTCGGGTGAAACTTAGGGCATCGGACCAGGGCCGAGAGGAGAGCAAGGTGGCCATGCGATGAGCTTTGAGAATTCGACAAAAGACTTAGTCTAATTTTTATTTATTTAATTAATGGGTTCAAATTTCCTTGTAATAAGGCCATGGGCCACTAGACTACCATTTATGTCTTGGGATTTTGTTGGGCTTTTATTCTGGGATTTAAGTTTTACATTTTCAATTAAGTTAAGACTGCATGAAATTTCGGTTTTTATTTAAAATCTACCAAGATAATTGGTTACTTAATATTTTATACTTTAATGAATTATTAAGCTTTCGAAATAAAGGTGTAAACCTAGTAATTATTTTCCAAAATGCGACATGTTATGTAAAATCTATTAAGTGACATACCAGATTCGGTTGTAGCGTTTGGGCCGGGTTTGGGGTGTTACAACTGAGATGGGTTAAGATCTTTCATTGTGAGCTCAATCTAGAAGAGTCCTTGCAATGAGCAGCGTGTGGCTACAAGAAGATAGGGAAGGGGTAAAGAGGGGGAACAATTTTTTTGATCAGTACTTTTGTAGGCGCATTGATCCTATATTGGGAGTAAATCTGGAGGGGGATCTAAATCTCGTATCTATTTTGGATGGGAGGTCATCAAAAATATATGAACAGACGGATATGGAGCATGACTCAGAAGAAAGCATGATTGAAAGGGGTGATGGGAAAAAAAAGCCTAGAAGGGAAGGTGATAAATCTGTTGATGGGGAGGAACTGGGATCTCTTGTTGTTAGGAGTAGGAGGGTGTAGGAAGTAACCATATTACATCGGCGGCTACTAAGGGGTAAGCCGACCGGTCGCAATGAAAACATTTTGTTGGAACGTCCGCGATTTCGGGAGGCCACGGGCTGTCAGGAGACTTCGACATATGCTGAAGGTGTATAATCCCCAAATTATCTTTTTAATGGAGACTAAATTAAATTCTAGAAAGATAGAGAATGTTCGTAGGAGGTGTGGTTTTTTGAACGGGATTGATGTTGCAGTTGATGGTTCTCGAGGGGGTTTGAGTCTAGCTTGGAGAGGAAATTCCACGACGACTTTGAGAAGTTTCTCGAAACACCATATTGATATAGAAGTTAAGGAGGGTGAGGAGGGGAATAAGTGGAGATTTACAGGTTTCTATGGGCCTCCAGATTCACGACCTAGGGATGACACATGGAACTTACTTAGGACTTTAGGTCAATCCCAAAATCTCTCTTGGTTTGTGGGAGGTGATTTTAATGAGATTTTGTACGCCTTTAAAAAGAAATTAGGGCTACCTAGAGAGGAAAGGTGAATGGAAGCTTTTAAAGAGGTTCTTAGTGATTGTCAGCTGGTGGATGTAGGATATTCTGGACCATGGTTTACTTAGGAGGGGGTAATCTCCCGAAAACAAATATTAGGGAGAGATTAGATAGGGGGTAACAAATGAATGATGGATGGCTCTGTTTCCTAATGCAACGGTACGCCATCTCCCACGCTTTTTTCTGATCACGGTTCGCTTCTTATTCAGTTAGAGCAAGTTGGATATAATCTTCTACCCAAACGTTTTCATTTTGAGGCATGGTGGGTGTTGGAGGAGACTTTTGAACAACAGATTAGGAATCTATGGGAGGAAGGCGACGATAATATTCTTGTTAAGTTTGAGAAGGATTGGACTGGCTTGGGGAGATGGGCAATAGACATTAAACTGAAAAAAGTGGGGATAAAAAAAAAGTTAACAAGAAAGCTTGGAGTTCTAATGGAAGGGGATAGAGATGATGATAATGTAACAGCTCGTTTTCAGTGAAATTGGTACAGTGGTTTCGGGACCACAAATCTGAGTCCGTAAGAAAAATTATTTTAAAATTATTTTATGGTCTACCGTATGATAGGAATATCGTATAAAAATTCCGTTAGGAAATTTTAACGATTACATGTTTAATTGATAAAATGACTAAATTGCATAAAATGCAATAGTTGAATTCTAGTAGCTAAAAGGATCAAATAGCTATGGAATTCAAAATTGGAGGTCCTTGTATGGAAAATAGACCATTAAGAGGGGTTAGTAGATAAGTATGATGATTCATCAATGGAAAATTAAATAAAAAAAGGACAAAATTGGAAAGATAAAAAATAAAGATGATAAATAAAAAAATTAAAGAAAATATCATCATTTATATTATCTTTCCCACAATTAAATACATGGAAACCCTAGCTAAGAGAAGAGAACTCAAGCGAGCTTACTTGGCTTAATTGGATAAGTAATCTTGTCCCCTTTTTAGTAATTTTTATATTTCCGAGATCGTAATAGCTTAATCTAGCTATCTCGGGGATTAATTTGTAAAGTTACCAAAGTATTAAAGTTTTTCCATGGATGAATATGCATGAATAATGAAATTTATGGTAGAAAATGAAAGGTTGTTGATAGATAAACAACTTTTGTAAAGTGAATTTTGATGAAATTGTGATTTAGGGACTAAATTGTAAAAATGTAAAATTTATGGAAAAATTCTGAATTTTATGAATTACATGGGCTGCAAATGTTACATGTAAAAATCGGTTAGGCTTTGAATAAGGGTTAAATTGCATAAATTTTATTTTTCCGAGCCTAGGGACGAAATCATCATTAATTAAAAGTATAGGGGCAAAATGGTAATTTTGCCTAATATGTGAATTGAATTGAATTGAATATGAATTGTATTAAATTGAGTTAAATTTACTCGTATAGGTCTGGATAGACAAAATACGAAATTAGATCGAGGAAAAGAGAAAGTGTCGGATTATTAGACAACAAATCAACGAACACTTGTCAAGGTAAGTTCGTGTAACTAAATTGTGTATATTTATATGTTTGAATTGAATGTTGTATATGTGAATTGTATAAATGTCATATATATGAAATTAATCGCATATCCGACAAAGCCCGATAAATGTCAAGTCTCGTTTGAGTAAATGAAATTCGATGGATACAGGATTTCCCGTATTGGTTGTGGTCCTGCATATGTTGCGGACACACCACAGCTCGAAAGAGCGTCCCGTTATTAGCCCTCTCGAGCTTCCCGTTATATGGTTATTGCGAGATTTTTGATAATAGCTCTTCGGAGCATCCCGATCGGTTGTGATTCTGCATGTGTTGTAGACACACCACAGCTCTTATGAGTATCCCGTTATATGGCTCTTCATGAGCTTCCCGATTAAAGGCTATTTGTGAGCTTCCTGATTAATGGCTCTCCGAAGTTTCCCAATATGGCTCGCTTGAACTTCCCGGTATATGGCTATCCGGAGCTTCCCGTTAATTACTCTTCAGAGCTACCCGCTATTGGCTCGCATGAGCTTCCCGATTATGGCTCTTATGAGCTTCCCGTTATATGGCTCACATGAGCTTCCTGTTATATGGCTCGAGAGATGGCTTCCCAATTATGTGCTTTAACGAGCACTCCCATATATGAATTGACGAATTACAGTTTGTACACTTCAAGTGTACTACCTATGTATCCATCGATATTTCTAATAAATTCAACGGGAAAAGTTCCGACATGGAATAATCTGAATTTGAGATGAATTATTATGAAAATGTACATGTTATATGGATATATGATGTGGAAAGCATATGTATATGAAAATTTTTACATAATGAGCTCATCTTTGATTCTTGATATTCACATGAAGTACGTGACTAACATGTTTCTTGAGATTATATGTGTTTAGGCAAATTGCCAAATTTTCTTTGGATGAATTTTGCATGCTTACTTTAAATATAAATGAATGGTAAGTTAATTTCCCGTTATACGAACTTACTAAGCATAATATGCTTACCCTGTATTATTTTTCCTATTTTATAGTAATTCGAAAGCTTGAAGTGGTTGAAAGCTGGTCGGAGCATCACCACACTATCCTTCGGCTCATTTTGGTATATGTAATGAACTAAATTTTGGTATAATGGCATGTATAGGTTCAATTGGGCCATTGATGACAAATATGTGTTTTGGTTATAAATAGTCATTAGAATGGCTTGAGTTGGACATACTTTTGTTAAGTATATATTTGTGTGGCTTCTTCATGTTGGTTGTGTTTGATGTGGTTGACTGATGGATAAGTTATAGGTATATTGATGTATGAGATGAGATAGTATAGTTGGTATAAGTAAGCAAATAGATGTTTTCATTAATATGGTAAATTTGAATGATGAGAAATGAGGATATATGACATGTTTATGACTTGATTTTGGTTAGTTTAAATGTCTTGGATTGGCTTTTGAATGTGTTAAAATGTTAGTGTAGGTGGAAGACCAAATGGGTGAGAAATATGGCTTGGAAATGGCCTTATTTCGTCCACACGGGTGTGTATTTTTGGCATTGTGTCCCCTACATCTTTAAAATTTAAAATAGAATGCTTAGGATTTTTCACACGGGCTGGCACACGGGCGTGTGGCTTGGCCATGTGACCCCTGCACCTACACACGGCCTAGCACACGAGTGTGTGACTTGGCCGTGTGACCCAAGTCAGAGAGTTACACGGGTACGGACACGGGTTGAGACACGACCGTGTGCCCTATTTCGAATGCCCACACGGCCTGGGACACGGGCATGTCACATGGCTGTGTGAGCCACACGGGCGTGTGTCCCCTGCACCTTAGAAAATTTTGAGATTTTACGAAAAATTCTCTGAGTACCCGATTTAGTCCTGACTTGTTTCTAATGTATGTTTTGGGCCTCGATGGCTCATATAAGGGACTTTATGAATAATTTCTGACATGAATGTTACATAATATGAAATGTTTATATTTGTTCTTTATATTCTGGTAATGCTCTGTAACCCTGTTCCGGCGACGGATATGGGTTAGGGGTGTTACAGATAACCTTGCGGAACTGATTGGTACTAAAGTTTAATTAAATTTATAGATTGATAAAGATGATTTTTCTTGGGAACAAAGGGCAAGGGTGAATTGGCTGAGGTTGGGGGATAAGAACACGACTTTTTTCCATAATTTTGCCTCTCAAAGAAGGAGAAAAAATAGAATTGGTGGCTTGCAAGAGGGGATGGACGATTAATGAGAGGGGAGACTGGGATGGAAGGCATTGCTAGGAATTATTTTAAATCCCTTTTTGAGTTAAAGGGGATTGGTGATACGGGCCATATTCTGTCTGGGGTAAGACAATGTATTTCTAATGAAGCAAATGATTTGTTAATGACACAATACACAGAGAAAGAAGTCGTGGAAGCATTGAATAGTACGGGTCATACGAAGGCATCAGGGGACGATGGCTTTCCGGCTCTCTTCTATCAAAGGTGTTGACATTTTGTTGGGAAGGATATTTCCTCTTATTGTTTGGAGGTACTAAATGAAGGTAAAATTTTAGTTCCTTTAAATGTTACAAATATTGTACTGTTTCCTAAAATTCCATGCCTGATGAATTTAGCAAATTTTAGGCCTATTAGTTATGCACAATTCTTTATAAGATGATTGCTATGTGTTGGGAAATTTGTCCATATTGTAGTAAACATGTAACTATTTTCTATTTATTTGAACAATGAAGAAATAAATAAAATTAATTTCACATTTCACTATTATGTCTTTTGTATTTATATCTTTAATATTTTCCTTGCATAGCAAAATTGTGATAAGCAAATTGATTGTCTAAGTTCAAACTAAAGATAAGTGGCATTGTAAGAATGTTTATATTGCGAGAAAGACAACTTACTTCAGTAGATAATATAAATGAGTCCAAAATCCTGTAAAAGAATCAAAGTGAGCATTTGATTCAAATACTGAGAAGGATTATTATGTCGTCTACAATTCCAATTGGAGAGATGACTAGTCTTGGCTATCGGAGCAGTTGACTCCACGAGTAGAGACATAGATGTATTCATTGGTAGAATGATACATTGGACTGGACCCAAGATGAATTAATTCTGATTCCATTTGTGAATTAATTCACTTATGACGTTTATGGTGTGATTTACCTAAATCTTGGGTTAGTCACTAACAATGCTTATGCAACTCATGTGCTTTGATATAAGTGGAAGCTTATGCTCTAAAGATGATCGAGCCCATAGCCGGCATGTTAGATACATGACTTGCATATGACATGGCTTTACTAGCAACAATGGAATTCATAGCTCAATTAAAGAGTTAATGATATCCTCTCATTGGCATTGTGTAGATTGATAAATATGGAACGTGGCCACGGGTTGCTTGTTCTCAAACGAGTAATTTATCACAGTCATTTGTTGACAGTGATCATATTAATCATTAAGAAGACACAATGGTGACAATGGGATAAAATAGGATTCTACTGAGTGAACAAATTTAACTTAAATGAATCAAGAATATCATATGAGGGTAACACACACATGATGAGGTTATTGGACAAAGCAGTTGGATGAATTGCTTTCGTAAAGAGTATACAATAAGGAGTTTTCAATCATGGTACTTCTTGTGAACTGACTCACTGATTAAGTAATTGCGAATTATCAGAACAATGCTTCTAGACATAATTGCAATCACTAGAGCCTGATTGTATATGTCTGATTGGTCCCTCCGCTAGCTCAACAAAAGCTCGATTGGACTGCATTTGAATCAGAAGAAAATTCTACAACTTTGGGAATAATTGAATTGAGTCGATTTATTCGATGTGGAATTAAATTAGGTGGTCGTGAGAATTGTTCAACTAGAGAATTTGATTAAAGAATTTTCTTGAAAAATTAATTAATAAATCTAAGTGATTTTTGGAAAATTTTGTTTTAATCAAGTAAAATTAAATTAATCAAATCAATTAAAACTAATATGATATTTTTGGAAGTTAATTTTCAAGTCAGACAATTGGCTCAATGGGTAATTGAACTTGAAAATTGGACCTGAGATCGTAAATTGAGCCCGGGAGCCCAAAACTGAGACCAATATCCAAAAATTGGTCGAATCGGGCTCGGTATGTGAAACTGGGCCGACGGTTCAATCGATGGCTAGACTAGACCGGTCATGTCGTCATTGACTCGGACTAAACCGGCAGCAGCCGAGCCGGCTTGGGGTACCATAAGGGTGTCGCACCTACATCACCGGACACGATGGTGCCAGTGGCTATGACGGCAGCTCTCGGTGTCCGACTGCGTCCCGGTGACCGGCTGCGGTTGGTCATCGGTAGTTGAGCAGTGGAAGGGTTAAACTCCTACTGGGACTCTACCAGAGAATTTGATTTTAGATTAATTATTCCAAAAATATTATTTTAATAGTTTAATATTAAATTTAATTTAGTACTTATCTTAATACTATTTTATTAATTTAATATTAAAGTGATTATCTTAATATTAAATTTAATTTAATGTTTATCTTGTAGATAAACATTCTATTATTTTAATAAGACTTAATATTAAATTTAATCTAATATTTATCTTGATATATATTATATTAATTTAATATTAAAGTGATTAAGTTTAATCATAGTTGAACTCTCTAAACTCTCCCTAAATAAGACGAGCATTGGGCCATTATTTATATACACTTGAATTCAAGAGAAAGTTGTAGAGAGAAATTTCTCTGAAGAGATTATTTCATAAAATTTCTAAAGATATTTTTCTAATTTACAACTTGACCCAAAAGTTTAGAGAAATTGTAAATTTACCCCACTGGTAATTTTTGTGAATTTTTTTTTGATTCGAAGCAAGCCCACACTCAGTAGACGCGAGCTTGAGGATAACAGAGAAGACTACTCGGTCAAAGCACTCATCCTAAACGAATTGAAAAGGTACAAATTTGATTAAGTGTTTTTTACTTTAGATATCACAACCAAGATCTTGTTTTGGAAAAAAAATTAAACTCTATTTTCCCTAAATTTAATTTTCGCTGCATTTTCCAAAATCCTTTTTCCAACACTAAGATGGTAGCCAATCGATTCCAAAGGGTGTTGGAGGATTGCATTGATAGGGCCCAAAGTGCTTTTGTGTCGGGTCATTTAATTTCTGATAATGTTTTATTGGCCTATGATATTTTATATACTTTTCATCAAAAGAGGGTGGGGAAGAAGGGATTTATGGCACTTAAACTCGACATGAGTAAAGCTTATGATCGAGTGGAATGGAATTTTCTGAAACAAATGATGGAACGTATGGGTTTTGTTAGTAGATGGGTGGAAACCACTATGAGGTGTATATCATCGGTCTCATACTCGGTGATTTTAAATGGGAAGGGAGAGGTTTGCACCTAGTAGGGAACTTCGGCAAGGTGATCCTTTGAGTCCATTTCTTTTTCTGATTTGTAGTGAAAGATTATCTACTCTTATGAGATTGACTTTAGATGAAAGACTGATTAAGGGTGCTAAAGCTAGTAGGAGGGGTCCACAAATAACACACCTTTTATTTGTGAATGATTGTGTTCTTTTTTATAAAGCTACGAATAGAGGGGCTACTGTTATGAAACAAATTTTGAAGGAATATGAAGTTTTCTCCAGTCAGTGCATTAATTATGAAAAATCCACTTTGTGTTTCAGTCCAAACGCTTCTAAAGGAGATCGGTTTCGGGTTTCATATTTACTGGGGGTTCATCAGTCTAATAATATAGAAAGGTACTTGGGGCTTCCAAATATGGTGGGCCGACAGAAGAGGATATTTTTCCAAGCTTTGAAGGACAGGGTCACACAAAGAATTGATAATTAGAGTACAAGGCTCTTGTTGCAAGGGGTTAAGGATGTATTTATCAAAGCAGTTTTACAAGCCATTCCAACATATACAATGTCTTGTTTTTTGTTGCCTAAGTCATTATGTAGCGAGTTGGAAAGTATAATAGCGCGACTTTGGTGGCAGAAAATTCATGGCAGAAGGGGTATTCATTGATGTCAATGGGCAAAGTTGTGTGAACTTAAAGAGAATGAAGGGTTGGGCTTCCGTTGTTTATCTTCTTTTAACATCACTTTGTTAGCCAAACATGGTTAGCGTCTTATTAGTAATCCGCATTCTTTATTGAGTCGCGTTCTAAAAGCCAAATATTATTCGAGTTGTGATTTTACGGAGGCAATGTTAGGGGGACTACCTTCTTTTACCTGGCTCAGTATATAGTCCACAAATGGTTTGCTTCGGGACGGCCTTGGTTGGTGAGTAGGAATAGGAGATCGAATTTCAATCTGAGAGGATGCTTGGTTGGTTGGGGCTGAAAATTACAAAGTTTATGGGAATATTAGTGATGGTAGTTTAATTAACGTATATGATTTAATTGACCACTCTTGTAGGAATTGGAATGTGGTTCTAATAAGGAGTATCTTTAATGAGAGCGTTGCTGATAAAATACTGAGAATTCCTTTGGACAGGTTAGAACATAAGGATGTAGTCGTGTGGAGAGGTGAACCTTCAGGAGCCTTCTCGATGAGGAGTGCTTATAAGCTGATCCTTGATAGTAATTGGGATTCCCAATTTATAGTTCTTCAAAATGCCACAGAGGGCTTTTACAAGAAATTGTGGAATTTAAACTTAACTACAAAACAAAAAATTACAACATGGAAAATTTCTTGGAATTTTTTGCCGACTCTAGTTAATCTTTACAACAAAAAAATCGAAGTTCAGTTAGCTTGCCCTAAATGTGGTAGGGGTCCAGAGACGATCGACTATGTGTTTCGGGACTGCCTTGTATCAAAGGAAATGTTGAATAGGATTAATATTTCATGGATTCTATCTCAATCCCAGTTTAATATTAAGGAATGACTTACCCGGGTTTTTCAGAATGGTTCAAATGGCGTGTGTAGGAAGACATGCTGTGTGCTGTGGGTAACCTCGAATGAGAGAAACAAAGCCCTTTATGAAGGGTTTAAAAATTCTAGACAATGGGCAGCAGAGGCTGTAGGCAAATACATTATGAAGTTGGATGGGTTAAGTAGTCATGTACTTACTAGGAAATGTGCCATTTCAGAGTGGATTCCCCCCATAGATCCTTTTATACAAATAAATTTTAATGCTGCTTTTGATCCCAAAGAGTATAGATCGGGATCGGGTGTCGTGGTCAGAGATGACAAGGGGATATTATTATCTCAAAATCAACACTGCATGGAGGGGTAGTGTCCCCATTCGCGGTGGAAGCACTTGTGTGCTCTCAATTAGTAACATTAAGAAGGAGCATGGGAGTCAATATGTGATAAACTGAAATAGTAACATATTTTAATCCCACATTTAGTATGCTTTTGGATGAATTATTCCTTGATTTATGTAAAAAGGTGCTCTTAATCCTTTCTTTTCATGTCTTATACTCAGAAAAGCACCCAAGGATAAAAAGAACGAGAAAACGGGCTCGAAACGGACCAAATTGGGCCAAAGAGGAAATCGACACGGCCTAGACTTGGACCCACACGGCCGTGCCAAGTCAATCATCTAGAACACGGTCTTCCCTCGAATTACACGGGCGTGTCTCATTAAAGAAATCCGAACACGGCCTGGCCACGATTCACACGGGCGTGCGCCATGGCCGTGCCTCTGCCGTGGAGAAGAGAAATTTCATTCGGGAAAGGATACTTAGGGAGAAAGAAACATATTTCAAAAGCCTATAAATACACCCTAAGTATGACCTAAGAGGGGGAGCCCAAAGCCATCGTCTAGGAGCATCGTGCTAGGCCAGAGAAGGCAGATTTGTGGGGATTCACTCAGGGATAGCCAGTTGATCCATCTCAAGAAGCCAGAATTATACTTAAGACGGGGGATCTCTCATTCAATTCCTTCAGGGGGTTTTAGGGATTTCTTATGTTTTGTTTTATCTTTTCTTTTAAGATGTTTTCCTTTATTGTTATGAACTAAACCCTTCGGATACCCGAAGGGGATGAAACCTATGATGAATCTTGTTATTGTTTTCTGAATTATATGATAAATACTTAGTTTGTTCTTAATTATGTGAGCTTAATCCAAATTTAATGTGCTTAGGTGGAGGAGGAATAGACCACGCTAAGAGTAGATCCAACATAATTAAGCGGAGTTGATCGCACGCCTAGAGATAGGGTGACGAGATTTTGCCGGATTAGGGTGAAACCTAATATGGGAATCCATAGATCGATTTTCTTTGCTATTCTAGGGGTTATTATAAGAGAACGAGAGTTCCACTAATTAACCTAGGGTTAGGCGTTATTCGCCTCGAGAGAGGGTTTAATATACGTTAGGGAGTCTTACGGATCAAACTAAGTGAATAAATCGTATGGTTCAGTGTTAAATAACAAGTGAAGTCTAGGTGGATTCTTCCTAGGGTATCATCTAAATCAACTGAGTTTTTCCCAAGTTATTTTCCAAATTCATTCTTCTTTGTCTTAGAGTCTTTAGTTTAGTAGTTAATTAATTTAGATTAGATAAACAATCTCTCTTTATTTTTAGGCTAGATAATAAAAAGAAAGTTAGTATTAGTACTTTTAGTTCCTTTGGGTTCGATAATCCGGTCTTGCCTAAGCTATACTACTGTTTGATAGGTGCACTTGCCTCAATCGTTGTCAGAGTTAGTTTCCAGGTTCGATAATTCTTTTTATAAATTTTAAAGCTCTAATTCACAGCGATCAAGTTTTTGGCGCCGTTGCCGGGGAACTAAAATATTAAGAAAGCTCTATTTTTATTACTTTAGCCATTATTTTTTATTTTCCGCAATTTATTTTTGTTTTTATTTTTTTTAAATTTTGCTAATTTTTCTTTCTTTCTTTTCCTAGCAGGTACCTCTAGTTTATGACTAGAAGGAACCCGAGAGGACCTTTAGAATACGACAGTGATATTGAAGCTACCGCTCGGAGAAATCGCAGAGAAATTAGGCGAGCCCTAAATTACCAAGAAGGAGAGCGAGAAGACAGATCCAATCCTACTGAAGGGATGGACGAAAATAATCTTCCACCACAAGATGTGGGAGAAAATAATGCTCCCCGTACTATGTTTGATTATGCTAAACCTCATTTAACAGGAGCCGAATCAAGTATTGTTAGGCCCGCTATAGCTGCTAATAATTTTGAATTAAAGCCTAACACTATACAAATGATTCAACAGTTTGTTCAATTTGATGGTTTACAGGACGAAGATCCGAATACTCATATAGCTAATTTTTTAGAGTTTTGTGATACCTTTAAAATAAATGGCGTCTCTGATGATGCCATACGTCTTCGGTTATTTCCCTTTTCATTAAGGAATAAAGCCAAACAGTGGTTAAACTCGCTACCACGAGGGTCAATCACAACATGGGATCAAATGACCGAAAAATTCTTATTAAAATATTTCCCACCGGCCAAAACGGCCAAATTACGCAATGATATATCTTCTTTTGTGCAGATGGATTTAGAGACATTATACGATGCATAGGAGAGATATAAGGATCTCTTGAGAAGGTGTACGCACCATGGTTTACCCTTGTGGCTCCAAGTCCAAACTTTCTATAATGGTGTAAACCCTCAACGAAGAAACTAATCGACTCACCACGCGGTGGAACTCGAATAATAAAACTCCGGCGACCTACGAATTTATGTAAGAGATGTCATTTGAATAACTATCGATGGCAAGTTACAAGAACAAGGCCAACAAAAAGCAGTGAGTTTACAACCTCGACGCAGAAGAACCATGCTATCAAATCGGTAGAGTTGATGAATAAAAAGCTTGATAGTTTGTGTTCTTCGCAGTACATCCGGTCATGCGGTGCGTCATAAGTGGAACTGGCGTAATCCACGAGTACCCACCCTACCAACCAGCACAGCAGAGCGCGAGCGGATGAACTATATAGGTAACAATTTCAGATCTAATAATAACCCATATAGTAATAATTATAATCCAGTTGGAGGAACCACCCAAATTTTTCGTGGGGAGGACAAGGAAATCAAGGAAATCAAAGACAACAACCACCTCAAAATTTCCAAAATCAGCCCTATCCACGGAAAAGAAGCCGAATCTTGAAGAGACGTTGAACAAATTCATAGTATCCATGAAAGTTCGTCTCCAAAAACGCGAGGTAACACTCGACACCCAACAAACATCGATCAAGACGATCGAGAACCAAGTTGGAGGACTTACAAAGGCAATCGGGAAATTACGATCGATCGATCGGACAAATTGCGAAGCTATTATCCGAACGACCGCAAGGGCATCTACCGAGTAATACTGAAATTAATCCAAATGAGCAAATCCAAGTCATAACAGCTCAAGAAAGCGAAGAAGTAGACGAACCCAGTCCAACACAAGGAAACGAGGTAGAAAAAGGTAAAGTTGAGGTAATACAAGATAAGCCAAAACCGGTAATCAAGGAATACCAACCTCGCATACCATATCCCGAAGCGTTAACAAGAGACGATACAGAGGAACAGTTCGGTAAGTTTCTTAAACTTTTAAAGAAATTACATATTAACTTACTGCTACTTGAAGCTCTTTCACAGATGCCAGATTCGAGGAAATTTTTAAAACATCTCTTGACGAATAAGCGCAAGTTAGACGAAGATCCACATGTGGAATTAAACACAGTGTGCTCAGCAATGTTATAGAATAGACTACCACAAAAGCTAAAAGATCCAGGGAGTTTTACAATTCCATGTTTAATTGGTAGACTAACTGTTGATAATGCGTTAGCTGATTTAGGGGCAAGCATTAATGTCATGCCTTATAAATTATTTAAACAACTAGGTCTACGGAAACCCAAGCAAACTAGGATGAGCATTCAATTACCTGATAAAACTGTTAGAATTCCTAGGGGTATTATCAAAGATGTTCTTGTAAAATTGTGATGATCTGCTTTTTCCCAGTAGATTTTGTTGTCTTAGACATGGATGAGGATAATTCAATTCCCTAATTTTAGGAAGACCCTTTTAGCGATTGCCGGGACTAAAATTGATGTTGATGCAGGAGAACTCATACTTTGTGTAGGTAATGAGACGGTCACCCTCAAGGCTCTCGACTCGGCTAGAACATCGAGTAATCAAGGTGAGAACGTAAATTCTCATCGATAACCATTCGGTTAACCCTTATTTTCAGGAAGCACCACCAAAGAATACAACTGAACCTGATCCTAAACCCCATGCCAAAAAAGAATTAACTCATGAGGAACGAGGGATTCAGATCGATGATCTAGGCGAGTGGAAGACATACTTCAAGGAGAAATTAGGGATACACGACGAAGAACCGGAACCACACAAGATAAAACCTAAGGAGCCCCCAAAAGAGCTAATAGGAACAACAAACCACTTCAAAATAGGGGACTGTGAATCTGTTAGATCGCACAGATCCTCGAATATCTCCTCCAGACCCTAACACAAACAAAGAAATACCTTTTAGGGTAACGGTGTTTTCCCATACGGAAACGATCGAGGTAAGTAATCCTATTTTTGGTACTTTTACTATAAATACATCTCGACTTAAATTTTTCACGAAGACACAAATGATAGCATGAGCAAGGACTTCCAACTCCTCAAACCACCACGAAGATGCAAATGAGAGGTAAAGTCTAGCTTAAGACTATAAACGCAGCGCTCTCGGGAGGCAAACCTGAGCACTAACCCCATTAACTTTTATTTTATTTCTATTCTTATCCTTTCTTTATAATATCTAGCTTTAAACTAACAAGGGGTGCGAATTCCGGGACACATGGCCCTCGCACACGGCCGTGGCCGTGGCCGTGTGTACCTCAAGAATCTTGGTACCGACATGGCGGGGCGGTACAAGTCGAGCAACTAAATTTAGAACTCACGGACTGAACCACTCCCCACGGTATGCGAGCAAAGTGGCACGGCCGCGCCCCATGACCGCAGGTGAAGCTACCGACTTTCCAACCATTTGGCGTAACCGCCGCGTGCCTTAAAATCGTGCCAACATACCGACTTGTCGAACACAAAGGCTGAGACACGAGCGTGGGGTAACCAACACGCCTAGGAACACGGCCGTGCGATGCGGCCGTGTGAATCGACACACCCTCAACCCACGGGCGTGGGAAACTACCAGACTTGAAATTCTATTTAAACACTATGCCCCTCTCCTTTCTCTTCTTACCTACTCTCCTTCTTCTCTCTTTATTTCTTTTCCCTCTTTATTTTTCCTTTTCCTAATAAATTCTTAGACTCTTGAGCTACAACAACATCATATCCATGGCAAAGAAGCATAAAAGGCCAATCACAGTCTCCTCAAAGGAGATCTATTCACATGAGTTCATGCCGGCAGCTTCATCCAAATAACAAGCCAAGGGTCTTTGTGACCAATTATCTGTTCTTTTATTTTTATCTTCTCCTTTATTTTCCGTATCTTTACTTCTCTTCTGCTTATAGTTTATTTTATCTTAGTTTCTTAATTTTAGGTTCTAAAGGCTGCTAGGGAATCACGCCAATTCTGCCACCACCAGCACTTCCGCAGCCTTAGAGGTCACACCCACCTCGCGAACCATCTACCAATAAGGATTCTCAAGCCCCTTTATCTTTTAGCATTAGTTTAATTCAATGTCTATTTTCTTTCTCTTTATCTTCCTTGTCCTTAATTATATATTTAGTTTATTTTAATTACGTCTTAATAATCCCTGGCTAATCCTCCACGAGTTTTCCAATTTCTTCATCTAGCGCAGAACTCGTAGGCAACCACCACATCCAGACCAGCCCTCTAACTTATCTTTCACCACGACCACTGCCAACTCAAGAAGCTCATCCACAATTCAGGGAGTTTCACTTATCCCCATATCTTCTGATCTGAACATTACATTTATATTATCTATCTTTGTACATTGAGGGCAATGTACATCTTAAGTGTGGGGGGTGAACAACTTAAAAAGGTGGCCTAACTTTTTTTTCATTATTCTCAAATTTCTAAAAATAGGTACCAAACTTTTTGCATTGTTCTCAAAATCCTGAATTTAGTCTTGTTTGAAAGTAATTTCCTCATATTACTAATTAGGATGAAATTTCTGATGATTTATGATTTTTATTGATATGTTTTAGATTAAGTCGTTGATAATTGTGCATTGATGATTAAATTCTAAGAATACTAGAGAATCAAGCATAATAAGTCTATTTTTCTGAATTAAAAATTTTCTAGGTCGTCTACCTGAATTTAAATATTACCTTGAAATTTGATATTTAAAAGGTTGATGTCAAAAATACCCATAATTTTTGTGAGATTTTGAGCCTTATAGAGCATAAATTCTTTTTCTTGCTCACTTTTTTGATTAAGAGTATGTCAGCACTGATTTGTTATTCTAGAACTTGCATCGATTATACATGTCGAGACCACACTTTTGATTTGATATACAGAGATGATAAAGGCACCTAGGTTTTAACCCACTAACTTCATTAAAAGCCTACCTTCACAAATTAACCCCTAGTGAACCCCTTTTAATCCTAACAACCCTATTTATTGACTCACCCACTAATATTAACCTAAAACCATTTGTAATTGTTATCACCATTCTTTCTAACTACCCCTATATCGAGATTTGATCTGATTAGTTGCCTAATTATGAATTTTAGTAATTTATCCTTTATTATGTATTTATTATGTTAAAAAAAACGACGAAGTATATTCATTATTAGTTATGTGATTAAGTGAGCTTATACATTTATTTAAATTCCAAATATCGAAAAAGAAGCTAGTATTATTAGTATTATTAGTTTTCAATTGATGTAATTATTATTATTGGTTCATTAGTTCTTAGTTAGGTAATTTGTCAATTCAATCTCGATTCTAACCTTCTAATTCAGCCTTATTCCACACCTTAACCCTAGCCCCGTTACAACCCTAACAAAGACCTTTTGATTTGTGTTTCATCTCATATTTCAGTGGTGGAGATTTGATTTTCATGCAAGCCTATGGGATTAACTCTTCATGTTTGACTTTTGAGTGCCTAAATTTTGAACCTTAAACACTTTGAGTGATTTAAGTGAATCTTTAGTGAGGATGTCAATCCTTGACAATTTCGAATCAGAGGTAATTATTTAGATGAATGGAAGCACCTATGTTTTGTGCTACAAAATATAAAGCTTATAGTGTTTGAATTTTTAGGACACTTTTAGTTGAATTATCCATGTATAAATTATCCCTGAATTATGATGAGACACTATCAATGACTATTATGAATTATAGGAAGTTCATTTTAATTGTAAGTTGAGAATTTTGCTTGAGGACAAGCAAAAGCTTAAGTGTGGGGGTATTTGATAAACCGAAATAGTAACATATTTTAATCCCACATTTAGTATGCTTTTGGATGAATTATCCCTTGATTTATGTAAAAAGGTGCTCTTAATCCTTTCTTTTCATGTCTTATACTCAGGAAAACACCCAAGGATAAAAAGAACGAGAAAACGGGCTCAAAACGGACCAAATTGGGCCAAAGAGGAAATCGACACGGCCTGAACTTGGACCCACACGGCCGTGCCAAGTCAATTATCTAGAACATGGTCTTCCCTCGAATTACACGGGCATGTCTCATTACAGAAATTCGAACACGGCCTGGCCACGATTCACACGGGCATACGCCATGGCCGTGCCTCTGCCGTGGAGAAGAGCAATTTCATTCGGGAAAGGATACTTAGGGAGAAAGAAACGTATTTCAAAAGCATATAAATACACCCTAAGTATGACCTAAGAGGGGGAGCCCAAAGCCATCGTCTAGGGGCGTCGTGCTAGGCCAGAGAAGGCAGATTTGTGGGGATTCACTCAGGGATAGCCAGTTGATCCATCTCAAGAAGAAGAGAATTATACTCAAGACGGAGGATCTCTCATTCAATTCCTTTGGGGTTTTAGGGATTTCTTATGTTTTGTTTTATCTTTTCTCTTGAGATGTTTTCCTTTATTGTTATGAACTAAACCCTTCGGATACCCGAAGAGGATGAAACCTATGATGAATCTTGTTATTGTTTTTTGAATTATATGATAAATACTTAGTTTGTTCTTAATTATGTGAACTTAATCCAAATTTAATGTGCTTAGGTGGAGGAGGAATAGACCACGCCTAAGAGTAGATCCAACATAATTAAGCGGAGTTGATCGCACGCCTAGAGATAGGGTGACGAGATTTTACTGGATTAGGGTGAAACCTAATATGGGAATCCATAGATCGATTTACTGCTATTCTAGGGGGTTATTATAAGAGAACGAGAGTTCCACTAATTAACCTAGGGTTAGACGTTATTCACCTCGAGAGAGGGTTTAATATACGTTAGGGAGTCTTACGGATCAAACTAAGTGAATAAATCGTATGGTTCAGTGTTAGATAACAAGTGAAGTCTAGGTGGATTCTTCCTAGGGTATCATCTAAATCTTCCCATGTTATTTTCCAAATCCATTCTTCTTTGTCTTAGAGTCTTTAGTTTAGTAGTTAATTAATTTAGATTAGATAAATAATCTCTCTTTATTTTTAGGCTAGATAATAAAAAGAAAGTTAGTATTAGTACTTTTAGTTCCTTTGGGTTCGATAATCTGGTCTTGCCTAAGCTATACTACTGTTCGATAGGTACACTTGCCTCAATCGTTGTCAGAGTTAGTTTCCAAGTTCGATCATTCTTTTTATAAATTTTAAAACTCTGATTCACAGCGATCAATATGGTTGAGATAGAAGGAGATTTTTTAACAGTTATAAAAAATGTATATCAGATGAAACAGGCAGATCCAAGATCAATAATGTAATTAGATATATTCAACAAAACAAGAGTGGTTTCAAAGAAATCTGTTTTAAATCTAACAAGTGGTGCCAGCAAAATCTAACAAGCCCGTTGGCGAAACTAGCAAAAACAAGATCGAAGCTGATCCAAATCGAACGAGGGACATAAAATGCTTTAAGTGCCTCGGGAGGGGGCATATTGCTAGCCAATGTCCAAACTGTAGCACTATGGTAGTGCGAGCGAACGACAAAATTGAATCAGAGGAAGAAAAGGAAGAAGAGTCTGGGACACCCACCGAGGAAGAAGAAGACTTGGAATATGCGGTTGAAGGTGAAATGCTCGTTGTCAAAAGGAGTTTGAGTATCCAAAGTGCCGAAAGTGAGCAACAACGAGAAAATCTATTTCACACACGATGTCACGTGCAAGGCAAAGTGTGTAGCTTGATTATTGATGGCGGGAGTTGCACCGCCAGCATATTAATGGTGGAAAAATTAGACCTTCCAACGACTAAGCACCCGCATCCATATAAACTACAATGGCTCAACGAAGGCGGCGAGTTGAAGGTGACCAAGCAAGCCCTAGTCGCATTTTCAATCGGAAAATACAACGATGAAGTCCTATGCGACGTGGTACCAATGCATGACGGACACTTGCTTTTGGAAAGACAATGGCAGTTTGATCGGAGAATCAAACACGATGGTTTCGCGAACCGCTATACCTTCGAGCACCATGGTAAAAATGTGACTTTGGCTCCTTTAACGCCAAAGCAAGTGTATGAGGACCAGCAAAAATTGAAAAATTCTGTGGAAAAATTAAGAGGAAAGATTAAAGTTTGTGGGAAGAAAATGAGTGGAGAAAAAGAGAGAGAGATTAAAAATGAAATGAGTGAAAAGGTGAGGAGTGTTTTTACTAACCGAAGTGCTAGTTGCCTTTGTATTGTTTCCTTGATTCAGGTTCCTAAAGATCCAGGTGACGAGCTTTAACTTCAATATCTTCCTGATGAGAGGCGGTTCAAGTTGATCAACAAAGGTAAGCAAGGTAAGGGTCCTAACATATTTAAGTCTCCACAATCTCACTTGACTATTAATGACAAGATTGCCGAAGACTTAGTTTGTGAAAGAACTCTTCATCTTGATTTGGTTGATAGTCATAATCTGATTGATGATGATTTCATTTTACATAGTGATACGAAGCGTTTTTCTGCTAATGAGTATGACATTGGCAAGATTGTCAATGAGGTAAGATTAGATCAGCCCAAACAAAATTTAGTCTTTTGTGATAAAAAGTTGACATGTGAAACACCTAGTCTACTTGTGATTGATGATGATTTGAATTCTTTGGAAAAATCGAGAGAAAAGATTAAAGTTTGTGGGAATAAAATGAGTGGAGAAAAAGAGAGAGAGATTAAAAATGAAATGAGTGAAAAGGTGAGGAGTGTATTTACTAATCGAAGTGCTAGTTGCCTTTGTATTGTTTCCTTGATTCAGGTTCCTAAAGATCCAGGTGACAAGCTTTAACTTCAATATCTTCCTGATGAGAGGCGGTTCAAGTTGATCAGCAAAGGTAAGCAAGGTAAGGGTCCTAACGTATTTGAGTCTCCACAATCTCACTTGACTATTAATGACAAGATTGCCGAAGACTTAGTTTGTGAAAGAACTCTTCATCTTGATTTGGTTGATAGTCATAATCTGATTGATGATGATTTCGTTTTACATAGTGATACGAAGCGTTTTTCTGCTAATGAGTATGACATTGGCAAGATTGTCAATGAGGTAAGATTAGATCAGCCCGAACAAAATTTGGTCTTTTGTGATAAAAAGTTGACATGTGAAACGCCTAGTCTGCTTGTGATTGATAATGATTTGAATTCTTTGGAAAAATTGAGAGAAAAGATTAAAGTTTGTGGGAATAAAATGAGTGGAGAAAAAGAAAGAGAGATTAAAAATGAAATGAGTGAAAAGGTGAGGAGTGTTTTTACTAACCGAAGTGCTAGTTGCCTTTGTATTGTTTCCTTGATTCAGGTTCCTAAAGATCCAGGTGACGAGCTTTAACTTCAATATCTTCCTGATGAGAGGCGGTTCAAGTTGATCAGCAAAGGTAAGCAAGGTAAGGGTCCTAACGTATTTGAGTCTCCACAATCTCACTTTACTATTAATGACAAGATTACCGAAGACTTAGTTTGTGAAAGAACTCTTCATCTTGATTTGGTTGATAGTCATAATCTGATTGATGATGATTTCGTTTTACATAGTGATATGAAGCGTTTTTCTGCTAATGAGTATGACATTGGCAAGATTGTCAATGAGGTAAGATTAGATCAGCCCGAACAAAATTTGGTCTTTTATGATAAAAAGTTGACATGTGAAACGCCTAGTCTACTTGTGATTGATGATGATTTGAATTTTCTGATTTGTTGCGTAAATTCCACATGTTTGTGCAAGTCTGTTCGAATGAGATTTACGATGTATGATTGTTTGAATATATGTATGCCTAAATTCTCTTTGTTTCACTTGTGTGAATTGTTGGAGATTAAGAAATTCATGCTACAACTTAGAACGAGTGGCCAAACTCTTGTGTTCAAACCTGGAGTTCATCATTTTGGTTCGTTGTTGGGCGAAATCAAGCTTATTAAATTTTGTGAGACTCAACGTGTGCATAACTTTTGCTCAATCGATGTTTGGACTTTAACTAAGAAAACGAAACTTGTGCACCTTGATTACAATTTTAGATTGATTCTTGTTTCTTCTATGTTGTGGGACATGAAATTTTCGATCCAACGTGAAAAAGTAAGGCCAAACTATCTTTCTGAATCCAACAATGGTTTATTTGCTCAAGTTTGGAATGAGAATTCGGAAAGTTCCTTTAAGTTCTTAATTCATGGTGTCACTAACTCATTTTATTTTTGTGTAGGTGATACTTCGAATCAGTTTCCTCCTAAAGAGGGAGGGAAATTAATTAACCGATTTTCTTTTCGAGTTATTTGTGAATTTCAAGTTATTGAGAGCAATTCTGTCCAATTCGTCAATCAAGGGGCTAGTGATAACAAAATATTTATCGCGAGTAAGTGGCCCGATTTGAGGACAAATCGCTTCAAAGAGGGAGGGGATGATACGGCCACGCCCCGAGAACACCCTTGGACCAGCTCACCAAGCGAGGCTTGCCATCTTTTGCAAGCTGACCTAGCTCAATTACAGCTCGTTGAGCTCAATTCAGTTTGATTCTAGCTCATCGAGCTCGTTTTTCATCCTTCTATTTTATGCATTTTATTAGTTGCTGGAATAAATTAAATGTGTTTAGTTAAATTAGTTAAATCAGCTCAAATAATTATTATGTGTTTAATGTGTCAAAAATCTGGACATCTTAATTATGTTTTTAAATGTGTTTTATTTTAATTCATGTTTTAAATATGTCCTAGTTAATACATGTTATTAATTTGTCTTAGCCTATTACATAATTTTAATATGTTTTAGCTCCAGCCGAATTAATGTGCAGGTTTAATATGTCCTAGCTGCTACCGAAATTATTGTGTCTTAAAACTAATTAATTTTGCTGATTTATTAGGTGCAGCTACATACATGAACGGCTTGAATGAAGGTGTGCTGATGGTTCAGCTCTTCCAAGCATCTCTTCGTGGAGTCCAATGGCCAAAAGAGCTGCATATTTAGTTCCCCAAGCTGACCGTCTAAGTCTCCAAGGCAGCCTTGAAAGTTTTCACACAATGTAACACCCCAAACCCGGCCCATACGTTACGACCAGATCTGACATGTCACATAAGGAAGATGTGTAAAAACCTTGTAATTCGTACTAAAATAGGTATTATTTGGTTATGGTTAAGAAAACGAGTTTGATTAGAAATACTACTAATCCCGAGAGGTTTAATTGAAGAATCGATTTTCAAATTTGTGATATTAAAACTGCTACTTTTGAAAATATTGTTGATAATTTGAAAGAAATTCCAAGTTAAATTATTTGTACAAGTGTGTTTATGAAATCCATTTGTTAATCATCTTTGGAAACCGTTATTTATGATTTTAGAAAAATCCCCTTTTTAAACAATTTAAGTGAAATAATAAAAACATCCCAAACATAAAGCAAAATAAAAATAGTCCAGAGGCCTTATTACAACATTAAAATCCAAAATAGTAAAAGCAACGAAATAAACGGAAAATGAAATTTACTAAAGTTCGAAACACCATTTCTAAAGTATGGAATCCACCGAGTCATCCATGGCCCAAGTCCACATTACTGAGCATTACCTGCAAAGGTTAAGGAAAATGGGTGAGTTACTAGAACTCAGTGTATAATCCCCTTACCATCATCCACTGGGCCTGAATCCATTTAGCAATAACTTGGGCTTAAGCCCATTTACATAACAATAATAAAATGATATGAATGTAACCCAACCCATCCATCCATCACACCCCCGACCAGCCAATCACACCTGTGGGGATCAAGTCAACCCACCCCGCCACTCACACCAATTCGCAGGCAAGTTGCCATTTATAATATTTGTGGTAGAGCCACCGGAGTATCGCTGCAGTCAAGCTACTTTCATATAGTATTTTCGTGGTCAAGCCACTGAAATCATAAGTAAACATTATAATGAATATTTTGTGGCAAAGCCACCAGGCTACACTGTTCTTCATACTTTTTCCCAACCCATGCGATATGTAACATGCAACATACATAATAAAGCATAATAACCACATATATGTACAATAATCATTAATCCAATAAATTATTACGGTGCATCGGCCCATTATAGCACTTTATAATTCGGCCCATTAAGGCATTCTAGTAAATCGGCCCATAGGGGCATTTTCGTAAATCAACACTTTAAAGGCATTTAAGCAATTCGGCCCGTTAAGGCATTTTGATAAAAACGGCCCATTGAGGGTATTTTCGTAATTCTACAAATTAACTCCGTTTTTTTTAAATCTTAGTATTAACGATGTTTAAGCAAATCACTCGATTTATACCATAATACTGTTATTAAGTTCATAAGCATCATCGATCGATTTTTCTAACATGATGATAAATCACAGATTTACGGGATTTCGGTGTGAGATTACACACTTGATTACGGTAAGGATTAATCCTTCTTGATCGTCGGCACCTAAATCACCATTACACTCGATTAATCCAACAAACGAGATTTTATTAATCTAAATCTAAATCAAACGATCTATTGAAACACTTACCCTTAGTATCGTGAACGATCACGATTTATCTATTTTCACCGGATGATGGTCCACAACCCGGTGGAAAATCCCGAACCGCCGATACCGCCCTTCGTTTGAACTTAGGAGTAGGAATTGCAAATCCACTCCTTTTTTCTCCTACTAACGCCTTTCCTTTCAAATCGGTTCCACTTGCCTCCATAGGAAAAATCTCGATTAGAAAACTACTATGAGAGAAAGTAGTTATTTTAGTGATAGGAGTAGGCTTACCACTATTTCCGAAGGATCCACGTGTGAATAAGAACAAACGATCTAGCCCCTATAATAATCGATTAGCCAAACTTTCAATCCGATTAACAAAATAACCGAATAGCGAAATAGATCAAAATGAACCATAACGAACTTCTCACCTTAACGTTGATAGATCCGATTTTCACGGTTGGAACTTATGACTACGGATGAATTATCAAGGATGTAAGATTCGGCTTCCCACTATAATACTACAACAAGAAGATGATCAAGATATGAGGGATTAGGAGGGAGTGATATTTTGATTTAAAACAAAGTGAAGTAACCGAATGATAATAGACATACATTCGGCTAGAGAAATGAAGATGAAAAGAATAAAATGAAATCACTTACCAATTCGGTTTTTGGAGAGAAAAGGACAAGGAAAATTCAGTCACAAGGTAATGTTGATTTAATAGATGAAAGAAAGGTTGAAGAAATAATCAAAAAGAAAATAGAAGATGGAAAAGAGGTGTTTAGAGGTTTCGGCCAATACCAAAAGAGAAATGAACCAAAAGATGTGAGTGTTTCGGCAACCAAAGGAGAATGAACAAAGATGGATTAAGGGTTACGGCATAGCAAGGGAACAAGATGAACAATGGCTAGAGTGATTCGGCCAAAACAAGAGAAAATATGCACACTTTTGACTTTAGAGTTTGGCAAATGAGGAAGAAGTTGGAAAAGAGAAAACTCAAAAATGCTAAATAGAAACTAGCCTTTCAAGCACCGAAATTGCAAAATGCCTAAAGGAAATTCGGCTACCAAGTTTCCTCTCCCAAAACCGTGTATTTCCTATACCAAAAAGGTCTTGGTTGACCACAAACTCTTTCTAAAACACCTTCCACAAAATTGGCCAACATGTTCCCTTCTCTTTCCTTTTCTTTCTTTTCTTTCCTTCTTTTTCCCCCTATCTTCCTCCTTACCATATTCCTTAGCCTCCTTTCCATAAATAAAAAGTCTTCCTTACCTTAAATAGGACCATGGCCGACACTTGGGATAAGAGTACAAAAATAAATCCAAAATTTGCAAAAGATGGGATTTGAACCCCTTCCCTCCATGCTCTCCACTTGACACCATAACCTCCTTGCCATATGCTCATTTATGCTAGCAAAATATGCACTTATTTCCTTAAGAATTGATGCCACTTGCCTTCTCCCCTTCAGGGCTTAAACACAAAAAAAAAATTCTAAGGCCCAACTTAACCCCAAGCCTTCTTAGGACCCATAAACATACACAATTAATATTTTTAACTAGCCTATTGCATGGTATAATGCAACACATAAAATTCTGAATTTCAGGATGTTACATGAATATTCCTTTCACATGACAAGGCTGTTCGGTTTTATGTGTTCATACAAAGGGGCTGCTCACATTCGGTTTTCACACTTAAAGGACTATTGAAGTGCCCCAAGCTGCCTTTAATTAGCTCAACACTATTCAGATGACCAAGGCAGCTCAATTAATCAAATGCACCCCCTTGGCCAAATTTAAGCATGGCCCTTCAGCTCATTTCAGTTCACCTTTCACTTCCAAAAATATCCAGCTACTAGAAGCTTCAAAAGGCTGTCCATTGGCGTCCCCAAAGCTGCTGAAAGCTTCAAGGAAGTTGCCAGGAAATTTCCAAGAAACTTCAGCTCATTTAAGCTAAAATCAATTGTCCATTTAGCTTCCTTTTATGCCTATTCGGCTAGCTTAGAACTTTACTATAAATACTTAACTATTTGCTGGTTGTATATACTTTTGCCATTTTGAATGAATATTGAGTTATTTGTGAGGTTTTCATCTCTCAAATTTCGTCCAAGACTCAGCTTGACATATCTGCTAGTCAGTGGCGTCAACCTGTTTCTTTTATCGAACTTATCACTCTCGTAGTGTGGCGTTCACCCCAAACTTTATACCTTTGGTTCTTACCTTCCTAGGTAACAGGTCAAGGTCCTATCCTACCTCCCAAATCACCTTAAGAGTCATATAAGTCTCGGGTCAAAACTCGTATATAGTGTTGGTTCATTCTTGACCCTTAAGCCCATTTCGTTCCATCACCACAAACCATTTCATTTCTTTTGTTTCCCTTGTTAGCCAGACCTATATCATCCTATACTTAGCCATTTTGAACCTATTTTTGTCACCAAACTCCATACTTTGTCAAATTCGACATTATTTTAAAAATTGGAACGATACTTCTTCGTTTGACGATCGGGTACAAAAACGACTCAGACTATCCAACGAGGCCGTGGTCGTATCATAATTCATCTCATCAAATAAACACATTTTAAGCCATTATAAATACTATAATATAACTTGTATAATTCCACCTTTATGTCATGCATTTGTTCACATAGTTAACCAAGAATTTCACAGGTTTATTCATTTCAATGCTTATATGATTTGAATACTTCTTATCAATTCATTCACATTTACATAAGCATAAGAAAATAGAAATAGACTATATTCAATTCAGTAGCCATCACATTTATATACATTTCATTGAATCATATGAATTCTCATAATTTTCCACTTACTCATCATATGAAATTCACTTTTAACACTTACTTGTCGATTTCTGTCACGAGTACCTTGACTGAGTCATACCATTACTTGTAACTACGTTTCGTCAACATTTCCCATTGAACCATTTAGAATACTAAATGATACTCGGGAATCTCGTACACACAGTACAGTACCAATGCCATATCCCAGATACGGTCTTACATGTAATCTCGTATCGATGCCAGTAGCCCAGCTATGGTCTTACACGAAGTCTCATATCAATGCCATATCCCAGATATGGTCTTACTCGTAATATCAGTAACTCTAATGTCATGACATTTGTATCCTATCTATTCCTAAAGTTCAACAGGGACTTTCGCTGTATCGAATCTCTGTCAGTCATTTCTGTAGTATCGTACTCAATAGCATTCACATTTCATTTTAATAATATAGCATTTACCACAATTATATCGATTAAGCATTTATACATATATAATTCAATGCTTATTAAATATACGAACTTACCTCGTTCGCTGTAACGACAAATTAGATCGACTAATCCGATACTTTGTTTTCCCCCGTTCTAAATCCAAATCTCATTTATCTCAATCTATATAATATCAAAATTTACTAATTTAATCATCATTTCATTCAATTTAGCACAATTTACATATTTTGGAAAAATTACATTTTTGCCCCTATTATTTCACATTTTTGCAATTTAGTCCTTATCATATAAAATCACAATTCATTCAATTTAGTACCAACCCATGCTTAGCCGAATTTAGTACATATTACTAGCAGCCCATATTTTCAATTTATTCACACTTTTACCCACATAATTTTACAAATTCTCAATTTAATCCCTTTTTGATATTTTTGTCAAAAATTACTTTACAAAACTAGTAAATCTAACAACAATGATTTATTTTCTATCATCAACTAAAAAAATACTCTCGTTCGCTGTAACGATAAATTAGATCGACTAATCTGATACTTTGTTTTCCCCCGTTCTAAATCCAAATCTCATTTATCTCAATCTATATAATATCAAAATTTACTAATTTAATCATCATTTCATTCAATTTAGCACATATTTTGGAAAAATACATTTTTGCCCCTATTATTTCACTTTTTTGCAATTTAGTCCTTATCACATAAAATCACAATTCATTCAATTTAGTACCAACCCATGCTTAGCCGAATTTAGTACATATTACTAGCAGCCCATATTTTCAATTTATTCACACTTTTACCCACATAATTTTACAAATTCTCAATTTAATCCCTTTTTGATATTTTTGTCAAAAATTACTTTACAAAACTAGTAAATCTAACAACAATGATTTATTTTCCATCATCAACTAAAAAAATACTCATGCATTCAACAACGGAAACATTCAAATACTTTAACAATTTTGAAATCGAAAATACGAGCTAGCTAGATTAAGCTACAACGATCTCAAAAACGTAGAAATTATTAAAAACGGATAAAAAAATACTCACATGCATGGGAAATGAAGATAGCCGAATGCTCAAGCTTCCATGGTTGTTCTCTTTATGAATTTTTGGTGGTGGTATCATCTTTAGAAAGATGATATCTTTATTTCTTTTGTTTTATTACCTTAATTACTAAATTACAATAATAACCTTAATGAAAAACCATTTAAAACATTCATTTAATGTCCAAATATGTCCACTCATGCTATTAATGCTAATTACAACATAAGGACCTCCTCTTTTAAGTTCCATAGCTATTAGGCACATTTAACTAATAGAACATCAATTTTGCACTTTACGCGATTTAGTCTTTTTTTCTCAAATTGACCATTTAAACGATAAAATTTCTTAACAAAATTTTCACACAATCATTAAATCATGCTGTAAACATTAAAATTATAATAAAATAAATATTTTGACCTCGAATTTATGGTCCCAAAACTACTATTTCGATTTGACCCAAAAACAGGTTGTTACAAACAATAATAATAAGAGTTGCTCAGCTAAACCGAAATCAAACTGTTCAAGCGTGAATCTTATGAAATCTTTGAAGAGTGAATCAGTGAAAACCAAGTCATCTCAGCCATTAGTGTTCAATCCAATGATGGAGAATCGAAGTATCGAGAGAAAAGAATGAGAAAGGTGAAAATTATTATCTTGGTTGTTTGAGTGTTTCTATGTTTTAGGCAAAAGGGTCACAAAGAAAACAAAACTACAAAAAGGATCAAATTGCATAATATGTAAACATTAAGGGTTAGTTTTTCAGAATTAAGACTAAATTAACATAATTTATAATGTTGAGGGATACCGTTGCTATTATACCACTTTTAAAAGCTACCATGTCATATTTCCAGTAGCCATTTAACGGCTGGTGAACAAAAAAAAACAAATAGTTAAAGAACTATTTTGTAATTTTTTATAGTTAAGTGATCAAAAAAGAAATTTACTAATAGTTAAATAACTATTAGTGTAATTTACCCTTTAACTTGTAGATGCGGTTGATAGAGAGTTAGGCCATTGTATAAGGATAAGCTTATGTTGAAAAGTTTGCACATATAGATCCACAACCAACCATGTAATTAACACCCTCCCTATGCTTTTCTTCACATATAGATCCACAACCAACCATGTAATTAACATCCTCCCTATGTTTTTCTTTCTTTGTTATTAAATTGTCCACCATGTCTACTGTCTTTAATGGAGTTTGCCTAAGTTGTATTATAGCTTCACCCACTTTGTTTAATTCCTTCTCCCATATCTTAAATTGGTACTTAAGTTGAGTTTCAAAGTTTAATTTGATACCTGTATTCTTATTTTATAATTTAATGCTTGAGTTTTTTTTTTGGTCCTAACTAAACACTTGAGTTTGATTTAATGTTCAATTTGACAAATGGATTATCTTTTTGTCTCAATGAAATGCCTATATTTTTTATTAGAGCACATGTTTCAAATATTAATTGGGTCACATGATACTATTGATCTAAATATCAAATTAAATATTGAAACCAAATCTAAGTATGAAATTGAACATTAAAACTAAACTAAGGTACTGCTTGACAACAATATTTTATTTAATTTTAACTTTTAAGTTATTTTAACCCTTAATTAAATGAAAATTTTTATTTTGACCCTTCCTACAAATAAACAATTTAATTTATATCATTTTTAACATAAAATTTTAACTTTAAAGTGATTCACATGAATATACTAACAGCCATTAAAGATAACTAAATGTGTTCATGGGTCGAGTCGAGTCAGGTTTGAGCATGATATTAACATATTTTATGTTTGCCCAAGCCTGATTTGACCCGAAATATAGGCTTAAAATTTTACCCAAATCCATTCATATTTGCAAAAAATTAACTCAAGCCCATTTTAGGCCTACCCATATTATTTTTAATTTTTTTAAATACTTATATTATTTTATTTTAATATTTAATATTTTTATACATTTTTTATTTATTGAAATTTTTTATATAGTTATCTTAGCATTATTTTAATGTTTACATCAGAATAGTATTATATATTTCGTATAGGTTTATTTTTAAATGTGTTCTAAATTACATAATATAAAGTATTATAAACGTAAAAACGAGTAGGGCTGGACTCGAGCCTTGAATGTTTAAACCCGAGTCTGACTCATTTTAAACGGGCTTAAATTTTTTTTTTGCCCAAACCTATTTTTCGAACCTAATGTTTTAACCCAAATCCTTCCAAATTTTAGATGGGCCTTCGAGTCTCAACGTATAACCCGACTCATAAACAGATCTAGAAATATCTAATAACATAATTGTTTTTTCCATCGTTAGATGTTAAAAAGGGAACAACTTTAATTTCTATGTTAAATACCATTGACATTCTCAAAATTTTATATGTTAAAATATAGTTGGAAATATTTATAAAAAAGATAATCAGTAACTTGTATTAATGTAAATAATTATTTAAATAAATAAATAATCACTATATATATTTTTAATTTCACAAAAAATCAATTTCATCGTACGTACCAAAGTATCCTTAGTGCGGCGCGATGAAATCCAAATGCATTTAACTTTATTACTCTTGACCACATTGTCAACGGACTTTCTTCATGTCTCCATCACTTTCATCCATCATGCTCTTATCGTTACACGCCAATAATATTCCGACATGCTGTCGTAAGCTAGATAGATAGTTATTCAATATTTATATATTGTATTAATTTTAGTCTTAATTTTTAAAAATTTAGCCTACTTACACATTTCCTAATTTTTATCCTTTTTTACATAAAAATATTATTCAATACAGAACGTGTAAATTAGAAATAAAAACAAAGCAAATTCAAATTTTGTTTATTTTTAAATTATATAATCCCCAAAGATACTGCTTTCTTTATACTTCAAATGGTTGAGAACTTGATCTTTCTCAATGATAATTAACTCTTTTTTTTTTTGTTAGCTTGAGCTAGTTGACATTGATGAAGCAAATCAAAACTTAAAAAACTGAAGTTGTTAGACTTAAAATGGTTAAAATATGTCATAAGTCCCTATACTCTTCACAAATTTAAAATTTAGTCCCTTTACTTTTCATATTTAAAAATGCAGGTCCAATTGTTAATACTGTTAGAATTATTTTCTTAAATTTAGGTTCATTACAACATTTTTTTAGTTATATGGCTACCAAGTGAGTTTTTTTTAACAATGTTAACAACTGGACTTGAATTTTGAAATCTAAAAAGTAGATGGACTAAATTCTTAGAAATAAAAGTACAAGGGCTAAATTCTAAATTTGTGAAGAGTACATGAACTTATAGCACATTTTAATTAATTGAAATTGGGTTGAATTACAAAGTGGGTACTTTTTTTTTTATTTTTGAGGAACTGAATTGGCTATTTTTCAAATTTGGGTTGTTTTGTTTCTTCTTATTGTTCTTCATTTCCATTAAGTCAAACGCAAGGGCAACGTCGCAAAAGGACAAAGTGGTAGTACTCTAATTGGTCCTATTTGCCTACACAAATTTTCTTTTGATATTAGATCTAGAAATCGGTAATGCGAGTTCATCCATGTTTTTATTTGAACTCTCGAGTCCCCAAGTCGTTCATCTTATCCACTCCCTGGATTCAACTAAGTTTATTGTGGCTCTGGTTCCGAAAGTTGATGACTTCAAAGGCACTTTCATCTTCCTTTTAACAACAGGTTGGTTGAACAAGTGACAAGGCTCTCTGTGTTCGCAGAAGACAATAATAACAATGACAATAATAATAAGAGCTGCTCAACTCAACCGAAATCGAACTGTTCAAGCATGAATCTTATGAAATCGTTGAAGAGTGAATTGGTGAAAACCAAGTCATCTCAACCATTAGTATTCAATCCAATGATGGAAAATCGAAGTATCGAGAGAAAAGAATGAGAAAAGGTGAAAAATATGATCTTGGTTGTTTGTGTGTTTCTATTTTTTAGGCGAAAGGGTCGCAGAAAGAAAAGCTACTAAGAGGATCAAATTACACAATATGTAAACATTAAGGGTTAGTTTTTTAGAATCAAGACTAAATTGACATAATTTATAGTGTTGAGGGTTAAATTTGCTATTATACCACTTTTAAAAGCCGCCATGTTATATTTCCATTAGCTATTTAACGATTGGTGAACCAAAAAAAAAAAAGTTAAATAACCATTTTGTAACTTTTTATATTTAAGTGACCAAAAAAGAAATTTACTAATAGTTGAATGGGTATTAATGTAATTTACCCTTTAACTTGTAGATGTAGTTGATAGAGTTAGACCGTTGTATAAGGATAGGCTTATGTTGAAAATTTGATACCTAAGTTTTCTTTTTGTCTCAATGAAGAGCCTATATTTTTTACTAGAGCACATGTTTCAAATATTAATTGGGTCACGTGACATTATTGGTCTAGATATCAAATTAAATATTGAAACCAAACCCAAATATGAAATTGAACATTAAAACTAAACTAAGGTACTGAATGGTACATCAAAATGCTCGACAACAATATCAAGAGCAAGTAATATATTTGATTTCCTTGATTAAATGAAATTTTATTTAATTTTAGCTTTAAGTTATTTTAGCCCTTAATTAAATGGAAATTTTTATTTTGACCCTTCCTATAAATTAACAATTTAATTTATATAATTTTAACTTTAAACTTGTTGATATAAGATTTGGTGATGGACCTACATGTGATTAGAGGTGCTCATGGGCTGGGTTGGGCCTAGGCATAATATTAATATACTTAATGTTTGTTCAAGCTCGGTCCGACTCAAAATATGGGTCTAAAATTTTACCCAAATTCTAATGACTCAAAATGCCAAGAGCCATTAGAGATATCTAATGACATAATTATCTTTTTTTATCCTTAGATGTTAAGGGAGTAGAGGCCCGGGGGGGGGGGGCATGGTCTCCCAATGTTTTAAATTTTTTACAATTTAGCCCATTGTAGATATACCATGACCCTCTCAAAAATATAAGTAGGCCCCTCAAAGTTTAAGATTTTTGCAATTTCCCCCGTTATAGATTGTCATGTTAGAATACTATTTTTTTTAAAAATCGATTGTTTATATGTTTAAATCAATTGTTACGTTTGAAATACTGCTTCTTTTGAATCAATTGTTCATATATTTAAATCGATTGTTACGTAGCACATCTAATTTCAACTTGTCCCCTTACAACTAACATCTTAGCTCCGCCACTGAAGATAACAACTTTAATTTCTATGTTAAATACCATTGAGATTATCAAAATTTTATATGTTAAAATCAGTAACTTGTATTAATGTAAATAATGATTTAAATAAATAATAAACAACAACTAATATCACTATATATATTTTAAAATTCACAAAAAATCAATTTCACCGTCCATATAAAAGTATCCTTAGTTGGGCGCGATGAAATCCGGATGCACTTTCTAAAGCATAGAGTTGTTGGAAAGGAATCCAATGCTCGTTACAAATGAGGGTAGCCATCCATTTGTGAAAATTCCTATGCACATTTTTAGAATAATATTTATCTCCTCAATAGTATTCACGTTTAACAAAATATTCTCCATTTATAAACTTGGGGTCAACAACAAGTGAGATTTAATTTAAGTACAAATAACACAATTTGCCCCAAAGCTTAACAATCATAGTTCCCAATTGCTATTCTTTTTTCAATTTCTTTTTCATGTAGTTATTATTTTAATTTCACGGGTTTAAGGAGAAATCATTTTATGAACCATTCCCATCATATTATTTATGGTCCATTTCTAATTATTCAATGACATTTTAACAAATTTTTTTCATATTATTGATATATAATTTTGGTTATTTTTTTATCATGAATCCCAAACCCCCAACCTTGAAATCTGAACTCCAAATCTTGAACCCCGAACCTTAAACTTAGGGTTTCTAGTTTGAGGTTCGAGGTTTGTGTTTATGGTTTGGGTTTAGAGTTCAGTGTTTGAGGTTTAGTGTTTAATGTTCAAGGTTTCAAGTTTAGGGTCTTGGGTTCGGAGTAAAAAATTACTAAATTTATGTATCGATGACATGGAAAAAAACTGTTGAAATGTCATTAAATAATTGAAAAAGGACTATGAATAATATGGTGGAAAGGGTACATAAAATAATTTATCAGATCCAAAATAATGTATCATTATTGATTGGTAAAATTGTAATGTGTTTTAATCTTTTAACGATATTTAAACTAATATTTAATATTTGTTTATCTTAATATTTTTTGTACACCTACGTTTAAAAATATATACATATTCACAACTAAATAAAATTTTAGAGATTGTAATTATATAATTAAATTACGTTTGCGTATATATATAATTGAAAAGTTAAATGTTATACTAAGATATTGTATTGATTTTAATGGCGCGGTGATTAAAGTTATTGTCAGATACATGTTTGACATAAATTTAAATTATGTTACCTTTACTCTTAATATTGTATTAAAAATACTCAAATATAATGATGGAAATGATATAAAATGAGATGATTTTTTGCTTACCCGACCCCTACTTGAGTTTCATTTGTAAATAAACTTATAGTTTCGAATTTTATTTAATACATTAGCACCTATACCAAAATGATTTTTATCAACTTTGCCTCTACTCAATCTAATTTTTTATAAATCATGTAATTATAGAATCATTAAAAAAAAAAAAACAAGAAGGTGTACTAATAATCAGGGGCGAAGCCAGAACAATTTTTTAGGGGGGGCCGGATGAAATTTTAATTTTTTATAGTTTATATCTTTATAATTTGTAAAGGATTAAATCAAATTTGTATAATTTTAGGGGTCCCAAAGTGCAATTTTACCTTTACTAATTTAAAAGTTTTAAAAAATTTTAAGGGCCTAAATAGCAATTTTATATTTTAGGGGGTCGGGGCCCATGCCAATCCCCCTTGGCTTCGCCCCTATTAACAATGGGATGTTTGGTAAACATAATTTTGAGTTTTTTTAGCTTATTTGGACACAAATAGAAGATTGGGTAGTCAAACCCTCTAATTATAGTATTTGGTTAATAGAGGTTTGCAAGAGATTGTTAAGCTAAAACCTCCAAAACAAAAAACGCAGGGATGTGTAACTCTTTTCACAGCTGATTGAAAATGAGATATGTGGAATGTAATATCTAACCATACTTGCTCAAAATTTTCTTGAATATTTATGTACTCTTAATTTATTTTCAATTTATTTGTGGAAAATGATTTCTTATGCAACTTGACAAGTTTATTCAGAGTATGACATAATTATCACTAATTTACATACTAAGAACATTACATAATTATCACTAAGATTATAGTTTACAATTATATCTATTCACTATTAATATTTATCAATTTCCACAAGGTTAATATTTGCAAATTAAGAAACTTAAGAAATTTGTTTTTTTTTTAATTTTAAAAATATTCACTAATTAATTTCCATAATAAATGTTTTAATTTCTTGGTAATAGTGTTTTATTTCAATAATTTCACCTACTAAAGTATTATAAACAAATAAATACTTAACAATAAAATGTACAATGTATTTATTTGTCATTTTACACATATCAACTTTCAACTATCATTAAATTTTATCAAAAACTTTTAAATAAACAATTAAATAGAATCAGTTGATCAAATCAATTAATTAAATTAGCTATCAGCATATATACGTTATAAAAACTTTTAAAAATAAGAAATTAAAAAAAATAAAAGATGCCATTTTACCCAAAAACGCCCATTTCTAACATTATTTACGGAAATGGGTCAACTTTTTGATTATTTACGAAGGGCGAATTTCAAAACGCGCCCACGTCGGTAGCGATCTCGTGTGTTGTGTCAGCAAAACGCGTCCCTGGGGGAGCGTTTTGTCCACGTCAGCACAAAGCGCTTCCTTCAAGGAAGCGCTTTGCTGATGTGGCAAAAACGCTCCCCTAGGGACACGTTTTAGCCCGTATTTTTTTCCCAAAAAAAAAAAACTTAATTCTCGAATTAAATTTTCAAAAAAGGTCATTTTTTAAATATTATAAAAATAGACCAATTTTTTTAAAAATTTACGAGAATAAACCTTTATAAAGGCTCAAAGTGACAACACCAAATTTTTTTTTTTAAGGTGTCACCAATTAATATGGAAATATAACTTACAAAGCGAATCTTTATATAAACCCAAAGTCTCATTTTCCTTATTTTCTTAAGTAATGTGGGATATAAGATGTGTGTATATATAGACTCATGAATAGTTTTGCAGCTTGTTCCTAAACAATGTGGGATTCCTTCTTCTTTTAACTAACAACATGAGATTAAATGTTACACTATATTTGATATTTTTTTTTACAAAACAATTTCTATTTTTTTATATTTTGTTAACATTTTCTCATATTATAAAATTATCTTTTGAGATCTTTAATCTTGTTGCATTTTAGAATTGTTAACATATACAAAAGAGCTATTAAAAAAAAAGAGAGAACAAGTTGCACATATGAAACTTGTACATGCAATAATCTTCTATTCAATTTTAAATGTTTGAAGTTAATATCAATGCAATTCTAATTTTTAAAATAATTTTCTATTATTTAAATTTAGAAGTTATACTTTTAATTATTTATTATTTATTTTATTTTATATTATGAATGTTTGATTAATAAATAAATGGTGAGTATTTGGTACTCAAATAGTATTCTTTTTTGTAATTTTAAAAAATTGATATATCTTTTTAAATATTTATTTATTTTTAATATTTTACTATACTCATTAATTTTTTTAATTCTAATTTTAATTTAATTTTCATAACCTAATGAATGCCGATAAATTTATTTCAGATATATTTTGACTAGATAAATAATCTATTTAAACATAGTATATAATTATGTTAAATAAGTTTTTTTATAGAAATATATAATATACATAAAATATAATACTTATTTTTCATATTTTATATCTAGATTAAATTACATTAGTAGTCACTTAACTATATTTTTTAGCTATCAATTATAAAAACTTACAAAATGATCACTCAACTATTAGTAATTTTTTAAATATTTATTTTTTAATATTTTACCATACTCATTTTATATTTTATAATTTTTTTACTTATAGAGTTTAAAAGTTTTATTTATAATGTAACAAATGTTAACTTTTTGTAAAAAAAATTAAACTCTAAGTAAAAAAATATCAAATATAGTGTAGCATTTAATCTCATGTTGTTAGTTAAAAGAGGAAGAAATCCCAGATTGTTTAGGAACAAGCTCAAAATTATTCATGAGTCTATATATACACATATCTCATATCCCACATTACTTAAGAAAACAAGAGAAATGACACTTTGGGTCTATATAAAGATTTGCTTTGTAAGTTTTATTTCCATATTAACCGGTGACACCTAAAAAAAAATTATGTTGTCACTTTAAGCCTATTCTCATAAATTTTTAAAAAAATTGGTTTATTTTTATAATATTTAAAAAATAATCTTTTTTGAAAATTTAATTCGAGAATGATTTTTTTTGGGAAAAAACACGGGCTAAAACGTGTACTTGGGGGAACGTTTTACTGACACATCACCTGAGAACGCACTGACGTAAATGCGATTTCACGGAATTTAACCATTTTCGGTAAATAAATAAAAAATTGGTCTATTTCTATAAATAATTTTAGAAATGGCCATTTTTAGGTAAAATGAACAATAAAAGAGGTACCGACAACCGTGGGTCATTGCGTTGAAGTTTAGAAAACTATGGTGATAGATAGATATGGCATATCCATCAGATCGATATCCGCCCCAATTTCATCGTCGTCTTCATCCTTCCTTCAGAAAAATAAACACTAAAGTATTCATAGTTGATAAAAGCCCCTTAGCCGCTGACTGTGACACTGCCCCACCATCACCATCCCATCATTTTCACTTTTTTAATTATGCCCCTTAGCCTCCTTTTTTTTTTAAATTCCTTCATCCTTTTCTTCTACCTCACTTCTTTCCATCTAAAGTTCACCAAGCATGGTTTCCATCATTCACGTCATGAGCTTTAGTAACCAATCGTAGTAGATCTTTGCTTTGCTTTCACTTGTTCTTACCTCATCACCTTACACTAGATTTGACTTGAAAATCCCAAAGCAATGGTTCCATCTTCATCGTCATTATCGTCTCCGATTGTTTACGCTTTGACTCTTTTCGTTTCTTTGTCCTTTCTTTTACTCTTTGCCCCTCAAATCCTTCCTCTCGGGAAACACCGGCAAGTTCCGATCTCTGCCCAGGATGAACTCGACGATCTCCATCTCTTCCGTGAAGCTATCACGGCTGCATCATCTCGTGGTGGCTCTTCCAAGGTTTCCCATCTGGGTACTATTAACCCCAAGCCCAAAATCGCTTTCCTTTTCCTCACGAACTCGGATCTCGTGTTCGCCCCTTTATGGGAACTTTTCTTTGAATCGAACGATGGTCTCTTCAATGTCTACATCCATGCCGATCCATCTACCAAGCTAAACCCCCTACAGTGGTCAATAAAAGCCAACTTCATCGCTTCCAGAAGAACAGCACGCGCCTCCCCGACGCTAATCTCCGCCGCCCGGAGACTCCTCGCCAACGCCATCATTGACGATCCGTTCAATTTGTACTTTGCACTGGTGTCCCAACACTGTATCCCTCTCCATTCCTTTAAATACGTTTACACTTCCCTCCTCGGCAACCCATCATCGGCAACCAAAGCCTTTTTGACTCAACGTTCGCACCAAAGCTACATCGAGATCTTATCCGATGCGCCGTATCTGCACAACCGGTACGTCGCTCGTGGCGACGGCATGATGGTACCCGAAATACCGTACGATGAATTCAGGGTCGGGTCCCAGTTCTTCGTGCTTGCCAAACGACATGCTTTGCTTGTGCTAAAAGAAAGGAAACTATGGAAAAAATTCAAGCTCCCTTGCTTAGATTTAGAATCTTGCTACCCTGAAGAACACTATTTCCCCACATTGTTATCAATGGAGGATCCTAAAGGAAGCAGCCATTACACATTGACGAGAGTGAATTGGACTGACAGTGTCGATGGTCATCCCCATACATACCATTTGCCGGAGATTTCGCCGGAGCTCATTCACACATTGAGGGAATCCAATTCGAGTTATTCATATTTTTTCGCTCGGAAATTCTCACCGGATTGCTTGAAACCGTTGATGGGTATCGCCAAGGACGTCATTTTCAGAGATTGAACTGAATTTGGTAAGCTTCCTTAATCAATTTCAATACTTGCAAAAGATGGTTTTTCATTTGACTGGGTTAACTCGTTAGAGACTGAGTTGAATTTTGAGAGTCCAATTGATTTCCGTTTCTGGTCGTAGTGATATGGTTTGGTTGGTAAGTTAACAAGTCTCCACAATTTCAGGCTATAATTGCAAATGGGTGTTCATTAAAGTCAGTAAAATAACAGCTTACCATTACACAGTTACTTTGATTCGGTTCGAATCGAATGAAGGTTAATTTTATCAGTCGAGTTATTAGTTTAATAAAATAAAATCTTAATTCACATTGATTTTTGTAAATAATTTTAGTGGTTCAGGCTTTATTTAGTGAAATAACCTCAAAGTAGGTACAAGACAAAGACAATTTCAAAGGTGCAAATTTGTCTTGAACTCTGAATACAGAGTTTAATATATTTTTTTCAGGGGATGGATTGTGTTTGTAATTAATTCTAAGTTTATTTTGGAATGATTGATGCCAACATTTTTGTGTATAGTTTAATAAAAAATGTTGATGTTCACATGAATCAGTCAACAGCTAATGCAATTTGTTTGTTATTAAATAGATTGTGTTCCCTAAATCTGATTAAAAAAAAAAAGGGTACTGATGTCATGTGATTGGTTTCAGCAGGTGAGGCTGAAGAACATGGAAGGCTTTGGACTTTGAGAAACAAAGTTGGTGGTCTTTGTGTTCTTTTGTACATAAATTGTTTTTTTTCTATATAAAAAGATGGGTTTTTCTTTTTGGTATTAGGTTTAGTTTGAATGGATGATGGGTTTATTTTCGATAAAGTTAAAAATAATGGTAATTGTAAAATTAATTAACTATTCATCTAAAGGAAGTCTTAAATAGAATTTTATTGAAAAAATGGGAAGGTAAAGGGGGCCAAAGAGTGGAGTTAATGGAGAGAAGCAAAGAGTAAGGTTTAAGTAAACATTGCTTCTTGATTTTGTGGTGTCTCCCATTTGCCCTTTTCCTTTTCCTTTTCCATACAGGCAAAAGCCTCTTAAATTGTAATTATGTAACTTATCCATGCTTGAGAGTTGAGAATGAAATTGCTCTTTCATTTTCTTTTCTTTTCCCTTTTCTTAAATAAAAAGTTATGAAAATTGAACACCCACTTATATAATATAATATATAAAATAATAACTGTGAAATGTTTTGTTATATCAATAAATGATTGGAAGAAGTGGAAGTAAAATTTTTTTCTCCGATATTTAGAACAAGTTTAAAACTTGAATTCATTATTGATAAAGGAGTTTTACTTAAATACCACTTCGATCTAAAACGAATTAAGATATTGGTTATACTAAAAAAGAAAATATTTTGTTGACTGAGTATTCTATTTGATTGGCACACACAATATTACATGGGTTTGGTTGGTTGTCTTGGTGGGGATTTTATGTATGATATTAATAGTATGAATAGTTGCCTAAACTAAATTAGGGCATTTCAAATTTTGTTTAAATATGTGTTTTTTTATAAATGGTTAACTCAAATTTGTTTAAATCTCTTTATATATATAAATATTATTTTTATTTAATATTAAATAATTTTATATATAATCATTTCTTTTACTATTCTTATATATATTTTATTAAAATTTTAAATATAAAAAAACTTAACATTATTTTATTTAAAAACATTAGGAGCTTAGCAGAATCTTGTACCCGATTCTAAACAAGAAACACATGTTGATAGAAGCTCTTATACATCAAGGTAATGATGTTCCTATTCCTGAATCACCAGTTATTGTTGAAGATATTGCTGAAAAAGTTTTCTTTGAACAAATTCATGAGGGGAATCAAGAAGTTGAACCTGAGGTAGAGGTTACCTCAGTTGCAACTGGCCTTGCCGCTTGGAGAAGAACTAGGGCTGATGTTACTGAAGAAATAGAGTCTTCTTATGCTTCAAAGAAGAATGTAGGGAAAAGGCAAGGAGCCACTATTTCTTGATGCTCCTAAAAAACAACATTGAAGAGGAAGTTGTCTGAATCAGAAGATGAGAAAGAAATAGACATTGAAGACTATGATCCAATTTTTGAAATTACTACTCAGATGCGGAGTGTTCACACTAAGAGGCCAAATGTACCGTCTTCTTCAAAGAAGAGTTCCTGAGATGCTTTAAAAGGCTGCCAGTGAAGCAAGGTTTGAGCTTATTCAACCAAAAAGGAAGTTTCTCAATCTTACATATGCCAAACGGATGAAGGTAATGACTAAAAAAGGGTTGATTCCCTAGAGAAACCTTGAAGAAAAAGGCTTCTATGACAATGACATTGATGTATTTCTAGAGCATGACAAACTACTTTTCTTTGTGAGGTACATAAAAACTCATATTAGGAATGTAGTTTAGTGTTGTATGCTAACCTGAAGAAATCTATTAAGGATTCATCTCACAAGCACCACATTAAGGTCTTTGTATGAGGTCACTTTTTCACCTTCAATCCTGGTAAAATTAGTGACTTTCTCTCTCTATCATCAATGCATGGATGTTGTTCCACTGAAGGAACTGTACTATAATGAACTTACTGTATTGCTAACCAACAATGTAAGGACTGCATATCTTAAAGGACAAGATTTCAAGGCTTCTGAGCTTACTACTACTTACACTGCTCTTCATGCCATTGCCACCAAAAATTGGCTTACAATTAGCCAACGAAATGTGGTAACTAAAATGATGGTCATGTTTTAGCATAAGATTGTCACATTCACCCCATTTGATTTTGGGTCAGATGATCTTTGATGAGATTACAAAGCATGCTAAAATGAAGAATGCAAGTCTTTCTCTACCTTTTTCCTTTTTTAATCTTCTAGATCCTTATGCAACAAAAGCCTTAGGTTATAACTAAGGCTGAAGATGAACCTATGCTATCCGAGTTGAAGTTTTCTTTTAAGTGGAAAATTGGAAAAAAAATACCACAGTAAATGCCGAGAAAGCTGTAAATGAGAATGAAGATGATGCTGAGCCTGCCACAGACCCAACTGCAGTTGTCTCCACAATTGCCAAACCTTCCCAGGCTGCTCAGAACAGATTAATGCAACAGCTGGATGAGGAGACTGCCTGTCTGGATAAAAGCATCCAAGGGGAGTGAATTGATTTTTTTCTACTGTTGATTGATATTATGATGTTTGTTGGTGTTGCTTTTGATAATACAGAACCTATGGAATTTGGATAATGATATTTCTCCTTTAGCTTACTATGATTTTTCTTTATCTTGTTTTTTTTAAATTATTAATGGTTTGATACTTATTTATAATCACAGTTAAATTGACTATCCTTGCTTGAATGACTACTAAATGCTTTTGTTCAAAAATTACTAGAGAGGAAGATTATCAGTGATGATTTTATCTACTAGGTACAACCCCAATTGCAACTTAAGAAATAACTGACTTCACCGGCACAGTTTGGAACTTTGTTTGATGGCTTGTTAGCAGCCCATTATTGAAGCTTAATCGTGCAAGAAGCAAACAAAGGAACGATTGGATTGAAGATTTTTAATATAATCTAAGTTTCTTTGTATAAAACATGGGATCTTAATGAGAGTGTGACATTTGAGTAGAGCCCTGACATTATAATTAAGGATGATGATTGAAGAGTGGCTATTTTAGTGAAATATGTTATTGCAATTTAACAACCCATATTACTCTCATATAAGAACTGTTTTATTAAGCGCAAGTAAACTAAATAGATTATATCGAAGCTTTTAGAGAGAAATCATGTTTAGAGTATAGAGGTGAGGTTGGCATTTGATAAGTGACTGAGGCTTAAATTATAACTTGTACTCGTTGATTATAGTAAATTAACTCTGTAGGAGGTTTCTGAATTGCATAAACAAACCTTTAGTATCCATATTTATTTTTTCTGCAATAGTGACTTAGTCCAGTTGAAACCTAACATATATCTAGACATAAATTTGATAGGACAAAATCAACAATCTAACTAAGTATTATCAACTTTTATTTATATGTCTCCTATAATTATTTGATAGGTGGAGTTTTTTTAACTCGATAAACGAGGTTAAAAAATAATCATGTTGTATTTGAGTAATATTTTAAAAAATATAAATTGACGATTTCTTAATTCCATTTGTGAAGTTAGAAGATTTGTATTGTCACTTTACTGATACTTGAGAAGTGCATAAATTTCAATTTATTTGTGATAATTTTCCTTTTGAATTGTGCTATTTAAGTTCTTAATTATTTTATGTTGACTTGTATTTGATTTTAATGGAGTAAGAGAAAGAATCAGAGAAAAATAAGCTTAAAAATTAATTTTGACAAGTTTTACAATTTAGACTTTAACTTGACACTACTTTAATATTTTGGCCTCGAGCTACAAAATTTCGATTTAAGCTCATAATATACTACTTCGTAGAGAATTGAAAGATCTAACTTGACTTATTTCATGACTAGAGGCAAAAAAAAAAAAAAAAAGAGAAAAAAAAGGGTAAATTACACCAACAGTCACCCAACTTTGGGGTAGCTGACAAAACAGTCACCTAGGTTTCATTTCAGTCACTCAACTTTTGAAAAGTTACAAAACAGTCACCAACGTTATAAAAAAGTTACAAAATAGTCACTGATTAACAGTTACCATTAGGGTGTTAACGGAGTTGCTGACGTGGCAAGTTAACAAGTTGATGTGGCAAGTTAACTTGCCACGTTGGCGAAGCGGCTGATGGGTGCTTGGTTTGGGGCGGGTTTAGGAAAAAAAATTGAAGGGTTATGCTTAATATTTTAGGGTTAGAAAACAGATTAGAATTTAGAGGGTTTGGAGAAAAAAAATCGATTTGGTAAATTTTCGATTGTGATTTGAGATTTTTTTAGGGTTAAAACTGATTTGGAAATCGATTAAGAAAGGTTTAGGGTTAGAAATCGATTCAATAATCGATTAACAGGGTATAATGGTTTAGGGTGTGATTGTCTATTTTGTTTGGGGAGAAAAGAAGATGAAACCAGACACCACGAAGAAAATGATGACAATGAGGACGATGACGAAGATGACAGTAGTGAAGACGGTGGTGGAGATAGCAGCGGTGACGAAGAAAATCAAGTGGTTCCATGGACATCTGGGCCACCAGTTTCCAGTTCTTCAACAAGCGAAGAATGTTCCACCAGGTTTGGAAAAGAAAATGGTTCTCAATCAAGAAAAGTACATCCATTGAAGCGCATGCGTGAGACCGAAGATCCCTTTTCTCCAGTAAGCTAACCCTTTTTTGAAACTCTGTTTTGAATCAGAATCATCCAGCTTGCTCATATTCTCCACAACATCATGAATTTTGTCAAATAAATCAGCTTATTTAGTTTCCTTTTATTTCATCCAAATCACCAGAAATAACAACACTAGTGCTTGATGTCTGCAAAATGACAAAAAAGCTGCTTCAAGATGAATCGAGGTGTCCTGTCCAAGGCAATTTTTTCTCTATTACTGGCTTGAATTTAATTAAACCAGATACTTATGTGTTTTTACCCTTTTATTCTTGTTCAATAATCAGCTAATTAGTTTTTACCTTCAAGCTGAAATCATCTTTACCAATGTACAGCTAATAAATTTTGTTCCTTTAATTTATTTTGCTCCGACATTCAAAGATATGCCAGAAAAAGAACAGTAGGTAATTTTGATTATGTATCAACCTCTCAACCTCTCAACTTAGGATCAGATATTGTAAGAATCAAACAATCGGATAAATAGCATAAAATTTTATGAGGCGAATGGTATTACATATATAAAATTATCAGATCTTGCCATTTTTCCTCTTCTCCTTCTTCTTCTTCTTCTTCTCCTCTTCTTCTTCTTCTTTTTTTTTTCTCTAACCCTAAAATGCTGTTGGTAGGGCTGTGCTGTTGAGAGTAACCGGCCAGCTGGACGGTTTTTTGACACCAACGACGCCGTCACCTGCCATGTTACTTTGCCGTGACGTTTGTGATAGAAAACAGCAAATTGGATTGTTTTGTAATTTTTTGAAAGTTGAGTGACTGAAATGAAACCTAGGTAGTGGCTGTTGGTGTAATTTACCCAAAAAAAAAAACCAAGAAAGTGCCCAAACATAGCCTAGAAGTTCACAACACAAATCTACCAAAAACTTTAAAAAATTGCTTTAATTTATTAAGGACGTTTTTTGTTTTTAATTTCTTCATTATATGAATTTTGCCTGATAAATACATAGTTTTAGATTTAGAATTAGATAATATTATTTTATTTTTACGTTTTTTTTTTCTGTGAGTTGATAAATTCTTTTTAAGTCAAAGAGATTTCGACATTTGCTTCTAAAAGCTTGTGATATCTAATTTGTTTTTAATATTTCTTTATTCTTTGGTATTTTCATTTATTTTGATTTAATTACAAATATTTTGGTTTGTTGAATAATGGATCTGTATTTGATAACTTAGCATATTTGTGTTCTTAATTAGAATTGTTTAATTACTCTAATAGTTGTGTTGAATCGCATGATTGAGTACAAGCTACACATTTAATTCATGTTATGTAGATATGTGATTTAGTCTAAATAAACTTTGTTTGTGTGTTTGTTGGCTAGAATTCAATCTCTTTCAATTTTAAACCTATTGATAAATTAAATCCTAGACATTCGTTATAGGGTTATTTATCGATAACAGAAATAATCAAGGGTGTTAATATTGGTTATCGAGAAGGTAAGAAGAGATTGGTTGCTAGGCGTTCGTTAGTAACTATAACCAATTTATCATAAAATATTGAAATTTATCTTTACATCGATGATTAAACCCATGAATCGAAATCGGAATTTTGTCTTTAACTAGATTCTCATTATATTGATTTTCTTAAATTTTATTTTGCGATCTTTACTTCACATAGTTTTAAACTAGTTTTGTATTCGTGCGGTGCACGTGTTGATTGTGTGTATTAATTAAAAAATATTATATTGAATTATTAAAAAAACTGTGAAATTTCTATAACATTTCATAAATATTGTTATTGAAAAAGTAAAAATAATATAAATATTAACTTTTGATGATGATGATAGTTTAAATTATAATCAATATAAATTAAGATAAAAAATTTAATATTTAAAATAAACTTGAATAAATTCCCAATTATGATTTCAGTTGTACCCTTAAAAAAAGAAATAGAATATAATTTAAAAATTAAAAGAGAAAAAAAACTACGTAATGAAAAGATGTATATAGAAAATGGAAATTACGCTCGTTCAAAAAGAAGAAGAAAACACAATTGATGAGTAAATTAATAAAAAAAAATATTTAATATATATTATTTATGAAATTCAATTTTCAATAATTAAAAAAAAGTGTACTAATGAAAGAGTGAAATTTAAATTTTATGAATTTTAAGCATATATTTATATTTTTCTATAATGGATACTAAAAATCATATATAATAACTTAATATTAAGAATAAATTAAATTGGATTAAAGGTGTATGTTTTTATACTTTTTTTGTGTGTAATCTATGACTAAATTCAAGGAGGAAGTCAAAAAAATAAAATTTGGGAGAGTCGGAATTAAGTTTTATATTTTTACGATAGTAAAAATATAATTTTATTATTTTAATAGCCTATATTTTTATATGATTAAATCAAATTTTTATCATTTTGGGGGGTCAAAGTGCAGTTTTATCATTACTAGTTTAAAATTTTATAAATTATAAAGAGACCAAAATAGAAATTTTCTATTTTAGGGGAGACTGGACCCTGCCAGCCCTCTAACTCCGCCCATGACTAAATCAATTATAGCAAAGATTATTGATATATATTTGATCATTGTTATATGAATGGTTATTCAATGTTGATATATTTTTATAAGGAAATTAAATTAAAATAATATTCATTTTAAACTTTTATCAATAAAGACACATGACAAATAATTAGCGTGCCAAATGGCAAATTCTTAGACGTTCCACATAAAAATTGTTTTCTTTTATTGTAACATCAAATTGTTATAGTGTATATATATATTAGATTTAGTTTTAATTTTAATTTCAAATCTCTTTGTTTTTATTTTACTTGTTTTTATTAAATAAATAAAATGATCACCAGTTCTTGTAGATTTCACTCTATTTATTATTATCTATAAAAAAAATTATTATTAAGAATTTAATTTTGTTGGTTTTGACGCTATACTATATAATATATATAAACCACAAATTATTATCTATAAAAAAATAGAGGGAGGGTCGATTGAGTCTTAACTCGATTGACATTGGTATTGTTGTCAGTATAGGAAGACATGAATTCGAATACATTGAAGCGTATTAAGGGTTGAAGGGTCATGACACTTCTTCCTTTACAAATGTACTTAACTAGTTACATGCCTACATTTTAACGTGAGATGCAATCATATATCTAAGTAATTTGTGATGCATGGAGTTCACTAACTAAATTATATTATGCAAATTGATTTTTTATGATTTAGTCGCTACCAAAGAGGAACATTGACACAAAGTGCAAGTGTTCTAATCTGGGGCTGCAAAATTCCACTCTATAGCAGCTGTGATGGGCACCTTTTATCAATCATAACTGATATGTTTCACTGCCTAAATTATATTACGAAAAATGCTTTAATATACATGCTATATAACGACAAGCGTCAATCACAAGAAACACATAGTTTTGCATCATTCTATTGGAAGGGCTGGTTTCTCATATTTACATGTCTTAAGAACAAAAAATGATGGACCATAAGCTCTCAACTTTTGCATGTCCAATCAACAATAGAAGAAACTAAAACATGTACTGAGTTTTAATACACATGGTATGTTTCATCATCTAATTTGAGCAAAAGGTACGTGGGATATTTTGGACCACTCGGGTCCTCTATCCCTTTTGCACCGTTCTTCTAGCAATGCACATCTCGAGCTCACTATGTGCAAAAGCGAAGCAAGCATGTCATTCCCCGGAAGAAATTTGAGGTTTGGGCAATTGTCGATGCTCAAGGACTCCAAAGAGGTGAGGTTACGAAAGCCATTGGAGGATAGGATTTCCAGCTTTGGGAAATTCACGATGTTGAGATGGGTGAGAGAGGAGGGTAGTGCCATTCCTATCTCATCTTGTGGAAACGATACTACATCTGGACACCCATTTGATATCCATAGGGATTTAAGAGAAGTGAGCCTATGCAATCCCCACTCAATCATCGGCTTACAGATATTGGATCCTTCAATATTAAGTGATTTGAGATTGGTAAGAATATTACCCCCTTCTGGGAAGGATATTGTCACATTTCGACAATATTTTATTACTAGTTCTTCTAGAGAGTTGAGGTTGTGTACGCCCTCAGGTAGACCTTGTAGTAGTTCACAATTTGCAAGGCGGAGCACTTTGAGGTTTGTGGGGAGCAAACCATTGTCTGGAAAGCAAATCCAATTTGAACAGCTCCATATGTTTAAGCTCTGGAGATGCTTGAGCTGGTTCAATCCTTGCGGTAGATCCTTAATCATATGACAACTAATGATATCAATAGATTCCAGACAAGAGTTATCTTGGACTTCTCGAGCAATGGACTCTAGCTTTGAACACCATTTTAGTTTAAGTTGCTTAAGCGTGGAGGGTAGCGAATTCTTGTTTATTCTCTTCAGAGATTCACAACTGTAAATCTCTAACTCTTGAAGAACACATGCATTGCTGGAGTTGACATTCTGATCTTCATCCAACAACAAAAATTGCAAATTTTCGCAAAAATAAATACTTAGCACTTTCAAGTTCCAAGGCAAATTGCTCCTTTCAAGAGAAATCAATTTTGGGCAATCGTAAAGCTCTACCATCGTAAGTGATGCGAAGGAATGCAAGGTTGTTGACAGCTTTTCTAGCCTTTCAAACTTCTTTATCTTCATTTGCTCAATGTTGCAAGGGATCTTCAGCTGCATTAATTCTTCTACTTGCGGACATTTTCCAATACTCAAAACACCGACGGACATGGACTGAGTTAGCCATCCCCAATTGTTCTCTCGGAAAGAGCACAACTCCTCACAACAATCATCAATCTCAAGGGATTCCACTTTTATTGATCTGAACATCAAACATTCTGTTGCACAACTAAACTTGGAAAGACCTGAAAATGAGACTCTTTTTAATGAGCTATCTTCCGCAAAACCTTTGTACACTACCTTTTTGCACCTTTCAATTTTCAGCTCCGAAAGCATTGGAAAGTTTTGAATTGGAATTATCAATTTCTCACAATCACTAACTGAAAGTTTCTCCAAAGAAGGAAGATGTTCCGGCATACACCCCGACAACAAGGGACATTTTCGAATAAGGAGCTCACGAAGTCTAGAGAATTTCCTAGCTTCCTCGTCAACTTCGCTCAAGTTCCAATTCCCCCATTTAGGCATGTCTTCAAACTGTAAAATCTCCAATGAAGAAAATGCATTCTTCGTGTTTGCCCCAAAGAACTCTACTCCCACATTAGTTACACTTTTCAATCCCTTAATATGTACCTCTTTCAACAATGGCAATTTCCCAATTGATGGCAATGATAATAAATTTGGACAATCTTCAAGGCATAAAGATTGTAGATCATTGAACGATGAATCTCCTACCCAATTTGCCAACATTGGACCACAATAGAAGGTGATACTAAGCTCCTTAAGGTTTTTGGAAGGTTGAAGCCCATCCAACACCTTTTTATCAACATCTTGTCTTTCATTCTCAAAGTCCTTGCTCCACCTCAATTCTATCTTCTCGAGTCTTGACTTATCACATAATTTGGCCATCCAAGCATCTTGAGGCTCAAAAACATTATGTAACCCTGAAATACTAAGTTTTCCCTTGAGATTTGACAGATCTTTTAGCTCCCTTATTTGATATCCCTTATCTTCACCCAACACAAAATCGGATAGTGTTTGAAGATCAGCTAGTTTGCCAACATTACTTGGCATGCCTTCTAATTTATTTGAACCAGTGATATCAAGATGACATAGGTTGACTAAGTTTTCCATCTCCAAAGGTAGCTTCTCAAGGTTTATGCAATTCTTTAATAGAAGGGTTTCTAAATTATAGAGGGTACTTATTAACTCGGGCAAACTTTTAATACTTGTCTGAGAAAAATCTAAGTACCTTAAGTGTTTCAAATTTCCCACAAAATCTGGTATCTCTTCAATCTTATACCCTCTCAAAGAAAGCACCCTTAACCATCTTAACTTCGGCAACAAACATTTTATAACATGATTGGTCACATAGCCTCCTACATCTTTTGACAACCTTAATGGCAAAAATGTTCGTAAATGTTGCGCTTCACAAATGCCCTCAAATTTTTTGATGCCATCAAAAAGATTTTGCATGAAAGATAAGTGGCGAGCGTGCTTCGAAACTTTCTGATTACCCTCCATCTTAAAGCATACTTCTCCAGCAATCGATTGAGCCAAGTCATTAATGAGATCATGCATAACATATCGAGAATTATCTCTGATGGACATTTGAAAAAGAGACCTTGACACTAGATCCCTGAAGTACTTTCGACCCAAATCGTCAATGCATTGTTTATCTTGTGCTTCTTGTAGTAATCCTTGTGCCCTCCATAGCAAGATTATTTCTTCCTCGCCAAACTCATAGTCCTTGGGAAGAATGGAGCAATATGCAAAACATCGCTTCAAATGTGGAGGAAGATGATGGTAACTCAATTGTAGAGCTGGAATTATACCAGACTGATGTTCTGATAACTTCCATATCTCACTTTGTAATATATCATCCCATGCATCAAGGTCAACATTAGTGCGCAATAGGCCACCAAGAGTTTTAGCAGCCAAAGGCAAACCATTGCACTTTGTCACTATTTTCTCAGCAACTTCCTTTAGGCTTGGATGTCGTCCAAAATCCCTTGCTCCTAATGCATGTTGAGCAAATAAAGACATACAATCATCATCTGATAAAACCCCTAAAGAATGAGCATGGAAGGCACCCATTGTTGATGAAACACCATGGTTCCTTGTTGTCACAATGATTTTGCTTCCTCGAGTTCTTGTTAAAAAAGGAGATTGCAAGATGGTCCAGACATGATAATTTTCATTCCAGACATCATCTAAAACAATCAAGAATTTTTTCTCCGACAACACCTTCTTTAACTTTTCTTGAACTCTATTCAAATCATTATCTTCGCATGGCTTGGAAGTGACTGATTGCAAGATTTCTTTAGTTATTCTCATAACATCAAAATCATCAGAAACACAAACCCATGCTTTGAGGTTAAAATGATTTTGAATGGAAGCATCATTATAAACAAGCTGGGCAAGGGTTGTCTTACCGATCCCGCCCATTCCAACGATGGGAATCACGAAATTTGCTTCATTGTCACTCTTCAAGAGCAAATCAAGCATTGTTTGTTTGTCTTTATCTCTACCATGCACATGACTTTCAGTCTCCACAGAAGTAGGCTGCAGTCTTTCTTCTAGTCTTTTGGGTCTCTTGCAATCAATAATTTTAAATTGCAACTGGTTTCTTTGAGGTTCCAAATCTTTCAATTTGGCAGTGATATCTTTTATCTTGGACATCATATCTCTATTAAACATAACAGCAGTGAATGAATCAGGAATGAGTTTGGGTCTCTTACTTGAGCAACCCCGACGTTCCATCATCAAGTTGCGCCTGCCAATTTCGGTTGCAAACTCGTCCAAAACGTCCTCCACATCATACGCCAAGTTTTGAAGGTTGGTCAACCAGTTTTTCACGGACTTCTCTTTCACCTGTCTCTCTTCAGCATCATCAAGCACTGCACGAATCTCCTTCAGCTCCATGTCCAACTTATGGATCGCCTCTTGAACCTCTTTTCCAGTAGCGAATTGCAGGAGCTCAGACGAGGCTAACTTGTCAAGGAGAAAGTCGAAGACCTTGGAAACAACAACTTCTCGTATGACGGACAAGGCTTCAAGCAATGACATGGTGGTTGTACTGAAAAACAAAGTAAAGGAATACACGAATCAATTGAAATGACGATAGTTCTTCTATATTTTCTACCTTTGTCATATCAATGCGATAGCCTTCGCCCTACTCACACAATAAATTAATAATAATTGCGAAAACACAATCGGATTTGATAAGGAACCCACGAAAGAACATTTGGTAGAGGTGATGATGTTTATATTTTTTTAATATTTTATAAAGTTTAATTTATTAATAATTTATATGTTTTCCAATTTATTGTATGTCCATGTTTTCCGTGTTGTAATATTTTATCATGTTTTTAATTATTTTTAATATAGTTTCGTCTTTGTTTTACTCATTGATTTTGTGGATCTTTTATTTGAAACCAATTCCTAAAACTACTTAGTAAATTTTGGTAGCATTTCCTGTGAAAAATATAAATGTCGGTAACGACAATATATATCGCAAAGAAAAGAGAAATAAAAAATAAAGAACACACAGATTTTACGTGGAAACCCTTTCGGGAAAAAATCACGGGCAGAGAAGAAGAAAATTTACTATGTCGAATTCGAATCTGTTTACAAGAGGAATAGACTATGTCTATTTATAGGCTTGTAAAGCCATATTCTAATAGGAGTGTAGTAAGATTGAAACTCCTTATTCTAATCAATATCCAATAGATGGAGTTTAATAAGGTTTAAAAAACCTTATTTAAAATAAAATAAAAGAAGTGTAGTTCTATAGGAATTCTTCTTTTATTTTATTTTACCATTGTATTTTATTTAAATAAGGATTCGGGTCACTTAATTCTAACAATCTCCACCTTGACACGAATTCTAAATAAACAAGTTCTTCATCGCGAACTCTCAACAAACAAGTTCTTCACCTCTTCCATAAAACCCCTTAAGGGTTTAACTTCAACAATGAACACCAACCAAGTCTAAGCAATGCTCAAACTTGGTTATAGGAAGTGACTTAGTCATCATATCTGCAGGATTTTCATGAGTACTAATTTTGCTCACAACAATATCACCACGAGCAATAATATCACGAACAAAATGATACCGAACATCAATGTGTTTTGTTCTCTCATGAAACATTTGATCTTTTGTAAGGAAGATGGCACTGATTGTCACAAAATCTGTGTTGATTTGAAGTTCTTCATTGAGCTCACTAAAGAGTCCCTTCAACCAAATAGCTTCTTTACAAGCCTCGTAATCGCCATGTATGTACTCGGCTTGAGTGGTAGACAAAGTATTTGTAGTTTGCAAAGTAGCTTTCCAACTGATTGCACAACCTCCGATTGTAAAGACATAACCCAGTGAGAGATCTTCTTCTATCAAGGTCTCAAAGCAAAATCAGCATCAACATACCCAATGACTCCATCTCTAGTTCTTCCAAAGCGTAAGCAAACATCAGTAGTACCTCGTAAGTATCTTAAAATCCACTTTGAACTACTTTCCAATGTTCTTTACTGGGATTCGCCATGTATCTCGCTAATCAGACCGATTGCATATGATAAATCGAACGTGAACAAACCATAGCATACATGAGAGAACCCATTGCACTAGAGTATGGAACATGTGACATGTACTCAATCTCATCATCGATTGTGGAGACAAAGCCGATGAAAGTCTGAAATGGGCTGCTAAAAGGAGTACTAACGAGCTTAGCACTCTGCATATTGAACACGCAAAGAACTTTCTCAATGTACCCCTTCCGACTTAGGTACAATTTACTTACTTTTCTATCTCTCGAGAATCTCCATACCAAGTATCTTTTTGCTTTGGTCCCAAATCTTTCATCTCAAATTCTTCACTTAGTTGGGCTTTGACCTTTCTTATCTCTCCTTTATTTTTCTTTGCTATCAACATGTCATCAACATAAAAAGTAGATACACAAAAGAACCATCACTGTTTTTCTTAAAGTAAACACAACTGTCAAAACTACTTCTTTTAAAATCATGAGAAGTCATAAATGAATCAAACCTCTTGTACCACTGTCTTGGTGACTGTTTCAAACCGTAAAGGGACTTTTTCAGCAAGCAAACATAGTCCTCCTTTTCTGAGACTGTAAAACCCTCTAGTTGTTGCATGTAAATATCTTCCTCAAGTTCTCCATGCAAAAATGCAGTTTTTACATCTAACTGCTCAAGCTCCAAATCATGTATGGCCACAATACCAAGCAAAGCTCGAATCAAACTATGCTTTACAACTGGGGAGAACATATCTGTAAAGTCCACTCCTGGAATTTGACTGTAACCTTTTGCAACAAGCCTTGCTTTATATCTGGGTTCTTCAACTCCTGGAGTCCCTTCTTTCTTTTTAAACACCCATTTACAGCGAACAACCTTTTTACCTTTAGGAAGTTTCACAAGATCCCATGTTCTGTTTTTATGGAGTGATTCCATCTCCTCTTGCATAGCAAACATCCACTTTTCTGAGTCTTTACAGCTAACCGCCTCAGAATAATTAGACGACTCTTGGTTTGCATCTATATCTTCGGCCACATTTAAAGCATAAGCAACTAGATCAGCTTCGGCATACTTCTTTGGAGGTTTAATTTCTCTTCTAGTTCTGTTTTTGGCGATAGAGTATTGTGGTGAAGAAGCAACTCTATTCTCAATTTTTGTACTGACTTGAGGAGTCGACTCTATATTAATCTGATGCTCCACCTGCTTTTGATTTTCTTTATTGGAAGAGTCTTTAAGAGATAAGTTAGGTAGCATAGCAGTTCCATCAAAAACAACATATCTGCTAATCACAACTTTTCTATTTTCAGGACACCATAACTTATACCCTTTTACACCAGCTTTATAACCAAGAAAAACATATTTAATGGATCTCGGTTCCAATTTTCCATTATCAACATGAGCATACGCAGAGAGCGGTACCCAAAGATCTTTAAATCGGAATAATTAGCGGGATTACGGACCATACCTCTTGTGGAGTCTTTTTCTCAATGGCAATGGATGGAGATCGGTTGATCAAAAAACATGCAGTAGAGGTTGCTTTGGCCCAAAACGACTTTGGTAAGTTGGCATTTGACAACATACATCGAACCTTCTCCATGATCGTTCTGTTCATTCGTTCTGCAACGCCGTTTTATTATGGAGTATGACGAACTGTCAAGTGTCTCACGATCCTTTCTGACTTGCACAGTTTATTAAACTCATCAGAATAAAAGTCTAAGCCATTGTCTGTGCGGAGGTGTTTTATTTGTTTTCCCGTCTATTTTTCAATCATAGTTTTCCAAGACTTAAATACGGAAAACACATCGCTTTTCTGCTTCAGGAAGAATGCCCAAACTTTTCTAGAAAAAATCATCAATAAAAGTTAGCATATAATTAGCTCCACCTCTTGAAGGCACTCTTGATGGCCCCCACAGATCAGAATGAATATACTCCAATGTTTCCTTCGTGTTATGGACTCCTCTGGTGAATCGAACTCTCTTTTGCTTCCCCAAAACACAGTGCTCACAGAACTTCAGTTTGTAAATTCCTTGCCCATCAAGAAGTTTTCTTTTGCTCAATTCTGCCATGCTATTCTCACTCATATGCCCTAGGCGCATATGCCAAAGTTTAGTAATATCATCATCTGACAAGGATGAGGAAGCGACAGCTGTATCACCAATAACAGTAGAACCCTGCAAAACATATAACTTGGCAGTCTTTCTCTGCCCTTTCATCACAACGAGGGAACCTTTGAAAATCTTCAAAATCCCACTTTTAGCTGTGTATTTATACCCTTTTGAATCAAGAGTACTTAACGAAATTAAATTTCTCTTCAATTCTGGAACATGTTGTACGTCACTAAGTATTATGACAACTCCATCAAACATCTTAACTTTAATTGTTCCAACACCTGCGATTTTACACAAAGCATTATTTCCCATCAAAACAACACCTTCAAACACTGTTTCGTGATTTGTAAACCAATCCCGATTGGGACTCATGTGGAAGGTGCAGCCTGAATCAAGTATCCACTCCTCGCTCACTTTAGAATTGTTGACAGAAGCGACTAGAAGTTCACCATCGCTGTAGTCTTCTACAACATCAGCTTCACCGAAATTTTTTAGTTGTTTTCTCTTTTGATTCGCAACCTCCCTTTTAATCTTGTTCTGTAGTTTATAACACTCAGATTTAATGTGCCCTTTCTTCTTGCAGAAGTTACAAGTTTTACCTCTGTTTGGATACTTCGATCTACCCTTAGATTTACCGCGAGGGTTCCGTTCCTGTGTCCTTCCACGATCATCATCAGTATTCCGATCTTGTCTCCCACGAACAATGAGACCCTCTCCCTGAGAGTCGGATTTAACCACAAGATGCTTCATCTTATCATACGAGGTCAAAGAATCATAAACCTTATCAACTGTGAGAGACTCACGGCTATATAAAATCGTATCTCTGAAGGTTGAATAAGACGGGGGCAACGAACAAAGTAGAATCAACCCTAGATCTTCCTTATCATACTGAACCTTCATGGCCTCCAAGTTTGAGAGAATTTCTTTAAACACTGTTAAGTGTTCGTACACAGACGCACCTTCCTCCAAACGATGAGCATAAAGACGTTGCTTCATATGCAACTTACTGGTTAGAGTTTTCGACATACATATTTGTTCTAGCCTCTTCCATAATGTCGCGGCGGTATTCTCCTTCATCACATCCTGTAAAATTTCGTTAGACAAATGCAGATGTAACTGTGTTAACGCCTTTCGATCCTTGCGCTTTTTCTCTTCCTCCGTCAATGTCGAAGGCATCTTATCTGTCCCTAGCAAGGCTTCCTCTAAATCCATTTGTGCAAGAACTGCCTGCATCTTTATCTGCCACAACGCGAATCTGGTGTTGTGATCCAACAGCGGAATTTCATACTTCAAGGACTCCATTACCGTGATCGAGATGAAAAACCCGGAAGCTCGGATACCAATTTGTGAAAAATATAAATGTCGGTAATGACAATATATATCGCAAAGAAAAGAGAAACAAAAAATAAAGAACACACAGATTTTACGTGGAAACCCTTTCGGGAAAAAATCACGGGCAGAGGAGAAGAAAATTCACTATGTCGAATTCGAATCTATTTACAAGAGGAATAGACTATGTCTATTTATAGGCTTGTAAAGCCATATTCTAATAGGAGTGTAGTAAGATTGAAACTCCTTATTCTAATCAATATCCAATAGATGGAGTTTAATAAGGTTTAAAAAACCTTATTTAAAATAAAATAAAAGAAGTGTAGTTCTATAGGAATTCTTCTTTTATTTTATTTTATCATTGTATTTTATTTAAATAAGGATTCGGGTCACTTAATTCTAACAATATCTCCGAATAGCCGAAAATTTTTAATGAGTCAAAATTAAATTGTAATTTTTATAATAATAAAAATATAATTTCATCATTTTAATAATTTATATTTTTATAATTTTTAAAATATTAAATAAAAATTTTATAATTTTTAAGGAGGCTAAAGTGTAATTTTACCTTTACTAATTTAAAATTTTAAAGATTTTAAAGGACATAAATGAAATTTTTTCATTTTAGGGGGGTCAAGGCTCCTGCCAACCTCCTTAGCTACGCCCCTAGCAAAGCAAGAAAATCTTTTTTGGGGGGTCAGAATTAAATTGTATATTTTTATGATAGTAAAAACGCAAATTCATTATTATCTTTCAAAGATAGCTCGATGGTGCGATTTTTTTTTAAAAAAAAGAATGATATCAGTAATAAATTGTTAGAGGCAAAGAAGGGTAATATTGTTGGCAAAGGTCGAGGATTTGGTGGTAAAAATGATTCGAGTAAAAGTGGGAAAGTTCTTAATAAAGCACTTCGGGGCCGGGGCGATAAATTCAAGACCTCTGGTAATTCTCGAATTTCACTCTCAGATTCCATGAATTCTATGGTTGAGCTTATTAATCTTCAAATTGATACTGTTAGTGATTTAGATGCTTCTAAAAGGAATGAGAAAGGTTTACAGGGATCTGCTCTTTCTGATTAATAAGGTTTTGCAAAAAAAATTCCTAGTAGTTTTATATGGATTATCTATATTTTCATGGAATTGTCAAGGATGCGCCAATGTTAAATTTCCGCGTATTTTTCGCAAGTATAATTTAAAATAAAAGCCATATATTATCAGTCTTCTAGAAACAAGAGTTAGTGGCATAAAAGTTGATAATATTATTTCTAAATTAGGCTTTCATTTTTCCCATCGTGTAGAAGCTGTTGGATTCTCAGGAGGAATTTGGATAGGTTGGAAAGATTCGGTTCGGGTTGAGGTGGTCCATAACCATCCCCAATTTAGTTTGGTCAGAGTCTTCGGCAACTCTCAACAACACTCTATATTTATCGCTTTTGTGTACGTAGCCCTAACAGATAGAAACGAAAAATGCTTTGGGAAGGTCTATATGCTACTATTCTTATTGGAGAGACTCCCTGGTTAGCTATTGGGGACTTTAATGCCATTTTATCTAACAGTGAGAAGAAAGGTGGAAGGGTCAGAGGGGTGAGGTGTTCGCTATTTGGGGAATTTATGGATACTGCGGCTATGCATGATTTGGGTTTTTGTGACCCTTCCTTTACTTGGCACAGAGGGGAGATTTTTGAGAGATTAGACATGGCTATTGGAAACAGAGCTTGGCTTAACGAATTTCCTAGAACGATAGTTACTCATCTCCCAAGGCTTAAATCTGATCACATACCACTTCTTCTTTCAATGAGACCAGAGCTTAGAATTCCCAAGGAGCGTCCATTTAGATTCCTAACTAGATGGTTGGAGCATCCAAGGTTTCCAAATTTTGTTAAGGATCAATGGGGGTTTCATGGAAATTTGGCAAATTCATTTTCTAATCTTTTTGTAGGACTCAATAAGTGAAATACAACAGTTTATGGTTATTTAAACACTCACAAAGATAGTTGGTGAACAAAATCTCTAGTTTACAAAGGAAGTTGGAGGTTTCTAATTCTAGTTCACTCATTCATTTAGTGATGGAAATCCGTGAAAAGTTGGAAAATGTCCTCCACCATGAGGAACTTCTGTAGAAACAAAAATCCAGATGTGGGTGGTTGAATTTGGGGGACCATAATACCAAGTTTTTTCATTATCGTACCCTACAAAGAAGGAAATGTAAATGTATTGGTGCTCTGAAAAATGAAGATGGTTCTTGGATCTATGATGATGAAGCCCTTCAACTCAGAGCTATAAACTTCTTTCAGAAGCTGTATGGCGACCAACCTGGACACATGGGTATGTTACCTTCTAATTCTTTCTCTATTCTGGATAATTGTGATTATCAATTTTTAGGAAATGAGGTGTCAAATGACGAGATCAAAGCAGCCATTTTCAATATGGCACCATTGAAGGCTCCAGAAAGTGATGATTTCTAGGCACTATTTTTCCAGAAGCTATGGGACTTAATTGGTCTAGAGATTTGTGAATGGGTAAAAGAGGTTTTTGTTGGTAAGAGTATTGAGCCTGAATTGAATAACACATTGTTAGTTTTCATTCCTAAAGTCCCTAGTCCCGAGAACTTTTCTCAATTTCGTCTGATTAGTTTGTGTTCTGGATGTATAAATTTAGAATAAAGTCATTGCTAACCGTTTTAAAATATTTTTTGCTAAGATCATTGGTCGGGAGCAGGCAGGATTTATTGCAGGATGTAACATTACAGATAATATCCTAATTGCCCAGGAGGTCATACATTCGATGTGGAGTAAACATAGGAACAAGAATTAGATGGCAGTCAAAATTGATCTTGAAAATGCATATGACAGAGTCCGATGGGAGCCCATTGGGGCTTCTCTCCAGGCTGCAGGTATTCCTAATATGCTTATTAATGTTATAATGTTTGCTATTACGAATTCTACCATGCAAGTGCTATGGAACGGAGCTCAAACGCAGAAGTTCAAGCCTACGAGGGGTATTCGTTAGGGATGTCCACTTTCGCCTTACCTTTTTATTCTCTGTATGGAATGGTTGGGACATAGTTTTCATCAATCCATAGAAGGTGGCCTTTGGCAGCCTATTAGATTATCGAGATTTGGCCCATCTCTTTTACATTTTTTCTTTATAGACGGTCTTGTCATTTTTGGTCATGCAGATGCTCAACAGATCCGGGCACTCAAAGACATTCTAGAGAGGTTCTGTGGGTATTCTGGGCATCAGATCAATGCTCGGAAGACTGAAGTTTATTTCTCCAAAGGAGTGACTGATGCCATGGGGCTACAATTGAGTGAAACCCTTGGATTTCACAGGGTTCACAATCTAGGTACATATCTGGGTGTTCCTAACTACTTCATGCAGTCCATGATGATTCCTAAAAGTTTGTGTGATGAGATTGAACGCATTGTCAGGCAGTTCATTTGGGGTTTATCTGAAGGTCATTAAAATGTGTTGTTGGTTAATTGGGAGTCTGTTTGTCAACCTTGATCTTGTGGAGGACTTGGCATTAGACATTTGAGAGACCAGAATACTTCATTCATGATGAAGATAGGGCACAACTTAGTCTCCAAAAAGGATGATTTATGGGTTCGAGTTCTTAGGTCCAAATATGGTATGAAAAAAGGCTTTACCTGATAGGATTTGGTGAGGAAATTGTTCCACTCTTTGCAGAGTTGTCTCAAAGGTATGGCCCTTAATTCGATAAAATTTGTGTTGGTCAATTGGTAATGGAAACAGCATAGATGTTGGAGAGATCTATGGATTCCAGATGTGGGCTCTTTGATTGATCATATTTCGGGCCATAGTAATATTAACATAGATTACATGCTTAGTGGAATGGTAAATTAGGAGAGGTCTTGGAATCTGGATCTTTTTCGTATATGGTTGCTAGAAGGAATTGTTAGGCGCATTGTGAGTATTCCCCCACCTCACCCATCTGCAGTCCCTGACAAGATTTTTTTAGACTAGGAATTCAAATGGTATTTTCTTTTTAAATAGTGCTTACTGGCATATTCGGGAAAGGAACTAGAGACCAAAGGATATACAATGGAATCTTCCATGGAAATTTTAGGAACCCCAATGAGTCAGATTCTTCTTATGGCTTGTTTTAAATCAGAAGCTGCTGACTAATGTGGAGCATGTTAAGAGAGGGATAGGGTATGATAGCTCTTGTGGTATATGTGGTAACCATTCTGAAGATATTTTGCATGTTACTGGAGACTGTCCGACAGCTAAAGAAATCTGGATGCTAGCTCTTCCAAATGGAATTAGTGGGCGCTTCTTTGTTGGAGACCTTTTGTAATAGCTTGAACTTGGGCCTAGTCGGAACAGTGGTTTCGGGACCACAAATTCGATGAGGAAAAATTTATTTTATTATATTTTTATGGTCTACAATTTCACGGAATGATTTGTGGAAATTTCATTCGAAAATTTCGACGTTTGGGCACTCAATTTAGTCAAAATGACTAAATTGTAAAAAGTGCAAAAGTTGAGTTCTACATGTTAGAGGTGTCCAGCTGTTATGAAATTTTAAATTGGAGGTCATTAAATGGTAACTAGACCATTGGTTAATTTTTTTGGACAAAAATGGACATGAAATAGGTGAAATAGAATATTTTTAAGTTAGGGGCATTTTGGTCATTTAGTGATTAAATGATTAAATAAACAAAATTAAAAGCCAATTTTTGTCCATCTTCAACCCCATGGCCGAATTTCACAAGGGGAAACCATGGCTAGGGTTTTTCAAGCTTCCAAGCTCGATTGTAAGTCTGTTTCTAGCCAGATTTTTAATGATTTTTACGTTTTTGAAATCCTCGTAACAAGATCTATCTATTTCTACCACTAATTTGAGATATGGTTAAAGTCTAGGGTTTTTAACCATGATAAATATGTGTGTATTTTTGTGTTTAATGGTAGAAAATGCATGTTTATGGTTAGTGAAATGACTTTTACCAAGTTATTTTCGGTGAAAATACATAAAAGGACTAATTTGTAAAAGTTATAAAACATGTCATAAAAGTGTGTTTTAATGGAAATTGTGGGCTGTTATAGTTATGAAAATGGTTCAGCTAGGCTTAAAGTACAAAGAAATTGAATGAAAATTATTTTACGAGCCTAGGGGAAAAATCGTAAATATGTGAAACTTTAAGGGCAAAAATGTAATTTTTCCATAATATGATTTTTGGGTCACATTGAATAATGTGACTAATAAATAAATTAAATGTGATATTATAGACTAAGGAAAACGAGGTTTGGAACTAGAACGAGGGAAAAAGAAGTAATTAACGAATAAGTCATTTTCACCGATTTTGCTTTCGAGGTAAGTTTGTATGTAAATAATGCATCGTTTTTACTTATGTTTTTATGTTTTGATATATTTTATGAGATGTGGCTGAATATTGAATGAAATTGACAAAGTATCGAAATGTGAGAAATTTCCCTGTTAAACCTTAGGAATAAAATAGGATACAAGTGACATGTCACTAGGGACCTATACGAAATCTATGTGAAATTGTGACTAAGTGAATCTGGTTGCTGGTCTTAAGTTCTACCAGTGGTTGGGTATACCGGCATGTGTTGCGGATACCTGACAGCTTGTGTAAGCAGCACTGAGTAGTAACGAATGACTGACAGCTTGTGTGAGCAGACCCGTGAAAGTGAATAGCTAGAGAACGAACCTCTATGTGAAAAGTGATGTGAAATAGCTTTGTCTACAAGTGTGGCACTTATGTGCAAACTTCCGATGTATCCAATAATTTTTCGATGTGTTCAACGGGAAAATGACTAAGTGTAATTGAATGTGATTATGTGATGAACAAGTGCAGGTACATGTGTATATATATTCATGAGCAATGTGCTCAATATGTGATCGAACTTTGGTAAGGTTGATATGGAGTAAGTGTTACAATGAAGACTTGTAGATATTTGATGATGACTAGCTATTGGCATGGCTAATTATGGATATACTTTAGTGTTATATGTGTGTAAATTAGAATTAATACAAAGAAAACATGATAGAGTAAAATTAGCAATAAAACAGTTTTGGGACAGCAGCAGTTATATGTATTTGAAAAATCACCAAAAATGGTGGAAATTGAATTAGAAGTTGAATAATATATGAAATTAAAGCTTATTGAGTCTATTTCCACATAAAATAAACGGTGTAAGCGAAAGAATTTCATATTCTGAGATATTTGAATTTTTATGAGACAGAGTTAGAATGATTTCGGAATCCCCTGTTCCGAATGATTTCGGAATCCCCTATTCTGACTTGGGAAAATCATTAAAAATTGTACCAAAATAATAATGGGTTATAATTTACATGATTAAAATCCTTAATGAGTCTATTTTCAAAAGAAACAAACGGGCACATCATCTGAATCCCGTACGAGGAGATAATTAATTTTAGTGAAGAGGGGTCAGAACTGTCAGACAGCGGAACATGGGTGAATTTAATGAATAAATTATACTTATTGGCTTAACCAAAAATTCTTAAAATTTTATGGTAAGAATATATGTGAGTCTAGTTTCAGGGAAAATTTTTGGATCTTAATTTGGAGTTCCGTAACTCAAGATATAAATGATTTAGTGACTGTGACTCGAGTAGACAGCTTGAGATGAACATGAGTAAATAGTGGAACTATGTGCAATTATGATAGTATTATCTTGAGAACATATTGTGAAGACTTATAAAAGCATGTTAATGAATTAATTATTATTTACATACCTACTTACTAAGCTATAATGCTTACCCCCTTCCTTTCCTTTTTCCTATAGTGTCACAGATGCTAGCTCGAGTTGGAGGTCGTCGGAGATTCTATCACACTAACAAGTTATTGATTGGTATTGTATAAACTATTTTCAAGTATTTTTAAGTCTATGGCATGTATAGGGACTTGATTATGTGTGTATATGTTAATATGAGTTGGCCTAGAATGTTGGCCTATGTTATTAGAAGGTTATTGTTGTATAAGGCCGTTTAATGTGGCTAATAATTGTTATGTTATAAGTCTATGATGATGCATTTCAAGAATTTGTATGCTTGCATATGTTGGATGAGTAAATGTGTGATAATTATGAGTGGTAAATGTGATTGGTTGTGTAAGTTGCATGATGTGAATGGTTAAGTGTGTGTGTGTGTGAGATTATGCATGATGAATGTGGTTTGTAAATGGTATGTGGATGTCTTAGTGTGGGTGTTTGAAAGCTTAATAATACCATGTTGTGTGATGATAAATCTGTATAAGTGTATAAGTGTTTTGGGGAGGCAAAGGGCTTGGTAAATAATCTTACTTGTGGTCACACGGGCAGCCACACGGCCATGTGCCCAGGGTGTGTGAAGTCTGCACTTGATTTTTGGAAATTCGAAACGCCACACGGCCTAACACACGGGCATGTATCTCAACTGTGTGAAGGACATGGCCTTGGACACGGGCGTGTGCCCCTGTCTTTCAAGAAATTTTTTAATGCTTTCAAAAGTTCTCGGTTTAGTCCTGGACCACTTCCAAGGTATGTATCGGGCCTCGTAGGACCTATTTAGGGACTCAAAGATAAAAATTTGAAAAGTTTTAATTTGGATGAAATTTTATGACTCGGTTTAATACGTTTACAAGTGTATGTGTTGGAGACCTTTTCTAGTGGTTAAAGGCTAATTTGCAGAATAATGCCATATCAGTTGACAGCGAGGTAAACATATCTAGGCGGAAGGAACAAAATTTAGCACACCAGACACCAAATAGTTGGATCAGCCTTTGCACTGATGGGGCGGTTCAGTTTGCTTCTGAAAATGCTGCAGCGGAAGGGGGGAGGAGTCATAAGGAATGGAGATGGAGAGTAAATTATGGGGTACAACAGAAACTTGGGCAAGGGTTCAATTTTTTATGCTAAATTATAGGGTATACTTGATGGTTTAACCCTCATCCAGAACATGAGCTATGATGGTGTGAAAATTGAATTTGATAATGTGGAAGCGGTCAAAGCCATTCAGGATTCATCTCCGACAAGTTCGAACTTTGCTCTCATTAGACGTATTCAGTACATGTTGATGAACATAAAATCGTGGGTCATTAATCATCTTCCTAGAGAACGTAACAAAACAATTGGCTGCTTGGCCAAATTAGCTTTGGTAACAAACCAATGATTGAAGAAGCATTTTGTAGTTAGTTTATTTATTTGCTTTACCTACGAAAAAAAACGGTACAAAAGCTCTTGAAATCTGATAAAAAAAATCAATTAAGTCATTGAGCTTTCAAATTTTAGTAAAAAGTTAGACACTTAAAAAAATATTTAAAAACTTTTGTGTTTGAGATGATCTTGGACAATCATTTATTTAGTTTATTTTAGACTTAAAATTTTTTAAATTATAAAATTTTAAAAAGATATTTTTAAAAAGAATATTAAAAATTTATAAATATATTGAGTAAAACTCAAAAAGTTCAAAAACAAAAATTATAAAAAATCATTTAAAAATTTAAGTCCATAATATGGACATTATGGTTGGCCAAATTCAATATGAATCTAGATAGCCATTTGTACATATTTGTTTAGGATGATTTTTCTAAAATATATAAAATTGTACTCGTACCTTTTAGGCTATATAAAAATAAAAATAAAAATTGATTTAGAGAAAAAATATATCTTTTTTATTATTAAATTTAAAAAAGTCTTAAATGTAAAATATAATCAAATAATTCGAAGAATGAATAATTTAAAATTTATTAAACTAATATAATTTTTAATAAATTTCAAATTTTTAATGAGCCAAAAATTGGGAAAACTTAAAAAAAAAAAAAAACCCAAGAATAACATAAATATTGAAGAAGCTTCAAATGATAAAAAAAAATGACTAAGGGTTGGGGAAAATTAGAAAGTTCCAAATATGGAGATTGAATGTGTTGAGGAAGCTCATAAAAATCTAAAAGTTGAAGAAACTTTAAGAAATAAAAAATGAGGGTGTAATGTGTTGGTAAAGTTAAAGAAACCTAAAAATTGAAATGAGATGTGTTGAGTTGAAACCAAAAATGGAAAGAAAAAAAAGTTAATAGTAAGAAATCTAAAAATAAAATGAGAAACATGAAATAAAAAATAATATGAGAAATTCTTAAATGGAAATGAGAGATAAAGGAATCTAAACAATAATTTTTAAGGATTTGAGCAATGGGTTTTTTTTATCTGTTCTTAAATATTGTGCTAATTGTTAACGTCGATTCATTGTTTGTTAAACTTGTAGAATGAAATGAGTTTGACTCACTAGCGGGTGAATTAAGTTATGTGATGTGTGAATTACAAAACATGAACTTGTGCTCCAAGATATTTTTCGATACTTAAAGACAATATTTTAGTAGAGAGAAATGAAGTTAAAAGTGATGATAGAGTAAAAATGTATTTTTGTGTGTGGTCATATATGAGAAAGAGGTCGAAGCTTAACATTTATAATAGATTTATGGGCTGTCGAGATCTAAATATTACTTTATGATTCGTTGATGCAGTTTTTCTTATTCTTTAACAATGTTGGCAGTACATTTATCATTTGTTTTTGTTAATTATGTAGCACCTTGTAATTATTGAAGAAAGATGAAATCATCATGTACCACTTGACACTATTTATGTTTAAAAAACAAACTATTATTTTTGGGGCTTACATAGATCCAGGTCCATTTTATTTGGGGATTAGTTGTCTCCTCTTTAAACTAGTGGTTTGAAATGAATTTGCTTGTTTCAAGTATGCAGTTGTTACTGGGGCAAACAAGGGTGTTGGACTTGAAATATGTAAGCAATTAGCTCAAGATGGGATCATGGTGGGGTTAACTGCTAGAGATGAGAAAAGAGGTCTTGAAGCTCTTGAAAGTCTAAAATACTCTGGACTCTCGGATTATCTAATTTTTCACCAGTTCGATGTAGCAGACCCTGAAAGCATTGCTTCTCTGACAGATATTGTGAAGAAACAATTTGGGAAGCTGGATTTCTTGGTATCAATTATCCAACTTACATGCCATAATTACCCGAACCCTAATTTTCTATGACAAGATTTTATTAAAACCTTCTTCTTTTGCAGGTTAACAATGCTGGGATATTAGGTGCAACCTTTTCGATTGCTCCCGGTACTGAGGTTTGTTGGCTAAACTACCTTTATAAAAGAAAGCATGTGTCACGACCTAACCTATTGGGTTATGAATACTTCATTGTCTTATTATTTTTCTTTAACTCAAAAGGAGATGGTGGTTAAGAACTCTATGTTGGCATTAAAGGTTCATGATTCAAGTTTTGATTGTAACACTCCTCTCTCAATTTCGAATGTACCAAAAGAGAAATTGTATTAACGCACGTTTTCAAAAGGCTAAGATCCACTCCATTACTTTTTCATCTATATGAAAAAATAATGGAGTGTACATCACATATTCAAATCTAATGTATAGTGCACTATAGGTAGAGGTTCATCTGAGGGCGGGTAAAACTTTGATAGATTTATAGGTACTCAAAGAAACAATAAAGACATAGTCGGATGGGATTGTGTCATGATAGCTTGTTACAAATGTAGGTAAATTCGCGTGATATATGGAGTAAAGCGACTGATGACAAATACGAGTTAGCCGAAGAATGCCTAAAAATTAACTACTATGGCGCTAAAAGAACTGCCGAAGCACTTATTCCATTGCTGCAACTATCCGACTTACCAAGGATCGTAAACGTTTCCTCCTCAATAGTCATGCTGAAGGTAGAATCCCGAGTTACTGTAAAATCCCAATTCAGATCATAAGCTTCAAAAATGGTTGATGGAAAAGTTTCTTTGTTACAGGGTAAAGGTGAAAAGCTTAAAGAGAGTAAACAGGTGTTACAACAGACGAGAAACTGAATGACTTAATAACCGAGTATCTAAAAGATTTTAAGGAGGGCTTACATGGAAGTAAAGGATGGCCAACCTTCATCTCTGCCTATACTGTCTCAAAAGTAGCACTTAATGCCTACACTAGGATTCTGGCAAACAAGTACCCAGATTTCTGCATCAACTCTGTTTGCCCTGGAACCTGGATATGCCAAAACTGATATAAACCTCAACACTGGTACAATAACTGCTGAAGAAGGTGCTGTGGCTCCTGTTAAGTTGGCATCGTTGCCTAAAGGTGGTCCTTCTGGTCTCTATTTTGTGAAGGGTGAGCCTGCAAGTGCGGAACCTTGATGATCGACACCAGGACGACGGTAAAATGAAAATGGACAACAAATCTGGTTGCGAAATGCAAATTTGTTCTGTAAATTCCCACTTTATGTGTGGTTTAATTAGTTACTTGTTCACGTTATATCTGAAAACTTCTGTTATAAGTTGCAATATATGGCAATTTTAGTTTTAGTTTATCCATCAAAATACTTAGTTTTACCACAAAGATGGTTGCTTTTGATGAGAATTGATTTTTATGAACAAAAGAGAACTTTCTGCCTCGAAACTGACATTGTTGCCCACAGATGCCGGTTTCCTGGGGGTGTTGGACATTTAAAAATAATAGTATGTTATTATTGAAAATAATTTTTAATGTTTTGTGCCCCCACAAGGCGGCTGGTGGTTAAGTGGGGATTTGGTTGATTTGAAATGTCTTGTTGACTGAGGTACCACAAACGTGTTTCTACTTTATTATTTATGGTACTTAAAGATTGCCTATATATGAATCTCTAAAACCCTATGAAAAGATTATTACCTTCTTTAATTTATCAGATCATCATTTTCAAACTTCAGACTAGAGAGGGTCTTTTTACTTCACATCATCAATGGCAGAAGTGACCCGGAGGTACTACCTTTTTTCTTCACACACCATGAAATGTCTCTTCAATTTTTCTTCAAATTCCATGCTGTTGATGTATTTCTTTTAGGCTTGGAAAATAGAGTGAGATAGGTTTTGTAGTTGGTGAACTAGGCTCTGTGGCTATCTTGCTGGATTTTGTGGTGTGTTACTATAAACTGCAAAATAGGGGTGAGTTAAGACGCGTCGTAGTTTATGTGTTGGGATGCTTTCTTATGCTTAACTCGGTATTTTAGTACAGAAAATGTAAGGTTGGAAATGGAGTAAAAATATATTGGAGAAGATGTTAAAGCCGATTTATGGGCTACTCAAATCTGAATATTGTTCTTTGATTCCCTAATTTAACTTTTCCTATTATCTTGCGATGTTAGTAATACATTTTTCATGTGTTTTCTTGAAAGGTGTAAATCCTTGATTTAATGTGATAAGAAATCGTATTTAAGTTATTTGATTCGAGAAAGATTGATTCAGATGTGATCTGTAAAGAAGAAATAAACAAATTTAGAAATAAAGAAAATAAAAAACACTAAAAGAACAAAGAAAAAATAAACAAAAATTATAAAAATAAAATAAAATATGGAACGAATAAACCGATAGATATGGTGGATAGATAGATAAATGTCCAATTGAAACCTTTAAGATATAAATTTTAACAAACTCGATTAATGACTTTAATCAGCCCTCCAAGAAATAATCCAAATCGAATGAAGAATCATTGGCAATTTGAATAATAAATTCTCACGACTCCTTGAAAAAGATCGAAAAGAAAACTACTTCAAAAACCATAAGAAAGAAATCTTACACAAAAAAATAACTCTAATTAACCTCAACAAAAAGAAGTTTTAAACTAGATTTTCTTATTTGATTAAGAAATATAAAACTCAAATACTTAAAAATATCTAAAATTCAAAATAAATAAATAATAAAATAATAATACCTAATAAATACAATATTAGTCTCGTATATAATAAAAATTAAGCCTAAAAATCGAACCCAATATGTTTTAAAAGTCTGAAACTCGTAATTTTATAATAATCCCGTCCAGAAATTTTGCTCGCTCGGTCTTCACTAAAACAGTCATAACTTGAGTTCTCGAACTCTAAATCGAGTAATTGAAAGTGTGTTTCGAAGCAAATAGATAGATCTTTGAACACTATGAAGATATCTCAACCCAAAAATGCTTATATCCCATTCAAAAAGTTGTCACAAGTCGATTGATTTTTCAAACTTGAAAATTGACAGCTTTGATGAATGGAATTTAATAAATTTCACATCATCCGTGCATGTATCACAAGGTGTAAAAAAGCTCCCAAATTTTGGTTAAAAAATTAGGGTAAACTACAAAAATAGTTTGTCTTTAGTTCTATTTTGGTCACCCAAATTATTATTATTTTATTTAGTCACTCAACTTTTTGAAATAAAATATTTTAGTCACTCTCTCATTAGTTGCTATTAGATAAGTGACGGGAAGTTGACGTGAGACTTTTTTTTCTTAGTCTAATAACAAGTTTAACTCTCCAATATTTACACATTCTATTAATTTAATCTTAAATTTAAAAAATTCTATAAATAGAATCAAATTCATAGTTGGATGACTATTTTTGTAGTTTACCCAAAAACGATTAAGTCCCTCCGAAAAAAAAAAAAGCACACTCAATTAAACTCTCATGTATTGAAATTGCAGTTCAACAAAAAAAATAAATTTTTTTAAATAATTCAAAATTAAAAAATATTTTAAAATGTTATGTTAACAATGAATCTTTGAATCTAAACAACCACTTATTTAAGTTGATTCTAAATTTGAAAATTTTTAAATCATATATATATATTTAAATTTTAAAAAAAAATTATAAATTTGTAAAAAAATATATATTAAAATTTTTTAAAAGTATTTAATAAAATTCAAAAAAGAATATAAAAAAAATTTAAAAGTTTAAGTTCAAAATGAATCTAGACATATAATTGTCCAAATTCAATCTAAATCTAAACAATCATTTGTCCAGATTCGTTTAAGATAATTTTATTAAAATATATAAAATTTTTAAAAATATTAAAAATTATTTTTCTTCGTGTAGAATTAACACCGCAAAATCAATGTCACAGAATAATGATGACTACATCATTGTCACAGAATTGTTCTCCTTAATTGTGTAAAGCATTTTATTTGTTGAAGAAAATGAATTCATTATGTTAAACAAATAAACTATTATGTTGGGGGGTTACATAGATCTAGGTCCATTTTAATTGAGTATTAACTGCCTTCAATGGTTTGAAATGAATTTACTGGTTTCAGGTATGCAGTTGTAACTGGGGCAAATAAGGGTGTTGGATTTGAAATATGTAAGCAATTAGCTCAAAATGGGATCATGGTGGTGTTAACTGCTAGAGATGAGAAAAGAGGTCTTGAAGCTCTTGAAAGTCTAAAACACTCTGGTCTCTCAGATTATCTAGCTTTTCACCAGCTCGATGTAACAGACCCTGAAAGCATGCTTCTTTGGCAGATTTTGTGAAGAAACAATTTAGGAAGTTGGATATCTTGGTACCAATTATCCAACTTATATGCCATAATTAGCATAACACTGATTTTCTATGACAAGATTTTCTTAAAACATTGATTTTTTTGCAGGTTAACAATGCTGGGATATTAGGTGTAACCTTTTTGTTTACTCCTGGTACTGAGGTATGTTGGCTAAACTACCTTTATTACAGAATGCCTGTGTCACGAACTAACCTATTGGGTCATGAATACGTAATTGTCTTAAAGTTTTACTATGTAAATGTACGCGTGTCTTCACATATTCGAATCAAACGTAAAGTGCACTATAGTAAAGGCACTGCTGAGGGTGGTAAAACTTTGATAGATTTATGGCTAGTCAAACGAACAATAAAGACATAATCGGATGGGGTTGTGTCATGACAGCTTGTTACAAATGTAGGTAAATGATATAGAGAGTGAAGTGACTGATGGCAATTACGAGTTAGCCGAAGAATGCCTAAAAATTAACTACTATGGCGCTAAAAGAACTGCCGAAGCACTTATTCCATTGCTGCAACTATCCGACTTACCAAGGATCGTAAATCTTTCCTCCTCTGCAGTCATGCTGAAGGTAGAATCCCGAGTTCCTGTAAAATCCCATTTCAGATCATAAGCTTCAAAAACGGTTGATGGAAAAGGTTCTTTGTTACAGGGTATAGGTGAGAAGCTTAAAGGAGTGTTAACAGGTGTTACAACAGAGGAGAAACTGAATGACTTAATAACTGAGTATCTAAAATATTTTAAGGAGGGCTTACATGGAAGTAAAGGATGGCCAACCTTCATCTCTGCCTATACTGTCTCAAAAGCAGCACTTAATGCCTACACGAGGATTCTGGCAAACAAGTACCCAGATTTCTGCATCAACTCTGCTTGCCCTGGATATTGCAAAACTGATATAAACCTCAACACTGGTATCATAACTGCTGAAGAAGGTGCTGTGACTCCTGTTAAGTTGGCACTGTTGCCTAAAGGTGGCCCTTCTGGTCTCTTTTTTGTGAACGGTGAGCCTGCAACTCCGGAACCTTGATGATCAACACCACGACGACGGCAACAATGCAATCTCAACTTAGATGAAATGCAGCAGTAAAATGAAAATGGACAACAAATCTTGTTGCGAAAAGCAAATTTGTTCTGTAAATTCTCACTTTATGTGGGTCAATTATACTAGTTTGTGGTTTAGTTCGTTATTTTTCACGTTATATCTGAAATTTTGTGTTATAAGTTGTAATATGGGAGTGGACCAACTTTTGAATCTAAACATATATATGGCAGTATTGGTTTTAGTTTCTCCATTAAAATACTTGGTTTTATCACAAAGATGGTCGCTTTTAATGGGAGTTGATTTTTATGAACGAAAGAGAGCTTTCTGTGGGTCCTTGCCCGCTGCTTGAAATTGACATTGTTGCCCACACAAGCCGGTTTCGTGGGGTGTGTTGAACCGCTATTTGGATATCTTTTTGGGGGAATATTATATACCACAAAAAAAAAAGGGACATGAAGAGCAGAGCTTGTGAAAAGATCAGATTTTTCAACCTTCTTTATTTTCTGTTATTGTTGACATTCAACTTTTACCCAAATCTGTAAAAGCTGATATCTCCAGCAGCAAAGAGAGTTCTTCTCTACTTTCTCCACAATATCTATGGCAGAAGTAACAAAGAGGTACTGCTTTTTTTGTCTTTCTTCACACACCAGCTATATATGTTAAGTTTTCAACTCTCTGAACCAAATTTGTTCAACTTTCTTCTCAGATATGCAGTGGTTACTGGTGCAAACAAGGGAATTGGATTGGAAATATGTAAGCAGATGGCTTCAAAAGGAACCATGGTTGTTTTAACAGCTAGAGATGAGAAGAGGGGTCTTGAAGCTGTTGATAAGCTGAAAGATCTTGGCCTGTCTGATAATGTAGTTTTTCATCAGCTTGATGTTGCAGACCCTGCTAGTGTTGCTTCTTTGGTGGATTTCATCAAAACACAATTCGGAAAGCTTGATATCCTGGTATTTTTTCATCAAAACGCTACATTTCTTTTTTTAGTTTACTTCTTTCCCAAGTTCATAATTTGACTGTTGTCACTTGTGCAGGTGAACAATGCAGGGATTGGTGGCGTCAAAAGTGATTTTGAAGCTCTTAGAGCTGCAGGCTTTGGTAAGGTAGTCTCCTATCAATCCACTTGGTTTCCATTAACCACAGTAGAGAATTGTCTCTTCAGTCCGTAGTTAATGTTTGAGAGATTCGAAGAGATTGCAGATGATGGGATCTGAATCCCTGAATTCATTGTCACATTTTAACTATAGCTGCATAAGTTAACTAAGTAAAGCCCTGGGTTTATGTTTTTCGATACTAGACTATAGCAGGTCAGCCTTTTGGAATTTGGATGGACCTAATAATCCCACACTTGGTTTAGTATCAACCCTTTATCCTAAACATATTTTTTGATTGCTTGGGGATTATAGCTACTAAGTGGTAAGTATTTAGTGATAGAAAGTATATCCAAAAGAACTATCCTGAATGCTCAAAGATGTTTAGAACACCTCTTGTAAATGAGTAAGCTTCTTCCCTCGTTGATGCAGCCTGGTGCACAACCAAACTGGGGTAGTCTACTGACTCAATCACCAGAGTTATCCGAGCAATGCCTTCAAACAAACTACTACGGCGCCAAAAGAATGTGCGAATCACTTATTCACCTTCTCCAGCTATCCAGTTCACCGAGAATTGTAAATGTTTCTTCTTCTATGGGGAAGTTAAAAGTAAGATGAAAATAATCAATTGCTGGGATCATAGGTTTCAGCCTAAATTTTCTTGTTGTGTCTCAGAATGTATCGAACGAATGGGCGAAAGCAGTCCTGAGTGATGCTGAGAATCTTACAGAAGACAAGGTGGATGAGATATTGAGCCAGTATATGAAAGATTTCGAGGGTTCATTGCAAGAGAAGGGTTGGCCTGCTTTTATGTCAGCGGTCAGCCTACATACTGTCTAAAGCAGCCATGAATGCCTACACAAGGATCCTGGCTAAGAAATATCCAAATTTCATCATCAACTGTGTCTGCCCTGGCTTTGTGAAAACAGACATAAACTTCAATAGTGGGATCTTAAGTGTTGAAGAGGGTGCAGAGAGTCCTGTGAGATTAGCATTGTTGCCTAATAATGGCCCTTCTGGTCTCTTCTTTGTTAGGAAAGAAGAGTCAGAATTTTAATCAAAGCTTGCTTGATTCAAGTAAGTTAAGCTTGTGAAGAAGTGTTTGAGTGTTGTGTGGTTGGCGTGTAAAGTTACAGAAAAATCTAATAAAAGCATTTGGAAGAATAAGAGTTATGATATTTGTAAAATAATAATGTAATCGACATTGCTTGTAACCAGACATGCAATGATCTAATTGGCCAAAATATTTGTCAACAATATTATTGTTCTTGTTGCAGTTTCAAGCTCTGAAGATACAATGGAACAATGCTAAAATGCTAAGTTGTAGCGTTTTATCCGAATAATTTGTCAAAATGGTGAAAACTTGTCAATTCAAAACTTGCAATTGCAAGCACTATTGTATCACGATTCTTTGACTATAATCATTGCATATACAAAAACAGGATTAAACCAAATTAGGATCAAATCCTCTTATAAAAACAAATAAATGCACACTAGTGGTTTAACAACTAACAAGACTAGACTTTTTGATTGTTGCCAAAATTAAGCTTTGTTACAATTGACCCGGTATTTATCAAAAGGAGCAATGTTTAGATGGAGGGCATAGCACAGAAAAGCTAGTCTATAACATTGCTACTCAAGAAAAAGCTTCATATGAACATTATGGCAGTCTCAGAACCTTGAATCTACACTCATTCAATGTATTTCGTTATGGCAAAACAGAACTGCCACTATGATAACATTTGTATAAAGAGTCTTATTTGTAAAGGATTAGCCGAGCAAGTTTGTTTAGGGAATGCAGTCAAAGGGAGAGTCTAACCAGCAACATAGACAAGTTGCCACAAGTGCAACTTGAGTCAAATGGATAAAATTCTCAATTGAGGTTATATGCCCTCTTTGCTGAACTGACTGTGTTAGAGAGAAGCATTGCAATTGTCATAGGACCTACACCCCCTGGAACTGGAGTAACGGCTGCAGCAATCTTGCAGGCCTCGTCATAACAAACATCTCCAACCAACCGATATCCTCGAGGACTAGTTGCATCCTTTCACATGGAACAACATATTACTTGTCAGTTAACTGAGGGGGGAAGGGATTCCAGAAAAAAGTGAGCGACTCTAAAGTCTCACTAACCAAGTCAGAAGAGGACACAAATAAGAAAGAAAAGAATGAAAATGTCCACCAACCTCAACTGGATTTATTCCAACATCAATAATAACAGCACCTGGCTTTATCCAGCTACCTCTCACCATATTTGGCTGCCCCACAGCAGATATTATGATATCTGCTTGTCTTGTAATTTCCTCAGGATTCTTGGTTCTAGAATGGACAATAGTTACAGTAGCATCTTCCCTCTACCAATATCAAGACACTGTTAGTGGGGTAAAAAGAAATATGAAATTATGTGTCCAGAGATAATACAAATGAGCAGGAGAAGAGTCATTACTTGCAGTAACAGAGCTGCAGGCATTCCAACGATATTACTCCGACCAATTACAACAGCCCTCTTTCCTTTAATATCAACACCATATCTATGCAATAGCTCTATGCATCCTTTAGGAGTACATGGAACGAACAAGGGTTCTCTACCTCGCATGGCAAGACGACCAATGTTCAATGGGTGGAAGCCATCCACATCTTTCTCAATCGTAACAGCATTTAAAATGTTCTGCTCGTTCATATGCTGGTGGAAATCCATGAAGCAGAATTAAGAGCCATGATTACTTTCAAGCATGCAAACCCCATATAGTACATATAGTATGATTGACATAAAGAGGATAAACATGCAGGTTTTCAAAATTAGATTAGAATCATACAGAAGGTAGAGGCAATTGAACAAGGATGCCATGAACCGAAGGATCACCATTGAAGTCCGAGATATACTTGAGAACTTCTTGCTCAGAAGCATCATCAGGTAAATTTACTTCAAACGACTTAATCCCTACAGATTCACAAGCTTTTTTCTTGTTCCGCACATAAGTAGCAGAGTCCTTCCTATCCCCAACTAGAATAACGGCTAATCCAGGAACAACTCCAATTGCTTCCTTCAGTTTTGTTACTTCAGCACTTATTTCTTCTCTTATTTGCTTTGCCACTGATTTCCCATCGATCACCTTAGCGGATGGCTCAGCAGCCATTGAAGCTGTATAACAAACCAAAACCAGCCTTAATGATCCCATATTCCCATTTCCATATGAAAATTACTGTGATAAAATATTTAAGCCCTCGTAATGCAGTCTAAGCGTTTGACGAAATGCGACAGTGACAGAAAATAACATAAAAGAAAAATTATAACAATATATAATATAACAAACTGAAAACTTCCGTAAAATTCCCATACCAGTAACGAAACGAGAAGAACGTGGAGCGTGGAGAGAGAGGGCTCGAGGAAGGGTAGGGGTATGTGAGAAAACATGAAGTGGACCCACAAACCGGCGAAGGGAAACGAGACCATTGCTGAAACGGGTAAAGGAGAGGCGATGGACGGAGGCAGCGGAAGAAGGATCAGTGAATATCATGGACGCCATAGTGTTATGAGTCCGGAAACGACGGTGGAGTAAGCTAAACGTTGCGTTTGGTATTTTTAGGGCTTCACTTAAAATGCAGAGATAAAGACGGAAAAGGGAGCTGATTCTCAGGTTTTCACTTTGCAAGTGGCTTTGGCGGCGCTACTCTGCCTGCTCACTTTCTCTGTGTTTGCAAAATATTGATTTATTTTTGTTTTATTTATTTTATTTAAAAAATGTGAACTTTTTCATTTCTATCAAATTTATTTTTTGGGTAGGCCCTAACCAGTTGGGATTTAGGTTTAAGATTTAATTTGGGTTTGAGTATAAAATGGGTTATAGGATATTGATTTTGAGTTTAATACTTATTATATTTAATAAGTATGTTAAGGTAATTAATTCGATTTCAAATATTTTAAAAGTTAAAATTAAAATCAACCCGAAATCACCATCCAAACCTACGTTGAAAACAATTTCGTTCGAGCTTAGACTAACAAAATTAGAAAAAAAAAAAAATTTACACTCAAATATACTTTTTAAGTCCTAACAAGCATGATAATAAAACACAATACAAATATAAGAAAATATAAAATGTGTTATTAACTGAAATTCTAGCTTACAAATGAGGGAGGATGCTTCCTTATTAGAAAAGGCTCTTTTGATCCAATAAATATGATTAATATAAGTGTATAGGTAAAATGAAAAATTTTCTATTTAAGCCTTTTAAGATAGGAATTTTTTTTATTTAAGTCCTGTAAAGTTTTTAAATTTTAAATTAATAAATATAAAATTATATTTTAGCTTTCCTACAAATGATAAAAATTTAATTTATTCTCTTAAAAATTATAAAGATATAGACTATTCAAATGGTGAAATTACATATTTACTATTATAAAAATTAAAATTTAATTTTAACCCTCTTAAAAAGAATTTCTACCTTCACCACATGTTCAAAAGCATCTTGTTCTGAAATTGTTATACCTAGACACATTATATTGTGCCTAATTAATGAATTAAAAGCATTTGGTGTCCCGAGTCCCTGAACTCTGCCGTTTCAATTTTTTTCCTTAGCTAAGCAATGAGGTAAGGACAACAGAAGAGAAAGTTTTTTTTTATTTGGGGTTTTAGATTTTTAAGTTTATTTTTGACTAAATAACTTGGTATTTAGGAATTATATGTTATTTTGTTTTTTTAATTATTCTTTCATCTCTATGAATTTTTTTATCTGATTTTGGGTTTTGGTTCTAGTCGGTTGGGGCATTTGGGCTTGAGATTTAATTTTCGTTTTGGTGTAAAACGAGTTATAGAATATTGAGTTTGAGTTCAACATATATTATATTTAATAAGTATGTTAAGTTAGTTAATTCGATTTCAAAAATTTTGAAATTCAAAATCGAAACCGGTTAGAAATTACCATTCAAGCTTACATTGAAAATTTATACAAATAAAATCAAATCGGTTCGAATAGTTTTACTCGAGTTTATACTAATAAAATTAGAGAAAATACAGTTTACACTCACGTATGCTTTTAAGTCTAACAAGCACAATAAGACAACATAATGCAAATATAAGAAAATATTAAAAGTGTTATTAATTCAAATTAGGGGGTGATGCCTTATTTATAGGAAAAGACACTTTTGATCCAATAAATATGATTAATATAAATGTACAGTCAAGATCAAGTCTTTTTTATCCAATAAATATGATTAATATAAGTGTACAATGATAATGGAAAATTTTTTATTTAGGTCCCTTTAAATTTTCTATTTAAGTCCTTTAAAGTTTTTAAAATTTAAAATTAATAAATATAAATTTACACTTTGACCCCCCTAAAATGATAAATTTTTATTTAATCCTTTAAAAATTATAAAGATATAAGTTATTCAAATGGTGAAATTTAAAAATTAAAATTTAATTTCGGCCCTCCTAAAATTTTTTTTTTACTCAAAAACATTTTTTTAAAGAAATGATATTATGCCTAATTAACATAACTTAAAGGCATTTGGAGTCCCGTGTCCCTATACTTTCCCTTTAATTGAAAATCAATATCAATTTTTTTTCCTTAGCTAATTTCATTATAATCAGTCTTTAATGCACATGGGTGGAGGCCCAATCATTGTTAATGAAATACGAAAAGTGACTATTTTGTAATTATTTCAAAATTTAGTAATTATGCTAATGATTTAATTTTGTTGAATTGGCCCAAATTTTAATATTTATCTTTTGATTTAAGTATGTAACCCAAAGGAGTAATAAGCTAGAGGGCTTAAAAAGATTTGATTTGGGCTACTCAATTCAACTACATGATATTGTGCTTAATTATATTTTACTTTAAGGTACTAATTATGTTTAATTTTAGTTTTTCATACTCGTTTTATAGTTTATGTTTAAAGTTTCCTACTCTTTCTAACAATGTTACTTCTAAATATCAAACTTGCACTCTCTCTTTGTGTAATGAATTTTGTATGTTTGGTTGGGGGGAATAGGAATACATTCCCCCCCAATTCGGTGGGCCCACCACCAAACATTAGTTTAGTTGGCTGTAATGGCATTACAGCCTGATTCCATTCAGTCTCTATTACAGTACGGGACGTAATAGCTATTCAGAGGCTTGGGGTCTGATTAGCTATTCAATGCTATCGGGTAAAAATATTTTTCCCTATTTGGACCAAAAAATATCGTCTCTCATCTTCCTCTCGTCTCTCATCTTCCTGGTTTTCACTTTCACAGACAATTTCATACCAAAGTAAACCCTAGAGAAATTAGCTCCTTAGTCGACGACAAATCAAGCATTCATTCACCACATTCATCTTCCTTCCCGTTGAAGCTCCTTATTTACGGTAAGTGATGGCCTTTGATTCCTTTTTTTTTTCCTCTAATTTTCTTAGTTAGAGAAGTTCAGTGTGAAAAGCCATAGGTGTTCTTTCTGTGAAAGCTTGCCCAACCTAGTAATAAAGGGGGCACGCTAGGCGCTCACCCTTTTTGTCTTGCTAGTGAGACATGCCCTCTTTCTTTCCTCTCTTTACATTGCTTGATTCGATGAGTGAGCGATTCGTGATTGGCTTTCGGGTTGGCTAGTTTCGGGTTGCCATCAGCAATGGCATCAACAATTCAACATTCAATATCATCTCTTTTCTTTTCCCCTTCAATTTTGTTTTCGTAGGAAGAGCGGCTCCTTTTCTCTTTCTTTCTTTCTTCTTGTCAACATCGTTCTTTGATATGGTGAAGGCTTGTAACAAAAATCGGTGAGTTTAAAAGCGCAAATGATCCACCATATCTATGAGATCTGAGGGTTTATCATGATTTTTAATATCTGCCATTATCATGCTATGCTGTTGCAAACTGCGGTTTTCTTGGCGTATGATATTTTCTTTTATGTTACTCTGATTCAAGTGTGAGTGTTGGACAATGGTATGCCAAATTTTTTCTAAGATTTTTATGTATTTGGAGGGCTCATATATGTTTATATCCCTGTATAATTTATTTTCAATCATGGAATTGTAAGTTGTGTGCAAGCAGGGATTGTTGATGTTTGGATTTATCCAAATCCGTGAGTGTTTTTTGCTAATCCCTTAATGCTTCATGTCATACTTTTGCATGCTTACTAAAGTTCTCCTGCTTTGAAATGTGGTTGAATTGCCACAGTTGAGATTCGAATATGAAAATCAGAGTTGCAAAAGGTAAGATTCGAATAGAATCAATTGCATTAAGTTCAGTTCAAACAGATTTTATGCAAATAAGTCTCCTATAGAATAGGAGTATCTCTAGGCTTCTTTCATGTATAGCCATTCAATAAAACCATCTTTCTTTGTTACCGTCACTTGCATTTATATGGTGTCAGAGCCTTCTTAAACTCCAACAAGTTTGATCCATCGCAAGTGACAATTTTTGTTCCCATCATATGGTTTATTTGAATATCTTTTGTGTTCCTTGATAGATGACTTTGCCAGTTGTATGTGTTTAAGCATACTGCTATAATTTTAGTTTTATTCAACTATATCATAAGATTTTAGATATTACAATCACTAAGTTTCAGAATCTGTTTGAAAATCCATCTAGAACCGTCATACTAGATCGAGGGTTGCACTTCGCTTTTATTTCTTTAACCTCCATATCTTTTACCACACAATCTTTGGTATTATTTTGGTCATATCCCTAGGATACTTTGTCTGGAGAGGTTGCTATGGCATCAATGTTGGCCCCCATCCTTTTAACTACTTATCATTGGTTTTTGTGATTTTTATTCTCCTCTCGTCTTCTTTGTTATTATTGTTGATATAATTCATGGTCTTATGGCTAATGATGGCACCGGTAGTAGTAGATGTAGAAAAAGTCTTCAGTGAAATCCCATAGTGTCACAATTTATGAAACTATTCCAAGGTCTGGCCTTCGGGGCATTGCAGGTTCTTTCTATTAATCATGTGTTTTAACTTTCTGGTGTTATTCTTAATTTGAATTTGCTGCTGTTTTCCTTTGTTTTGAATTTTGTTGTTTGTTTGTATCATCTGCAAATAAGTCTCCTATAGAATAGGAGTATCTATAGGCTTCTTTCATGTATAAATATGGTTGCTTCCTTTGATTAAAATCATATTTCTTTGTCACTGTCACTTGCATTTTTTTTCCTTAGTTGATGACTTTGTTGGTTGTATGTGTTTAAGTATACTGCTATAATTTTAGTTTTATTTTATTATATCATAAGATTTTACATGTTTCAATTACTAAGTTTCAGAATCTGTTTGAAAATCCATCTAGAATCGTCACTGATCTAGTCTTTGCATTATTCTTATTTTTACCTCCATTCCTTTATTGAGAGGTTTTTTTAGTATAAATGTTACTAGCATCTTATTTAGGGTGAGGAAGTTAATGCTTGAATGCTCAGACTTTTCAAAGTTGATTGATTACTGCATAGTAGATATGGGTAATTTATTTTATTTCAATATTTTATTTTTAAAAACTACAATTGTGCTTTTGCAAATTCATTTTGCAGCATTCTTTTTGGCCCAATGATTGAGAACTCATTGAAATGGAGCAGTTATTTCTGATTTTCATTTCTGACCTTTGCTATCAGCAATGGCATCAAACATTCAATATCAGCACGTTTGGTTCGCTACAATTGTATAAATTGGATGTGGATGTGGATGTATTTCAAGATTAGATGTTCATTATTAATTTTTTTTTAATGTTCAAGAAACATTATTATTTGCTAAGCCAATAGCTGATTTTATTGAATGAAATTTGACATTTCAGATTTGCAAATGTAAGTTACAGTTTGTATTTTGAGTTCTTTTTTTTTCCAACTGGAGAGTATTTGTCAAGAAAGTTGATTGTGCTGCATGAACTTGTGTTTGTTTCAGCCATGTGACAAATTTAGTACGGTTCAATGAGCCATGTGACTTGCTATTGTCCTTGTATCTTTGCAGTTCTTTCAGTTTGATAAATCACATTTCTTTGCATAGTTTAAAATTATTTTTTGTATTGTAGCAAGTTATCAAGAAAGTACTCAATGTAACAAAGCAGCTCAAGGAAAACACTATAGACCAGTAACATAAAAGAGAAGCTCAATTATATCTGATCTAACAGTTTAATAATCAAGTGTCAGACTGAATCAATGTTCATCAATAATAATTTACAAAGAAGCCAACAAATGCCTCAACTCTTCAATTTGGTAATCTGAATAAATAAGCATCCAACAGATATAGTTCATACTAAAATTCAACAAATATGGGGCATATTTTTGGATGCCTAATCTTTTTAAAATCGGCTCCCCAACTTTTAACCTTAGAATCATAATGCTTAAATTACTTCTACCATAAAATATTGGCTTCACTATTAAGTACTAAGTACCATAGTTAGCCAAACAATTAATCTTTCCCGCTTTTTCACCACTAAAAGGATGCCACACTCTATAGTCTATACTCACTTGCCTAATCCACAAGAAGTACAATAATGCATAATCAACCAAGACAAGAGGCACATAAGACATTAATGGTACACGGTAGCAAAGAAATCCACCCAAACCAGTCATAGGCTCAACCACATGTAGTGGTTACCATTAGGTGGTGCAGATCTTTTTGTGTTTGTAATATTTGGATGGTATAATGACATGATAGAATATCATTACAATGTTGTAACTTTTTGTTAATATATGAATATTATGCTTGGATGTGAAATATAATTTTCAAGTTATTTATTACTTCTAATATTTAATTATTTTTTATTGTAGAATTATTAAATTATTTGTTTCAGTAATGATATTTTAGCACATTAAATATGTATTGCAGTTTAAAAATAATAAAGTAGATTATATATATTTTTATAGTATTATATATTTTGATTTTTTAATTCATATAAAAATAATTATATTAAGAATGTTATTAAATTATATTTTTTTATTAAATTATATTTAATAATAATTATGTTAAAATATGGTTAAATTATTTTCAATAATAATCTTATTAAAATTTAATAACAATAACAATAACAATAATCATCTACCTAAAAAAATTTCTGCTAAGGGTATTCTGGTCATTTTAGTTCTTTTCCTTATGCTATTACAATATCATTCTATTTAACCAAACACAAGAATTCTATTACAGCTCTATTCCATTCCATTCAACCAAACAGTTGAATTACTTATTACAGCTCTATTCCATTACAGCTCTATTCAATTACAGCCCTATTCCATTACAGTGAACCAAACGTACCCTTAATATTTGTTGATTAATCATATTTTTTATTTATTAGTGACTTCTCAATGGACCTTTTATTCGAAAAGTACATATTATCTAATCAAATACATATTTTATTTAATAACAAAATTAGCTCCTAATGTTTACCCTTTTTTTTAAATTTAATTATGTTACACATTATACCAATTTACACTCATATTTTATCAATTGAAATTAATTTTAAAAGTCACGTACTCATTTCATTTTCATTTCCATTTTAATATGATTGCAGATTTCCATTTTTTGAAACCTACATTTATTTCCAAATGATTCCATTTCTCTATTTCGGAGAAAACCATAATCATTCCTGAATGTTTCCCATTTCTCTTTCTCTATTCATTTCGTTCATTTCTATTCAAACATGCAATTCATTTATGGTTTCAACGAGCTAGCGGAGGGACCGATTAGACATATGTAGTTGAGGCTCAAATGATTTATAATTAAGTTTCAGTTTTTCGCCTATTAATTATAAACTCATTTAGTGACGAAGTCATTCCACTATAGTATCGTGACTGAGCTCTCCCCAACAACATACCATTACGAAAGCAAATACTCAGTACTCATCCAATGACCTTGTTATACTATGTTACTCTAATAGGATATATTTGATCTCTTTGGGATAATATCCGCTCCCCCGATATGATCTTATTTTATCTCATGGTAATCATTACATCTTCATTCATGAAAAGTCAATCACTATCAAATAGTGATCAAGTCATCCATCACAAAGACGGATGACCTGTAGGCACATTTACTTTTCATCAACCATGTAATGCCAATGAGAGGACACCATTTACCCATGTTTTGGACTATGAATTCCACTATTGTGAATGGCGCTACATACTGCAGAATTCATACACCTAACACACAGGTTTTTGTTTCCTTATCTATTTGAACTTGGGCTTTTACTTATATCAAAGTGTACGAGTCGCGCATACATAGCCCGCCTTCCACTCAGGATTTAGGTATGCCACACTATGAATGTCATAAGTGAATAAATCCATAAACGAGTTTAGGATCTATTCTACTTGAGTTGTAACATCCCGTTTTTTAGTGGTGTCAGAAACAGTCGTTTCGGGACCACAAATCTAACGAGTAAGTTCGTATAATTGGTATTTAAATTATATGAGTCAATAATAATTTTTATATTAAATTTGGATTTGATGAATTGAACTAATTGAACTAAAAGTTAGTATAAGTGGTTCAGTTCAAAAGTCAAGTGGTTATTGAAAACGAGGTATTAGGACCCCATTTTCGTAATTTAGGGTCGTAAATATTTTCATTAAATATTTACAGAGTCGTATTATAGGTGAATTGAAGTTTGGTCCGGTAATTTTGACGATTGATTGCTTAATTTAGGAAAAAGGACTAAATTGTAAAAGAGGTAAAAGTTAATTACTATAGATTAAAATTAGTAAATGGACCAAAATGGTAATTAGACCATGGTAATTAGTAAAGGGACCAAAACGAATTAGATCAAGAATTCCGCTGCAAACTTAAATGTTTTGAAAGTGTAAGTAAGTAACAATTTCATCAAACAAATTGAATTTTTACTTGGCATGAGATAGTGTTATTCTTACAAGTCAAACGGATTCTGAGTTTTCAAATAAATTGCAGTAACTTCTCCAGATCCGGTCATAACGTCTAAGTCGAGTTTGAGGTGTTACATAAAATCATACAAATATGCAAAAATAATTTTTAGTGCAAATATTCAAATATAAAGCCAATCTAAGTCAAACTCCTAAGGAAGAGTAACATCCAATTTTTTTAAAAATTTAATTAGATTTGGGTTAAATTTACAAATTTAATTATATAATGTTCATGTATTTAGGTTGGTGTATATTTTATTATATTTTAGGTTTTGGTTTTTAATAATGAGTATTATATTTATTTGGGTCTAAGTCTAAGAGTTATTTAGGTTTTAGTATAACATATTTGAATTAAGATTTGAATATAAATATTTTCACGCATATAAATTTAATAGGGTAATACGTTTTAATTGATCTTTTTAATTGGCCTAAAATTAAAATCAATTTAATCGAATTGTTTTGATTGAATTGGATCAATTATGATAATTAAGTCGATTTTAATAAACTTTTGTTCACCCATAAAGGCATTGACTTAGTTTAGGGTTTAAAATTTTAATATTATTTTTTATTCAAAACTTAATCAAAATAATTCAATGGTAAATATGGTGATATAATAAATAATAAATGATATTTTATTAGTTCAAAAATGATGCATGAAAGAATTATTTACATATTAGATTATAGAGTAGACTACCTAAAAATAAAAAATAAAATTATTATATACAAAATTCATTATGTTTACAAAACTCATATGCATATATTCATAAATATTATATATAATATACTTTTAGTTATGTTATATGTGATATAAAATATTTCTATTATAATAAAACATCTATGCTTTTTATGAAGTCAATTTATATTATATTATCATTAAGTAAAAGTAAAATTAATTATTATACTTAAAATAAAATTATTTATAACTTATAAACTATTAAAAAATTATTTGAATTATTCTAAGCCTGCATGACTCAAGTTTATCTGAATATGAGATAATTTAAGTATGAAAAAATTTGAAATAAAAAAGGTTCGAGCTCAAAAAAGCTCTAATTTAAAAAAATTCGAGTCCGAGCTAATCCAAACTCAAAATAATTTGAACCTAATTCAAGTCTTCTTAAACCCAATCTTTTGCCACCTCTAGTATTTTTTTGAAGGGAAAAAATTGTCTTTAGAAATATTTAAGGGGTTAAAGCTAAAAATTTTGTATTCAAAATGCTTAAATTGATTATTTCTTTTAACTTCTAAAAAGGCTAAAAATGTCAATTTTCCATTTAACAAAGAATTTAAAAGGAAATTTTAAATTACTAATATTTGGTCATGACTAAAGTTGCAATTGTGGCATCTAATCAAAGGCCACTCAAATAGTATAATTTATTTTTTAAAGTTACAACTAATTATATGAACTTTTTTCAATCGGAACCGATCTTTATAAGCAATAAACTAACACTACGTTTGGTTCATTATAATGGAATAGGGCTGTAATTGAATAGAGCTGTAATGAAATAGAGCTGTAATAAGTAATTCAACTGTTTGGTTGAATGGAATGGAATAGAACTGTAATAGTATTCTTGTGTTTGGTTGAATGGAATGATGTTGTACTAGCATAAGGAAAAGAACTAAAATGACCAGAATACCCTTAGCAAATTTTTTTTTAAGTAGATGATTATTGTTATTGTTATTAAATTTTAATAAGATTATTATTGAAAATAATTTAATAAAAATAATAAATAATTTAATCATATTTTAACATAATTATTATTAAATATAATTTAATAAAAAATATAATTTAATAACATTATAATTATTATTATATGAATTAAAAAATCAAAATATATAATACTATAAAAATATATATAATCTACTTTATTATTTTTAAACTGCAATACATATTTATTGTGCTAAAATATCATTTATTGAAACAAATAATTTAATTATTCTACAATAAAAATAATTAAATATTAGAAGTAATAAATAACTTGAGAATTATATTTCACATCCAAGCATAATATTCATATATTAACAAAAAGTTACATGATTTCATTAGTTTATATGTCATAATCCATATGTTTTAAAATTTTACAACATCAAAAAGTTACAACATTGTAATGACATTCTATTATGTCATTATACCATCCAAATATTACAAACACAAAAAGATACCAAAATATAATAAACACAACCATAATTTTTAATGGTCAGCAAGAAATCTTCTGACCCATTCCAACCGCACAGCAGAAGGTAAACTAAAGAAAATGAGCATTTGCGTTGGATGATCTGGAATTTTACTCAATGCTCAAAAGCGCTCATCCTCAGTTAAACCTTCTACTTCACATAATGTGAGCACTTTCTTGAATGGCCATTTATACCTGTAACTCAATATAAACCAAAGAAAAAGAAAATCTTTCCAGTACAATGATATACTAAACTTCAATTTAGTTGGTATTAAGTACATGCACATTTTTACTCTGATTTAAAATTTTGAGTGAATTATAAATAGAGATAGACATTATATTAAAATAAATAAGTTCAATAATCTTTTTTTTTAAAGTAAAATAAATTAATTCATCTATATTTAAAAATAATTGGTAAAAAACCTCTCTAGTCCCTCTCTACTTTTTTATTGAGCAAGTTGATCCCTTTAAAAAAATCGAAACAATTTAATCCTCTAAAAAGTCAATAAATCTAGCTTTATCGTTTACATATTTACACAAATGTTGCGGGCTAAATTTGTTAAATCGTGAATGTGTAAATTTTGAGGTATAAAATAATTATTATACTAATTAAAGTTATGTACTATTGATGGAATACATCACTGGTTTTAAGCATCGTTTGCCCTATATCAAATCAACAAATTAAGCTATTACTACCATTTTCAAGCAACCAGCTTAACTAATCTCAAAGGTTCTAACAAACTCAATTTACAGAAGCTGCAAATAACAAGTATAGCTTAAATTAAGTTGTCCTACAATTTTCCAATTTGATAAGCTGCAAAAACATGATTTACGCTAAGAGTAAGCAATGAGCAGTATAGAAAATAAAGAAAAGAGCCGGTTGTAAAGTAATCCTTTATGTTGAAATATCAAAAACAGATAATCCATAAATGGACAAGAATGAAGGGACGTGCCTGGGCTTTGAAATGTCGGTTTTGTTACCGATTTAATAAGCATAGAAATGAGCTGCTTAAGACTGCAAAATTTAGGTTAGAGAAAATGAATAACCCGACAGTTAACTTTGTCAATACAGAATAAACTCAATTTCATTTGTTTAATCTTTTTTCCCAATAACACAAATTTGAAATTAAACTTGTAACATCCTAGGAAGGGCCTATGCATTTTTCAGATCAATTGTATGAAATGACAAGTCTTAAGTATTATGAATAAATTTTTGATACTTTTGGAAACCTAGAAATGAATGAAAATGGAAATGAAAATGAAAATGGAAATGAAAATGGAGATGGAAATGAAAATGGAAATGGAAATGGACATTTTTGGAAACTTAGACATTTTTGGAAACCTAAACATTTTTGGAAATGATCCAAAAATGGAAACTTGAACATTTCGGGAAACTTGGATATATGAGAGAAATAAAGGAGTTTTATTCACATAAATATGTGAATAATAAGAGATAAATAAAGGAGTTTTATTCACATAAATATGTGAATAATAAGAGATAAATAAAGGATTATTTTCTAATGAGATAATTGAGGAGATAATTGATGGATTAAAGGCTTTTATCTTTTAAATAAAAGAGATAATATTATCAAAAAGAGGAGTGGTGGCCAAGTAAAGGACTCCTAGGGTGATAACTTTGGCTATAAAAGGAGGACAGGAGGGCTACTCATCAACATTTGCTCCTCTTCCTCTCTGCCGAAATTCTCCTAGGCAAAACCCCCTCTGCCGAATTTTCATTAAGCAAAAATCCCCTCTTTTTCTTCTATTTTTTCTCCGTTCTCTTTGTTAAAATTTGAATCTTTGTGGATTCTAAGAAAGAGGGCAATCATCCACAACATCAAAAGGGGATCTCGGGAAATCTAAGGATCTAAGGTAAGGATTATAAATATAAATATGTGGTTAAAGATTATGATTCACGTTTTCAAAGTTAGATCTAATCTAACACGAAGTTATAGGATTTCAACAGGCTTATAAAGGAATCCTCTTGATTTGGAATCCCATCATAAGGTAAGGGATATTCGGCCAAGGCATAAATTGTTTAAGTGTTTTCCATTATTTCAAAAACCAAAAGCGACATGGTTACATACCTAGTATTAGCCGATTTCAAGGAAGAGGAATTCTAGCAAGCTGTTGGGACTTGATTAAATCAATTCGGCAACTAGGTAAGTAATTCTACTTCTAGTAGGATTTGGTTTTAAGACCAAATAGGTTTATTTATATGTTTTAATTAATGGCCGAATATAGGAGTGAAAGATCTAGATCGGTAGATCGCTCTACTGAATTCACGGAAACTATTAAGCGAAAAAGGTGTGTACTCTTACTAACTTTCAATAAATTGCATGGCAATCATTAGATATGTAAATATGTAATAACAGTATGTGAATGTGGCTAAGCACCACAAATGTGGTAAGGAGTACCCAGCACGTTTCCTACTTTTGATAGGATTGTGAATGTGATATATTTTGAACATGTGATTAGTAACATGAATGAAAATTTAGTATGTGAGATATGTTATGAAATAATTGGGGCATTCGGGATATTTGTGGAGGAAGAAAGTGAAGGTGATGACTACGGTCTCACCAACGTAAAGTGGTGACTACGGTCACATAAAGTGAAAAGTGGTAACCGGTTACATCCAGTGAATCTGATGTCTAATGACACAACATAAGTGGGCGATGAGCACGTCATTGCGCTGGCGCGCTTCGATGGTGTGTAGCGGATGGAGGGTCGACTTAGTAGTCCCCGCGATTGTACTGAGTTGGTACGGGTGGTGTGTAGCGGATGGACAAATATGTTTGGATTTGGGTTGCATCATCCTTTATTTTGTATGAACATGATATTGATATGACTTGTATGCCCGATTTGTTGGAAATTAGTACTATGTACACATTGAGTCTGTTGACTCACACCCGTTGGGGAATTATTTTTCAGGTGATGAGCGGTAATGGACCGGGTCGGCAGGAGCTAAAGGTGGCCATGCATCGCTTGAAGAAATTATTTGGAATTTGGACTTTATGAAATTTTAGTACTTTAAACTTTATTTTGGGTTGAATGATGTAATAAGGCCATAAGGCCCAGTTGGATTTTCTTTATTCTGTTTATTTTTATTTAAATATGATACAAATTATGTTTGATTAAAGATAAGTAAATTTATTTCTTTTAAAATAATAAACCCAAAAATTATTTTGTCACCTTATTTAAGTTGGATTTCAGAATTTATTAAATAGGTTTCAAATTAAGCCCAACCCAAAACAATTTTTTTAAAATTACACAAATTTTCTCTAAGTCATTTAGAACATTGAAAAACCGATTTATTTAAGGAACATACCGAGATCCGGTTCAAGCTCGTGGGCGGGTGTAGGGTGTTTCAGTTGGTATCGAGCCAGTTTTAAAACTCTCGGCTTTGTGGGCTCGGGCCCAAAACGTTTTCAATTCGAGCCCAAATGAATTTCTTTGAAATAAGCGAGGTTTTATGGCATGGCACCTAAGTCTCAGACCATGATCCACGGTAAGTACCTTTAACCATCTGTGTGATTATGTGAATTATGAATTGTAAAAGGGTAGCAAAGGCATGGGCGTAGAATAGTGTGATAGGAACTTGAACCCTAGGATTAGACTACTCAAACACTTGAAACTCATAAGACTTAATGAACTTAACAAACCTATGACTAAGTTATTAAGCTAGGGTGTGGCAACCCACATGCGCATGTCTAGGATTGGATCCGGAAGAGCACGGTATTTAAGCGATCCTAGTGACTCACCTCCTCTTCGCGCAGTATCCCTGCAGTGCGTAGCCGGTTCGCCCCTAACTCGAAGGCTCGGTGGTGTGGCAACCCTGCGTGCGCATGTCTAGAAAGGTCGGTGAGAGCTTGGTATTTAAGCGATCCGCGTGACTCACCTCCTCTTCATTCGAATCTGCACAGTGCGTAGCTTTGGTTCACTACGACCAAGAGGGCTCGGTCATAGGCTAAACACAAAGAATAAAACCGAAAGGGACTTAATAGTTTTTCTTTTATAAAAAAAATACCCTTGGTTTATAAAATGACCAAACCACCCATAGTTTTAACAAAATTTCATTACTTTATCAAATGTTCAAAAAACCCTAATTTGTAAAATATCAAACTATCTTGATTTTGAAAAATTACAAAATTGCTCTAACTTACAAAATTACCAAAACGACCACGATTTCCAAAATTTTTACAATATCATTGCTTTGAAAAGTGTAACTCTCAAAGGAACCCTCAATGTTTTACAATCTTGGAAAATATCCCTAACTTAATAAATTTTACAAATTTACCACGATTTTTGGAAAAATTATCAAAATACCCTCGAGATCAAAATTAGAAATACCTGGATTTCAAAATTCTTCCAAAATTTCCCGGAACTTTAGAAGTACCAAAATACTTTCGTCAAAATCACCAGGGAACTTTTTATTTTTGAAAATTTATGAAAATACCTGTAGGATAAAATTACGAAAATGCCCCCTGGGTAGTGGAAAAAAAAAATAACGAAAACAACAACAAGAATTACAACGTTTCTTTGAATGAGCGAAAGTTCATATTTGTTGATGGATGAATGAATGAATGCAAGATGTGTATGCATGTATGAATCTGAAAGAACCACTCTTAAACTCTTCTTCATAAGATATCATCGCGGGTAATAAGTGAAACAAGAATACTAATACATAAAATTCCTTAATCGGATCTCGTCGATAATGAGCTCAAGAGGGCGTGGTCGTCGTGGAAGAGGTAGAGGAAGGATGATCATTAGATCGGGACAAGGTTACGACAATGAGATACCACCACCACCATCACCCCAGTTTGTCAATGTTGAGCGTGAGAGCTCGCACAGAGGAAGATGCCGTGTCGCGGTGTCTTTGCGAGTTTTGGAATTGGTGGTGGTGCGAAACAATTCAGGAAATCGTAAGTGCTGCTCGAGCGGCTCGTGCTAATGGAGTGAAATGTTTAGAGGAGTATCGGGAGTGGCACCCGATCTGTGAGATCTTGGTTGGAAGCAACCGAGCGCATCATGGATGAGCTCGACTTGACCCCGAGGAGAAGTTGAAAGGGATGACGGCTTTATTACGCGATGAAGCGTATCAATGGTGGTTAACCGATTCGGGGGCGGTGCCACGGCGGAAGATCGACACGGGAATATGCTAAGGAAGCATTTGGAAGAAGTATGTGGGAACCGGTATATAGATGAGCAAAGGAAAGCTTTTACGGGGTTGGTACAAGGAAGTAAGTTTGTCACCGAATATGAAGCGGAATTCTTGAGGTTGAGCCGATATGCCCGAGGAGTAGTGGCGGCCCGAGCATGAGCATTTGTGTTCGTTTTGAGGACGGACTTAGGGATGATTTGAGACTTTTGATAGCACCGCATCGGGAGCGGGAATTCTCTACCTTAGTGGAAAAGGCTAAAGTGGTGAGGAATTAAGGGCGCCACCAAGCGGTGTGGATGCGAAATAAGCCCAAAAGAGGTTTTGGGCCATCCGAAAAGGCCACAAGAGGCCAAGAGTTGACAGTCACAAAGTCAACAGTGAGTGCACGGTGGCAATTTCGCCCTTGTGAACATTGTGGAAGAAAGCACGGGGAGAGTGTTGGAAAAAGGTGGGGACGATGTCTCAAGTGTGGGTCCAAGGACCATATGATTAAGATTGCCCCAAGCTATTAGATGAGAGCCAACCAGGACTCGGAATGCTAACCAGGTGGTAGGGGCGGACGGACGACCTCAAAGAGGTCGTGGGTCGACCAACAGAGGTAGTGGCGAGGCCGTGGAGCTCGGGGCGAGGTGCGCTAACGCCGAAGCAAGGCAACCGGGTTTGGTTTACGCGGTTCGCCGGAGGAAGAGAGGAGGCGCGCGGATGTTATAACCAGTGCGTTCTTTATTCATGACAAACCCTATTTTGCTCTTATTGATGTGGGCTCAACTCATTCCTATGTTGCATGTAGTGTGGATTTGAAACACTAGGCCTAGACTCGAACTTTTCGATAGGTAGATAAGCGTAGTAAGCCCTTTAGGCCAAGCGGTGAGGATAGATAGGATCTTTCGGAATGTACCCCTAGAGATTCGGGAGAGCGAACTTTTGGGTGACTTAATGGAATTACCCTTCGGAGAGTTTGAGCTTATACTTGGAATGGATTGGCTAGTAGAGCATCGAGCCGTGTTGGATTGTGCGGCTAAGCGTATGGAACTAAGAACCCGAGAAGATGATGTAGTAGTGATGATCGGAGAAAGGAGGAACTACTTGTCTAACGTAGTTTAGACTTTGAAAGTAGAAAATGGTTAGAAAGGATGTAAGGCATTCTTAGCCTTCGTGAGTGCGTTAAAAGGAGAAGAGGAAGGTGTCAAGGAGTTAGAGCAGTAAGGGATTTTGAGGATGTATTTAGGAGGAGTTGCCGGAATACCCCCGAGATAGAGAAGTAGAATTTGGAATAGATTTGCTACGGGAGCAGCTCTGTGTCAATCGCTCCCTACCGAATGGCACCAAAGGAGTTAGTGGAGCTCAAGGCTCAAATCCAAGAGTTGTTGGATCGTAGGTTCATTCGACCCGGTGTGTCTCAGTGGGGAGCACCCGGTTCTCTTTGTGAAGAAGAAGGATGGAACTATGCGGATGTGCATAGATTATCGTCGATTGAACAAAGCGACCATCAAGAACAAGTATCCTTTGCCAAGGATAGATGACTTGTTCGACCAAGCTGAAAAGAGGCATTGTGTTCTCAAAGATCGACTTAAGGTCGGGGTATCATCAAGCTGAAAGTGAAGGAGGGTGATATTCATAAGACCGCTTTTAGGACAAGGTGCGGTCATTTTGAATTTGTGGTGATGCCGTTTGGGTTGTGAGCGCACCGCCGCGCGTTCATGGATATGATGAATAGGGTTTTCCAACCCTACTTGGATAGATTCGTCGTGGTGTTCATCGGCGACATTTTGGTGTATTCAAGGCGAAGGAGAACACGATGAGCATCTCCGAGTTGTGTTAGAAGTGTTAAGGAAAAGAAGCTTTATGCCAAATTCAGCAAGTGCGAATTTTGGCTCAAGGAAGTGGCGTTCCTAGGACATGTGGTATCCGCAGAAGGAATAAGAGTGGATCCTAGGAAGATCGAAGCGATGTTGGATTGGAAATCACCTAGGTCGGTGGCTAAAATCGAAGTTTATTAGGCTTGGCGGGCTATTACGGAAGGAAGGTTCGTGGAAGGATTCTCGTCAATAGCGCACCTTTGACAAAGTTACTAAGGAAGGAAGTACCGTTTGTGTGGACGGATAAGCAACAGGAGAGCTTTGAAAAGCTTAAAAGGTCTTGTGAAGCTCGGTGTTAATTCAGTAGGAGGCGGTAAGGACCGTAGTATATTGTGATGCTTTGCACACTGGGGTTAGGGTGTGTGCTAATGCAAGAAGGAAAGGTAGTCGCTTATGCATCTCGGCGATTAAGGCCGCATGAGGTGAACTACCCAACTCATGACTTGGAACTCATGGCGGTGGTTTTCGCCCTCAAAGTTTGGAGGCACTACCTTTATGGAGAAAGGTCGTAATTTACGGACCACAAAAGCCTTAAGTATTTGTTGACTCGAAGGAGTTGAACTTGAGGCAACGAAGGTGGGTGGAGTTATTGAAAGATTATGACTATTCGATAGAATACCATCGAGGCAAGGCGAATGTGGTAGCCGGCGCCTTAAGTAGGAAGGTTGTGTCGGATTTAAGGGCTTTGTTCGCTCACTTAAGTTTGTATGAAGACGGAGGCTTTGTTGGCGGAGTTACAAGTCAAGCCAACTGGTTGAAGGAGGTGAAAGAGGGACGGTTGGCGGATAAGGACTTAAGTACTAAGTTACGACAAGTACGGCAAGGAGGATTAAAGGATTATGGCGTCAATGATGAAGGAGTCTTGTGCTACAAGGAAAAGGTTTGTATCTTGGGGATAAGGAGTTGAGACAAAGGATTCTTCGGGAAGCGCATGGTAGTCCTTATGCTATGCATCCCGGAGGCATCAAAGTTGTATAGAGATCTAAGGGAACAATTTTGGTGGTCGGACACAGAAGCGAGAGGTGGTGAATTTGTGGGGAAATGTTTGACATGTCGCAAGTAAAAATTTGAACACCAAGTCCCATCGAGGATTGCTTCAACCAATTGAGATTCCCCAATGGAAGTGGGAAAGAATTACCATGGACTTAGTTAGTGGGCTTCCCCTTACGCCCACTAAGAAGGACTCGGTATGGGTGATAGTGGACCGTTTGACCAAGTCCGCACATTTTATCCTGTGAGGATCGACTATTCCCTTCAAAAGTTAGCCAAGTTATAGGTGGCGGAGATCGTGAGGCTACACGGGGTACCGATGTCGATCATCTACGATAGAGACCCAAGGTTTACGTCTCGATTTTGGAAAGCACTTCATCAAGCATTAGGCACTAAGCTAGACTTCACTACGGCTTTTCATCCACAATCGGGACAGGCGGCTGAGCAGGTTATACAAGTGTTGGAAGATATGCTAAGAGGTTGTGTGATGGATTTCAGGAAGTTGGGAAGATTGCTTGCCTCTGTTTGAGTTCGCCTACAACAACGGCCTCGAGCAAGCATTCGGATGGCACCATACGAAGCATTGTATGGAAGGAAATGTAGAACACCAACTTGTTGGACCGAGTTAGGAGAACGCCGCGTTTTGGGTCGAGTTAGTGGCGGAGGCGAGGAGAAGGTGGAATTAATTCGAGACACGGTTGAAAGAAGCCGATGAAGGCGGAAGTCGATGCAGACCTTAAGAGGAAAGAAATTGAGTTTGAAGTAGGAGACCAAGTGTTTCTAAAGGTCTCACCTTGGAAGAAGGTTATGCGGTTCGTCGCAAAGGAAGCTAAGCCCAAGGTTTATAGGGCCTACTATCAAATCTTGAAGCGAGTTGGGCGGTGGCATACCAATTGGAGTTGCCACGAGTTGCATCAAATGCACGGCGTATTTCATGTGTCCATGCTACGTCGCTATCGATCGGATCCGTCTCATGTGGTACTGTTGTTGAAGAAGTGGAGTTAAGGCGGATCTATCCTACGAGGAGGAGCCGATTCGGATCTTGGGCGTGGCGTGAAAGCACTACGAAAGAAGTCGGTGCCTTTAGTCAAGGTGTTATGGCGCAATCATGGATCGGAAGAAGCTTCGTGGGAGCGGAAGAGACAATGCGACAACAATACCCTCAAGCTGTTTAGTTAGGAAATTCGAGAGACGAAATTTTATTTAAGGGGTAGAAGCTGTAACATCCTAGGAAGGGCCTATGCATTTTTGGATCAATTGTATGAAATGACAAGTCTTAAGTATTATAAATAAATTTTTGATACTTTTGGAAACCTAGAAATGAATGAAAATGGAAATGAAAATGAAAATGGAAATGAAAATGGAGATGGAAATGAAAATGGAAATGGAAATGGACATTTTTGGAAACTTAGACATTTTGGAAACCTAAACATTTTGGAAATGATCCAAAAATGGAAACTTGAACATTTCGGAAACTTGGATATATGAGAGAAATAAAGGAGTTTTATTCACATAAATATGTGAATAATAAGAGATAAATAAAGGAGTTTTATTCACATAAATATGTGAATAATAAGAGATAAATAAAGGATTATTTTCTAATGAGATAATTGAGGAGATAATTGATGGATTAAAGGCTTTTATCTTTTAAATAAAAGAGATAATATTATCAAAAAGAGGAGTGGTGGCCAAGTAAAGGACTCCTAGGTGATAACTTTGGCTATAAAAGGAGGACAGGAGGGCTACTCATCAACATTTGCTCCTCTTCCTCTATGCAGAAATTCTCCTAGGCAAAACCCCTCTCTGCGAATTTTCATTAAGCAAAATCCCTCTCTTTTTCTTCTATTTTCTTCTCAGTTCTCTTTGTTAAAGTGAATCTTTGTGGATTCTAAGAAGAGGGCAATCATCCACAACATCAAAAGGGGATCTTTCGGGAAATCTAAGGATCTAAGGTAAGGATTATAAATATAAATATGTGGTTAAAGATTATGATTCACGTTTTCAAAGTTAGATCTAATCTAACACGAAGTTATAGGATTTCAACGAGGCTTATAAAGGAATCCTCTTGATTTGGAATCCCATCATAAGGTAAGGGATATTCGGCCAAGGCATAAATTGTTTAAGTGTTTTCCATTATTTCAAAAACCGAAAGCGACATGGTTACATACCTAGTATTAGCCGATTTCAAGGAAGAGGAATTCTAGCAGCTGTTGGGACTTGATTAAATCAATTCGGCAACTAGGTAAGTAATTCTACTTCTAGTAGGATTTGGTTTTAAGACCAAATAGGTTTATTTATATGTTTTAATTAATGGCCGAATATAGGAGTGAAAGATCTAGATCGGTAGATCGCTCTCTACGGGAATTCACGGAAACTATTAAGCGAAAAAGGTGTGTACTCTTACTAACTTTCAATAAATTGCATGGCAATCATTAGATATGTAAATATGTATGAGTATGTGAATGTGGCTAAGCACCACAAATGTGGTAAGGAGTACCAGTGCACGTTTCCTACTTTTGATAGGATTGTGAATGTGATATATTTTGAACATGTGATTAGTAACATGAATGAAAATTTAGTATGTGAGATATGTTATGAAATAATTGGGGCATTCGGGATATTTGTGGAGGAAGAAAGTGAAGGTGATGACTACGGTCTCACCAACGTAAAGTGGTGACTACGGTCACATAAAGTGAAAAGTGGTAACCGGTTACATCCAGTGAATCTGATGTCTAATGACACAACATAAGTGGGCGATGAGCACGTCGTCATTGCAGCTGTGGCGCCTTCAATGGTGTGTAGCGGATGGAGGGTCGACTTAGTAGTCCCGCGATTGTGCGAGGTTGGTGCGGGTGGTGTGTAGCGGATGGACAAATAGGTTTGGATTTGGGTTGCATCATCCTTTATTTTGTATGAACATGATATTGATATGACTTGTATGCACGATTTGTTGGAAATTAGTACTATGTACACATTGAGTCTGTTGACTCACCCGTTGGGAATTATTTTTCAGGTGATGGCGGTAATGGACCAGGGTGTCGGCGGGAGCTAAAGGTGGCCATGCATCGCTTGAAGAAATTATTTGGAATTTGGACTTTATGAAATTTTAGTACTTTAAACTTTATTTTGGGTTGAATGATGTAATAAGGCCATAAGGCCAGTTGGATTTTCTTTATTCTGTTTATTTTTATTTAAATATGATACAAATTATGTTTGATTAAAGATAAGTAAATTTATTTCTTTTAAAATAATAAACCCAAAAATTATTTTGTCACCTTATTTAAGTTGGATTTCCAGAATTTATTAAATAGGTTTCAAATTAAGCCCAACCCAAAACAATTTTTTTTAAAATTACACAAATTTTCTCTAAGTCATTTAGAACATTGAAAAACCGATTTATTTAAGGAACATACCAGATCCGGTTCAAGCTCGTGGGCCGGGTGTGGGGTGTTTCAAAACTAATAAGATGAGATAATAAAAAATCTTTCTAAAAAAAGTGCTCTATAGATCTACTTATCAGTAATCATGTAGCAAATGGCTATCAAATCAAAGCTTGTTATTTTGTTTTTCTGTATATAAACAAATTAACCATGCTTCCACATTTTCTGTTCCCATAGATTTTTTTGGCTGGGTAGATAAAAGAAATAGCTTTTCTTTCTTTTTGGCCTAGGGATAATGAAACAAGTTATGGAGGCTTAGAATTAAACCCAGGGTAAAATGTCTATATATAAAAGAAACTGGAAATTAAACAAAAGAGTACTTTTAGTACTATATATATGAGTGAATTATTACTAAGATGCATAACAAAATGAATGTGAAATCTAATATAAAAGTTTATGCAAAAAATATTTTTAATTTTATTCATGCTACTTGAGTCCATAACTAGTATCTATGTAACACCCCAAACCCGGTCTAAGCGTTAAGACCAGACTTGGTATGCTACACAAATCGTACATACATTTGGTCATCTAATGATTTAAAGAAAACAGGTCTTCAAAAACTAATTTGGAGATGGAGTTTATCAAAAACTGTGGTTAATTTGAAATCTATGATTTTAAAACATAGGAGTTTAAAATTTGATCTCAGAGAAATAATTGGTTAACTTTTTAAAGAAATTTAAAAGAGTTCAAAAGGAATTTGGAAACGAAATTTATAAAAGAGTTTTCACCGAAATATTTACGAGATAGTGATATTTAAGAAACCCATTTTTATACGTAATTTAAAGAAAACATTTATAAACTTAAAATGGTCCACTTTAAGTATCTAAAACATATTAAAATCCATCCACGAAATAAAATCCATAAGAACAATACTAGAGGCCTTATTACATCGCTAAAATAGTAATTAAGTAAAAATACTAAAGAGTAGTTTAAAGTTCATAAAAACCATCATTTGAAGTATGGCCTCCACGAAGTCATCCCCGGCCCAAGCCTCCATCAATTATCATTACCTGAGAAGGGTAAGAAAACGGGGCGAGTTACTTAGAACTCAGTGTGTAACCCACTTACCAAATCCACTGGGCCATATCATCAAAGCATTCTATTGGGCTTGAGCCCATTAATTAATTTAACAATATAATAATTAAAGGTGCATGCGCAATGCAATTCCCAACCAAGCCTAAATTTCCATCCGCTACACACTACCCGTACCAACCAGCACACCTGTGGGGATCAAGTCAACCCACCCCGCCAACACACCAATCGCAGCATAAAGCCATTTAAAATGTTTGTGGTGAGCCACCCGAACTAGAATTTGTGGCAGAGCCACTCGAACTAGATTATGGTAGAACCACCAGAACTTCTCTTCAATTTAATCCCAACCCATGCAATCATGTATACATAAACAAAGCTTAACAATTTACATATGATAATTTCAACATAAGGCCCATACTACAAGTTGGCCCATTTCTCAATTTGGCCCATATGGTAATTTATCAAATCGGCTCCTTAAGCAATCTAGCAATTCGGCCCATTAAGCAATCTAGCAAATTGGCCCATTAATCAATCTAGCAAATTGGCCCATTAATCAATCTAACAAATTGGCCCATTAATCACATGAGGCCCAAAAATTACTTTTTATCAAATTAGCCCATTGAGGGCGATTCCGTAATTTTTGCGACTTTAACACCGATTTCATGCACTTACACAAAAAGTGTTAATATACCGTATTTTTTTCCGATTTTACCAACTTTACGAATTTTTATTCTAATGCTTACGGTATAACATCTAACTCATGAGATAAGTGTGAAATTACACACCTGATTAAGGTGAGAACTATACTTTCCCGCTCGTCGATACCTAAATATATGTCACGCTTGATTAGAAAACTAATACTTATTATAAATCTATACTAAAGATAAGCGATCTAGATCTTTACCCTCGGAATCTCGAACAACAACTATTTGTCGGTTTTCCCCGGTTGACGGTTCACAACCCAATGGAAAATCCCGAACAGCTAAAGGCTCCGAACTATAAACAACTTCGAATAGTCGATTCTCCTCGGATGAGGGTCGTCCACAACCCGGTGGGAAATCCCGGATTGCCGAAACAACCATTCGCTTGAATTTAGAGGGATTAGTGAGTCCGCCCCTCTTTAGAACACTATTCACCACCCTTTTCGACCCTATCTTGTTTGCCTCCATTGACAAAAGATTATTAGTCCTAACAATATATATATCGAAATTTAAGACTATTGGTTTAAAAAAGGCGAATTAAACACCTTAAAATTTTGAGTGATTCCAAAAGAATCCCTTGAAAGTATATGATCCAAATTCGAATGACTTCAAGATGACTTCGAAGAAATGATGATTCGGCTCTCCACTATTTCACTAAAAGAAAAACAAAAGGAAATCGTCTAAGAGAATGAACGATTATCGATTTAAAGGCTCTTCTAAGCCAACCTATAGATTCGGCCAAGGTGACCAATTAGCAAAAAGAAAACAAAAAAGATGATTCTTACCGATGGTCCAAATTTTGAATAGAAAAAAAAATGATTGAGAATAAAATCTATGAGGAAAAGAAAATTTGGCTATGATTTAATGGTAAGGGAAAAATAATTTCGGCTATGGAGGTGGTCTCTAACATTCGGCCATGGAAGAAATAAGAAGGAAAAATGTGTTTGAAGGATGAGTAAAATGGAGAAGAAAAGAGAATAGAGATGAGATGTTTATGATTCGGTTTTCAAGGGTGAGAAAAGAGCAAAAAGTAAGGTTTAGAACAATGTGCATTCGGTAATGGGGAATAAAGAAGAAAAAGAAATGGTCTTTTGTGATTGATGATTTCGGCACTAGAAGAGAAACACAAAATGAAGCACTTGAGAGGTTGGCAAAATGACCAAATGGTCAAAAAGAAATGACCAAATGAAACAAAACAAAGTTGTTTTCTCCAAGTATATGGCACATTCGGCTAAGAGAGAAAAAGATGAGAGGAAATGGGTGTTTTGGAAGAGCAAAAATGACCAAATGGGATTCTATCTAGCTACCATCCTTACCCAAGCTTACCACCAAAATTTCGGCTCCTCCTTAGTCCACAAATCCGTCCAAGTTCATGGACAAGTTGGCCATTCTAAGTTTCCAAAACATAACCCTTAAAATATGCCTTGTGTTCCCCCTACCTTCCAAAAGCTTAGGATTTCTTTCCCCAAGTTCCAAGCTTACCTTAACCATAAAAATAAAGGTCTAACTTACCAAATTTGATGCTTGGCCGACACTTGCTAGGAAAGAGAAAAAATAAATGTCACAAAATGCATTCCTAAAGATTCGAACCTCTTCCCTCAAGCAACACTTATGGCGCCAACTCCACTTTACTACTAGCTCATCTTATGCTAGTTTTTGACACTAAATTTCCTTAAACATCAAGGTCACTTGATCCACTTTAATAAAGTACTCATTACTATTTTTTTTCTAATTCGAATAAATCCGAGCCTTCTCAAAACGATATTAAACACACAAATTGAATCATTCACAAGCTAAGCACCAAAAACATGCAACATATCGATACTCACTTTTAGGATGTTACAATTCTACCCCCTTAAAGAAAAATTCGTCCTCGAAATTTTACAGTTAAAAGAGGTGAGGATATTGTTCTTTGAATTGCATCCTCGGGCTCCCACGTAGCTTCCTCTGCTCCATGATTACGCCATAGAACCTTAACCAACGGCAGCAGTCTTCTTTCTTAGCACCTTAGCATCACGGTCTAAGATTTTCAGTTCCTCCTCGAAAGACAAGTCCGGCCTTAACTCTACTTCTTCTACGAGTACTATGTGAGACGGATCCGATCTATAACGCCTCAAAGATAGAAACATGGAAGACACTAGGAATCGACTTAACTCGGGAGGTAATTCAAGCCGATAGGCCACTGGTCCTACACGCTTTCACACACGATGCGGTCCAATGAACCTAGGGCTCAACTTGCCCTTCCTTCCAAAACGAAAATTTTCTTCCAAAGTGAGACTTTCAGAAAAACACGATCTCCCACCGCAAACTCAATATCCTTGCGCTTGGATCTGATATCGACTTTTGTCTATCAGAAGCTTCCTTTAACCGTGCTCGAATCACCTTTACCTTTTCTTCCGTCTCGGATATCAATTCAAGACCCAACAAGCGCATCGTTCCCCAATTCGATCCAACAAGTAGGGGTACGACACTTACGACCATATAACGCTTCATAGGGTGCCATCCGGATCTTTGGATTGGTAAGCTGTTATTATATCTGTAGTCACGCCAGCGGTAGAAAATCCTCCCAACTACCTCTGAAGTCGATCACACAACCCCGTAACATGTCTTCCAAAATCTGAATTACTCTTTTTCGATGACCATCGATGAGGATGAAAAGCCGTACTGAAGTTTAACTTTGTTCTCAAAGCCTCATGCAAATCTTTCCAAAACCGTGATGTAAACCTAGGGTCCCTGTCCGATATGATAGACACTGGTACCCCATGCAACCTCACGATCTCAGATACATCTGACTTAGCCAACCTGCGGCGAGTAATCCGTACGAACTGGTAGAAAATGAGCAGTCTTCGTTAATCGATCTACTAAACGGAATCCTTTTTAGTAGGTGTTATGGGTAACCCACTAACAAAGCCCATCGTTATCCGCTCTCATTTCCATAGAGGAATCTTTACCGGTTGCAATAAGCCCGACAGTAATTGATGTTCCGCCTTCACTTGTTGACAAGTCAAGCACTTACCCACAAAATCAGTAACCTCTCGATTTAACCTTGGCCACCAATACTGCTCTCGTAGGTCTCGATACATCTTATTTCCTCCAGGGTGCATAGCATAAGGGCTACTATGCGCCTCACGCAAAATCATTTGTCTCAAATCCGAATCCATGGGCATACAAACTCTTCCACGAAAACACAGCACTCCATCCTTGTTCATTCCAAAGTCTCTTATTACGCCACTTTCAACTTGTTGCATTAACGGACCCAACTTTTCATCTGATAATTGCTTTTCCTTGATCTGTTCTAACCACAAAGGCTTCACGAAGTTACGCTAGTGATCGCCATCTTCATACAAACCGAGATGAGCAAACATTGCTCTTAATTCGATACTACCTTACGACTCAACGCGTGCGCCACCACGTTAGCCTTTCCGGGATGATACTCGATTGAGAAGTCGTAATCCTTTAACAGCTCCACCCACCTTCGTTGTCTCAAGTTCAACTCCTTCTGGGTAAGGAGGTACTTAAGACTCTTATGGTCCGTATAAATGATAGACTTCTCACCGTAGAGATAGTGCCTCCAAATCTTTAAAGCAAACTCCACCGCAGCCAACTCCAAGTCATGAGTAGGGTAGTTGACTTCATGCGGCCTTAACTGATGAGAAGCATAAGCCACCACTTTTCTACATTGCATTAGCACACATCCTAAACCCGTGTGTGACGCGTCACGAGAAGCGATAAACTCTTTTCCGGCCTCAAAGTTGAATCAATCACCGCGCTCAGTCAAAATCTTCTTGATTTTCGAAACTTTCTTGTTGTTTATCGGTCCACACATACGGTACTCCTTTCTTTCGCAATGCACTTAGTTGGGGTGCAACAATCAACGAAAACCCCTCAACAAAGCGTCTATAATAACCAGCCAAACCTAAGAAACTCGATCTCGACCATCGACTTGGTGGTTTCCAATCTAACACCGCCTCTACCTTCCGAGGATCAACTCTTATTCCTTTGGCTGTCACCACATGACCCAAGAAAGTCACTTCCTTCAGCCAAAATTCACACTTACTGAATTTGGCATAAAGTTGTTTTTCTCGTAGTATTTGCAATACTGTGCGCAAATGTGAGTCATGCTCTTCTTCATTCCTCGAATATACCAAAATATCATCTATAAACACCACTACGAACCGGTCTAGATAGGATTGAAAGACTCGATTCATCATGTCTATAAATGTAGCTGGTGCATTGGTCAAACCAAATGGCATCACCAAAAACTCATAATGTCCATAACGAGTTCGGAATACCGTCTTATGAATATCCGCCTCCTTAACCTTGAGTTGATGATAACCCGATCTCAAATCAATCTTGGAGAAAACTGAAGCTCCTCTCAATTGATCAAACAGGTCGTCGATTCTCGGTAATGGATACCTATTCTTGATTGTCAATTTATTCAACTGCCTATAATCAATGCACATACGCATCGACCCATTCTTCTTCTTGACGAACAAAACCGGTGCTCCCCACGGAGACACACTCGATCGAATAAATCCCCGATCCAACAATTCTTGAATTTGAGCTTTAAGCTCCGCTAACTCCTTCGGCGCCATTCTATAAGGAGCAATAGACACTGGAGCCGTTCCGGGTAAAAGCTCAATGCCAAATTCTACTTCCCGATCTGGAAGTAGACCCGGAAGTTCTTCAGGGAAGACATCTGGAAATTCTTTCACCGTTCTCACACCTTCCACCGATAATTCCTTGGCATCCAAAGCACTAATGAAGGCTAGGAACGCTCCAAACCCTTTCCACACCAACTTCTCTGCCTTTAAAGCAGATACCACATTTGCTAAAAAGTTCTTTCGTTCACCTATCATTACTACTTCCTCATCATCCACAATCCTTATTGACATCCGCTTTTCAGCATAATCCAATTGCACCCAGTGCTTCACCAACCAATCCATGCCCAAAATAAGATCAAACTCGCCGAGAGGCAATTCCATCAAATCCGCTAAAAATATTTCTCTTTGAATTTCCAAAGGCACGTCTCTATACAATTTATTTACTATTACCGACTGTCCTAAAGGACTAATTACCGTCATCTCTCTATCGGTAATCTTAAATCTAATGTTCAGGTTTCCATCTATGGCACTAGTAACATACGAGTGGGTAGACCCGATATCTATCAAAGCAGTAACAGGTACATCAAAGATGAAGAACGTGCGATTATCACATCGGTGTATCGCCATCTTCACGACGCCGACCGCATAGACCAACCCCTATTGTCTTGCCTCGCGTTACCTCTAAAGCCATTACCTCAACCCGGTGCACCTTGACCACGTTCAGTACCATTACCACCACGACCTGATCCACGGCCTCTCGGTGGGCTGCTTTGAGTGCCCCTGGCGGCGGTGCATCGTGGTTACGAGCTTTACGAGTCGAGCGATCGTCGAGGCAATTCCTATATTCATGATCCTTGGAACCACATTTATAACAACCACCAGTTTTCTTCCAGCATTCCCCGGGGTGTCGTTTCCCAAAGTCAGCACAGTCTCGACTCTGATTGGTAGCCACAGGTGCTCTAGCTTGAGTTGGCTCATCATTTCGAGGCCTCTTTTGGAACCTTTTTGAAGAACCCGAGTACTTAAAGTCCCTCTTTCCCGGTTTTGGCGTTCTGAGTTCATAGCCTCTTCGGCTATCTTGGCTTTCTCCACAAGCGTGGCAAAAGTCCTTACTTGTTGTGGGGCTATCAGTACCCGCAACTCATCATTCAGCCCATCTTCAAAGCGTACACAGCGCTCATGATCCGTTGGCACTATAGTCCGAGCATAACGACTCAAGCGTAGAAATTCTGCCTCATAAGCTGCCACCGTCTTATTTTCTTGAACCAGATTCAAGAATTCCTTCCTCCGGGCATCCACATAACTTGTCCCTACATACTTCCCTTGGAAAGCAGCTTTGAAGAAATCCCAAGTAACAACTGCAGCCTCAGTGCCTTCTCGAACCGTAAGCCACCATTGATACGCTTCATCCCTTAGCAAGGACACCGCTCCTCTCAGTTTCTATTCGACGATGCACTCCAGATCATCTATAATCCGCTCTACAGCCTCGAGCCAATATTCCGCAACATTCGGAGCTACACCGGAGACACCTCTAAAAACCTCGGCACCACTTGATTTAAGTCATTCCGATATTGATCCATTTAATCTTTGGGCTAGTTCTAGTCCCAAAGAAACCTTTCTAGGACTCGCAACATTGCTTGAGTCAAAGCATTGTCCTCTCTCGTATGGTCATGTGATCCAGTCTTACTTCCGGGTGACGCAGGTGCGTCCATTTCCGGCATATGACCCGGCGCTTCAGACGCAACCCTAGCACCTCGTCCTCTACCACGGCCACATCTACCGCGTCCCCGTCCACGCCCCTCTAGTGCTCATACTGACTATTTCGGTTAAATTTGATTACAAGTTTTATGAATCAGAGTATTATTTCAGTGTTGTTTTCGCAATAACATCATATAGTCTCGATCTCTACCGTTTTCAACACCTAAAACTAAAAGTTCTAGAGTGTTTCTATGATCATATCACGATAATAAACATTCAATATACAAATACTTACTTGACTTGGTGCCGGATGCTCGTGATGCCATACTACCTTTAGATCATAGAGTCTAGAAATTTAAATGATTTTAAAAATTGTTGTTGAACCCAAACCACAGCTGAGTTTTGAAACTGCTCTGATACCATAAAATGTAACACCCCAAACCCGGTCTAAGCGTTAAGACCAGACTTGGTATGGTACACAAATCGTACATACATTTGGTCATCTAATGATTTAAAGAAAACAGGTCTTCAAAAACTAATTTGGAGATGGAGTTTATCAAAAACTGAGGTTAATTTGAAATCTATGATTTTAAAACATAGGAGTTTAAAATTTGATCTCAGAGAAATAAATGGTTAACTTTTTAAAGAAATTTAAAAGAGTTCAAAAGGAATTTGGAAACAAAATTTATAAAAGAGTTTTCACCGAAATATTTACGAGATAGTGATATTTAAGAAACCCCTTTTTATACGTAATTTAAAGAAAACATTTATAAACTTAAAATAGTCCACTTTAAGTATCTAAAACATATTAAAATCCATCCACGAAATAAAATCCATAAGAACAATACTAGAGGCCTTATTACATCGCTAAAATAGTAATTAAGTAAAAATACTAAAGAGTAGTTTAAAGTTCATAAAAACCATCATTTGAAGTATGGCCTCCACGAAGTCATCCCCGGCCCAAGCCTCCATCAATTATCATTACCTGAGAAGGGTAAGAAAACGGGGCGAGTTACTTAGAACTCAGTGTGTAACCCACTTACCAAATCCACTGGGCCATATCATCAAAGCATTCTATTGGGCTTGGGCCCATTAATTAATTTAACAATATAATAATTAAAGGTGCATGCGCAATGCAATTCCCAAACAAGCCTAAATTTCCATCCGCTACACACCACCCGTACCAACCAGCACACCTGTGGGGATCAAGTCAACCCACCCCGCCAACACACCAATCGCAGGCATAAAGCCATTTAAAATGTTTGTGGCTGAGCCACCCGAACTAGAATTCGTGGCAGAGCCACTCGAACTAGATTATGGTAGAACCACCAGAACTTCTCTTCAATTTAATCCTAACCCATGCAATCATGTATACATAAACAAAGCTTAACAATTTACATATGATAATTTCAACATAAGGCCCATACTACAAGTTGGCCCATTTCTCAATTTGGCCCATATGGTAATTTATCAAATTGGCTCCTTAAGCAATCTAGCAATTCGGCCCATTAAGCAATCTAGCAAATTGGCCCATTAATCAATCTAGCAAATTGGCCCATTAATCAATCTAGCAATTTGGCCCATTAAGCAATCTAGCAATTTGGCTCATTAATCACATGAGGCCCAAAAATTACTTTTTATCAAATTAGCCCATTGAGGGTGATTCCGTAATTTTCGCGACTTTAACACCGATTTCATGCACTTACACAAAAAGTGTTAATATACCGTATTTTTTTCCGATTTTACCAACTTTACGAATTTTTATTCTAATGCTTACGGTATAACATCTAACTCATGAGATAAGTGTGAAATTACACACCTGATTACGGTGAGAACTATATTTTCCCGCTCGTCGATACCTAAATATATGTCACGCTTGATTAGAACACTAATACTTATTATAAATCTATACTAAAGATAAGCGATCTAGATCTTTACCCTCGGAATCTCGAACAACAACTATTTGTCGGTTTTCTCCGGTTGACGGTTCACAACCCAATGGAAAATCCCGAACAGCTAAAGGCTCCAAACTACAAACAACTTCGAACAGTCGATTCTCCTCGGATGAGGGTCGTCCACAACCCGGTGGGAAATCCCAAATTGCCGAAACAGCCCTTCGTTTGAATTTAGAGGGATTAGCGAGTCCGCCCCTCTTTAGAACACTATTCACCACCCTTTTCGACCCTATCTTGTTTGCCTCTATTGACAAAAGATTATTAGTCCTAACAATATATATATCGGAATTTAAGACTATTGGTTTAAAAAGGGCAAATTTGGCTTACCTTAAAATTCCGAGTGATTCCAAAAGAATCCCTTGAAAGTATATGATCCAAATTCGAATAACTTCAAGATGACTTCGAAGAGATGATGATTCGACTCTCCACTATTTCACTAAAAGAAAAACAAAAGGAAATTGTCTAAGAGAATGAACGATTATCGATTTAAAGGCTCTTCTAAGCCAACCTATAGATTCGACCAAGGTGACCAATTAGCAAAAAGAAAACAAAGAAGATGATTCTTACCGATGGTCCAAAGTTTGAATAGAAAAAAAAAATGATTGAGAATAAAATCTATGAGGAAAAGAAAATTTGGCTATGATTTAATGGTAAGGGAAAAATAATTTCGGCTATGGAGGTGGTCTCTAACATTCGGCCATGGAAGAAATAAGAAGGAAAAATGTGTTTGAAGGATGAGTAAAATGGAGAAGAAAAGAGAATAGAGATGAGATGTTTATGATTCAGTTTTCAAGGGTGAGAAAAGAGCAAAAAGTAAGGTTTGGAACAATGTGCATTCGGCAATGGGGAATAAAGAAGAAAAAGAAATGGTCTTTTGTGATTGATGATTTCAGCACTAGAAGAGAAACACAAAATGAAGCACTTGAGAGGTTGGCAAAATGACCAAATGGTCAAAAAGAAATGACCAAATGAAACAAAACAAAGTTGTTTTCTCCAAGTATATGGCACATTCGGCTAAGAGAGAAAAAGATGAGAGGAAATGGGTGTTTTGGAAGAGCAAAAATGACCAAATGGATTCTATCTAGCTACCATCCTTACCCAAGCTTACCACCAAAATTTAGGCTCCCCCTTATTCCACAAAGCCGTCCAAGTTCATGGACAAGTTGGCCATTCTAAGTTTCCAAAACATAACCCTTAAAATATGCCTTGTGTTCCCCCTACCTTCCAAAAGCTTAGGATTTCTTTCCCCAAGTTCCAAGCTTACTTTAACCATAAAAATAAAGGTCTAACTTACCAAATTTGATGCTTGGCCGACACTTGCTAGGAAAGAGAAAAAATAAATGTCACAAAATGCATTCCTAAAGATTCGAACCTCTTCCCTCAAGCAACACTTATGACGCCAACTCCACTTTACTACTAGCTCATCTTATGCTAGTTTTTGACACTAAATTTCCTTAAACATCAAGGTCACTTGATCCACTTCAATAAAGTACTCATTACTAATTTTTTTTTTCTAATTTCGAATAAATCTCGAGCCTTCTCAAAACGATATTAAACACACAAATTGAATCATTCACAAGCTAAGCACCAAAAACATGCAACATATCGATACTCACTTTTTAGGATGTTACAATCTATATTTTCTTTTTCTCTTTTATCACCTAGGTTTTTGTTTTTTATCTCTGGATTTTCTGTAACCAAGATCCATGGTTATTTAAGAGAAGATTATATGAAAGGTTATATAGTCCACCAACAACAAGAAGAAGTTTTGGAAGAGAATATGTCTAATTTGACTTGTGCATCTGGTGAAGCCAGTGTTTCTTCAGTTGTTGGTGGAACCAACTATTCTCAACAATATTTTAGTAACCCACCAGCTCAAGCTCAGCTAGTTAAGAGAAAGAGGAACCAACCAGGCAATCCAGGTTTGTTTGGGTTCAAACTTCACAACCCTTACCTTAAAACACCGTTACTTTTATTACTTTTATTTTTTTTATTTGTTTTCTTAACTAAGATTTTTGTTTTGAATCGGACCCAAATGCACAGAAGTGATAGCTTTGTCACCTAAAACACTAATGGCTACAAATAGATTTGTGTGTGAGATCGCAACAAAAGGTTTCAAAGAGACCGAGAACCTTCACTTCAAATTAAGCTATTACTACCAAAATCAACAAATCAAGAAAAATGAAAATAACAAAGGAACCAAACTTAACTAATCTCAAAGGTTCTAACAAACCCAATTTCTGAAAGTGCAAATAACAAACCCAATTTCTGTAAGTTTGCAAAACATAATTTCTACTGAGAGTAAGCAATGAATGAGTATAGCAAATAAAGAAAAGAATAGGTTGTAAAGTAATCCTTTATGTTGAAAGATCAAAAATAGATAATCCAGAAATGGAAAAGAATGAAGGGACGTGCTTGGGCTTGGAAACACCGATTTTAGTGAGAACTTGAGATACTCTACTTCTTCAAGGCTCTGCCATTGTTTCTTTCGATGAATCAGTAAGGAACACACCCGTTTAACCATAAAACAAAAATGAAAAGGCAAAAGACAAAGTTCAAGTTAAGATGATGAAGGAAGATTATGTGAAGGAAGCAGAAGCAAAAATGTTTACGACCTTGGATGAAAGGGAGGAATCTTAGGAGTCGAATGGTACGTGAAATGGCACTTAGATTGAGAGTGTTTTTGAGGTGAAATTTTGGTAAGGGTAAAAAAGGGTTCTTCAAGCAATGAATATCTAAATGGTGAAGAGGGAAGGGAATAGAAATCCCCAAAAATATCTGCTTAAGCGCGGCATGGAATAGACCCGTAATAGGATATTCCATTGAACCAAACGTCAGTTTATGTGAGCCTACAAAATAGGCTTGTAATAGGCATGTAATGGCGTAGCTATTACCTTCAACCAAACATGTTGTAAATAATTTAACTTAAACTATCTCTACTTTCACATAATGGGATGCGAATCTTATTTTGATTAAGGGCCCGTTCTTCATTCCATCTGTGATGGACTTTTTTGTCCAAAAGTCCTTTTCAATAAAAAGTAATAAAGAACAAGGGTCAGTGAGAAAATTATTTTAACGTTTCAGAAGTCCTTTTTCACAGATGAAAATGCTAAAAAAATTTATCTTTTTTCAGAGTAAAAGTACTTTTGGCTGGTGTTTTACTTTTTTTTTTATCCTTATTATTTCTTCTTCCAAATAGACGTCTAACACTTCTCTTTTTTTCCCCTTTTCTCTTTTTTCTAATTTTTCCTCTGGTTCCTCTGGTGATTTTTCGCTTCTCTTCCTCTGGGGAAATTTGTAGCGTCTTTTTGTGCTTGGGTTATAGCAAATTGAAGAATACTCTGAAATCTTCAATCCAAAATGGTAAAACTCATTTCTCTCTTTAATTCTCTAAAATTGTTCTCATTTTGATGCTCTGTTCTTACTTCGTTTTTCACTTGGTCTGCATTTGAATGCTTCGTTTGCATCTTTCTGATTTTCTCCTCATTTGATGGAGCTTTGTAGAAATTTGGGTACTAATATAATGCAACTGATTATCATATATCCGTTTATGTTGACCTAGATAATGAGAAAATTGTTTCATATAAATCTGGTATGGCTCAATGAACTGTGTTTGAAGATGGGAAAAAGTTGAAAATTTTGCCCATGTTTTTGCTGCATCATTTAATGATATTTTCAGTCTAAAACATCTGAATATGTTTAAGAATGTGTGTGCGCTGTTCTCAGATCTTTAGTTCTAATTTGTGTTTTTACTTGCTCTATGAGTTGCTGATTTGCTTATTTGCATATAGTCGTCCTAATTCAATGTTATGTCTTTTCATTTGGATTCGGCTTATGTTTGAAGGACTTGTACATATTTTTACTACATGTTATGGCATTTTAATTCTAGAATATCTGATTATGATATCATTTGTTAAGAATGTGTATATTCTTTTAGTTTCAATCTGTATTTTCCTTGTTCATTGAGTTGCTTATTTACTTATTATGGTCCTTATTTTGCGATTTTGGCTCTCACCGGCCTCTGTACTATAATTGATTTATGTCTTTAACTATGATTTGACTTCCTGGGTTAAACAAATGTTTTCTGGGTTATGATTTACAGCCTAAGCAGATTCATGAGATCAAGGACTTCCTTCTGACTGCCAGAAGGAAAGATGCACGCTCTGTAAAGATCAAGAAGAGCAAAGATGTTGTCAAGTTCAAGGTCCGCTGCTCCAAGTACTTGTACACACTTTGCGTGTCGGATGCTGAGAAGGCTGACAAGTTGAAGTAGTCCCTTCCTCCAGGTACATCTATATAAATGATACAGGAGTTTCATTACTCTTGTTTATATTCAACTAGATACCTTGTTTCAAATCAACAAATATATCATAGAATTGTAGATACATAGCAGAAACAAACCAATGTTCTCGTTGCTGCTGTGCAGACAGCATTACAATATGTCTTACTGCTCTTTCTTACCATGTAGATAACATCTCAAAGTTTCTTGGTCTTCGCTATGATGGTGGAGCCTTGTTTTTCTTATTTTGATTCAACCAGCATCCTTTTTTGAAATTGAGAAACATGCTATAGAATCATAAACCCATAGCAGAAATGAATCATTGTTTCTCACTGTTGTCATACTGGTATCAGTACAATCGATCCTATTGTTTTTTCTTGCCATGTTGGTAATATCTGAAGGTTCTTGGTTGAAACCACTGAATAGCCTCGTTTTTTCTTATCTTGATGCAACCAGAATCCTTATTTGAAATGAATTGTTTGAAGCTAAAATGAAGTATTCTCTTTTTGTTGCCATGCTGGTGGCAGTGGAACGTATTCTTTTCGCCATGTTGGTAACTTGGTAACATTTCAAGGTTCTCGGTCTTGACTTATCTCATGTTCTTGATTGCAGGTTTGAGTGTTCAAGACCTGTGAAAATATGGTAGCCCCAGGTTTGTCACCTGATTTATAGGTGATGAAAGCTAGATTTTAGTTTTGAGTTTATTGTATTTCTGGCCATTCTGCAACAGTGAAGCTCAATTTTCTGTAATTGGATCTATGTTTTTTTGTTGATTAAGGATTTTAGTGAGATATGCACTTTTCAATGACAATGAATGTTCTTTTTAATGAAAACACAGAAAAAATTGATGTTGCTTCTCTACATTTTCTTAGTTTTAATTTATCAATAGCCTTAAAGAACGAAAGAGACCTTTCTAACAAACAAATGCACATCAAGGTTTATTTAAGATAGATTGCATGCCCACACTACACAAATTATTATGCAATCATCACAATTATCAGAAACTAATTGATCAACTAATTATCTAACTCACAAAGCAATAATTCTAAACTTTCAAATACTGGTCATATATTTAACAAACTTGAATAATTGTAATTAAACCAAAAGACATGCAAATAATACAATTGTGTCAATATCTAATTACAAATATTTAATTATTATATTTAAATATTTAAATATAGTTTATATATTCTAATTAAATTTAATAAATAATTAATATTAATTACTTAGAAATATTTAAAATTAATATTATTTATTAAAATATTAACAATAAATTATAATAAATTGTTTTTTTATATTTTTACTAAAATATCATAATATTAACTAATTTGAACATTATTTAAATACATATTTGTTACTTTATAATATCATGTCTAAAATAGACATTTTACTTCTCAAAAGCACTTTTTGACAGCAATACCAAACACTTAAATTTTTCAAAAGCACTTCTCAAAAGCATTGTCAAACTGGCCCTAAATGATATAATGTATTTTAATATATATTTCAGGGATTTTTTAAACATTTTTTATATCATGAATATATATTAGGATAAGCTACAAAATTAGTCATTGTGTATTTGTTAAGTTTACATTTTAATCACCGAATTTTATTTTATTACAAAAAAACAAATTTTAATAACACTGCCTAAAATGAATGGCATCACCTAAAATAAAAATTGTTTTTAATGACTGCTTAAAAATAAAATTTTTTTCATTTTTCAGTTCCTAAACTGTACAATTTCCCTATAGCAAATTAATATAAAGAAAAAATATTAGGTTGAATTTTTTTTTTATTGTAATCAAAATATCTATCACCGATAATAAGGATTAATTCCCTCGCCACAAGTGATCTCTACAAAAGTATTATTAAGTTGAATTTTTGTTTAGCTTTCAAATCATTTCACCCATCATTCATAAGATTATACACATCAAGTCGATTAAGTTGAAACAATAATAAAGGCACATGTAATTCAGACTCCACCCCCATTTTTTTTCCAAAGAAAAAAAATGGAGCAGCTGTGAAATGTTAATTAATCAATAAGAAATTACAACTGTAAATTGGAAAGAGCTAAGACAATTCACTAATGGAATTTTAGAACAAAATTTGGGGTGCATATTACATTAACTTACAAAAATTTATCAGTTATAACTGTAAATTACATGCATGCACACGTGCATAATTACCATCAGGCTTCCACACGTCTGCGAATCTTTTTCTTTAGTTTGTCCTGCTCCCGGTATCTCTCTTGCCTTTCTTCTCTCCGACGCTTTCTTAACACCTGTTCATCCTTTGCTCTCTGTGCCTCTACTTCTTTCCGTTTTTGCTCCTCCTTGAGCTTCCGCTTCTTCATCTGCAAATTTAAAGTTATTTTTTCATTAAAAAGCTTCCACTAGCAAAACGTTTTAGCTCGTCAAGGGATGGAAATATAAATATCACACACAGACCTTGTCATTTCTAATCAACTGAAGGTGTTGAACAAGAGCGTGAACTTTCCGTTCATGAGGCTCCATGACAACAGCTCTTCTATCTTCAAGAAGTGGTCGTTTCCGGTGTGGCATATTCTTGGGCTTCGATTCAAACGGGAGATCTGCTTGTAACGCCTTAGGGATCACAAGGGGATTGAATTTCCTTGGCTTTCTCTCAATTGGCTGTAAACATGCACAATAAGAACAGTAAACGTAACAGAAATAGAGAAATAGTAGGAACTCGTATTAAAACAGAAATAGCATTCATAAATCCAAATAAAGACGACCTTGTAGAGGGAATCCTTGTTAACAGGAATAGAAAGATTGTGTTCTCTCCTCAATTCTGCGACAGTTTTCATTCCTTGCCAGGTCTTCTGACGAGGTTGCAACAAAGTAGTTAATGGATTATAGAACTGAGGAACTTCAACTTGAGTCCATGCACGCAAAAAGACAATGTCACTCATCAAAATTCGATCCTCAAAGGTGCACCTTGCAATTCCTTCCCTAGCTTGCCCTCCCTTCTTTTTGGGTTGATTACCAATCTCTTCCTTTGCTGCCTGAGGAATATAAAATGCCATTAGCTTTTAACTGCTATTTCTTTATGCAGGACATGGATTTATTTGGGTTGTGTTAAGATAGCAGATAATGCTTTAATTACGTCATACCAAAGCAAGATCCTAAGAAGGATTCTTAGGCAGGGATATTCTCCACGTTTTACCCCTCATCTTTAGAGCAGTCACTATCAGAGAAGACTGGTTCTCAAAAGTAAATGCCATTGGCAGAATCTAAGATAAATAGTCATACAAATCTCAAGATTCTCAAGTCTATATGAACAAAGCATACCTTTTTCACCTGCCCACGGATCCCACTCACAGTTCGAATTGCTGCACCCTCAAATCGAGCTACTTCAAGATCTGAAGTAAACATATCCTTGATGAGGGCTGTTTTCTTGAATATTTTACAGGGGTATCCAACTAGCTTGATTTTTTTCACTATCCGTGCTGCATGGTTGAACTCAAGTACGTATGCTGTTGCTATGATGCGAAATGCCGCCTGTTATGCCAAATAAAAACTGATTAGTGAGTAGTATAAGAAACAGAAAGGAACAATGGAGTGAAAAACGGAACAAAGCAATAAGGGTTTGGAGTCATTCAGGCAACTCCAAGGGTTCAAATTGAAACTCACTCCAAATATACACTGTAAATAGTAGATCTAATAACCCTCTGAAAATAACAAATTGGATAGTGTCGAACATTCAATTTTTTACCATCCATTTCCAACCCTAGATTAATAATTCACACAACTTTAATATCAGAAAGGTTGTTTCTTAGAAAGACTAAACATGTACAATTCATTGACTATCAAACTACAGAAGTTCGACAGTACTAGAGGATTGCATTAGATTAGTTAATATCGGGAATGCAATAGCCAAGAATTTTATATACAGCTTCACCTGTGACTTAGGAACAGAAAGCAGCATGGTCAAGGTTGAGTTGCTGGCCTAGTGAAGCGATCAGTTTTGATCTTATAGATGACATTTCGAGGGATATTGGGCTCCAATCCAAAGCAAGATATGGCAAGGATCATAACTAATAGGATTAAAAACTAGTTCAAGGCTTCAAAAGGGCTTTTCTTGGGCTTCATGCATAACTACAAAAAAGTTTTACACCACTTAAACCTCTCATTGTATTAGAGGCCACATCTAATTTAGTTAAAGAAGAATATTTAATTCTCTGTATAACAATGATCCACCAGAACCAATAAATAACTGGGTGGTGATGTAGGCTTTAATTTCCGATGGTTTCAGGTCACCATTTTACCGGCACATCAACAATATTTAAATATTCACCAAACCCAGTTAAATATTATATCTTTTTGCTTAAGTTTTAAAAGTACGAAGATTAAATTGGCTATGTTGTTAGGAGAGGGACTAAACTGCCAGACGGTACTGTGAAGACTTCCCAGATTCTTGACTATATTATCACTCACCATCATCCTCACTTGTTCCATATTTTATAGGATCATAACATGAAAAGTACATAAAATTGAGCAAAGTGACCTGATTGTTAGATAAATTCTGAACAGCAAGCACTCCAGTCTTGGGTGGAGCAAGAGGGCCCCAAAACATAGCAAGGCAATGCATATGTTCTGGAGTATACTTGAGCATGCGATGTCTTCCATTTTGGTCCTCAATGGCATAAACAGGCGTGGTCTGGTAACGCCTCCATCCAATTGAAACAATTATTGGATCTCTAGTCTTCAGCACTTTCTTGTGCCATCTGTGTCGTTTTAGCCTCGTCTGGAAGAAAAAGGAAACCTCTTAGATCATGTATGTTCTACAACAAGATAGAATACAAACACCATAGGAATCACAATAGAGACACCATGCACCAGAATGTAGCATAGATTACCAAATTGTTATACTAAATATACCCTGTCTAAATCTCATCAAATTTTATTTCACAACCTTCCTATAGTTTAGATCTATATTTACTTGTTCAATAATGTTTTAGCTCTGAACTCTACTACCAAAACAATTACCAATTGTTAAGATCCAATTTAAAATCACTTGACAATAGGGTTAGAGACAGAACCAGAACATGGGGCCACTGTAAACTCAAGATAGAACCAGTAAGGGATAACACCACTTAAATGTTAGAACTCCAATTCACATATAAACCCAGTATCATTAAGTGAAAGAATTGAATATATTACATGGAAAATAAATAATTTTTACAAACAAGAGAGGTCTAATACAGTGCTAAACATTCAACCTAAAACTAATTAACAATAAGTGGAAAAGTTGTAGTCCAAAATTCTAAACTTAACTGATGTGAGATAACACCAATGCTCTAGCTCTTATGAATTTCATTGTTTTATCATACATGTGTATAAGAACAGAAGCTAGGTTGGTTAATTACGTATGCAACTCTCTAGTTTTTGTATTTTTCACATAGAAAACAAATAGATTCCTGAAACTTTTTAAACAAGTAATAACATTTGAATCGAGAAGTAGCTTTTAACTGATTCAGTGTTCCACATTTTTCGATTTTGGAAACTTATTTATTCTGAATTCATATAATTTATGGTTCAGATATTTACTACAGATATAAGAGCCGTTCTTCAACAAGAAGCACCAATCCCTCGATAAGGCAAACAATCATGAAACAGCACTAGATACTATAATTTCTCCAAAAATCCATTGTAGTAAGTCAAACTCACAAAGTAAAGATATTTAAAATTCATGAAGACAGTGGTTCAACTAAAATAGTGGAAGAAGCCACAAATTAACATGAGAGATGATATATAACATTTATCCTACATGATGCTAGAACTACAGATTAAAGTAAAAATATCTTCCAATCCTTAAAGCGAAAAGGGGGCACCCATGGGTAGATAAAAACTAGAAAACAGTGCAACATATAGACAGGAGAAAGACTATCATTCAGCAGTACAATAGCACAATATTAATAATCTTAAGCGTCTTCTAACCTGCATGTATCCAACATTTTCCTCACCGAGACCAATTCCTCCAACCAAAATGGGATGACAGGGATCAAAATACTCTATCATCTCAAAAGGAACATCGTGAACTTCTAGCCTTAGATACATTCCTGTTCGGAATCCCTCAATTTCCAATCGGGTAGTCTCATCGAGATCCTCGAGTTCTGCTATATTAATTTGTTTCTGGAGTTCAATCTCTTCTTTCAACTGGAAGAACGAGAAAGATTTAGAGCTTAAACCTAAAAGTTAGATTATAGATCTATCAATAGAAATGCATAGTTACCTTGTCATAATACCCACTGTCATTCGCTTGACTGCGGTGAAACTTTCCCCCATTTTGTACATCAGTTTTCTCTTCCGGTGATTCGGATCCATCATAAGTAATAAAAGTTAAGGTTGCAAAAGCAAGACAGTTTCCCATATATACATCTTACTTAACAGAAATCAAAACCGAACTTTCATTGAGAGAATAAGAATCATGCAGTCCGGAAAAAGGCACAAGGGCAAGCAACAATCTTGAGCATGGATGAGAAAATACAGACAGCAATAGCAGGAGTGCGTACCACATTCAAACCCCCACCCCCTGCCATTAATAGAATTTACCAATATAAACACGAAGAGATAGATCCAAGCAGGCAGAAAATAAGAATATAAATGGCTACATTCAAAGTAGTTTAACTAATAAAAGGATATTGAGCATCAAATTTTGCACGGAGAGCTAGCTTTTTTAACCTCCGCTCCTCATCTTCCTTTTGGATTCCACCATTACTAGAATCATCTTTCTGATGACTCTCATACTTCTCACCAGTTTCTAAATCTTCAAAGTCACCATCCATATCATCTTCTTCAGTTTTAGCTTCTGACATTTGATTTCTGAGGGCACCTTTAGACCAATCACCAGTGACAAAACGATCACGAATACTCTCATATACTTCTTCTTCTTTCCAGTTCTTAAGTTCTGAAAATTTAGTGGATTTCGAACAGTCCTCAGTGTTGATGTTCCCACCATCTAATCCTTCAATCGAATTCTACAGTAATACAAAATAATATTAGAGTTGAGAAAATATAAACAAATAAAATTATCAACAAGATGGCACACTGAAGCATCAATACATGCAAGCTTCTGAAATTATAAATCAGTCATGCCTACATGGAGTACACACCTTTGCCCTTTGCCCTTTGGGCTTAAAAAATTCATCTTCATCACTCTCTTCATTCTCACTGTCGTCCTTCACTTCATTAGCAGAAGTGTTTGATGTTGATGCAGATTTCCCATATACAAGCTGCATCAGATTTATATTCTGTTTTTTAGAGGCCCTTTCCACCAATGATGCTCTCCACTTTGATATGTTTCCCCTGCCATCTTCTAGAAGGACAATGTTAAAATTGCAATTAAAAGCAAAACAAGAACTTGGAGGAAAATATCTAACATGATAATTAACCACTTCTGAAATTAAACTGCTAGAGACACTATCTAGAGACGTTCAATGCTGGGCCCTATCACTCTCACATTTGAAAAGCTAAGTGTGAGCCAGAAAAACAATTTTTTATTAAATTTATATTTTTTTAATCAAAATTAAAGTTATTTACAACTAAAACAATTTCAGGCCCAGCAAGGCTTGAAATATAAATTTAAGCCGAAGCCTGGCTTTAACAGACTAAAATTATGAGCCCTGCGCTGAGTGTATGTGCCTACCCTTGGACAGCTATGCTATTATGTAGCCAAAATTCATTATATTGCTTTATAAAGCATAATTTCTACAAGCATAGCCTACAGTATAACGTCTATTAGTGGAGAAGTAATACACGTGTACAATAGAATATAATATATGAACAGTACCCTCAGACTTCAGATCCTCTTCGTCACCATCGGAAAACTCTGAACCTGAACATGACTCGTTATCTTCATTGCTTCTGTCATTTTCACCTTCATCGTTGTCGTCGTCATCATCATCATCTTCATCACCTTCATTCTCTTCATCTGTACTCTGCAAGGAAGTTAGTGTAAGAAAAAGGGTTTTCCCAACAATACAACCTCAACAACGCATTGGAGAGAAGGAAAGGATATGATTTCATGACTCTTCCACCTACCTGCTGTGGAACAAAACTATAGTTCTTCAAATACAAGCAAAAAGAATAATCACTAAATACCTTGAGATTACTATGATCAACACCGTCTCCAAAGATTGCTTTTCTCCTTTTCCTACCATTGTGAAACTCAACTTGTTCTTTAACTCGACCCAGCTGCTCTGACGCATCTGCATTTCCTTCTTCAAAATTCCTACCTTCACTTTTCAGCATTGCACCTTCTGGAACACCTTCATCTTGATCTGAAGACTCTGAACCATCCAGATCAAACTCACTTTCATCTTCTTCTCCATTAGACTGGTATTGCTTCAAAGGCTCTATATCACGAATTAGCTTTGGTGCTTCATCAGAATCCCTGTTGTGATCTTCAGCTTCCAATGAGCTATTAGGATTCTGACTAAAAAGGGAAATTTTAGTCTTCTCCAACTTCTCATCAATTGGGTTCTTTATAGTCTGAAGTGATTTCACCAGGGCCTCACCAACATCTCGTTTATTTCCTATGACGACAAAAAGGAATGGTTGAGATATTATCTAAAGATACCTTCAACAATAGGGCGAAAATTATGAGAAAATGAAAGAGATTAAAAACCTTTATTTGTTGTTCCCCCCATTTCATCAACTTTAGAATACTGAACAAAATGGTCATTAATGTTTATGTAGACTGCATCTTTGTCATACAAGAGATCCCCAAGTCCAGACATGGGGGCATAAAAAAGCTTTTCTTTGTCACGGAGTCCCTTCTTTTTTGCAGCTGATGGTAAAGGGCAAGGATCAGATAGGCCTGTAACACCAGCCAACCTAAAGTCTCCAACACCGGCAATATGGACCTGATCACAGATTGTATATGAAACTTAGGTGCAATAAAACTTAAGTCATTTCCCAGATTGGATAACAATAAAAAGAATTAATTAAAGAAGAAAAAGATCTGTTATCCATATTGAAAGTGCAATCCTAACAAGTAAAGATGATATTTATAACTTTGTTTCCATGTAGAAAGTCAAATTCAATTTTATTGATAAAAACGCAAGTCGTGAACACTGGTACTAAATGGAACAAATAAATAAAAACAAGCATGTAACACCAGCCATACAGAATGCTTGCAAGAACCAAATCCATCCTAAGAGCTTTCACCCTGGTGTACTCAGAACTTTAGCACTATTTCAAGATTACAAATATCAGATGCCAGTGTTTGGATAATTATTCACCTGAATTAGATTTCACCCTAAAATACAAATCAAATTCATAAATCAACATACCAGTTGTGGTGGATATAATAAAGAAAATACTGAATTTCACCCCAATCAGTTGACATGACATGTAACTCACAGAATAGAACAAAGAAATGAGGAACAGAACAACAAATTAGCAAACACTAATTAACATGAGCATATTAGAAGCTCAAGGTCATATCATTAACTAAAGAAATGGGCGTGGAAAAAATTATCCAAAAGAAAATATATGGATTGGCAGGTTATTATCAAGGTAGAGACATCCCTAGTGAACCAATCTTGGGACTAAACATGATTCACTCTTTTAAACATTAAGATCATCAAATACAGTGAGGATGCTTCCATCCATGGGAAACTTGATACTGATACGATATGAGGCTACCACAACCAAGCTAGCGAGGAGCCAAGGTTATTCTAGCAATATCACAAGCTAAGAAACCATATGATTCTTGTAAAAGAAAAAAGGTAAAGGCTGGAGCATGTGCAACCTCAAGTTCTAGGGCATAATGGCAATGGATGAGGCCATCTTTTATGGCAACTATATAGCCTTACTGAAAAAATATAGCAGAATCTTCACTGGTAAAATCTTTTAAATCTTTAAAAATACCCAACAGTTTAACATGCAGCATAGCAATGATTGTTAGAAAAGATTCAAAGGGCATACCTTAGTTCCCTTTTTCAAATTACAACCTCGCAGATAACCATAAAGCGTAACATTCCTATCACATTTACTGTTCATTTGCACTCTCTCAGGGGGAGTAACATCTTCAAAACGGTCAACCAAGATATACGGATGAGAAGTCCTCCACGATAAAGGAGGGAACTTCATAACAGATATAAATCTTGCAAGATTGTGAACTTCTCGCTTGGGATACCTGTTAGATAAGAGGGAGAAGCAACAATAAATCTCACAATTTAACTTATTGAAGTACAGTGCCACGGAATTTCACAGTTGAGCGTAGTCAAAATAGAATCTTAGGTAGGATACTTACTTCCCGTGAATGAGACCAGATAAATAAAACAATTTAGCTCCATCATATATTTCTGTCCAGAAACGGTGTTTGAGACGCTGTTTTGTTTTCTTTAGTTTCTTTACGTCCTTAAACTTATCAAGGTGAGTAAGAACTCCCATCACCTTTGGAAAACCATGAACTTGCAATATGTTAAGGAATTCAAATGTTTCCTACAAAATACCAAAAAGCATCTAAAACATTAAAAACTCTCACTACATGGAACTTGACATTCAAAGAGAAGATTTATAAAAATAATAATTTTCAAAGAAGCAGATTGCCATCTTCTAAAAGTAAAAGCTATGGAAAGCATAACAAATATATTCAGTATCTCACCATTTCAAAACCGTAACTTCCATCAATTAGAAGCAATGCTAGATCAGCAAACTTTGCAGCATCAATCATACCATTGATATCATTTGGACACTCAACAAACTGCAAGCGCCGTTGCTTGCCTAACAAGTTCAATGAATCCCACATCAGACAAGGGAGCCTCAACTCCACTACTTTTCTAAACAAGATAAATACATATAAACAACTACTAAAATTTAGGGAGACATCAACCTGATACTATGGTTATTGGTCCTCGAACATCAGGTAAATTATGCTTTGTGTAATGCTTTATGAGAGTCTTGATTAAAAGAGACTTTCCAACCTACAAGAAGTAAAACGTTCAACAATGGTTAACCAATATAATCATGGGAAAAGACTTCTAGATGTTACCACATAGAGTTAATTGTACACACCCAGAAAGACAGATAGACAAATTACTAGGTAAAAATCTGAAACTAGGCATCAAATGGCATTTGGAACAAACAATTTCCAAGGTTTTCTAGGCTGCAGTTCTATCTTCAAGATTTCTCTACTCGATAACGTCAAACATAAATAATTCCGAAGTCAGCACTTTAAAATCTACATTATTCTGTTATTTCTTGCAAATTACATCAATATTGATAGAAAATTCTTCCCTCCCCCTCTTTTCTCTATTCAAAGGTTTCTTCACCCTTTCTTTATAACACATATAACAAGGCAAACATATGCTATCCTTAACATCAAAGCTCCTCACAGAACTATGAAATAGTGAAATATCAAACGAGGAAATTAGGACATCCTCAAATTAAAGTTTCAATCCAATATTAGGCTAAACAGCACCGATTCTCCTTCAGCAACAGCTCTCAATAAAGTATATATATTTCATTGGTCCAGGATGTTAGAAAAGGACTTTATATTTCCTTATAATTTTCTTTTACACTCAATGTAACAGGCAGATCTGATTCAAATGGAACCACCTCTTTTTTAACCTAGTTCTTACAGTGACAAACCAATTTAGACATCCTAAAAGGACAATTAAATTAAAAAACTCCTCTGTTCCAAACAAGATAATATCAATTACTTTGGTTCCAAAATATAACAAAAACTAGAGAATAATCGTGGAAGTAAGAAATTTACCTGAGGGGGCCCCTGCACCACGACCACAAATGGAGGCAGCTCGCCATAAGAGCGATCGATAACAGGGAGATGAAGCCTACGTTGTTCTTTCTCAACGGCACGCGATTGCAATCGCTTCGCTTTTGCATTGGAACGAAAAGCAAATGCCTAATATATACAACGAAAGATTAATTTAAAAAGCCGAAATTAGCTAAAGCCGAAGAGCAAATTCATAGCAAGTAAAAAGGAGGAAAACAATGGAACCTTAGGATTTTGCTGCTTCTGGTCGGAGTTTTGATCCTTGTTTTTGGCTTTGGTTTTCTTTTTTGCAGAGGCACCCGAGTGGCGAGAGCGGTGAGCCTTGTGAGACTGCCCATCAGCGCCACTATCCATGGCCACGGCAGCTTCTTGGCGAATAGAAAGGGAACTGGCAGTAATATGTTTGTTACTACTAATTGTGGCTACCAATTGCAAAACAAGTAGAGACTCGAGTGAGACGGCACTGGCAAATTATATTTGTTGAGGTGGAGAGTTCCGGAGGCGCTAGAGTTAGGTTTTAGTTTAGGTTTGCTAACGTGACATTGCTAACTAATCAAATTTGTAACCCACGGGTAACCATTTTAATAGTCATCCATAAATTAAAAGTCATTAAAATTATATTAATTAATTAAAATATAATTTTTTTTCACACCAATAATGAACTGGGACAATATATTGTTCAGATGCATTTGAATCTAGACAATCATTTGTCCAAATTCATTCTAGATATATTTTTTAGTAAGTTTATATATTTTTATTTCTATAAAATATTAGTTTTTATGTTATTATTTTGAAAAGTATGTAAAATATAAAATTATAAATTATATAAAAGTATATAATATTTTGAAAAATATATAAATTTTAAATTAATAAAAAATGAAATATATAAATATATAAAAGAACTAAAATTTTATAATTTTATAAAAATATATAAATACATGAAAGAACTAAAAGACATGTCTAAAACTAGATAAATAGTTGTTCAGATGCATTTAAATATGGACTACCATATGCCTAGGTTTATTCTTGAAGCAAAAACCTTTTTTAATTTCAAAATAATAATAACCAAGTATTTTATAAATAAAAATAAAAACAAGTAAACTTGCTAAAAATACATCTAGAATGAATTTGGACAAATGGGTTTATTAATTTATATATTTTTAAATATTTTTATTTATTTAATTTATATTTGACATATGATATACTGAGAGGCTACGACGTGTCATCACTAGATCGGCTATCAGTGTCACACGTAAGTATAAACAAATGATGTTAGTGTGGAAGTATCAACTTAGGTGACGAAATATAAGTTCAAGTACCAACTAGGTCCAAATTTTTTTTTAAATACCAACTAAGTATAATAGACAAATTCAGGGGGCAAAATATATATTACCTCTATAATTTTTAATTTTTAATGTTTTTTATTAATATTAATATTTTATTTTTTTATTTAGTTTGGGTTTTAATAAAGTTTATTTTGGGTTTTGGCTTAGGTTTAGTTGGTATTAATAACATAATAGGTTTGGGTTTATATATTTATTATATTTAATATATGTAAAGGCGATTAATTTGATTTAAACATTTTTAAATTTTAAAATCAAAATTAAATTGAAAACATCAAATTGATCGATTATCTGAAAACTTGAATTAGTTCAGTTTAATCGGTTTCCATTAATTTTTACAAATACTTAGATTCAACTTCTCAAACCAATCCAAAAAGGAAAAAAAAAAATCTACAAACTAAACTAACAAGCTTTTAATTTATATAAGTTGTTACTCTTCTTTTCACCCTTAACAAAATTTGTGTACCTGTTTAATAAATTCTCAATTTATGATTCAACTTCAGTTTCGAACAATTCGCTCCAAAATTATTTTTAACTCGTGTCTAAACCACTGCACTGATTTAACCAAATTATCTAATTCAAACAACATCATATCTTACAAATAAACTCAAAAACAAATGTGTTTAAGAATAAAATCAAAATGAAATTAACTCGAAATTAAACAAAATTATTTTAATATATCATTTAAACGTATAGTTTATGATCTATAGTTAAAAGAATTAAATTTTTAAATTAAATAAAAATTATCAATACATATCTTAAAAATCGACTACGAACAACTTAAATGTATCATTTAAGATGCTCATGGATAAATTGAGATTAGACAGGCTATGCATACTTGTCTAAGCTTAACTCAATTTGAAATATGGGCCTCAAATGTTATCCGAATCCATTTAAGTCCGCCTATTATTTAATATGATTATCTTATTTAATAAATAATAATTATATGGTTTTTATCATGGTTATATGCTTTTTCCTCTTTTATTAAGCTTTTAAATATAAACAACTTAATATTTTTTTTTGCATTTATATTACAATATAGTGTATTGAATTTCAATTTGATATAAGTTACACGATATATATAAAAATATATATTATAAATTTGAAAATGGTCTGGTCTTATCCGGGTTTTGAATATTGGAGTCCCAAATTTATTCTATATTTTAAATGATTATCTCTTTTTTTACCCAACTCAAAATTTTAAATTTAATATTTTTATCTAAACTCTCTCAAATATTAGACATACCTTCAAATGTAGAGGTTAGACCAATCCTTAAATAAAATTATTCAAAATTAAAATAAAAAACAAAAACCCAAAAAAAAAAATATAATAACATTAAAACTTGAAAAAAAATAAGGTTTGTAAAATAATAAAAAACTAAAATAACATTAAAACTTTAAAAAAGTCAAATTCATATATTAGTCCTTATACTTTACAAAAGTTGTGATTTAGTCTATATACTTTAATTTGATCAATTTTAGTCATTGCACTTTTTGAATTGGTCAATTTTAGCCCTTGTACTTTTCGAATTCTAAAATTTTAGTCTTGGCCCAAACAATATCAATTAAATTCATTTGGTTAAATTCAATTACTAATCTTATTATTAGCATATCATGGGACTAAAATTGGGGGGCTAGTAAAATTTTCAAAAAATTTAGAAGTTTAATATGATTTTTTTTATAAAAAATTTGGGGTCTAAATAATATTTTTTTTGTGAGATTAATGAGAATTTCTAAAAATTTTAACACAGCTTGATTAAAATTTTCAAAAAACTAAAAATGTATAATGATAATTTTTAAAAATTTGAGGGGGCCTAATTAAATTTTTCAAAAAAATTCAATGAAGAAATCAAAATTTCCCAATTTTTTTTTTGGGGGGGGGACCATAATGGTCCGCCTCTAAGCTGTGTACTATGCATACAATTATAGATTAATCCATATTCTCCTATTGGATCAATCTAAATTCTATATTTTTCAAATTTTGAACTTTTAATATTGATGAAAATGACAGCTGCTAATTCATTAACTGAATTTTTAAAGAGTAATAAATGAAAATAACAAGTTGACGTAACATTATATATATGATAATATGTTCGTCATATTAAAATTTTAAAATAACAAAACTTAATAAATTTAACAGTTATCGTTTGGTGATGACTGAAATTTAAAAATTATAAAAACTAAAAATAATCAAATTAAACTACAAGAACTAAATCTACAACTTTTCCAAAGTTTAGAACTAATAGCAAAAATTCACCTTAAAACAAAGCTCACCCAATATTTTGTAATGTTGAATCTTTTTGCTCAACATATTGTTTATACGGTTTTGGATTTGTAGATATTCTTTAAAAAACAATTTAATATTTATAAAAATTACTTACAAATATCAATTAAACAATTTATTATAAAAAACTGTGGTTTAATATGCAATTGTATACATGAAAATTTGATTTAATCCAATTCTTGTAAATTATTAACACAATTATTGATATAATATCATTTTATGTTTATATATTGCATACATAAATAATTATATTTATCCAATATAAAAATAAATTGATGTATTTATTTCTTTAAATGTGTATGATTAAATCAAAATTAAAATTGCAAGTAAACATTTGAATTACAATTAGAGTTTCACGTGTATAATTGCACCAAATTAAAGTTCATGTATACAATTACACATTAAATCAAAGCTATGTATAATTTTGAGATTTATCCCCATTTTCCAAATATATTAGTATTTTTTGTTGACTTCCATTTAATAAAGGGTAAATTATCAAAATAGTCACTTTTGTTTGTCACATGTTACATTTTAGTCACTTATGTTTGAAATGTTATGTTTTAGTCACTTACATTATCATTTTATTACGAAATAGTCACTCTGTTATTAAGATCTGTTACCTCCTAAATAGCAACCCGAAGTGACAGTTATAATGTATTTTAAATGCCAACGTGGATGTCCAGCTGGGATCAGAAAAGTTAAAAAAAATTATGAAAATAAAATACAAAATTTTGCCTTAAAACCCAATTTTCTCTAGTTTAAAAAGAAGCAACGGTTGGGTTTTTTTGTTACCATCAGAGAAGAGAAGTGAAGAGCAGAACGATCAAGAAAAAAAAGAAATGGACGTACCAACCTCTATACCTGTTTGTTATTGTGGTTGCCCACAATATACAAATAAATTAAGATGAAGTGTGTCTTTTTCGTCTTTCACATATATAGAAAAACATGCAAAGATGGACCACATTTTTGCAAAAAAGAAACCCATAATATCTGAACCCAAAACTCAGGTAAAGGACAAAAAAAAACTAATTACTTATTGTAATCCATGCTTGGATCCTCTATTTGATTGATCCTTTGTTCTTCCATTTTGAATAAAAAATCCAATCAATTGACGGAGTACTCAATTTGATTTTTACTGTTTTGGTTCAACAAAAATGGCTATGAAAATAGATGTTTTTTTTAGTCAAAATGAAAATAAAAATTAAAAGAAAAAGGAGACCAATGGTTTTTTTTTTCAGTTTAATGATTAATCTGGTGTATTGATTGTGATTATTTCGAGAAACTAAATTAATATTTTCCTTTAATTATTTTAGAAATTTTTATTAATTAAAAATTAATTAATTTACTTGGTTGGACATCTACGTTGGTATTTAAAACTCATTTTATCTGCCACGTCGGATTATCGTTTGGGAGGTAATAGATTTTAACGGCAGAGTGACCATTTTATAACAAAACGATAACGTAAGTGACTAAAACATAACATTTCAAATATAAGTGACTAAAATGCAGCTTCAGACAAACAAAAATGACTATTTTAATGACATCATCATATTAATAAAATTGTCTTCATCATCACTTAAAGTTGAAGAAATAATCAAAAGTTTTTATACAACTTTTCAGTATATATCAAAGTCATTCTCATCAATAAGAGTTAGCTCCTCAACTACTCAATCTTACATGATATCATTATTCTCAAATTTAATAAGATGTAATTTTATTGCATAACAAAGACAGTTTAAATAATAGTTTAGAGATATGAAACTTATTATTGTTTGTTTTTTTTTTTGTTTTTTTTTTATTATGACATACTGTTGATTTTTTTCGAACATATATGTGACGGTGAATTGTCTTTCGTATGTTACTTAATATTTCCCAAACTTTAAATGGTATTTCTAATACATTGTGTTTTAATTATTGATGCTTTCTTTTCTTGCATTAATAGTTGATTTCGTGGTTCAAATTCATACTTGAGTGTGTAGATTAAGGGGGAGTGTTAAGTTAATTTTCTGTACTTGATATGTTGCTAAGCTTTTGTTCAAAAATGTCAACTGGGAATTTGTTAGTGTTAGTTATAACTCTGTCAACCACAATGCCAGTTTCAAGTTATGAAAAAGATGGCACTTACCTTATTTTATTAGTATATTTTGACCAAATTTGATTGGACAATTATTTTTTTATTTTCAAATATTGTTAGCAACATATTTGTGAAGAATTTGAGTGGAAGAGTAAAGGCAAATAAGGATTAGATTGAGACTTTCAATGTAATTGAAGTTATCTTAATTAGAATATCCGATCTTTAAAAGAGTTTGATTTTGAGAAAATATCATAATATTTTACAAAATCGTTTTTAAATTAATATTTTAGAGGAATATTAGTGATTGTATTTGATTGTATCTCAACAAGCCTTTTATCACTTATTATAATGTACAATTTGTTTAGGTTAGATGCACAAATGAGAGAGCACATTACTTATTCAATTAAAATTTGTTTTTGAGTGCAACAATTGTAAGTAAACTGAAAATTCAAGAGGAAAAATGTATCCATTATAAAGTGGTTTTATTACAATGTAAAAAAAAAAAGTCTCTCCTTATGATGTGGTGTATGTATCATATAACAATAATGGAGGCTGAGTATATCTACACTATTAACAATGTCTATAGCTTGATCAAGAGGGGTGTAGAGTTAGAAAAGCATCTCCGATAGCCTCATCTATATGAGTGTGGCAATAAGGTTGCTTCCTATGAGAATTAGGGCTTATTTTTTAGAATGCTCGTTATAATCGGGAAAAAACACATGACCATGATGTGATGACTTTATGAATCTCATTGTGATACATTGGAAATCTATGCATGTGACGTAATACTTTGTTTCCCTAAAATAACTTCAGTTTATGACTTAGTTCACTATTGGCGCTAGAGCAAAGATTGTTGAATACTAAATGTAGATTCAAGTCGTTGGCACTTGCCATATAAGTTGTCAAATTGGTGCCATTAAATTTTTGAACCATGGATAAATTTTCAAAAAAATTATGAACCAATTTTGAATCTTGTTAACTTTATTTTTCTTTTTTTGAATTTTATGAAGTATACATGGACCATCATATGAGTTAGTCACATTGGTGCCATTAATTTTTTAATGGATTGATTACTTGTCCATCTAAAAGAAGTAACTTGATTGAATTTTAAAGGTTGAGTGGTAAAGTGATTTAGGAAAAAAAAAGAATTAGACTAAAATATTAAAATAGGCAAATGTTAAGGGTTAAATTTATCATTATATGTTTTTAAAAAGAAAATAAGCTTTCGTAAGTTATAAAAGTGCTAATTAATTGGGTGAATAAAGTGAATTTTTTTTATTGGGGCTTCTACCTTCTACCTTCTACCTTCTACATGTTAGCTAAGTGTAGAATAGATGATTGAACTTATTGTATCATTGGGGACTGCTTGCAATAAAATCTATTGTTGGACAAAACACGTTAGCGAATAAAATATATAAATATAAATAAATAAATATTTATATATAAAATAAAATATAAATAGAATAATTTATATTTAAATTGTCAAATACATAAACCAATAAAAATCATAACAAAAAGTTGAAATAAAAAAGAAGAATGGAGTTTTACTAAACATTGAGTTATGTTTAACATAGTTTCCTTAATATAGATTCGGCTGCTCCTACGGTACTTGGAGAAACGTTGGTCGAATGTCTCTCATGATACAACAACACGATGATCAAAGCAGTAGCACCTCTGCAGCGATCAACGAACGAGCGTTGCCTTTTTCTATCACCGGAACGTTGGAAAATATGGAGAGAAAAAGAAGAATTTTGAAAGCAAAATAAATTCCGTGTGAGAGAGTATGAGTGTGAAAAGATTCTTCAGAATTCATAGCCTTTCAATATGATGGAATTCATAGCCTTTCATAGCCTTTACCTATTGAGAATATGTATCAAAGTTCCCATAAATTATAATTTTTCCACCACCTATTTCCATTGATTATCACCACCAAGAGGGCACGTGTCATGTCAAGAGTGCAACCTAGTCCGTGCCTCAATCCCTGTCCCTCAATTTCAATTACTAAAGTTCTCGATAGTTTTACAACAACTAATTAATTCTATACTTCTATCAAGAATAATTATTGTGCAACAATATTTAACAATAAAATTTAGAATTATAAAATTTATATTTTAAATTTATTTTTGTATATTATTAAAATTCAACTATTGACTATAATTATGTTGTAATATTGGTATATTATTAATAATAAATATTGATTATTTTATAAATTGAATTCTATTAATGTAATATTTTTTATTATTTTGAATACATTGAGATAAAAAATAAATATAATTTGAATTTTTATTTTAATAAAAATATAATTTATTTTTAATATATATTAAGAAAAATCAACTTATTAAAAAACATTTTTCTTTCTGTCTATTATTTGATTTAATTGAAAAATAAATGAGAAGAAAATAAAATATTTAAAAAATGTATCATTTTAAATTAATATACTCTCGACTCTCTATTAAGAGAGAAGTAACTATCTTCCTATTTATCTCATTTAACATTTTGTTATTTTCACCAAAAAAACAAAAGAAATTTGATATTAAATAAAAATTTAGTATAATCATAAAAAGCTTAAAAAAAAATTATTTACTATACTTTATCAAACTCATTTTATCTAAGTTAAGATATGTTTTTAGCCCCTGTATTTATCTAGAAATTGAGATATTTTTTTTTTACTTAAAAAGTTAAAAATTAAATCTTCTAATCATTTCAATTAAAATTCTAGTCCAATCATTATTATTGTTTGTAATTTCTATAAAAAAAAATTGTTAACTTAGTATTTTTTTTGTCAATCATATGCAACATCGTATGATATAATCAACGTGCCAAGTTGGCGTATTTTGATAAAAAATACTAATAATATTAATGATTGGATTAAAATTTTTAAATCAAAAAAGTAAGAGGACTTAATTTTTAGCCTTCTTGATACAGGGACTAACAACAGATTTTTTATTTATTACACCTTAACACCAACTCATTTTATTTCTTCATTAAATTTCTAGCCAATAACTAACTGGACCAATATCTTTGGACCGGTAAGTTTCCGGTTCAGGTTGAACAGACCCGGTCAGACCGAAATCAAAGCCAAAAGAGAAAGGGAAAGAAAGAAATAGGAAATTAGAATTGTCAACCCATTTTCGTCACCAAATTCAGAATAAAAAAACTCATTGCTTTAACAGTAATTATTTGACAGAGACAAAGAGAAAAGAAAGCAAAAGAAAAGAAGAATAAAGAAACGAAGATGGGAATAGCAGTTGCAGGGATGGATTCCCTAAGCGATAGAGCATCAATGATGAGGGAAGCTCTCCAGAAGAGCCAAACCATTACGGACAACGTCGTCTCCATCCTCGGCTCCTTCGACAGCCGCCTCTCCGCCCTCGAAACCGCCATGCGACCTACTCAGGTCTCTTTCTGCTTCCTCTAAAGATCTTACTTCCAAACAAAACCGGATGACTCAATTGCCTTTTCCTTATGCTTTCTTTTCTGTTTTCTTTTTCGCGTTTTGCAGATTAGAACTCATGCTATAAGGAAAGCTCATGAGAATATAGACAAGTCTTTGAAGTCTGCGGAAGTTATTTTGGCACAATTTGATCTATCCTGTCAGGTTGGTGCTTCATTGCATTTTGTTTCATTGAAAAGAACAAAAAGTAGTTCTAGATCTGTTGGTTAGCTGTATGTTAGTTTTTGTATATTCAAACCTAATCCATGAATTATGGAAGTTTGAATGATTTACTGTTGATCGTTTGAAATTTTGGTAGGCGGAGGCTAAAATACTTAAGGGTCCCCATGAGGATCTAGAAGGTTATCTTGGAGCAATTGATCAGCTAAGAAGCAACATTCGCTTTTTTAGCAGCAACAAGAACTTTAAGAATAGCGAGGGGGTGATTAACCATTCTAACACTTTACTTGCTAAAGCTATTTCAAAGCTAGAGGATGAGTTTAAGCAGCGATTAAATTCTTATAGGTTTGTGTTCCTAACTTATCTGCTTCTGATCTCGTGTTTTTGTCTTCTGAGTTGTATGTTTAGCAAATTCTTGCCTTGTAAAGATCTAGGCTCCATGATGAGATAATGACTTCTTGGGGTGTATTGGAATTTTCTGTCGCCAGATCTTTTACCTACTAGGCTACTACTAGTATATATCTTCCTGACAATAGCTTCTGGTTTTTAACTTATTAAGCAATTGCATGGATGTTTAGGGTTTGCTTTCTCAAATTTTCTTGCATTTGTTTTGTGTGAGTGTCAGCATGTATGTGTCTTGGGAGCATCATTTCCGTCATTTTTTTCATTTTTCAGAATATACATAGAAAAAAATGCCATTGTCTTATTTGTTAATATGATTGAAAATAAGGCTGAAAATAAGGCTAACAGCTATGAGGTTGAGATCCAAATGGACTAATTGCTAAATCATAAATTGATAATGATAATACTGCTAGCTATGTCATACTTTGGTCTGATTCTCCCCATACTTTAATCTAGTAATAAATCCAAGCATTAACTGGGAGATACCAGATTCCCTCTTTTCTAATTTAGTTTTAGTTTTTTCAGGGAATTTAGCAATAACTTACTTTATGGGTGTTTTGTTATTATCTTTAGGATGGGATATTTCAATTTTTAAGGATCTAGTTGTTGTAGTTTACATAATCTTGCAATTTTCTTTATGTTTTATTCCATCCATTTATTTCTTTGGCATTTTAATTGAATTTCAGCAAACCTATTGAGCCTGATCGTCTGTTTGATGGCCTTCCAAATTCATTACGTCCGTCATCAGGATCACCTGGAAATCAAGGAGAACCTGGTGGCAGGGGTCCATCTCATAACCACTCTGAGCATCAAAATGTTGACTTGGAAACTGCTGTGTATACTCCTCCCACTCTTATACCTCCTCGAATTATGCCATTGCTGCATGATCTGGCCAAGCAAATGGTCCGAGCTGGCCACAACCAGCAGTTACTCAAGATCTATAAGTAAGATTTTCATTTTCTTTCTTTCAGTTATTTATGCGTATATTCTCATTACTCGTTTAATTGTTTAGACTTCAAGCCATATAATATTTTTTGAACAATTAAATTATTATATGGTTTGGTATGATGCTACTGTCATTTCAATGATAATTGTTTGCTTGGAGTTTTAATTAAATAAAAGTGGTGAGCTAGAGGGTGGGGTGGTTGTGGTGGTGGAAGTCATGTTGGCAACATCAGAGAGCTAATATTGATAAAGTTTTAAAAAATGACTCCCTAGTCTTCTTTGAATCAATAACATCTTAAAGTGTATCTTGTTCTTCCATGTGGCATTAGGATAAAATCATTGGCTGCTTCTTGAAAAGTATTCCTCTTGAAGTTTAATAGCCTACGACAAGACAAAGGCATCAGCTGCAATTAGAGGCACTATCACTAGAGTCGAGTGGCAACATAACCCCTAGTTGATGAGGTCATTATTGTTTTGCTTGAACTGATCTTACATTTTTATTCTTTTCTCAGAGAAACTCGTTCTTTGGTTCTGGAAGAAAGTCTCCGCAAATTGGGAGTTGAAAAACTTGGCAAAGATGATGTCCAGAAGATGCAATGGGAGGTTTTGGAGGCAAAGATCGGAAATTGGATTCACTTTATGCGTATTGCTGTAAGTAACATAGTGACATTTTGGAATATAGAGAAATTTCACTCAACATGTTCTTCCAAATGACTTCTTATACTGGAACAGGTCAAACTACTATTTGCCGGAGAACGAAAAGTTTGTGATGAAATGTTTGAAGGCTTCGATTCTCTTAGTGATCAATGTTTTGCTGAAGTTACTGCAAGTAGTGTTTCTGTTCTACTTAGTTTTGGTGAGGCGATTGCAAGAAGCAAGAGATCACCAGAAAAGTTATTTGTACTTTTAGACATGTACGAGATAATGAGAGAGCTTCACTCGGAGGTATGCTTACTATTACTAAACTCATGAGGTCATTGAGAGGGAATGGATAAAATAAGGTGTCCATTTTATATAGTTCCATTTAATTAGGCTGATCTGGAATTTTCAATTTTTAGGATTTCCGACTTGGCTAAATTATTATTACATAGGTCAAATGCAACAACTTATGATCTTTTATATCGTCTTGGCCAAACATGCATCCTATAGTATTCCATTGAATAGAATAGTTCTAAAATAAAAAGGACAAATGTTTCATTTTTGTTCTTTATTTCTCATTTATCTCTGTTAATACATATTTTTCTTAGTAAAAATTATGACAACAAATGGCTTGCACTATAAGACTATGACTTTCTACTAGATCTCTTATTCTTTGATCAACTTATCAAATTACTTGTATTTACCAATTATTGCAGTCTATGAAGACCATTACTTCCAAATAAAAGTAATAAAGTGAAACTGATGTCCAGATTCATGTGAACCTACTTAATTTTGCATCTTTACTGATTTTAAAATTTTTCAACATCATGTACCAAAAACATACCTTTAAAGTTGTACTTTTGTATTTTATTCTTTTGAAATTAGGTATCAAGGTTTTAAAGTATTTTGTTTCATAACTCTGTTATGATATCTTCATAATTTCATAGATCTCATGGATTGGACATTTAAGGTTTATAACAATATTAGTTAATCTCTTCAAAATCTATGACATATTCTATCAGATTTCATCTGGTCTTCCAGTTTGGTTGACAATCTAGCGGCCAAATGATAATCAGGTTTAACGTGTAGCCATCATTTCCCTGCTGTAAAGGTGGGGGCATTCTCAAACCGTGCTAGGTACTTTTCATTAACTTAATAGATGGCTCCTTTTGCAGATCGAAACAATTTTCAAAGGTAAAGCATGCAATGAGATTAGAGAATCTGCATTGGGCTTAACAAAGCGTCTTGCCAAGACAGCTCAGGAGACCTTTGGTGATTTTGAGGAAGCAGTTGAAAAAGATGCAACAAAAACTGCTGTCCTGGATGGAACTGTCCATCCTTTAACCAGCTATGTGATCAATTATGTAAAGTTTTTATTTGAGTAAGTTCTGCCTTCTGTAGTTAATAGTTTATTGCTCTATCTCTTTGGGTCATGGTAATGCATGCTTCCCAACTACATTATTGCTCTATCCCAAGGATCTCGAACCAATTTAGCTAGTGCTTAAAAAATATACAATCAAAGAAATTCCAGACTGCGAGATAATCAGCCATATTCCATCTGATATATGGAAAAAAATAGCTTAATTTGATCATTCTTCATCGAAATCTTCGTCTATCTTTGTGGTTATTACTTGCTTGCTCTCATTCATGTGATACTAATTGCGTGTTTCTTTACATTGAAATAGTATGCATGACCTATGGTTTTTAAGACTAATTTATACTTGGTTTTTGTTTTAGCAAATGGAGGACTGGCATATGTCAGTAGGATTAACCATCCTACAGTTTTCATAATCAAATCATGATATGATTATATGATATTTTGCGTTGTCCTGATCTTGAAGCAAATTTAGCTGTCCAATTTGAAGAAGCTCTTATTGCGGGATATTTATTTATGTATTTATATTTTCTGAATGATTCCACTGCCAACTTATATATTCAAGCCATTGAATTGACAATTACGTGTTAAATTCCTGCAGCTACCAATCAACACTGACACAACTTTTCCAGGAATTTGAAACTGGTGATGGTACAGTATCTCAGTTGGCTTCTGTAACAATGAGAATTATGCAGGCTCTTCAAACAAATTTGGATGGAAAATCCAAGCAGTATAGAGATCCTGCTTTGACTCACTTATTTCTCATGAATAACATTCACTATATGGTGAGATCTGTGCGCAGGTCTGTCATAAATCTGAATTCTGTACTTTATAAGTTGCTTGTTCGTCTTACGTGTATTTATTGATAGTTTCTGATTTCTTGTTTAGGTCTGAAGCCAAAGACCTGTTAGGGGATGATTGGGTCCAAAGACACAGGAGGATTGTGCAACAGCATGCAAATCAATATAAAAGGAATGCTTGGCAAAAGGTAGTTTTCTGATGATCTAATTGACATAATGCAAAACAGGACAAATTTGGCATTGTTCTTCTCATTGATGTTTCTTACCAAGTCATTCAAAAAAAGAAATCACTCATTTATCTAATAGACTTATGATAAGCTACTAGTTTTTTACTGTTGCGCGTGAAAGATATTTGCAATTTCATCATTTTAACTGCTTTGGCTTGTCTCTGAACTGGTTCTTATGGAACAAACGTCTGCATTCTGCATCCTTGTACAGGAGTGAAAGTACCACCTATTTTGCCATCATTTGATACATCTTCTGCTGTCATCTTGTTGCCTTCTGCTCATGATGTCCTTGTGGGAAACATGGGTTCTTATTACTTGTCATGCATCTAATAGTTTAAAGTAGTTTTTTTTCCTTTACATAGTTCTAATCTATATTTAAAAGGTTATATAGAGTTTTAATGTATGTTTCATCCATATCTAAAAGGCAATAGGTATTTGGCACAAGTGAAGGTGCATCTTTTATTTTAAAATATCTGATAGTTCTTGACCTGTCTGGTGACTATCATAATTTTCAGAACTCCTAACTAAAATATCTGCACATATTTCATAGTAGTCCTTTAGCACAAGGAATGCTTACGAGGACTTTTTTAGTATCTTAATGCTCAAATAATGAAATCAACCTTTGAATATAGACTAAATTAAACCATATATTATAACTAAATTAGAAAGTAAGGACCATAAATTCTCCATGTAGGAACTTGGAAAAAGCCCAGCTATATAGGCCCAAAATCTAGAAAATCAAAATCTGAATTGGTGTCAACAAAATTGTAGCAAGATTCATGTTGTAAATATAGGCTTGACAATCAGCCATTATCTCAAAGGGATTATTACAACCTTCTTATAGGCTTCAAGCTAGTAAAATATTTAACCTGTGCTGGTGCAAGTGTGACTAGTCTTTTTTTTATGTGTGTGTGTGTAACTATTAAATGTCTAGCACTGGTAACGTAGTGCATACATCAACATGTAATGTCTAACCATCTACTGCCATGCTAAAAGCCTAAAACACTGGAAATTTTTTAAGCTTAAAGATGGGATATTAATTATTAAGTACAAATTGTAAGAATTAAGCTTCTTTGTAGTCAATAGTTAGCCAACTCCATTCATTACCATGGGTCTTTGACAAAAAGTTTTTGGTAGTAGCTCCAATGAGATGATTTTCTCCATTCGTGATATGCCTATTGCCTCGTATACATTTGTAAATAGCTTGCCAGTTGTACGATACTTTCAGATTAGTAATTTCCTGATATTTAACACATTAACCAACTTTTTGTAAATGGCTTTTTTCTACTGTAGATCCTGCAGTGCCTATCTGTACAAGGATTAACCTCATCTGGAGGTGGTAGTTCAGTAGGTGATGGAGGCAATAGCAGTGGAGTTTCCAGAGCATTGATTAAAGACAGGTCAATTTTGACTGGCTTGTTGACCCTGTTTGGCTTTTCATTTAATCCCTCAAAAATTTTGTATCTGAATCCATCTTCTTTATTTGTCCTATACCTCTGACCTTGATGTGAAGTTATTTGTGGATCAGGTTCAAGATATTCAATATGCAATTTGAGGAGCTTCATCAAAGACAATCTCAATGGACAGTGCCTGACACAGAATTGAGGGAGTCCCTGAGGCTTGCAGTTGCTGAAGTTTTGTTGCCAGCCTATAGATCATTCCTAAAACGCTTTGGGTACATTTTACTTATTCATAAACCTATTATTTTAAGTAAGACTAAAATATTAAAAAACCTCTGAACTTTCTTATTTTAGGTTCCTTTGTTTTTCCTGTCCCAAATCAGCTCTAATTCTTTGATTTTCACCAAAATAAGAAGCTGGCTTTTGTTACTGTCTGCCGAATAGATTTTTTTGCTCACATGGAAGTTTGACCTTACATGATGACGTGGCCTAGATTTGCAAATTTCCTCTCTTCATTTTTTATTGTCTCCAGATCCTTTTTTGCCCATGCCTCAACCCTCATTTCTTCTGACCATTGTCTGGTCAGATAAGCTGATCGCACCAGATTTAGGGTCAGTAAGGCTGAAAACAGCCTCAAAACAGGTCAAAACGAACTGAAATAGGCTGGATCTAGCTGGAAATCCAGTTTCTTTTAGGTCATTCCGAGCAATTCAAGGCCATTTTGTCCTTACAATCTCGGATTTAGGGTATTGCATTCGCTGTTTGCTCCAGTCAAATACTGGTTGGACGAATCTGGGTTAAGGATTAAGAGTGAGAATCAGGAGGAAAGAGAGAAAGGAATAAAGAAAAAGGAGGGAAAAAAAAAGAAAAGAGATATTTTTTGTCCTTTTCCATCAAATAAATTATTTAATTTTCAATTTTTGGTTCATGTCATTAGGCCATGTCAAAAATAAAATATTTTTTGTTTGTAAATGCCAGTTTTTCCACATCATCTAACATATCATCAAAGACAGAAAAATCCTGCAGGGATTGACTGTAACAAAAGTTTTAACTTTCCGGTTGCAATAAGGCTTATTTTGGTAAAAATCAAAGGAAATTGAGGGCAATTGGATAGTGTTGAAGGCTTTTATAGCATTTTAGCATTATATTGGGAGTCTTGTTCTTGCAAATGGAGTCATGTTCCAGTAGCTGTAGAATTGTGTCAATTTTTTATATTTCTGTTTCCATACGTGTTGGTAATGGATTTCCTCGCATTTCAAATTGCATTGAAGTGAATGTAATTTTCCCATGCTTGCATAAGTTCTATACTTGATACTAAAATCAATTGAAAGTAACCCGATGTTTTTACTTTGGTTTCTCGAAATCTGTACGGTCATCTATTTGAACTTTTGTTCTTATTTCTCCTTGTTTTACTGCAGACCTTTAGTTGAGAATGGGAAGAACCCTCAGAAGTATGTCAAGTATACAGCGGAGGACCTTGAACGAATGTTGGGAGAATTCTTCGAAGGCAAGAATATAAATGAACCAAAACGATAGTTTAGATCCCGCCGTTTTTGAGAAGTCGCTGAGATGATTTTTTTTCCGGTATGTAGTCCGATATCGTATATCCTTTGCTTGAATGTCTGGTGGTGCTGCTTTTGAAAATATTTGTTAATCATTGGATTGCTAAAAAAATTGGGAGTTGTTGTGAGAAAAGTAAATCAAAAAAGGAAAATGAGGACGCTAAGGTGAGAATAAGAGATTCAATATTTGTTTGTAAAGAATGCGTCTTGTCTATAATGGATTCAATTTCCTTCAGTCATGCAATTGTTTTTCTTTTTAAGGGTTTTGGATTACGTACGGTTCAAGATCGAGTTTAGGACATTTTTATTGAACATTAGTCCTTCAGTCATTAATTAGCAAAAGTTATTAAGAAAGAAATATAGATATTGGGCAGGGATTAAAAAACAGACTCTGATTGGATGTTATTAAATCAGTCATATTCGTTTCAAATTAATTTGTTAAAAAGGGTTGTATATAATATTTTTATAACATTAAAAGTATTGTTAAAAAAAAAAAAAAAAAACCCCAATTAGAGGACATAGATAATGTAGGCAGGTAAACTAGGGTGGTGGTCTGTATCATTTTAGTACCAGTTGTACACGTCGGCACTTACAAATTTGATTTTAAATTCATTTCAAATAACTTAAGTTTTATTTCTATCAAAACATGGATTTTTTTCTCCAGTTCCTATTAATATTGGCTTGTGTTGATGTGTATCAGTTTGTCTAGTTGGTACACCTTTTTTTTAAACGTTTTCTTGTCTTAAATCATTTTTTTTATACTTGCATTAAAAAATAAAATATATTTTTTAAAGTAAGTTATTTAACTTAATTAATGATTTTAAAATGTAATATATATTTTATTAAAAATAAAGATAAATTATAAATATGTATATAAAGAATTATTGTAACACACCAATTTTATTATTATAAGGGTTTTTTTATTTTTTTATATTTTATAAATTAATAAAAATTTACACATGATGACTAATGAGATTTAAACCAAAATTAACTTGATTGTTGCAACTAAAGCGTCTTTTAATTTTTATTTTGTTTTAAAAAATATAATTGTTACATAATTTTTTTCATTCATATTACAATTGTGCCTTAAATTTAGTATTTTTTTTTATATATTTTATATCTATTTTAGTATATATATATTTAAAATTCGTAATTACTCTTTTTTAATAATATAATCTTCAATATTAAAAGTTGTGTTCCATAAATCTATTATTATTTATATCTACCGACAATGTGAGAAGAAAAGAAATGTAGGACTTGTAAGGCAAGTAAAGGTAAGTGAGTGAGGTGTGGTTGAGTGTGCTTTTACCCCTATTTGTCTCATTACCTATCTTATTCAATCCAAAACCAGGAAAAAAGGATAAGGAAAGAAAGATGCACTCCAAAAACTGGTTCTGATCTTTCTTTCTCTTTTGTCTCACTCACTGCTCAATCAAATCCAATGGATCCCCATAACTCTCCATACCATACCCTGTAACATCAATCAATTTCTCCACCTTCCACCCTTATCCCCCTCCTCTCTCTCCTTTCCAAACTACAAAAACTCCCAACTTCTTCATTTTCCTTATAAAAAGCTGAAATCAACAAATACAATATGATTTTGGTAAATAAATTACTATAGAAGCACAAAGGATTATATCATTTGTTACTAACTTCCATCTACTCCATCTTTTACCAAATTAAATCTAAAAAAGGTGATTTAAAAAAAAATTACAAGTATGAATATAATATGTATATAAATATATGTCCGAATAATTATAAATTTTAATTAAATTATTACAACCCAGATTAAAAAAAAAAACCCTTAATTCTTAGCATACTAAAGGACCCATATGTATTTATACAATTTTTTTACTGTATGTTTATGTTTAATGCAATTAACTACATGATAATCACAACAAAAACATTTAGATTTGTTTTTTAAAGGCATGATTTCTGGTTAATGTGTAATACTGACATTCCTACGATATAGGTGTGATACATTTATTAAGAATTGGCATAAAAAAAATATTATTATAGTTGAAATAATAAAATTGAGAGAGCATTTGTTTCATGTCTCGGATTCAAATCTTGTCATAAATATATATATTTTCTGAATTTTATATAAAAAATAAAAATAAAAAAAATTAAAATTAAAATTTATTACTTTTTTTAAAATAATTCTTTTGATAATTTAACAACTAAATTAAAACCCAAATATAAATGACACATCTCAATCAATATCTTTATATATGGTATAGATATAAAATCGTACTCAATCCCACAAATATATATATTTTTGAACACTAATTTTATTATAGGTTCTTATTATATATATTTTTTATATAATGCCTAGAATTAATCATAGTCCTTTCTTAACCTTTAAATAGAAAGATAATATATTTCGGTATACTTAAACCTATATTCTTTTACACTGATAATATCAATATTAATCTAATTGAGACTCAATCTCTAAATATAATTTTTTTTTAAAAAATCAACTAAATTATCAATGGGGTGATAAAATCAATACATCCATATACCCTTTTAAAGTAAAAGGAAGGAAAGGAGAAAAAAAGGCAGTATTTTGTTTGAAAAGCATAAAAAAACAAAATAAAAGATGGAGGAAGGTAGGACACGCGCTTAGAGATGAGGTGTGGGATGCAAACACCTGGTATTTTAGGTCAAATCTTAAAGTAATCGCAGAAGTGAAACGCTCGCCAGAAATGCCCTTTATATCTTGTAACCGATAGTTTCTACATCACATCATTTGTCATCTCATATTTTTTTAATATTTTCATTTATTTTATTATATGAAAATAATTTTATTTGGTGATATTTTAAATAAAGCCATCCAAATAATGATGATTTAAAGATTCTAATTCAATTAAGTACTTGGGTAAAAAACCTGCTTATCACTTCTTTGAACCATTTACTGATTTACATATATGTTCTTTTCTTCCGTACAAGAAGTAGGATAAAAATTATAATTAAATTAGGCGAGACTAAATTATTTTAGAGAAATCATCGTATAGAATTGAAAAACTTCATTTAACGGTTGCATGTAAATATACCTACTTAGAGGCCTTGAGGACAGGAGCGAAGTCAGAACAATTTTTTAGAGGAGCCGAATGAAATTTTAATTTTTTATAGTTTATATATTTATAATTTTTAAAGGATTAAATTCAATTTTTATAATTTTAGGCTGCCAAAGTACAGTTTTACCTTTATTAATTTAAAATTTTTAAAAAAATTTAAAGGCTTAAATAGTAATTTTATATTTTAGGGGGCCGAGGCCCATACCAGCCTCCCTCTAGATTCGCCACTGCTTGAGGATGCCATTAATGCCAAAACATCGAATGTAACATCCTGAAAAGGGCCTATGCATTTTTGGTTTAATTGTACGAAATGACATATCTTATGTGTTATGAATATATTTTGAACACTTTTGGAAACCTGGAAATGTATGGAAATGTTAAGTTTAAAAGAGGAAAGTGAACATTTTTAGAACCTTAGAAATGTAAGGAAATGTCTTGTAAGGAAATGTCATGGAAATGTAAGGAAATGTCTTGGAAATGTAAGGAAATGTCTTGTAAAGAAATGTCATGGAAATGTAAGGAAATGTCAAGTTTCTGAGCCGATCGAAAATTTTTGGAAACTTAGAAATGACCTAGAAATGACGAGTTTTAAGGTTTAAAAGGGAAAATTAAGGCAAGGTGGCCTTAAAAGAAAAAGTTTGTGAAATTTGACACACAAACAAAGCTTGGAAAAGTGGTCCGAAGATGCCACTTAGGGCCTATGGAAATGGCGCCATATGCAAGAGGAATGGGCCTAAGTTCGAGTCACATGGGAAGCAAATAAAAGAAATTTTATTTTGCTACAAGGAGCAGAGAGAGAGGTGGTAGGCACATGGCTATAAGTTAGGAGCTTTTATTATTTTATAAATAGTGGATAAATAAGGGATTTATTTATCATTATTTTCAAGAGATAATTGTTGGATTAAATTCTTTTAATTTGAATAAAGAGATAAAGAGGAAAATAAGGGAGAAGTGATGGCCAAGTAAGGGACTTTGAGTTTAATAATTTTGGCTAAGTAAGGATAGTTGCTCAATTATCTTTTATTTTAAGTGATAATTAAAGAGATAAAGCTATTAAAATAGAAGAGTGGTGGCCAAGTAAGGGACTCCTTAGATGATAATTTCGGCTATAAAAGGAAGGAAGGAGGGCTACTCATAAATTTGTGCTTCCTCCTTTCTCTGCCGAATTCTTAGTGCTCTCTTCTCTTCTCTTCTTTTCTTTCTTTTCTTTTGTCAAGTCGAGATTAAGTAATTGTTGGAACCTAGCCGAATATTTTCCTCTCCATTAGAAGCCATAGTCGAATCCTCCATCTTTATTCTTCCTTCTCTTTTCTTTCCAATCCATCAAAAGCCGAATCTTTGAGGGGCTTCAAGCATAGGTGCTGTCGATTTCTTCAAGAAAGGAGATCTTTCGGGATTTACTAAGTGTCGACTACAAGGAAGGAGAAGTTCTTTTCTCGAAGGTACACCATAGGCCACGTGTTCCCTAGTTATTCGGTGAGTTTCGGGATTTAAAATCCACAAGGGATTAAGGATCTAAGCATTAGATCAAGCTTTTCGGGATTTCAAGACCCTTTCGGTAAGTACGATAAGTTGTGGATATTTGGTTAAGAATTCGTATATTGATGATTAAATCGATTGTTCTGATTAAGTGTGTTGATGGAGGCAAATACCATTCAAGAAGGGAAAGGGAAGGTCCCTATCCCGAAGTTTAAGAAGAGATCTGTCTCTGCGAGTTAGGGATTGGCCACGGGGTGTGGACCAGCGTCGAGAACAAGAAAGTAGGCAAATAGCCGTAGTATCGCCTAGTGATAGCATCAGTATCGAAAGCATAGTTCTCCAAGTGATCAGGTGTGTGATTAACCCACTGTTTTCCGGGTATATGATATGCATGTGAACTGTGTATGTATTATGAATGTGCTAACTAGTGCAGTGGAAATTGTGGTAAGGATACCCTCAAGGGGTATGTCGATAATCCGGTAAGTACCAAACCTGATGATATGTGATTATTAATATGAATATGTGATAATATGCTTGCTGAACATGCTCATGCATCATTACATTGTATCATTATTTTATGTGGCATGTGCATGGGTTGGGATATGAAAGAAGGTACGGGTGTACTTTATGTACGTGGTCTAATGTTAGCCTTGTGCTACGTTAGCGTTTGATGTTAGCTATGTGCTTCATCAAGGGAGGTGTTGGCTAGGTGCCCACCTCGGCGGTTGATAGCTGTGTGCATCACCGTGGACTGAATGATATGTGGGATCACTTAGGTGATCGGTGGCTCAGCCACGGCCTTAAGCAGCAAGTCTGCCAAGGTAAGGTATGTGGGATCACTTAGGTGATCGATGGCTCAGCCACGGCCTTGAGCAGCAAGTCTGCCAAGGTAAGATATGTGGGATCACTTAGTTGATCGGTGGATTAGCCACGGCCTTGGGCAGGGAGTCTGCTAAGGTAGGTGTAACGGATGGACCCTAGGTTGGGATGGGTGCACTTTGCATAAACTCATTATCTGTCATATGGGTTGATGATAAAATGGGCCAAGCCCAGTATGTGGAAATTATGTGGTTAACTATCCTATTAGATGAGTGTGATATGAATATGGGCCAAGCCCAGAATGTGATAACATGTGAATTTGATAATTGATATCTAATATATGGGTTAATATGTGGTTAAAATGTGGGTGGAATTCAGTGGATTAATTACACACTGAGTCTGTATGACTCACCCAATTTTTATTAAACATCGCAGATGATTCGTGGTGATTGGACCGGGTTGGAGTGGATACAAAGGTGGCCATGCAGAAGCAGATTTCCATGCAGAAAGATATTTTAATTAATTAAGTAGTTATATTTTCAGTATTTTGATTAAGTGTTTATTGTAATAAGGCCCATTAAAGTGATTGAACATTTTTATTATGTTTAAGCTAGACGACCATTAAATTATTATTTGGAAGTGCTTTTAATTTGGATATTTTTGTCAAGCTTATATTATTTAGAATTTTTAATTGGACATGGTTTTCAAATGACAAAATTTTTAATGTTTTTCCCAAAAGTGAAATCAGTCTTCAAACATTTTTCCGCAGTGGCATCTCAAATTCGGTCGTAACGAATGGGCCGGGTTTGGGGTGTTACAAATTGGTATCAGAGTCTGGTTCAAAACTCGGCTTTGAGGGTTTTGGGTCTAAAAATAATTTTTTTTTCAAAGATGGGCTTTTCAAAAGTATGGGCTTTCATAAAATTTTCAGGTTATTCTGGCATGGCACCTCTATCTCCGACCCGAAGTCCACCAGGTAAGTACTTCTAATTGTTGAAGTGACTTGTTTATGTGAACTGTTATGGGCTTATTTGGGCTCGTAGATTAGAATATTAGGGCTATTGAACCCTAGGGCTAGTGCACTCAAACACATGCATAAGACTTAAGGACTATTAAACAAACCTGTGAAGTAAGTCGCCGAGCTAGGGTGTGGCAACTGTTATGCGCATGTCTAGGAGTGCATTCAGTAAGAGCTTGGTATTTAAGCAGTCCTAGCGACTCACCTCCTCTTTACTCGAATCCTACCTGGTACGTAGCTACGGTTCACCCTAACCAAGAGGATTTATTCACGGGCTAAACCCGATAATTAAAACCCGAAAGGGACTAGCCATGATAAAAACCCTAGTTTTAAAATCCCTAAATTACCCTTTTAATTGTAGTAAAAGATTATTGTGAAAATTTTTTCCAAAATATCTCCGATTTACAAAATCACAAAAATGCCCCTGTATTGCAAATTACTAAAATACCCTTAGTTCTTAAGATTTTCAAAAATACCCTCGACGTTTGCTACAATATTTATACTTTACAAAGATATCAAAAACTTCTGTTTTACAAATAACAAGATACCCTGATTTGGAAAATTTATTTAAAAGCGCTTCTCGACTTCCAAAATTACCGAAATAACCTCGATTTCTGAAATTTTTGCAACACCTCTGATTTGGAAAACAAAATAACCCAGAGATTTTGTAAATTCTGAAATACCTCTAATTTTAAAAATATTTTCGAATTGACCCCGATTTATTACCAAAATACCCCTGTAGGAAAAATGACAAAATTACCCCTGGGTAGGGAAATGGATGGAATGGCCATAAAAGTGTAGTGAATGATGTTGTGAATGAATGTGTCTTCATGGAAAAATGAATGTGTCTCTCGCTTATGAATGTGAATGTGACTCCACGAGTTAGAGTAGTGAACTTGAACTAGAAACTTTGGTTGATCGAAAGAACTACTTACAACATCTCTTTTCATACAACTGTTCGCGAATAATCAAGTGGAACAAAATTTCGATGCATAAAAATTTTTAATCGATTAAATCGCGACGTTAGAAATGAGTTCTAGGGACGTGAACTTAGAGATCGTGCCTAGAAAGTATGATGGTTCTATTAAGATCAGAGTGCGCAAAGATAAGCGTAGTGCGGTGAGTTAAGATGTACGATTACTCGTTAATAAGTAATTTTAAGGACGAAATTATTTTTAAGGAGGGTAGAACTGTAACATCCTGAAAAGGGCCTATGCATTTTTGGTTTAATTGTACGAAATGACATATCTTATGTGTTATGAATATATTTTGAACACTTTTGGAAACCCGAAATGTATGGAAATGTTAAGTTTAAAAGAGGAAAGTGAACATTTTAGAACCTTAGAAATGTAAGGAAATGTCTTGTAAGGAAATGTCATGGAAATGTAAGGAAATGTCTTGGAAATGTAAGGAAATGTCTTGTAAGGAAATGTCATGGAAATGTAAGGAAATGTCAAGTTTACAGAGCCGATCGAAAATTTTTGGAAACTTAGAAATGACCTAGAAATGACGAGTTTTAAGGTTTAAAAGGGGAAATTAAGGCAAGGTGGCCTTAAAAGAAAAAGTTTGTGAAATTTGACACACAAACAGGCTTGGAAAAGTGGTCTAAAGATGCCACTTAGGGCCTATGGAAATGGCGCCATATGCAAGAGGAATGGGCCTAAGTTCGAGTCACATGGGAAGCAAATAAAAGAAATTTTATTTTGCTACAAGGAGCAGAGAGGTGGACGGCACATGGCTATAAGTTAGGAGCTTTTATTATTTTATAAATAGTGGATAAATAAGGGATTTATTTATCATTATTTTTAAGAGATAATTGTTGGATTAAATTCTTTTTATTTGAATAAAGAGATAAAGAGGAAAATAAGGGAGAAGTGATGGCCAAGTAAGGGACTTTGAGTTTAATAATTTCAGCTAAGTAAGGATAGTTGCTCAATTATCTTTTATTTTAAGTGATAATTAAAGAGATAAAGCTATTAAAATAGAAGAGTGGTGGCCAAGTAAGGGACTCCTTAGATGATAATTTCGGCTATAAAAGGAAGGAAGGAGGGCTACTCATCAATTTGTGCTTCCTCCTTTCTCTGCCGAATTCTTAGTGCTCTCTTCTCTTCTCTTCTTTTCTTTTCTTTTGTCAAGTCGAGATTAAGTAATTGTTGGAACCTAGCCGAATATTTTCCTCTCCATTAGAAGCCATAGTCGAATCCTCCATCTTTATTCTTCCTTCTCTTTTCTTTCCAATCCATCAAAAGCCGAATTTTTGAGGGGCTTCAAGCATAGGTGCTGTCGATTTCTTCAAGAAAGGAGATCTTTCGGGATTTACTAAGTGTCGACTACAAGGAAGGAGAAGTTCTTTTCCCGAAGGTACACCATAGGCCACGTGTTCCCTAGTTATTCGGTGAGTTTCGGGATTTAAAATCCACAAGGGATTAAGGATCTAAGCATTAGATCAAGCTTTTCGGGATTTCAAGACCCTTTCGGTAAGTACGATAAGTTGTGGATATTTGGTTAAGAATTCGTATATTGATGATTAAATCGATTGTTCTGATTAAGTGTGTTGATGGAGGCAAATACCATTCAAGAAGGGAAAGGGAAGGTCCCTATCCCGAAGTTTAAGAAGAGATCTGTCTCGGCAGTTAGGGATTGGCCACCGGGGTGTGGACCAGCGTCAGAACAAGAAAGTAGGCAAATAGCCGTAGTATCGCCTAGTGATAGCATCAGTATCGAAAGCATAGTTCTCCAAGTGATCAGGTGTGTGATTAACCCACTGTTTTCCGAGTATATGATATGCATGTGAACTGTGTATGTATTATGAATGTGCTAACTAGTGCAGTGGAAATTGTGGTAAGGATACCCTCAAGGGGTATGTCGATAATCCGGTAAGTACCAAACCCGATGATATGTGATTATTAATATGAATATGTGATAATATGCTTGTTTGAACATGCTCATGCATCATTACATTGTATCATTATTTTATGTGGCATGTGCATGGGTTGGGATATGAAAGAAGGTACGGGTGTACTTTATGTACGTGGTCTAATGTTAGCCTTGTGCTACGTTAGCGTTTGATGTTAGCTATGTGCTTCATCAAGGGAGGTGTTGGCTAGGTGCCCACCTCGGCGGTTGATAGTCGTGTGCATCACCGTGGATGAATGATATGTGGGATCACTTAGGTGATCGGTGGCTCAGCCACGGCCTTAAGCAGCAAGTCTGCCAAGGTAAGGTATGTGGGATCACTTAGGTGATCGATGGCTCAGCCACGGCCTTGAGCAGCAAGTCTGCCAAGGTAAGATATGTGGGATCACTTAGTTGATCGGTGGATTAGCCACGCCTTGGGCAGGAGTGCGCTAAGGTAGGTGTAACGGATGGACCCTAGGTTGGGATGGGTGCACTTTGCATAAACTCATTATCTCGTCATATGGGTTGATGATAAAATGGGCCAAGCCCAGTATGTGGAAATTATGTGGTTAACTATCCTATTAGATGAGTGTGATATGAATATGGGCCAAGCCAGAATGTGATAACATGTGAATTTGATAATTGATATCTAATATATGGGTTAATATGTGGTTAAAATGTGGGTGGAATTCAAGTGGATTAATTACACAATCGAGTCCGTATGACTCACCCAATTTTTATTAAACATCGCAGATGATTCGTGGTGATTGGACCGGGTTGGAGTGGATACAAAGGTGGCCATGCGTAAGCGATTTCCATGCAGAAAGATATTTTAATTAATTAAGTAGTTATATTTTCAGTATTTTGATTAAGTGTTTATTGTAATAAGGCCCATTAAAGTGATTGAACATTTTTATTATGTTTAAGCTAGACGACCATTAAATTATTATTTGGAAGTGCTTTTAATTTGGATATTTTTGTCAAGCTTATATTATTTAGAATTTTTAATTGGACATGGTTTTCAAATGACAAAATTTTTAATGTTTTTCCCAAAAGTGAAATCAGTCTTCAAACATTTTTCGCAGATGGCATCTCAAATTTGAATCAGAACGAATGGGCGGGTTTGGGGTGTTACAAATTGGTATCGAGTCCGTTCAAAACTCGGCTTTGAGGGTTTTGGGTCTAAAATAATTTTTTTTCAAAGATGGGCTTTTCAAAATTATGGGCTTTCATAAAATTTTCAGGTTATTCTGGCATGGCACCTGTATCTCCGACCCGAAGTCCACTAGGTAAGTACTTCTAATTGTTGAAGTGACTTGTTTATGTGAACTGTTATGGGCTTATTTGGGCTCGTAGATTAGAATATTAGGGCTATTGAACCCTAGGGCTAGTGCACTCAAACACATGCATAAGACTTAAGGACTATTAAACAAACTCGTGAAGTAAGTCGCCGAGGAGCTAGGTGTGGCAACTGTTGTGCGCATGTCTAGGAGTGGATTCAGTAAGAGCTTGGTATTTAAGCAGTCCTAGCGACTCACCTCCTCTTTACTCGAATCCTACCTTGTACGTAGCTACGGTTCACCCTAACCAAGAGGATTTATTCACGGCTAAACCCGATAATTAAAACCGAAAAAGGACTAGCCATGATAAAAACCCTAGTTTTAAAATCCCTAAATTACCCTTTTAATTGTAGTAAAAGATTATTGTGAAAATTTTTTCCAAAATATCTCCGATTTACAAAATTACAAAAATGCCCCTCAGATTGCAAATTACTAAAATACCCTTAGTTCTTAAGATTTTCAAAAATACCCTCGACGTTTGCTACAATATTTATACTTTACAAAGATATCAAAACTTCTGTTTTACAAATAACAAGATACCCCGATTTGGAAAATTTACTTAAATCGCCTCGACTTCCAAAATTACCAGAAATAACCTCGATTTACAAATTTTTGCAACACCTCCGATTTGGAAAACAAAATAACCTGAGAGATTTTGTAAATTCTGAAATACCTCTAATTTTAAAAATATTTTCGAATTGACCCGATTTATTACCAAAATACCCTTGTAGGAAAATGACAAAATTACCCTCAGGTAGGGAAATGGATGGAATGGCCATAAAAGTGTAGTGAATGATGTTGTGAATGAATGTGTCTTCATGGAAAAATGAATGTGTCTCTGCTTATGAATGTGAATGTGACTCCCTGAGTTAGAGTAGTGAACTTGAACTAGAAACTTTGGTTGATCGAAAGAACTACTTCTGAACATCTCTTTTCATACAACTGTTCGTGAATAATCAGTGGAACAAAATTTCTGATGCATAAAAATTTTTAATCAGATTAAATCGCGACGTTAGAAATGAGTTCTAGGGGACGTGAACTTAGAGACTGTGCCTAGAAAGTATGATGGTTCTATTAAGATCAGAGTGCGCAGCATAAGCGTAGTGCGGTGAGTTAAGATGTACGATTACTCGTTAATAAGTAATTTTAAGGACGAAATTATTTTTAAGGAGGGTAGAACTGTAACATCCTGAAAAGGGCCTATGCATTTTTGGTTTAATTGTACGAAATGACATATCTTATGTGTTATGAATATATTTTGAACACTTTTGGAAACCTGGAAATGTATGGAAATGTTAAGTTTAAAAGAGGAAAGTGAACATTTTTAGAACCTTAGAAATGTAAGGAAATGTCTTGTAAGGAAATGTCATGGAAATGTAAGGAAATGTCTTGGAAATGTAAGGAAATGTCTTGTAAGGAAATGTCATGGAAATGTAAGGAAATGTCAAGTTTCTGAGCCGATCGAAAATTTTTGGAAACTTAGAAATGACCTAGAAATGACGAGTTTTAAGGTTTAAAAGGGGAAATTAAGGCAAGGTGGCCTCAAAAGAAAAAGTTTGTGAAATTTGACACACAAACAGGCTTGGAAAAGTGGTCTAAAGATGCCACTTAGGGCCTATGGAAATGGCGCCATATGCAAGAGGAATGGGCCTAAGTTCGAGTCACATGGGAAGCAAATAAAAGAAATTTTATTTTGCTACAAGGAGCAGAGAGGTGGACGGCACATGGCTATAATTTAGGAGCTTTTATTATTTTATAAATAGTGGATAAATAAGGGATTTATTTATCATTATTTTTAAGAGATAATTGTTGGATTAAATTCTTTTTATTTGAATAAAGAGATAAAGAGGAAAATAAGGGAGAAGTGATGGCCAAGTAAGGGACTTTGAGTTTAATAATTTCAGCTAAGTAAGGATAGTTGCTCAATTATCTTTTATTTTAAGTGATAATTAAAGAGATAAAGCTATTAAAATAGAAGAGTGGTGGCCAAGTAAGGGACTCCTTAGATGATAATTTCGGCTATAAAAGGAAGGAAGGAGGGCTACTCATCAATTTGTGCTTCCTCCTTTCTCTGCCGAATTCTTAGTGCTCTCTTCTCTTCTTTTCTTTCTTTTCTTTTGTCAAGTCGAGATTAAGTAATTGTTGGAACCTAGCCGAATATTTTTCTCTCCATTAGAAGCCATAGCCGAATCCTCCATCTTTATTCTTCCTTCTCTTTTCTTTCCAATCCATCAAAAGCCGAATCTTTGAGGGGCTTCAAGCATAGGTGCTGTCGATTTCTTCAAGAAAGGAGATCTTTCGGGATTTACTAAGTGTCGACTACAAGGAAGGAGAAGTTCTTTTCCCGAAGGTACACCATAGGCCACGTGTTCCCTAGTTATTCGGTGAGTTTCGGGATTTAAAATCCACAAGGGATTAAGGATCTAAGCATTAGATCAAGCTTTTCGGGATTTCAAGACCCTTTCGATAAGTACGATAAGTTGTGGATATTTGGTTAAGAATTCGTATATTGATGATTAAATCGATTGTTCTGATTAAATGTGTTGATGGAGGCAAATACCATTCAAGAAGGGAAAGGGAAGGTCCCTATCCCGAAGTTTAAGAAGAGATCTGTCTCGGCAGTTAGGGATTGGCCATCGGGGTGTGGACCAGCGCGTCGAACAAGAAAGTAGGCAAATAGTCGTAGTATCGCGTAGTGATAGCATCGATGATCGTAAAGCATAGTTCTCCAAGTGATCGGTGTGTGATTAACCCACCGTTTTTCCGTATATGATATGTATGTGAACCGTGTATGTATTATGAATGTGCTAACTAGTGCAGCGATTGGAAATTGTGATAAGGATACCCTCAAGGGGTATGTCGATAATCCGGTAAGTACCAAACCTGATGATATGTGATTATTAATATGAATATGTGATAATATGCTTGCTGAACATGTTCATGCATCATTACATTGTATCATTATTTTATGTGGCTTGTGCATGGGTTGGGATATGAAAGAAGGTACGGGTGTACTTTATGTACGTGGTCTAATGTTAGCATTGTGCTACATTAGCGTTTGATGTTAGCTATGTGCTTCATCAAGGGAGGTGTTGGCTAGGTGCCCACCTCGGCGGTTGATAGTCGTGTGTGCATCAACGTGGATGAATGATATGTGGGATCACTTAGGTGATCGGTGGCTCAAACCACGGCCTTGAGCAAAGCAAGTCTGCCAAGGTAAGATATGTGGGATCACTTAGGTGATCGGTGGCTCAGCCACGGCCTTGAGCAGCAAGTCTGCCAAGGTAAGATATGTGGGATCACTTAGTTGATCGGTGGATTAGCCACGGCCTTGGGCAGGGAGTCTGCTAAGGTAGGTGTAACGGATGGACCCTAGGTTGGGATGGGTGCACTTTGCATAAACTCATTATCTCGTCATATGGGTTGATGATGAAATGGGCCAAGCCCGTATGTGGAAATTATGTGGTTAACTATCCTATTAGATGAATGTGATATGAATATGGGCCAAGCCCAGAATGTGATAACATGTGAATTTGATAATTGATATCTGATATATGGGTTAATATGTGGTTAACATGTGGGTGGAATTCAGTGGATTAATTACACACTGAGTATGTATGACTCACCCAATTTTTATTAAACATCGCAGATGATTCGTGGTGATTGGACCGGGTTGGAGTGGATACAAAGGTGGCCATGCAGAAGCAGATTTCCATGCAGAAAGATATTTTAATTAATTAAGTAGTTATATTTTCAGTATTTTGATTAAGTGTTTATTGTAATAAGGCCCATTAAAGTGATTGAACATTTTTATTATGTTTAAGCTAGACGACCATTAAATTATTATTTGGAAGTGCTTTTAATTTGGATATTTTTGTCAAGCTTATATTATTTAGAATTTTTAATTGGACATGGTTTTCAAATGACAAAATTTTTAATGTTTTTCCCAAAAGTGAAATCAGTCTTCAAACATTTTTCCGCAGTGGCATCTCAAATTCGGTCGTAATGAATGGGCCGGGTTTGGGGTGTTACATCGAATACTTAATTACCCTCTCTAAATACATGTTTAATTCGAACCATTCAATATGGGTATATATATGTTTTTTCTTTCTTTCATTAGATTATGATATATTTGCAATATAGGTAAAAATTATATAAAAATTTAATGAAACTTTGGTTGAAATGATAATTTTGAAGGTTTGAGAATTTTAGTGTACTAAATTCAAGTTTTATTGTGTGGGTTTTTTTAGATTAGTTTTGAGTTTAAATTATTTTTATAAGTTTTTATATAAAAATAAAAATATAACCCATAATGATAATTGTTATTTTTTTAAAAAATTGAATTTAATTTTTACAATTAAATTAATCAAAAGCAATTAAATTTATTAGGTGAAATAAAAAATTGTAAAAAGAGAGAGCTTTTTTTGAACTAATTATAGTTTTTTTTAAGTAATTGTTTTATAGCAATTTTTTTAAATGAATTAAAATTAAATAGTTTTATTGACCATTTATCTTTTGAAATTTGCACTTAATAACTTGTAAAAAAGACTGACCACTTTAATCTTTTGCTTTTTCAAAAAAAAAAAAAAAGAAAAAAAGAAAAGAAAAAGCTTTCAATTTATTTATTAATTTTCTTTCTCAGGTGTTTGAAAATCTAATAATAATGATATAAAAGAGCTGACTGAATTTATCATCAAGACTTAACCCACTCTTTGAAATCAGTTTAATATATATATATATATATATATTTAAAGAGCTAATTCCATCAAGCATCCCCAATTTGTCACACACGCTTCAATTTAGTCCTTAAATTTTAAAATATTCTAATTAAATCTTTAAAGTATTAGTTTTACATTCATCAAGTGTTTTTATTTGTCCCCCAATAGTTTAGGTATTAAATATCAGTCCGGTTTAAATTGAGAAATTTTTAAAACATATAAATTAATTTGTAAATATGTATTTTCCTATCATGTATAGACAATTTAGACTTAACGTGTTTAAAAAAAGGATAGTGTTAAAATCAAGAGCACTATTTCTTTTTTTTTTTTAAACGCATCATATCCAAGTTGTTCATGTGCTTGCAGTTTGATCTACATGTTTTAAATATACTCTACATCCTTTGAGATGGTACGATGGATTTGATTAATATAATATTGATACTTTTAGGATTCAGTTAGAACATTTCATAGTTTGAGGATGTCTAATGCAATTAATCATATAAATGTTAATTTTAGATAAAAGTATCATGGATGCCTCTATACTAGAAGTCAAATTACATTTTGGCCTATATACTAGAAAAATAGGTAAATTAGTCTCTGTAGTTAGATCAAAGAGAAATTTGGTCCTTTTATTAAAAAATTCATCCATTTCTTACCATTAAAAACTGGTCCTTGTATGTTAGTAGGCAATACACATGGTATAACATGTGTTATTATTTGATTATTCTTCAGCCACGCCAGATTTTAACAATATAAATGAACGAAAATTTTAAAAGAAATGACTAGTTTGCCCTTTAATTTAACGTAAAGAGAATAATTTGTTTATTTTTTTAACATAGGGATAAAAAATAATCTGACTCTTAATATAAGAACTTTCGGTATGTTAATTTTAATATAATAAATAAGTACAAAAGATTTAATATTAGTGAGGAATTAGCTAATGTATTGATGCGTGTCGCGGCATCTGCTACTCAAAATCCTTTCTTTTTCGTGTATCCAAAACCAGATGAAAAAGGAAAGATACTCAAAAGGTGGCTTCTCTTTCCCTTCAATCTCCATTATAAATTCATCAATGGAGCCATAACTCTCCATACCCCCCCTTCCATATTCTTCCCTATTTCTAATGGAAACCCACTCTTCCTCTTCCTCTTCCTCTTTCTCTACGCTCCAATCTTACCTACAAGCCTTGGCCCAAACCCCACGTCGCTTGGCTCGCCGTGCCCCCTCTGTTTCTTCCTCATATGAAGAACTGAGTCGGGTCAAGGCCCGTTCCGGCTCCGACATGCAACGGACCCTCCGTTGGTTTGATTTGGTTGGGCTGGGAATCGGAGGTATGGTCGGAGCCGGTGTGTTTGTCACCACTGGCAGAGCTAGCCGACTCTACGCTGGCCCTGCCATCGTTGTCTCTTACGCCATTGCTGGCCTCTGCGCCCTCCTCTCCGCCTTCTGCTACACAGAATTCGCCGTCCATATGCCCGTCGCCGGCGGTGCTTTCAGCTACCTCCGAATCACCTTTGGGGAGTTCGCCGCGTTCTTGACGGGAGCCAACCTAATAACCGAATATGTCATGTCAAACGCCGCCGTTTCCAGGGGGTTGACCTCCTATATGGGCGCCGCAATGGGTATCTCCACCACGAAATGGAGGTTCATACTTCCATTACTCCCAAATGGGTTCAATGAAATCGACCTCGTAGCTCCGGCCATCGTACTAATCCTCACACTCATCATCTGTTACAGCACGAGAGAAAGCTCAGTCGTCAACATGATACTCACCACATTACACATCCTCTTCATAGCTTTCGTAATATTAATGGGGCTTTGGAAAGGAGATTGGAACAATTTCACACACCCAGGGAATCCCCAGCATCCGTCCGGTTTCTTCCCCTACGGTGCCTCCGGTGTCTTCAATGGGGCAGCCATGGTATACTTGAGTTACATAGGATACGACGCCGTATCAACCATGGCCGAGGAAGTTCGTGATCCCGTTAAAGATATCCCAATCGGGGTTTCAGGCTCCGTCATCATCGTCACCATTCTTTACTGCCTCATGGCCGCTTCTATGTCCATGTTACTCCCTTACGACATGGTAATAATAACAACAATAAGAATTAAAATAAATGCTAATAATAACTACTCGTTTAAATTTGTTTGATGGGGGTTGAATTGTGGAGGCAGATCGATGTGGAGGCGCCGTTTTCGGCGGCGTTCAGTGGGAGATCGGAATGGGTGGCGAGGGTAATAGGGGTGGGGGCCAGCTTCGGGATATTGACGTCGCTGTTAGTGGCGATGCTGGGACAGGCTCGGTACATGTGCGTCATCGGACGGTCCAACGTGGTCCCGGCCTGGTTCGCTAGGGTCCACCCCAAAACATCGACCCCTGTGAACGCCTCCGCCTTTCTTGGTACGGCTTTTCTTTTATTATATATTTATTTCGAATTCCAATTATTTTAAATTTAAATGAGGGTTCATTTGGTGGGTTGGCAGTTGGGAAGTGGGGGCCCCACTTGAACCGTTTCGGTTCAGGGTGATGTCATGTGATTCTTCATCTTGTATATTTGTCCACTAGTACCCCAAGTGTCCCACCCTCTTCTTGGATCTTATCCCTTTTTAAACCATCTGTACCACTTCACTTCCCATTCTTAAACCTGTACCAAAATAGTAATTTTTATGTCGCTCGATTCGATTGATATTAATATTATTATTTTTTTGTTGATATAAAAAAATAATATTATCGTCGATATAAAAAATATGAGTTGACGAGTCTCTATTTTTAACTCCATTTAAAAATTTACAAAATAGGGAAGGAAATGAAAAAGTGAAATTGTGTAAACTAAGAATCAGGTGGCAAAGGGGAGACATGTGGCAGGCAAAACCATGACATAATTATTGACTGATAAGATCAGCACCGCCTTTCACTGCATATCTGTTTTGAAAGCAATTTTTAAGATTTCAACTGTGGGTGTGGAGAATCCTGCCCTTATTTTATCATTGGTCCATCCATTTTGATTCTGGAAGATAATGCTCCTGCTATTTGACCCATCTTTGAAAGTGACCTTTCTTCCCCAAAAATTAAAAAAAAAAAAAAACTCAAAGTGATAAGGTTACTGACCTGCCCACTGTATCTAAGCACTTCATAGCCACTAGTATTTCATTATCTGAAAAAGTTGGTCACTCTGTTACTAATTCCTTTTTCCATTTCCAGGCGTTTTCACAGCTGCAATTGCCCTTTTCACTGATCTAAACATCCTCCTCAACCTAGTCTCCATCGGCACTCTCTTTGTGTTCTACATGGTATCCAATGCTGTCATCTACAGGCGATATGTTATGGTTGGGACAACAAAGCCATGGCCTACCTTATCCTTCCTATGCTTATTTTCCCTCACATCCACCATTTTCACCCTCGTGTGGCATTTTACACCACCAGGCAAGCCTAAGCCCTTCTTGCTTGGTGCTTGTGTTGTGATTGCCATTTCCATATTACAAGTTTTCCATTGTATGGTACCACAAGCAAGGAAGCCTGCATTTTGGGGTGTCCCTTTCATGCCTTGGCTACCATCCATATCCATCTTCTTGAATGTTTTCTTGTTGGGGTCTCTAGACGGACCGTCATACGTCCGGTTCGGGTTCTTTTCGGTTTTGGCGGTGCTGGTATATGTCTTGTACAGTGTTCATGCTAGTTTTGATGCTGAAATAGAAGGGTCTTTGGGTCAAAAGAATGTTGAAATTGTAGAAGAATCAAGACAAAGTGAAGAGGAAGAGGACCCTAGTCAAAAAGTTTAAAAACAAACAACTTTGTTTTGGGGTCAATATATCTTCTTTATTCTAATGGAGGAATTTAGATAGAAGAGAGGAGAATAGAATAGAATAGAAAAGGATTAGATAGCAATTTTGCAAAAAACGGCAACTTGTATGTTGTGTAGTCTCCTTCTGTTTGAACAAAGTAGATTAGATTCTGATCCTTCTGCACTTGCACACTGTGAATTGTAATGTCATCTTCATTACCGTAAAAACCAAGCACTGATACTGATTTCCCTTACTACACTTCCATCTACTTATCATGATTTGACTTTTTTAACAAATAAAATATATTATCTTTAAATGCACCACACAAGTATCTTATTTGGAATAAGATTGAGTTGAGGTTAAAATATATTTTAGATTTTAAAATTTAAGTTTACATTAGCATTTTTAATGCAATATATATATATTTTTTAATATTTTCTTAATTCATAAAATAAAAAAATAATGTACTTCAACGTATTTAAATTCATGTTCTTTTACATTGATAATAATATTCGTATTAAATTTTAAATTCATTATAAAAATAATTTTTTAGTTACATGGCATATTTTTAGTTAAAAAAATTGAGATTCTTTTGACATGAAGATTGAATATATAATGAGGTAAAGATGCGAGTAATGGTGGGGAAATTTTAGACCACCTATGTTGTCCAAAACCAAAGGTCGTAATGTGAAATATGTTTACCAAGTTGGTTCTGAAGTGGACTTATGCCTTTTATTCCATCTCAAGGTCAGAATATTTTATCAAGGATAAAGTCGAGGTAACTGGATTTCCTAGGCTTTCTTTTTTATTTTTTATGGTCTCAATATAACCATTCCAGTGCAATGCACAAACTGTCCCCATAGTAAAGTTTTTAGATTTTGTTGCATTTAGCATTTCTCTCTGTGTGTTTTTTTGATTTGATTATGAACATGAGAGTAAGAAATAGTAAGCAATCTAGTGTCATGTTACTGTTCTCTCACATACTTATGGTAGATCAGATTCAGGCTAGGTTAGACTTAAGCGTGGTATTAACTAACTTTAGTGACTTTTGTTACCACACCAACATTTGATTTCTCGAATTTCAGTAGTTTGTGAAAAATAAATATCTTCAGTGAGTATTTGAGAATTTCGTTGCTGACATTCTTGATAATAATATTGAGCACAACACGGCACCTCCTCAATATTCTCTTCTACTCTTCCTAATGCCACATATCATAAAAGATTTGTCTCCACCAAACTAAGGCATAGTCGATGAAATCCGCCGCAACAAGCTGCAGTTTCTTCTCTTCGGCGTAGTTGTAGAAATCGAACACCGAATCAACCTTACTCTCCCATTCAATGTAGGCATTAGGGTCGTTCTTGCCTTGGAATGGAGGAATCTTTAATTTGATGGAGCTAACATCACCGTCTCTTCTTGTGGCTACATTTGGACCACCGTCATAGTCTATCTTGTGATCAAGTCTCTTTCTCCTTTGAGTAACGTCACAATCATTTTGATTAGGATGAGAAATTTGAGTATCTCCTTGTTGACTTTGGTTCAAGGATCCCAACAATACTTAATTTTTATTTGAAATGATAAAACACTCACAAACAAAAAAAAAAGTGAAAGTAAAACAAACTCTCACTATTAGCTCTCAAAAGGAAAAAAAAAAAAGACTAATCCTAAGCACTCAACAAGGAAGCAAGACTTGGTAACTTGTTAAGTTCTTACAGTACTTCAATTATTTAGAATTAATGGAGAAGAGTTCTACTAACAAAGGTTTCATAAGCTCTAAGATGTCAAGAAAAGCTCTAAGTTGTATGGAGGAAGTAACACGCAACTTTTCTTTAAACCTCCTAACATAAGAAGGAGATCAAAGTGTTAGTTAATGTATAAGAATCAATAGAAGTAGACAAGGAATCCTAACTCTAAGAATCAAGAAATAAGGCAAAACGGTTAAAATCCTAGAAAGCAACTACCCAACTTCGAACGATTAGTACTTTTAGTGTTCTAGGTAGTCAAAGTTACGAAAAACTAGGACAAGGCTAATGAATATATGAATATATAATTTGAAAAGTTTTAGCTCAAAATTCACTCCGATAAATAAAATAAAAATTATTTTATTCTTTTTTAAGCTTTTTATTATTCTGAATTTTTTATTTTTCTTTTGCTCGATACATGTAATAAACATGTATAATAAAATTTAAAAGAGCTGAAAAAATAAAACAAATTTCAAAAAAATGAAATAAATGAGGTAAAAAGTAAATCTTTACGATTTTTGGTTTAAGGTTCGCAATGAGGCTTTAAGTGCTGTAACGGGCTATTTTTGCCCGAGCCCAAACCAAACCAAAAATAGAAATAATAGCAGTCCAAATTTACACGCCCAAATGACTTAAACAAAAAATACATCAAACCTAAATGAAAAAGAGGCCCAGTGGCCCAAAATACTTAAGCATTCTCAGCAAAAAAAAAAAAAACCCTAGACCCCTTGGCACAGTTCCTCACCCACGTCAGCATGCTCGTCCCGAGGTTTGTCACCCTTTCACCAAAGAGGCAAGAAGACTGCCTCTCCCGCCTCCGTTGACTCTCCATGGATGCCTGTAAAAAGAAAAGAAATAGAGTAGAGAAACAGTAGTAGAAGCGAAAGCATAAACAGTAGCAAAAAATAAAAACAAACAATATGTATAATCGGCTATAAAAAGCCGGATCCAAATTGTAATATTTTTTACACGGAGAAATATACAAAAAAAATAGAAAATTTTAAACAAAAATCATATAAGGGGATTCATTCTTTTTTTTTTTTTTAAAATTTAAATAAGTAAATAATAGTAAAATTTCTTACCGGTCGTTTAGTCTTTGCACCATTGTTGGCGTTTCCTCCGGTTCAAAGGCCGCCGAATCCCTTGGGATTTGGCCAAGGTCGCAGCGGAGGACGCTGAGAACCGAAAAATTTTCTTTCTTTTGGCGAGTATCGGCTGGTTTATAGGGTTTAAAACCCCAGATTTGGGCTTTATTCGAAAACGGGGTTAAAACAAAAAAAAGAAAGGTTTTTTTTGCACTTCCGGCCACCGTGGACGGTGGCACCGTTGCCAGTGACCAGCGGTCAGCGCGATGGGGAACTCGCTTGAGCCCTAGGCCAGACATGAGGAGACTAAAAAAAAAAGAGGGTTTTTGAGATTTTTTTTTTTTTAAAAACTTTGGTAGAATGGCCTTTTTTTTTAAAAAAAATTGATTTTTATAGACCCCGCTAAACGGCGTCGTTTAGGGCTGGCATCAATAGCCCCAAAACGGCGTTGTTTTGACACGACCCGCACACCGACCCGATCCGCTCCAGAGGATCTACGTGTTTTCAACAAAGGGTCTATTTGCGCGATCAGTCCTTCCGCTTTTACAGCGTGTTTCAATTTAGTCCTATCTCATTTTTCTATTTTTTTAAAATTTACCACAAACTTTTAATTTTGTTTCAATTTGGTCCTTGAACCGTTTTAATGGGTAAGCACCTAAAACGGTGCCATTTTGGGCAGACCCATGGTCCGACCCGACCCATTCTAGGACCCGCGTGTTTTCTTAGCGCATGGGTTATTTGCACATTAGGCCCTTCTGCTTTTGTAGCCCGTTGCAATTTTAGTCCTTTTTCATTTTGTTCTTTAAATTTCGCCTTATAATTTTATTTTTATTTCATTTTAACCCCTTTAAGGAACGACGCCGTTTTGGGGACAGGGGATAATTTCCCAATTGGTCCTTCCACTTTCGCACGCGTTTCATTTTAACCCTTCATTCTCCCCTTTCTTTTATTTATTCACAATTTATCCCTCCTACTTCATTTTAATGTCAATTTGACCCTTATATATGTAGTTTGGACATTTTCTAAATTATTTATTTTATGAATTATTTTTCTTTCTTTACTCTTCTTATTTTATTTTATTTATTTATTTTCTATTAGTTTTTTGTATGGTCTATTTTTGTATTTATTACGCATTCCTGTTTATTTATTTTGGCCTTTATTATCATTATTATTATTATTGTTTTTTTTGTTTTGTTCTTGATATTATTATTGTTATTATCATTATTATCATTTTTCATTATTATTGTTCTATTATACATATTATTGTCATGATTTTTTATTACCACTCCTTTTATGTTATATTAGTTTGTTATAAATTTATGTCGCATTATCGTTCGTTAAATATGAGATTTTTACGTTTTAGCCATATACCATACTCGAATAGACTAAATATGTATCGTTTTAAATATTACATTAATTTTTACCCAAATATGTTAAACATGAAATTTTCAAAATAAGGCAATATTCTGTATTTGGAAATTCGAGAAATCGTACACTAACGGAGTTTCGATTTTTCTCGTTGGACCTAAGTAATCGAATACCCTTTTAAAATTAAAATACATGAGATTTAAGTAAAAAATAAATAAAAGGCAAACTTATTCTCGAGGATTCGAGGTGTCGTGTCCTAATTTACGGGATGTGACATTTTGTTACTTCGAGATAAGAAGGCATTTTATACACATTTTGATTTATTCGAGTAATTTTAATTAAAAATAACATAATATAAAGAGGGATCGTATTTTAATTTTTTTTCGAGTTTTCAATTTTCGACACCAAGACATTATGTAATCAATTAGGTACCAATTTTGGGCGTAACGAGGGTGCTAACCCTTCCTCGTGCGTAACCGACTCCCGAACCTGTTTTTTAAACTTTGTAGACCAAAAATCGTTGTTTTAATAAATCAAACATTTTAATAAAACTATCAAATCATGAGGTGATCAGATCACACCTCATAAAAAAAAGAAAGATTGGTGGCGACTCCCATTTTCATTTTAAAATAAAAAGTCGATTTCAAAAAAAAGGTTTCGACAGCTTGGCGACTCCACTGGGGACAAAAATAAGAGAGTCAAGCCACGAGTTGATTACTTTTGGTCTTTTTTTGTCGAAAATTGATAATTTGGTTTAAATTTACGATCCCTTTGTTGCATTTCATCCTTAGTGTTTTGATATCTCGGGTTGTATAGCGATCTAGTACATTTGTTTTATTGATTCGAAAGTTTCTTTTATGTGTTTATCGCATGTTGCATTGCATAATCGTTCGATTTTACCCTTCTTAAGTGGGAGTGAGAAACTATTCCTTCGTGAAGTTTTCACCTTCATATAGGATAGTGGATCGCTTTCGGGATACATCCATACCTATGTCTTCGTGAGATTTTTATCTCCGTATAGCCATAGGGAAATGTATTCCCCTGAACTGAACTCGGTCCGTATGAGCCTATAATGGGTGAGGATCGAGGAATCTGCCGGTTCAAGTACCCTTACTTTAGAACCGAACCGCGTATAATGAGCCCTAAGAGCCTACCCTAGGTAGAATCGCACCGAACCCCTATTGGTCACCCAAATAGGTGCTTTATTTATTATTTCTTGCTTGTTTTAAATTTTAGCTTTGTATAAGATGTACTGACTTGTTTTGTTTTGCTTTGACTGTGATTGCATGACATTTTCATCATAAAAAGGTGTTGATTCACATTCAGTTACTAAATAGAGAGCTTGCTATGGAGAACAGATTTCTTGATAAGGTGGAAGATAATGCGGCTGTTCGAATATGGTCCGAGAAAACGCAATTAGAGAAGGGTGATAGTCTAACGGAGGAGTATGTGTCAGAATTGTGAGATTTCACTCGTATCAGCGTGACTCAGAATAGCCTCCAAGAGTTGAAAGAAATATGGGACCGATGGGAAGATGAAATCAAGCAGCTATTTTACTGTAATTATGGTGATTTGCCTTATCTACTCGATATCAAAGTGGACAAGCACTTGTTTCAAGTTCTGGCTCAATTTTGGAATCCCCCTACAGCTACTTTACCTTTGGAAAGGTAGATTTGGTACCTACTGTGGAAGAGTATACAACTTTGCTTCGATGCCCGAAGATTCAAGCCAACAAAGATTACTTTAGAGCCGCCAATGTCCCAACTTTCCTAAAGAAACTAATGAGCATCACGGGGATGAGTGATGATAAACCGTAAAAGTAACATATTCTAAGCCCACATTTAGTATGATTTTGGATGATTTAAGCCCCAATTTATGTAAAAAAGGTGCTCTTAATCCTTTCTTTTCATGTCTTATACTCAGGAAAGCACCCGATGACGGAAAGAATGAGAAACGGGCTTAAAATGGACCAAATTGGGCCAAGCCACGAAATCAGCACGGCCAGGATTTCAAGCCACACGGTCGTGCCACCATTCCTACTAGAACACGGCCTTACCACGACTTATACGGCCGTGCCTCATTCAACAGTGTCGAACACGGCCTGGCCGCGATTTACACGGGCGTGTGCCATGGCCGTGCCTCTGCTGTGGAGAAGAGTAATTCCATTCGAGAAAGGACACTTAGAGAGAAAGAAACGTGTTTCAAAAGCCTATAAATACACCCTAGGTACCAGCTGAAAGGGGGGCGGAGAGCTAGGCCAAGAAGCCAAGCCGAGAAGGTCAGATTTGTAAGAATCACTCGAAGATAGCCAGTTGATCCATCTCAAGAAGCCGGAATTCTACTCAAGACGGAGGATCTCCTCTTCAATTCCTTCAGGGGGTTTTAGGGATTTCTTATGTTTTGTTTTATCTTTTCTCTTGAGATGTTTTCCTTTATTGTTATGAACTAAACCTTCGGATACCCGAAGGGGATGAAACCTATGATGAATCTTGTTATTTGATTATTTGAATTATATGATAATAACTTAGTTTGTTCTTAATTGTGTGAACTTAATCCAAATCTAATGTGCTTAGGTGGAGGAGGAATAGACCCTGCCTAAGAGTAGATCCAACATAATTAAGCAGAGTTGATCGCACGCCTAGAGATAGGGTGACGAGATTTTGCCGGATTAGGGTGAAACTTAATATGGGAGTCCACAGATCGATTTACTGCTATTCTAGGGGTTATTATGTTTAACGAGAGTTCCACTAATTAACCTAGGGTTAGACGTTATTCGCCTCGAGAGAGGGTTTAATATACGTTAGGGAGTCTCACGGATCAAACTAAGTAAATAAATCATATGGTTCAAAGTTAGATAACAAGTGAAGTCTAGGTGGATTTTTCCTAAGGGTATCGTTTGAGTCAACTGAGTTTTCCCAAAAGTTATTTCCCGAACTCATTCTTTTTGTCTTTGCGTCTTAGCTTAGTAAGTAGATTAGTTTTAGTTTAAACAATCATCACTTTATATTAAGGCTAAATAATAAAAAGACGGTGAGTATTAGTACTTTTAGTTCCTTTGGGTTCGACAATCCGGTCTTGCCTAAACTATACTACTGTTCGATAGGTGCACTTGCCTTTAATCGTTGTCAGAGTTAGTTTCCAGGTTCGATCATTCTTTTATAAATTTTAAAACTCTGATTTACAGCGATCAAGTGAGCAATGGGTCGCGGCCCGGATCAAGCAAAAATGAGAAATCAAATGTATCCCTTGGAAAAGTTTGCAAGATCTAATTTTGGCGCATCCCGACACAAAGAAAAGGGTCGATATCTTCTCCTTGAGTATCTACGGGTTAGTAATCTTCCCTAAAGTACTAGGGCACGTAGATAAGGCAGTTTCAGACTTGTTTGACCGGCTTGATAAAAGGGTCACACCCGTCCTGGCAATCTTGGCTGAAACTTTCAAATCTTTGAATGCATGCAGGAGAGCGAGTGAAGATAGGTTCATCGGGTGTGCGCAACTTTTGTTAGCATGGTTTCATAGCCACTTTTGGAAGATAAAAAAGTTTCTTATCGAGTATTTTTCTTGAACTACTCTCCATTGAAAGAATTAGTGGCTACACCGAGGCAGGACGATATTTCGGAAGAAAAATGGATGGTGATTCTCCAAAATATCTAAGATGGAGACGTTGAATGGAGAGCTCCTTGGATGATCCCTGATGAGATTTTGTACTGGTGCGAAGACTTCAACTGGGTCCCTCTACTTGGGATATGGGGAGATGTTGGATATGCTCCTCTACTTGTGTTGAGGCAGTATAGATCGAGGCAGTTTATACCAGCAATGCAAGGGTTGGCTCAGTGTGAGTTTTCGTATAAGGGTGATAATTACAAGAAAAAGGTTCGAGAAATATCAAACGCTTGGAACCAAACCCGTAGGATAAAAAGATTTACTGCAAGTCCCTTGACGACCCCCGAATATGGTTGGTGGTGGGGACAAAGAGTCAATGACAACATCTCTGTGCCAAGTCAAGAAAGCACTTGACCATTGGAAGAACACCTGCAAGTGATTCCATCTGAGCTAGAGATCATCAAGCAAGATTTTGAAAAGAAGAATTTAGAGCTAGGAAAGAAGATAGAACAATTGGAGGAGGAAAAGATGCAACTAGGATTAGATGTTGATGTCAAAAAGTTAGAAGCTGAGAAATTGAGAAAAGGAAAGAATAAGGCTGAGGAATACTTGGACAGTCTAAAAACGGATTATAAGAAGTTCCACTTGTCGATGAGGACTGCCGGGCTAGGAAAAACATCAGAACAATGACGGCAAGAGATCAAAGAAAAAAAGATTAAAGCCGATCGATGGGAAAGGAAGTTCCAAGATGCTAAGGTTCGAGAAGAGGCTCTAGAAAAGAGTTTTTCAGAAAGTCGAAGTGAAAAAATCGGATTAAAAGTCCGGGTGGCAGAGTTAGAAAAGTCACTTCATCAGTATCGTAGTCGCAACTCCACAATTGAGCTGAAAGCGAGCCTAAACAAGATTGAAGAGCTGAAAGGAAAAATAGAAAAGCTCGAAACCACATTATAAAATTGTGAACTCCGAGTTGAACTCCTTGAAGCAAACAATGAACACCATTCTCAAGGTCAGGTCAGGGATAGAGACCATATCATGGGTAAAGCTGTGGCTCAAATACGAGAGGTGGCCGATCATTTGCAAACCCTAGCAGTTCAGGCTGACGTGCTAAGCTTGAAGTATGAATCAGAACCGGATCGGGGTCGAGAGTTAGCTTGGCTTCTTAAGAAGGTTAAGACTTTGTGTATTAGGGCAAAGCCGTATATGTAATCCATTTTATGTAAAGAAATTTATTTTATAGTAAAGTTATTCTAATAGAATTGAATCAGAGTCAATGCTTCTTTTTGCATTCATGCATTTGTATTACATTGCATCATATGCATTAAATTTCACAAAAAAAGACCCTAATTAATCAAAATTATGACAGTTAACCTGGAAACCAACAATAGCCGACCAACCGAATATCGTTATAGTACTCGTGCCAAAACCAAAGTAATGGATCAAAGACTAGAAAGACTAGAACAGATTCAAAAAGACATGCAAGATCAGTTGAAAGCGTAGCTGCAAGAACAGTTAGCAAAAGTACAACAGGAGATGAGGGATCAAATACAAGAATCCCAAAGAAGTATGATAAGCCAATTGTTGCAGTTGCTGGCTGGAAGACTTGAAAAGGGGAAGAGCACTGTGGTCAACTCATGAGACGATAATGAGAACCCTATTTACTCCCCGGGTTTTACCCCGATAAATGCCCTGGCACAACTAGATGTGTACCCACGAAGGGTACCCGTTACAATCAGACCTCAGCAGTATCAAGCTGGTACCCCGGCGCCGACAAACTACCCAACAGGTTCAGGCTCCAATTCGGGTGATAATCCAACCAACCCCGTTGTTCCTGATCTAGATGATATGATAGAAATGGAAAAAGCAAGAGTGGAACTACCAAAGCAACTTGAAGATCAGTGCAGATGGTTAGAAGAAAAATTCAGAGTAATGGAAAATGCTGATTATTATTGCGGAATTGATGCTAAGGACTTGAGTTTGGTCCCAGACCTAGTGCTCCCTCCAAAGTTCAAAACTCTAGAGTTTGAAAAGTATAACGGGACTAGCTATCCTGGAGCTCACATCATGATGTTCTGTCGAAGGATGACAGGACACGTTAATAATGACCAGTTGTTAATTCATTGCTTCCAAGACAGCCTGATCGGGTCAGCAGCCAAATGGTACAACCAACTAAGCCGTGCCAAAACCAATTAATGGAAAGACTTGGCACAAGCTTTTATGAAGCAATATAGTCATGTGACAGACATGACACCCGATAAAATCACCTTACAGAATATGGAGAAGAAGCAAAGTGAGAGTTTCAGGCAATATGCCCAAAGATGGAGAGAGGTGGCAACGCAAGTCTAGCCACCTCTTCTAGAGAAAGAAACCACAATGCTTTTCATCAATACTTTAAAAGCTCCGTTCATCAACCATATGTTGGGAAGTGCTACTAAGAGCTTCTTGGATATAGTAATGTCCGGTGAAATAATTGAAAATGCAGTGAGAAGTGGTAAGATAGACGCAGGGGAAAGCGCCAAAAGATCAGCCCCGAGGAAGAAAGAAAATTAGGTGAATAATGCAAGCACATATAACAAGGGTTATTCAAAACCAATTACTGTAGGCCCGCCAAGGACAGAAACTACTAGCCATCAGGGCCCCCCAAGGCAAGAATCTAACCCAAGGCTAAATACAGAAAGGCTCCAGTTCACACCCATCCAGATGACATATACGGAGCTGTATTAGAGTCTGTTTGATGCACATGTGGTATCCCCTTTCTACTTGAAACCAATGCAACCTCCATTCTCAAAATGGTATGATGCGAACGCTCAATGCGAATATCATGCGAGAATAACATGACATTCAATTAAAAATTGCACCGCATTTAAAAAGTTGATAAAAAGGTTCATTAAGATGGGAATTGTAAAGTTTGATGACCCATCAAGACCTAATGTGGCAGGAAATTCGTTACCCAGTCATTTTGATAAAGGGGTAAACACGATAATTGAGAGTGGAGGGAAGAGAACCAAGATGAATGTAGCAGAACTAAAAACCTCACTGAAATGGGTTTGGAAGAAAATGGTAGAGGGATGATTAATCAAACAGGATTCAGAGGAGAGACTCGAAAGGATGAGAAACTACTGTGAGTTCCATACTTTAGAAAGTCATGAGATTCAGGAGTGCGTTGAATTTAGTGCCCTAGTGCAAAATCTGATAGATAATAAGGAGCTAGAATTCTTTGAGTATGCTAAAGGCTCAGAAGGAGAAGATGTGTGCGCCTCAGAAGAAGGGTCAACAGAGAATGTATATAAAGTCAACCACCCAGTGGTTATTATTTCACGACCAAGAAGCAATGAAACCAGAGTACAAATTACACCAAGGGTCATAATCCAGAAACCTGTAGCCTTTCCCTACAAGGACAGCAAGAAGGTTCCTTAGAATTATGACTGCAACGTGACGATCTCAGGAGAAGAGAACCCGGCTAATGCTTCAGAAGAGGGCCAAGATGTGGGTTTCTACACACGTAGTGGGAAGCGTTATGACCCTACAAGTACAAGAACCGAGCCCGTTAAAGGAAAGACCCCAGTAGTTGAAAGAAAAGACGGCTAGGATTGAATCACCAGTTAACGAGCCAGTAACTAAGAACGAGGCTAGAAAATTCCTGAAATTTTTAAAGCATAGTGAGTACAGCGTTGTAGAACAGCTACACAAACAACTGGCTCACATATCAGTGCTAGCCTTGCTCTTGAGCTCAGAGACTCATCGTAGCGCATTGATGAATGTGCTGAATGAAACTTATGCCGCTAATGATATCTCTGTGAACAAGCTGGACCGCCTAGTTAACAATATAAGTGCCGACAACTTCATCTTTTTCAATAATGATGAAATACCTCTGGGGGGCATGGGATCTACAAATGCTCTGCACATCACCACCAGCTGCAAAGGATATACATTGCCAGGGGTGTTAATTGATAATGGATCTGCACTGAACGTCTTGCCCTTATCCATATTGAACAGGTTGGTTGTGGATAGCTCTCATATGAAGACATGCCAAAACATAGTGAGAGCATTCGATGGTACCGAAAGGAGGGTGATGAGAAGGATTGAGATACCCCTTTTGATTGGTCCAAACACGTATGAAGTAGATTTCTTGGTGATGGACATCAAGCCTTCTTATAATTGCTTGTTGGGGAGGCATTGGATTCACTCAGCTGGGGCAGTACCGTCATCACTGCACCAAAAGCTAAAATTGGTAACTGAGGGTCGACTGGTAACGATAAACGTGAAAGAAGACATTATTGCATCCGTAACCAATGACGCGCCATACATAGGTGCAGACGATGAAGCGATAGAATGTTCCTTTTGTTCGCTTGAATTTGTGAATGTAACCTTCATTGTCGAAGGGAATAAGATCCCAATGCCCAAAATATCCAAAACTACGAGGATGGGCCTACAGCTGACGGTGGGGAAATGAGCCTTGCCTGGAAGGGGGCTTGAGAAATACCTCCAAGGGAAGGTCGAGACACCCATGCTAATGGACAAACGAGACCACTTTGGCTTAGGATACAAGCCAGATGCGAGGCAAAAGAAGAGAAAGCTAGAGAAAAAGCAAGAAAGGAGAAGAACGCGACTGAGTGGGTAAGAGGTTAAGTGGGAACCAATGACCTTTCCTCATATATCTAGAACTTTCATGTCAGGAGGAACTATTCACCCTGAACGGAAGATGTCAAGAAAAGAAACCACAGAAGGAATGATGGGAAATCTGAACATTAACGCTATATCAGAGGAAGGAATTAGGAGAGAAAATTTATCAGGCATCTGCCCCTATGTACCTGGAAGTGTTCTAAACAATTGGGCTGCAGAAGAGATTCCTGTAGTTTTTAGAGCTAATTTAGAGTAATGTTCAAAACACGCTTATTGCTCTAAGCCTAGGAGCAATAAGAATCCTTTTATGAAATAGGCTTATCTCCAACATCTTTATTTCAATAAAATGCATATTTGTGTATCATCTTAAGCAAATGTTCTTTTATTCTTTCCATTTCATTCATAACCATACCATACAGATAATTATTCTTAGATTCTTTTGTTCTTTGAATCTTCTTTCATCCCTATAACAGGTCTCCAGATATCAATGATATGAGCGACACTGCTACTGACTCAGAGTCTCCTTTTGAGCAAGATATGTGTATGGAGGATTCTCAGGATTTTGAAGATGATTGAGACTGTAACCTATCTCCTGATTTGTTGAGGATGGTAGAACAAGATAAGAAATAAATCCTGCCTTACAAAGAGTCAGTGGAAATTGTGAGCTTAGGAGAGGAAAAAGAGGTGAAGATTGGAGCTTGCATTACCGGAGAGACAAAGCGGGGCCTTGTTGAGTTACTCCAAGAATTCAAGGATATCTTCGCATGGTCATATCAAGACATGCCCAGGTTAAGTACTGATATCGTGGTACACCGGCTCCCCATAAAGAAAAAGTGTAAGCCAGTTCAACAGAAGCTTCGAAGGATGATGCCTGACGTTTTGCTGAAAATAAAAGAGGAGGTCAAGAAGCAATTCAATGATGATTTCTTACAAGTGGCTAAATACTCAGAATGGGTAGCTAATATCGTCCCCATCCTTGAAAAAGACGGGAAAGTACGAATGTGCGTAGACTACAGGGATTTGAACAAAGCCAGCCCGAAAGACAATTTCCCATTGCCACATATCAACACCTTAGTGGACAACATGATAGGTTATTCACTATTCTCTTTTATGGATGGTTTCTCGGGATACAACCAGATAAAGATGTATCTTGAAGACATGGAGAAGACCACATTCGTAACCATGTGGGAAACATTTTGCTGTAAAGTGAGGCCATTCAGACTGAAAAATGCGGGAGCGATGTACTAAAGAGCCATGGTAACTTTGTTTCACGACAAGATGCACAAATAAATCGAATTTTATGTTGATGATATGATCGCAAAGTCCCAAACAGAGAAGGAGCATGTACAAGTCTTGAGGAAATTGTTCTTGAGATTGAGAAAATTCCAGCTGAAGCTCAATACAGCAAAATGTACCTTCGGGGCTAGGTCGGGAAAATTGCTAGGATTTGTAGTCAATAAAAAGGGGATCGAGATCGACCTAGATAAAGTTAAGGCTATACAGGAGTTGCCTCCGTCGCGCACTCAAAAAGAAGTTCGAGGTTTCCTATAAAGACTAAATTATTTCGCCCGGTTCATTTCACAACTAACTGAAAAATGCGACCCCATATTCTGTCTCCTCAAGAAACACAATCCAGGTGTTTGGGATGAGGAGTGCCAGAAGACTTTCGACAAGGTCAAACATTACTTGTCCAATGCCCTAGTATTGATACCATTTAGCCCAGATAAGCCGCTGGTACTGTACTTGGCAGTATTTGGAAATTTCATGGGATGCGTGCTTGGCCAACATGACGAGTCAGAAAGAAAAGAAAAATTGATATATTACCTCAGTAAAAAGTTTACTGAATGTGAGACAAGATATTTGTCAATTGAAAAGTTATGTTGCGCCTTAATCTGGACAACCCGAAGACTGAGATAGTATATGTTGTACCACACAACTTGGCTCATCTCAAAACTAGATCCTCTAAAGTACATGATGGAGTCGACTGCTTTGAATGGAAGAATGGCCCGGTGGCAAATTCTGCTTTCCGGATTTGATATAGTCTATGTGAATCAGAAGGCTATAAAAGAGAGCGCAATAGCAGATTTTCTGGCCAGTAGAGCTCTAGAAGATTACGAGCCTTTGAAATTTGATTTTTCGAATGAAGATCTAATGTATGTGGCAACCACTGAATATGACTCTCAAGAAGGTCATCCTTAGAAGCTAAACTTCAACGGAGCCTTAAACGCCGTGGGTAACGGAATTGGGGCAGTCCTAGTATCCCCAAACGGAGATCATTATCCCTTTACTAGTAAATTGGATTTTGATTGCACGAATAATATGGCAGAATATGAAGCATGTATCATAGGTATCCGTGCAGCCATAGAATGTAAAATTAAAGTGCTAGAGGTATATGGGGATTCTGCGCTCGTGATCTATCAACTCAAGGGAGAATGGGAGACAATAGATCCCAAGCTAATCGATTATCGAAGGCTGGTTCTTGAATTAATTAAAGAATTTGATGACATCACCTTCTGCTACCTTCCACGAGACGAAAATCAGATGGCTGACGCTTTGGCTACCTTGGCTTCGATGGTCAAAGTGAACAAACAAGAGGATGTAAAACCTATCCAGATGAGTATTTATGAGACTCCAACTCATTGTTGCAACATCAAAGAAGAAGAAGAAAAGGATGATCACCATTGGTACCACGATGTACTGCGATATGTGAAGAATCGTGAATACCCTGACCAAGCAACTGAGAACGATAAAAGGACGTTGAGAAGACTGACCAGTGATTATGTCTTAGATGAGGAGATCCTATATAAAAGGAGAAAGGATCAGGTGCTACTAAGATGTGTAGACGCTGTTGAGGCTAAGAAAATCTTAGAAAAAGTCCACGAAGGTGTCTGCGGAACATATGCCAATGGTTTTACAATGGCCAGGTAAATCGTGAGATTCTGGTATTATTGGTCCACCATGGAAAAAGATTGAATCAGTTATGTCAAGAAATGCTATAAGTGTCAAATTTATGGAGATAAAATTCATGTACCTCCCTCACCTCTTCATGTTATGACTTCTCCATGGCTTTTCTCTATGTGGGGCATGGATGTTATTGGGCCAATCTCACGTAAAGCTTCTAACGGGCATCAATTCATTTTTGTGGTCATTAATTACTTTACAAAGTGGGTGAAAGCCGCTTCATATGCCAATGTCACGAAGTCGGCAGTCAGCAAGTTCTTAAAGAAAGAGATCATATGTTGATATGGAATGCGAGAAATGATCATATCTGACAATGCACTAAATTTGAACAACAGTACGATATCAGAAGTCTGCAATCAATTCAAAATCAAACACCACAACTCATCACTATATCGCCCAAAAATGAATGGTGCGGTGGAGGCAGCCAATAAGAACATCAAGAAGATCGTGGGGAAAATGGCTGAGACTTATAAAGATTGGCATGGGAAGTTACCATTTGCCCTCTATGCTTATCGAACATCTGTCAGGACCTCAACCGGGGCAACGCCTTTCTCTTTGGTTTATGGAATGGAGGCGGTTTTACCCATTGAAGTCAAGATTCCTTCTCTCCGATTTTTGGCATAATTGAAGTTGGATGAAGCAGAATGGATCTAATCCCGATATGATCAGCTAAACTTGATTGAAAAGAAAAGGTTAAAAACCATCTGTCATGGTCAGATATACCAAAAGCGAATGATGCAAGCTTACAACAAAAAGGTTCGTCCCAGAGAATTCCATGAGGGGGACCTGGTATTGAAAAAGATCCTCCCCATACAAAAGGACTTCAGAGGAAAGTGGATCCCAAACTGGGAAGGACCTTATGTGGTAAAGAAGGTCTTTTCTGGAGGAGCGCTGATTTTGACTGAGATGGATGGCAAGAACTTGCCTAATCCTGTGAATTCATATTCAGTCAAGAAGTACTTCACCTAAATAAAAAAGGAGAGGCCAAGGCGAAAACCTGAAAAGGGCGCCTTGAGACCAAAAGATTTTGAGTTGAAAACCCAGAAAATGGCAATTCAAATTTTGATCGAAAGTGGGCCATATGGAAGTCCTGTCCTATCAAATTTAACAAGAAAGAGAGATGCTACATATTGGGGCATCAACAAAGTATTCTAGATCTCCTAAAACACGTATCCAATTTAAAAGGGTCCTCGAGAAGTTAGTGCGAAGAAGCTCATGCTATGATATCTGGGGCACCTATTTTTATCTTATTCATTTTGTATTTTAGCAATGTCTGCTATCTTTGATTAATTTATTCATTTTTGTCCATTGTGATAATCTTTTTCAAGCATTTTTCATTGAAATAACGATTAATGGACTAATAATAGTCAAGTAAAAGTATTTCTTGCATATTGCTCTGAAAGTTTTCTAAATAGTAAAAGGACTTGAAACAGGACCACTAGTCAGAACTAACCAAATCTAAGAGTTGGAAAGGCTTGGGAGCGAATAGTTTAAATTTTGATTATTTCCTCGGGTTTTCTGTCAAAGATACCAGCTAAACAAGAAGCCAGGGTAATGCGTCAACAACGAGCATTGACAACCTAAGCATTAAAAAGAGATCATTCTCAAAAAATGACATTCTGCATTCATGTAAATATCATTCATACACATCTAGTTAGGAGCATTTGATTCATCCTGATCATGACATCCTAATCACTAGGCATAAATAGGCCCATGAAATGGATTCTACAGGTCATGTTCTCTAGAGAATGGTGTAACAAGATCAGAGAAACCATAAATCCCACACCCCTGAAGTTGTAATGGGACGGATTGAGGTCATTGTGACAAATCTTATCTCCCTGAAGTTGCAGTGGAAAAGATTAAAGTCACAAATTTTATCTCCCTGAAGTTACAGTGGAGTAGATCGAAGATAGCAAATCTTATCTCTCCAAAGTTGCAGTAGAGCAGATTAAAGCTATAAACCTTATCTCCCTGAAGTAGCAGTGGAGCAGGTTGAAGTTACAGATCTTATCTCCCTGAAGTTGCAGTGGAATAGATCGAAGATAACAAATCTTATCTCCCTAAAGTTCCAGTGGAGCAGATTGAAGCCACAAATCTTATCTCCCTAAAGTTGCAGTGGAGCAGATTGAAGATAGCAAGTCTTATCTCCCTGAAGTTGTAGTGGAATAAACTAAAGCCTAAAGCTACTAACCTTATCTATCTGAAGTTGCAGTAGAGCAGATTAAAGCCACAAATCTTATCTCCCTGAAGTTGCAATGGAGCAGATTGAAGTTACTAATATCTTCCTGAAGTTGCAGTAGAGTAGATTGAAGCAACAATTCCTATACCCCTGAAGTTGCAGTGGGTTAGAATGGAGCTATTTGAAAAAGAGAAGCACCAAATGAGTCGAGATTCGGCGAGATCAGGAAAAATTGGCCCTTTCTAAAGTCTTTGCTCCATTCTCGTTACACGTCAATGAACAAAGAGGGACAGCTGTAAATGGCCATTTTCGCCCGGGCCCAAACCAAACCAAAAATAGAAATAATAGCAGTCCAAATTTACAGGCCCAAATAACTTAAATAAAAAAATACATCAAACCCAAATGAAAAAAAGGCCCAGTGGCCCAAAATACTTAAACATTCTCAGCAAAACAAAAAACCCTAGACCCCTTAGCGCTGTTCCTCAGCCATGTCAGTATGCTCGTCTCGAGGCTCCTCATCTCGAGGCTCCTCGTCTCGAGGTCTGTCGCCCTTTCACCAAAAAGGCAAGAAGACCGCCTCTCCCGCCTCCGTTGACTCTCCATGAATGCCTGTAAAAAAGAAAGAAACAGAGTAGAGAAATAGTAGCAGAAGCAAAAGCATAAACAGTAGTAAAAAATAAAAACAAACAATATGTATAATCGGCTATAAAAAGCCGGATCCAGATTGTAATATTTTTTACACGGAGAAATATACAAAAAAACAAAAACTTTGAAACAAAAATCATATAAGGTGATTCATTCTTTTTTTATTTTTTATTTTTAAATAAGTAAATAATAGTAAAATTTCTTATCGGTCGTTTAGTCTTTGCACCATTGTCGGCGTTTCCTCCAGTTCCAAAGGCCGCCGAATCCCTTGGGATTCGGCCAAGGTCGCGGCGGAGGACGCTGAGAACCGAAAAGTTTTCTTTCTTTTGGCGAGTATTGGCTGGTTTATAGGGTTTAAAACCCCAGATTTGGGCTTTATTCAAAAATAGGGTTAAAGCAAAAAAAAAAGGTTTTTTTGCACTTCCGGCCACCATAGACAGCGGCGCCGTCGTCGGTGACCGGCGGTCGGTGCGACGGCGAACTCGCCGGAGCCCTAGGCCGGACATGAGGAGACTAAAAAAAGAGAGAGGGTTTTTGAGATTTTTTTTTTAAAAAAAAACTTTGGCAGAATGGCCTTTTTTAAAAAAAAAATAATTTTTATAGCCCCCGCTAAATGGCGTCGTTTAGGGTTGGCATCAATAGCCCCAAAACGACGTCGTTTTGACACAACCCGCGCGCCGACTCGATCCGCTCCAGAGGATCCGTGTGTTTTCAACAAAGGGTCTATTTGCGTGATTAGTCCTTCCGCTTTTACAGCGTGTTTCAATTTAGTCCTATCTCATTTTTTTATTTTTTAAAATTTACCACAAACTTTTAGTTTTGTTTCAATTTGGCCCTTGAACCGTTTTAACGGGTAAGCACCTGAAACGGTGCCATTTTGGGCCGACCCATGGTCTGACCCGACCCATTCCAGGACCCGCGTGTTTTCTTAGCGCATGGGTTATTTGCGCATTAGGCCCTTCCGCTTTTGAAGCCCATTGCAATTTTAGTCCTTTTTCATTTCGTTCTTTAAATTTTGCCCTATAATTTTATTTTTATTTTATTTTAACCCCTTTAAGGAACGACGCCTTTTTGGGGACAGGGGATAATTTCCCAATTGGTCCTCCCACCTTCGCACGCGTTTCATTTTAACCCTTCATTCTCCCCTTTTTTTATTTATTCACAATTTATCCCTCCTACTTCATTTTAATGTCAATTTGACCCTTAGTTATGTAGTTTGGACATTTTCTAAATTATTTATTTTATGAATTATTTTTCTTTCTTTACTCTTCTTATTTTATTTTATTTATTTATTTTCTATTAGTTTTTTGTATGGTTTATATTTGTATTTATTGTGCATTCCTGTTTATTTATTTTGGCCTTTATTATTATTGTTTTTTTTTTGTTTTGTTCTTGATATTATTATTGTTATTACCATTATTATCATTTTTCATTATTATTGTTCTATTATACATATTATTGTCATGATTTTTTATTACCACTCTTTTTATGCTATGTTAGTTTGTTATAAATTTATGTCGCATTATTGTTCGTTAAATATGAGATTTTTACGTTTTAGCCATATACCATACTCGGATAGACTAAATATGTATCGTTTTAAATATTACTTTAATTTTTACCCAAATATGTTAAACAAAAAATTTTCAAAATAAGGCAATATTCTGTGTTTGGAAATTCGAGAAGTCGTACCCTAACTTACGGGATTTCGATTTTTCTCGTTGGACCTAAGTAACCGAATGCCCTTTTAAAATTAAAATACACGAGATTTAAGTAAAAATAAAAAATAAAAGGCAAACTTATTCTCGAGGATTCAAGGTGTCGTGTCCTAATTTACGGGATGTGATATTTTGTTACTTCGAGATAAGAATGCATTTTATACGTATTTTGATTTATTCGAGTAATTTTAATTAAAAATAACATAATATAACGAGGGATCGTATTTTAAATTCTTTTCGAGTTTTCAATTTTCGACACCAAGACATTAGGTAATCAATTAGGTACCAATTTTGGGCGTAACGAGGGTGCTAACCCTTCCTCGTGCGTAACCGAATCCCGAACCCATTTTCTAAACTTTGTAGACAAAAAATCGTTGTTTTAATAAATCAAACATTTTATTAAAACTATCAAATCATGAGGTGATCCGATCACACCTCATAAAAAAAAAGATTGGTAGCGACTCCCATTTTCATTTTAAAATAAAAAGTCGATTTCAAAAAAAAAGGTTTCGACGAGCGCTTTTTCTATAATGAGAGGTGTCAAGTCAAAGATGAGGTTGAACACCAGAATATAGGCTCTGATACCAAATGATGCGAAAGCCCGAGATTGAATTTTAAGAACCTAAACAATTAGCTCAAAGTTTATGTCTCTTTCTTGCAACCTAAGTAACTTCTTAAAAGAGTAGCTTCTAACACAAAGTTCTTGAATTCAAATATGAAATTTCCCAACAAGAATTAGATGATAAATCAATGGAAAATAAATAGTTAAAGAACTAAAGAAAAGAAACAAAAGGTGATAGATGGATTGATGAAAAGAAAAAATAAGATAAATGGTGTTGATGACAAATAGTTGGATAGATAGCCCGACCTCCTTTGATGAATTTGTACCGATAAAGAACTATATTAGCCTTTAATAAACCCTCTCAGTTGACTTGAATTATGCAAATTGAAGTATGATGAACCTCCTCTACAATCTTCAAAAAAATGAAGCAACAGTTCTATCAAGAAATAAACAAGAAACCAATATTGTAAGAAAATCTCTCTTGGAGTATTTCTTTAATAAAAAAATCAAGCAAGTACATACTATAGTGGTTGACCGCGCTTAGCTATTTATAAGCATGTCTAAGTCCTATTTGAACCCTAAGTAATTACTAAACTCCCTAAAACTTAGTCAACTATCTTGCAAAGCAAGTAACATAAACCTCTTTAGACTTAGTCAAAATTCTTATTAATCTAAAATATTAAAAAAATTGTAATAAATAATTCTATAAAATATAAGACTTAATAAATGTATTGCTGGGCTTATATATAATCAAATTTAAGTTTTAGAATTGAACTCAATATGATTTAAAAGCTAAAACAAAGTCTAAACTTGTCATTCCCTTGTTAATCACGTCCAAAAATTATGTTTGCATTGTCTTCACTAAAACGACTATATCTTGAGTTCTCAAAGCTGAAATGAGGTGATTTAAAGTGCATTTCAAAGCTAATAGAGAGTGCTCTCATTAACATGAAGACAACTTGACCTAGAAATGCCTGGATTCCATCCAAAAAATGTGTCACAAGACTTGAAAATTGACAGCTTCAGTAAATTGAATTTAATAATTTTCACCCCATCCATCCATGTATTACTAGGATTTCTTTAAGCTTTTCATCCCTCATATTTCAGATTCTCCTGAAGCAAAAGCCAAAGATCGTTGAAAAGAACAGGTCTATAGAGCTCAGTTAATTGAGTTGAAGTATTCCTCTATGCAGAAAAAGGGAAAGCATGTTGCCGCAGATACTCTAGTTGATATTGATGAAGATGAAAAGCCTACACTAGTTATTATTATCCTGGTTGCAACTAGTTCAGCATCTATTAGTGTTTCGAGTGTTGCACAACCTTGACTTATTGAACATTTGGATGAAGAAGTTGCATGTCTCGAAAGAATATGTAGTATCATGAACTCCAATTGAAGCTTTTTCAAAGTTAAAAAACTCAGGCGCTCTATTACAAGATGGATTTTCTTGCTTAAGGACTTTAATTCCTTTGTATTTTTTGAGCTGAAAAAGGGGAGAGTGAGTTCCTAAGGAGTAGGATATTGTTGTTATATTTGAAATTCTTTTGATTTCATCCTGATGATAATTTTTTGGGCGTGTACTTGATGGATTGTCCTTGCCATGCTTTAGCTATAATATTTAATTAGTATGTTGTTTTGTTTGTTAATGCTTTTTTTATCTCCATGTATCGAGATGATATTGGTTGAATTACATTATTTGATGTGTTGCTATATATCTTTTTCTCAAAAATGTCAAAAGGAAGATTGTTAGTTTGAATTATAAGGGTAAGATGCAACATTAGTTGCAACTCAATGAATATCTGGTAGACTATTGTTACTTACCATATTTGCAATGTTGTTGAGGCCGACATGACCGGTCAATTGGATAAAAAACCGACTAGTACACAAGTTTGGAACAAGGTAAGAATTGGTATAAGCCATGGGTAAACTGCGAATCGCTAATTGGATGAACCAATAAAAAATCAGTTCAATCAGATTTTGTATTTTTGGGCCAAATCTAACCTAAATCGAAAAAAAAAAAAACTTTGTTTGAGCCCAAAAGTTTTAAAAATCGATCCAAAACCTTATTTTAATTCTAATCCCAACTAATAAAACAAATAAAAAATTTCAAAAAATTAAAAACAAAAGTAGCCCTAAGTGCTATCACCATTGAGTACCCTAAATATGTTGGCTCTTTCTTTGCTTGGTCTTTGTGCCGTTTGCCCTGCTGCCTCTCTTCATCTCTATTTTGTGTTGTTTGTCTTGCTTTGTGCCGTCTCACCTTTGCTACTCTATTGTTGTGGTTGCCTATCGTTTACTATTACAAATACTTCAATGCTTTGTAAGGATAAACAAATCATATCTACATAAAGATAGAAGGCTTTGAGATGAGTTTTTTGTTTGGGAAATAAAGAGGAAATAATAAAATTAAAAGGATTTTTTTTTCTGCCATAATTACTTAAATGCTTTGTATGACGTGTAAATTTAATGACTTAGTCTTTTAGTGGTTTTACTCTTAGTGTGCCCTACAACTTTAATGAATGTGGTTTTGGTGCTTTGAATGAAGTCTGGCTTTTTTGGTTAATTAATAAAGTTGCTGTGTGATTATTTTTATGTGACCACTGTTAGATCGGTGATTTGATGGGTTTGATCACTGATTTGATTAAAAAATATTATATATTTGATTAGTATATTTTGACTAAAATTGTTGGAGCTTTTAAATGCATATTTTTAAGGATTTTTATCAATCTATTACTGAACACAAATTATGTACGAATCAAATTAAGTAAAAATCTTTTGAAGACTCTCAATGTGATCAAAAGTTCACTTATGTGAGAGATTTGATTTGTAAAGAAGTTGATATCGAGAATATCTTTGCCAATATAATATTTATTGAAAACATCTTTGAAGGCTAATTTTGAGGAATTAGATATTCAGAATGATTATACTTTAACAAACCAAATTATATTTATTTAAGGATTTGTTTTAGGTTTAAGGAGCAAGAGAGAGAGCATTTAACTTGTTTGCCGAGGAACTTATTTTTAGTGCATATTTGTGTAAATGAATTGTTTTTGTTCGTAAGTTCACAATGAAGTTTTCAAGGGAAAAAACTTAGTAGGAGAATGATCTAGAATGGTGTATGGGAGTTAAGTTGCAACTTAGTGGGAGAATGATCTAGACTGTAGTAATCTATAAGTAATAATTGAGTAATTTCGTGAACTTTTTTTTTAAATGAAGAAATTGAGAAAAGAGAATTAAAGTTAAAATAAGATTTCACATTAGACTCTATTTTTTTTATAAACTAATTAATATGAACTTTGGTACAAGTTAAAAGCCTCAATTTACAATTTGATCTTTATGTATCTATACTATCTATAAAGCCCTTTATTAAGTTAGTGTCGCTCATCAACCGAATTTCAACTAAATTTGCAAAGTAAATTTTATGATTATGTAGATGTTTCGACCTTTTATATTTTTATAAATTAATAAAAAATTATTTATAATTAGATTTGAACCAAAAAGACACCATACATATAAAACTTTTTCTTTAATTTACCATTTGATCTAAAGTAAATTTTAATTTTTATATGGAACTTTAATAAGTATATTTGTTATATAAATTTATTTTTAATATATAAAGGGTAAACTATAAAAATGGTCACTAAATTTTGGTAATTTTTTTTTTGTGCTATTGAATTATAAAAAGTTACATTTTGATCATTAACATTATTACTCGTTCGTTAAAAACCATTACACCCCTAAGGGAAAAATGATTTGACGCGATATTTGAAGGATTAATATCTAATTTAAACCTCAACTATAGCTAAAATATTTAGTTTAGTCTTTTTACAACATTTTTTAACCACAATCCTAAAAAAAATATTTTTAAAAAAAATCATAAATTTATTTATTTGGAACAATGAAAAAAATATTTTTTAAAATTTATAATTATGTAAAAAATTTAAGTTTCACCATTTCCTCCTCCTCCTCTCAATTCCTTCCCCTTTCTCCCATGACTCTCTTCCCCTTCCCCTTACCCTTCCTTTTCCTTTTCCTTCCATCACTAATAACCACACTCATCATAATCAACATCATGCGGTCGGCGTAGGGTTTCCGCAACGGTGACCATGACAACGGAGGGGAGGAGATTCAATTCTGAGCATTAGAAATGTGGCAATTTCTTTTAGCCATTCAGCTCCATACCACCCCTCTGATTTTCTCGGTTAAAGAACCTAAATAATGCTTGTTTCTCTCTTTAATCCGCAATTCAAATATGCTTTTTTAGTATTATTTTTCTGGAAAATATATCGAATCCCTATTTCTAATTAATAATAATACGGGCAATTGTTATATGCTGAATCGAAGTTGAATATTATTATGATTATGTATTCTTTAACTTATTAGGGTTTATTCATGGATAAAGATTTTATTTTGAAGTGAAAAAAAGAATAACAGTTGAAATCAATCTTCTTTCGGTGGCTTAACATAGGGTTTATTCATGATGACGATGATGATGAGTGTGGCGATTTAGTGATGGGATGATGGAAAAGGAAAAGGAAGGGGAAGAGAGAGTCATGGGAGAAAAGGGGAAGGAATTCGGAGAAGAAGAAGGAATTAGTGAATGTTAAATTTATTTACATAATTATAAATTTTAAAAAATATTTTTTTATCATTTAAAAAAATAAATAAATAATTTCTTGAACTTTTAAAGATTTTTTTTTTAAATTATTGTTAAAAACTGTTGTAAAAAGACCAAATTGAATATTTTAACTATAGTTCAAGGTCAAATTAGATAATAACCCTTCAATTTGTCATGCCACTTTTATTTCAAGGGTTTAACAACTTTTAATAGACAAGTGACTAAGTCGATAACGTTAGTGATAAAAATGTAACTTTTCATAGTTCAATGGCAAAAAAAGAAAGTTTACCAAAATTTAGTGACCATTTTGTATTTTACCCATATATAAATTTGTTATATATTTGTATATCATATACTGAAAACTCTATCATACACGTATGCGTGTAGAAACCGTATATTTAGAACACAAATTTGTGTTTAAAAATAACAACAATAAGAAATGAAATGTGTGATTTGAAACTAATTAATAATCATATGAAATATGTACAATATTAAAATAAAAAAGATTGTTTTAAATTGTAAGTAAAACGATATTTAAATACATGAATACATTAGATTAAGAGGACTAAATGAATACAATTATTTATCATGGTATTATCATCAGTTTTAAGTTGGCGTCGAGTTAATTTGTAACATCATCTCAATCAACAACTTTGTTAATACTAGAAACTCCATCATACGAGTATGCATGTGGAAACCATGTAGTTAAAGCACAAATTTGTGTTTAATAATAACATACAATAAATAATGAAATGTATGATTTTAAACTTATTAATAATAACATGAAATATGTACGATACTAAAATAAAAAAATAGATTAAATTGTAAATAAAAGTATTTTTAAACACATAAATACATTAGATTAAAATTATTAAATGAATACAATTATTTTTCATGGTGTTGTCATCAATCCTAAGTTGGTGTCGAGTTAATTTGTGGTACCATCTCTATGAATAATATTATTAATATATACAATTGATGGATGTAATAAAATTTATATAATAAAATTACAATGTATAAAAATATTAAAATAAAACTTTAGTTGAGTGGTAAATTTAAGGATTTGTTAGCCCAATTGGCATGGGTTCAAATTATATTATATGTATATTTTTATTAGTTTTTTTAAATAAAGAATAAATTACTCTCAAATAATATAATTTATTTTAAATGCGAAGGGACATTAAAACAATTTTTTTAACTAAGTTGGGACACGGTTGATGGGTGACGTCAACTCAGTAAAGAATTTTATAAATATTATAGATATAAAAATAGTTGATTGACTTAGTGTCATGAGTAAACTCGACGCCAATTCAGTTGTAAAATTACTAAAATACCCTTATTTTAAAAGGTAATTAATATTGTTATAATGATATTTTTATTTTTTCATACTTTATAAATCTTCAAATAAAACAATTGAAAAACATTATTTGGGAATTAAACACAAGACCGACAAATTTGTATGAAAATCTTTTACCACACCACCAATAATAATTTGGTGAAACACTTTTATAAATATATTTTTAATATAAAATATTTTATTCACCCAAATCAAGGGTGTGATAAAACTTAGTATTAATAATGTTGTTGATTAAGTTGGTGTCACAAAATTTTATTGTATGTTATTTTTAAGCATACCTCTGTGTTCTAAATGTGTAATTTCCACACGCATACGTGTGTGATAAAATTTTTAGTATTAATAATGCTGTTGATTGAGTTGGTGTCACGAATTTTTATTGCATATTATTTTTAAACATATCTCTATGTTTTAAATATATGATTTTCACATACATACCCAATAAAATTTCGAATTTTTTTAATTGAGTTGGTAAATTTAGTTAGGAGTTTTATTTTTATCCGTATGAATACCTCATTAAGTTTATATAAAAAATGGAAATAAAATCGGGCAAAACTCCAGAAAATACCAAAAAATAACAAAAATTACCGGAAAGTATAGGGTTGAAAATTAATGACCGGAAAGGGCAATTTCCCCCAAAATCGCGTCCCGTCGGTCAGCGCGTTTTTGAAGTCTGACTAAAGCGCGCGTCGGGGGCGCTTTAGGCCACGTCAAAAACGCTTCCCGTGGACGCTTTTGTTGACGTGGCCTAAAGCGCTCCCCGGACGCGCTTTAGGCCTGCAATCAAATTTTTGACCGTTGGGGCCCAACGGTCAGAAAAAAACCCTATAAATACCCCAACCTTCTTCATTTTTTTCACAATTCAATCCTTTCTCATTTTTCTCTCAATTTGCTATCAATTTGCTCTCAAATTTCTCTCAAATTTACGCTTAAATTTCAAAATAGTCCTTTACTATTTATAAAAAGCCCTTTATAATTTTTTTAAACCTATTTTTGGAAAATTTTTAAATTATTTATCGGAGTACAATGGCGGGAATTATTTCGCTAGGCGAGGACCACATTGCCGTCCAAAGAAAAGAAAATGGTAAGTTTGAATGTTAATTTTTCAATATTATTAAATTTTTAATTATGCAATTTTAATTAATTTAGAATTTTATAATTTTATAATTTTTAAATAATCTGTAGATCGGGTGTTGCAATGTTATATTCGCAACATGCCGGTCCCCATCGCCATTGATCGAGAAATTACTGCGGGAAGCGGGTTTTTGGCACGTGGCCCACGATAGCCCGGGGTTCAAGTTGGAGCCGCTTTGATCGGTAGCGTTGATAGAGAGGTGGAGACCAGAGACGCACACTTTCCATTTGCCATGCGGAGAGTGTACCATCACCTTGGAAGATGTGCGATTCTGATTGGGATTACCGGTGGGACGGGTCGGTAGTCACGGGTCCGTAACATCTCTCGATTGGATGGCCGTATGCTACGAGCTTCGGGTGCCATTCGGATAAAATTCAAGGAGCTCGGATCGATTTGGCTTGGTTACGAGACGCAATCCCGCAGCCGAATGAAGGTTCGATCGAAGAAGAAAGAATACGGTATGCGCGGGCATACATACTTGAGATAATTGGAGGCTATCTCGATCTGCGGGACCTCTCTAGAAACCTCGTCCACACGAGATGGCTCCACGAAACTTGTTGATTTGAGCGACCCGGTGAATTGAGTTGGGGTCTGCCGTGCTATCTATATTATACTGGGAGATGTGCAGCGGCGCTGCCGAGTAAACAAAAAATCGGAGGTTGCCTATCACTACCTGCGATCATGGGCATGGTTTCGATTTCCATTTTTACGTCCTCGACTCGACCAGACCATATTCATTCCCACCGATAACGAGGTAAATTTAATATTATATTTTACAATTATGTCGTATATTTATAGTATAATTGCATGCTAAAAGTTTATTTAATTAGGTGGAACCATCCGGGAGCGATCATGTTGGAATACCTAACGCGCTTGAGGATATACGGCTCTGTTGGACCAAAGGTCGGAATCAAGTAAGTGTCGAATTTCGTTATTATAATTTAGTATTTCGTAGGTAGTGTCTAATATTATGTATATAACTAATAAGTTGGTAATGTTAATATAGTTTCAATGGACACCAGACGAGGATCCCGAAATTCGGCGATAATTCGGATGAGTATCTCCAAAATTCGAACAGTTGGCACGTTAAGGTCCCGCTAATCACCTACTCAACGGTGGAGATGCACCGGTCGGATCGGGTTCTGCGGCAATTTGGATGCCGCAACCGATTCCGGTGCCTCCCGAGGTGCTCGATGATGAGCACAAAGTGGACTTCTGCAAAGCAAAGACACGGATTGGCCAAGATTTTGGTCAGAACATATCGAGACGTGGGAGAACCGGTATGACTTTTTACCTAACCGGGAACCGATCATAGTTCCAGAGTTAGCGTGCGTGCCGGAGTACATGCCATGGTTTAGAATCCATGGCATGCCGTATCTGTTGTCGGATGAGGAGAGGCGACGGCTAATTCGCGAGCGAAGGGAACGTCGGGGCCCTTTACATCGAAGGAGAATGGATGATGAACCGGGCCCAAGAGCGCGTACGATCACCGGCCCATCAACAGCGCTACACACGATCCGGGCCCATCAACAGCGCCTACACAGTCACCGGGCCCATCCGTTCAGCTAACAACACCGACATCACAGCATCCACAGTTTATGCCAGGTACGTACCTTGCCCCTTATATGTATCCTCCTAACCCATATATGTTTCCTTTTCCTTGTCCCACCCGAGTTGGAATGCATGGCGAGTTCGAGTCCGTTCCGACAACTCCGTTGGCACCGATCGTGAGACCGACTTCGGGTGTGGGATTAGATGAGGTGCCGTCGGGGAGCAGTAGTTTCTACCAGGCTCCTTCACCGTAACGGGATGCGGTCACCCCGCCGTGGTTTATGCAAACACCTCCGGGGTCATTATTTTATCAATGTGGGTCATCATCGCAACACCTAGAACCAGACCCACTTCCGGAGGAACCCGAATCCCCGCCTGAGGTTCCACGACCCCGCGGAAGCTAGAAGAAGGAGGAATCCAGTAGCAGAATCGCCGACCACCCGATCGTGGCACTTTGGTTCCCACCCAGCATCAACTTTGATTAGGATAGGCTTTTTATTTTATAAATTGTAATTTAATTTTTTTATTCTTTGAATAAAAAAAGTTGTTTTTAATTTGTGTTTGTAATTTAATTTTAATATCAAAAGTTGTGTATTTTTTTGTATGTAATATAATTTGAATTTTTAATAAAATAAAAATTATTTCCTATTTTATATTCTTTTAATTTAGTCCTCTTCACTAAAATATAATTGAGTTCTTTGATAAACCGTTGTTCTTTGATAAAATAAAAATTATTTCCTATTTTATATTCTTTTAATTTAGTCCTCTTCACTAAAATATAATTGAGTTCTTTGATAAACCGTTGTACTAAAAAAAACAGAAATTACATAGCCAAGCAAGAGACAAACAAGCTAATAACACGGTCAACTATTCCGATTTGGACACGAGCGAGATGTATGGCCGGGTTCCTACACCATCCGCACCGCTTACTTTGGTTGGTCGGTTCTCGGATATCCATATTGTTGCGTATTCTAGTCGAGGAAGGTCGACCTTTTGGTTTGCGCCTCAATTCTCTATCCGACAACGACTTATACGGCGCGCGATACCGATGGCCACTTACGTTCATCCGGGATGGTGGGAATACGTGTCTCCACACGTTGTACATGTTTTCTAATTTGTACACTTCGTCGACATAGCTCATGGGATCAATACGGAGATTCGACAAGCCGCAAGTACATGAGCACATGGGTAACGAAGTGCATCAAATATCCACGATCGCATGTCCTATTTGTCAAGTGTACACGATAATGACCGCCAACAATACCTTGGTTGGGTCTGTCAAACTCGCGTGACACGAAACCATAGGTGTCGCGATCATGACATACTTGTGTGCATAGTGTTCGCACGTGCCTTCCCACGATTAATTTGTTGCAAGACCTTCGGCTCCATACATGGCCTCCTTCCATTTGCCCTCTATAACTCATTTGCTCTCTTGGAAATAGTGCCGCTAACCGAAAATATGTCTCTCGCACAACTTCAACATGTCGGTAGATGACGGGTTCCTTTCGTAAGTAATTTATGCATTCGGCAAGGTTTATGGTCATATGCCCATATCGTAGGCCACCGCCATATGCTTGTGTCCACTGTTCGAAAGGAATATTGCAAAGGTAGCTTGCGCCTTCGGCGTTATCGAGCGCAAAGCGCCGGCATCTCGTGAAAGCGGTCTTTATTGATCTCATACCACCGCTAATATACGTTGATAGCGAATATTACATACCACTCTTCAATTGCGAATAAATTGAATATATCAAAATAAATTTTATTATTAGATATTTCATACCCATATCGATCACTTGCCGTTTCTCTCTTTTAGATCGATGTTGCCCATAGTAGTTGGATGCGACATGCCTCAGGCAATATCGATGGTGTGTGCGATGCCACATGCTTCCCTGGCGTTCTATTGCCGCAAGTATTCCAGGGCCCGATCCGATATAACGCATATGTCGGGTTGGGGGCAAACATGCCTCCTTAACTTTGGATAGGAAGAAGTCCCAATCATCGGTGATTCCCGGTGTTATTGCGAACGCAATCGGAAGGATTCTCCCACAGCCGTCTTGTGCCACGGCTAGCAATAGCCGATGCGTATATCTACCATACATGAAGGTACCGTCAATTTGTACCAATGGCTTGCAATATGTAAAAGCATCTCGGCATTGCTTAAATGTCCGAGCAGGACGCTTGAACACTGCGCATCCACGGAGCAGACGATCGTTGTAGTACGCCGGGTCCGTTTCAAGGTCTGTTGTGCTGCCTGGGACATACCTCTCCAGCACCTGACACCACTGCCACACTTCATTATATGAAACGTCCCACCGACCGTGCAATTTTTCCATACGCAGCTTGGCTATCCAAGCCTTTCTGAAGAGGCGTGTACCCCATTTGGCTACGAATATTGCCAATTAAGGTAAGATTGTAGTTCGGGATCGGCCTTCACCGTCGGGATTATTAAATCGCCAACATGTCTCGAATCCATCCTTGGATGATCTTTCATTACACTGTCAATGAAGTACGTTAAATAATGCAACATTACATAATATTAGTCTTATTCGGAATCATTGAACACATAGTGGTACTTGTCAGGTAAGACATGTATGCGGACCTTTGTACTTTTTCACCTCCCACATACTCGTCCTTTTCCTCAACGACGCCATGATTTTCCATGAACATGTGCCGTCTTGCATCGCACACTTTGCCTCGTACCTATCGAGCTTTGATTTAACCATAGTGTAGTTAACCTCATTTCTCGATCTTTGTATTGTTTCAATGCAAGAAGAAAAGTATTCTTGTTGGAAAAGCGGTTACCAACTTCTAATTGATCCGAATCCAACAAAGAATTTATACGGTCCACGCGTCCGGTGTGGTAGTTCAGAAACTCCAATGCATCATCTTGAGATAGATCGACATTATGCATGTGCGCTTTGGAGGTGAGTATGCCACGAATAGCGGATCTTCTTCTTCTTTCGTGCGAACCGCCCTCAACGTCTTGGTACAATTGGAGCGGGCTCCGGTTCGAGAAAATAATCCAACACGCACCATCGTGCCCCGGCTCCCGAGGTGGATCCACATCGGATTCATCATCCCATCCTCTATAATCTGCAACAAACGAAGGCCCTCACCGGTGCATGTCGTCGGTAACAACGAGGGCCCTCATCTGCTGGATGTCGTCGGTAATACATCATCCCTCCTTAAACATCTTTCGTAACGATCCCAATCGTATGTGGATTGCCATCCACTAGAAGTTGATGACCTCCCCAATACGTATTTCGTCATCCGACGCCGAATGACGAATATGCATGTCCCATCCACCAACCGAGTGTCGTGCGGGGTTATGTTTTCCATACTACCACCCACTTTGCGGGCACTTCGTGTTTTGCCTCCCACTTACAGAGTGTCGACTTGGGGTCGTGTATTCCCCTCGAACGATACTAGATGTTGAGGTCGCAAACGGATCACTTGGAGATGAAAATTCCACATATACCTCGATATAGGGTGAACCATGGCAAGATGAGTCTCCACCATTGCCTCAAGGCTTCGAGGACCTTTGATGTCGAATGAGTCATATCTCACCGGATCAACCAAGCACAAAATCTATACTTAATAGACTGAACTTTCATTAGCGTTGTTCCGAATATTTTACGCCTAATTCTTTTGCGAAGTTCTACCAAATCGACGTTCGATTAAAACTCAATCGTATTTGTGTTCTCCGATAAGAAAACAACACCATTTTGGTGTCACGCACTTCACCATCGTAGTAAATAACAGCATTAATACGTTCACTCATTGCAAGTGGACGGTGTAAAAAAGTAAAATTATTGTACTAAAAATCACACTAAGTTCAATTCCCAGAAAGAGAGGTGGATCACAAGGATCACTTAAGTACCAAGTCTTTCCTAGCCGAATATCCTCAATCGTAATTTAATAGCACAATAAATAACTACGATCACACTCACAAGATATGAAAAAATTTTGCCTACGTCTTGGGCACTAACAAATATATTTCACTCCAAAAATACAAGTGAAAATTTACAAATAGGGAGAGAGAGAACAATGCCTTAAGTAGAGAATGGCAAATTGTGGGATGAAGAAAATGAGAAATGGTTAGGCCTATTTATAGTTGAGGTTTAGGGATCAAACTTACAAAGTACCTATTCAAATAGGGACCAATATTGCAATTATCCCATACCAATTTTCACATCACATCAACTTTTCGGTGCCTAATTTTGGAGCCATTTTCTTCCCACTTGCTGCCACCATATTTCCGGGAAAAAAAGCTAAAGCGCGTCCCCGGGGGAGCGCTTTAGGCCACGTCATCGAAAGCGCGTCCACGGGGGCGCGTTTTTGATGACGTGGCCTAAAGCGCTCCCCGGGACGCGCGCTTTTAGTCCGACTCCCAAAAGCGCTCACTGACGGGGACGCGATTTTGGGGGAAATTGCCCTTTCCGGTCATTAATTTTCAACCCTATACTTTCCGGTAATTTTTGTTATTTTTTGGTATTTTCTGGAGTTTTGCCCAATAAAATCAATTTTAAAAAAATTAAAATTATATTAATAAAGTTATATTTGTAATTTAAAATTTTAAATAAAAAAGTAAATTTTAACAAATTGAAAATAATACCTTGTAATTCGTAAACAGAACAATTAACAAAATTTCACCATTAGTTTTGAAATTATAATTTAATAACTCATTAATTAAAAAATATATGATTATAATAATATCTGTAATTAAAAAAAAAAAAAACAACAACTAGAATCTAAGTCCAATTACCACTTGCGAAATAACTTTAATTCTTTTGATGATATTAAATTAAATTTATAACTAATACACAAATATCTATCCCTATTATATTTTTATGACCCTCTAATCACCCTATATTACTATTACTAATAAAATATCATTAATTGGGTTCTTAAAAAAACATCTTTAATTACTGATTGAGTTTTAGCTCGATTGACATAGATATTGTTGTCTGTAATGCCCCAAAATTTCCTATTTCTGTTCTGTTAAAATATGACATAATTGAGTATTTGCTTTAATGGTTATGTATTCTGGGTGTATGTGAGAGGTTCCAAGTTTAAGCCTTACTTGGGTTAAATTTTGGTATTTTTCTGAATAAAGCCTTAACCTTACTCAGTAGGCTTTTAATTAATTGTTTGTAAGTATATAATAAAATGGGCTTGCTGGTCTGGTGGTTGAGTTGAGTGTTGGGATGTTGGAGGACTTGTGTTCAAATCCCTGCATGGGCAAGGGCGTTGATTTTTGCTCGGCAGTTTAGCCGAAATACTGAGGTGGTTGTGAGTAGTGGGGATTGTGGGAGTGAAAGTAGGAGAGAATTTAGGGATTTGTGATCAGAATGTTAGTTTCTTGATAATCCTTCTTTCTTTTTCAAAATTTCGGTGACTCTGGGGGAAAGTCCTGACGTTTTCTTCCTTTCCTCCCTTCTCCCATATTCGACTTTTGCTCTTCTTTCTTCCATCTTCTCTTTGATTTCGTTTCTTTTGTTGACTTTAACCGTCACCTTCGCTAGTTCAATTTTCGTCACACGTTTCGGTAAGTGGGTTCTCGTGGTTTGTAAGTTGTGAATATTAAGTTTTTGATCGGGGTTATTGTCGCTTTGGCAGTAGCATATTGCGAGGATCAGGGTTCTCTTGCTGTTTCGTGATCGACTGACTCGAGGTGGATGGGGTAAGTTTCATCACTTTAAGGATGAGTATCTCGATTTGGGTTCGGTTTTAGTTCGATTTCTAAGTGTTTAATTCAGTGCTTTATTGGTCTATTATAGGTTTTGGAGTGCTCGGAAGTGTTTCTACATTGAAATCGTACCAGGTGTGTACCCGTAAACGCAGAAAATGAGGTTTCAGCGAAAGGCAAAAACCTCACTGTCGACGCCACATGGGCGTGTGGTCACCCGTGTGGTAGGTCGTGTGCCATAACACGGGTGTGTGATCGATGAGGCCAGGCCGTACGCACAAGACACGGCCGTGTAATGGCCAGGTAGGCCGTGTGATCCACACGGCCAAGGCAAATTTGGGCCGTGTGGGCCCACACAGGCAGGCCACATGAGCGTGTGAGCCCATTTTCACTGAATTGATTGCTAAGGTTGCACGGGTCACCCAAGTCGACTATGAACCTACTGTAGGGTCGGTAAGCATTACTTAGACCCCTAATTGTGTGAACTGGCTGATTGATGGATATATATTGAGCATAATGATAGTATGCATGTATACATTTACTGATTATATGTAATGATATCATGAGATAGCATGTCATGCATTGCATGGGGTTAGGTTGATCTTATTTAGAAGAAGTGTACTGAAAGGCTCTCAAGCCTAATATACTGGCAGCTCAGCTGCAAACTACTGTTTGTGCCGCATTCGGTACTACCTGGAGTGTAGGGATGGGTGGGTTGATTTAATCCCCACATGGAGTGCAGGGTTAGACGGAAATAGTGTGTAGAGGCTGGTTGTGTAGGACTTTGTTACCGAATCATCGTGTATATCATTATCGATCATTGTGATGGGCTAAGACCCTTGTGCATACTGATACTGATACTGAAAGGGGCTTAGGCCCAAGACTGTTTTTGACTGTGCACTGTGTTTACTGTTGTTTATTTTCTGTGGGATTACACATTGAGTTTACGTAAACTCACCCCTCTCCGTTTAATATGCACAGGTAATCCCCAGTCTTAGACGGATCGGTGCGGCGGAGGACTCGATGGTGACCACAATTGTTGGACTTTTACGATTTATAATTTATGATTTATGGTTTTATTTATAGTGGTTTATTTGGATGTAATTTGGGGACTTTTTTTGGGGGGGACTTTTGCTTAAATTTGGTTTTTATTCCTTTTTTTTATATATATAACTGCTAGACGTAGGAAAACTCAATTTTCAAAAAGGAAAAGTTTTCTCTAAACACACGATTTACTCAAAACGGTTTTAAAAGCTTTCGCAACGAATTATGTTTAAAACAATCGACTAAACGAGTAAGGATTTTTGGAGTTAAGAAGAGATAAGAAAAGTAGTTAAACGGAAATGGATTTATCGTAGAAACTTAGTTTTCAAACACCCTATCATGTGACATCGCCAGATTCGGCCATAACGTCTGGGCCGGGTTTGGGGGTGTTACATTGTCACTATAAGAGGACGATGGTTCGAGTGCGCTGAAATGCATTATTCTCCTATTTATGAGTTGAGGAGGGACTACAGGTAGTTCTAAACAAACCTATCTTAATTGGAAGAATAAAATTTTGTCGAGACTTGTCAAAGAGCTAATTCTTAAAATTATTGGGTAGTCTATCCCAACCTTTTGCACGAGTGTTTTCCTTTTTCCATTTAATACTTGTGATGAGTTACAAAAAATGATGAACTCCTTCTGGTAGGGTATGAGTTTCTGTAATTTGCAGGTCGTATCTACATCAACTGAAGCGTTTCCGAAGGGAGACAATTTTTGAGTGGGGCAATACTTTCCGTTGAGGGTTCGAGACTCAACTCCCCTTAACAATATATATTTTTTTATTTTTTACGACATTCTATAATACACTTGTTAAATCCTCAACTTACTTATGAAGTTTAAAATACTCCCTAAGTGATGTATGAAATAATTTTCCACTAATTATATACATGATTGAGGGTAACTATTTAAATTTTGTCTTACATTTCTTTAAATATTTTATTTTTCATATTATCTCAAGAAAATATTGTAGAAAACAACAATTTATAAACAAGTTATTATAAATTTCACGAGTTCAAAAATAATTTATGTTTCGAAAGCATAGAAATTTTTTTTTAAAAATAAATATGAAAAATGATATGTAAATAGGAACTTACTTATCACTTAATAAAGAAAAAATTTAATTATTTTTAATTTTATTCTATTTTATTTAAGATTACATTATTCTTTATCAAACAATGTAATTATATTCAGTATTTACTTTTAAGTAATATAACAAACAAATTTTATAACTTAAAATTCTACACTTAATTTATCAATACTTATTATTTTCATTACTTATTTTTTCAACACTTAATTTTTCAATTTACCAAACATAACTTAAGCCTTTGTTCTTAGGATAATATAATATTGCTTCTAAATTTATGTTATTTTATTTAAGAGTGTAATAAATGTAAAGCATAAAACTAATTTAATGACATGAAAAAAAGGTTGATGAGAGAACATGGATTTTATGATCATCAAACTAATATCTCCTTAATATTTCCACGGTATTTTGAGCTAAATTTTGGGACTGCATTAATTTTCACACTAGGATTAGGAATGGTAGGCAACTGTTTTGGTGGTTGTTTAATATATTTAGGGTGAGTTTGGATAGGCGGTGAGGTGCAGTGCGGTACATTTAGTTTACTTTTTTGTTTTACGTTACAATATCGTTACAGTATCTAATCTTACCGTCACCACTGTTTTTACAGTGATTGTAGGTAAGTGCACCACCTATCTAAATCTACCATTAGTTTGTATTGTTGTCGTTGTATCAAAAAAAGATATAAGTTCGAGTGTGTTTAAATACATAATATCTTTTAATTTAAGGGTTTGAAAGAATTATTAATAATTTAGAAATTGCATAAAAAAAGATTAAATCCTCAAATTAAGACTCAACTTTTTAAGGATTGCTCGTAAAAAGGGTTAAATCTTTACGAAAATGCTGAAACAAGGATTTTTTATGCATTTCAACCCAGTTTATAGTAAAAATTAGGTGAATGCTAATATGTTTAAAATATAACACATGACAACTAAATGAGATATTATTTGAAAGGAAAGGAAAAATAAAAACATTATTTGAAACTTAAAATATGCCATTTGAAATGACTTTATTTGTGTACTTTCGAAAATGTTTGACCCATTTTTTGATTGTTTTGAAAGGTTTTGGCATTTATCTCAACACATTCGTAAATGTTTGATTTAGAGGTGTTCATGGGCTAAGCCGAGCTTAAGCATGATATTAACACACTTTATACTTGCCCAAGTTTAACCTGAACCGAAATATAGGCTTAAAATTTGTCCAAGCGCATCCATATTTGTAAATGGCTAACTCAAGTTCATTTTAAGCCCACCCATATTTTTTAAATTTTTTAAAAAATATTTATTTTATTTATAATTTATATATTTATATATTTTTATTTATTCAAATTATATAAATTCATCTTAACATTTTTTTTATATTTACAATATATTAGTATTATATATATTATTATAGATTTAATTTTTATGTGTTATAAATTGCATAATATAAAACATTACAAACATAAATAAAAAAATTGTCAAACCATAATTTTTTTAACCAACCCATTTTTCATGCCTAATATTTTTGTTTAAATCTCCTCAAATTTCATATGTACCTCTAAACATTTGTCATTGAATCAATAACTTGTTGGTGACTATATCTAATTTGTCCTCCAATAATAATAGTTCCTCTAGTTCTGTTTTTACATACCATCTAAACACAAAAATTTGAGCCTAAGTTGATTGAGTCTTACTCGATTGGCATGGGCATTGTTGCCAATGCAGAGGATGGGGGTTCGAGTGCATTAAAGCGTATTATCCTCCTATTTATGAGTTGGGGAGGGGTTATGGTTAGTTCTAAGCATTGTGTCACAAATAACAGATATGATCAAAACTTATAGTGAGATTGTTCAACGTGATCATTCCCAACCGGAGTTAAATGGTTTCGATTCAAAATCCATAAAAGAACTAAATAAAATTAGAATATAAATTACAAAACTTTCTCTTAAATACAAATTTTTATTTTTGTAACAAATGACTATATTTATAATAAAAGCACCTACTTAGGATAATGTTTATAGTCTATTCATGTCGATCCGAATCCATAATGATTTGATTATGAAAAAAATTGAGCTTATAACGATTTGAACTTGGGAAAAAAATTCAATCATGAGAAAGCTTGAGTCTGAAATAATCTGAGTCTGTGACAATCCAAACCCGAGATAAATTTGATATAAAACCTGAAAAAACTTGAATTTATAACTAAACAAATATTAATAATTAAAATAGTTATATGATACATTTAAAATAAAAAATAGATGAATAAAAGATACTTATTTAATTTACGGAAATATATTTATAAATATTATATAATTATATTAAAAGTTTATTAACAATAAAAGTAATTAATAATAAATATTTCTATTAAATTATAATTTAAAATGAATTTTAAAAATATAATAAAACTAAGAGAATTATAGTAAGAATAAGAGAGAGAGAGTAGACACAAAAGCAAAAGGATAATTCTACTTTTTATTAGATTCAATCAGCTTGTACATACCCTCTATTTATAGGGTCTCAATCACTCTATGTTACAAATACATAATAAAGATAATTAAGGTACCCTATAAATCCTTTAGGGGTTACAAGAGTTACAAAAGAATGAATTTGGAGGTTTTGGGAGTTATATGGACATCCATTTATCAATAGATTTATAACACTCCCCCTTGGATGTCCATTAACAAAATGTGCCTCGTTAAAAATGTCCATTAACACATAAAAACCTAATGAAGGAAAAAGAATACACAATTTCCTATTACAAGTTGCCCCGTTAAAAACCTTTACTAGGAAAATCCAATGGGACAAAACCTTGTTTAAAGGAAAAGAGTACAATATGTTATGGACTCCCCCTAATGGCAACATCACATTACATCTTTAAGGTGGCACTTTCAATCTTGTATACTAGTCTTTCAAACTAGAACAAATTTGTTGATATTCTATATTACTTTTCTTCTCAAGATCATGAGCGAAGAATAATTCTGGTGAAATATGTTTCATTCTGTCACATTTGATATAATCACCCTTCAATTGAGCTATACATGATGCATTATCTTCGTATAAGATAGTTGACATCTTTTCCTGTAAAGGCAAATTACATATATTCTGGATATGTTGGGTCAATAACCTCATCCAAACACATTATCGGCTTGTCTTATGCATTGCAATTATTTTTGCATGATTTGAAGAGACGGTAGCTAATGTTTGCTTTGTTGAATGCCATGATATAGAAGTACCTCGACATGTAAATAAATATCCCGTTTGAGATCAATCTTCATGTGGATCTAATAAATATCCAGCATCAGAATAGCCGACTAATAGGGATTTTGAATCATTTGAATAAAATAATATCAATGGTCATTCTGAGATATCTGAATACATTTTTAATTTCATTCCAATGTATATGTGTTGGAGAAGAACTAAATCTTGCTAACAAGTTTACAACGAAAACTATATCTGGTCTTGTGTTGTTTGCAAGATACATCAATGCCCCTATGGCACTTCAGAACCAAGAAACTCTTCATCTTTCTCGCAAGGACGAAATTGATCTTTATTCACATCTAACGATCATACAACCATTGGGATACTCAATGGATGTGCTTTATCCAAGTAAAATTTCTCTAAGATCTTTTCGGTATAAGTTGACTAATGGGCATGAATTCCATCTTCTAAATGTTCGATCTGCAGGCCATGACAAAAAATTGTTTTTCCAAGATCTTTCATCTCAAATTCTTTCCTTAAATAATTTACTGCATTTTGAAACTCTTCAGGAGTTCCAATAATATTTAAATCATCAACATAAACAACAATTATAAAAAAATCTAATCCAGGCTTTTATATGGACAAATTAAATCATTTTTTATCGAGCAATTTTCCTGGGAAACTCTATATCCTTCTGAGATTTTAAATCATTAAGGGATTTTTTATCTAAATTTCACTATTAAGTAAACCATACAAATCGACTGTAACAACATCCATTAGAAACATGTTAATTTTTTCACGTATTGCCAAACTAATAAGATATCTAAACGTGATTGCTTCCACCACAAGAGAATATGTCTCTTCATAATTAATGTTGGGCCTTTGCGAAAATCCTTATGCTATAAGTCGTGTTTTATATCTTACAAATTCATTTTTCTCATTTTTTTTCCGTAAAAATACCCATTTATATCCCACCAGTTTTACATCTTTAGGTGTTTGGACTATAGGTCCAAAAACCTCACGTTTAAAAAGTGAATTCAATTCTACTTGAATTGTGTCTTTTCATTTTGGTTATTCTTTTCTATTTCCACGTTCTTCAATAAATTTAGGCTCAGGATCTTCATTTTATTTTGCTATTTCAATAGCAATATTATAAGCAAAATTGTTGTCGACGACTATATTTTTCCCGTTCCATCTTTTTCTTGTATTGATATAACTTATCAAGATCTCTTTATTTTCATTATTTTCATTTTTACTTCTAGGTACCTGAATCTCTTTTTGAGTTTTATAATTAGCTATGCCATGGGTCTTTTTAGGAACCCCCACCTCCGCTATATGACCATCTTAAATGTTTGCTCCTTTATTTTTACGAGGATTTTTATCTTTGGAACCGACTAGTCTTCCACGTTTCAGGCGTGGATTACATTATTTTGCACTAACAGTTTGCCCTATTGGGGCACCGATTCGTATTGGAGCATTTTCAGTTGGTATGTGAGATTTTGTAATTCTTTTTAGGTCAGTAAATGAATCTGGTAGTTGATTTTTAAATGAATTATCTACTAAACTTCTAGTTCATATTGCTTTGTACGAAGATCTTAGACGATGATAATTCATTTCAAGTACTTTATTCATCCACCTTTTTATTCTTTCCCCCTAATGTTGAGAAAATTATCTCATAATAATTAACAACTCATGTCATAACTAAATCTCGAATTAATAGCCTAACCTCCTATGATGGCCCATCTTTGTGCTTTGTGGTGGAGTAATTGAAACATATACCGCACATCCAAAAATTCTAAGATGGGAAATATTTGACTGCTAACCAAAAATCAATTGTAATAGGGAGTATTTATTATAACTTGTTGGCTTTATGAGCACAAGTGTTGCTGCATGCAAAATAGCATATCCCCAAGCTGTAACAGAGAGTTTTGTTCCCATAAGTAATGGTCTAACTATTAGTTGGAGGCATTTGATAAACGATTCAACTAAACCTTTTTATGTATGAACATGAGCTACAGGGTGTTCAACTTTTATCCCAATTGACATACAATAATTATTGAAAGCTTGGAACATAAGCTCACCAGCATTAGCAAGATGAATTGTTTTAATTGCATAATCTGAAATTAATCATTTAAACAAATAATTTTGCAAATAACAGGTTGCGAGTTGATAACACATGTGATTATTTTGTAGATGTATCTACCAAAATCATATAATATCAAAACCATCAACATGGCAGATGAACGGACCCATATAAAATGTAAGACATTAAATCTCAAATTTAGCTAGTGAGTTTTTAATAATAAATTATCATTGAAAATAAGCAACACATGAGAATTCTTTAAATTGAAGAAACTTCTGGTTCTTTAATGAATTCTCAATTAATTTTCACATCATATATGATCCAGGATGGTCTAACTGGTCAGGCCAAGTAATAAATGTATTTATATCAGTAAACTTCAGGTTTACTTGAACATGCTTTTCAATTGTACTAATAATGTCAATATAAATTTTGATAATTAATAATTTTATTATCATTCCTTTTACTTTGTGCCTACATATAGCAGTATTGTAATGCCCCGAGTTCTGGGCCTAGAAGTTTTGAGTTTTAAGCGTAGGGACAGTGGGGAGGTTGCACATATGTGTGTGGATGTGCAGTTTAGTGTCAGAATGGGCCTGCTGGTCTGGTGGGAGAGAAAGTGTTAGGGAACCTCATGGTTCCGGGTTCGAGTCTTAGTGTGAATGTTTTGGTAGGTATTTTATTTTGTTTTGTTTTTAGTTAATAATTATAATTATTTATAATTATTAAATTATTAGTTTTATGACTAAAGCTGTTTTTAACTTTCTTTTTATTTTTATTTTTCGACTTTTCTGTTTTCACGTTCTCCTCTCCTCCCCTCTCTTCTGCTTTCTAAATATTTCTCAAAACTGTTAATTTGTGGATTCGATAATTTTGCGCCTCTGTCGTCTTCTCTGATCGCAAACAGGTGTGGGACTCAAACTCTTACTACACTGTTTTATTTTTTGCGAAGTTTGTGTCGATTTCCCTTGACTATATGCTAAACCGTTGGATTTGGGGTTTTAGTTGATGGAAGTGATGGAAAATCGTCACTTTCTGATATATGTTGAAAGGGCGAAGGTTAGGGACGGTTCTGGTGGCTGAAACGACGGTTTTGGGGCTATTGTAGGGTGGTTTTGTGATCACCTCGACGGCCACACGAGCGTATGCCCTGGCACACGGCCGTGTGGATTTGGGAATTAGGGTTTTCGGGCCAAATTGGGTGCCATACGGCCTGGCCACATGGCAGTGTGGCTGATTTGGGGATTTTTTTCGACTTTCGTACGGCCATGTCCCTCGGGCATACGGGCATGTGAGATTGGGAATTAGGGTATTAGAGTTCTGGGGTCACACGACCGTGTGACTAATTTGAAGATTTAGCGATCCCACACGGATGTGTGTTTCGGAACACATGGCCGTGTCTGATGGGCACACGAGCGTGTGAGATTCTCACACGGTCGTGTTTTCCCTGCACCTAATATTAGTGAATTTGGACAGTGAGTTACACGGCCTGTTCACACGGCCATGTCCCTGCACCACACGGGCGTGTGCCTCTATCACACGGCCGTGTGCCACCCCTCACACGGGCGTTTGGATCCCCACACGGCCTGGTTTGCTCCACACGGCCGGAGCACACGGGCGTGTGGCCCTATCTCGCTGAATAATGCCTTTAGGGGGAATCTGTTTGTAATCGCGACTCTGTGTGTCTTAACCCTTGGCTAAGCCTTAGTAAGGGTAGTTAGGACTCTGTTCTGACTTCGTTTTAGGTGAGATTCGTGATTGAATGCATAACACGTATGTTTCTAAATCCGATCGACGGGGTGTGTGTGAGCATTATGCTTTTGTGTAATTGTCTGATTGACTGGTTGTGAATGACTGTCTGTATCTTTGTACTTTGATTCTATTCATCTGCATACATACATAGATATGCATAAATTGTTTTGGGTGGGATTTTGAAGAGAAGGAAGATTTACTATTTGGCAGTTTAACTGCATACTGAAGCCCCTAATACCCAGAGGGTCGAGGGCAGTCCCAATACCCTGAGGGTCGTAGACGATTTGATTGTACTGCGGATTCTGCACTATACTGTACAACACATACGTCAAAGATCATCGTCGTATCATTGATCGATCTGGCGCTTTATCAGTAACTCATCGGTATAGCGGATTACCGCATTGCACTATATCGCATGTACGTTAGCTACGCTACGTACCACTATTTGATCTGGCAGTTCATACTGCATGTCTGTACTGCGGTTTACCGTATTGCATAGTACAACTTATACGCTAGCTTTGCTGCGTAATATATGAGACTGGCAGTTTATCTGCACACTGTTAGCCCCAATTCCCAGAGGGTCGAGGACAATACTGATGATCATCATTGCCGGGCAACCCGGGATGACATCCTATGGAGTATAAGGTTGGATGGGCTTTACGAAGTCCTACTCGGAGTGCAGGGATGGGTGGGTTGATTAAATCCCCACAGTAAGTGTAGGGTTGGACGAAGATGGTGTGTTGGCTGGATGGGTGGGTTATTTTATAACTCATTTGCACTCATATGCATCTGAATGAATCTATGTGATGAATGTGGTCGCATTTATTCGATTTGAAATGCCCGATTGATCGGTTTGGGTGAATGTGATAATATATTTGAATGTATTCTTGATCGATGAAAGGTACGTGCGCTTTGCGATTTTGTAGACTTTCTCTATAAATGTCCGATGAACTATTATTGTGATAGTGTGTGACTTGTGAGCTGTTGCTCTTGTATTTGAATAGCACGTGAGATTAGGTGTGTTCGTTTGTTCCATATATTTGTAAGGTACATATGGTGTGTGTTTGATGTTAGGCGAACTCGCTTAACTGTTATATGTCTGTAAGTATGTTCTTCTTCTGAACTGTTTCTAGTTCCCTATTTCTATTTCTGTAGTTTAACTGATTTTGATCTCACACTGAGCTCGAGTAGCTCACTCCCTCTTTTGTTTCCCTTTCAGTGCTGATTACGGATTACGTAGTTGGGCTCGATGACGCGGAGGTCTCGGACAGTTTCGATGGAGTGGATTATCCGATTGTGATTTTCAGTTTCTATTATTTGTTTAAGTTTGAACTGTAAGGAATTTTATAATGCTATGGTACAGTTTCTGTTTTATGATTTTATTCGTATATTAAACGGGTTTTTATATTGAGTTTTATTGTAAATCTTTACTGGTTGGTTTTTAAACGATTTTAGATAATTTTGGTCCACTGAGATAAATTGTTTTGTAAAAATTTTACCACGATCACTTCGGTGATAAATGTAGCATTCTGAATTCGGTCTAGACTTCTAGGCCGGGTTTGGGGTGTTACAAGTATTGGGACATTTACTTCTAGAAATGTTTAAATCAATGTGAAGTCCATAATGTCATTAACTCAATAAAAGAAATATAATTTTCAAACAATTATATGCAATATTCACTTCAGGGAATATGCCAAAATCTTCAAATGTCCAAATTGACTTTAATGATCAAAAGTGATTATAAAATATTTATTGTAGGCATTCACTTCAAGGAATGTGCAAAAAATAATTCAGACTATAATGTAAACATCTATCATATTTCTTACCAATAAGATAAATATAGATATCATCCGCTTCAAGGAATGATTAATTAATATAAATCATTGATCATTCTACTCTAAGAATGAACATTTAGCAACGTTTTGAATCATCCATTTTCTTATCTATTTGTCAATAATGACAATAGGTTTCATTTTCATAATTGTTATGTATTGCTACATTCACTTCAGGGAATGAAGTAGAATCAGTGGAATGAATAAATCGTTATTTTGTTTATCCATAAGAATGTATGAGATCAATTCATAATATTTTTAAAATCATTTTCACAAGAGTTTTGCATCATCAATTAACTAGAAAGAAATAGTCAAGTTATGCATGGAGTTTATTGTAAACCAAATATATGGATAAAACTAACATCTAAAATATCAAACCTGATATAATGCTAGTGCTAGAAAAAAAATTCATAAACCATTGTAGATATGCAAAAAATTTACTTTAAAGTAATACATTTCATGTTCACTAAAACCTTTCCATTTATAATTGATCATATCATTTCTCTAAATAATTAACAAATAGAATAATATAAAACGTATGAACTACCTTTAACAACTTTACAAAAGTAACAAGTTTCTTAGGGCGGTATAATAGGAAAAATATAAGTCATTTACAAAATTAAACCACACAAGTTTTTTTTATGCTTCTTATCAAACAACAATCAGTTAATACAAATGAGGTCCATAGAAATACCAATGACCAAATTAATATAATAATTTTTATTTTTAAATTTATGAAAATGTTTCCAACCAAAATAATTCAAGAATTAAAAATGACAGCGATTAAACTCGAAATTCTATATTAGAATCAACCCAAAAGTCAATTTAGACATTCCTCAAAATTGTCTTTAGAACTACGCATGTATTAGTATTGAAATATTTTAAATTGTATAACCAAATTAAGAAGAGACATTAGAGGAACATGATATATATTTGAATTAAATCAAATATGAACAATCATAAAATTTATTGGTTTATCAATACAAATTTGCCTACTAAATATGTTTTAGTCGAATATATTATTTAATTATAGAACCTATTATTGTGACATAAATAAGTCAATTAATATTCATTTTCATGAACAAATAATATGCTTAAAATAATAAGTAGCCCATGAAATCAAAAACTTAAAAAGGAATATCATCTTAAATATTTAAATCATAGATCAAGCCAATTTAATATTTAAATATGCTATTGTTGAGAAAAAAGACCCCGTAAAGATAGAGATCTAATAAGTTGATATACCTTTCTTGTTTGACATTGAGTTTTGATGATCTTATCAAGAAGTAAGCAAATAAAGTTCCAGTGGTATACTTTGAATGCAATCAAAATTCATCAATAACTAAATCTCAAAATAACTTATATGATACTAATACACCCCAACATTAAGAACACTGAATCAAAATTATACCGATATCAAAATATTCCAAAAACATATGTTGTCTAGAATTTAGAATATATATATTCAAATTGAAACCATCAAATAAACACATAAAACAATTAGTTTAATGATGACTAAGGATCGATGCAAAGTCACATATTATGATGAACCTTAAGCCTTAATTAATAAAAATGATCAATAAAATTATGGATCATTATTTACAAATCTATCTGTAATGGGCCAATTTAACCCGGTCCAAACAAAAACAGAAATAATAAAAATAAAAATTTTCAAACCCAATAACAGTTAGGTCCATTTAATAAATATCAAGCCCAAATCATTAAAAAAATAAAACCTAATGGCCCAAATGGCCCATAACCTAAACTAGTGTCAGAAATCCTAGAGCCGCCACCGCTTCCCTCGCGCCGTACCCCTCTCATGCTCTTAGCCTTTACCACCCCACCGTTGACTCAACCACCACCTGCAAGGGCAGAACAAACACGCAAACAACAGTGACAAGAACAGTAGAAAAATAGATAAAAAATAATATTGTAATCGGCTATAAAAGCCACAACAACCAATGTAATTTTTTTTATGCACAAAAAAAAAGTATTAAAAAAGATAACAAAATGTCAACTTTTAAAAGGTGACTCTTTCTATTTGTTTTTTTAAATTCATTTTTATATATCAAAAACAAGAAAAGGAAAAAAAATGGTTGAAACCTACCTGACTCCTCGTATTCCGCCGCCGTGAGTGGTCGAGGTCCGTCATCTCCAATGAAAGATGACTTCTTTCGGACGAAAGGGTTTTGGAAACCTAGAAAATGAAAGGTTTTTTAGGGATTTTGAGGTTTTTGACGTTTGTTTTGGGAAAGTTAACCCCTGATCTGGGCTTTGGGAACCGAAAGGCCAACAAAGGAGGTTTTTTTGCGTTTTCCAGCCACCGAGAACGGCGTAGCCTGTCGCCAGCGACCGGTGGCCACCGCAAGGACTCGCCGAACCTCGGTGCCGGACGTGGGGAGACTTTGAGAGAGAAAAAAGGGTTTTCAGTCTTTTTTTTCTAAAACTGAAGGGAGAAAAGTTTTTTTTTTGAAATTTTTTTAGTTTAAATAGGTGGTACTAAACGACACCGTTTTGGGCCGATTTTTAGACGTCAAAATGACGTCGTTTAGACTTTAACCTGAGACCCGACCCAAAAGTGGGTAAGATCCGCGTGTTTTCGCGATAATGGAGTTAATTGCGGTACCGGTCCTTCTGCCTTTTATTTATTTTTCAATCCAGTCCTGTCCTTATATATATTTAAAATTTTTACCATATAATTTTAGTTTTGTTTCAATTTGGTCCCCTAGAACGGTGCGTTGAGGTAGTTTGGGTTATTTTCCCATTTACCAGAACCGTGGTCACCGCCGAGTCCTCCGCTGCACCGACCCGTCTACTGCTGGAGATTACCTGAACAGATTAAACAGAAAATGGTGAGTTTTCGCAAACTCAGTGTATAATCCCCACAGAAAACATACACATAGTAATATCAGATAACATACATAAATTCACAGTTCGGGTCTGAGCCCATTTCAGAAAAGGTGTGGACCATAGCCCACTCAGATTCAGAATCAGACATATCACAGGGCCTTAGCCCATTTCAGATAGGGTATGCAGAAAACAGAGTCCTACCAACCAGCCTCTACACACCAACTCTGTCTACCCTACACACCATGTGGGGATAAAATCAACCCACCCAGCCCTACACACCATGTTGTACCGAATGCGGCACATAATTAGAAATTTGCGGTGAGTACATGGATATGAGCTTAAAAGCCTTTCAGATACTTCCTCCAATCATAATCAGCCCACCCCGATGCAATGCAACATACAAGAATGACATGTTGTTATGCAATTAAAACTCATATATTCATATCAGTATACATGCTTAGTACAGAAATCAGACAGGCAAAATATTCATTTAGGGGGTCTAAGTATTGCTTACCGACCCTTCATTAGGTTCACAGTCGACTTGGGCGACCCGTGCGACCTTTCAGAATATTTCATAAAAATGGGCTCACACGCCCAGGTGGCCTGCCCGTGTGGGCCTACACGCCCGTGTGGCCCACACGGCCCAATGTGGCCTTGGCCGTGTGGATCCCACGGCCTGGCCTAGAATCCCACAAGCCCGTGTGGTTCACCCGTGTGGGACCACACGGGCGTGTAGTCCCACACGGCCTAATTGGTCGAGCCCGTGTGTCGCACACGGCCTTGCTAAGCCCGTGTGTGGCATCGACAGTAAGGTTTTTGGCTTTCGCCAAAACCTTATTTTCTGTATTTCTGGGTACACACCTGGTTCGATTTTGACGCGTAAGCTCCCCTAAGCCTCCAGAACTGTTAAGAACCGAAATCGCAAGTCCTACTCTCTGCAGCAGCACCGATCACTTATTGCCTTCCACCGTAATAGCACACCACCGTTTCACAAGGAGGAAACAAATTGAGAAAAGCTGAAAAAGAGGGGAAGACAAGAGAATTTCGACAGGGAGTTTGGCAGAAAATGTAAAAAAGAAAAGAAAAATATTTGGGGAAAATAGGGTGATAGACGCAGATTCAAAAGGAAATATGCTAATCCCCTAATCTCTCCCCTTAATTCTCTCCACTATCAAAATTTTAGTCCATCTCAACCTTTTCACACAGCACAAGTAGCAAAAATAAATCCCTTGTTCGCACAGGGACTCGAACTCAAGACCTCAAATATAACCAACACACCACTTAACCACCAGACCAGCAGGCCCATTCTGTCAGTTACTTACACACTTTAACTTATAAGCCTACTAACCAGAGTTTGGGCTTAATTCATAAAAAAATACTAAAATTTTTCCAAGTCAAGGCTTGAACTTAGGACCTCACACACACACCCAGAACACTTAACCACTGAAGCAGATATAGATTTGTGTGTCAATTTTACAAAAGCCGAAATAAAAAAATCGGGGCGTTACACTGGCGACTCCACTGGGGATAAAATAAGAAAGTCAAGCCACGAGTTCATTACTTTTGGTCTTTTTGTCAAAAATTGATAATTTGGTTAAATTTATGATCCCTTCGTTGCATTTCATCCTTCATGTTTTGATATCTCAGGTTGTATAGCGATCTAGTATATCTGTTTTATTGGTTTGAAAGTTTCTTTTGTGTGTTTTTCGCATATTACATTGCATAACCGTTCGATTTTGCCCTTCTTAAGTGGGAGTGAGAAGCTATTCCTTCGTAAGGTTTTCACCTCTGTATAGGATAGTGGATCGCTTTTGAGATACATCTGTACCTATGTCTCCGTGAGATTTTCATCTCCGTATAGCCATAGGGAAATGTATTCCCCTGAACTGAACTCGGTCTGTATGAGCCTATAATGGGTGAGGATCGAGGAATCTGTTGGTTTAGGTATCATTACTTTAGAACTGAATCGCATATAACGAGCCCTAAGAGCCTACCATAGGCAGAGCCATACCAAACCCCTAGTGGTACCCGAATAGGTGCTCTATTTATTATCTCTTGCTTGCTCTAAATTCTAGATTTGTACTGACTTGTTTCATTTTGTTATGATTGCATGGCATTTTCATCATAGAAAAGTGTGTTGATTCATGTTCAGTTGCTAAATAGAGAGCTTGTCATGGAAAAAGGGTTTCTTGATAAAGTGAAAGACAATGCGGCAGTCCGAATATGGTCTGAGAAGACACAACAAGAGAAGGGTGATAGCCTAATGGAGGGATATATGTCAGAATTGTGGGATTTCACTCGAATCAGTGTGCCTCAGAATAATCTCCGACGGTTGAAAGAAATATAGGACCAATGGGATGACGAAACCAAGTAGTTATTCTACTGTAACTATGGTGATTTACCTTATCTACTAGATGTCAAAGTGGATAAGCACTTATTCTGAGCTCTTGCCCAGTATTGGGATCCCGCCTATAGCTGCTTCACTTTTGGGAGGGTAGACTTGGTTCCCACCGTAGAAGAGTACACAACTCTGCTCTGTTGCCCGAGGATCCAAGCCGACAAAGCTTATTCTAGAGCTGCCAACATCCCGACTTTCTTGAAGAGACTAATGAGCATAACAGGGATGGGTGAGCAATGAGTCGCGGCTCAGATTAAATAAAAGGGAGATAGTAAAGGCATCTATTGGAAAATTTTGCGGGATTTGATCGTAGCACATCCAGATATGAAGAAAAGAGTCGACGTCTTCGCCTTGAGTATTTACGGATTGGTCGTCTTTCTCGAAGCGCTAAGGCACATAGATGATGTAGTTTCAGACCTATTCGAACGGCTTGACAAAAGGGTCACGCCCGTCCCAGTAATTTTGGCCGAAACTTTTAGATCCTTAAGTGCATGCCGAAGAGCGGGTGAAGGAAGATTTATCGAGTGCGCATAACTCTTGCTAGCCTGGTTTCACAGCCACTTTTGGAAGGTAGAAAAGGTCTCTTATCGAGTATTCTCCAAGAACTACTCTCTGTTGAAAGAATTCGTGGCTACGCCAAGGCGAGACGACATTTTGGAGGGAAAATGGATGGCAATTCTCTAAAATCTCCAAGACAAAGACGTTGAATGGAGGGCTCCTTGAATGATCCCTGATGAGATTTTGTACCGATGTGGAGACTTCGACTGGGTCCCTCTACTCGGGATATGATGAGCTACTGGATACACCCCTTTACTTGTATTGAGACAGTATAGATCGAGGCAGTTCATATCGATAATGCAAGGGTTGGCTTAGTGTGAGTTTGTGTACAAAGGTTATAATTATAAGAAGAAGGTCCGTGAAATATCAAACACTTGGAACCAAATCCACAGAATGAAAAGATTTACCGCAAATCCCATGACGACCCCCGAATATGATTGGTGGTGAGGTAAAAGAGTCAATAAAAATATCTATGTATCAAGTTAAGAAAAAATTCGGCCGATAGAAGAGAACTTACAAGTGATCCCGTCTGAGTTGTAAATCATAGAGCAAGACTTTGAAAAGAGGAGTTCGAAACTGGAGAAAAAGATAGAACAGTTGGAAGAGGAAAAGATACAGCTAGGATTAGACATCGACGTCCAGAAGTTAGAAGCCGAGAAAATGAGAAAAGGAAAGAACAAGGCTGAGGAAGACTTAGACAGTCTAAAAACAGATTATAAGAAGCTGCGCTTGTTGATAGGGACTACCGGGTTGGGTAAAACATCGGAGCAATGGCGGCAAGAAATTAAAGAAGAAAAGATTAGAGTTGATCAGTTGGAAAAGAAATTTCAAGAGGCTCGAGTTCGAGAAGATGCTCTAGAAAGGGATTTACTAGAAAGCCGAAATGAAAAGGTTGTACTGAGAGCCAGGTAGCCAAATTAGAAAGGTCACTGCGTTAATATTGTAGTCGTAACTCCGCAATTAAGTTGAAAACAAGCCCAAATAAGATTGAAGAGCTGAAGAGAAAGATAGAAGAGCTCGAGACCGCACTGTAAAATTGTGAACTTCGAGTTGAACTTCTAGAAATGAACAATGAACACTGGAAAAAGCAATTCCAACGCTCTCAAGGTCAGATTAGAGATAGAGATCACATCATGGGTGAAGCTGTGATTCAAGTACGGGAAGTAGCCAACCATTTGCAAACCCTAGCGGTTCAAGTCGATATGCTGAGCTTAAATACGAATCAGAATCGGATCGGGGTCGAGAATTAGCTTGGCTTCTTAGGAAAGTCAAGGCTTTGAGTATTAGGGCAATGCCGTATATGTAAAATGTATCTGTTTTATGTAAAGAGATTACTTTTCTAGTAAAGTTATTCTAATAGAATTGAACCAGAACCAACACCTCTTTTTGCATTCATTTTTCATTCATCAGCATTGCATTTCATCATATGCATTAAGTTTCATAAAAAGACCCTAATTAATCAAAATTATGATAGTTACCCTGGAAACCAATAAGAATTTGCCAACCGAATATTGTTACGGTACCCGTGGTAAAACCAGAGCCATGGATCAAAGGTTAGAAAGATTGGAACAAATTAAAAAAGACATGCAAGATCAGTTGCAAGCCCAGCTGCAGGAAGATTTAGCTAAGGTACAGCAAGACATGAGGGATCAAATACAAGAGTCCCAACGAAGCATGATAAGCCAGTTGACCCAGTTGCTGGCCGGAGGGACTGAAAAAGGGAAAAATACTGTAAATAACTCTGGGGATGATAACGAAGACCCTATATACCCCCAGGCTTTACTCCAATGAATGTCCAAGCCCAACCAGATACATATCCACGAAGGGTACCCTTTACCATAAGACCTCAATAATATTAAACCGGCACTTCAGTACCGGTGAATTGCCCTACGGGTTCAGGTTCCAATCCCGGGGATAATCTGGCCAACTTTGTCGTTCCAGATTTGGACGACATGGCGGAAATGGATAGAGCAAAAGTAGAATTGCCAAAACAACTAGAACATCGGTACAAGTGGTTGGAAGAGAAATTTAGAGATATGGAGACTGCCGATTACCTTTGCAGGGTTGATGCTAAGGAGTTGAGCTTAGTCCCTAACCTAGTGCTCCCACCAAAATTCAAAACTCCATAATTCGAAAAGTATAATGGGACTAATTGTCCTGAAGGCCATATCACAATATTCTGTCGAAGAATAACGGGATGCGTCAATAAAGACTAGTTGTTAATCTACTGCTTCTAGGATAGTCTAATCAGGTCAGCCGTTAAGTGGTACAACTAGCTAAGCCGTGCCAAAATCAACTCATGGAAAGACTTGGCACAGGCTTTCATGAAACAATACAGCCATGTGACCGACATGACACCCGATAGAATTACGCTGTAAAATATGAAAAAGAAGTAAAGTGAAAGCTTCAGACAGTATGCTCAGATATGGAGAGAGGTGGCAATGCAAGTCCAACCACCTCTTCTGGAGAAGGAGATAACAATGCTTTTCATAAGCACTCGAAAAGCCCCGTTCATTAACCATATGCTGGGAAATGATACCAAGAGCTTCTCAGATATAGTAATGTCTGGAAAGATGATTGAAAATGCAATAAGGAGTGGGAAAATAGATGCGAGGGAAAATGCTAAAAGATCAGCCCAGAGAAAAAAGGAAAATGAAGTGAACACCGCGATTCTGTATAAAGGTTATTCAAAATCGATCACTGTAGGCCAACCAAAGACCGTGACAACTAGCCATCAAAGCCCTTCGAGGCAGGAATCTAACTCAAGACCAAACACAAAAAAACTCCAGTTCACACCTATCCCGATGACGTATAGGGAGTTATATCAGAACTTGTTCGATGCGTATGTGGTATCTCTGTTTTACTTAAAACCTATGCAACCTCCGTTCTCAAAATGATATGATGCGAATGCTCAATGCGAGTATTACGCAAGAATAACGAGACATTCAATTAAGAACTGCAATGCATTTAAAAAGTTGATTGAAAGGTTTATCAAGATGGGGATTGTAGGGTTCGATGATCTATCAGGACTTAATGTGGCAGGAAACCCGTTACCCAGTCATTCATACCAATGGGTAAACATGATAATTGAGAGTGGAGGAAAGAAGACCAAAACTGATGTTGCGGAAGTAAAATCCTCGTTAAAATGGGTCTGGTAAGAAATGATAAACATGAGATTAATCCTTCAAGATTCGAAGGAGGTACTCAAAGGAATGAGGAGCTACTGTGAGTTCTACGCTGAAGAAGGCCATGAAATCTAAGAGTGCGCTGAATTCAGAGCTTTGGTGCAAAGTCTGATGAATAACAAAGAGTTGGAATTCTTTGAAGATGCCAAGGACTCGAAAGGAGGAGATGTTTATGCCTCGGAAAAAGGATCAACGGAGAAGGTCTACAAAGTCAATCACCCGGTAGTGATTATTTCACGACAGAGAAATAATGAAGCAGGAACACAAGCTGCGTCGAAAGTCATAATTCAGAAATCTGTGGCTTTCCCTATAAGGATAGCAAAAGGGTTCTATAGAATTATGACTGCAACGTGATTATCCTAGGAGAGGAGAACTCTGTTGGAACTTTAGAAGAAGGCCAAGATATTGGTTGCTACACGCGCAGTTGGTGTAACAGTCCGGTTTATACCCTAGTCGGAACAGTGGTTTCGGGACCACAAATCTGAGTCTGTATAATATTTTATTATTAATTTCTGTGACATCGATGAGTGATTAAGCATGTGTTAAAGTTTCATAAGCTAATTTGTTCGTTTGTGTGTTTAATTTGAGCAAAGGATTGATTTGCATTAAATGTGAAAGTTGTATGCTATTTGTTTAAGTACTAATGTGTTGTGGCTTTTTAAAGTTATGGCCTTAAATGGAAATTGAACCACTATTTAGATAGTGGGTGGTTATGGTCAAAAATGACCTTGTTATTTATGTTATAAAAATTTTGTTTTATATGGCTAAAATGGGAAATTGTTTATTAATGTATTATTAATAAAAATTGGCATGAAAATATGCATTCATTCATGCATTTTCCACCGGATTTTGGAAAGAAAAAGAAAGCTTTGAAGCTTTGTATTTTCGGCACATTCAAGCTTAAATTCAAAGTTAGATTTCGATCCGTTTTTGATAATTTCTATGTTTTTGTAATCGTTGCTTCGAGAGCTATCAAACCCATGTACTAATTTTGAGTATTGATGATGTTTGTGTGAGATGCCATTGTTGATATGTTGAGTCTTAAAATGAGTTTAGTTGATAAATGAAAGATTTGAGCTAGATGAACATGTTTTATTCTTGAAATTTTGGTGAATTTAGCTAAATACGGCTAAATTGTGAAAATATTATTTTGGAAGACTAATTTGTAAATTTGATGAAATATTTGGACTTATATAGTCCCTAGGTAAGTTCGGCTATGCATATGTGTGAACAAATTGTGTATATTTGATGTTTTGAGAAAAATGGACTGAATTGATAAATTGTGCAAATGTGAAGGTTAATTTGCAAATAGCCCTAAATGTATGTCTTTGGATTGAATTGAATGAGTTAGTGAATAAAAGAGTTAATTCTGAATATGTTTAGATCAAGAACCAAGGAAAACGGACTTAGATCGCGAGAAAGCGAAAGTAAACGAGTAGCCGTTTCTATTTCCGATAAATCGAATCCGAGGTAAGTCATTTTGCAAATAAACGTATTGGTATTGAATTGAGTTTTTTCATATGATTATTAATGATAATGAATGTTTATGAGATGCTTTGTATATGAAATTCCGAGATAGGGATTAATTAGTGACAATGTCCGAGAAGTCCCGTACGAACCTAGTACTAGATAGGATTAGCTATGTTATGACATAGGTTTCTGTTCTATTTTATAATGTAAGACCACATCTGGGACGTTGGCATTGATTTGAGATTTCGTATAAGACCTCGTCTGGGACGTAGGCATCGACATGAGTATTACGTGTAAGACCACGTCTGGGACGTTGGCATCAATATGATCTTTATGTGTAAGACCATGTCTGGGACATTGGCATCGTATTTATTCGTGTAAGACCCTGTCTGGGATAGTGGCATCGATATCTGATTACATGTAAGACCTCGTCTGGGACGTTGGCATTGTACGACCATTCCGAGCTTTCTAAGTATCCTACTAGATTCCTATCGGTTCAACGGGCAAGTCTGAGATACGAATAGCAAATCTGAGTTTTGATAAGTTAAGTGAATGAATATCCATTACAGGTACGTAGCTTATATACTAATTGTGTATATAAGGTAAGTATCCATGTGAGCATATTATAATGTTAAGTATATGGAATTGATAATGTGATATATAAATTCTTGACTAGATGAACTATATGTATATATGTTATGTGATTTGGAAATATGGCAAGTTATAGCTAAGCATATGAGCTCAAGAAAGAATGAGGTGATTTTGTCATGAGAACCATATTGGTTATCTTATTAATTCTGTTATGTGCAATTCATGCTAAGTTTGTTTGTATATTGACTTACTAAGCTTTTGGAAAGCTTACTCTGTGTGTATGTTTTCTCCGTTTTATAGGTCGTGAAAGCTACTGAAGGCTCGGGACCGTCACGGATTGTCATCACACTACTAAACTCTTTTTGGTACATTATGGAAATGTTTATATCTAGATATGGCATGTATAGGCTAGTATTTTGATATAAGTTGATGTATAGACTTGGTCATGAGATGTGACTAATTATTGGTTCATATTTTGCCTTGATGAATGTGGTATGTGTAGTTGTTTTGGTATGGATTGATGCTCATGAAAGGGTCAAGTTTTTTGGTAGGTAAATGAATGAAATATGCTTTAGTCATATATATGTTTTATCTTGAAAGTTGACTTGAAGGAAATGAGTAATGAATGTATAGAATGAATGGTCAATTTAGTATGTTTTTGGCTGCCTTATATGCATGATAGGTGATGGTAATTATTGATTGTAGGTATGAACTAAATGGTGGTATTTTAATCTTGCAAATGACCTATAATGTCACACGGCCTGGGCACACGGGCGTGCCTGGTGACCGTGGGGTAAAGTCAGTAGCTAGCTTAAGAGCATACGACACACACCGCACGCACGTGCTCTCGTAGCCGTGTGGTTTTGACAGATTGCACACGACCACGGCACACGGACGTGCTTGGTGGCCGTGGTGGATGAGGTCGATTCGACCACGGACAGAGACACACGGGGTGTCTAACGGTATGGAGGGCACACACGGTTTCCTCTCCCACGGGCGTGTATCCCCGTGACTTTAGAAAAGTTTTAATTTTTCACGAAATTTTGTAAGTGATTCCATTTAGTTCCGACCCAGTTTATAAGCATGTTTAAGGTCTCGATGACCGTATTAAGGGACACTATGCTTGAGAATGATGAATGCGTGTATGAATTTCTATAAATTGTTTTCGATCTGTTCGATAATGCTCCTAACCCTAATCTGGCGACGGAAACGGGGTAGGGGTGTTACATTTGGTTGGTATCAGAGTTACAGTTTAGTCGATTCTCGGACTGACGTAGCGTGTCAGAGTCTAGCTATACATGCCATATGTCTGAACTGTTATAGTGTGATGAATCCTGACGTGTAAAATGTGATTTTTGTATAGTAATGGATCCCGAAAGAGCCGTAGCTGACGACATAGAAAGTAATGCGCCTACTTCCGCGCAAGGGACAGCGCCCTCTGATCCTAGACCGGCTACTAGCGGTCAAGGGGAAGAAGCTAAAGAAGCTTTCTTCCAAATGATGAGTGAATGGTTCACTCAATTTGTAAGGAATAACCCGACTGTTTCGCAACCCCCGTCCCCAGTTAATCCCCCTCAGACATCAGTTGTACCTCCGATGATGGGTATAAATCTGTTAAATAAGCCTCCGGTTGACAAGATTCGCAAGTATGGGGCTGAAGAATTCCGAGCTACCAATGATGATGATGCTAAAAAGGCCGAATTCTGGTTAGAAAATACTATCCGAGTATTTGACGAAATGTCCCTTACTCCGGAAGAATGCATAAAGTGTGTTGTATCATTGCTTCGAGATGCAGCGTACCAATGGTGAAAAACTCTGATATCGGTTATTCCGAAAGAGCGAGTTACATGGGACTTCTTTCAGAGTGAGTTCCGAAAAAAATATATCAGTGAGAGATTCGTAGATCAGAAATGAAAGGAATTTTTGGAACTAAAACAAGGTCGAATGACTATTTCAGAATATGAACGAGAGTTCGTGAGATTGAGTCAGTACGCTCGAGAATGTGTATCATCTGAAGCTATAATGTGCAAAAGGTTCGAAGATGGGCTTAACGAAGACATTCGTTTGCTAGTCAGAATTTTAAAAATAAAAGAGTTTGTTGTACTCGTTGACCGAGCGTGCAAAGCCGAGGCACTCGGTAAAGATAAAAGAAAAGCCGAGTCTGAAGCTCGAGATATGAGAAAGAGATTTCAGAGTAAATCATTTCAGTCTACTCTGAAAAGATTCAGAGATAATCAAATTCGTTTCAGAGATAATATGGGTCATTCGAATAGAAATCAATCTAGACCGCAAATCAGTTCTAAAACTCTAGCAACTTCAATGGCTAGCGTTGGTAATGCTCAATCTGAGAGACCTGAATGTAAATATTATGGAAAAAGGCATCCAGGAAGCTGTAGATTAAATGACAGAGCTTGCTTCAGATGTGGATCACTTGATCATTTTATCCGCAGTGATTGCCCGAGTCCGCTCGAACTCGAGACCGCTCGAATCTAAGATCTGATAATGCACCTGTGAGAGGTAGACCTTCGAAGAATGTAAGAAATGTCAGTGGTAGTTAGAGAACTACGAGAGAGACTGTTGCGATATCTGAAGCTAGAGTGCCTGCCAGAGCGTATGCTATCCGAGCTCGTGAGGAAGCTTCATCACTTGATGTTATAACGGGTACTTTTACAATTTATGATACTTCTGTGATTGCATTGATAGACCCTGGTTCTACGCATTCATATATATGCATGAATTTAGTATTCAGTAAGACTTTGCCAAGAGAGTCTCATCGAGTTTATTATAAAAGTATCGAACCCCTTAGGTAAAAGTGTCCTGGTTAACAAAGTATGCAAGAACTGTCCATTAATGTTTCGAGATATTTGTTTCCCTGCTGATTTGATGCTTTTTCCATTTGATGAGTTTGATATCATTCAGGTATAGATGGTTGTTTTCGCATGATGCTATTGTGGATTGTAAAAGAAAGACTATTGATTTGAGATGTCCGAATGATGAAATTATACGGATTGAATCTAATGATTTGAATGGTTTGCTCTTTGTGATATCGGTGTTAAAAGCTCAAAAGTATGTGAAAAAGGGATATGAAGCATATTTTGCTTATGTAATTGATTCGAAAGTATCCGAAAGGATAGTTGAGTCGATTGCCTATTGTCCGTGAGTTTTCGATGTATTCCCGGAAGAGTTCACTGGGTTTGCCTCCGATTCGTGAAGTTGAGTTTGGTATTGAGTTGTTACCTGGTACTACACCTATTTCGATAGCTCCGTATAGAATGGTACTAACAGAATTGAAAGAGTTAAAGTCGCAGTTGCAAGAATTAACTGATGGAGGGTTTGCTAGACCGAGTTTCTCGCCTTAGGGTGCTCTTGTTCTGTTTGTGAAAAAGAAAGATGGCACGATGAGGATGTGTATCGATTACTGTCAGTTGAATAAAGTGACGATAAAGAATAAATATCCGTTGCCCAGGATTGATGATTTATTCGACCAGTTAAAAGGAGCTACTATATTTTCTAATATTGATCTGAGATCGGGGTATTACCAGTTGAGAGTTCAAGATTCAGATATTCCGAAGACTGCTTTCAGAACGAGGTATGGGCATTATGAGTTTTTAGTTATGCCATTTGGACTAACCAATGCTCCTGCTGTTTTTATGGATCTGATGAATAGAATTTTTAGACCGTACCTAGATCGATTTGTTGTGGTGTTCATAGATGATATTTTGATTTATTCACGGGATGAAACGGAGCATGCTGAACATCTGAGGATTGTGTTGCAAACTCTGAGAGAAAAGCAATTGTACGCAAAATTCAGCAAATGTGAATTTTGGTTACACGAGGTTAGTTTTCTGGGGCAAATTGTGTCAGCTTCTGGGATTCGAGTTGATCCGATCAAGATTTTTGCTATTCTGGATTGGAAACCTCCGAGGAACGTGTCTGAAGTCCGTAGATTTCTGGGCCTAGGTCGTTATTATCGTCGATTTGTGAAAGGATTTTCAATGATAGCTACTCCGTTGACAAAACTACTTCAGAAAGATGTTAGATTTGAATGGTCTGATAGATGTCAGAAAAGTTTTGATCAGTTGAAAACTTTGTTAACAGAAGCTCCAGTGTTAGTACAGCCAGAATCAGGTAAAGAATTTGTGATTTACAGTGATGCTTCATTAAACGGTTTGGGATGTGTTTTGATGCAGGAAGACAAAGTTGTAGCTTATGCCTCAAGACAATTGAAGCCTCATGAAAAGAACTATCCAACGCACGACCTTGAGTTAGCCGCAATTGTGTTTGCATTTAAAATTTGGCGCCACTATTTATATGGTGAGAAATGTCACGTGTTTTCAGATCATAAAAGTCTGAAATATCTGATGACTCAGAAAGATTTGAATCTGCGACAGAGAAGATGGCTAGAACTGTTAAAAGATTATGAACTTGTGATAGATTATCATCCGGGTAAAGCAAACGTTGTTGCTGATGCATTGAGTAGAAAATCATTGTTTGCACTACGTGCTTTGAATGCTCAGTTAGATTTATCTGATGATAGTTCTGTGATGGCTAAACTAAAAGCGAAACTGTTTTTTATACAGCAGATATGTGATGCTCAGAAATCTGACAATGAGTTATTAGCGAAACGAGCTCAGTATGGTTCGAATTCTGAATCTGAATTTCGAGTTGTTAATGATTGTTTGAGATTTCAAGATCGTATCTGTGTTCTAAAAAATCCGGAATTGATTCAATTGATTTTAAGTGAAGCACATAACAGTTGTCTATCTGTTCATCCGGGAAGTACTAAGATGTACCATGATCTAAAGCAACACTATTGGTGGTCGGTATGAAACAGGACATTTCGACTTTTTTCGAAATGTTTTTAACGCCGCCAAGTGAAAGTCTGAACATCAAGTTCCGTCTGGGTTGCTGCAACCGATTCTGATTCCCGAGTGGAAATGGGATAGAGTGACAATGGATTTTGTTTCTGGTTTGCCTCAGACTCCGAGAAAGAAAGATGCAATATGGGTTGTAGTTGATCGATTGACAAAATCTGCCCATTTCATTCCGGTAAGATCTGACTATTCCCTTGATAGATTAGCCGAGCTTTATATTTCTGAGATTGTGAAATTACACGGAGTGCCCATATTCATTGTGTCAGATAGAGATCCGAGGTTTACATCGAGATTCTGGAAGAAACTGCAAGAAGCTTTAGGCACGAAATTGAATTTCAGCATAGCTTTTCATCCGCAAACAGATGGTCAATCCGAGTGGATTATTCAGATTCTCGAAGATATGTTAAGATGCTGTATACTTGAGTTTAATGGTTCGTGAGAACAATATCTGCCTTTGATTGAATTTGCAAACAATAACAGTTTTCAGTCAAGTATCAAAATGGCACCTTACGAAGCTTTGTACGGACGTAAATGTCGTACGCCTCTTTTTTGGACCGAGCTCAGTGAAAATAAGCTACATGGGGTTGATTTGGTAAAAGACTCAGAACAGAAAGTAAAACTGATCCGATATTGTTTGAAAACATCATCTGATTGTCAGAAGTCATATGCGGACTTGAAACGAAAAGATATAAAATTTGAGATCGGTGACAAAGTGTTTCTAAAAGTGTCACCGTGGAAGAAAGTACTCCGTTTCGGACGTAAAGGCAAGTTGAGTCTGAGATTCATCGGACCGTCTGAGATCATTGAGCGAGTTGGACCTGTCGCATATCGATTGTTGCTGCCATCCAAGCTTGAAAAGATCCATAATGTATTCCATGTCTCGATGCTCCGTAGATATCGATCAGATCCGTCAAATGTGATTGCTCTATCTGAAATTGAAATCCGATCTGATATGACATATGAAGAGGAATCGATTCGTATCTTAGCTCGTGAAGTGAAAGAGTTGAGAAACAAGAAAATTTCGTTAGTAAAAGTACTGTGGAATCGACATGGGATTGAAGAGGCTACCTGAGAGCCTGAAGATTCATTGAGACAACAATATCCGAATCTGTTTAACGGTAAGATTTTCAGGGACAAAAATCCCTAAGGGGGGAGAATTGTAACAGTCCAGTTTATACCCTAGTCGGAACAGTGGTTTCGGGACCACAAATCCGAGTTCGTATAATATTTTATTATTAATTTCTGTGACATCGATGAGTGATTAAGCATGTGTTAAAGTTTCATAAGCTAATTTGTTCGTTTGTGTGTTTAATTTGAGCAAATGATTGATTTGCATTAAATGTGAAAGTTATATGCTATTTGTTTAAGTACTAATGTGTTGTGGCTTTTTAAAGTTATGGCCTTAAATGGCAATTGAACCACTATTTAGATAGTGGGTGGTTATGGTCAAAAATGACCTTGTTATTTATGTTATAAAAATTTTGTTTTATATGGCTAAAATGGGAAATTGTTAAATAATGTATTATTAATAAAAATTGGCATGAAAGTAAGCATTCATTCATGCATTTTCCATCGGATTTTGGAAAGAAAAAGAAAGCTTTGAAGCTTTGTATTTTCGGCACATTCAAGCATAAATTCAAGGTTAGATTTCGATCTGTTTTTTATAATTTCTATGTTTTTGTAATCGTTGCTTCGAGAGCTATCAAACCCATGTACTAATTTTGAGTATTGATGATGTTTGTGTGAGATGCCATTGTTGATATGTTGAGTTTTAAAATCATTTTAGTTGATAAATGAAAGATTTGAGCTAGATGAACATGTTTTATTCTTGAAGTTTTGGTGAATTTAGCTAAATAGGGCAAAATTGTGAAAATATTATTTTGGAGGACTAATTTGTGAATTTGATGAAATATTTGGACTTATATAGTCCCTAGGGAAGTTCGGCTATGCATATGTGTGAACAAATTGTGTATATTTGATGTTTTGAGAAAAATGGACTAAATTGATAAATTGTGCAAATGTGAGGGTTAATTTGCAAATAGCCCTAAATGTATTCTTTGGATTGAATTGAATGAATTAGTGAATAAAAGAGTTAATTCTGAATATGTTTAGATCAAGAACCAAGGAAAACAGACTTAGATCGCGGGAAAGCGAAAGTAAACGAGTAGCCGTTTCCATTTCCGATAAATCGAATCCGAGGTAAGTCATTTTGCAAATAAACGTATTGGTATTGAATTGAGTTTTTTCATATGATTATTAATGATAATGAATGTTTATGAGATGCTTTGTATATGAAATTCCGAGATAGGGATTAATTAGTGACAATGTTCGAGAAGTCTCGTACGAACCTAGGACTAGATAGGATTAGCTATGTCATGACATAGGTTTCTGATCTGTTTTATCATGTAAGACCACGTCTGAGACGTTGGCATTGATTTGAGATTTCGTGTAAGACCTCGTCTGGGACGTAGGCATCGACATGAGTATTACGTGTAAGACCACGTCTGGGACGTTGGCATCGATATGATCTTTATGTGTAAGACCATGTCTGGGACATTGGCATCGTATTTATTCGTGTAAGACCCGCTCGGGACAAAGATGGCATCGATATCCGATTACATGTAAGACCTCGTCTGGGACGTTGGCATTGTACGACTATTCCGAACTTTCTGAGTATCCTACTAGATTCCTATCGGTTCAACGGGCAAGTCCTAGATATGAATAGCAAATCCGAGTTTTGATAAGTTAAGTGAATGAATATCCGTTACAGGTACGTAGCTTATATACTAATTGTGTATATAAGGTAAGTATCCATGTGAGCATATTATAATGTTAAGTATATGGAATTGATAATGTGATATATAAATTCTTGACTAGATGAACTATATGTATATATGTTATGTGATTTGGAAATATGGCAAGTTATAGCTAAGCATATGAGCTCAAGAAAGAATGAGGTGATTTTGTCATGAGAACCATATTGGTTATCTTATTAATTTTGTTATGTGCAATTCATGCTAAGTTTGTTTGTATATTGACTTACTAAGCTTTTGGAAAGCTTACTCTGTGTGTATGTTTTCTCCGTTTTACAGATCGTCAAAGCTACTGAAGGCTCGGGACCGTCACGGATCGTCATCACACTACTAAACTCTTTTTGGTACATTATGGAAATGTTTATATCTAGATATGGCATGTATAGGCTAGTATTTTGATATAAGTTGATGTATAGACTTGGTCATGAGATGTGACTAATTATTGGTTCATATTTTGCCTTGATTAATGTGGTATGTGTAGTTGTTTTGGTATGGATTGATGCTCATGAAAGGGTCAAGTTTTTGGGTAGGTAAATGAATGAAATATGCTTTAGTCATATATATGTTTTATCTTGAAAGTTGACTTGAAGGAAATGAGTAATGAATGTATAGAATGAATAGTCAATTTAGTATGTTTTTGGCTGCCTTATATGCATGATAGGTGATGGTAGTTGTTGATTGTAGGTATGAACTAAATGGTGGTATTTTAATCTTGCAAATGACCTATAATGTCACACGGCCTGGGCACACGGGCGTGCCTGGTGACCGTGGGGTAAAGTCAGTAGCTAGCTTAAGAGCATACGGCCACGGAACACGGACGTGCCTGGTAGCCGTGTGGTTTTGACAGGATTGCACACGACCACGGCACACGGGAGTGCTTGGTGGCCGTGGATGTGAGGTCAGATTCGACCACGGGCAGGACACACGGGGGTGTCTAACAGCTGTGGAGGGCACACGGTTTCCTCCCACGGGCGTGTATCCCCTGTACTTTAGAAAAGTTTTAATTTTCCATGAAATTTTGTAAGTGATTCGATTTAGTTCTGACCAGGTTTATAAGCATGTTTAAGGTCTCGATGACCGTATTAAGGGACACTATGCTTGAGAATGATGAATGCGTGTATGAATTTCTGTAAATTGTTTCCGATCTATTCAGTAACGCTCTTATCCCTAATCCGACGACGGACACGGGATAGGGGTGTTATAGGTGGAGGCACTATGACCCTGCAGGTGCAAAAATCGAGCCCACTAAAGGAAAAACCCTGGCAGTTGAGCAAAAGAAAGAAAAGACGGTTAGGTTTGAATCACCTATTAACGAGCCAATAAATGAGAACAAGGCTAAGGAATTCTTGTAATTCTTGAAACATAGCGAGTATGGTGTTGTAGAACAGCTATAGAAACAACCAGCTCGTATATCAGTACTAGCCTTGCTCTTGAGCTCAGAGACACATCTTAGCGGGTTGATGAAAGTGCTGAATGAAACTTATGTCGCTAATGATATCTCTGTGAACAAGCTAGACCGCTTGGTTAACAATATAAGTGCCGATAATTTTATCTTTTTCAATGATGATGAAATACTTCCGGGGGGTATGGGATCCACGAAGGCCCTACATATCACTACCCGTTGCAAATGATATACATTGCCAGGGGTGTTAATCGACAATGGATCTGCGCTGAACGTCTTGCCTCTATCCATACTGAACAGATTACCAGTGGATAGCTCTCACATGAAGACGTGTCAAAATATAGTGAGTGCATTCGATGGTATAGAAAGGAAGGTGATGGGAAGAATTGAAATACCTCTTTTAATTGGTCCGAACACATATGATGTAGACTTTTTGGTGATGGATATCAAGCCCTCTTATAATTGCTTGTTGGAGAAGCCTTGGATTCACTCGACTGGAGCAGTGTCGTCGTCACTACACCAAAAACTGAAGTTGGTAACAGAGGGTTGACTGGTGACAATAAACGCTGAGGAGGATATCATTGCATCTGTAACTAGTGACGCACCATACATAAGAGCGGATTAAGAAGTAATAGAATATTCTTTTCGATCTATGGAGTTTGTGAATGCAACCTTCATTGTTGAAGGAAGCAAGATCCCGGTACCCAAAATATCCAAAACTACGAGGATGGGTCTGCAGTTGACGGTTGGGAAAGGAGCCTTACCTAGGAAGGGACTCAGAAAATACCTACAAGGAAGGGTCGAGACACCAATGCTGATGGACAAACGAGATCCTTTTCGCTTAGGATACAAGCCAGATGCGAAGAAAAGGAAAAGGGAGTTGGAGAAGAAACAAGAAAGAAGAAGAGCGCGACTGAGTGGGGAAGAGGTCAAATGGGAACCGATGACTTTTCCCCATACATCTAAAACGTTCGTGTTAGGAGAAACCATTTACCCTGAAAGAAGGATGTCAGAAGAAGAAAGCCTGAAAAGAATGTTGGAAAACTTGAGCATTAATGCTATATCCAAATAAGGAATTGGGAAAATTTGTCAGACATTCATCCTTATATCCCCGGAAGTTTTCTAAACAATTGGCATGCGGAAGAGATCCCTATAACTTTTAGAACTAATTCATAGTAATGTTCAAAACACACTTATTGCTCTAAGCCTGGGAGCAATAAGAATCCTTTTGTGAAAAAGACATATGTCCATTATTTTTATTTCAATAAAATGCATCTTTGTGTCTCATTTTGGCAAATATTCTTTTATTCTTTCCATTTCATTCATACTCATACCACACAGATAGTTATTCTTAGATTCATTTATTCTTTGGGTATTCCTTCGTTCCTATAACATGTCTCTAGATATTAATGATATGAGCGACGCTACTATTGACTCAGAATATCCTTATGAGTAAGATATGTGTCTAGAGGTACATCAAGACTTTGAAGATTATCGAGATTGTAACCTATCTCCTGATTTGTTAAGGATGGTAGAATAAGAGGAGGAACTGATTCTACCTCACAAAGAGTCAGTAGAAATTGTGAGTTTAGAAGACGAACAAGAAAAGAAAGAGGTGAAGATCGGAGCTTGCATTACCGCAGAGACAAAGCGAGACCTCATTGAGTTACTTTAAGAATTCAAAGATGTCTTGGCATGGTCATATCAAGACATGTCTGGTCTAAGTACTGATATCGTGGTACACTGGCTCCCCATAAAGGAAGAATGCAAGCCAGTTCAACAAAAACTCCGAAGGATGAGGCCTGATGTCTTGTTAAAAATAAAAGAAGAGGTCAAGAAGCAATTTAACGTTGGTTTTCTATAAGTGGTTAAATACTCGGAGTGGGTAGCTAATATAGTCCCCATCCCTAAGAAAGATGGGAAAGTACGAATGTGTGTAGACTATAGAGATTTAAACAAAGCCAGCCCGAAGGACAATTTCCCGTTACCTCACATCGACACCTTAGTAGACAACACTGCAGGTTACTCACTGTTCTCCTTATGGATGGCTTCTCCAGATACAACCAGATTAAGATGCATCCTAAAGATATGGGAAAGGACACATTTGTAACCGTGTGGAGAACATTTTGTTATAAGTGATGCCATTCGAACTGAAAAATACGAGAGCGGCGTATCAAAGAGCCATGGTAACCCTGTTTCATGATATGATGCACAAGGAAATTGAGGCTTGTGCCGATGATATGATGGCAAAATCCCGAACAGAAGAAGAGCATATACAAATCCTGAGGAAATTGTTTTTGAGGTTGAGAAAATTCCAGCTAAAGCTCAATCCAGTAAAATGTACCTTCGGGGCTAAGTCGGAAAAATTGCTAGGATTCGTAGTCATCGAAAAAGGAATCAAGATCGACCTTGATAAAGTCAAAGCTATACAGGAGTTGCCTCCGCCACGCACTCAAAAAGAATTCTGAGGTTTCCTAGGAAGACTAAATTACATCGCCCTGTTTAATTTACAACTTACCGAGAAATGCGACCCTATATTCCGTCTCCTTAAGAAACACTTTCCAGGTTTATGGGATGAAGAATGCCAGAAGACTTTTGATAAAGTCAAACATTACTTGTCCAATGCCCAGTGTTGATGCCACCTAGTCCAGATAAGCCATTGATACTCTACTTGGCAATATTTGAGAATTCTATGGGATGTGTACTGGGTCAACATGATAAGTCAGGAAAGAAAGAAAGAGCGATATACTGCCTTAGTAAGAAGTTCACTGAATGTGAGACAAGATACTCGTCAATTGAGAAGTTGTGTTGCGCCTTAATCTAGACAACTCGACGACTGAGACAGTACATGTTGTACCATACAACTTGGCTCATCTCAAAAATGGACCCTCTAAAGTACATGATGGAGTCGACTGCTCTGAATGGAAAGATGACCCGATGACAAATTCTGCTCTCTGAATTTGATATAGTCTATGTGAACCAGAAGGCAATAAAAAGGAGTGCAATAGCAAATTTTCTAGCCAGTAGAGCTCTAGAAAATTACGAGCCTTTGAATTTTGATTTCCCAAACGAAGATCTGATGAATGTTGCGACCACTGAAGATGGTGCTCAAGAAGAACATCCCTAGAAACTAAACTTTAATGGGGCCTTCAATGCTATGGGTAACAGAATCGGGGCAGTCCTGATATCCCCAGACGGAGATCATTATCCCTTTACTAGTAAATTGGATTTTGACTGCACGAACAATATGGTAGATTACGAAGCATGCATCATGGGAATTCGTGCAGCCATAGAACGCAAGATCAAAGTACTAGAGGTATATAGGGATTCTGCACTAGTGATCTATCAACTCAAAGGTGAATGGGAGACAAGAGATCCTAAGTTGATCGAGTATAGAAGGCTGGTCCTAGAGTTAATTAAAGAGTTTGATGACATCACTTTTTGCTACCTCCCGCGAGATAAAAATCAAATGGCTGACGCCCTGGCTACTTTAGCTTCCATGATCAAAGTGAACAAACAATAGGATGTAAAACCTATCCAGATAAGTATTTATGAGGCTCCGGCTCATTGTTACAACATCGAAGAAGAAGAAAAGGATGATTACCCTTGGAACCATGATATACTGCGATATGTTAAGAATTGTGAATATCCCGATCAAGCAACCGAGAACGATAAAAGAACGCTGAGGAGATTGGCCAATGACTATGTCTTATATGGGGAGGTCCTGTATAAAAAAAGAAAGGATCAGGTGCTACTAAGATGTGTGGATGCCATTGAGGCCAAGAAGATTTTGGAAGAATTCCATGAGGGCATCTGCGAAACACATGCTAATGGTTTTACAATGGCCAGACAAATCATGAGATTCGGGTATTATTGGTCCACCATGGAAGGGAATTGTATCAATTATGCCAAGAGATGCCATAAGTGCTAAATTTATGGAGACAAAATTCATGTGCCTACTTCACCTCTTCATGTTATGACTTCTCCATGGCTTTTTTCTATGTGGGGCATGGATGTCATTGGGCAGATCTTGCCAAAAGCTTTCAATGGGCAACGATTCATCTTTGTGGTCATTGATTACTTCACCAAGTGGATAGAGGCCACATCTTACGCTAATGTCAAAGTCAGCAGTCAGCAAATTCTTAAAAAAATAGATCATATGTCGGTATGGGATTCCAGAAAGGATTATATCTGACAATGTGTTGAACTTGAACAACAGCACGATAGCGGAGGTCTATAGTTAATACAAGATCAAACACCACAACTCGTCACCATATCGCCCAAAAATGAATGGTGTGGTAGAGGCAGCCAATAAGAATATTAAGAAGATCATGGGGAAAATGACTGAAACTTATAAAGATTGGCATGAGAAGCTACCATTTTCCTTCTATGCTTATCGAATGTCTATCAGGACTTTCACCAGGGCAACGCATTTCTCATTGGTTTATGCAATGGAGGTGGTTTTGCCCATTGAAGTCGAGATTCCTTCTCTCCGAGTTTTTTCAGAGTTGAAATTAGATGAAGTAGAATGGATCCAATCCCGATATGATCAGCTAAACTTGATTGAAGAGAAGAGGCTGAAAGCTATCCGTCATGGTCAGATGAACCAAAAACGAATGATGTGAGCTTATGACAAAAAGGTTCGCCCCAGAGAATTCCATGAGGGGGACCTGGTATTGAAAAAGATTATTCCCATACAAAAAGACTTCAGAGAAAAGTGGATGCCAAACTGGGAATGACCTTATGTGGTAAAGAAAGCCTTTTCTAGGGGAGCGTTGATTTTGACAAAGATGGATGGCAAGAACCTGCCTAATCCTGTGAATTCAGACTCAGTCAAGAAATATTTCACCTAAAAAAAAGGAGAGGCCAAGGCGAAAACTCGCAAAGGGGGCTTGAGACCAAAGGGGTTTTGAGTTGAAAACCCGAAAAAGGGCAACTCAAATTTGGATTGAATATTGAACATGTGATGGTTGGGTCTTCTCAAAAGGAGAAATGTCACATCATGGGGCATCAACAAAGTACTCTAGATCTCCTAAACACATATCAGGCTCAAAATGGCCCTCAAGAAGTTTGTGCAGAGAAGCTCATGTTGCGATATTTGGGGCACCTATTTTCATCTTACTCATTTTTGTATTTTAGTAATATTTGCTATCTTTGACTAATCTATTTATTTCGAGCTCTGCTCCCAATGAATTTCAATCTTGTCCATTGTTACGATCTTTTTCAAGCATTTTTCATTGAAATACGATTAATGGACAAATAATATTCAAATAAAAGGATTTCTGCATATTGCTCTGAAAGGTTTTCTAAATAGTACAAGGACCTGAAACAGGACCACTAGTCAGAACTAACCAAATCTAAGAGTTGGAAATGTTTGGGAACGAATAGTTTAAAAATTGATTATTTCCTCAGGTTTTCTATCAAAGATACTAGCTGAACAAGAAGGCAGGGTAATGCGTCAGTGATAGAACCTTGATGAACAACGAGCAATGTCAACCTAAGCATTAAAAGGGGATCATTCTCGAAAAATGACATTTTGCATTCATGCAAATATCATTTATACACATCTAGTTAGGAGCATTTGATTCATTCTGATCATAACATCCTAATCGCTTAGCATAAATATTGGCCCATGAAATGGATTCTACAAGTCATGTTCCCTAGAGAACGGTGTAACAGATCAGTGAAACCATAAATCCTATACCCCTGAAGTTACAGTGGGACGGATTGAAGTCATCGTGGCGAATCTTATCTCCCTGAAGTTGTAGTGGAGCAGATTGAAGATAGCAAATCTTATCTCCCTGAAGTTGCATTGGAGCAGATTGAATATAGCAAATCTTATCTCCCTGAAGTTGCACTGGTGCATATCGAATATAGCAAATCTTATCTCCCTAAAGTTGTAGTGGAGCAGATTGAAGATAGAAAATCTTATCTCTCTGAAGTTACAGTGGAGCAGATTGAAGCTACAAATCTTATCTCTCTGAAGTTGCAGTTAAGCAGATTAAAGCTACAAATTTTATTTCCCTAAAAGTTGCAGTGGAACAGATTAAAGCTACAAGTTACAAATTTATCTACCTGAAGTAGCAGTGGAGCAGATTGAAGCGACAAGTCATATACCTCTGAAGTTGCAGTGGGTCGGATTAAGTCTACCATAGCAAATCTTATCTCCTTGAAGTTGCAGTGGAATAGACTAAAGCTACAAGTTACAAATCCTATCTCCTTGAAATTGCAGTGGAGCAAATTAAAGAATAGCAAGTCTTATCTCCCTAAAGTTGCAGTGGGGCAGATTAAAGATACGAATCTCATCTCCCTGAGGTTGCAATGGAGTATATTGAAATTATAATTCCTATATCCCTAAAGTTGTAGCGGGTTAGAATGAGGCTATTTGGAAAAGAGAAACCCCAAAAAGGTCGAGATTCGGCAAGACCAAGCAAAATTGGCCCTTTTTAAAGTCTTTGCTCCATTTCCGTTACACGTCAACGAGCAAAGAGGGGCAGCTGTAATGAGCCAATTTAGCCCGGCCCAAACAAAAACAAAAATAATAAAAATAAAAATTTTCAAACCCAATAAAAGTCCAATAACAGTCAGGTCCATTTACAAAATATCAAGCCCAAATCAGTAAAAAAAAAAACCTAATAGCCCAAATGGCCCATAACCTAAACTAGTGTCAGAAACCCTAGAGCCACCGTCGTTTTCCTCGCGCCGTACCCCTCTCGTTCTCCTAGCCTCTGTCACCCCACCGTTGACTCAACCACCACCTGCAAGGGCCGAACAAACACACAAACAATAGTGGCAAGAACAGTAAAAAAATAGATCAAAAAAATAATAGTGTAATCGGCTATAAAAGCCACAACAACAAATGTAATTTTTTTATGCACAAAAAAAAAGTAATCAAAAAGAGAATAAAATATCAACATTTAGAATGTGACTCTTTCTATTTATTTTTTTAAATTCATTTTTATATATCAAAAATAAAAAAAAAAGGAAAAAAGGGTTGAAACCTACCTGACTCCTCGTATTACGCCACTGTAAGTGGCCGAGGTCCGTCATCTCCGATGAAAGATAACTTCTATCGAACGAAAGGGTTTTGGAAACCCAAAAAATGAAAGGTTTTTTTTAGGGATTTTGAGGTTTTTGACGTTTGTTTTGGGAAAGTTAACCCTTGATCTAGGCTTTGAGAACTGAAAGGCCAAAAAAGGATTTTTTTTTTTTACGTTTTTCGGCCACCGAAAACGGCAAAGCTCGTCGCCGGCGACCGATGTTTGCCGCAAGGACTCACTGGACCTCGGTGCCAGAAGTGGGGTGTAACGACCCGATAGTCACGGGTATTGGAAAGTGTACTTTCGGGTCTCCGTTTTCGTAAAACGGATCCGTAAATATTTATAATAAATATTTACGAAGTTAGTTGTGTGGTTAATTAGGTTTTGATTAGGTGAATTTATTTAAATTAAGAGTAATTAGGTGTAAGGACTAGATTGCATATAGGGAGAAAGTTGAATTATAGATTAGAGGAAAAGTGAAGGGACTAAATAAGCAATTAAGCCATAAATTGACAAGTGGATGGTGTTGGTAAATACATGTGTAATAATAATAAACATATGTATTTAATAATAAAATATGTATTGCTTATTAATTAAGTAAATATATATTATTATATTATTATTATAATTAAAACCAAAAAAATAAAAGAAAAGAAAAAGGAATTGAAAATGTAACACCCCTTTCCCGTATTCGACACCTGAACCTGGTACGAGGCATTACCATACTTAACTTGCTCAATAATGCAACATCAATTCGTAAAAATTTCATTTCAAATTAAAACTTTTCATTCAAGACCATAATGTCCTTATTATAGGTCTACAATACCCTAAACTTGTACCCGGAATGATTCGGGACCAAACAGGAAACTTTTGAACCCTTAGACAAATTTGACACAAAACAGGGCCATACGCCCGTGTGAAGGATGGGACACGCCCGTGTGGCATATCACATGCCCGTGTTCCACACCCGTGTGGATTTATTTTTTTCAATTCGATCCTACAGGGGTTTTCACACGACCGGACACACGCCCGTGTCCCTCATACGGCCTCGACACGCCCGTGTCTTATCCCGTGTCCTTAGGCCGTGTGTCGAATTAAATTCCCAATTTCAGGTGCAGACTTCACACGGCCTGGGTACACGCCTATGTCTAAGGCCATGTCTCCCACACGGTTGAGACACACGGCCGTGTCTCTGCCCGTGTGTTTTCTACTGAGCATACTGACTTGCAACCCTAGCATGCATGGGGACACACAGCCTCTTCACACGCCCATGGGGCTGACCGTGTGTCACACACGGCCTAGACACACGCCCGTGTGTCTACCCGTGTGGACAATTGTAAGGCTATCTACCAAGCCATTTGTCACCCTACAAAGCAACCACACTTATACCAAATCAATTCAACATATATCATGACCATAAGGCACTTCTAAGAACTCAAAATCAAAACATCCACACAAGCATGCATTTCATGAATTTCATCATCATTGAATATATGAACTTGTCAAGTATTGGCCAATTTCCAATTACCATTTACAAAATGAATTGAACAACATTAATAGCCAACACTTTGGCTAACAAATATGACATAACAAAATGACCAAGTCCTATACATGCCATACTCAAAATGAATCTAACTTTGCTATACCAAGGAGAAGTCAATAGTGTGATTTCGAACTCCGACGTCCCACGATCCCTGAGTTAGCTTGGCAATACTACAAGGAAAAGGAAAATGAGAGGGGTAAGCATAAAGCTTAGTAAGTTTGCATGAAATAAATAACAACAAAAAGACTCATAATGTCATCCATTAATTTTGTTGAAGAAAGACACAAAGTCTTAAGCACACTGCCATAACTTACTCATGCTTACTCATACCAATTACATATCATGCCACATCTCGTAAACCATTCTCGTGAATTACTCACATATACCTGTATCACTTCATCACATAGTTTGAACACTAATTTCATCTCAATTATAAGCTTAACTATTTATCCCATTGAATCACTTGGGATACTCAAAGAGATATGATCGTCATCATTCACATGAATACGACGCCAATGCCACATCCCAGATGTGGTCCTCCATGGGGTCACCTCTAGATGCCGATGCCATATCCCCGATACGGTCTTATACGGGAATTCATCTCAATTGTCGATGCCATATCCCAGATATGGTCTTATACGATCTTCCTATTTGATGCCGATGCCATATCCCAGATATGGTCTTATACGGGATCTCAATTTGGTGTTGAGGTCGTGTCCCAGACATGGTCTTATACGGGACCTTACTCATCTCAAGTCTTGATGATATTATTCTCTCATTTACTAAAGTCCAATCGGGACTTCAACATCACAATTCTCATCATTTTCTCATTCAACATCATTACTCAATTTCATAGAAATGTTATACATCTTCACAAATATCAAACAATTTAAAACATACTAGCATGATGTTGAACTTATTACACACAAACTTACCTCGATTTCAAAATAGGCCAAATTGTCGATCTAGTCCGATACCTTGCCTTTTCCTCGGTCAAGGTTAATTCCTTGTTCTTCTTGATCTATAATAACAATTTAGCTCATTTAATTATCACATTAATCAATACATTTCAATAATCAAACTTTGGCAAAATTACCATTTTACCCCTAGGCTCGTAAATCAATTCTAATCAAACTTCTTTCTTTAACGAGCCTATGTGAACATTTATTTCTCTTATGGAAACCCTCAATACTCATTATTACACACATTTAACACCTATTTTACAACCTTTTCAAAAAGGTCCTTTTTGGTGTTTTCATGGTAACACCCTTCACAAAAGTTGTTTATCTAACAACTAAGACTCATTTTCTTCCATAAAAATGCAGCAAAAAACATAAATTCTCACATGGCAAGACCCTAAGCTTTCAACCATTTTGCAAAATAGTCCCCTGTTTAGCTAGCTTAAGCTTTAGGGGTTCCAAAAGTACAAATATTATCAAGAAAAATCACTAGAATCACTTACTTGTGAGGAGAAAAGCTTGCTAAAATTTTGAGCTCTCAAACCCCTATTTTTGCTGCTGATTTTCGGTAAAGAAGAAGAGAAGAAAAGATGATATTTTTCTTTTCTTTATTCTTCTCTTAATTTATTCATTAATCACCTAAAACCACCAAAACATTGACTAAATTAATCCTCTTGTCCCCCCTATGGCCGACTATGACCTTTAGAAAGGCCTAATTTAATTTTAAGGGCCTCCAATTAAAATTTTATAGCTAATTGGTACCTCTAGCTTGTAAACTAAGACTTTCGCACTTTATGCGATTTAGTCCTTTTTCGCAATTAAGCATGCAATCGCTAAAATTAAGGCACCAAAATTTTCATGCACCTATATAATCATGCTATAACATATAAAATAATACTAAAATAATTTTCTCTGACCTCAGATTAGTGGTCCTGAATTCCGATTAGCCCCTAAATCGGGCTGTTACAGAAAAAGAAACAGAGAATAGAACGAAACAGGGGAAAAAGAAAGAAAGAAAAAGAGAAAGAAAGAAGGAGAAAAGCTAGGGTTTCAAGGGTTCAAAGCTCAATTGGTTAGTCAATTTAGTCCATTTTCTTATAATTTTTATGTTTTAGAAATCCTAGTATTAAATACTACTTAACCTATGCTAAAATTTTAGAAATTATTGGATTTTTAGATGTTGTCTATGTTGAATAATTTGAGTATTAGGGATTGAATTGATAGATTTTTAAGTTAGACTTGAGAAAGGGATTGAATTGTGGAATAAATTATAAGTTTTGAGTAATAGGGACTAAATTGTGAAAATTTCAAAATTTAGGGATTTATGTGAAAATAGAGAGTTGAATTTAGTCTAAAGTGGAATTTGCATGAAAATAAAGAACTAAATGTGAAGAATAAAAGTTAGTCTCGGTTTAGGGACTAAATTGAAATTTAGGCAATATTTGAGTAAAAATTGAAATATTAAATATGAAATTGAATTGTGTTGTATTGATGAATTTTAATTGTTTTAATTTCGTAGTTAACGTCGTGCCGGAATCATCGACTAAAAAGGGAAAAGATAAAGTCGACGTCAAATAGCTCAGAATTTTCGGTTTGTATTTCTATAATCTGAAACTAGTTATTAATTATTGTAATTTTTATTTAATGTATATGGTAAGTGTTGAGGTGAGTAATTGATATTTTGATAATTGATTGAATGAATTGAATTAGTAGATATATATATATTGAATGGATTGATTTTTGAATTGAAATGAATATATGTGTAATTATGTGATTATATGAAAAATCAATATTGAATATTAATTATATCTGAAATGTGAAATTAAACCCTATTAATTGTACCGGGTTGAGTCGGATATAGATGGCATGCCATAGGATTGGAAGAGTTCAGGGATTCTTCGACCTCGAGTCGATGAGACACTGGGTGTCAATTTATTACTTCGGATTAATTCGATGAGGCACTGGGTGCCAATTTACTTCGGTTTAGCCGATGAGACACTGGGTATCAAATTATTACTTCAAATTATCCGATGAGGCACTGGGTGCCAAACTGGTGTGTTTTGGTTGGATCTGTGTATCCGTCTGAGTTCGAGTCGTGTTAATAGGGGTAAACATATAATAAAGTTTTATAATTGATATTTAAATGGAATGGTATAAGAAATGAAATTGATATAGTGAATTGAAAATAGAATGTGAAATATGTTGTAAATACATGGAATACATGAGTTAAATACTCATGAATTTAATATGGAATGGATAGTGCCATTTGTTTAAATGATATGTGAACAATGGAAAGCTATTATATAGCAAGTGATGAAAATTGAGTATGGTATATAATGATGTATTCATGAATTGAGTATTGCATGACTAATGCCATTGTACGAATAAATATAGTTTGATATGTGAATAACCATTTATATAGTAATTGTGCGAATAGGATATTGTTTAATAATAAAAATGATAGTCATGATACTAGACATTAATATGTCCTTATAATTTAATTGTGCTTATTATATTATCATGTCTTTAAATATTCGGATTATAGAAATACCACTGAGTTTTACTCAGCATACGGTTTTGTTTTCCGTGCGCAGATTAGGTACAGTGATTTTGAAAAGTTGTAATTGAGGTTGTGAGCATCCATCTCACCACATCTCCAAGTGCCAAGAGGGTATGTTTCAAAATTTTGAATAGAATGGCATGTACTTAGGAAGATCAAGTGTGTTCCAAGTAGTAGGGACAAAAATATAATTTATGAAAACTTAATTTTTTTTTAAATGTTCAAATATATTAGTGATTAGCCAAAATCACTTTGGCACCAAATGTAATATTCTTATATCAAGTTTCTTGGATCGAATCGGGTATAGGGATGTTACATGGGGAGACTTTGAGAGAGAAAAAAGGGTTTTCAGTCTTTTTTTTTTAAAAAAACTGAAGGGAGAAATGTTTTTTCTTTGAAATTTTTTTAGATTAAATAGATGGTACTAAACAACACCATTTTGGGCCAATTTTCAGACGTCAAAACAACGTCGTTTAGACTTAAACCCGAGATCCGACCCAAAAGTGGGTAAGATCCGCGTGTTTTCGTGATAATGGAGTTAATTGTGGTCCCGGTCCTTCTGCCTTTTATTTATTTTTCAATCCAGTCTTGTCCTTATATATATTTAAATTTTTTACCATATAATTTTAGTTTTGTTTCAATTTGGTCCCCTGGAACGGTGCGTTGAGGTAGTTCGGGATATTTTTCCCATTTAATCCTTATGTCTTTTCGCGCTCTTATTTTGATCCTTTTTTTTTGTTTTGTTAGTTTATTTTTTATTATTTACAATTTATACCCTTAAATTTCATTTAAATTTCAATTTAGTCCCTTTTAATTACTAACAATGACGTCAGATATGACATGGGTGTATTTGTTGGGATAATTTCACTCGTAGTCCCTGTATTTTATATTTCATTTTTAATTTAATCCTTCATTTTGGGATTCTTCATAATTTAATCTTTAAATTTCGTCATAATTTTAATTTAGTCCTTTATTCATTTAACTTCAACTTTTTACAATAAATTTTATTTATTCATTTATTTTTATTTTCTTTTTTAAAAATAATAATAATAATAATAAGATTGTTACATTTTTTATTTGTACATCTTTGCTCATTTATTATTATTGTTATCATATTATTTTTATCTTATTTTTTACTGTTTTGTCATTTCTTTTATTATTTTCACATTATTTATGTTTACATGCGTCATTAAGCATCTAATATTTTTTTATTTTTTACTTTAAGTTACTTTATTTATTTTATTATTAATGCCATGAATTAATATTCTTATTATTGTTATAATTCTATTGATTTTATTACAATACTCATTTATTTATTATTATTTTAGTATTCTACTCACATAGCCACTTCACATTATTTCATTATCATTGTATCATACACTATATTTAAACATATTTGTCCGTTTTTCATACGATGCCCGAATAAACTAAATACATACCATTTTAAGTGTTACATTAATTTTTACTCGATGCATAAAAAGAAATTTTTTAAAATTAAGGAAATGTTCCACATTTGGGGATTCAAAAAATTGTGCCCTAACTTACGGGGTTCGACTTTCTCTTTGAACCTAGATAACCAAACATCCCTTTTAAAATTAAAATACATGAGATTTAATTAAATAATCGAATAATTAGCAAGCTTATTTTTGAGGATTCAAGATATCGTGTCCTAACTTACGGGACGTGACCTTTTTGTTTACCTCGAAATAAGAAGGCCTTTTACATCTGTTTTAATTCACTTAGGTGATTTTAATTAAAGTTATTGTTGTACCAAGTGGGATCATGTTTTTAAATTCTCTTCAAATTTTCAATTCCCGACACTAAGACATCAAGTAATCAACTAAGTTTTTGGGCGTCACGAGGGTGCTAATCTTTCCTCGTGCGTAACCGACTCCCGAACTCATTTTCTGTATTTCGTAGATCAAAAATCGTTGTTTTAGTAAATCAAACATTTTATTAAAACGATCAAATTACGAGGTGGTCCGATCACACCTCATAAAAAAACATTGGTGGCGACTCTCATTTTAGTTTTTTTAAAATAAAAAGTTGATTTAAAAAAAAAAGGTTTCGATACTATCAATTTATAACATTAAAATTAATCTATCATCATTCAAACATAATCACCAAGCAATTATCAAATAGCATATATTAAGAAAAACACTTTTTATGAAAAAAATCTAGGTACATATAAGCATGTGATGTGATAAGTAAATTTACTTAAATTTCTTATCTTCTACTCAAGTTTCAATAGCACGGCAAGCAATCCATAAAATTTGACATAAAATTAATTTTAATCAAAATCTATATTGAGATCAAATCTTTTACCATCATTAAAATATTGAAGTAAATTAAATTAAATTAAATCATCATAATAGATAAGTTTGATCTTTAATAGATAAGTATAATAAAACTAAGAGAATTATAGTAAGAAAAAGAGAGAAGAGTAGACACAAAAGTGAAACTATAAATCTACTTTTTCTTAGATTCAATAAGCTCGTACATTCCTTCTATTTATATGTTACAAATACATAATAAAGATAATTAAGGTACCCTATAAATTCTTTAAGGGTTACAAGAGTTACAAAAGAATGATTTTGAAGATTAAGAGTTATATGGACATCCATTTATCAATGGATTTATAACCAAAAAAAAAAGAGAAGATAAATGATGAATATAAAATATTTTTAATACAATCATTATATATATTAAATATAGGGTAAATTATTAAAATAGTCACTTTTGTTTCCCTCAGATTACGTTTTAGTAATTTATGTTTAAAATGTTACGTTTTAGTCACTTACGTTAACGTGTTCTAACATTTTAGTCACTGAATCATTAATTTCCGTTAACGGTGTAACGGTAAGCTGATGTGGCACGTTCAATCATCATTTCAAACAAAAATTTTAGGTTAAATTATACAATTGGTCCCCATATTTTTTCGTTTTGAGAAATTTTTTTTTCTAACTTTCTTCTTCTTCTTTTTTCTATTCTCTTCTGCTTCTCCCTATATTTTTCTCCCTTCTCCATCTCTTTTAACATTAAAAAAAAATTTAAATTGTTCAAAACGAAAAAAAAATATGGACCAATTGTATAATTTAACCTAAAATTTTAGTTTGAAATGATGATTTAACGCTTACCGTTACACCGTTAATGACAATTAATGCTTAGTGACTAAAATGTTACAACACAACATAAGTGATCAAAACGTAACAGTTCAAACATAAGTGACTAAAATGAAACTTAAGAGAAACAGAAGTGACTATTTTAGTAGTTTACCCTTAAATATATAATATTATAATTATCCAAAATTTAAAAAAAAATAAATTTAATGATTATATAAAATATAGTATTCTTTTAGGATATAAAATATAGTTAAATTTGTGTAAGCATGTTTGAGCTGAACCAATCCGAATCCAGAAAATAATAATATTCTCATATTTTCAGTCATTCCTTTTATAAACATTAAAAACAAAGGAAAATGGAATATTTGCTTAGATTAAACCTGGGATAAAGTAACGTGTTCAAAAGAAAATTATTTAATTTAGATTTAAATAATAATAATAATAATGTGTTGATAATAAAATTTAAAGCAAATTTATGAAATAAAAATTAAATATTAAAAGAAAAATACAAATATCCAGCACAAGACTAGAAAAAGAAACCAAAACTATATGCTTACCATTACCAAATACCAAGTCCAAGAGGTAATTATTTCACTAAATCTCAACTCCAAATATATGAATATATGTATATATATCACCCTGAATCCCTTGGCTTGATCGTTGCCTTCAAGGCATTCTTCATTACCACCGTGAACTCCAATTTCCCACTAAAATCCACCTTGCTATTTGCTGGATATGCACTCCATTCAAATTCCTGAACCATCCTCGCTAACATCAGGTGAACATGCACCGTCGCCATCCCTAATCCAGGGCAAATCCTCCTCCCTACCCCAAACGGCATCATCTTCACCCCTTTTACCCCCATTATATCACCATCCTCTTTCCCTAAGTAGAATCTATCCGGGTCGAACTTTTCTGGGTCGGACCATATTTTTGGATCGTCTCCGATTCCCGGCAGGTAAATCTCCAGGTTCGCATCCGTCGGGATGTCGTATCCCCCCAATGTTGCTGCCTCCTCAGTAGCTGCGTGTGTGAGCGAAAAGTACGTCGGTGGGTGCCTACGTAAGAGCTCTTTCACTACTGCTTGCAAGTACTTGAGCTTTTCGATATCTGTTTCGTCTACTTTTCGATCCCCGACCGTGGATTTGATTTCGTCCAACAGTTTGGATTGGATGCTTGGGTTTTCAATTAGCTGTGCGATGCCCCATTCGAGTGCGGTTGCGGTGGTATCGGTGCCGCCGTTGAGGAACTCAGAGCAGAGTGTGACCAGCTCGGAATTGGACGGTGCTGATTTTCTTCCTTCAACTTTGAGATCAAAAAGGGTGTCGAGGTATGAAAACGACATGGCGTATCGATCCGATCCTGGGTTTAAAAGAGCTTCTCGACGCTTTTCGATGAACGGGACAATGTAATCTATTTGATGTTTACGAACTTGGAGCGCTTGCTTGCGTTGTTTGGAGAAAAAAGGGCTTAAAATGGGGAGATAATCGTCGATTCTTGGATCAAGTGTGATCAAAACAGTTTTCATTACTTCATCCATTTTCTCCACTGTTTCTTCATCCATTTCAACCCCAAAACACATGGCTAAGAGTATACAAAAAACGGCGAAACGAGCGTTTTTCAGCACCGAGACAACACCGTCATTGGCGGCGGCTTCGGCTTTGAGACGGTCGATGAGTTTATCCATTGCATGCTCTCTAGCAGTACGAAACTCTTTAAGCCTAGTCGAACTCAACATGTTTTGAACCATGTTTCGCCTCAGAGACCTCCACACGGGACCGTAAACGGCGGCGTTTACGGTGAACTTGTTGCAGCTAAAGATATTCCGGGTGGGGTTTTCCCTCGGCCGGCTAGCGAAAACAACACCTTTTTCGATAAACGCTTCATGGCAGAGTTTGGCGTCGCTAAGTATAATCATGGTTCGAGTCCCCATCTTGAGAGTGAAAATGGGTCCATATTGATGACGAAGATCATCAACGTATTCAAAGAATGGTTTCCCAGAGCGAGCAACCTGGAAAAGATTACCAACAACAGGCCAACCAGGAGGCCCTGGAGGGAGATTGAAGCGTCGTTTGGCTTTTGATTTGCATGAAAAAAACAAAATCAAGCATGAAATGAAGAAAGCGAGGACATGGTAAAATGAAACAGCCATATCTGTGATAGAAAAAAAATTTAGCAGATAGATGATTATTTAGGGAAGTGGCGGTATAAAAATAAGCAGTGCATGAAATTACAGGTGGGCTGCCATTAAAGCTGATAAGGGAAGGTTTCTACTTTTTACTGCTGGGTGTTAAATGCCGAAAAACAAACCCATGGGCTACGAAGAAACCAGCTAAAAAGCAAAAGGAGTATAGATAAAGGGTATTTGTGAAAACGAATTAATTGCATGCAACTACTCAGTCTCATGGAATCTAATATGAAGATTGGAAATGCAGAGGTGTTGGATGTCTACACCTGTTTGACTTCATTTATGTCTACTCCTCGGTACTTAAACCGTGAGCCCACGGGCTATTTTTGTTTTTCCCTTTGAACTGTCACTCTCAGCTGTTTCTATGGTGCAGTATTCAACCAGCTCTTTAAAACCTCACCTTCCTAGAACCAGTTTTACAATATTCTATCATTTAATGAGCCAATTCATAAAAAGAGTGAATATGTTGAAATTTAAATGAATATAAATGGGTTTATGTAAGAATATAAATAAACTAACAAGATTAAACAAGTCTTAAAATCCTATTTAAGCCAACATCTCTTAAAATTGATCTAAATTGATCTCGATTGTGAGCGGCTTTGTTGGTGATATGAGATAATAGGGCATCCCATAACTTCTCAAACCCGGCTTAAATGTTAGGGCCGAATATTGAAAGTTATATTAGCCAATGAAACAATCAAGTAAAAGCGTCCGGTTTGAATATCGCTATCTTAATATATATTCGGAAAACCTAGCACGATTCCATTAGGTTTGTAAAAAAACATTAGTTTGTTAGGTCATTTATAATTTAAGTTCAATTTATTATAAGGTTGAAAAAAACTTACTTGGTTCTGTCAACAAACCACTTAAAACCTCGTTTTACCGTTACACAACGAAAAAAGTGTTGCATTTGATTTTTGTATAAAAATCCATGTTTTAAATCGTATTTGGCTGGTTATTAAATTTGTTCAGTTTGCATTCAAATATCTCATGCATGCAAAATCCCAAATAAAAACACTCATACCACAATTCATGCTTAATAAAATTTACAGTCCCAAAATAAATGAAGTAAAATTTAATAATACTTAATTATGAGAAAATTCAAGACGAGACCTCTGTATGTCGAGTCCGAGCCTAATCCTGAGGGTTATTTGTAAAGAGTAAACTAGAGGGTGAGCTTAAAAAGCTCAATGTGGATCCAAGCAAAAATAAGCAAACATTCAGTCAATGAAACATTCAATTACTATAATAGTTCATACAATTTATCATGACATATCAAACTTATGTATATGGCATGCTCAATGATACAGTGCAATAGTCCTATCCATCCATCTGTTACATACCACAAGTTCCCTAGAACCCATTATCCAAACACCAAAACAAAAAGAGTTGAAGTTCGATGTGATTAAACCAACAGTAACAATATGCAGTTAAAACTGCCAATAATATGCAGACAAGCTGTCAGTAAGTTGCGATAAGTCACCAGTACTCCACAATACTCTGGGGTGCAGATATTCTACTAAACAACAATTTTGCGGATAAATTGCCAGTACTCCACGGAACTTCTCTGTCACCCAATCAATACTCAAGCCCATGCAATGCCATATGACCAATCAATAACATAGCATATCATGCTGATCAAGGACGGTATCAATAACAGTGACATGCTTAACATGCTTTTAGTTTACCCATTTCAGTGGCATGTTTTACATGTATCCAATAAACACAATGATATACAGTGGCATGCTTAATCATGCATTCAATAATCAATATCATGTTATACCATACAGAAAACATACAATCAGTGGTTTCTTTACATATTTGCTTAATCACAATAGAGTACGTAGACAATCAGCCATAACCATTTGTGCTTATCTTAGTCGGCAACTTCTAATCCAACTCATGACCATTCGATCATGCACAAATCAACATGTATAATTGATTAACATGCACATAACATTATTTTCAATAAACAATAAAACACCCAAAGGTAATACCCACACCTGATTACGCTAATCCGAACACTATCGCCTTTTCGCAACTCTTATGCTTTAGATTTAACTAGTTCCAACTCAGATTTGTACTCAACAGAGATCGAATGTTAAAAAAAATAGCCCCTTAACATCTATATAGGGTTCGGCCAAAGCAATGCTGCTAACCGAAAATTTCAGATTTGAAGTTGAAAATTAACACTTACTCTATTTGGCTTACGACGGAGTTGCAAACAGATTTCTCAATGTTATGGTTGATCCGTAAGGTTTGGATCTAGATCTTGAATCAATCAAACATAAAAATGAAAGAACTTGAGAGATTTGATCATGCCATGAATCATTCAACCATTACAGAATATGAAAATAAGAGAAAAACACTTAGATCTGTTAGGAATAAAATAAAAATTCTGCACTTACACTATTTGCTTGGATCTGTGACGACAGAAAAACAAAGAGCAGAAGAAGTGAAACAAAGGGGAGGCGACAATGACAAAAAAAAAAAACAGCTGCAAAAATTGGGCTATAGGGGAAGAATATGAGATGAGCAAAAAATAAAATAGGAAACAAGAGGAGTTGATGATCAATGAGGCGGCACAATAGTAGAGTTTTGGGGTATTATGGGCGGTATAGAGGGGAAGAAAAGAGAGAAAATTGAGAGAAACAGAGAGGAAGAAGGGAGGGGGACAACAATGGGAAAAACAAAATGAGAAAAGAAGAGGCTGAATAGAAAATTTTAACATTTATACTAGAGAGGAATCAAACTTGAGTCTCAAGGATAACTTAACTATCAAGCAAATAACTCAATCTTTGTTATAACTTTACAACATTATTAATTAGAAATTCAGGATGTGACACATCCAATCTGGTTAAAGTTGAGCTTTCATTCCCATCATCACATAATGTTTTAGGTATAGTTTATAAGTCAAATTAATTATTAATCTTTTGAATTAATGTGTCAAAAGTTAACAAAAAATGTAATCTAAATGTAACAATTCGATGAAGTTAGTGATTATTATGTAATTTTAGAAAGTTAAGTGATTAAATAGTATTTTTAAACAAAGTTTAGGGATTGTTGGTATAGTTTACCCTAAATATTATTGTAGTTTCATTTTTTATTACAATATTGTAAAAATTTTATTTCTTAAAAATATGTATCAAGAACCAATAAATGGTTGGAAGAAATGGCAATGGATTTTTTTTCAAGCATTTAGACTAAATTTGAATCTTTAAGTCATTATTGTTAAGAGAGCTTTACCTTAATACCATCCAGGCCCTAAAAAGAATACAAAATGGACACGGACTAAGGAATATTTAGGTATTTCAATTCTCAAACTCTAGTGAATATAAAAGATTTAAGCATTTATGTATTACATCATTTACAATACTACATTATGCAAAATGGACATAAGTTAAAGAATAACCAACATCTTAAGACTATACTATGGAAATACTAGAAAGTATGGAGCACTAAGCTCAATGAATACAAACATAACATGGAATACACAAAATCTGAAAACTATAATAGTTTCTTCCCAGAATTCATCATATAGAAAAAGAAAAAACCAACATCCTTGAATTACATATCCTAAGAAAATTAAATGAGTATTTTGTGTACGAAAGAGATAACCAACATCCTAGAATTGATACACTAGATTTTGACACTCAATAAGCAATAAACATGAATACCATTAAAATGAAAAATAATATGGAAAATATTGTGATAGCTTTCAAGGCTAAATAGGTTGGGGCTATGTTACATACTGATTGGTCGAAGCATATTGCAAGAATTGCAAGCAGTATTTGAGGTGCAGTCTATACCTGATTATGGGTCGGGAAAAAATGGGCAAAAACATAGGCCCAAAAATAGGCTTAAACAAAAAATAAGACCCGTTTTCTAAACAGGTCAGGTCTTAGGTAGGAATTTTTTACTCGGGCCCAACCTGACCCGAATCAGCCTAGACTTTGTTGTTGTTTTGCTATTATTTCGCTATTATATTGCTAGTATTTTATTGTTATTATTTGGATATTATATAACTCTTGTTTTATTGTTAAATTTGCTACTATTTTAGAGGCATTTCCTTTCTAAGTTGCAAATATCTTAGTGTCATTTAAGCATAAAGACTTTTTTAAATGAATTTTGAATTAGTTGGGAAACATTTATTTTAATGTTTTTAGTGTATTTGATGTTTTATATTTTTTAAATTTATTTTTATATAAAAAAAAAATTAATACAAACGAGTCGAGTTGGACTCGAGTTTAGCATTTTTAATTTGGACCAAGCTTGGGTAGAATTTTAGGCCTATTTTTTGGGTTGGATCAGGCTCGAAGCCTAAAAAGCAACCTAAAATTTTACATTAGCCCGACCCGGCCCATGATAAAGTCTAGTGCAGTCTTGAAACCATAGGGAAAAGATTTTAAGCAGAGCTAGTGTTAGGAAAAATACTACAAGGTATTAGGAAATGAAAGCATTGTTGCAGCATAGCTGGTAATTCAGCAGAGTGACAGTTGAAGTAATTGCAACTGGTAGCAGTTAGGTAATTATGTTATAGTCAGTTGTTAGTTAAGGTAGTTAATCAAGGTCAGTTTATTCAATGTAATCAGCTAGTATTCAGCTGAGTTAGTTAGGAGTTGTTAGACTAATTCTTGTTGATTATTAAAGTCAGTTTAATAAAACAAGTAGACTCATTTATGTTATTCTCTTTTTGTTATTATTTTTCCTTTATGTTTCTTGTTGTTCATTGGTAGACTTCAACATGGTATTTGAGCCAAGGTTTTTCTTGGTGTGCCAGTTATTTTCGGTGTAAAGGTTTTGTTTTGCTTCTTTTTGGCACCTGAAGTTATCTTAGGGAACGAGGGCAGTCAACACCACTCTTCCAATGCTGATGAACAGATGAATTGTCCTCATTTAGAGCCTAGATCAATCTCTTTTGTAGCTAGTAAGAAGTGTAACACCCCAAACTCGGCCTAGACGTTATGGCCGAATCTGGCGATGTCACATAATAGTGCTTTAGAAATCGCAATGTCGTTAAGACCATTTCCCCATTTGTACCACTTTTCATTATCTCATGCTAACTTCAAAAACGTGTCATTTGTTTTCAATCATTATCCATTTTCAAAATGTTATACTTTGCGGAAGCTTTTAAAATAGTTTGCGAATTTGTGTGTATTTTGATAAAATGTTTGTTTGTATTGAAAAACCATAAATGTTGCAAGTTCCAAATTTAAACAAAATACGTAATGGCCATAATTACATAAAAATTTCCCAAATAAAAATTAAAACCATGATAAGTATAAACCATAAATCTATCGTGAGGCAGTAGCAATGGTCACTGTTGAGTCCTCCGCTGCACCGATCCGTCTAACGCTGGGGATTACCTGGACAGATTAAATAGAAAAGGCTGAGTTTCGCAACTCAGTGTGTAATCCCCACAGATATCAAACATACAGAGTAATCACCAGAAATCAAAGACTGGGCCGGAGCCCATTACAGACACAGTTTGGGCCTTAGCCCACTCGGATGCAAAATCATATATATATAATAGGGCCTTAGCCCAATCATATACAGAGTCAGAAATATATTAGGGCCTCAGCCCAATCAGATACAGAATGCAGATCAGAATATTAGAATCCTACCCACCAGCCTCTACACACCATTTCCGTCCAGCCCTGCACACCATGTGGGGATATAATCAACCCACCCATCCCTACACACCATATTGTACCGAAATGCAGCACATAAACAGAATAATGCAGCTGAGCTACCAGATAACAGGCTTAAAGCCTTTCAGACACTTCCTTCGAAATATCATCAACCCTCCCCGATACAATGCAACATACCAAATATGACATGCAACATGCAAATAATCGATCATACATTGATTCAAGACAGATATCATGCTCAATGGACACCATATAATCGATCACATAAATAGGGGTCTAAATAACGCTTACCGACCCTACAGTAGGTCCACAGTCGACTTGGGCGACCCGTGCAACCTTACAGATCATTTCAGAAAAATGGGCTCACACGCCCATGTGGCCTACCTGTGTGGGCCCACACGCCTGTGTGGCCCACACAGCCCAAATTGGCCCTGGCCATATGGATCACACGGCCTTGCCCAAAATTCCATACGCCCGTGTGGCCCACACGGCCCAATAGGTTAAGCCCGTTTGTCGCACACGGCCTTGCCCGGCCATCACACGGCCGTGTCACTTGCGCATGGCCTAGCTCGTCGATCACACGATCGTGTTGTGGCTCACAGCCTTACACAGGGCCTACCACACGGCCTACCACACGGCCGTGTGGCGTCAACATAATTATTTTTCGGCTTTCGTCGATTCTTGTTTCCTGTGTTTCCGGGTACACACCTGAATTCAATCTGCTGCAAAAACCCTCTCGAGCACTCCTAGGCCTAAAATCGAGACATCCCTCATCAGTTTAACAGATTTATTAGCGAATTTGGATAACGACATCGAGCAGAGACTCGACTTACCGCTGACAAAGTTCCTTCGTAAATATCGCTAACACCCACGATACGAAAATCACTGCTCAGAACTTCACCTAACGCCTTCAATAGCAGAAGAACACGTTACTACACAGATTAATAAAGTTCAACGCTGGAGATTACGAAGGAAACTTACCGAACCAGCGCCTAAATTTTGTACCAGAAACCGTTGAAAAGAAAGAAAGAAAAACGAGATGGAGAGAACGATGTAGTAGCAAAATTTCAATAGAGGAACGGAAAAAGAAGAGCAAATTTTGGCAAATGGGGGAAAAGTATGGGGCTGACATCAGAAACAACACAAGAGAGAGGGAAAGCCGAAATTTGCTCAGGAAACAATCAGGAAAGAAAAATTCCCATGACTCCCACTAACCACAACTCCTAGATTTTCTTTCCACAAAACCCACTACTCAGTATTCCAGTCAAACTCAAACTCTAGCCGAATATAGCAGCAAAAAAACTAATCCCTGCCAACATAGAGAATTGAACACAGGACCCTCAGCAAACTAACACTCCACTTAACCATCAGACCAGCAGGCCCATTCTGTTATGTTCTACAAACAATCAAATATAAGCCTATCGAATCCAGTTAAGGCTTTACTCATAAAAATGCCAAAATTTACCCAAGGTAAGGCTTAAACTTGGGACCTCTCACACACACCCAGAACACTTAACCACTGAAGCAGATAGACATTGTGTCATAAATACACGGAAGCAAATATACAAATTTTGGGGCGTTACAAGAAGATTCAACAGTTTCTAAAGCATGAAACCGTCAAACTAGGTGAGAACAATTTTCTCTTGTGGAAGCACCAAGTTATGCTAATTTTTGAAGGTAATGAATTGCAAGGTTTTGTCTTTGGCACTGTTAGTGTTCCTTATTAGTTTGTAGTTGATTAGGATGGAAAGCTTGTTGATAATCCTGAGTTATTGTTGTATAGGCAGCAGGATAAGTTGTTGGCATCTTAGTTGTTGTCCACTGTCTGTGATGAAATCTTGATGTATCTCACCAATGTTCACACTAGTTTTGATGTTTGGGAAGCTATTGAAAGAAAGTTTGCAACTAAGTCTAGTGTCAAAATATCTAATTTGAGGCATGCTTTGTATTCTCAAAAGAAAGGTCAGATGTAACACCCTACATTTGTCCCAATCGTCGGGTTTGAGCTACAGTGTCACAAATGTTGCCGAAGTAACTATGAATAATTTTCAACTAACGTATACAATTAATGTGACTAAAATCAAACAAATATACATTCCTTCAACATACTTAACTAAAAGAAGTTTCGTTTTTATATGCAACAAATAACATACAACCAATCAACCATATATTTATATATATTAGTACTAGAATATAAAGATCAAAGTCTAATTGTAATGTTATTTAATATCGTGGAACCTAACTTACTAAGTACATGCCAATTATAATTAAAGGTGGAACAACCAGCATTTCTGAGATCGGAATTGTGAATGGGATGCTAAGGTCGATGCTCAGAAAATCACCTAGTAAACCTAACCTGCGCACAGATAAAACAAACCACACGCTGAGAAAAGTACTCAGTGGTATTTCCAAACTTAAGCATGTAATATTAGTTTAACCAATACTGTCCTGAGTAAAAAGGATATATCTACATATATATATATATCTACCGCATACTAATACTCGAAGTTACTACGCTATACATATTCAACTTGAACATTCTAAGCGCCCAAGACTAATAACAATTCTTCCCCACTTCAATGTGAATTATATACGCATATCATTATACATATAATAGTAACATTCAATCATACGCTCATTTTTTTCTTTGACTACACGTCACTAGCACCCGGTAAAACTTAATAAGTATACCTTCACCTTCGTACGCACCTGGGCTATCTCGGACAATAATTAAAGTGTCAGATGTATTTACTTAATACCCTTATCAAACGCACATGGATTTGTTGTAGGCTTGGGCAGCAATTCAATACAATTTCCACATGAAACAACTTAAATCACTTACTTATAACAACATCAAGCTCATCATTAGCAACATACAAATTACATTTCTAAAATAACATTTTATTCAACAATTAAAAACTCAATTCATGCATTAACGTCAACCTCTTCTATATCATTCCCAAAATTATACATTTTAATCATGACACCATAACAAAATAAATTGAAGACATACTCTCCTCTCAAATCAACGCTTGAAGATATCAAAATTTCATTATTAATGCAGTTCAATTTACAACATTTAACCCACTTCAGGTTATTTTTTAAGACAACAAAATTAATTACATTCTATTCTAATTAACAACAGCAAGACAACATAATTATAGTCATTAAATTCTTTTAATTTCAGATTAAGACATCATAATCTTCAGCATTTAAATTAGCACAATATACACTATTATTTGGATAGCATTAGTTAACTATGCTAACTCCCAACTTCAATACTTTAATGCCATTTTAATGAAAGATTAATTTGTTATTTTTAACTTAATCTTTGGACAGCCACATCCCAAATATCTCAACTCATAACAATAAACCAAATTTGTACAACATAAAAATGAACATTTAAAACCATTAAGACACCAATTCAGACAACAACCAAGCATGTAATTCGATTAACAATTAAACACATTAATTTGGTTGTTTCCTAGTGATGCACTTTCGAGCAACAACTTACTATTGATTCTTAGACAATAATTAAACATGCAAATTTCGAACCACACTTTCATACATTTATTAGAACCATCCCATTGCCTAATTTTCAGTGGTGTAAGAAACGGTGATTTGAGATCACTAAATCTGACAAGTAAGATTGAACAAGATAGTAATTTAATATTTATGAGTCAAGTAAGAATTTAGAAGAATTTGTGAATTGGTGAATTTGGTGAATTAAAAGAATTTATTAGGTCAAATAGGTCAAAAAACGAGGTATCGAGACCTCGAATTTCAAAATCGAGCTATAAATATTTATGGAGTGCCATTAAGTTAGTATTAAAGTTTGGCTGAGAAATTTAAACGTTTGGGGTAGTCAATTAAAAAAAAGGACTAAATTGTAACAAATGTAAAATTTGCTAGAAGGATTAAATAGCTCAAGTGTTAAAAGAAAGAGGATTTAAAGGGAAATTAAGCCTAAAAGTGAATATGTTGAACGGAAAGGGAAATAAAATCATCAGAAAAATAAGGGAAATAATGGCAAAATTGGAAATTTTACAATTTTAACATATAAAATAAGGACAAAATTGAAAAATCTAGAGATCTCTTCATATTTTCTCAGAAAAAATGCCATAGGAGGTCTGGAGAAAGCTGGTTTTTCATATTTTTACATCATGTAAGTTTATTTCTTGCTTTTTCTTGATAATTTTTATGTTTTTATGACTTTTACAATTAGGTCCACTTATAGAATTCATTAGTTTTTGATTTGGTGGGTGAAATTGGAAGTTAACCTGGCTGAGTAAGGGAAGTTTATGATGAATTATTATGAAATTTTAATTCTAATTTCATATTAAGGTGGTTTTATTAAGTGATTTTGATAGAAAATGGTATTTAGGACCTAATTGTGAAAAAGTTGTGAATTAGAGGTTGGTGTTGAAATTAAGAATATAAAAGGTTTTGAAATAGTTAATAATGATAAAATAAAGTGTTAATTGAGAAAAATTAGTTCAATTGATTGGTGAATTGAGCAGGGACTAAATTGTAAAAACTATAAATTTTGGGGTAAAAGTGAAATTTCAAAAATTAAAGAGCATAAATTATGAAGTGAAATAGAAATGAAATAAATGCTAATGAGTGAAAATATTTTATATTATAGATCAAGAATCCAAAGAAGAACGAGGAAAAGAAAAAGTTGCGGAATAGTCCCTAAATTTCAATATCTTCTACAAATTAGCCGGGTAAGTTCATATGGTTGAATTTACATGTTTATTTGTGAATGATTGAATGATATAATTTGTTATTAAATATGAATTTGTTGTGGGATTGTGAAAATTATGATAAAATAAAAGAATAAAGGTGGTAATTCAAATTAGGAAAAAACGCAGGATTGAGTACGTTCGTATCGTGACATGTGATGAATTGACGGATAATACCATGGTTGATCCATGGCAAAGTGTGAAACGTAGGTATGGTATCATCCATACTGAGTTGTGAAACGTAGGTATGGAATCATCCATACTGAGTTGTGAAACGTAGGTATGGTATTAACCATACTGAGTTAAGAAACGTAGGTATGGTATTTCCCATACCGAGTTGTGAAACGTAGGTATGGTATTTCCCATACCGAGTTGTGAAATGTAGGTATGATATTTCAATGAGGAAAACCATACTGAGTTGTGAAACATGGCACTGAGCAACGACGTACTCAAATTCGTAAGATGTTTCCTAATTTGATAATAAGCAATACAAGAGGAGTGAATCAAATGAAAGAGATTGAGTAGTTGTTAATGTTGAGCTCAACTATGTGAAGTATTATAACAGTGGTTGTGAATGGCAGGGAACTTTAGTAAATGTTTTGTTATTGTTTGGAAATATTATGTTTGGTAAGCATTACTTTTAAACCTATGAACTTACTAGGCTTCAATAAGCTTACTTGTGTGTGTTTGATATTTTTATGTAGATTGAATTTAAGGGAAGTTGGTAGATCGGATCATCACAACAAAGCTCACTATCCAAATCAATTCCGGTAGCTTTTGTTTTATGTTTAAAGATTTATATGGCATGTATAGAGTTTAAATGAAATGAAGTAAAGATGTTATAAACTAGTTAACAATATTTTGTACTAAAACAGTGTTTGGTTGGTAGCAATAGTTCAACTTTGAAAATTCACCATAAATTATGTAAATCAAATTAGAGGTTGAATAAGATATTAAATTAAGTCCTATTGAATATAGTTTCACATAGAAGAAACGTTGTAAGCAAAAGACTTTCATATTAGGAGATATTTGAATTTTTGTGAGACAAGGTCAGAGAGATTTCGAGCTCCCCTATTCTGAATTTGGAAAATTATTAAAATTTGTAAAAAAATAATTAAGGGTTATAATTTATATACTTAAAATCCATAATGAGTCTATTTTCAAAATAAATAAACAATCACATCACCTAAATTTTGTACTATGAGATAATTAATTTTTAGTAAAGAAAGGTCGAAACTGTCAAACAGCAGAACAGGGGTAACTTTGAAGAATAAACTGTACTTTTTGGCTAATCCATAAATTCTGGAAATTTTATGGCAGAAAGATATATGAGTCTAGTTTCAAATTATTTTTATGAATCTTAATTTAGAATTCTACAGCTAAAGATATAAATAATTTAGTGAATATGACTCGAGTGGACAGCTTTAATGTGTATATAAGTAAATAATGGAATTTATGTGTAATTATTCTGTAAACTTCGGTAACATCTTGTAACCCTGTTCCGGTGACGGATATGGGTTAGGGGTGTTACAAAAATGGTCAGCCTTGTTTATACATATTGGACAACATTATTATGTTCCAAGCAAACATCATTTCAAACAACCTTATTATGCACTAAATTTTCAGCCTTAAAATTTCCAATTTAATTTTATTACACACATCACATGATCAACATTAAACCTCATATGGACGTCCAAAATTGCACCAACAGACCGCATCCTTATGCCAATTCGGGTAGCCTCATTACTCCCACAAATTGGACAACATTTGACACCATACGGGCAGTACAAAAATTGCATCAAACAACCTCATTGTTCGCATAATATAGACAACATATCACAAGAAGAAATATGTAACACCCCAAACCCAGCCTAGACGTTATGGTCGAATATGGCGATGTCACATTGAAGTGTTTTTCGAAAACATAGTTTCATTGGAAAACCCGTTCTGAATTAAATCTTGTTTATGATCTTATCGGAAATTTTAGGGTATCTGTTCATTTAAAACTCAAGTTGTTTTTAGCAGAACGTTGATCATATTAGTTTGTTACTATACTTTAAAACAACGTTTGATGCGGAAGCTTTTATAGTATGTTACGAAAACGTGGTGTTTTGAAAAGCATTTATCTTTTGAGAAACCGCGTCCTACTACTCTTAGATGTGAATTAAAATAAGTAAAACCCCCAAATTAAAAGTTAAAATTTAAAGAGGCCTTATTACAAAACAAATACCCAAATCAAATTTATTGGAAATAAAACTCAAATATAAAAACAGGTGCGGTTGTGTGGCCACCTCCGAATCCCTCGCAGCACCGATCCGCCTAAGACTGGGGATTTCTTGCACAGATAAACAGAGGGGTGAGTTTACTAAAACTCAGTGTGTAATCCCATATAAGCAAAATGGCCAATTAGGCCGTAGGCAAGTACAGTCTGGGCCTAAGCCCAAATCAACAACAGTTCAGTTCAGTTGGGCCTTAACCTATAACGAAGATCGATGATCGGTGTGGGCCTTAGCCCATTCGATGTGATAGCAGATTCCTGTGCATGCAATCAGAAATCCTACCCAACCAGCCTCTACACTCCACTCCATCCAGCCCAACACTCCATGTGGGGATAAAATCAACCCACCCATCCCTACACTCCAAAAATTAGCACCGGTTGCGGCACTAAATAGTATTTGCAGCAGAGCTGCCAGTACAGTATACTTCCTCCAATCATAATAATCTCATCCCCATGCAACATATCACACATGTATGCAACATATAAATCGTGGTATGCTCATATACAGTCATACATATCATAAGGCATATAGGTGATAAACCATAATAGTAACATATTTTAATCCCACATTTAGCATGCTTTTGGATTATTTATCCCTTGAATTATGGAATTTGGTGCTCTTAATCCTTTAATTTCATGTTTTATACTCAAGAGAGTATAGGAGGATGAAAAGAACGAGAAACGGGCTTAAAACGGGCCAAATAGGCCAAAGAGAGAAATCGACACGGCCTGGGGTTTCACCACACGGCTGTGCCCCTTTAGCAAGCTCGAACACGGCCTAAAGTCGATTCACACGGGCGTGCCACATGGGCGTGTCCCTTCCGTGGAAAAGAAGAATTTTATTCGGATTAAGATACTTAGAGGCAAAGAAACACATTCCGAAGCCTATATAAACACCCTAAGTATGACCTAAAAAGGGGAGTCGACAGAAGCCTTCTGTCGGGGGCATCCAGCTAGGCTAAGGAGCCAAGCCGGAGAGGTCAGAATTGTGGGATTTACTCGAAGAAAGCCAGTTGATTCATCTCAAGAAGCGAAAATCATACTCAAGACGGAAGATCTTCTCTTCAATTCCTTCAGGGGGTTTTAGGGTTTTTCTTATGTTTTGTTTTATCTTTTCTTCTGAGATGTATATTTTAATAATTATGAACTAAACCCTCAGATACCTAAGGGGGATGAAACCTAAGACGGATCTTGTTATTGTTTTCTGAGCTATATGATAAATACTTGATTTGTTCTTAATTATGTGTTCTTAATTCTTGCTTTGATATTTCAGGATATTGATTCAAGTATTGATGTGCTTAGGCAGAAGAGGAATAGACCCTGCCTAAGAGTAGATCTAGCATAATTAAGCGGAGTTACTCGCGCGCCTAGAGATAGGGTGACGAAAATCTGCCGAATTAGGGTTAAACCTAATATGGGAGTCCAATGATCGAGTTAATGCAATTTTAGGGGTTTTAATTAGAAAGAGATTTCAATTAATCAACCTAGGGTTAGACGTTAGTAGCCTCGAGAGAGGTATTAATATACATTAGGGAATCCTACTACGATCAAGTCAAGTGAATAAATAAATGCGGTTAAGAGTTAGATAACAAGTGAAGTCTAGGTGGATTCTTCCTTGGGTATTGTCTTAATCAATTGGTTTTTCCCACAAGTATTTCCCCAATTCGTTCTCTTTGTCTTAGCGTCTTTAGCTTAGTAGTTAGTTAATTTTAGATTAAACAATAATTCACTTCAATTCTTTAGGCTAAATAATAAAAAGAAAGTCAGTATTAGTACTTTGGTTCCTTTGGGTTCGACAATCCGGTCTTGCCACTAAACTATACTATTGTTCAATAGGAGCACTTGCCTCAATCGTTGTCACAGTTAGTTTCTAGGCTAGATCATTCATTATATAAATTTAAAGACTCTGACATAACGATCAATAGGCATTTAATATCATAGGGGCATAATAGTTATTTTATCAGTTTAGGGGTCTAGGTACACTTACCGACCCATCAGTAGGTCCACAGTCGTCTCGGGCGACCCGTGCAACCTTAACAGTCAAACAGTGAAAATGGGCCCAATGCCCATAATGCGGGCCCGCCCGTGTGGCCCACATAGCCCAGAATTGGTCTCGGCCATGTAAACTACACAGCTTGGCCCAATATTCTCCATACGTTCGTGTGGTTTACCCGTGTGGGGCCCACAAGCCCGTTGGGCCCACACAGCCCATTTAGGCCCAACATGGCCCAAAAAGGCCTAAGACCATGAAATCGCTCATGGTGGCCTCAACAGTCAAACGCCCACGTTTTATACGTTTAGAGTACTACACGAGCGAACGCATGCTCGTGTAGCGCCAACGGTCATATTTTTCGGCTTTTGCCGATTTACGCTTTAAGCAGTGTTTACACACCTGTTTGCGAGAACGTGTGAATAACCCGCAAGCACCAAACCTGCCTTGATTGAACAAATGTGGCTTAGTCCTCTTAGATCACTGACGAAGGTTGATTACCACTCCTTGACGAATATCTGCGTTACAAGCGAATTTTATTAAACAGAGTTTTTTATACCCATGGCTTAAATCCCTATGTAATAACTACAGCACCACCGCACCCTAAAAGTAGGGGAAAGAGCATTCGGCCTTTACCCACAATGAAAGACAAAATAGTTACCTTTGATCGAGTGATGAAAGAAAGGTTTCGAATGCTTCAATACCACTTGCAACCCATTCACTCCTTGAGAAGTTCTAAAAACCGAAAGAAACACAAGAGTATTCGGCTTTGCCAGTGTAAGAGAGGAGGAGACTTGATACAAATTAAAAGAAAAAATAAGGAGTCGAGTGCTCTTACCGAATTTCAGAGAATAATCGCTAAACCGAAGACAAAATAGCGATGGAAATCCGCCTAGGTACCAACTAGAGAAATATGATAGGAGAAAACGGTTTACAGGAGAAAAGAGAAGAGGATTAATAGAGTATTCGGTCACAAAAAAAAAGATAAAGAGAAAGAAAATCTGTTAGCCAATGGATCGAATGAGAGGAAGAAGGTGTATTTGGCCAACAGTAGTTTCAATTGGGAAAAGAACGAAGAAAATGCAATTGAGAGAGGAAGTATTCGGCCAAAGGAATGTTTGTTAAAAAGAAAACAAACGAGGTGAAATAGAACCCCTACCACATTCGGCCTTCAAGCAACAGAGGAAAAGCAAAATACCAAGCAAAACCAAAATGAGGAGTATACCAAAAGAGGAGTATACCACTCTGGCCGAAATTCTTAAGTGCCCACAGTCCAATTTCGGCACAACACTCCCTCTCTTCTCACTTCCCTTGATTTTCTCCTAAAATTCCTCCTCAAATGTCTCCACCAGATCACACCTCCCCTCAACCACTCAATTTGAATTCTTCTCAACCACTTCAGTGTTTCAATCAAACTACAACACCCCCCACGGCACAGTAACAAAATAAATACTCCCTTGCCTCCACCAAGATTCGAACCTCAGTCCACTGGCATAGGTAACACGCCATTTACCCTCTAGACCAGTAGGCTTTTTATGTCTTGTTATACACACAATAATTTAAAAGCCTACTAACTATAGGCAAGGGTTTATTCTTTAAAAACAAAACTTTTTGCACAAACCCAGGCTTGAACCAAAGACTTCTCAGACACTCCCAACCACACCCAAATTACTTAACCACTGAAGCAGACATGTATTTATTTTACAAACATACAAAAATAAATACCTAGGTTTTGGGGCGTTACAACTCTACCCCCATAAAAGGAAATTTCGGCCTTGAAATTTACCTGATCAAAACAGATGAGGGTATTGTTGACGGATCGCCTCTTCGGGTTCCCACGTGGCCTCCTCTGAGCTGTGATTGCGCCAAAGTACCTTCACCAGTGGGATAGACTTCTTCCTCAAAACTTTCACATCTTGATCTAAAATATGAATCGGTTCTTTCTCAAAAGTCAAGTCCGGTCTAACATCAATCTCCTCAGTCGAAATCACGTGTGTGGGATCAGAGCGGTAACACCATAGCATAGAGATGTGGAACACATCATGAATCTGATTCAACTCTGGGGGTAACTCAAGTTGATAGGCAACCGGTCCCACACGCTTCAGTATGCGATAAGCCCTAATAAATCTAGGGCTCAACTTGCCCTTCCGTCCAAATCTCAGTACCTTCTTCCATGGTGAGACCTTAAGAAAAACGAAGTCCCCCACAGAATACTCAATCTCCTTGGGCTTCAAATCCGCATACGATTTCTTTCTGTCAGATGCCGCCTTCAATCGCTCCCGAATTAATCTAACTTTGTCCTCAGTATCAGAAATCAATTCAGGGCCCAGAACACGCTGCTCGCCCAACTCAATCCAACACGAAGGAGTACGACACCTACGTCTATAAAATGCCTCGTAAGGTGCCATCTGTATGCTAGACTGATAGCTATTATTATATGCAAACTCTGCCAATGGAAAATAGTCTTCCCAACAGCCTCGGAAATCCATTACACAACTCATTAACATATCCTCCAGTATTTGAATCACCCTCTCTGATTGACCATCTGTTTGAGGAAGAAATGCAGTACTAAAGTCCAATCTTGTACCCAAAGCCTCGTGTAGCTTCTTCCAGAACTGAGACGTGAAGCGAGGATCTCTATCTGATATTATGGAAACCGGTACCCCATGCAGTCTCACTATCTCAGCCGCATACAGTTTAGCCAGTTTCTGCAAAGAGTAATCAGTACAAACTGGTATGAAATGGGCTAACTTGGTCAACCGATCCACGATGACCCAAACTGTATCCTTCTTAGTAGGCGTTAGGGGCAACCCACTAACGAAGTTCATAGTTACTCTCTCCCACTTCCAAAGTGGAATTTTAACTGGCTGAAGCAACCCTGAAGGTAACTGATGTTTAGCCTTAATCTGCTGGCAAGTCAGACACTTACTCACAAAGTCGGTAACTTCACGCTTAAGACCTGGCCACCAATATAATTCACGACGGTCTCGGTATATTTTATTCCCGTCGGGATGCATAGCATAAGGACTACTATGCGCCTATCGTAGTATAGACTGCCTCAAATCAGTATCCCTTGGTACACAGACTCTCCCACGGAAACACAGTACCCCTTCGCTATTCAGTCTAAAATCTAAAGTTTCCCCACTTTCAATCTGTCAGAATCGAGGACCCAACGACCCATCCTCCAACTGTTTACCATTAATCTGTTCAATCCACGACGGTTTAACTTGAAGTTTAGCCAACAAGCTACAGTCATCAAATAAGCTGAGACGAGCAAACATCGCCCTCAGATCCGCCATAGCCCTACGGCTCAGTGCGTCAGCCACCACATTGGCCTTACCAGGATGGTATTCAATCAAACAGTCATCATCCTTAAGCAGCTCAATCCATCTACGCTGCCTAAGATTTATCTCCTTCTAAGTGAGGAGGTATTTGAGGCTCTTGTGATCTGTGTAAATGATACACTTTTCACTGTACAGGTAATGCCTCTAGATTTTCAGTGCGAATACCACCACGGCCAACTCCAAGTCATGCGTCGGATAATTTGCCTCATGAGACTTAAGCTAGCAAGACACGTATGCCACTACCTTACCCTCTTGCATCAACACACATCCCAAACCGATATGTGATGCATCATCAGAGACAGATGAATTCTTTTCCTGCACTGGTCAGATCAAGACAGGGCATCCGTCGAACCTTCTTAAGTTTCTCAAAACTCTCTTGCTGCTTATCAGTCCAGACAAACGGTACCCCTTTAAGTAACAATTTAGTTAGAGGTGTAGCAATCAACGAAAACCCATTAACAAAACGTCTATAATACCCTACAAGACCCAGAAAACTTCGAATCTTAGATACTGTCTTAGGCGGCTTCCAATCCAAAACAGCTCCAATTTTCTGATGATCAACTCTAATCCCTTTAGCAGATATCACATGGCCCAAAAATGTTACCTCTCGTAGCCAGAATTCACACTTGCTGAACTTAGCGTATAATTGTTTCTCCCTCAGAATCTGTAGAACAATTCGGAGATGTGCGTCATGTTCATCCTCAGTTCTCGAATACACCAAGATGTCATTTATAAAAACCACTACGAACCGATCCAAATAAGGCTGGAATACTCAGTTTATCAGGTCCATAAAAGTTGCTGGTTCATTCGTTAGTCCAAACGGCATAACCAGGAACTCATAATGACCATAACGAGTCCTAAATGATGTCTTGTGAACATCAGCCTCTTTGACTCTCAGTTGATGGTACCCCGATCGGAGATCAATCTTAGAGAAGACCGAAGCTCCTCGAAACTGGTCGAATAGACCATTAATCCTCGGCAGGGGGTATTTATTCTTAATAGTCAATTTATTCAGTTGCCGGTAGTCGATGCACATGCGCATGGATTCATCCTTCTTTTTCACAAATAACACCGGTGCTCCCCATGGAGACACACTAGGGCGGATGAACCCTCGATCCAGTAACTCTTGAATCTAAGCCTTAAGCTCCACTAGCTCATTCGGTGCCATTCTATACGGAGCGATAAACACCGGAGCTGTACTCGGTAGGAGCTCAATCCCAAATTCAACTTCACGATTTGGAGGTAGACCAGGTAGCTCATCGAGAAAAACCTCTGAAAAATCTTTGACTGTTCTGATATCTGTAACAGACGAAACCTCAGAATCAACAACATCGATGTATGCTATATACACCTCACAACCCTTACGAACCAACTTCTCAGCCTTCAGGGTAGAAATCGCATTTGAAAAATAATTCCGATGCTCCCCTATTACTACCACCTCATCACCCTCCACAATTTTTAGTACCACCCGTTTCGTAGCACAACCCAAATTCACTTGATGCTTAACCAGCCAATCCATGCCCAGTATTAAGTCGAACTCTCCAAAAGAAAGTTTCATTAAATCCGCCAAAAAGATGGTTCCTTGAACCTCCAAAGGTACATCTCTGAACAATTTGTTTACCTTAACTGACTGCCCTAAAGGACCCAACACAGTAATCTCACTCACAGTGGTTTCAACCATTATACCCAAAGTCTCAGACACCGAGCATGCTATATACGAATGCGTAGACCCAACATCAACCAGTGCAGTATAAAGTACATTATAGATAAAGAACGTACCAGTAATAACATCTGAGACGTCTCCATCCTCTCTGACGCAAAGATAAAACTGAGAGTGGTTGCCTCGCCTCAAGATGACCAAAGACCTCGCTTCGGTGTTCCACAACCACGGCTCATACCATTTCCATCTCTGGCCTGACCACAGCCTCTCGGTGGCTGCTGAACACCTCTCGGCGGCTGAACAGTACCCCAACCTGTAACTTGCATCTGTTCGGGCCTCCGTGGACAATCTCTGATACGGTGCTCTAATGATCCGCATCTTAAACATGCCCCAATCCTTTTTCAGCACTCGTCCTGATGGCGTCTATCACAATCAACACATGGCTGCGGTCCAGTAGCAGCATTAAGGGTCCCAACTCTGATCGGCCCATCCACTCTGGCCTTTTTTTTCGGCCTCTGAACGAAACTTGAGGGCTCTGAATCCCTTTTATTCCTACCATTTTCTATGTTCTGACGTTCAGTGCGCTTCACCTCCTTGGCGATCTTCACCTTATCTACTAGTATGGCAAAATCTCGCTCCCTCTGTGGAGCTATCAAAACTCTCAGACTATCCCTGAGGCCGTCCTCAAACCGAACACACTGCTCATATTCAGTTGCCACTATCCCATGCACATAGTAGCTCAATCGCAAAAATTCAGCTTTATATTCAGCCACTGATTTATCCCCCTGAGTCAGATTTAGAAACTCCCTCCTCCGGGAATCCATATAACTAGCGCCCACATACTTCCCTTGGAAAGTAGTCTTGAAGAATTCCCATGTCAATCGGTCGGCCTGAGTACCCTCTTTAACTGTAAGCCACCACTGATAGGCTTCATCTCGTAACAATGACATCGCACATTTTAGTTTTACGTCAGGGGTGCATCGAGGTCATCCATGATCCTCTCTGTGGCTTCAATCCAATATTCAGCCACGTTAGGGACAACTCCAGCGATACCCCTAAAAATCTCAGCCCCATTAGATCGGAGTCGTTTCAGAATCGACCCACACCGACAAGCGATACGGTGTTGGGCCCAGCGACCCTCTCTAAAATTTGCAACATAGTTTGGGACAATGCGTTGTCCCCAGCCGCTCGATCGTGAGACCCGGCCTCGATCCGCGTAAAGCGGTGCTCTCTAGCTTCAGCGTTAGGCATGTGGCCCGATGGCGAAGACCGGCCCGAAAGCACTCTACGGCCTCCGCCACGGCCTCTTGTACCCCTTCCACGAGTACCTCGGTGCTCATTATCTATTTGCGTATTATCTATTTTTAACAAATTTATGCATCGATTCTGATTCCAGTGTTGATTAACAGATATCTTATGGAAAGCAATATCGTGATTTAAGAGTTTGTTTTCGCGAACGCAGTCTTACTACGATTTTAGTTTTCCTAACGCAGAATATTTGAAGATGATCTACTACCTATAGTAGTCTCAATATTTCACTTTAAACAAATAGAAGTTTCAGAGGGCTTACCAAATCGGCGCCGGAGACTCGGTGTACTACACATTCAATAAAAATGTTTCGAAATACTTCCAAGTCGTTTGGAATAGTTTTTTTTTGAAAATTCCAAGTTTTAGAAGAAACCCACAAACCACATCAGAGTTTTGCAACCTGGCTCTGATACCACTAAATGTAACACCTCAAATTCGGTCTAGACGTTATGGCCAAATCTAGCGATGTCACATTGAAGTATTTTTTGAAAACATAGTTTCATTGGAAAACCCGTTCTGAATTAAATCTTGTTTATGATCTTATCGGAAATTTTAGGGTATCTGTTCATTTAAAACTCAAGTTGCAATATGTTGATCATATTAGTTTGTTACTATACTTTAAAACAATATTTGATGCGGAAGCTTTTATAGTATGTTACGAAAACGTGGTGTTTTGAAAAGCATTTATCTTTTGAGAAATCGCGTCCTACTACTCTTAGATGTGAATTAAAATAAGTAAAACCCCCAAATTAAAAGTTAAAATTTAAAGAGGCCTTATTACAAAACAAATACCCAAATCAAATTTATTGGAAATAAAACTCAAATATAAAAACAGGTGCGGTTGTGTGGCCACCTCCGAATCCCTCGCAGCACCGATCCGCCTAAGACTGGGGATTTCCTGCACAGATAAATAGAAGGGTGAGTTTACTAAAACTCAGTGTGTAATCCCATATAAGCAAAATGGCCAATTAGGCCAGAAGCAGAAGTCTGACACCTGGGCCTAAGCCCAAATCAACAATGATTCATTTCGATTGGGCCTTAGCCCATAATGAAGATCTCGATATCGCGCAGGGCCTTAGCCCATTTTTGATGATAGTAATGATTCTGAGCATGCAATCGTAAATCCTACCCAACCAGCCTCTACACTCCACTTCATCCACTTAACACTCCAGTGTGGGATAAAATCAACCCACCCATCCCTACACTCTAAAAATTAGCACGTTGCAAGTGATGATTAAAAGATTTGCAAAGCAGAGTCGCCAAGACAAAGATACACTTTCTCCAATCATAATAATCCTATCCCCATGCAACATATCACACATATATGCAACATATAAATCATGGTATGCTCATATACAATCATACATATCATAAGGCATATAGGCATTTAATATCATAGGGGCATAACAGTCATTTTATCAGTTTGGGGGCCTAGGTACACTTACCAACCCATCAGTAGGTCTACAGTCATCTCGAGCGACCCGTGCAACCTTAATAGTCAAACAGTGAAAATGGGCTCAAGGCCCATAATGCGGGCCCATGTGGGCCCAAACGCCCGTGTGGCCTACATAGCCCAGAATTGGTCTCGGCCATGTAAACTACATAGCTTGGCCCAATATTCTCCACACGTTCGTGTGGTTTACCCTTGTGGGGCCCACAAGCCCGTTGGGCCCACACGGCCTATTTAGGCCCAACATTGCCCAAAACGGCCTAAGACCATGAAAATCACTCATGGTGGCCTCAATAGTCAAATGCCCATGTTTTATGTGTTCAGAGTATTACACGAGCGAACGCACGCTCGTGTAGCGCCAACGGTCATATTTTTCGGCTTTTGCCGATTTACGCTTTGAGCAGTGTTTACACACCTCTTTGCGAAAACGTGCGAATAACCCGCAAGCACCAAACCTGCCTTGATTGAACAAATGTGGCTTAGTCCTCTTAGATCACTGACGAAGGTTGATTACCACTCCTTGACGAATATCTGCGTTACAAGCGGATTTTATTAAACAGAGTTTTTTATACCCATGGCTTAAATCCCTATGTAATAACTACAGCACCACCGCACCCCAAAAGTAGGGGAAAGAGCATTCAGCCTTTACCCACAATGAAAGACAAAATAGTTACCTTTGATCGAGTGATGAAAGAAATGTTTCGAATGCTTCAATACCACTTGCAACCCCTTCACTCCTTGAGAAGTTCTAAAAACCGAAAGAAATACAAGAGTATTCGGCTTTGCCAGTGTAAGAGAGGAGGAGACTTGATACAAATTAAAAGAAACAAGAAGGAGTCGAGTGCTCTTACCGATTGTCAAAGAATAATCGCTAAACCGAAGACAAAATAGCGATGGAAATCCGCCTGGGTACCAACTAGAGAAATATGATAGGAGAAAACGGTTTACAGGAGAAAAGAGAAGAGGATTAATGGAGTGTTCGGTCACAAAAGGAAGATAGGGAGAGAAAATATGTTAGCCAAAGGATCGAAGGAGAGAAAGAAGGTGTATTCGGCCAATAGTAGTATCATTTGGGAAAAGAACGAAGAAAAGGCAATTGAGAGAGGAAGTATTCGGCCAAAGGAATGTTTGTCAAAAATAAAACAAACGAGGTGAAACAGAACCCCTACCACATTTGGCCTTCAAGCAACAGAGGAAAAGCAAAATACCAAGCAAAACTGAAATAAGTAGTATACCAAAAGAGGAGTATACCACTCTAGCCGAAATTCTTGAGTGCCCACAGTCCAATTTCGGCACAACACTCGCTCTCTTCTCACCTCCCTTGATTTTCTCCTAAAATCCCTCCTCAAATCTCTCCACCAGATCACACCTCCCCTCAACCACTCAATTTGAATTCTTCTCAACCACTTCAGTGTTTCAGTCAAACTGCAACACACCCTCACTAAAGACAAAGAAGAAAATAAATACTCCCTTGCCTCCACCAAGATTCGAACCTCAGTCCACTGGCATAGGTAACACGCCACTTACCCCCTAGACCAGCAGGCTTTTTATGTCCTGTTATACACACAATAATTTAAAAGCCTACTAACTATAGGCAAGGGTTTATTCTTTAAAAACAAAACTTTTTGCACAAACCCAGGCTTGAACCCAAGACTTCTTAGACACTCCCAACCACACCCAAATCACTTAACCACTGAAGCAGACATGTATTTATTTTACAAACATACAAAAACAAATACCTAGGTTTTAGGGCGTTACAAAATATATGATTTTTAACCATAGTAGTTCATTTATTTTGTCCAAGATAGGACAACATAAATACAACAAATAAACCTTAAACAGCCTAATAGATTCAAAGACACTTGGCATTTATGCCTGTTAAAGTTGTGTGACCAAAATTTTGAGAGATTGCTTGCATGTCAAGTTAAACAAAATCTAAGAGATTACTTGCAAGTAAAGTTAAACAAAATATATTTTCTTTCTAGAATATTTAGTAGTATAATATATTTGTCATTTATTAGCATAATATATTTGACCTACGAATTTAGCCAATAAATAGGCTTTTTACAACCTTATAAAATACACTCATTAGAGATTAAAACTCATGACACTTTTGGAGAATTTTGTGTTTACGTTTTGAGGGTTCTTTGTTTTTCAGGTTTCAGGATTTAGTTTTTATATCCATCTTTGTACTATTCGTTCTTTTTCCATTATAGTAAAAATATCTTTGCCCGTGGTTTTTTATCCTCTTTAGAGGGGTTTTTCCATGTTAAATTTGTGTGTTTAATTTCTTAATTTCTTCCGCTATTTTTATTTGTTCGTTGCTTAATCAGGTCAATTCCCTAACAAGTGGTATCAGAGCTAGTTCAATTTCTACAGATCAGCCCATTCAAAGATGACAACAACAAGGTTTGACATTGAGAAATTTGATGGTGTCACAAATTTTAATTTGTGGCAAATTCGGATGATGGCAATTCTAGTTCAGACTAGCCTGAAAAAAGTCGTTATCGGGAAAAAGCCCGAGAATCCAGATCGGTCAGAATGGAAAAGGCTTGATGAAAAGGCCATGTCTGCAATCCAGTTGTGCCTCGCTAATAGGGTATTGCAGGAGGTATTGATGGAGAAAACCTCATTCGACTTGTGGAAAAGGTTATAAACTCTTTATGCGACTAAGTCTCCGGCTAACCATTTAGTGTTGAAACAACTTCTATTTACGTTTTGCATGAACGAAGATGAGCTTCTTAGAGATCACATCAGTCAATTCATTACCCTTTTAAATGATTTAAATAACGTTGAGGTTTAGATTGATGATGAAGATCAGGCTATGCTATTATTGTGTTATTTACCCCCTTGTTACAAATCTTTCAGGGAGACCCTGATTTATGGCAGAGACAAACTCTGGTTCGAGGATACGAATGGTCATTTTTTTAGTAAAGGCAAACTCGAAAATGAGTTTGGTTCAGATAGCAAGGTAGATACGCAATCTTCCGTTTTGGTAGCATCAAAGAAGCAAGACAAAAGGTGTCGATATTGTAAGAAGTTAGGTCACGTCAAATCAGATTGTTATAAACTGCGAAATAAAAGGGTTGCTGAGAGTAACGAGGAATATGTAACTAGTGTTAATTTGGCCGACGAAAGCGGTGATGATTTCTTGTTAGTGTCAACGATCGAATGCTCTGAGCTTACGTCTGAATGGATCCTAGATTCGGGATGTTCTTTCCACATGTGTCCCAATAGAGAATGGTTCTCCACTACAGTTTGGTTGAATGTGGATTTGTGTGCATGGGAAACGATTCATCTAGTAAGGTAATTGGTATTGATACTGTTAAAATTACGATGCACGATGGGACGATTAGGACACTCTCATATATTAGGTATTTACTTGATTTACGAAAGAATCTCATCTCTTTGAGTATTCTAGACTCGAAAGGTTGCAAAATCAACATCGAGTTTAGCGGCATTAAAGTGTCTCGTGGGGCTCTAGTTTTGTTGAAAGGTAAAAGGATCGGCAACCTTTATATTCTGGAAGGTTCTACAATGACTAGTGAAATCAGACATCTCTCGTCCGTTACGGAGTTGAAGTCAACTCATTTGGAGCAAAGGCAACTTGGTCTTAGGAGGAAAAAATGTATGATCGTTTCGTTGAAGAGAGGTTCTCTTTTGGATGCAAGTTTTGAAAAATTAGGGCACTGTGTTCGTAAAAATTAGACCCGAGTTAGTTTCGATTTGGAAGTGCACAAGTCGAAGGCTAGAAGTCTTCCAGCTTCTAAGCACAGGTTCGACTCAGTTAATTCCCTGCATAGTTCAAGATAGGCTTGTGGCAGGCTTTGGCAAAGATGTCGTTTTGAGAATTCGTGTCAAGGTTGAGATTGTTAGAGTTATTATGTGACACAAATTCTAAAAGATTGCTTGTAAGTCAAGCTAAATAAAATATATTTTCTTTCTAGAAGATTTAGTAGTATAATATAATTAACATTTATTAGCATAATATATTTGACCTATGAATTTATCCTATAAATAAGCTCTTTTACAACATTAGAAAATACACCTATTAAAGATTAGAACTAATAACACTTTTGGACAATTTTGTGTTTACGTTTTGAGGGTTCTTTATTTTTCAGGTTTCAGGGTTTAGTTTTTATCTCCATCTTTGTATTCTTCGTTCTTTTGTCATTAGAGTAAAATTATCTTTGCCCGTGATTTTTTATCCTCTTTGGAGGGGTTTTTCCACGTTAAATTTGTGTGTTCAATTTCTCAATTTCTTCCGCTATTTTTACTTGTTCGTTGCTTAATCGGGTCAATTCCTAACAATGCCATAATTTGCACTTACAGTGGTTGTTTCGATCAGCATTTAGAATACTCACAAGTAAATTTCACATTCAAATCGTCCCTAAACGGACAACACACAATGTTAAAAATCGGACAAAATAATAATGTAAGTTTACATGTTCAGGGGTTGTTTCAAACAGCTATACCAAGACATTCAAAACTCCTGTAGCAATGTTGTGTTTTAATATGTATAAGGTTGATCAGACAACAAGATTTGGACAAATTAAATATGAGATTCAATCATGCAACTTCCATTACAATTTGTCCAAACTGGACAGCAATTCATCCTGGTAAAAATCCTGAAGTTTAATATGTAAATTCATCATCAATTTGGACAGTTTAAATGCCTTTCACACACCACCAAACAACAACCATTTTAACAATAAAATTGTCAAATTTCAGACATGTTTGAATGCTCCCAAACGAAAATTTAACAGAAACCAATTTAACAATTAAATCATAAAATTTTAGACATCTTAAATGAGGTCAACAACTAGTTCAATTTAACTCGACAATTAATTAAACAAGATAGAGTGTACAATTCAAGGGAAGTTTACCAAAATCTCCACTCCAATGGTCAGTTCCACCTACTCGGGATTTGCTTTGTCCTTCTCCATGCACAATTCAAAATAATCAAGATGATAAACATTACATGCATGACAAAATTTAACATAAAGATGAAGCTTTTGTTGAAAATTTAAAGAGAATATTTCTCTTCTCCAACTCACGGTTGAAGAACCACCACATTCGTCCACCCCCTTGCTTACTAACAATTTAAGCTACGGTAAAAGGGAAGAGGTTTAGAAAATTTACCGATTTCATCTCCCCCAATCCCTTAACATGCAACCAACCATCCCCACTTTGTTATCATTTTATGATTTTTAAATCAAATGACACTCCAACTTAATTCCATTCTCATCCAAATTCCTAGCTAGGCCCTAATGTAGTTAGCTACTAAGGTTTTGTTGTCCAATATCACAATTCTTTACAAATTAACACATGAGAGTTGTCCACAAAGCTTACTACTCAGTGAGAGCTAAAATTTTCCAGGGCTCGGAGACACCCAATATTTACGGGTCTAAAAGTTTGAATGTGATATACATATTCACTCGTCGAAAATAGGGTTCTCAAACCACCGTTTTTTGACACCATTAAAAATGGGGTTGTTACAATTTTTCCCACCTTAAAAGATTTAATCCCCGAAATTTACCTGAAAAGAGATCTGAATACAAATAAATTCATTTTCTATCTTTCCTTATCAATCCTCAAACCCATTTAATTGTACCTCATAATCTTTCACATACCATCTATATTCATATATCGCAATTTGTATTCTAATTATCAAAACACAATATCAATCTAATTCATATTTCTAATTTCATTATATGTTTAATTCACATCCTACCAATCTCAATCCTTCATCAATTTACTATTCTAATACAGTACGTAATATATTAACACCGAGTACCACATCATACTTTCTATTTATCACATACGTAATTGAAGTTAACAAACGATAAAAAGACAAAATGTATTTATTTGGTCTTGCTTTTCGAGGTTTCGCCATTACTGGATTTACTGTGGGTTTTTTTTTTTTTTTGCGAATTTCAAGCCTTCGATTTTAGTTGTTTATTTTATCCAAATGGTCGCTAGCAGTGTAAACAACGAAGCCACCTAGATAAGAAAATAATATTTCATATTTTTTTGCTAAATTAAGATTAGTGAAAAGCTTTATTTTAAGTCATTTTTACACTTTTCCAAAAAAATTAAATAATTGGAATATCATTCTAGTATTTGTTATGTAAACTTGGTTTACTTTTCTTAAAACCTAACATTCTCTACAAAATCAATTATTGATTAATGATAATTGGTTTAAATTTATCATCTCCACTATTGTTGTTTTCTCGCTACATAATTACTACCATTTTCACTATCTTACAATTGAAAGTTAAGTCCTTGAATACTATAAAAAAAAATTAACATTTTTGACATAATATCAAATTTAGTTTTTAATGTTTATATTTTTGTTTTCTCAATTTAGCCTTTAATTTATTTTTTAGTTAAATTTAGTCATTAATCTTTTAAAAAAGAATCGGATTTGATTATTAAATTTTCGAAAGAGTCATTATTTTTTTAATCAAAATAATGATTAAAAAGTTAAATTTTTAAACATGATAGTTTGCAAGGCTACCTACATGTACTTCCATACTCTCTTTTTTTTTTTTTAACCTTTTTATAATTTTTAAAAGTTTGAACTTTTTTTTGAATATTTTTATAATTTGTAAAGTATTTTTTGATGTGACATATAAGACAACTAATGTCATGTTCATATGAAGAACACTTGGCCCGTCATGCAAGTTGTACGCCAACATCGTTAAAAAATTAATATTTTTAATTAACATTTTCATTAAAAAATTTTGATTAATTTTTAAAAGATTACTGATCGTATTTAGTTAAAAAAAATAAGAAATATATAAATGAAGCTTCTCAGCTGCATGAAGAACATTTGTAACCACATCAAGCAAATCCAATCCAAGATTAAATATTGCTGATTGTCACTCATGTTTTACAGCATTAAATCACATTGCAGGTAAGTTGACTAAGTATGCTGCTTCAAGTTTACTATAAACTTCTGCTTACTTTTAGCTGTCATGTTCTTACATTCTTGTTCTTCGGTTGTGTCCAACTATGTACCACGTTTTTATATATTAGACGATTGTGAGTGTCGTTTATATCAAGGTTGAGAAGTGCTTTGATCAACTGGTTTTAGTTGGCTAAATTTGTTTTATTCAAATTAAAAGAATGCCTTTGATATGGTTAATAGACAACATTTTGAACCAGCTGTCCACCAGCAGTGTAAACTACTACAAAGTCACCTTGATAAGAAAACAATATGCCATGTTTATAGATCATATACTCTCTGCCATAACTAAAATCCAATCAAAATCACATAAAATAAATGCTGAATAAAGAAAACAGGGACTAAGACCAGCATTATCTTTGATTATTTTTACTCCCAAGGGGTTCCAAATATACATTGTAACATTCTAACATTCCATGGCAATGAAATCAACTAACGAAAATCCAAAAATCTCCATCTTGATAATGCTTTTACTTGTATTTTTTTACCAGATATTTTAGACAGCCACGGCCATGTCGGAAAGGATGGAAGAATTAGACTTAATTAGAAAAGAATGGAAGAATTACGGTAGCTAACAAGGTTGAACATGGATTTACTATTTACCAAGTCAATTATATATATACATACTAATGAAACAGTTCCAAGAGCTATTGATCATTTCTAGTAATTTTAATGTACCAAATTTTGGTAGTCCTTTCTGCAAAATTGTTGCCGATTCCCAAAAGGGTATTTGCTTCAACTTCCTTCTCATTCTGGTTGGACTATCGGTCTTGGACGACCTCCGCTGAAGTTCTGCGGTTTAGTCTTGGCAACGTCAACAACTATCATCCACCCATTTATGATCTACAAAAGCAAACAAGAAAGCACTCAGCCTCTGTTTATATTTTCAGTCATAAGCCAGATACGAGGGTGTAGAGAGTATATGAATAAAAAGGGGTATTTGCAATTATATACCTTGCCATTCATCTCCTTGAGTGCAGCACTTGCAGCCTCCTCTGTGGTGTATTCCACGAATGCATACCCTTTAGATCTTTTAGAGATCTTGTCCATTATGATTTTAACTGTTGAGAATAGAAGCACTATTAGCAACTAAATCTACATTTTTTGCATGAAACTTGTTTCATGGAACGTGCAAAGATACCTTCAACAAGCTCACCAAAACCTTCGAAATGTGAACGTAATGTTTTCTCAGAAGTGTAAAATGATAGGCCTGTTCGAGAAATACAACAGATCACCAGAGACCATCCATTAGCAAATAAGAAACGAAGGTATAAAATGAATCCACAATGCCTCAAGTTTTGAATCCCATGAAAGAATATACAAAGACTAGTACAGGCAATGATGCAACAAGACCTTTCCGGTTTATATGATCCAAAGATATCAAATCAACAAGAACCACCACAAAGGGAAACAAAGACTGTATTCATATAGGGGAAAGAGAATAAAATTAGATTAGCAGCAACAATTACCTGTTATGAAAAGTTTCTTAGTTCTTATGGAGGTCGTTTCACTAGCACTCGTAGAATTTTGTAGATTATTACCTGGAAATCAAGAATTGTTACTCTGTATTGGAAGGAAAGAAAGATAAAAATGAAAAAGACAGATACTTTGATAGCCATGTATGTTTGACCAAAATAAGAATGAAATGTTTGAATGTTAATATAGAGGGAAAAATAATTGTAAGCTAACAAAAGCTAAGAAGGGAAAGTAATACATACCAAAATTTTAAATCTTAAAATGAAGATTATCTTACTTGCAGGCTAAACATGATAAGAAATTATATATCACCTCATATAAGAATATGAGCATTTCCTTCAAACTAAGAGATCATTTATCCATCTAGTCACCCACACGAATTTTGTCCACATGAAACTAATCCTTCAAATTATTATATTTCCTTCTTGTAACCTTTGAATTCTTATACCCTTTCCAAATTCTTTTCAAGCCAACAAATCCAAAACTGAAACTAATTTATTGGGATTTGGAAAACCATCTATATACAAGGATCTCCTCCTAGTTCTTATTATAAAACAGTCCCACCCAGTGCTGGTGAAGGATAGTCAATGAAGAGGTCTATATCAGAACAATGGAAATAGTTTTTTAAATGAGAGAAAATGATGTGAGACGAGGGGAAAACCTCCATAGTCTTTATTCTCTGACTCAAAATTCCTATCTAGTTCAACAGATAAAACTCCAGGCACACCTGTGGTAAAAGGAAGCATTCAGTCCAAAACCGCAAATGCACTATAACCTTACAAATACAGATTACAAGAACACATACGGACCGGCTAGTTCATTTGCACTTTCCTCATCAAGTTCACAACAGAAACCAAATTGGGATTGCCAAGATACATGATATATGCACATTTGAGCATCCTTCTCACTGCAACAAACAATCATTTCACCCCAGAATTAATAAACTCTATGATACAAAACCCAACTTTCTTTCGTGCTTAATGAGGAAATGCTTACTTTCCCAAAACTTTGGTCAGTATTTGAGTATAATAATCAACCATTTGTGCTTTTGTGACAACCCCAATTCCAGGCTTGTCCATTCGAACAAGCCAGTGTTTGGTGTTCCCAGCAGGAAACAACTGCAAATTCCCTATGTTAGCAATAAATTCAATGTTTGAAGCAATGTAATCTTTTTGCTTAGAATTGTAATTTGGGTCTGGCTTAACCGATAAAACCTCAGGTAAACCTACAAATGTAGAGATGCAAAATAAGTTAGCACCCTTTTCAAAATAAGCAGAGATAAAGAAAACAAACTGGAAAATGAAGAAGAAAACACTAACGAGCAAGTTCACGGGAGGCTTGTTCATCAATATGGCAGCAGAAGCCAAAGTGGGTATCACAAGAAGCGTCGTATATACACATCTGAGCATCTTTTTCAGAGCCCAAAACTGTTCCCAAAGTATTGACATAGTAATCAATGATTTTGGGTTTGGAATTGAACCCTTCTGGAGGCTTAGCCATTAGCACCATCCAGTAGTTGCCCTTAGTTGTTGAAGAAGAAACAAAGGAAGCTGAGGTTGCAATTTCAGTTTTAGATGAAGAAATACAAGAATTGGATAAGGATAGGTTGAAGTGGTTCTGAACAGCAATGGGAAATTTGATTTTAGTGTTTAGGGAAGCAAGTTGGGGCAGTGATTTGTGAGAGTTGTTGATTCCAAAAGAAATGGTGGGCACTGCCAGTGAGGGACAAAGAGCTTCCATAGGCATAGCTGTTGCTTCTCCCGACCTTGCTGAATGCTTATGCTTCGCGCTTATCAACTTCTGGTACTCGGCTTCGGTTGGTTGGGTTGGGCCACGTTTGCCATTCCCAGCCCATGTAAACAAATGTCCTAAGGATTTTGGAAATAGTATAGTATACATCTTGGTAGGCTTCGATAAGTCAGACTGGATTTATAAAATTTTAAGATAATATACCCTCTTAAAATAATAAAATTTTAATTTAGCCCTTCTAAAATCTATAAAGATATTTATTAATATAATAGTGAAATTACATTTTAATTTTCATAAAATTATATAACTTAACTTCGACCACTCACTCAAAAAATTTCTAGCTTCGCCCTACTTGTAGTTCCTATCTCGGCAAAATTACATATAAACAACATTCGATATTGAGATACTATAACAAAACTGAGAAAGTTTCAAGTTTCTTTATCTCTCAACTGTTATACATCTGTCTATAATTTCACCAATAGTCTCCACAGGAGCATGAACCATCAATGAAATGATGAAATCTGTTATTATCCCTAACAATTATCTCTCTTCCTGTAATCCTTGAAATAAGCTTTATGGCTTCGTGACAATCACCACATACACGAAGGTTTTTAACAACTCGAATCACGTCTAACGGAGCGGTACTGATTAAACCAAATGCAATAGCCAGCTTCTCACTGTGGCAACCAAGGAAATGCTCTTTTTCTTCCTCTTCTATGTCAAACAACACATAATCCGTCGTTGGAATGTAACCAGCTGCTTTAAGTTCCCTGGCCAATTCACCAAGTTTTTTATATATCATTTCGGACATGGGGTGAGACTTATCACCCACAAGGAATTCATGAACAGTCCCATTTACTTCAATCCAACTATACCCTGGTACTTTTTGTATTCCTCTTTCATTCATGATTGACCTAATTTTTGCAGCAGCATCCCACTTATGAGTCGCTGAATATATATTTGATAGGAGAACATAATTTCCTGAATTCCATGGTTCTAATTCAATGAGTTTCTTTAGTACATATTCTGCTAACTGGGTATCCTTGTGCAGTCGACATCCACCCAACAAGGCCCCCCAAACAATACAATTGGCTTCCATTGGCATATTTTTTATCAATTGATGAGCGTCATCTAGTAAGCCAGCACGGGCTAGAAGATCCACCATGCACCCATAATGCTCAATAGTAGGAGTCAAAGAAAAGACACGATTCATGCTGTCAAAATACCGTCGCCCATCGTTAACCAGACCAACATGAGTACATCCACAAAGCAAGCCCATGAAAGTGTTCGCATTAGGTAGAATACCTGATTTTTCCATTTGGCCGAAAAGACCAAATGCGGGTTTAATATGTCCATTCATTGCAAGCCCAGATATTGCAGCATTCCAAACTACTACATCTTTCTCTTTCATCCTCTTGAAGATTTCCCAAGCTTGAGTCATACTCCCACATTTTGCATACATGTCAATCAATGCTGTACCTAGAACAGGGTTAGACAGAAACTCCTCTATGTCCATTAACTTACTAGCCCAGTCCCCTAGCTCTAGAGCTCCTAACCTGGCACAAGCGGAAAGAACGCCGACCATAGAGTAACGATCAGGTGCCAACTTCTCTTTCTGCATTTGGAAGAAGAGGTCTAGTGCTTCTTTTGGGAGTCCATTAGATGCATAGCCTTGAATCATAGTGCTCCAAGTAACTATGTCCTTCACAGGCACCCCATCAAAAGCGTAACGTGCTTTCTTCATGTTCCCACACTTGGCATACATATCAACCAAAGCGGTTGCCACAAACACATTTCTGCTCAACCCAAACTGTGTTATGCATCTGTCAATCCACTCTCCACTATTCAAATCCCCTAAGTGACCACAAGCTGACAGAACTCTAACAACACTGAAACTATCAGGCCTCAAACCCATATCTATTAGCTTACGAAACAAATCAACCGCTTCTCTATACCGTTCAACATCCATGTACCCACTAATCATTGCTGTCCAAGAAATAACATTTTTATCAGGAATATCGTCAAACACCTTACGTGCATAATCCAAATATCCACATTTAGAATATAAATACAGCAAACTCGTCTTGATAAAGACATCACGATCGAATCCTAGTTTTATAACGAGGGCATGGATTCTTATTCCTAAAGGGAAATCCAAAAGTCTGGAACAGGCCTTGAGAACGAAAGGGAAAGTGAAATTGTTGGGCCAGAAGCCTTGGGTACGCATTGAAGCGTAAAACTGGGTAGCATCGAGGAAACAATCGGTGGAAACAAGGCCCTGAATCATCGTGTTCCAGAGAAAAACGTTGGGATCTTTGGCTTGATGGAAGATGAGGCGAGTGTAGTTGGTTTGATCGAAATTGAAGGAAGCTTTCAAGACGAGGTTCAGGAGATAGCTGTCTTGGTGAAGGCCAAAGCGGAAGAGCGCGGCGTGAACATGCTTGAGGGGTTTGATGGAGGAAAAGCCTTCGAGAATGCATTTCTTGATTTCAATGAATTTCGAAAATGATGAAGTTGCAGGGCTGAGGCTCGTGATCAAGGCCATTGCCATGGATGTCTAGGCTTTGCCACACTGGTTCACATCAGTCAACCGCCAGACCTAATTGTAAATACAAGTTAAAATATGAGCTGAGATTGGTGGAAACCGGCAAGGTGCACTTAAATAAAGTTCTTGTTAAGTACCCTTCCATAAGTAGCGGGAAGAATTAGAAGTATTTAAATTTTGTTGCGGAGACGACTTTACTTCATTTTATTTCACTTCAAACAAGTTTGGTTAATCAAAATACGAGAAAGGATTGTATGAAATAGTGACGCCACGTTATCTGTATCTCTCTCTAATAGATTTATCCCATATCAGCATTTTTATCTTGAAAAAATCAAATCCAAATTAAAATCCTGAAATTCAGTATAAGAATACTGACGTGGTATAAATCTATTGAAAAGGGATACAGATGACGTGGCGTCACTGTTTCATACAATCCTTTCCCTCAAAATACAGCACTCGGTTTAGAATAAATATTTTATTTTTCTCAAAAATATTTATGAACAGTAATAATAAATACTACTAAATTTTTTAAAAACTTTTTTTCACACCACTTTTTATTCTAAGCTGCCCATTTCTTTACTTTTGACTTTTATGCTCTTGATATTGAAAAAGAAAAGCCTTTTTAGATTTTTTACCTTTTTTTAAAAAAAAATATAATTGTTAAAATATTGTATAATTTTATAAATATTATATATTATTTTATTAATTTCTTAAAATTTAAGCAATTGTGCATTTACACAAGACTATTTTTTTCATAGCTGCATTTATTTATTTATTTTGACTAGATAGCTTTTAACATTGCTTCAATTGCATTTATTTGCTTAATTCTTTTTAGTACTGGACTGACTAAATTGTATAGTAGAAAAGTCTCTTTTGTAAAATAAAACTGAAAAAAAGTGATTGGAGATAGGAAGATAATATATGATTGATGGCTTCATCGTTGCTAACCACAAAATATCACTTGCATTATGGTGGAATTGGATTCTTTACCAATTATTGCTTTTGATCCTATCATTAATAATTACAGGTTAAATTTGATGAATTTTATATGTACTAGAATCGAGGTGTATGCATAATTTTTCTATTGATATTGATATATTTCAGTGTATCATTTTAGATCTATAGTTATTTTTAAAAAAATAAAAATAATTACTAATAAGATTAAATAAATTTCAAATATAAAATTCTCATCAATTATATAAAATATTCTTTAATAATCTTCAAAAATACAATCCATCATTAAACAAATTCAAAATAAATAAGAAAAAAATTATTCCATAGATTAAACAATAAGATAATCTCATACTATGCATATAAGAATGCATAATTCAATGAATCTAAAATAAACAATAAAAATTTTAAATTTGAATTTGAATTTAAAAGTATATTTTAAAATCATTTTTCCTTGTATCGGTTAATACACTATATTTTAGTCGATATAAGCGAAATCAATTGATACACATTGGTACTGTAACACCCCTAACCCGAATCCATTGCCGGAACAAAGTTACGGAGCATTACCAGAGTTTACAGATTAAATAAACAGACATTTCAAACATTTCATATCATATAATATTCATGTCAGAAACCAATCGAAATCAAACATATTGTCCCTTATAAGAGCCCTCAAGACCCAAAATACACGTTAGAAACAAGTCGGGACTAAATCGGATACTCAAATTTTTTTCGGAAAATATTGAAATTTTTTAAAGCTGCAGAGGTCACATGGCCGTGTGAGTCAAGCCCCTGTCTTAGGCCGTAGGGACATTCGAAATAGGGACACATGGCCGTGTCTTAGCCCGTGTAACTCCCTGACTTGGGTCACACGGCCAAGCTACACGCCCGTATGCTAGGCCGTGTGAGCATACTAACTTGCATTCTTAAGAATATATAGGGGACACACGGCCGTGTCACCTAGCCGTGTGTCACACACGGCTGAGACATATGCCCATGTCTCACCCAATTTGACACCAACCTAACTCAACATTTTTGCACATCAACAAGCCATAACAATGCATTCAAAACAAGCCAAAATCAAGTCTTAAACATGAAATATCACCACATACAACCAATATGCCCTTAGACACCTCAAATGACAACTTAAAAACATGTCAACCAAGTATCCAAACTTACCTTAATGACCAAATACATATATGCATATTCAAACCACATTTTACTTTCTTTCATTCTACCATATCAAACACACATCAAATATGATAAGGCCACATATATACACATCAAAATATACCGAACACAAGCCATATAAGTGGCTAATCTCAACAAAACACCTATATGCCAACATTGGCTAAATTAACCTATACATGCCATTATAATCGATATTAATTTACCGAAAGCACCAAAAGAGTCGATGGATAGTGTGAAATAGCTCCGACAAGCTTCCAACCCGAACGAACTTTCGAATTACTATAAAAGACGGAAAATAACACGAAGTAAGCATTTAAGCTTAGTAAGTTCATATAACAAAGAAATTAACTTACCATTTAATCACATTTAAGTTAAGCATACAAAACATATCCAAACCAATTTGGCCAAAAACCTAAACACATATCCTCAACAACCATGTTAGTCATTTAATTCAACCACTATTCAAATTCTATATACATGTAACATCTATACCATGTATCCATATATTATATATAAATCATTTCCATGTAATTCATGTAAATACCCGTACTAGTTCTTATTGAACTCTTAATAACTCATAACAAAACTATGCCCGTTGAACCATTTAGAATATCATTGGATACGCGGGTAGTACACATGAGGTGTACTAAACTGTAATCCATCAATTCATATACATGTATGCTCATACGAGCTATAAATCTGTATGCTCTCACGAGCTGTGAATCGGTAAGCTCATACGAGCTGAGAATCAGTAAGCTCTCACGAGCTACAAATCGATAAGCTCATACGAGCTGTGGTGTGTCCGCAACACATGTAGGACCTCAACCAAACTGGTAACCCTAATGACATGTCATTTGTATCCTACGAATTCCTAAGGTTCAAACGGGACTCGGTAATCGTCGGATATGCGATCGGTATTTATACATCGCAATTATACAAATCACATACATATAATTCAATTTAAAACATATAAATATACAATCTAATTACACGAACTTACCTCGACGAGTATAAGTAAATATGGAGGCGACTAATCCGATATTTTTTCTTTACCTCGATCTAACTCTGTACGAGGTCTGACAGGATCTATAAGAATAAATTTAATTCATTTCAATATAATTCTAATTCAATTTAATCCAACATGGAATTTTGGAAAAATTACCATTTTGCCTTATACTTTAAATTCCTTTGTAATTTAGTCCCTAGGCTTAAAAAATGAAATTCATGCAATTTAATCCTTACTCAAGCCTAGCTGATTTTTATACATATTAATAGCAGCCCATATATTTCACAAAATTCAAAAATTTTATTATAAATTTATCACCTTTTTCAATTTAGCCACTAATTGATAATTTCACCAAAAATCTCTTTACAAAAATTGTTTATCTAAACAACAACCATTCATTTTCTATCATCAAACTTCAAAATTCAAGCATGTTCACTAATGGTAAAACTCTAATACTTTAACAGTTTTGCAAATTAATTCCCGAGCTTACTAGATTAAGCTACAACGATCCTGGAAACATAGAAATCATAAAAAACGGGACAAAAATGCATACCTAATTGAGCAAAATAAGCTTGCCTAAATTTCAAGCTTCCATGGCTAGGTTTTTTTTTTTTTTTTTTTTTTGGTAGAGGATGATGATAATGGATGATAATAGTTTATTTTGTTTAATTAATTATAATTTTAATCACTAATTTCCAAAATTAACCTTAATATATTCATTCAAATTTCAATGATGACAAATCCATGCTTATCCACTAACAACCTTAATGGCTAATTACTATATAAGGACCTCCAACTTAAAATTCTATAGCTATTTAATACCTTTTAGCTATTAGAACTCAACTTTTGCACTTTACGTAATTTAGTCCCTTTTTATCAAATTAAGTATGTAAACGGTAAAATTTCTTAATGAATTTTTTATACGGTATTTCTATCATACTGTAGACCATATAATAATAATAAAATAAATTTTCTGACTTCAGATTTGTGGTCCCGAAACCACTGTTCTGATTTCACTAAAAACGGGCTGTTACAGGTACGATCAGAATGAAGCGTTCCAACTAATATGAATGGTACTAAAATAGAATTGATTAAATTAAGTTGGATAAATCATGTTTTAAGAGAAAGAAATCACATTGTAAATACTCTAGAAGAAGCGATTTAAATAAGCTTAGAAGTTTACATTTTATGAATTCTATTTTATATGTATATTTTTTATAAAAAAAAATTGATATTTTCTAGTGTTTAAATGATTCTGCGTAAACTATTCTCTATTGTTTGGCAAAAAAAAAATTAAATCATTTTTCAAACTTATTTTAAGTGAAACAAACATAGCATAAATTATATTTGTTATAAAATATTGTAGAAGGATTTTCCTTTGATAATCAAAATATGTTTTATTATAAGATAGTATTTTATAGACTTAATAATAACAAATATCTAATTAAAATTTAATTTGAAGTTAAGTATATTATATATATGCCAATTGAGTCTTAGCTCGACTGGTATCGGCATTGTTGCCAGTGTAGGAGGACATGAGTTCGAGTACGCTGAAGCACATTATCCTTCTATTTAAGGGTGGGGAGGGGTTATGGGTAGTTCTAGGCATTGTATCAAAAAGAGCATATATGACATAATGAGATTAATGTTAAAAAAAAAAGTATATTTATATATATGAAAGGTAGGGGTGAAGGTATAATAAATTTAAGGGGTATACTAGCCAAACTGGTTCAAGGTGCTGTGAGGGTGTCGCACCTGTGATGGCACCACCGAACACGACTGTTCTAACGGCTAAGGCAACGACATTCTAGTGGCCAGCGGATGGTCGGCGGCGACAGTTCTTCAGTGGTTGAGTAGTGAAAAAATTACACACCTACTAAAAAACTCTACCAGAGAATTTGATTTCAGATTAATTATTCCAAAAATAATATTATTTTAATAGATTTAATATTAAATTTAATTTAGTACTTATCTTAATAGTATTTTATTAATTTAATATTAAAATAATTAAGTTTAATCATAATTGAATTATCTAAACTCTCCTTATATAAAGAGAGTCTGGGTCATTATTTTCCACACAATTAAATTCAAGAGAAAGTTGTAGAGAGAAAATTTTCTAAAGAAATCATTTTAGAAAATTTTCTAGAGATATTTTTCTTGGAGAAATTATGAAATTACCACATTGATAATTTTTTGGAAAATTTTATGATTTGAAGTGAGTCCAAACTCGACAAACATGAGCTTGAGGGAAGCGGAGAAGACTACTCGATCAATGCGTTCATCATAGACAAATCGAAAAGGTATAATTTTGATTAAGTGTTCCAATGGAAGCCACCAACTTACGGTCTCTTTCAATTTAACCCCTAATTGTTCCAAATCTTCAAGTTTCAAGAGAAACCAGGTGTGACATAAAATATGTTATTGATTCCTATACTTTGTTCAAAATTGAGATTTAGTCCAGATAACTAAAAAGTTAAAAATTAAGTATTTTACTTTTTTGATTTAAAAATATTAATCTAGTCAATAAAATTGGAAATTGTCAAAATTTGTTAACGTGACATATAATTAATAGAAAATAAACATGCTAAATTGATAAATTTTGACAGAAATTATCGACGACATTAATGATTGGACAAGTATTTTTAAATTGAAAAAGTAAGATGACTGAATTTTTAACTTTTAATGCACAGGGACCAAATCTCAAAATTTATACAAGTACAGGGACTAACCTTAGAAATATATTTCCAATTAAAAGAGATATTGGTCCGTGCGGTAGGACACAATGTTTCACGCGTAACCTATCAAATCAAAGTCACAGTAATAAAATTCCAAACCCTATCCTCTCTTCCTCTTTTTATTATTATTGTCCACCATAATAATAAAGGAATAATAAATAATTTTTTATTTACTATATAAATATAGAAGTAATAATTGGGATATATGGCTTCGGTTCCGTCCTTCTCTCCGACTTTTTCCCAATCCCAAAATCTCCGAACCCTAACCCTATCGAATCATTAATTTCTCATGAAATTTACTCTCCTTTTTTGCTTCTCTCTCTCCCTTTTAGATTCTCCTCTCCTCAAACCCTAGCTCCTATTTCCCCCCCTTCTTTCGATTGGTATAGCGCCCGCGAAAAGCAACTTCCGCTATTCTTTTTTTTTTCCCACCATGGAAGGCTCTGTGGTGGAGGATCTCGGGGCGCCGGACTCGTGGGAGGTGGCCGATTTAGACGCTACAATGAGCCGCTTGATGCTCTCTTCTAACAAGGAATCCAAGCCGGAATTTCCCGATGCTACTTCTTCAGCTTCTGCTTCTGGTTCTCCGGACGAGAAGGTGGTTTCGGAGGATGCCATTAACGAGGTTGATCAGTTTCTCCGCGAGGCAATTCAAAACCCCCGCGAGCGCCTTTCCAGTAAGTCTCTTTTTTTTTTCTGTTTGCAGAAAATTCATTAGGGTTCTTGGATTTAGGGATTTCTGTTTGGAACAAGAATGGTAGATAATAGGATTATTGGACATTCGAGCCGTTTGTTAACCCTTTTTTTACCTTACTTTTGTTGTTTTCTATCCCTATGTCTAACCAGTGTGTTTCTTCACTGGACCTTATCCTAGTTGCTTCTGAACACCTTTGATTGAAAAACAAAATTGGGTATTGAATTCTTCTTGGAACTAATCATGTCGTTGGTGCATGCTTATGCGGTATTTAATAATTAATATCCTAAATTGCAACATTCTAATCAGGCTTTATTTGTAATGTTCGATTACAAATGAGTGCTTAACTTTGAATTTGTACATTTGATATGCTAAGGTTGTTAAATTGTAATAGTGAATTTGATATGCTAACATGGTTGGTGACCCTTGCATAACTCATTATGTTCCAATGACTAGAATGAAGCTCTTGAACTTAGTCAGGTTTTGCTGAGAGCTTTTATCAGATATGATGAAGGGTCTCTTAGAAGATTCTTAGCGTTTTATAGTAGCACAAATAAATTGTCTGCCTTTCAAAATTTGGCTATTTAAGAATGCATTTGGAGGGGTAATAAAGAATGCATTGATAGCACAAGTTGAAAGTGGATCATATTTGAAATTGGATAATCAAAAAAAAAAAAATTAGGATGCAAAGCTAATTCACTATTATGATGCGAAAAAAGATGAATATAGAAGGTTTCTAATGCATTGCTGGAATAAGAGTCATAAGTCTACGAGAGTTCCATGACTTCTGGGCTTTGTTATGCAGTTGTTTCTTTTTTTTATCTGGAATTTGTTTTAATTAATTAAAACTGAGAGTTGGAAGTGATGAACATCATCTTGAAATCAAGGCTTTATAGATTATTTGCTAAATATTCCTTCTGTATAGTTGAGGGGAAATTATTTTAGTTCGTTTCCCACTTTTGTTAAAAAACACACAGCTTTTGCTTCAGTTGGTAAGGCCAGTTTGATCATATACCTTCTCTGGAAGGAAAAGCCAATTTTTTTTTTTTTGAAAGACTAGATTCTTGTTGATAAATCTAACTCCATTAAATACTTCTCTTGGGATTTGGTAAATCTGAATTGCCAGAAAGGGTAAAAATTGTAAAATTAATAACTAAAATCTGCTAAAAATTGTCTTATTACTGCAGCCTTCAATGATTTCTTTTGAGCTGCCTGGTACTATTTGTTTCAAAAGTACATTTTCATGAGCAAGGATTCTGGAAAATCATCCTTTAAAAGCTTCTCTTGCTGAAGCCTTCTGCAAGTTTTATCTTTTTAACTTCCATATAGGTACTTTTAGGTTGGCTAACAAGAGAGATATATTAGGGCTGCATGATGTGAGAAAGTGTCTGAAGTCTTTATTTGGGGGAAAGAAAAGAGTCTAAAGTTTGAATATGATTGATTGGGGATGATAACCAGTATAGTGACTTTTAAGTAAGAATGACTCCTTTACTAGGTAGTTAATATCACAGTGAGAGTTGATACTTTAGTTATTCATTCCTTGATAAGCTTTAAGTTCTTCAAGGAATCTGCTACATACCTTCTTGCAAAGGAAGCTTTTTGGTTTCTTTTATGTGCTTTTTCTAGCATTAAAAAGTATGCCCTTTTGATTTTAATATTCACTTGTGAACTTGATTATTATCATTTTTTGATTCATTCTTTTAAGAGGAAACTATAGTCTTTCTTTATAGCTGTGGCTTTCATTCTTTTTATTTTAAAGCATCATATTCTGGCACTTAATTTTTTGACTGCTATAGTATCTTTGAAGAATGAGTGCGCTGTCTGTTTCAATATTTGAGCAAGAGTGCTTTTCTCTACTTGTGAACTGAGAATTCTTAATTTCTTTTCTTCAGTCCTTAGGATGGAACAAGATGTTGAAAAATTTATCCGTGATCCTAATCAGCAGCAATTTGAGTTCCAGCAGCTGCCTACATCATATTTAAGGTTGGCTGCGCATCGTATCGCACAGCATTATTCATTGCAGTCGATGGTTTTATTAGACAATAATTTACCCGATGGTTCTGGTTCTAGAATCATTGTCTGCAAGACTTCTGAATGTAGGCTTCCTCGTATACGACTGGCTGACATCCCTGTAAATTTACCATCAGAAGACCCTGGTGTTGTTAAGGTGGCAATTAAACAGAGGCCACAGAAAAGGTCTCAGCTTGTAAGCAATTCAAATTCAAATTCTATGAAGTCAAACAGCTCCAAAAGTGTGGAAGAAAGAAAAGAGGAGTATAACCGAGCTCGAGCAAGAATATTTAACTCTAATAGTTCTAGCAGTGGTTCTGGTGGAAAACCACCAAGTGAACCAAGGTTGCAGGATGTTAACTACTATGGTTCCTCAGGGATGCCAAATATGGAAGAGAAATCTGTTTCAGTGGTTTCTGATGTAAATTCTGGTAGTGGTTTGATTGAATACTCTTCAAGTAGTAGTAGGTCGGCTAGAAGTAGGACAGAGAAGGAGCCAATTGGTAGGAGCAAACCACATAATAGGGTGGCCATCTTTCGGGATCGCGAGACTGACCGCAAGGACCCTGATTATGACAGGAACTATGATAGGTATATCCCTCTGTTTAAGTATTTTGTTTCCTGCAGGGTATTATATTTTCTGATTTATTGCAGGGGTTTCAAACTTAGCAGGATTTATTGAAGTTAATATTGAAAGTTATATTGTAACTTGAGAGGGAGTTTTGCTCTCATAGAACAAGGCTTTAGAACAATTCTCTTTACTTTTGAATTATGAGTGAATGAGTCTTGATTGATGAGTCCCCATTTATATCTTTTGTTCTGTCTGATCTAATGTTGTTATTGCCAATCTTTATTCTTTAAATATCTTCTTTTTACCCTCTATCCTTTTATAAATTCTCTTTATATGTTCCATTTCAAAACATTAGCATCCTTATATTTTTCTGATACCATTTTATTTATGAATTGCAAGTTTGATAGAGCTACTGATAATTTAGGACCCTTAATAAGTTTTCTAACAATAAAAAGATCTGCGGTTTTTGTTTTCTGTTGTCTTGCATCGTAGGAATATTTTGTTCGATCTCAAATTGAGGGAGAAAAAGTGAGATTTGGATAAAAATCTTAACGATATCAAATATATATTTAAATTCACATGCTGTTAAGATCAATGCTGGATTGACCTATTTCGTTTGTATTTCCTTTCTATTTCTTGTTGTATATGCTACTTAGGTATTGCAAAGCCCTTTATTCCTTCATGAGACAATTTTATGTAGTGATTGTTTTTCTTCAGGTACATGCAAAGATTTGATCCTGGGTTTGGGTTCAATAGTGGTCCATACACAATGCAACCTATGTACACCCCTGCAATTAACTACAACACCGAATTTCCACAACTTGGATCCACTCATCGGCCTCAAATAGCTACTGAACACCAACCTCGGCCTCTCCCACAACATATACCTGGGCCCTGGGTGGCTCCACCAACCGCTACAGGAATCAGTTATGGTCATCCTGAAACAATGATGCCTCCTTTTAATCCAAATCATGTTGGAGCACGCTCCACATCTGCCATATATCTGCATTCTTCTCAGTATCCTCTTCAGCGTCCTGGAATGCCTTTTATCCACCCTCATGAGCATGTTCACCAGCCTTTTTCGCAGGTATAGCAACTTCACAACTCTCATTACCAATGTCGGTAAATACACCCCTTTGGTTCGTTCTAATGCATATTTTTAGTCGCTACCCTTCATTTTAAGGGGTTCAAGCGACATTCAGTTTTTCATCATCACTTGCAGCATATGCAGTGAACAACATTGTTTCGTCCACTATTTTTAATTTGGATCTTGAAAGTTGAATAACTTAGGATAGGCAATAGGTCAGTCTATGTAGAATTTACAATCATGGTTAAGTATGATTATTAGCTGTTCTCCCACCTAGAGACCACTTCTCTTTGCCATTTCTCTTCCTCATTTTCATTCTGTCTTCTATATCTTAATTTCACATTCATTGATTACTCAAGAGATATAAGGTAGACCAATTAAAGGAAACAGTAAAGTCTATCATAAGCCAGATGCTTTCCTCTAAAATTATGTCTAGAGGAATTGGCGTTATGTATTTGAGGGTGTATCAGATATTATGGGGTAATTAGATCTATCCCTAGGTTTCTTTTGCTACTCTGGCTCGAAGATGCCACAAATCCCTGCATATAACAATCAGTTTTGGAGACAGCAAGAGCACCATTGAAAAAGCAGTGAAGATTAGAAGCACATGAAAGAGAAGGGGAATGAGTAAGACTTGTTTTCGATTAAAAACAGAATTTACACACTAGTGAAATGAAATAGTTGTCCCGACTTTAAATTGTTAACTTTTTAAAATGTAAATATGCAGTATAGGTTTTTACAGAGAATATAGTTGTAGTTAGATGCACAAAAATTAAGTTGTAATTCTCAAACTAGGGGGGCTTGTATATATTTGGGTGGACTGGTTTCTTGCATTATGTCTTGGAAAAAGGTGGGCGGGAGGGATAGGAAGGGACAAAAATTGAAAACAAAGTTTGTCTCATTAGTTTGCAGTTCTGATTTTGGTATTTGAATCATTGAATTATACAGCCTCATCAACATCAGCCTGATGCTAGTTTTGGATTAGCCCGGCCCCAGTGAGGGGCTTGGGCCATGCCTGCACCCTGCCAGTGAAACAATGATTTGAAATGTGATGAAGCAATGCAGTCTCGAGTTATGTAAACTGGCAGGAGTGCAGGCATAGAGGACCGGGGTGAACTGGACCATAATAATGAAGGATACATGGATCGATCCACTCCCCCGCAGTCGGTTTATGTTGGAGCTTCTATAACTTTGGTGAAGGTTGGAGTGTTGGAGAAGCTCATTTGGTTTGGGCATATTCACTGCCGTTGATGATGATGATGAAAAATACAGGAGCTAAGAATGTAATCAGTCATCAATGATGAAGGTATTTTTCACCATACTCCAAAGCAAACATGATATTAGGCACAGCATTTATTTTCTTTTGTAGGTTATTTATTGATCCATATATAAGTATGTTTTTACCTTACAGCTATACGAGGAGCCAAAGAGAAATGGGAAGATCTTGTTTCGGAGTCGACAAATTGCTTGTGTCCTATTGCCTATGGGTAAAAGCGTTTTGCCGTGAAATAATATGCCTTTACTGGAATAATAAAGTGGACCACATTATGTACCATATTACTATTTGACCCAGGTGTATTTTGAACCTTTTGATTACTATCTCAGCTAGTCTATTGATTTACTTGCATATACACTTTTGTTTTCTGGATATTTAGCTGCACAAGCAATGACTGGCTTCTTGTGTATGACAGAATGCTGTATGTTGCTCTCTTTGAGAGCACAATTTGGCAGCAGCTTGTGAAATGGCTTCCTGGCTTTTGATTTAATATCATCAACTGTGCCCATTAAATATTCTACAGCTTAAATACGCTTTACAACTTTGGACGATAAGTATAAAATTTTGAAGTTAAATTCCTTTGTTTAGATTATTCAGTAGAAAATAGATCTCAAAAGTACATATGTATATGCTATTTGTTCTTTTACCGCCAACAATGGATGGAGCAGTGGGTCAATATTCCCTACTCTTAATAACGGAAAAGAAAAACTAATGAAAAAGTTGTCCAGTTTCACGCTAATATAACTTCAATTTCACCAGTTGTCCTCTTTTATTTGTCCTACCAACTCTTTGTAGTTGTAATTGAACTTGGATGAGGTTTTCTTTAAAAAGAAATTTGTTTGGTTTATAGCATGGAGTAGGTTTTGCTGGGGTTGTCTTACGTGGTTTGTCTCTTAAACTTATCTAAATGTATGTAGTTGGTACTTGAACTTGTATTTCATCATCAGGTTGGTATTTTAGTATTAACATTGTTAGTTTGTGTTGATGTGGTATTTCTTATAGTGACACGTAGTAACTTTCTAGCATGTTATGTGGCATATGTTAATTTAAAAAAATAAAAAATATTTTAAAAATATAAATCAATCTTAAGAAGTATAATCTTTTTAGATTAGTTCAGGAACAAATTGATTTTTTTTGGACCAGTTTAGAAGGCAAATTGCATATTAAGCTTTAAAAAAATTAATATTGTTAACAAATTAAGGGTAATATATGTGACGAAATACAAAATCAAGTATCAACTAGGTAAAAAAAAAAATTAAATACCAAGTAAATATTTTTGGACAAATTCACATATTAATCCTTTATCTTAGTCCACTATTGGAAGAAAGTAGATGTGTTCTTGGGTACTTTCCTATGTTTTTAAACCCCTTAATTGCTAGAAAAGGCAAGTGTCTGTCGACATTGCAAGTATATTTTGTGAAGAAAGGGAAAGGGTGTTGGGCAAGGTTGAGGGACTTTGGCATGCCATTGCCCCTTCCTTAAGCGAATTAAGGAAGGTCCTTCCACGATGGAGAAGGACCTAACCTTTCAAGATCCCTTTTTTCCATATAAATTTATGGTCCCCATTACTCTTTTAATCCTAATGACAAAACAAAGAAAAAAGTCTTATAGGATCTTATTTTGACAAAGGAACCGTTTTGTTTTGAAATTGTTCCCTTTATTGGTCCTTGGGAAATCTTTGTTTTGTAGTAGTAGTGTAACATGGACCAGGAATTTTAATAATACGAGAAAAGAGTTTATTTATTATATATGAATTAGAATAGTTAAACCGTACAAATTTGATTTAGTAAAAAGTCTTGTAAAATATAAAACTTCTTCAAAATAAATAAAAAAGTTATCAATTAAAATTCATTTATTGTTTACTCATATATTAAAATATGTGTAAAAAATAATACTCCTACCAAATATAGCATAAGTGAACTGTAAAGGGTTTCCAATTGAGGGGTTTAGTTTAATCACAAAAAAATTAAGGAGAATATTCTATCTTAATCTTTATAAAATATAGAAATCATAAATGTTATACATTGTCCAAAACGTATTTTATCATAAGTGTTAAAATGAAACCCAAAATAATAAGAGAAAATTTACGCAGTTTTATACATTTTCATAATTTTTGTACAATTAACATTTTAATAATTAAATCATTAAGTTTGTCAATATAATTGTACTTATCATGCATGTAATTTTTTTAATAAATATGATATTTGTACATATCGATCTATATTATTGTCTATATTTAAGATCAAATTCTATTATAAATCCTTGTACTCTGCATAAGTTGTGGATTTAGTCTATATATTTTAATTTGGTTAATTTTAATCCTTGTAATTTTCGAAATGGTAAGTTTTAGTTATTGTATATTTCAAATATTGAAATTTCAATACTGACCAGTTAAATTTTGCTATTAGTATTGTACTATGCCTAAAGTCTTGCATTTTTCGAATTTTAAAATTTTAGTCTTGACGCAATCAACGTTCTTTAAATTCATAATTGATTTTTTTGTGAGTAATATGTGAAAATAGCAAGTTGGCATGACATTATAGATGTGATAATATATTTGCCACATCAAATATTAAAAATATAAAACTTAATAAATTTAATAGTTATGGTTTAATCAAGTTTGATTTTAAAATTCATAAAGTATATGGACTAAAAATGACTAAATTAAAGCACAAAGACTAAATCTACAACTTATACATATTACATGAACTAAATGCAAAACTTAAACTATAGTTAATGTTGATTTTTTTTTTTTACATAAAACAAATACTTTTTTTATCTCATTTTAATAAAACAAATAATTTTTGCATACACCCATTTTTTTCACTTTAGTAGTTAGAATTATCATTTTTGTTTCGCACAACAAAAAAATTACCAATATAATAAATTTTTATTTGAGGTTGATAATTTTTAAGCATAAAATCATTTTAGCCTTCCATTTAATATTTTACCTCTTTTAGCCTTTAAATTTATATTGTTTGTCAAATTACCTCAAAATAGATAAAAAAAATTAACATCTATTAACTTTGTTGGCATGTCAGTCTACGTGTTATATTAGTAATTAATTAATTTTTAAAAAAAATAATTTTTTTTTATAATTTTTATACTTTTAAAAATAATTTTAGTAGTTTATAAATTTTTAGGGTAGACTACATAAATACTCACCAAACTATAAAAAAAATTCATTTTAGGCACCTAAAAAAAGAAGCTTGCAATTTAAGCACCTACATTACATATTTCGATCAATTCTGGACAGACAAAAATCTGACATGGATTTCTAAAAAAATTAAATCTAATATTTAAATTTCCATGTCAGCTTTAGGCTGTGTTTGTTTGGGTGAAATTGTTTTCCGGAAAATATTTTCCAGGTTTTCCAGTATTTGGTTGATGGAAAATATTTTCCTTAAGGAAAACATTTTACAAACACGGGTAAAATGTCTTCCTAATTCCTGTAAAATGTCTTACCAATTTTTTTTCGGTAAGACATTTTCCAAAGCTTTCCCCTTCATCATCCAGTACGTTCTCCTTCCCTTCTTCATTCCTTCTCCTTACCTTCTTCATACCTTCTCCTTCCTTCTTTCTTTCTCAGCCAACAAATCTCTTTCTCTCTTTCTCAGACTTTTTCGGTTCCTCATCTTGGAATCTCTCTTGAAAAATTTCATCTTTGATCCTCTCCAGGTATGGCATATTTCCCTGTTTATTCTCTTAACGTCTGCCAACTCGGTTTTATCTCCTTCTTTAGCATCTACCTAAGCTAACCCATCGCCTACAAACAGCCACTTTCTCGTTCTAATCTGTTTTCCTTTTACATCGAATTTGAAACCAAAATTTTTATTTTTAAGATATGGATTTCAATTAATTTGTTGGGAGCTTCGCAGAGATAACACCAATGGAGATAATGTGAGGGGATTTGATATAGGAACTGGAGCCAACTGTATCTACCCTCTTCTTGGCGCATCGCTATTGGGCTGGAGCTTTGTTGCATCAGGTATTTTTTTTTAAATGTTTTTCGCCATAGTTTGCTTAATTATTCTGTTCATAATCCATCAATGTCTCATGTGAAATTCTGGGTTTTAAACATTGCTCTACTTGATTGCAGATATGACTGATGTAGCTATAGAATGGGCAGAGAGAAATGTTAAAAACAATCCAAATATTTCAGAATTAATTGAGATTAGAAAAGTTAAATGTTCTCAAAACACCCTTATGAATTAATGGCCAAAGTTAAAAACGTTGAAGACTTACAATTGTGGCCAAGAAGTGCTTGGGATGGAAGAACATCAGTCCTCAAATCAAAAGCCATTTTCCTTTTTGAAAAGGTATGAATCTCCAATATCCTACATTTATGTGCAAACTGAATGAGGTGCTTATAAATGAATATTTAAGTTGTTGATATTTAACAAGCAGTTAATGTATAGCTGAAGAATTTATGTGAAACTCCCAACCTGTTTAATCATATTGAATCATCACTCTTGTTTAATTGACTTTATTTAATCACCTGATCCAAATATTTCAGAATTAATTGAGATTAGAAAAGTTAAATGTTCTCAAAACACCCTTATGAATTAATGGCCAAAGTTAAAAACGTTGAAGACTTACAATTGTGGCCAAGAAGTGCTTGGGATGGAAGAACATCAGTCCTCAAATCAAAAGCCATTTTCCTTTTTGAAAAGGTATGAATCTCCAATATCCTACATTTATGTGCAAACTGAATGAGGTGCTTATAAATGAATATTTAAGTTGTTGATATTTAACAAGCAGTTAATGTATAGCTGAAGAATTTATGTGAAACTCCCAACCTGTTTAATCATATTGAATCATCACTCTTGTTTAATTGACTTTATTTAATCACCTGAAAAGGAAGTGTTCTATTTTCTTGCCAAAATATGTCTTTGTATTAAGGTAAGCAACTAACTTCAGCTTGTTTCTAATGGATTCTTAGGTGATCCGTGATTTGGAGGAGTTGTCATTAAACAGCAAGCACATTTCGTAATACGCAATCATCCATTTCAAGTAGGCATCTTCAGCCGCATAAAAGTTCTTCAAGTGCTTGGCTATCATGACAAACTAGTTGTTTTTCTATTTAATCTTCTAGAAAAATTTAACAATCTGAAAAGGCTTGAGCTGATTCATTGTGATTTGAAAAGGAACTTCATTGGTGAAGGAGATGCAAATGAAAAGAAAGCGGAAAGGGAGCTGGTTAGTCTTCTGAACACCGGCTACATAGGGGAGCAAAACTCACAACTACCCCATGTTGTCCTAAATCTTGAAACTCTTGAAGTTAGGAGATGTGATGGTTCGATCAGTTTGGGACCATACTTGTCATCCTTTCAAAATCTCATAACTTTGGACCTTTGGCAGTGCAAAGCAACTACCTTAATTACATCTTGGTAGCTCGGAATCTGGTGCAGCTGATAAAAATTGAGGATTAGAGACTGCATTATGGTGAGAAAAATAGTTGAAAAAGAGATAGTTGATGCAAAATACTTAGTTTCAGCAAGCTGAAATGCTTAGAACTTCATTATTTACCAAACCTTTCAAGCTTCTGTTCAGAGGAATACAGCTTTCAGTTCCCATCTTTGGAACAAGTTATTGTGAGACAATGTCCCAAATTAAAGATCTTTTGTTAGGGAGTCTTAAGTACCCCACAGTTACATAGAGTAAGGCTATCAGAAGAGGACTATAAGGGGTTTTGGGCTGGTGACCTCAATGCCACCATATATCAGTTGCACAAAAATACAGTAAACCCTCTTTTTCGCTTAAAGAAGAAGCTGTTATTCCTTTTTATTTTTCAATTCAATTTATTATTCTAGTATTAACTGGTGCAAATTAATGTTAGTTAATATTGATGTTTCAGTGTTTACCACTTCATTACCCAGGAAAGTTGACACATAGCAGTAGCATATATAACCATTGCTTTGATTCATAGTTTGTTGTTTAATACTTGGGACCATAAGCCACCCTTACTCCATCTTCCTATACATTTAGAATGTGTAATAATGAAAAGAGAATTATAATAATTTTTGGTTAGTCAACAAGCTAAGCTTATCTTTCGATGTTTTTATCTCTTCCATATGTTGCTGTCATCACTGCATTTTCCCTACCAGATTCGGTTTCTACCTCTTCGTCTTAACCTAGCCCTTAGCCAGATATCTATAAGAAATTTTAATTTTTTTTTTTCTTAAATAGGCTTTGGGATTCTAGTGTTGCTTCTTTCTCTTGCCTCTAGGTTTGAATCTGGAACAACTGGAAAGGCTTGCCCGAATGGGAAAAAGTGCTCAAAAGACAGCTCGAAGGGACATTGCATATGTTGTGAGTATCATGTGAAATAGTTGGTTTTTGCATGACCAACTCTGCTCTTCTTTGTCATAGATCTACTAAGGTGAAATAGCTATAGGATTTGTTACATTGAAGATGACATTATGATACTAATGAAAAAGGTTTACTTACCAGAGACAAAGGATTAATTATTTATGAAAATTATTTTGAATAACTTCTGCTCTCCTGAACAACATATAGTTGCATGCCGATTATGTTAGACATTGTTCAGATAGAAGAAAACCATTGAGCAACTTCTTAATAATTAATTAAACTTATTGTTTCTATGAAGATTTTGTATTTCACAATATCTTCTATCGGATCACATTTAGCTTGCTGCAGGACTCTTTGTTCATCTCTGATTCTATCTCTAACGATAATAAACATATAGCTTGCTGCAAGATATAACTAGTCAACACATAGAACATTAGCATTTCTTGAAGCACCATTGGTGTTCTCTCAACAGTATGATACTATTCTGATAATTATTTGTGGGTTTCTTCTGTTGTTTTTATAGTAGCACTGAAAATTTATATCTTTGATTTCTTCTGCAATTAAAATTTGAAAATTTATATATTTGATTTCTTCTGTAATTAAATTTTGCAAAGAGAAGGACGGCCTCATGATTGTTGGCATGTTTTTGAAAGGAAAAAGGTCTTATATTAATCAAGATACGATTACAACAAAATGAAGCGAAACACAGAACAAAATGGCGAGTCAACTCCAAAGATAAAACAAATCAAAGGCAAAGCATAAAATTATCCGATAAATACTCAAGTCAGAAAGACGCAAAACAAAATAAGCGAACTTCTAAACACTCCCTTCAATTGCAAATCAGTGCTCAAGGAAATAGCAACTCATTGCTCAAAGCAATAAGTGAAATAAGCTCAAGATAGTCTGCACCAACTTAGCCTGCAAATTTGTTGGCTTCCCTATTGATGTGAACTATACCCAAGTATAATAAGAATATCTTAATGTTGGAGATGCAGTTGTACTAATTTATAATTATTCAATCCTTTTTTTATTTTTTAACACAATTACAAATACTTTATTTGACTTTGGTTGTTTTCAATATAACGGTTAATAATGTAACTTAATAATTCAGTATTATTATATATTTAATCTAATTTATTTATAATAAATAAATCATTCCAATATATGTAAAAATATAAAATATATATGTAAATAAATTTATTAATATATATGTAAAATCAACTTTTCTGGAAAACATTTTCAGGAAATCTGCCAAACAACAGAAATTATTTTACACAGATTCATCCAAACACCAGAAAATATTTTCTGGTAAATCATTTTCCAGAAAAGTAAATCATTTTCCAGAAATCATTTTCCGGAAAGCATTTTACTGCCAAACAAACAGACTTAGTTTTTAAACCAAAACCAACAAAATTTAAACACGTAGCTTCGGGGTTTTTTCTTCATCACCATCCTTCTTCAGTTGAAACCACCACCACTTTCCCAACATCAGCCTCCAAGATCTCTCTGACAATTATGCTTCTCCAATCGTTTCTCTGCCGTCAACCGCCATCTTCACCGCTTGAATCTTCTCCAACTTCCTCTCTTTCTGCTTCTCCAGCGATGGCTGGCTTCATCTCCTATGAATCCTCCAAGTGTTGAGGCTTTGAAAACTGTCAGTCACTCTCGCTAGCGATTGGGAATGCTCTGTTTTCTCTTATTGTTCATCATTACGACCCAAATCCCTCCTAGTAATTCGGTCGAACAGCTTCAAGACCAACCCACCAATACCATGTTCTGGACTCTATAATCCTTTTCAGCTTCTCTCTCTCTCTATTCCTATCATTTCACTTCATTTTTCGTTTATTCCTTTTTTCTCTTTTTTCTTTGGTGGGGATGTTTTAGAGCTTTCTCATGAACCATCCTCGGACTCTGAACTTGTTAAGCATCTCAAAGGCATTATTAAGGTTAGTTAAAACAGTCTGTCTGAAGTAGTATCTTCAAATCAATGCATTGAAACCACTAAGACTATCATTAGGACAATCGTTAACGAAAACCCACGAGCTTATACTCTTAACGTCTCCTTTTAGTACTTGAAACTGTGCCTTCTATGCTATGAAACAACTGGAGTCTCGTATTATTGTAAGAAAAAAGGGGAATTTTTTGGGGGAAAAGAGCAATGCTAATGCTATTGGAGTCTCATATTGGGATGAATACTCAGCAATTCAAAATCTCCAAACATCATAAGCAAAATACATATAGGATGAGTACCAAAATTTAGAAAATAGGCATTGCTAACTGAGAGGTTTAAAGGAAAAAAACATAATTCAATAAAGTTTTAATTCTAAAGAAATCCCCTCAATAGAAGAACCCAAGTACTTTTCCACCTACATTCTTTCTTCTGGCTTCTTCATGGTCCATTATTCCAGCTGATGTTGTCAGCACTATGTACCCAAACTGCAAATCCATTATACAACTTAGCAGAATAGGGTAAAACAATCTTATGAAAGCATAAAATTATAAAGTTTAGTTTCTCGGCTAACCTGTCTTGATGGAAGCAGCCTGGCAGTCCAACCCTCAATCTCCTTCACTCCGACATCGAAGCGAGGACTGATCACCCCGCACTTGTTCAGCCTTCCGTTCAGTTCAACTACAATTTTACCAGATCTGTGATCATCAACGTACTCAAACTCTCCAATGTAACCTGCAATCCCAATGTTAGCATATCGATGGAACAAATATAAGGGTAGAGATTAGATTGAATGTTGAAACAAACCGTGCTTCTGCATGACCAAAAGGAACTTGATGATCACTTTTGAGGATGGCCTGATCATGACCTGCCGTTTGCCCCTCTTTTCTGCATTGTACATGCTCTTCAGTGCATCATTCAAAACGCTGACCCTCACCATCCTTCTAAATACAAGCTGCTGCTGATTTTGCATCAAATTAAGCAATTATTTATAGTTTCTTTTAGTCTTTAGAAACTCAGTAAAAAAACTTGAACATATCATTCTTCTAAACATCATTTTCCTATAATAACAACAGTATTTCCAGTGATCCAATATCTTATTCAAATGGAGAACCAACAAACCATCTTCTAATCCGAACTTACACAGTGATAGAGGCAAGTGGAGGAAAATAGGCAACAACCCTAAACCAAAACGACCCAACTCGAAATGATTTGACTAAGTAAACAGAAATGACCCTGTCCTGAAGTGAACAGAACCCACATTGACCTCACGGACCCAAAATCCCGAGAATCTTAAAACCCGAAACTACCTAAACCTAAAATGATCCACCCAAAATAAACCGAGAATTTTAAAACCCGACCCAAAACCAACCCGAATCGCATTGAAAGTTTGACGGGTCTAGTTCCAACCAATAAACCCAACTTCTAATGTAAGCTTACGTAGTATTAGAAACAAGAGAAGTAAAATAGGTTATGGGCACCAAAAACTTTGCACCAGACGAAACAATAGATTCTTAACTTGCCCAGAGAACCCAAAATCCTTTCAGTTTCATATTATGTAAAAGGATTGAAACATTAATGACGTAAAAGAAACGAAGATAAGTAAGGTCTAAACCCTAATGGAATAGGTAAAATAGATCTTGCTATCTATATTCCATGACAGAACTGATACTCAAGAGGATAAAAAAAAAAAAAACAGCCCCAAGATCTTAAATCATGGAAAGAAAAGAGTGTGAAAGTGTCGCTTACCTGAAACCAAAATCCGGCGGCCGCGTTTGGGTTAGTTTGAAAGAATGCCCAATGAAAATGGCAGAGAGCTCGGCTGAGTGCTAGGTTTTCGGCTTTAAATTTAATTTTCAGTTTTATGGGCTTGGGATTTATGTCGGCCTTTGATATACAAAGGCCCAAAATATAGCTCTAAATTCTACTGTTTTTGTGTGTATATATAATTTTGATTTAATTTAATCTTTTAAGATTATTAATAATATTAGTGATATTGATATGAAAATAAATGTACTAATTAAAATTGAATTCGAGGAAGACTTAAACATAAATACGACTTAATTTAACAATTTTTTTTTAAAATTTCAAAAATTTAGAAAAGAGAAAAATAATTCAAAAATCATAAAAATTGGAACCTGTGGGTATAATTTAAACCTATTTAACATTAATAAATATTCAAAATTAATTTAATAATTAAAATATATAAAGGTATAATATATTTGTAAACTTGGCCACCAAGAAATCCGGAAGGACGTGATGATATGAAGTCAATCAAACCTAAATTAAAATCAATATTATATTTTAAGAAATTAAGAATAACTTAGTTCAAACCCCAAAGAGTATGATCATACCAGGGGGCTCAAAATTTCCTGTAATTCCTCACCTTTTTCAGATCTGGGCGAAAATTTTCTTTTTTGGGTATGATATCAAGTTATAATAATACACAATGTACATTCCAATTCAATTAAAAAAAGCTTTACATTATTACACTACTCTTGTCCTCCCGTTGATGCCAAAATCAACTATTAGCTGATTACCGGCACCTCATCCACAAAAAATTCACCAACTGCACCTTCTGAGGATTCACCAATGCTAGCGGCTTCAGCAATTCTAAGTGCCATCACGGCTTTGTATGTAGCCATATCCGCATTTTGAAGTAGCATCTGTGCCTGTTGGCGTTTCAGGATGGCCGATTCGACCGCTCTGGTTGCTGCAGCTCTAGCTTCTTCGACTCTAACCATCACAATCTCTTCTTCCACTGCATCATGTTGGGCTGCCATGGCTGCACATATCACAAAACATGAAACAAGGTTCCATTAAAATCAGAACAGAGCCTGTATAGTTGAGCATGACTGCTATGGTCAGAGAATATAATGTACCTTGCAACAAACTCGGTTGCTTGCCTCTCCCATGGCTAGCTTGACGCTTAAATGACCTCCTTTTACGTAGAAGAGGCTGTGGAACTACGGGAGCCTTCTTGACCTGATGACCCTGTTACAATCCAACATTCATTTTGATCATGTATCTACCAAAACACCAGAAAGAAGAGGTAGGAGACTGAACAGTAATGACGGAAGGGATGCATATTTCGATTTTCAAGATATGCCAGGGAACAAAAAGGTATATAGCATGATAAGTTGATGACAATACTTCGTTTCCAATCACTAAAACGATATCTTCCCATTGCAGCAGAAAAGAAATTCCAAATTCTCAACAAATAGAAAACAGAATATAAAACAAAGTTCAGAGAAAGAATATTTGGGTGCTCTGTATTAATCCTATCTGCAATATGGTTGATTCACAATCTGTTACTTTTTCCCTCTAAATTGTGTCAATATAGCATGGCATCATTGCATGCAACTGTTATAGCAAAAGATCATTTGACCTATAAGATACAATTCTATGAACTCATTGCATGACAAATTGTGGGAATCAGAACAAGAAATAGGACAATAAGCCCTTTCAAAAGAAGTGCACTTTTCCATGCTAAACTTCCCTGAAAATTTCAACAAACAAATACACATACTAGGGACACAAGCTAGAATTTTCTTCATTTACAAAATGACAGTATAGTACAATGATGATATAATACATCGAAGGAGAGTTCAGTTTCCCAAATGAATCTACAATTATATTTATGTCCATAGAAAAATTCTCCATAAAGATTACCTGGAAGACTCTAAGCAATGGTGACCGTCTTTGCTCCTTTTTTTTCAACCAGTAAGCATGAACAGCTTCCACCACTCCTTTAATACCCAGATCAACACACAAATGAGCAGCAGCAGCAGATATATCATTTGAGTGATCATCTGGACTACAAAAATAGGCCTTCTCAAAGGCATCAATCATCAACTCGAAACAATCCTCCGATAGATGCTGGAGATGCCCATTTCCACGAAAAAACTCATAATTGACCTTCTTTAACCACTCCTCATCTTCTAAATCCATGTCATAGTTTGCAATCCTCTTTGCCAAGGCTCTTGATACCTCGTCACCATCAATAGAGATATATGAATCCGGTCTTCGAAACTGCACACTGGGTTTACCTGCATACCCTGAAACTTCACGAACACCAGGCACAGGGATCACCCTACAAGCTGAAGCAGGCACATTGCGCTCACAACATTCCTTGTAAAGATCCTTGAAAACGACCCAGTCTTGACGGTTCGGGAACTCGAGCTTCCAGTTATCATCCCCAGGCCAAATTACAGCACGAGTGAAACGGTTGACTGAGCTTGGCCTCATTAATTTATCTGCCTTGAGAGAATACTTGTTTGACCTTTTTGTTTTAATTACAAGAAGCCATTCTTTTGATGGAGAGAGCTCTAAAGACACAACTGCTCCTTCTTCCCTGTAACAGCTATCTGGTTCGATGATCAATACATTGGCAGAGCATTGCGATGAATCCGATTCTACCTTGGGCATTAAATCTGATACGGAAGAGCTCATGTCGCTTAAGCTCGACGCTGAACCGTTGCGGGTTGAACTCCTAAGCTTGTTTTTCGAAACTACTGAGGAAAAAGGAATCCCATTTCTCCTACTAGTAATCAAATCAGACATGAGAGCTCCATTAGAGAAAGTGTTTCTAGCCCTCATTCTCCTAAGCGAACTCCTCCTCTTCTGAATACTGCTTCGAACTGACTTCGAAGCTTTAAAACATGGACTCGAAACAATTTTGCAGCTGACTTTATCGATTTCAAGTGCAGTGGACTTGATTGTAGTCTTTGACTCTGAATTTTCAGAAAGAAGGCACTTTTGGACCCCATTTCTCTTCCTTTTTCTAGTATAAACAATCCCAAACATCTTATCTACAGTGATGCCATTGTTTAGAGCTTCAGCTTTCATTTTCTTGGCCCGTTTCTTTGGAGTCTCTTCGTGGCCTAATCTTTTAGGCTTCCCATTTAGCTCGGCGGCAGAGGATTTATTTACTTCATTCTTTGGGTTTTTTTTCACCGAGTTGTTGAATTCAACGCCATCGTTACTGCGCCTCTTGGGCTTCACTTCGCCGGAATCAGGCCGGAGTTGCCGCCCGGAACGAAGAACCCGGGCCTCCGAGCTCTTCATCCTGCAAACCCTTGTGGTCCGTTTCATCCCCACCGAAGGCATCGCCGTCCAGTGCTGCTGCTTCTGCTTGAAACCGAACTCCTCGGACGATCTTTTCCTACACCAACTCCACGTGTTGACTCAGTAACCGACTCGACTCAGACGAGTCCCGAAAAAAAACAAAAAACCAACCCCGAAAAAGCCCCCACTCCACCAACCACCTCGTGAAACCCAACAGAACGTTAACACATATTCAGCCAACAGATGACCCTCCATTTACGAAACGGACCCATACCCATAACTCAACTAGTTCACACAAAAAAAGAAAAAAGAAAACAAATCGACAACTCGAGGAAACTCAGATCGTTTTGACTCAGCCACAAGGAAAAAAAAAAGCTTTCGTTTTTCTTACGAAATAAGGAAACTAGTAAAAGATAACTACAACAAAGTAGTGAGTGATTAACAATACCATACTAACAGAGATCGTTCAACTCCAGATAAAAAATTAAAAAAAAAAAAACCCATAAATTAAACAAAAGAAAAAAACCAAAGATCTCTGAAGAGAAAAAGGAAAAAACTTAAAAAAAAAATAGTCTCTCTCACTAGAAATTGAAGAGAGAGAAAGAGGGAAGAGAGAGTTATGGAGTTTCACGTAAATCTTGTCTTTTTTTTTTTTTTTTAGAAGAGAGAGATGGAGGCTGCTAGGGTTTATGATGATATGATAAAAATAAAACACTGAAGAGGGAAAATCTAGAGTGTCCAAAGGGGAAAAAAGATAATTTGGAAATGGAAATTAATTTGCCGAGTGATGGGAACCCTTGATTTTATGAAATGGACAGCTGAGATTATTGGGTGGATTCAATGACTGGGCCGTTTTTAGCCCTCTACTTTTCTCTTTTTCTTTATTTTTTATCTACTGGTATTAAAGGGATATTTCGCTTCGGGTTGAGTGATGTGAAACGACTAAAAGAGCCTTGGGTGTGATACGATACGGAAGGGTTCTCGCACAGCAGCAAGTCGAGGGCAAAACGGGAAGTTAATAATAATATGGGAATGTTGCAGAAAAAATCTGAATTCCAACATCTGCCGCACTAAAACTGAAAAGCCTCATAAAGTGTATGACCAGAAGTAGCTATGTTTAGTATTTGTTGATTAAGCTTAAATCGTAAAAATACGTGAATTTAGTGCGTAAAAATATATATATTTTTATAATATTTATATATTAAATTTATAATTTTACCATATATCCAATGTCTTAATTTATTTATTATTTCTTTACAGTTAAATTAGATAAAATATTAAATAATAATAAATAAAAAAATATCAAAAAAAAATTATGGACAATCTAGGTCGTTTTCCTGAATTGTTGTCTGATAATAGTATGTATCAAGTTTTGAAGACCATTCAATTCCATTACCGTCTACAGACAAACAAAATATCAAGTGGAATTTTCAGCCAATAATTCTTTAAAATCCACAATCTATTTCACCCTGATACGGGCCTTTGTTTGTTAAAAAGGAGGGAAATATCATAAGAAAATCATCTTCCATTTTTAGTACCAACACAGGAAGTAAATCACAATCATCCAAGAATTCTACAGTTCATAGGATATTTTGAAATGTTATAAGCACACCAATCAATCAATCAATCAATAAGGGCTTAAGACATTTTAAGCCGTGGCCGGCTTTGTCTCGGCTTCTGCCGGAGCTTCTCCTTCCCAGAAGGCAGTCTTCTTTCCAGTCTTTGACACAGTTTGCAAAACCGCATCGGGTTGGACGTTGCCCTTCACAGTCACTTTCTGCTCCTTCAAATCTACTTCATATGATTCCACACCTGAATATGAATATTAGTCATTATTATGATTCTAATTCTTCAGCCAATATACATGTAACTATGCATGTCTAGTTTGAGAAAAGAATTTCCCACCTGAATGCAAGAAAGAAGCTAATCCTTCACAAATCTACTAAATAAACAGGGGTATAAATATTATAGTTTTCTACTATAAAAAGGGTCAATCCATACACTTGGGGGATCACTGATCAGTCTCTAGCTTCAATTCTTAGGAATCGGTCCCTATAAGTACATAAGAGATCAGTTCTTTTCTGTTTTGCTTCAAGACAGATTGGTACGATCAATCTTTCGGAAAATGCAAGGCTTTTCAAAAGTACAAGGCATTTTCGAAAAAATGGGTAAATTTTTGGGACCAAACTATTATTTGTGATGAAGAATGCAAGAAAACAAATTCAAAAGTCAATTTTCTGCAGAACGATCGGATCTTAAATTAACCGGCTTCTCTAGTCCGACATAACATGCTTGCCTAGGAAGAAATTCTCAGGGAGACTAGTGGAAAACCATGTTGAAATTGATTTCACATTATGATCAGCAGAAACGAACAAGACGTTAAACAAAAGCAAGATCTACAACACACCTTGCATTTTCCCCAAAACTCTCTTCACGGCTCCAACGCAGCCCTCACATGACATACCAACCTTGAGAACAACAGTCTGCAATCAACCAAAACCAATACACAGTTTATAACATTATCGAAAAGGGAACCTTACAAAGCTGTGTTCAACGACCATCAACCAAACAGAACCAGGCCAAAACATATGATTAGATGTTTTTGAAAATTGATATAGATTATGGAAGCCAATCATGACCACTTATTTTCTTTCCCTCTTTTGGCTAAGTGTTCATAAGAATGTGGTCGTTCAACCAACACAAGCAGAATTTCCACAAAAACCACCCACTCCGCCAGGGGCTTAGCAAAGGGTAGGCAGGGCCTTGGTCCCATTGGCTAAATGGGAAATTTTCTTTTTAGCCCCTCTAAAAAATCAAAACGTTTAATTAAGCTTTTTTAGTATTAGATTACATGGAAAACTTACATTTTTAGCCCTTTTAAATTTAAAATTTTAATTTAAACCTATTTAACAAAAAGAAATTTAACTTTGGCTCTCCAAAATTTTATAATTTTATCTAAACAAAATTCCCTATACACATCAATAGAAGGTCAACTCAACCCTAAACCAGAAAGAGAACCCTAATTCAATGAACAAAGCTAACAGATACTAATTACCACCATTTAGAGATTTCTAAACGCAATAGCTTACCTTATTTTCTCCCAAAACCCTTGAAACCCCAAAAATACCAAATCTATCAAAATTTGATATAACGATCGTGACTTGAATTAAGGAGAACCCCAAAAGATGGCCTAAAGTTTTAGTCTTTCCTCTTCTATTTTCAATCCAAAAATCAAACAGATAAAGACCCAGAAACCAGAAAGCAAGGATAAAATTCTCCCAACATACAGAAAACCAATTACAGATTTCGAAAAATTCAGCCAAAAGGAACGAAAAGAAACATGAGATAATTTGAATAAGAAAAAACAAAAAAGAAAAAGAAAAGTTACCTGAGACATAGCTTTTTAAGTTTGGAAATTCAAAGAGCGGGAGAGAAAAGGAGAAGAAGATAATTGTTGAGAATAAGGTATGAAGAAGCGAATATGGAAAGGGTGGAATTTTATAGAAGAATCATTGGAGGGCGGTGGACCATTTCTTCCATATTCAACGTAACGTGATGTTCAAAGCTCAAACCACCAGCTGTTCCAACCATTTTCTACTACTTTTTTTTTTTTTTGCTTTGTCGTTCTACATTTTCTAACTTCAAAAAATTATAAAATTATCATCAAATTTTGAATATGAAAATTTTTAAATATTGTAATAATTATTTTATATTTTTTAAAATTAAATAAATAAAATATAAACTTACAGCATGTTTGGTTGGGGGGAATAGGAATGCATTCCCCCCCAATTCGGTGGGCCCACCACCAAACCAACGTTTGGTTAGCTGTAATCCTATTACAGCCTGATTCCATTCAGCTCTATTACGTGTAAAGGTGTAATAGCCATTCCTTGCCCACGTCTCTGAATAGCTATTACGTTCGCTATCTTTTTCCCATTTTCCAAATTTTGCCCTCCTTCATCTTCTCCTTCATCCGCCTCAAACTCTCTCCTCCTGTTTCACTGCGATTTATCGATCTTTGCCGTCAATAGTCGTCTCCACTCGCGCCACTCCTCCCCGCTTCTCTCTGTCGCGCGCGCCATCACCGTTGCGTTGTCCCGCTCGTTCTTCCATCAAGACACCGTAAATGCGTGCGATCATGCCTTCGCCGCTTCCTCGTTGTCGGTGTTCACCACCGCTGCGTCGCTTCTCTCGCTCCGACCTTCATCCGTCTCAAATCACGCTGTTCCACCTGGTCAATCTCATCCAATTCCGGTATCTCCATGGCTTCTATGGACGGTTTTTTCTATGGACAATTTGCAATTTCTTGATTTTGTTGATGACAAATTAATTTTTGTCTTTATTAAAGTTGCAATTTTTTAATACCAATTTCTAAATCCCTAACAAAGAATAAAGAAAATGCCACCAATTTCTCCACCGGCCACCACCATCATCGTTCCATAGGCAGTTAAGCACCCTATTTTTGCAGCTCACCCTTTAAGTGAGAAACTAAAAAAGGCCCATAACCCGGAATAAACCGCTCGAAGAAATGCAGTGAAATGGTTATTGAAGAAATTTTTATTTGTTTTAGACAACGTTAATCACTCAATTTTATACATTTCGTTAGGGAAGTTACGTAACCATTTCAATTTAAAAAAAATTGCTAGTGGAACATATACAGAGAAAACGGCTACCAACCCTGATTTTATTTTATATGTAGTAGTATTAGTTGATTGATTCTTTGGAAAATGTAGGAAAGGGAAGGAAATCGGGGTTTAAAATGAATGAATTGAATGTGTGTTTTAATGTATAATGAAATTGTAAGGTCAATAAAGTGTTGTTTAGTGCTTTAAGGTAGCTAATTTGTGGATTTAGTTCTACTTTTATAAATTAATTTGCTTAAATTTATAGATTCGAACCTTCAAATGTTTCCTCCATCGGGTGCACAAGGGAAGATCTCTCTGTTGGAACTCAACCTCCTCACGATCTTGATGGTATTCTGATTCCATTTGATTTGAATTCCTTTTGTGATGGTGCTTATGCTTTGATTTGTTTATCCTGGTGCTTATATATCTTGGAGTCATGATCTCGGTGGAATTTTGCATAAATTCATTAGTGATCTAAAGATTAGGTTTATAAAGTTTTTATAGCATGAAAGAAGATCCATGTCATTGATCACATGTTTGAAATATACGCTATGCATAAAACAAATAGTTGAGCAACAGATTAATAGATCAAATAAATCGGATGTAGTATCTCGCTATGTTGTAGTTCAATGAAAAACAACAAAGAATATTCTTTGTTTAAATGAGAAATCATTTAAATGTTTGATGTTGATTACGAATTTGGACAAAGTATATGAGCTAAAATTTGACAGAACATATGTCTTTGATATAAGAAATTCTTTTGTTGCTTTATTTGTCTACATGTTTGTCTTTGTCGATTTTAGGATTTCAAGATCTGCAATAGATGGTTTTTCCATTAACGTTGTTATTAATTTTACTTGTTTGCGCTAATGTTTAGTGTATAAAGATTAAATCACTCAGTTCTATGATACATGGATTGAATTACATATTCGATCATCTTTGGTTTAGCAACCGATGTGCATGGGACAGTACCAATATGCTATTCTGTTTCATTGTTGGATAATTGTGTCATTTCTATTTTGTATTTATGTTGTGGTTTCTGATTTAGAGTAACATAGACTACAATTGGAGATGCCATTGTTTCTTGAATATAGACGTTCCTATAAAAATGGGAAATGTCTTGTCTTTCATTTAAACTATTGATATACTAAATTAGAACTTAGAAGTAATTTAATTACGGTCTCATCGCAAGGTTTTTATTATGTTCGGTTGATGGTTTAGAGTAACAAGGTTATAATTGGAAATACAATTGTTTATTAAAAGTTCCTATAAAAATAGGAAATGTCCTACCTCTGAATGTGTTTTTATTCATGTTTAGATTGACAAGTTTGAACAAGGGTCGGAACAAGGTTAGTAATTTCCATTTCAAGGTCAAGGAAAATGTTGTCGAATGCTTCTACCCCGGAAGAAAGTGAGGTTGATGAAACTGAAACTAGTAAATGAGCTTGAAAGTTATGGGTTTTCATTCAATATTAAGTAGATGATGAAACAAAGGAAACCTTAGATGGTAATAGAGAAGATATCATGAAAAAGTTCCCTTTGTTGGGACAAATAAATTCAGCCCTTTTGTTGCATCGATTATTAATGTACTTCTGTTAGTTTTGCTGAAGATGTGGGTTCCGGCTTTCATTAATCCCTATTATGTTAGTGTATTTTATTGGGTTATAATCATGTTAAGGTATTTTATATTTGTATAAATTTTGATATATTTATAATTATGATTGAGAATAAGAAAGAGAAAATTGAAAAGCGGTTCAAACTATAGTGATCAATTCGATTTTGATTTAATTTGTATTGAATTTGATTCACTTTATTTTGGTAATAATTAAAAACTTTTAAAAATAAACCATGAGATGTGGTATGTGGTATGACATGTAGCAATAATTATGTGTTCTTTTTCATTCAAATGCGATGTTTTTAATCTTAGATGGGACGATGGCATTTGCATTAGTTAAAGGGTGTTGATGCTAAATTCTAATAGACTATTGCTTTTTGTTTGAATTGCTACAATTTTCATTAGGAGGTCCCATTGGTTTTCGATAATTTCATGAAAGATCAACAAATTGGTCCATGCATTATCGAGAAAATGATAGTTCATTTTGATGTCAATGAGCAGATTAAGATAAATTAATTTACTGGATCGATTAACTTTATGGAATAGTAAGAAGTTGGTTTATGTCCTAGTTATTTGGTTTTAGGAAGGAATGTAATATGAGATAATGGTTATAGAGTTGAAGGTTGATGTATGAATTTTTGAAGCAAATTGAGCATTGATTTTTCGTAACATGAATGGAGTTATTTTAAATAAATGAGTTAATTTTTGAAGTTAATTAATTACTTCTAATATTTTTGTAAAGTAATTAAATTATTTGTTTCAATAATGATATTTTAGCACATATATGTATTGCAGTTTAAAAATAATAAAATAAAATATATATATTTTTATAGTATTATATATTAAGATTTTTAATTCATATAATAATAATTATATTAAGCATGTTATTAAATTATATTTTTATTAAATTATATTTAATAATAATTATGTTAAAATATGATTAAATTATTTATTATTTTTATTAAATTATTTTCAATAATAACCTTATTAAAATTTAATAACAATAACAATAATCATCTACCTAACAAAAATTCTACTAAGGGTATTCTGGTCATTTTAGTTCTTTTTCTTATGCTATTACAACATCATTCCATTCAACCAAACACAAGAATTCTATTACAGCTCTATTCCATTACATTCAACCAAACAGTTGAATTACTTATTACAGCTCTATTACATTACACCTCTATTCCATTACAGCTCTATTCCATTACAGCGAACCAAACGTGCCCTTAGTGATTTAGGTGTAATTTATCTTAAATATAAACAAATAATTTAATGTCTAAGTTTATAAAATATTTTCTCAAATCAATCCACTTAGCACGGGATAAGATGCGAGGTAAAAAACTGCTTAAAACAAAATTTTCACTTCTATTGAATTTTATATTAATTTCCTAGTTATTTGTATTTTTTTATATTTATAGTAATTTATCATAATAATTATTAAATATTTAAATAAATTTTAACTCGATGATAATTAATTTGTAATTCAAATACTTATTGCAATTTTAAATATTTTTATTAAATCTTAATAATTTCAATAATTTCTTATAATTCTTAAATAATTTTCTACATTTTTTATTATAATTTTTAGATATTTGCTAACATGGCAGTATAAATACCACATCAACATGAGATACATGTGACAAGTCACGTGTTGATGCCTACTTGCTTTGTCTACCACGTCATCACTTAACAATAGAAATGGATGAAATTTTTAACAAAATGACCAGTTTGCTCTTTGATCTAACGTATAAGGGTTAATTTGCTCGTTTTTTAATAGATGTGGCAAAATGTAATCCGACTCCTAGTACAAGGGCCTCCATGATACTTTAACCTTTAATCTTTGTATTTCAAATTGACATAATTTAACCCTCTACTTTTATAATGGCATTAACCGGTCCAAATAATTATTATCCTCAACTATTTCGGTCAAAATGCCTGGCGGAATTTTAAAAAAAAAATACACATTCAAACTTACCATGTTCTTATAGATTTTTATGTTAAAAATGTGATTTTAAGGAAAAAAAATATGTACCTATACATAAAAGGAAAACCCTTATAAGATTACGGGTAGAATGTAAGTTTACCTTATTTGGTTCATTTGACTAGAATGTAAGATTTATGTGTTTGGTTGACGGAATGTAAGATTATCTACAAACTCATTTTACTCAATTGTCCTTGTTATAAAATTTATTTATTTAACAAGTTTAGTTCCTTGGATATTTTTTGTCTCAATTTCCATAAAATTATGATAAATTATTACAACTTTCACTTTTTATTACAATTTATATATTAATAAGTAAATATATGATATTGAAATAAATTTACAAACCATAGTTATAATAATTTATGAAAAGTGATACAACACCAATTATAATTATAATTATAACAATAATTAATATAATAATAAATAAATTATTAAATAAAGTATAATAATTATAATCATTGTTAATGACATTTACTGATTTACTATTAAGAAAAAAATATTTTGTTTTTAATTAGTCTTAAACTTTATTTAAGAGAAAAGCTTAAATTGATTAAATAATAAAAACGAAGGGCAAATTGGTCCAAAATTTAAAATTATGCCCGTAATCTAAGATAACCTAATGAAGAGGTTGTAATGAGATTACATTCTATATTATAACATCTTAACACTATTTCGTAATGTGAGATTACAGATGACTAGAATGTTGACAATCAAAACACTGAGATCTCATTACGGAATGTTACCCTATATAAATGGTCGTAATATTACATTTGAAGAACCAAACGCCCCATAAGAGTTTCTTTGCATGATGTGTGTACAACTATTATGTTTTTCTGTTTTATATATAATGGTCAAATTATGTTCATATTTGGAATTTAGTATTTATATTTTAATTGGACACAATTTAATTATCTACTTTTACAATGACATTAGTTGGTCCAAATTGTTAACATCTTTAATGATTCTAGTTAAAATGTTGATGTGAATTTTAAAAAAAAAAAAAAACATATTTTAACACACACCAAAAATCTATTTTGGCATGATAAGTTGGAATGAGTATTTTTAAGAAAAAATTCGACATAAGCATTTTAACTGAAATAATTAAGAGCGTCAATTATTTGGATTAACTAATGATATTATAAAAGGACAATTATGTTAAATTAAAGTATAATACTAAATCCTAAAATTTAAATATAGTAGTGGGAACAATGCTTAGCACAATCATTTGTTATTTAATTTTATAAAGAAGTTTGATATTTAAAAAAAATAACTGTGTCAATAGCTAGTAATCTAAAAAGTATAGAGATTAAATTTCTGAAAAAAAGTATGAGGACTAAAATATACTAAGAGTACTGAGATTTGAAACTTATTTTAATATTTAAAATTTTACTCTATAGTTTGATCTAAAAAATAAATAACCCAACTCAAATAAGTATAGGGGTGAGCAAAATTTGATTTGATTAAAAAAACAATTTTTTTTTTCAAATTTCGAGTTAATTGAATTAAATTATTCGATTCTTTTGAATAAACTCAAATAAGTAATTCGGTTTTTTTGAATTCGAGTCTATTTGTACTTTGCAACTCAAATAAATAATTGATATAAATACCCATTGGGTCCTAGATAGTTTTGAAGATGTGCAAATTGGCCCCTCTCAAAAAATTTTTAAAAAATTAAATATAATCTTGTAAAATTCAAAATATTTTATAAAATATTTTTCTAAAAAATTATAAACATATATTCAAAAAATTATTTTTAATATATTAAATATATAAATGTTAAATTATAATTTTTTAAATATTCTAAGATGTTAAATTTGAGATCTTAAACAAATAAATTATCAAATCAAGTTTATCATACTAATTATCTTGTTAAAAAAAATTCAGATACATATGGTACCTATGTTATTTAACTCAGAATTTAGACATATTGTCAACAAGATTTCAATATGCCTGGTTTAATTTTTTTTAATTTATCTCGAATAAATTTATTCGATTCTACTCAACTTAAATTTTATTTTACTCAACTCAATTAAAAAAATTTTCAAATCGAGACTTAACTAACTTGAATATTTATATATAAAAAATAATATTATGTCCTAATTTTCTTAAATTTATTTTAGATTTTAATTTTGTGGGTTTGATTTTAGATATACTATAATCCTCAGTTCTACATTATTTTAATTTAGTTTTAATTATAGTGATTTAAAATATCTATATTATATATAATGCGCCTAATTGAGTGATGTTACAAGTTAACCGAATATCAAATTAGTTGAAAAATGGCTAAAATGATTCATTTTACAAAATAATAAATATTATTTTAAAGACATTTTTTTATATATGATATGAATCAATAAAAATCAATTTAAATAGTATATGGTGAGATTTGAACATAAATCATCATAGTGTCTAAAATTTCAAATTTACCAATTCAACCAAAATTTTAATATAATTTATTATAAATAATTTTCACCCATAAACAAATATTATTTATTATTATATTTCTAATTGTTGGTGCTATTAAAAAAAGTGGTTATGGAGGGGTAGAAGTAGGTGAAAGGCTAAAATTAGAAATTTCAGTGTTAGTTGTGTTGCAGTACAGAAGTTTCCATTCAAAGCATAGTACACATTAGTACTTCATATTAGTACACATTTAATTTTCATTTGTTATTAAATATATTTATAATTAAATTAAAAGTAATATTTGATCATTTTCATTTGCCTTTAAATTGTTCAAATATATATATATTAGATCAATATTAATGAATTTATGTCTAAGAGTTCAACTGGGTCAAAGTTCTATAGCCTAACAATTTGTTTTTGTTAACATATTTATTTATGATATTATAAAAAAATTATTTCACCTTATCCAAATAGGGTTTTTTTACTTTGATATTATAAGATTTAATATTATTTATTAAAATAAGTTAAGAAAAAAAGTTATTTTTTAAAATAAGATTTTTTAGAAGTATTTCAGATGTCGAGGTCCATATAATTTGTTGGATAAAATATGAAAAATTTACTATCAACTTATTTCATATTGATGAAAAGATTATACAATGAAGTCGGCACCGTACTGAGAAAAGATACAAAAGATTTCACTCAAGAATCTCGTACTTGATAGTAAAGGAGGAATTCGACACTATTGATGTCGAGTTCTTTATTATTATTTTTTTAAATGAAGAAGGTGATAGAGATGAGTGTCGACTTTCAGCTAAGTGGTGACATACCCTTTCCTATAAATTTTGAGATTTTTTTTTCAAAAGAAATGTAAAAAAAAGAAAGAAAAATACTAAAATTCCACTGTCTTTAAAATATTTATCATATGTAATCTTATTACAAAATTTTCCAATTTGATAAGGTTCAACAACTCAATTAATCAGTTAAATGCCATTTTCCATAATACGTAAAATAGTTGTATTGTAAATGTGATTAGTTTTTGTAGCCAAACTTAGGTTAATATTGTGTTTATGAAACATTGAAAGGAAAATTTTAAGTTGTACTAATGGGAGTTGTCGTAACCATTTTTTTGAATTTTGAAAAAAAACGGGGTCGACGTGGGTTTTGAAAACGAATATAAAAAAAAAAAGGAGTCGCCACCAATCTTTTTTGATGAGGTGTGATCGGGTCACCTTAAAAAGTGTTTGTTTTTAATAATCAGATTAATTTATCAAAACACAATTTTGGTCTACGAAAATCAGAAAATGGATTCGGGAGTCGGTTACGTACGAGGAAGGGTTAGCACCCTCGATACGCCCAAAATTGGTACCTAATTGATTATCTAATGTCTTAATGTCGAAAGTTGAAAACTTAAAAATTCAAAATACGATCCCTCTTGTTGTTGAAGAATAAATTTGGATAAATTGGAAATGTATGCCAAGGGCAGTCGTTTTAAGGTGAAGTGTTACATCCAATACTTTAGGACACCACATTTCGACCTTTAAAGTTGAATTTGCCTTTTATTCGAACTTATGGATTTAATTGAAAGGATATTTTGTTATTTAGAATGGACGAGAAAAGGAAACCCAATACTTTAGGGCACGATTTCTCGAGCTTCTAAATGAGAACATTGCCTTGGTTTTAGAAAATATTATCTCGGAATAACAAAACATCACATCCAATGCATTAGGACACGACATCTCGAGTTCACGGGAATAAGCTTTTAGTTTAAAAATGTATTTGTTTTAAAAGGATATTCATTATTTAGATTAAACGAGAAAAATCGAAACCCAATACTTTAGGGCACGATCTCTCGAATTTCTAAATCTGAGAATATTGCCTTTATGAAAGAAATCAATTTTGTATTGGGTAAAATGCAGCATTTAATTTGTAACAAAATGTAGAAAATGAATTACGATGCTAGCAAGCATATAGAACAAATACGTTAAATACAAACGATAATAATAAGACGAAAATAGAAATAAAATGAGTAAACCAATACGCTAAAAGGGATAATAAATAGAAAATAAAAGAATAATAAGCAAAATGAAAGTTTTACAAGAAGAAAAGGAAAATAATAATAATAATGATAATAGTGATAATGAAAATGATGTCAATATATATATAAGTAGAAATATATAGAAATGTGTATAAGTAAAAATATATAGAAATATATGATAGTAGTTATAATAAAAATAATAATAGTAAAAGTAATAATATAAATAATAATAAAAATGTTGATGATATTAGAAGAGAAAAATAAAATAATAAGAATAGTAACGATAATGGAAATAAAAATAATAATAAAATGATAATTAAAAACAATAACAAGGTAATAATAATGGTAATAATATAAAAACAATAGTAATAAAATGAGAATAATAATAATCTAATAAAAACGTAATAATAATAGTAATAACAATCTAATGATAATAGTAACTATAATAATAATAATGATAATAATAATATATAGCAATAATAAACACATAATAGTAAAAAATATAATAGTAATAATAATAAATATATAAATAATAATAATAATAATAATATGATTTATAAGGAAAACAAATGAATAAATAAATTTATTAAGCAAATCAAGGATTATAATGAAATCAGAATGAAAGTCAGGGGTCTAAAATTGCAATAAATCAAAGAAAAGGCGAACAGGGACCACAACGTCGCGCGCAATAACTCACGGGGATCAAATGGGTAAATAACCCACCACGATGCGTAAGCGTTTGGTGTGCAGGACTAAATCAAGACAGAAAAAGAAATATTTGGGGTCGAATTTAAAAGCAAGAAAAAATGAAAAGGGAGCCTAATCGAGCGGAGTCACTGAAGGAGGGGGCCATTCGCGCAAATATCCCCTTGAAGGGATATGCGCAGATCTCCCTGAACCAAAGCGGCGTCGCTTTCGTTTGATGTATAAAGCCCCAAAATTTCCCAAAGTCGATTTTAAACCTAATAATTTTAAAACACAGCAGACCACAACCCCTTTTTCTCTCATCTACGATCGGTTGGGCTCCTCCGTGAGCTTGCTTGTTGCCTGTCGCACCACCACCGTGATACGGTGGTCGACGGTGTGCAAAGTAGGCCTTTAGCCCCGTTTCAAGGCACGTTTGAAGGTCCCATCTTCAAATCCCCACAAGCGCCGAAACCACAAGTCCTCTACCCCTTTTAGCCCGATTTTAAGACCGGAAAAGGGGGTTAGACTACGGAGAGGTATATTATTCAACGTTTTTTTATGACTCGTAAATAGAATGAAAATAAAGATAAATTTGAAATGGAAATGCAATAATCAGAAAACAAGAATGAAGAAACCTCTTTTAACTTCAATAGATGCATTTTTCGTTTATACTTTCTTTGTTTTTTTTTTTTTTGCTTGAATTTTCACACTTTTTTTGTATTTCAAATCTGTCCTCTCCCGGTTACAATGGTTTTCTTGTGGCTTTATAGCCAAGATTGAATAAAGAGAAACAAATTTCTTGCTCGCTCTTTTTTCTTTGTCGTGGTCATTGCGTGTTTTCTTACATTTTGCAGAGTTATGGGCGGTGGACCAGTCGGGGACAGGATCTGCAGGTCGAGAGGCGAGGCAAGTGGGGCTAGCTGTGGCGCCACTTGCATTTAGGTTTTTCTTTGTGTTTCTTTTTTTGGTATTAGGTTATTCGGGTTTGGGCTTAGATGGTATTTGGGTTGATTTGTAACGAGTTTGGTATTGGGTGTTAACCCGGGCAAAATTGGGTTGTGACAGCTGCCCCTCTTTGCTCATTGTCGTGTAACGAGAATGGAGCAAAGACTTAAGGAAAGACCAATTTTGCCCGGTCTCGCTAAGTCTTGACTTCTCGATGCTCTTCCACAGATAGCTTCATTCCTGTTCACCGCATCTTGTCGCTTCGATCCATTCCACCGCTACTTCAGAGAGATAGGACCTATAGCTTCAATTTGCTCCTGATGCGACTTCAAGGGGATGAGACTTGTTTATTTTAAATCGCTCCACTGCAACTTCAGGGGGATAGATTTACATCTTCAACCTGCTCCATTGCAACTTGAGGGGGGTAAGGTTTGTAATCTTGACTTATTCCATTTCTTGCCAAGACAATAGGATGATGGCTTAAATCATGTTCCCCTACTTGTTTAGGAGACGAGATTTGCCTTCGATCTTGCCCCACTCTTTGGTTAGAGGCGACAAGATCTACAAATTTGACCTATTCCACTCTTTGGTCGGTGGCAATAGGACGGTGGCTTAAATCATGACCCCTACTATTTTGGGAGGCGAGATTTGCCTTCGATCTTGCCCCACTCTTGGTTAGGGCGACAAGATCTACAAATTTGACCTATTCCACTGCTGGTCAGTGGCAATAGGACGGTGGCTTAAATCATGACCCCTACTATTTAGGGAGACGAGATTTGCCTTCGATCTTGCCCCACTCATGGTTGGGGCGACAAGATCTACAAATTTGACCTATTCCATCTTTGGTCGGTGGCAATAGGACGGTGGCTTAAATCATGTTCCCCTCTTTGTTTAGGAGACGAGATTTGCCTTCGATCTTGCCCCACTCTTTGTTAGGGCGACAAGATCTACAAATTTGACCTATTCCTTTCTTTGGTCGGTGGCAATAGGGGGACGATCTTCAACCTATTCCACTTTGGTCAATGGCAATAGGAAATCTTTTACCTATTCCGCTGGCCGGTCGGTGGCAATAGGATAATCTTCAACCCATTCCACCGCCGGTCGATGGCAATGGGACGGTGGCTTAAATCATGACCCCTCTTTGTTTAGGGAGGCGAGATTTGCCTTCGATCTTGCCCCACTCATTTGGTTAGGGCGACAAGATCTACAAATTTGACCTATTCCACTCTTTGGTCGGTGGTAATAGGATTCGTCTTCAACCTATTCCACTTTGGTCAATGGCAATAGGAAATCTTTTACCTATTCCATTTCGTGGTCGGTGGCAATAGGATAATCTTCAACCCATTCCACCGCTGGTCGATGGCAATAGGATGTTGGCTTAAATCATGTTTCCTCTTGTTTAGAGAGACAAGATTTGCCTTCAATCTTGCCCCACTCTTTGTTTAGGGCGACAAGATCTACAATCTTTAACCTATTCCTTTCTTTGGTCGGGGCAATAGGACGGTGGCTTAAATCATGTTTCCCTCTTGCTTTTAGAGACAAGATTTGCCTTCAATCTTGCCCCACTCTTTGTTAGAGGCGACAAGATCTACAATCTTCAACCTATTCCAATCTTTGGTCGGTGCAATAGGATGATCTTCAACCTATTCCAATCTTTGGTCGGTGGCAATAGGACAATCTTCAACCTATTCCATCTGCTGGTCAGTGGCAATAGGATGGTCTTCAACCTATTCCACTACTGGTCAGTGGAAATAGGACAATCTTCAACCTATTCCACTGTTGGTCAGTGGCAATAGGATGATCTTCAACCTATTCCAACGCTGGTCAATGGCAATAGGATGATCTTCAACCTATTCCACCGCTGGTCAATGGCAATAGGACAATCTTCAACCTATTCCACTGCTGGTCAGTGGCAATAGGATAATCTTCAACCTATTCCACTGTTGGTCAGTGGCAATAGGATGATCTTCAACCTATTCCACCGCTGGTCAATGGCAATAGGACAATCTTCAACCTATTCCACTGCTGGTCAGTGGCAATAGGATGGTCTTTAACCTATTCCACTGCTGGTCAGTGGCAATAGGAAATCTTCAACCTATTCCACTGTTGGTCAGTGGCAATAGGATGATCTTCAACCTATTCCAATCTGGTCGGTGGCAATAGGACAATCTTCAACCTATTCCTTTCGCTGGTCGCTGGCAATAGGATGGTCTTCAACCTATTCCACTCTTCGGTCGGTGGCAATAGGACAATCTTCAACCTATTCCTTTGTTGGTCGGTGGCAATAGGATGATCTTCAACCTATTCCATTTTGGTCAATGGCAATAGGACAATCTTCAACCTATTCCATCTTTGGTCGGTGGCAATAGGATAATCTTCAACCTATTCCTTTGTTGGTCGGTGGCAATAGGATGATCTTCAACCTATTCCACCATTTGGTCAATGGCAATAGGACAATCTTCAACCTATTCCTTTCGCTGGTCGGTGGCAATAGGATGGTCTTTAACCTATTCCTTTCTTTGGTCGGTGGCAATAGGAAATCTTCAACCTATTCCTTTGTTGGTCGGTGGCAATAGGATGATCTTCAACCTATTCCACCATTTGGTCAATGGCAATAGGACAATCTTCAACCTATTCCACCGCCGGGTCGGTGGCAATAGGATAATCTCAACCTATTCCTTTGTTGGTCGCTGGCAATAGGATGATCTTCAACCTATTCCACCATTTGGTCAATGGCAATAGGACAATCTTCAACCTATTCCACCGCTGGTCGGTGGGCAATAGGATGGTCTTTAACCTATTCCACCGCTTTGGTCGGTGGCAATAGAAATCTTTTACCTATTCCTTTCTTTGGTCGTGGCAATAGGATGGTGGCTTCACCAATGTTTTCTACACCGCCCCTCTGGGGACATATCCTGTAGACTCGATTTTATATGCTTGTGTTTATGTCAAATGATTAGGATGCTATGATCAGAATGAATCTAATGCTTCTAACTAAATGTACTATGGACGACATTTGCATGAATGCAGAATGTCATGAGGGTGGTCTTTTTACAATGATTAGGATGCAATGATCCGAATGAGTCGAATTCTTCTAACTAACCGTGCTTTGAATGATGATGTATGAAATGATCCCTTTTTTAATGCTTAGGGTTGTCACTGCTCGTTGTCCATCAGAGTTTTATTGCTGACGTATTACGCTACTATCTCGCTCTGCTGGTACCTATAGGACTTTAAGGCTTATACCATCTTCAAACCCTCTCTGCAATTCAGGGGGGTATAGGGTCTGCGTCATCTTCAGTCTATCCCATTGCGACTCAAGGGTATAGAATTTGTGTCATTTTCAATCCATCCTACTGCGACTGAGGGGCATAGAATTCGTAAATGATTTGGTCTGCATGCACCTTTCCATTCCCGGGATCGTGATCGTGTGTGCGCATGATGGATACAAAATCATTCTTCGCGCGAATGATTGCCCATTCATACATCGCCCTTTTTCATCGAGATGATACTACTTACGTAATACCTCGTCATTTTGTTCAAACACTGTTTTCAACCAAATTCAAAGAGATAGCCTCAGTTCAGAATTTTCCTCCATCATTATTCCTGATCCTTTAAACTCGAGGAGTTTTAAGCAATGGTCCTGTTTCAGGTTCCGGTACTACTCAAAAGTTTCATAGAGTAATATGCGGAACTCTTTTTGTGAAAGTGTCGTTATTCTATTAATCATTATTTCAATGCAAAATGCCTGAAAGAGACCATAACTACGGATAAGAGAGAAGCTAGTTAGGAGCAATGCTCGAAACAAATAGGTAAAGCAAAAATAGCAAATGTAATTAGGAAGGAAATTTATTGGCAGTATTTTGCAAGGGAAATAAATAACAAAAAATGGGTAAAATAGAAGCTAGGTGCCCCAGATATCGCAGCCTGAGCTTCTCTGTTCAAACTTCTTGAGGACCATTTTAGGCTCAATATGTGTTTAGGGGATCCGGAGTACTTTGTCGATGCTTCGAGACGCAACATATTTCTTCATTGTTAACCCAAGCGTGGCAAGACTACCGTATGCCTTACTTTTGGTTAAAATTTGAGTCGCCCTTCTCGGGTTTTCAACCCAAATCCCTTTGGTCTCAAAGGCGCCTTTGCGGGTTTTCATCTTGGCCTCTCCTTTTCTTTCTTTTTTTTTTTTTTTTTTTTTTTGCAAATCTGAACTCATAGGATTAGGCAAGTCCTTATCATCCATCTTGATTAGTGCCTATGTTTTCCAAGCCCAGGCCTTCTTTCTTTGCATAGGGCACTTACTTTTCCTCCTGAGTCCTTTTGGATATGAAGAATCCTTCTTAATGCAGGTCTTTTGAACGGACCTTTTTGTCGTAAGCCCGGTGAGGATCTTAGCCAACATAGAAAGTAAATGGTAACTTCTCGATGCCAACTTTTACAAATATCGAGTTGTCCTCGAGAAAGAATTTGGATGGTTTTGGCTCTCTCTTTGCTGATCGATGTGGTGTCCGACCTTTGAACAGGACTATAAATTCGTGTTATCACGTTAAACACGTTCCTTTTTCGTATCCTTTATCACCACTCTCTTTTCTTTTCTTTTCTTTTTTTTTTTTTTTTGAATTTGAATTTGAAGTTGAAGTCGACGACCGTGATTTTGTAATTTTGACATGTGAAGCGACCTTTACCCTCCGGGTAAGGTAATCAAAGGCTATGAATATGAATCGATGTTGGTTCAAAGATTATGAGGAGACTAGCTTGATAGCGTCCATGCCTCACATATAGGAATCCACGTTTGATGGCCCCAACATGTCCTGGGTTGTGATCCTGCGATAATGTCTTGCCTTATTCTTGCGGTGAGCTAAGTTTCCATCTTCATCTCCCTCGTTGGCTCGCATGAGTGTCGGTGACATTTCGCAAGGTAGGATCTGCCATTTTTAATCAAGTTGGAAATAAGTTGCAATCTCTATCATCTTCTAAGTCCTTAGATTCTTACGGACACATATCTCACTAGAAAGGAGTCGTGTAATAGCCGTCGCTCATGTCATTGATATCTGGGACCCATTGTCGTATGAAAGTAATTTCAGAGAATAAATGATTCCAAGAATGGTTATTTATGAGTGAAGAATAAAAGAACATTCAGTAGAATTTAAAGCATGAAAAGAACAACAACAAAAATATTGGTTCAAAAGATGCATTTCTTTGAAATAGTAATTTTTAACACGAGCCTATTTCACAAAAGAGTTCTCATTGCTTCTAGGCTTAACGCAAACCAGTATATTTCGTACATTACTCGGTAAGCTTCTAAATACTACAGAATTTCTTCCATGATCTCATTGCTCAAAATGCTCCTGTGTTTATGCTTCACGCTTTTGGTGCGTCGCCTATCTCCACAACACCTATTTTGATGAATTTTTCCACCAACTTCTTAAAAGTCATGCAATTTTCTATTGAGTGTCCTGTAATCCCCCGCATGATACTCACACCGGACATTTAGGTTATACCATTTTGGGTATGGAGGTTGCAGTGGTTTTATATAACAAGGAGCTACAACATGCATATCAAATAAGTTCGGTATAACTCCATATACGTCATGGGAATAGGAGTGGGCGAGGTTTTTCCGAATACGCTCATTGGATTGGGTTTTTGCTTTGGGGACCGGTGACTGTAACTACCTTCTTTGGTGGTTTGTTTGTAACGCGGCCGAATAACCCTTAGTATACCCACTCGTGCTAGCCACATCCTTGTCCTTCCTCTTTGGGGCTTTTGAAGCCCCTTCTCCTTTTTTCTCTCGCCTGCGGTAGACCAAAAACAACACGATTGACTTGCTCATTACGGGGCCCATCGGAGAGTCCAAAGAAGACCAAGTATCGGTCCTATATTGAGATCCAATAATGGCGGTACCACGCGAGAGTGCGCGTCTGGTTGAGTTGGGAAATTCATTGGGAATAAACGATGTCTTCATCATTATCCACATTGTCGATCGCTGAGTCACTTCTTTTTCAAGTCCTCCGGCTAGTAATCGAGTTAGTTGGCCCATCATGTTCTTTTGGAAGTCTAGCATTTGCTCGCATTTCTTGTTGAATTTGGGTCAATTGCTCTTGCATCTGTATTTGCCTTTGCTCAATCCTCACCAACCTTTGTTCCATGTTTTCAAAGTTAATCGAAACATTTTACCTAATTAGGGTCCTTTTGTAAAGGTCTAATACAAATGGATGCAATGTAATGCGAATGCAATGTAGTACGAATGCATGAATGCAAAGAAGTATCGATTCGATCAACTTCATTTTAGGAAACTTTATTAGAAAACAAGTTCTTTTACATAAAACGGACTACTATATGCTTTCGTCCTAAGTCCTAAAGGTTTTGGTTTCCCAAGCGGTGGATCTAGCTCTTGACTATGGTTAAAAGTGCAGCCCGTATTTTATGCTTAACATATTCACCTGTAATGCCAAAATCTATAGATGACCAGCTACCTTTTGAATCGCACCATTGCTTCCCTCACGAGGTAATCTCGACTCTTTAAATTGTTGATGAAGGTCTTCTACTCCTCTCTTGTTTCGAGAAGCTCGATCCGTAGTTCACAATTGTGTAATGCTGGTTCTAACTTTTCGATCCCACCTTTCATTTCCTTAATCTTGTTCAGGCTTAACTTCAACTCGATTGCAGAGTTATAGCTTCGATGGTAGTGAAGAGGTTGTCTAAGCTTAGCATCAATTCTTCGAGAAAAGTATTGATCATTCACTCTAGCTAGCGCCATACCCGAGGGATTCTTCCGCTTCCAAGGCTCATAAAGATTAGAGTTTTTCTAGACAAAGAAGAAAGCTCATGAGCTCGGACATCTTAGATCGTATCCGTTCGATAGCTTTTCCAATTCTAACCACGGTGAAAGTCGTCTATTCGGTTTGTCTCTTTTGGATCTATCTAATCGGGCCAATACAAATTCCTTTCATTTCTTCACACGAATCAAATCCCTTGCAATGTTGTTTGCATCACCACGATGAGCCTAGAAGTTAACAATGACCTATCCTTCAATCCTAGATGGTTACTAATTTCAACGCCCATTCTTCGGAAAGAAATTTCCATCATTGCCCCTGACAGAGCACGACCTTCAACTTGGGTGAAATTAGTGCTGAAAGAAACACCATAAGAACACAGCATTGGCTCGGCACTATGGCTGCTCCCCTGTGAAGCATAGAATAAAGCTTTCATTCTTTCCTGAGACTTCTGTCTTAACCAAAGAAGCTCTCTAGTTAGCGCTTTGTCAATTGCAAATACATCAAGGAATGGAGCTCCAAAGGAATATATGTAGGTTGTTTCGGCTCTCCAACATTTAAGCATGGCAAGCCTTACAGAGAAGCGCGACCGTATGTTGCTATGGTAGACAGTAATCTCTAGATTCTCAGCTTCACCATTAACTTTTTTCACACTTTTCTCCTTTAATGAAAACAACGGATCTTTGCGCAACTGGTCGCTCAATCCAGTGACCTTGTACTCGTGATTGGATGGACTGACTTTTGTCCTTAGGTTCTTAAAGCTTTGCTTAGCTATGGTCCAGTCCAGGATCCATAGCATTCTGATTGGCGAAGGATCCATAACCGGGCTAGGACGAATATCAATATTCAGGGAAAGGCCTCTTTGAGTGGCCATGAAATTTGAATGGAAGCCCCTATTGTCAAGGGCACCTCTTCCAATGTCTGTGAGGTTGTTCTGATTATCTTGAAAGATTGGCAAACAAAGAGGCATCCCCTGTTTCGCAAACATGCTATCTTAAAACGACATCTATCACCCTCAATGCTTCTTGAGAGTTTTCAGATTCCTGTTCGCGCCAAGCATTTTGAGTTGCTCGCATGGGTGTCTATGCAACAAAGTTGATTTGACCGATAAGGCCGTTTAACTCTCTTTCTGTCTTGCCCATTTGAGTCATCATGGACATCAGGTCTTGCATTACCGTTGTTTCTGTTAGATGTAACATCCTCAAATACAACTATAAATTCATGCTTGTTATTTGGAGGAGTACCAATAGTAAATAAACTTTTCTCCTTGTCGTAAGCAAAGTCCTTTTCAGCCAATTCAATGTCACAGGTCTCTTGCCCTCTCGCCAATCACTTTCCTTCCAACCCCTTGTCGTCTAAAGGATGACCACCGATTTTAGCACTGCCACATTTCCTTTTGCTCAAATGGATCCATACCCTTCTAACTGCCTAGGTTCTAACTATACGAACGACTGCATTGTCTTCCATTTTATCAAGGAATCCGTTTTCCATAACCAGCCTTTCTAACTCAGAACCGACCGTGAATCGATACCTCTTTAGAAAATGAGATGAATGCACGAAAATAAAATGCAACGAGTCAGTATCGCAAAGTAAAACAAGTGAAAATGAACAAACACCTACCTGGGTGACCACTAAGGTTTGATGTAGTTCTATCTAAGGTGGGCTCCTAGGGTTCACTATATGTGGTTTTAGTTCTAGAGTTTGAGGTACCTGAACCAGCAGATTCCTCGATCCTCACCCATTATAGGCTCATATAGACCGAGTTCAGTTCAGGGGAATACATTTCCCTATGGCTGCACGGAGATGAAAATCTCACGAAGACATAGGTACGGATGTATCCCGGAAACGATCCACTATCCTGCACTGAGGTGAAAACCTCACGAAGGAATAGTTTCTCACTCCCACTTAAAGGTGCGACCACAACGGTCATGCAATGTACTGTGCACAAGAAAATAGAAATCATATGCAATGACACAAATGAATGCAACACAAGGATAGTAAAAAAAAATTTTTAAATCAAATTTCCAAACTTTCGACAAAGGACAAAAAATAATCAATTTACGGCCTGACTCTCTTTTTGGGGTCCCCAGTGGAGTCGCCAAGCTGTCGTAACCATTTTTTTGAATTTTGAAAAAAAAACGGGGTCGACGTGGGTTTTGAAAACGAATATAAAAAAAAAGGAGTCGCCACCAATCCTTTTTTGATGAGGTGTGATCGGGTCACCTTAAAAGTGTTTGTTTTTAATAATCGATTAATTTATCAAAACACAATTTTGGTCTACGAAAATCGAGAAAATGGATTCGGGAGTCGATTTACGCACGAGGAAGGGTTAGCACCCTCGATACGCCCAAAATTGGTACCTAATTGATTATCTAATGTCTTAATGTCGAAAGTTGAAAACTTAAAAATTCAAAATACGATCCCTCTTGTTGTTGAAGAATAAATTTGGATAAATTGGAAATGTATGCCAAGGGCCGTCTCGTTTTAAGGTGAAGTGTTACATCCAATACTTTAGGACACCACATTTCGACCTTTAAAGTTGAATTTGCCTTTTATTCCGAACTTATGGATTTAATTGAAAGGATATTTTGTTATTTAGAATGGACGAGAAAAGGAAACCCAATACTTTAGGGCACGATTTCTCGAGCTTCTAAATACAGAACATTGCCTTGGTTTTAGAAAATATTATCTCGGAATAACAAAACATCACATCCAATGCATTAGGACACGACATCTCGAGTTCACGGGAATAAGCTTTTAGTTTAAAAATGTATTTGTTTTAAAAGGATATTCAGTTATTTAGATTAAACGAGAAAAATCGAAACCCAATACTTTAGGGCACGATCTCTCGAATTTCTAAATACAGAATATTGCCTTTATGAAAGAAATCAATTTTGTATTGGGTAAAATGCAAAGATTTAATTTGTAACAAAATGTAGAAAATGAATTACGATGCTAGCAAGCATATAGAACAAATACGTTAAATACAAACGATAATAATAAGGCGAAAATAGAAATAAAATGAGTAAACCAATACGCTAAAAGGGATAATAAATAGAAAATAAAAGAATAATAAGCAAAATGAAAGTTTTACAAGAAGAAAAGGAAAATAATAATAATAATGATAATAGTGATAATGAAAATGATGTCAATATATATATAAGTAGAAATATATAGAAATGTGTATAAGTAAAAATATATAGAAATATATGATAGTAGTTATAATAAAAATAATAATAGTAAAAGTAATAATATAAATAATAATAAAAAATGTTGATGATATTAGAAGAGAAAAATAAAATAATAAGAATAGTAACGATAATGGAAATAAAAATAATAATAAAATGATAATTAAAAAACAATAACAAGGTAATAATAATGGTAATAATATAAAAACAATAGTAATAAAATGAGAATAATAATAATCTAATAAAAACGTAATAATAATAGTAATAACAATCTAATGATAATAGTAACTATAATAATAATAATAATGATAATAATAATAGATAGCAATAATAAACACATAATAGTAAAAAATATAATAGTAATAATAATAAATATATAAATAATAATAATAATAATAATATGATTTATAAGGAAAACAAATGAATAAATAAATTTATTAAGCAAATCAAGGATTATAATGAAATCAGAATGAAAGTCAGGGGTCTAAAATTGCAATAAATCAAAGAAAAGGCGAACAGGGACCTGGCGTCGCGCGCAATAACTCACGGGGATCAAATGGGTAAATAACCCACCCTGATGCGTAGCGTTTCGGTGCAGGACTAAATCGAGACAGAAAGAAATATTTGGGGTCGAATTTAAAAGCAAGAAAAAATGAAAAGGGAGCCTAATCGAACGGAGCCGCTGAAGGGAGGGCCATTCGCGCAAATATCCCCTTGAAGGGATATGCGTAGTCTCCTTGAACCAAAGCGGCGCCGTTTCGTTTAATGTATAAAGCCCCAAAATTTCCCCAAAGTCGATTTTAAACCTAATAATTTTAAAACACACGGCTGACCACAACCCCTTTTCTCTCATCTCTCGATCGGTTGGGCTCTCCGGCGTGAGCTTGCTTGTCGCCTGTCGCACCACCACCGCATACGGTGGTCGACGGTGTGCAAAGTAGGCCTTTAGCCCCGCTTTCAAGGCACGTTTGAAGGTCCCATCTTCAAATCCCCACAAGCGCCAAACCACAAGTCCTCTACCCCTTTTAGCCCGATTTTTGCAAGACGGAAAAGGGGGTTCCACTACGAGAGGTATATTATTCAACCTTTTTTATGACTCGTAAATAGAATGAAAATAAAGATAAATTTGAAATGGAAATGCAATAATCAGAAAACAAGAATGAAGAAACCTCTTTTAACTTCAATAGATCTGTTTTCGTTTATACTTTCTTTGTTTTTTTTTGCTTGAATTTTCACTTGTTTTTTTGTATTTCAAATCTGTCCTCCCCCGGTTACAATGGTTTTCTTGTGGCTTTATAGCCAAGATTGAATAAAGAGAAACAAATTTCTTGCTTGCTCTTTTCTGTTGTGGTACATTGCGTGTTTTCTTACTTTTGCGAGGTTATGGGCGGTGGACCAGTGTCTGTGGGGGCTGGATCACGGCCGAGAGGGCAAAGGCAAGTGGGGCTAGGCTGCGGCGCCACTTGCATTAGGGTTTTCCTTTGTGTTTCTTTTTTTGGTATTAGGTTATTCGGGTTTGGGCTTAGATGGTATTTGGGTTGATTTGTAACGAGTTTGGTATTGGGTGTTAACCCGGGCAAAATTGGGTTGTGACAGGAGTGTTATCTTATTAATGTTTTTTAGACTGTCTTTACCATCGATGTAATAAGTTAGTGTTAATGTTACTCGAATTACTATTATTAATAATTGTTGAAATTGTTAGAATTGTTGTAACATTTATTAAATAGATTATTTGTAGGGTATAAAGTAGCTGTTTTATTGTATACAATTGTCATTGTAGGAAGTTAGCGGCAAGGATGCTGGATTTTTTGTTGTTGAGTTGTCCAAATTATTAGAATTTTTTTATAATAGTTGGATTATACAATTTGGCAGCATCAATATGGTGAATCGATTCTTGACTCAAATGTACTTGAATGGAGAAATATATTCAACTGATGACTGTAACATCGCTAACATCTAAGATGAGAATAATGTTGTTTCGGAACTTGCACATATTAAAATTTTCAAAATAAATAAAATAGGAATCATGAGTATTAGTAGAGAAGGTAGTTACATACTATAGGGAATTAAATAGATTTTTGAATTGATAGAAATTAATTTAAGGTATTGACTAAATTGCAATAGTGTGAAAAGTGATGGGGCAAAATAGTGCAAATTAAAAATATAAAAGATTAAATTAGATTGAGGAGAAAAAGAGAAAGGACTAGAAATGCAATTTAACCAAAAGAGTGTTATGAACTGTGGATGATATTGAAAATAATTGTGGGCCACAAGATGTATAAGGCGATGTTTAGATTTTTTTAGTTAAATATTTTTAATACTAAATTAAATAGATATTTGTTAAAGAAAGATGTAGAAAACACTTCCATCATCATCCAATCACGTCACCTCCATATCTCTTCCTAATCAATTTTCATTTGTTTCATTTTAGTCATTTCTACTATTCTCAACCTCTTCAAGCTCAAAAATTTCAAATTCTTCCATAGATTCTTAGTGAAATTAATAGAGCAACCCCATAGCAAACTTAGTTTCTTGTAAAGTTAACTAGTGTTTACATTGGAGAAGAGAGAAAAGTGAAGTTAGGTGTCGAAACTATTTTTTAGTTTTTATAAAAACGGGGGTCGACTTTAAAAAAATAAAAAAAAACGGGAGTCGCCACCAATCCCTTTTTACTTAGGTGTGATTGGATCACCTTATAAATCGTTTTATTTCAAAACATTGATTTTGGTCCACGAAATACAAGAGAACGGGTTCGGGAGTCAGTTACGTACGAGGAAGGGTTAGCACCCTCGTAACGCCCAAAATTTGGTACCTAATTGGTAATTTTATGTCCTAATGTCGAAATTTTGAAAAATTCAAAATATGATCCTTTTATTTGAAAGAAAGCCAAGACTTACCTATCTCAAAGAAATAAAATGCTATACCCAATAAGTTAGGATGTAACATCTCATGACTTCGAAACTAGGCTCGCCTTTATTTATAGAAAATTCTTACCTCGAGACACAAAACATCATATCGAATAAGTTAGGATACAACGTTTTGAATTCCCGAGAATAAGTTTTGATTTGAAGTTTATAAGTTTTAATTTTAAAAGAAAAGGGATACTTAATATCTTAAGTTCAACGAGAAAAATCGAAACCCAGTGAGTTAGGGCACAATTTTTCTCGAAGTCCCCAAATATTACGTATCACTGTGTTTTAAAAATATTTGAATAAAATGCGTCAATTCAAAATGTGTTTTTATAAAAAATTGTTTGAGTAAGATATTGCATTAATATACTACAAAACATAAATACCAAATAGCAATTCTCTATAATTACAAGTCGTATTAACAAATAATATAGACAATTAACGAAAGAATAATGTGACATAGCAAATAATACATGAAATGAAATGACTATGCTAAAGCAATTGTCGAAACCATTTTTTTTAAACGAGTTTTGAAAAACGGGAATCGACTTTAAAAATATGGAAATGGAGTCGCCACCGATCTTTTATTCGAGGTGTGATTGGATCACCTTGAGATGGATTATTTTAATAAAACATTGTGATTTATTAAAACAATAATTTTGGTCTACAAAATCTAAGAAAACAGGTTCGGGAGTCGGTTACGCACGAGGAAGGATTAGCACCCTCGCAACGCCCAAAATTGGTACCAAATTGATTAATTAATGTCTTAATGCCGAAAATTTGAAAAGATTCTAGATTACGATCCATTTACTTAAGATATCTTTGGACAGAATCGTATTGGATGCCAAAGCTTCTTATTTCGAAGAAATAAAATGCCATACTCTGTAAGTTAGGGCACAACATCTTATATTCTCGAAATTGGATTTATCCCTCGACATTCAATACTTGTACATTTAAAAATAAGAAGGATATTCCATTATTTGGGTCAAATGAAAAACCGCAACCCAGTAAGTTAGGGCACTATTTCTCAAAATTCCCGACTACGGAATATTGCCTTTGTTCTTTTAAAAATCTTATCTCGAGATAATAAAATATCACACTTAGTAAGTTAGGGCGCAATATCTAAAAAATCCCAAGAATAAGTTTGTTTATTTAAAAAACATGTATTTTAATTTAAGAGAGAAAGGATACTCGGTTGCTAGGTTTTAACAAGGAAAATCGGAACTCAGTAAGTTAGAGCACGATTTTCTCGAAACCTCTAAACACGAGCATTGCCTTATAATTTTAAAACCAAAATGTCATTAAAACACTACATTTTCCATGAGATATAATGTAATACTAATACCCAAAGCAATATAATAATCCATACATCAAACTTCACAATGATAAATCACAAATAATTAATAGTTACAAATTAACAAATTACAATTCATATGCTAGCACTAATCATATAATGAAATCAACAATTGAAGAAAATGTAGCAAAATATTATAAAGAAGATATGATATTCATGAGGTGAAAAGTTTATTATAAAAAAATGTATACATAGATAGCAACATATAAAAGTATTTATAATGAAATAAAACATGGTTTTTTTATATTAATAAATTAAATACAATAGATTTAAAATGGAACAACATATATATATATATACAATTTTAAATGAAACTAAATGTACATATAGGTAGGTTTAAGAAGAAATAATGTGAAAACCAATAATATACATAATGAATAAATCAATAATATATATACATAAGAATAATTCAATATAAATAATAAGTATATATTAAAAATATATATATAGAATTAATAAAAAATCATATAATAAAAATAGATAATAGCTAAAACAATAAAATATTTAGTATTAAATATTAATTGAAAGAATAATTAAAGAATTCAATAAACAAATAACTAACTAAATAATTTTAAGGATTGAAATACAATGTGCGCAAATTAATAAGGACCAGATCAAAAATAATCCAATTAGCCGTAACGCCGCGCGTTTGGATAGGACTATATTGCGGCATGAATCAGAGAGCCGAGGGACTAAGTGCGCAAATAATCCTTTAACGCGGAAGGGCGCGGATCCGGGTCACGAAACTGGGTCGACGCGCGGATCCACACCCTCCTAAACGACACCGTTTTGTATTATTACTTAAAAAAACGAGTTAATAAACCTTAAGACTAATCAAAAACCTTAATCCTTTCATTTTAGTAACCCGTAACCCTAGCCCCTTTTCTTTCTCTGCTTTCTCTCGCGCAATCCGCACGCTCCCTTCGCCGATCTTCTTCAATAGATTTCGAAACCCCTTTTTAAGAAACATTTCAGCCCCTTCAGTATTCTCAATCAACTCGTGCCGCTTTGTTCCACTAAAATGCCACCATAACGACGAGTAGTGGTGCACGGAGGTTCGATTTGACCGACGCCTCGCTAACCCCGATCGCAGAACGAGCAAGCGAGAACAGAATCTCATAAAGGTAATCTTCCTTTTTCTTTTTAGTGTATTTTTACATGCACAAAGAAAATAAATTAAAGGCCAACAGAATAAGAAAAAAAGAAAGAAAGAAATTGAAATCGTAAAAGAAAACCTTCGAATTTCGTTTTGTTGATTCGTATTTTCCTCTGCTTTCTTTATATTCATCTGTGTAAAAAAAAAAAATCCCCCCTTTACAATTGATTTGGCTTCATTTATAGCTTTGATGGAATAATAAAAAGATACAAAAGAATCCTTTTTGCCTAGTCAGTATATTCTCGTTATTTGGCTATACGTTCTGTCGCTTTCGTTGTTGTTTGTTTCTTTGTGTGCAGTGATCATCGTGGAGACGGGGTGGCCCGAGTGCTCTGTTGGCGTGGAAGCCCGAGCAACGTGGGTGCGCGAGGCGCGTGGAGACTGCGCACGAGGTACTAGAGTATTCTCGGAATCTCCGGAGGCATGCGTGGGTGCACGCGGGGAGCTCAAGAGGCGCGTGGGAAAAAAACAGCGCATGAATAGTCTAGAGGTTTCTAGGGTTTCACCTGTTTCGATTTGTTTTGGGCCGAATCGGTGATTCGAGTTTTGGGCTAGGTCTAGTTAATTGTGTCTTGGATTTGGGCTTATTATTTGTATAAAATTAATGGGTTTGTATTTGGACCGTTCTAAAAGGGACTTTTATTAACTGGATTTTGGTTTTTATTTTCGGGTTTTAATTGTAAAAGGACTGTGGACTTTATTAATTGGGTTTTATTTGGTTATCATTGTTTTTTTGGTTTTTTGGTTATAAAACGGGCCCGGGCAAATTTTGGGCCCTACAGCAATAATAAGCAAATAAAAGAACATAAATAAACAAATACAAGATATAAAATAAGCAACAACAATTAAAAATCTATATGAAACATAAAAATTCAAGAAATGGATATTAAATTCTACAAACAAGATCAAATATGAGAAGTAAATAAATTAATAATATATTTAAACACTAAATAAATATTATAACAAAACAAAATAAAAAGATAAAAATATGATAATTTTTAAAACAATTAATATGTATAACAATATAATTAAAAAACTTAGAGTATAAAAAATATAGGGATACTTATAATAAATATATAATTTAATAATTTAGTATTTATATAAATAAAAATGATAATATATGATAAAAACAATTATAAGTAAATAGTATATACAACCTTAAAAATAAAAAAATATTTATAATACAATAATCATAAAAAAACTACATATTTAATATAATCAATATAAATAATATATGTTATACAATATACAAAAATTCAATACTAAGGATAAAACAATATAAATGTTATACATAATATTATATAATAATGTATAAAAAATAATAATAACTAAGGTGTAAATTTTATATGTTGTATAAATAATATTGAACTTAATAAAATAATAAATAATAATTTAATACATATATAATAACGAAATAATTAAAAAATAAGGACAAAAATAAAAAGGATTAAATAAACAAGGATCAAATCAGAAAATAAATAAAAATCAGAAGTAAAATTTTTAAAAAAATGGATGATATCGAAACACGCGCCAACATATAAGGACTTATTGGGCAATTATGCCCTATCTCTTAAACGGTGCTGTTTTGAAATCAGTCTTTAAGTAATCCGTAGGACCAAATTGAAACATAAGCAAACATTTAGGGCTGCATTAAAAAATAAAAAAAATTAAATTGAACTAAATGAAATTGCGGAAGGACCAAAAAGGCAAATTGCCCTTTTATGAAAAACGCGCGGATCCTCCCCGGGTTTTCGGGTCAACGCGCGGATCCCAGCCCTGGACGACGTCGTTTTGTGCTTATTAACTTAAGTAAAAACGGCGCCGTTTCTTCATTGCTATATAAGCTAAAAAGTTAGCAAAAAAAAATCATTTTATCACTTCAGAAAAAAAAAAAGGGGGCTGAGTTTTAGAAACTCTCTCTGTCCTTTGGCCTTCGGCCAGGACTCCGATGAGGGGCCGTCGCACGCGCCTCCGCACGCGCCACCGTATATGGCGGCCGGGGGCCAGCAACCTTGCTTTTTGAATGTGAATCGAAAGGTACTCTTTTTATTATTATTTTTTAAACAATATTTATATATAAAAATGCATAGATCGAAAAGAAAATAAAAAAAAATTAAACAGAATGAAATAACTGAGAAAATCACCTCTGCAATCAAGTTTTCGTATTTTATTTCTCTGTATTTTTGTGAATATTTGCGCGTATATTCGAGTCTGTGTGTGTTCGTTTTATAGATTTGGTTAGGGTTTTTATAACCCTAAAAAAATAAATCAAAAAAAGAAAGAAAATAAATGTAGAATCCTATTTTGCTGCCACTGTCCCTTTTCTTTCCTTTTTTTGCAGGTGAATGGCGAGAAGCCCAGCGTCGGAGCGATTCGCGCTTGGCCGATTGATTGGCGCGATCAAAGGCTCGTGTTGTTAGCAGGTGCTATGGGTGCGCAGCGATGGAAACCTAGGGTTTCTCGCGTCCGCAAGCTATTTGGGCCACTGGGTTTAGGTTTAGTATTGGGCTAATCGGGTTTGGGGTAGAGTAGTGGGTCTGAGGGTGTAATTGGGCCACGGGTAGTTTGGGCTAATTGTTTTGTAACTGGACTGTAAAAAACATTGGTTTTTTTATTTTTATTTATTTAAGCCCGGGCAATAATGGGCTACTACAGCTGCCCCTCTTTGCTCTTTGTCGTGTAACGAGAATAGAGCAAAGACGATAAAAGGGCCCATTTTGCCCGGTCTTGTCAAATGGCTGTATCTTCAGGGAGATAGACTAGTTTCTTCAATCTGCTTCACTGCAACTTCAGGAAGATGAGATTTACTATCTTTAGTCTGCTCCACTGCAACTTCAAGGAGGTCAAACTAGTATCTTCGATCTGCTTCACTGCAATCTCAGGAAGGTAAGATCTGTTGTTTTTAGCCTGCTCTACTGCAAACTCAGAGAGGCAAGGCTGATGTCTTTGATCCGCTTCACCGCAACTTCGTGAAAGCCGATTCGTTGTTTTTAATCGCTTCCATCGCAAACTCAGGGATGCCAGATTAGTATCTTCGATCTGCTTGGCTGCTATCTCAGGAAGGCAAGATCTGTTGTCTTTAATATGCTCCACTGCAAACTCAGGGATTCTAGATTAGTATCTTCGATCTGCTTCACTGCAATCTCAGGAAGGCCAGATATGCTATTTTTAATCTGCTCCACTGTAAACTCAGGGATGCCAGATTAGTATCTTCGATCTGCTTCACTGCAATCTCAGGAAGGCCGATCTATTATTTTTAATCGCTTCCATCGCAAACTCGTGGATGCCGATTAGTATCTTTGATCTACTTCACCGCAATCTCGTGAAGGCCGGATCTCGCTATTTTTAATCTGCTTCCATCGCAAACTCTCGGGGATGCTAGATTAGTATCTTCAATCCTTTCACGCAAACTCGTGAAGGCCAGATCTACAATTTTTAGTCCGCTCCTTTCTACATCAGGAAGACAAGACTATAATCTTCAGCCTGCTCCCTTGCTACATCAGGAAGATAAGGCTAGTGACTAAAATTTGCTCCCTTGCTACATCAGGAAGATAGGATTCGCCATCTTCAATCTGCCTCACTGCTATCTCAAGGAGACAAGATCTACAATTTTTAGTCTGCTCCCTTGCTACATCAGGAAGATAAGACTACAAACTTCAACCTGCTCCCTTGCTACTTCAGGGAGATAAGGTTGATGGCTTGAATATGCTCCATTGCCAATACATGGGGATAAGATTTGCCAAATTCGATCTGCTCCACTACTGCTTATGGAGATAGGATCTACGATCTTTAGTCTGCTTCCTTGCTACCTCAGGAAGATGAGACTACAAACTTCAACCTGCTCCCTTGCTACCTCAGAGAGATAAGGTTGGTGGCTTGAATCTGCTCCATCGCCCATACATGGAGATAAGATTCGCCAAATTCGATCCGCTCCACTATCGCTTAGGGAGATAAGATCTGTGAATTCACCGATGTAGTTACACCGTCCTCTGGGGACATGTCCTGTAGAATAAATTTCATATGCTTATGTTTATGTCAAATGATTAGGATGCTATGATCAGAATGAATCTAATGCTCCTAACTAAATGATATATGAATGCATAAATGTTATGAGAATGATTCCTATTTCGGGCGTCATTGTAACACCCTTAACCCGTATCCATCGCCAGAATAGGGTTACAAGGCATTAACATGCAAAACACAGGTCATATCAATTATTTACTGTTTATAAGGTCAAAATCGAATCAACAAGACCAAGTAATCTTCCATAATTCAAAACACATAAATATAAAACTTTATACACATGTACATACTAGACTTAACTACTAATTCGGGGCATAAAAATTAAAACTGTCCATCTACGTCATGTTGACTAAATTGACCATAACTCGAGTTACGAAACTCGAAATTTAGATCCATAAATTTTCCTTGAAACTAGACTCATATATCTTATTACTATAATTTTTCCAGAATTTTTCATGTGGCCAATTAGTACAGTTTAATAATTAAAGTTTCCCCTATTTCACTGTTTGATGGTTCTGACCTATCTTTACAAAAACTCAATTATCTCATTGTAAAGAATCAGAATAATGTTCTCGTTTATTCCAATCGAAAATAGACGCATTAAGGATTCTAAGCATATAAACTATACTCCATGATTATTTTTGTACAATTTGTAATAATTTTTCCAAGACAGAACAGGGGATCACGAATTCATTCAGAACTAGTCTCACTAAAATTGAAATATCTCATAATAATTTTTTTTCCTATTCTGTTTCTTTCATATAAAAATAGACACAATAAGATTTAATTCTATATCTTATTAACTTTCTACTTCCATTTCTCCTATTTTTGGTGATTTTTCAAAATCACGCCATCGCTGCTAACCAAAATCTGTTTCATTGCAAAATATGGTTAACTAGTTTATAACATCTTTACTCCATTTCATTTAAACTCTATACATTAACCATACTTATATATACTAAAACCAAATCAACCAAAACCACAACCAAACATAATCATCAAGCCAAAATATAAATTCCAAGATTAACAAGATGGACAAGCCATTTTTGCATGGCTTATATTTACAACATCAAAACATCATCCAAAAATTAGGCTAGCCTATACATGCCTTAAATTCAAAATCCCAACATTTAAAGTACCAAAATAAGTCGATAGTGCGAATAACTTCAATGACGATCCTCCGAGCTCGTAGCTTGACCAAAATCTATAAAACAGAGTGACAAGTACACTGAGTAAGCTAACTTAGCTTAGTAAGCTTCAAGCAATTATAATTACATAATCAAACTTTCAAAAAAAAAAAAATCATTTTATAACCTTAGAAATTACATAGCGCAATTATGACATCAAAGCCAATACCACCTTCCTTACAAGGTAATTTGGTTAACACTAAATCAATTCCACATATTTAAATAAGTTTACCAATACATCCAATTTAATAAGTACCATGTACAACTTAATTAGATACAATCGAATATATATATATACAATTAATTTCATATAACCAACAACACATATACATAAAATCTCCACATGGCCGAGTGTATAAATATATATAAAATTTCCACATTACCGAACTTATACATGTATAAATACTCATACAACCATTTAATACTCTCATGTTGCAAGTAAACAATATAAATTCGACATCATTTCTTCCATATATCCAAAATGCCGAATACACAAACACAATTTCTATCAACTTACTTATTCAATAAACATCACATATAACATATACTTATATCATTACATACCTTGTGGCCGAATAAATCTAATTCATTTGAATAAACTTTAGCTTGTTCAATTGCCATCATAGCTCAATCATTTCGGAAGCATAAACTCGTATTATAAATCACCGGTATAAAACCTGCTAGGCATAAGCCTGAATCACACACCGGCTCTAAGCCTGCTAGACCCGAGGTCTGATAATCATTCACCGGCAATAAGCCTGCTAGGCATAAAGCCCGATAAGTTCACCAGCCCAAGGCTTGCTAGGCTCTAAGCCTGAATAGTAATACTTTAAGCTGTTCACCTGACTCATTCATATATCAAATCTTTTACTCAAGCCGAATTCATTGAACGAACATTCAAATAGCACATATCACTCAAATAATTTAACCAAAAACAAATATTATACTTAGCCAAATTCGGCTAACTCATATATAGTCACCAAAATTTCAAATTTTCAAAATATACTAAGTTACGTAATTTATTTACGATGATTATTTGCTTAAAGACTTACCTCGGATATCGTCGGACAACAAAGACTGGCTATTCAATTACTTTCGCTTTTCCCCGATCCAAGTCCTTTTTCCTTTGTTCTTGATCTAAACATGATCAAATTAAGTTCATTCAAACACGTTTATATTCAATTTAGTCTCAAAACACAAAAATGGGCAAATTACCTTTTTGCCCCTAATGTTTACAACTTTTGCAATTTAGTCCTCAAGGCATAAAACACAAAATACATGGAATTTGGACTAACTCCTTAAGGGCCGAATCTTCTACATCTTGATACAAGTCTATACAAGCCATTTATTTAGCATTTTAGACCCTTAACTATTTATTTTCATAATTTGAGCTATCTTACTCCATTTCATCTAAATTCACTACTCAAAACTTGTTGATTTCAAACACATGTTTAACATTCTTCCTCCAACATAACAAAACAAAATATTCATCCATGGCCGATTCTAAAACATGCTTCAAATTCTAAAATTTCCACATGGGTTTGATAGTATTTAAGAAGACCAACTCAAAAATGTAAGAAAATTCACAAAACCAACTAAAAATCTAACCTTATTGTCACATGCAATGGCCGAATATGGTGAGCTTGAGTTTTCCCCCTTTTCTTTGTTAATATTCGGCAAGATGAAGAACAAGAAAGGTGGAAGATGAATATCCCATCATTCTTTTATGTTTTTTCCTTATTTTAATCATTTATAAACTATTAATATAATACCACTTGCTAAAAGAAAATACTTAAAAATAAGAAACCATGCTTATGCCGTCCATCTTGCTCAAATTTTATGAAATTTGACATGCAAGTCCATACATGAAATAAAACAAATCAATTAAACCCTTCCAATTTAAATAAAGGCTACTTTTACTTCTTAAACAATTTAATCCTTTTCTTAAAATAATCACACAAACAAACAAATTATCTTATGAAATTTTCACACATGCCAAATCATATATAATTAACACATAAAATAATTTAAAAATATTTTTCTGACGTGGATTAGTGGTCCCGAAACCACCGTTCCGATTAGGGTCAAATTCGGGCTGTTACAACTCCCCCCTTAGGGATTTTCGTCCTCGAAAATCTTACCAGTAAATAGATTTGGATAACGCTCTTTTATTGTATCCTCAGGCTCCCATGTTGCTTCTTCAACTCCATGTTTTTGCCATAGAGCCTTAACTAACGGAATTTTCTTTTTTCTCAATTCTTTTATCTCACGAGCCAAAATACAAATCGGTTCCTCTTCGTATGTCATATCAGGCTGAATTTCAACTTCTGTCGGACTAATCACATGTGAAGAATCAGATCGATATCTACGAAGCATCGAAACATGAAAGACATTATGAATCTTTTCTAACTCAGGTGGTAACTGCAATCTATATGCAACTGGCCCGATGCGCTCTGAAATTTCATACGGTCCAATGAATCTCGGACTCAACTTGCCTTTTCGACCGAATCTGAGTACTTTCTTCCACGGTGAAACCTTCAAAAATACCCGGTCTCCAATCTGAAACTCAATGTCTTTACGTTTTAAATCTGCATATGACTTTTGACGATCTGACGCGGCTTTCAAGCTTTCTCTAATTACTTTAACTTTTTACTCCGTCTCTCTAATCAAATCAACCCCGTGTATCTTGCCTTCACTTAGCTCGGTCCAATATAGAGGTGTACAACATTTTCGACCATACAGTGCTTCATAAGGTGCCATTTTAATACTTGATTGAAAGCTGTTATTATATGCAAATTCAATCAAAGGCAAATATCGTTCCCATGTACCCTCAAATTCAAGAACGCAACGTCTCAACATATCCTCGAGTATCTGAATAACACGTTCGGATTGACCATCCGATTGAGGGTGAAAAGCCGTACTGAAGTGCAACTTAGTACCTAAAGCATCCTGCAGCTTCTTCCAAAACCGCGATGTGAATCTCGGGTCTCTGTCTGAAACAATAGAAATAGGCACACCGTGTAATCTCACAATTTGAGATACGTACAACTCAGCAAGCTTATCGAGCGAATAGTCCATACGAACTGGAACAAAGTGAGCTGACTTGGTTAGTCTATCCACTATAACCCAAATTGCATCTTTTTTGCTCGGTGTCATAGGCAACCCGGATACAAAATCCATAGTGATTCTGTCCCATTTCCATTCAGGTATCATGATCGGCTGAAGTAACCCAGAAGGCACCTGATGTTCAGCCTTTATTTGTTGACAAACTAAGCACTTCGAGACAAATTCAGATATGTTCCGTTTCATACCAGGCCACCAATAGAACTGTTTCAAGTCATTATACATTTTTGTGCTACCAGGATGTACAGAAAATCGGCTGTGGTGAGCTTCATTTAAAATCATTGGAATTATATCCGAATTCCTTGGAACACACATTCGGTCTTTGAACTTCAAACAATCATTCTCATCAATTTGAAATTCTGACTCGACATTACTTTCACACTGAACTCGTTTTGCCAACAAATCCTTATCAACTTTCTGAGCATCACTAACTTGTTGAATAAACAACGGTCTTGCTTTTAATTCGGCAACTATTGAACCATCATCAGACATAGCCATATGCGCGTTCAACGCACGAAGAGCAAATAATGACTTTCGACTTAAAGCATCCGCAACAACATTAGCTTTCCCCGGATGATAGTCGATCACTAACTCGTAATCTTTCAGCAGTTCCAACCACCTGCGTTGTCTTAGGTTCAAATCTTTCTGAGTCATCAAATACTTCAAACTCTTGTGATCTGAATAAATATGACATTTCTCACCGAACAGATAATGACGCCAAATCTTTAACACAAATACAATGGCTGCAAGCTCTAAATCATGTGTCGGGTAATTTCTTTCGTGTGATTTCAGTTGTCTCGAAGCATAGGCTATGACTTTGCCTTCCTGCATCAAAACGCAACCCAAACCATTCAAAGATGCATCACTATAAACAACAAATTCTTTACCCGATTCAGGTTGGACTAACACTGGAGCTTCGGTCAAAAGAGCTTTCAACTGATCGAAACTTTTCTGACACTTTTCCGACCATTTGAACTTAACATCTTTCTGCAATAGCTTTGTCAACGGTGCAGCTATTATAGAAAAATCTTTCAAAAATTGTCTGTAGTATCCTATAAGCCCCAGAAAACTTCGAATTTCAGAAACATTTTTCGGTGGGTTCCAATCTAGTATAGCCGATATTTTATTCGAATCAACCTGAATGCCTAATGCTGAGACAACGTGGCCCAGAAAACTGACTTCACTCAATCAGAACTCACATTTACTAAACTTTGTATACAACTGTTTATCCCACAAAGTCTGTAACACAAGTTTCAGGTGCTCAGCATGCTCGGTTTCATCTCTGGAGTAGATCAAAATATCATCAATAAACACTACCACAAACCGATCCAAATACTGTCTGAAAATTTGATTCATCAGATCCATAAAAACAACAGGTGCATTAGTAAGTCCAAAAGGCATAACCAAAAACTTGTAGTGCCCGTACCTCGTCCAGAAGGTAGTCTTTGGCACATCGGAATCTCTGACTCGCAACTGATAATAGCCCGACCTCAAATCTATCTTTGAAAACACTGAAGCCCCTTTCAGCTGATCAAACAAGTCATCAATCCGTGGTAACAGATATTTGTTCTTTATAGTAACCTTATTTAACTGTCGGTAATCAATGCACATTCGCATAGTTCCATCTTTCTTTTTCACGAACAAAATCGGCGCACCTTGAGGAGAGAAACTTCTGGTCGTGTAAAACCCCTATCTGTTAACTCTTGCAGCTGTGCTTTCAACTCTTTTAATTCTGTAGGTGCCATCCGATACGGAGCTATCGAAATCGGAGTCGTTCTCGGCACTATCTCAATACTAAACTCTATCTCTCAAACAGGTGGCAAACCCGGTAATTCCTCAGGAAACACATCCGTATACTCGCACACAACTGGTACAGATTCAATTTTCTTTTCAGTCACTTTACTATCAAGCACATAGGCAAAATAAGCTTCATAACCCTTGCTCAAGTATTTCTGGGCTAACATCGAAGATATTACTGCTGGTAACCCATTCAGATCATTAGATTCAATCCGAATTCTTTCACCGTTCTGACATCTCAAATCAATGGTCTTTCTTTTGCAGTTAACAACAGCATCATGCAAGGTCAACCAGTTCATTCCCAGGATTATATCAAATTCATCAAAAGGCAACAGCATCAAATCGGCAGGGAAACATGAATCCCGAATCATCAATGGGCAACTTTTACACACTTTGTCAACCAAAACACATCGACCAAAGGGGTTTGAGACTCGAATCACAAACTCAGTAGACTCAATAGGCAGAGTCTTACTGGATACTAATGTTTCACACAAATAAGAATGAGTCAAACCAGGATCAATCAATGCAACAAAAATAATATCATAAAGAGTAAAAGTACCGGTAATAACATCTGGGGAAGAAGCATCCTCCCGAGTGCGTATAGCATATGCTCTAACAGGTGCACGAGCCTCTGATCGAACCGCTGTATCTTTCGTTCCTCTCTGACTACCACCTACATTACTAGAATGTCTGGGTGGTCTGCCTCGTGCTGACACATTGTTCGGTCTTGCATTCTGAATGATATTTTGCTTAGCCAACATCGGGCACTCCCGAATAAAATGACCCGTCGATCCACATTTAAAACAGGACCGATCATGCAATCTACAACTCCCAGAATGCCATTTTCCATAATGCTTGCACTCAACCCTCGCTCACTGAACATTACCAACATCGCCATCAAGTAGCTCGAGAACCCACAGGAGGTCGATCTCGGTCTCGTCTAGAAAAGCCTGAAGTAGCTTTATCTTGACTGGGTTCATCTCTGAACTTCTTTGATACAGAATGAAAGGTCTTACTCGATGATCTTTTACGGATGTCTCTAGCTTCAAATTCGGCTTTTCTTTTCTCTTTTCCAAGCTCTTCGGCTTTACAAGCTCGCTCAACAAGTACTACGAACTCTTTAATTTCAAGTATGCCGACCAGCAACTTAATGTCTTCATTCAAACCGTCTTCGAATATTTTATTATGGCCTCGTTTGAAACATATTCACGAGCATATCGGCTTAATCTCACAAATTTCCGTTCATACTCAGTCACGGTCATACGACCCTGTTTCAATTCTAGAAATTCTTTACGTTTTTGGTCGATGAATCTCTGACTGATATATTTCTTACGGAACTCAATCTGGAAAAATTCCCAAGTCACTTTCTCTTTCGGAACCACTGATACTAGTGTATTCCACCAGTGATGTGCAGTGTCCCGTAATAAAGATATAGCACATTTTAAGCATTCATCCGGAGTACATGATAGCTCGTCGAACACACGGATAATATTATCAAGCCACAGCTCAGCTCGTTCTGCATCATCATCATCATTTGCTTTAAACTCTTCAGCCCCGTGTTTCCTGATTTTATCTACAAGAGGCCTGTTAATTCCCATCGGATCTAACATCGGAGGTACCATAGGTATCGAAGATGGATTATTCGGGTGTGGAGGTTGTTACATAGCCGGATTAGCCCGGATATATTGAGTAAACCACTCGTTCATCATCTGATAGAAGGCTTGCTTAGCCTCCCCCTCATGGCTACTCGAGATAGGTTGAGGTTCTAACAACGCTGTCCCTTGCGCGGGATTAGGCGCTACGCTCTTAACATCATCAGCTACGGCTCTATCGGGATCCATTTACTATATAAAAACACAATTTGGATGCCAGAAGTCATCACACTATCGCATTATAATATAAGGCATGTATAGCTAGACTCACACGCTACAAGGTAGTCCTAGAATCGACTAAACCGTAAGCTCTGATACCAATCAAATGTAACACCCTTAACCCGTATCCGTCGCCAGAATAGGGTTACAAGGCATTAACATGCAAAACACAGGTCATATCAATTATTTACTGTTTATAAGGTCAAAATCGAATCAACAAGACCAAGTAATCTTCCATAATTCAAAACACATAAATATAAAACTTTATACACATGTACATACTAGACTTAACTACTAATTCGGGGCATAAAAATTAAAACTGTCCATCTACGTCATGTTGACTAAATTGACCATAACTCGAGTTACGAAACTCGAAATTTAGATCCCTAAATTTTCCTTGAAACTAGACTCATATATCTTATTACTATAATTTTTCCAGAATTTTTCATGTGGCCAATTAGTACAGTTTAATCATTAAAGTTTCCCCTATTTCACTGTTTGATGGTTCTGACCTATCTCTACAAAAACTCAATTATCTCATTGTAAAGAATCAGAATAATGTTCTCGTTTATTCCAATCGAGAATAGATGCATTAAGGATTCTAAGCATATAAACTATACTCCATGATTATTTTTTTACAATTTGTAATAATTTTTCCAAGACAGAACAGGGGATCACGAATTCATTCAGAACTAGTCTCACTAAAATTGAAATATCTCATAATAAAATTTTTTTTCCTATTCTGTTTCTTTCATATAAAAATAGACACAATAAGATTTAATTCTATATCTTATTAACTTTCTAATTCCATTTCTCCTATTTTTGGTGATTTTTCAAAATCACGTCACTGCTGCTAACCAAAACTGTTTCATTGCAAAATATGGTTAACTAGTTTATAACATCTTTACTCCATTTCATTTAAACTCTATACATTAACCATACTTATATATACTAAAACCAAATCAACCAAAACCACAACCAAACATAATCATCAAGCCAAAATATAAATTCCAAGATTAACAAGATGGACAAGCCATTTTCGCATGGCTTATATTTACAACATCAAAACATCATCCAAAAATTAGGCTAGCCTATACATGCCTTAAATTCAAAATCCCAACATTTAAAGTACCAAAATAAGTCGATAGTGCGAATAACTTCAATGACGATCCCCCTCCGAGCTCGTAGCTTGACCAAAATCTATAAAACAGAGTGACAAGTACAGTGAGTAAGCTAACTTAGCTTAGTAAGCTTCAAGCAATTATAATTACATAATCAAACTTTCAAAAAAAAAAAACCAATCATTTTATAACCTTAGAAATTACATAGCGCAATTATGACATCAAAGCCAATACCACCTTCCTTACAAGGTAATTTGGTTAACACTAAATCAATTCCACATATTTAAATAAGTTTACCAATACATCCAATTTAATAAGTACCATGTACAACTTAATTAGATACAATCGAATATATATATATACAATTAATTTCATATAACCGACAACACATATACATAAAATCTCCACATGGCCGAGTGTATAAATATATATAAAATTTTCACATTACCGAACTTATATATGTATAAATACTCATACAACCATTTAATACTCTCATGTTGCAAGTAAACAATATAAATTCGACATCATTTCTTCCATATATCCAAAATGCCGAATACACAAACACAATTTCTATCAATTTACTTATTCAATAAACATCACATATAACATATACTTATATCATTACATACCTTGTGGCCGAATAAATCTAATTCATTTGAATAAACTTTAGCTTGTTCAATTGCCATCATAGCTCAATCATTTCGGAAGCATAAACTCGTATTATAAATCATCGGTATAAAACCTGCTAGGCATAAGCCTGAATCACACACCGGCTCTAAGCCTGCTAGACCCGAGGTCTGATAATCATTCACCGGCAATAAGCCTGCTAGGTATAAAGCCCGATAAGTTCACCAGCCCAAGGCTTGCTAGGCTCTAAGCCTGAATAGTAATACTTTAAGCTGTTCACCTGACTCATTCATATATCAAATCTTTTACTCAAGCCGAATTCATTGAACGAACATTCAAATAGCACATATCACTCAAATAATTTAACCAAAAACAAATATTATACTTAGCCAAATTCGGCTAACTCATATATAGTCACCAAAATTTCAAATTTTTCAAAATATACTAAGTTACGTAATTTATTTACGATGATTATTTGCTTAAAGACTTGCCTCGGATATCGTCGGACAACAAAGACCGACTATTCAATTACTTTCGCTTTTCCCCGATCCAAGTCCTTTTTCCTTTGTTCTTGATCTAAACATGATCAAATTAAGTTCATTCAAACACGTTTATATTCAATTTAGTCTCAAAACACAAAAATGGGCAAATTACCTTTTTGCCCCTAATGTTTACAACTTTTGCAATTTAGTCCTCAAGGCATAAAACACAAAATACATGGAATTTGGACTAACTCCTTAAGGGCCGAATCTTCTACATCTTGATTCAAGTCTATACAAACCATTTATTTAGCATTTTAGACCCTTAACTATTTATTTTCATAATTTGAGCTATCTTACTCCATTTCATCTAAATTCACTACTCAAAACTTGTTGATTTCAAACACATGTTTAACATTCTTCCTCCAACATAACAAAACAAAATATTCATCCATGGCCGATTCTAAAACATGCTTCAAATTCTAAAATTTCCACATGAGTTTGATAGTATTTAAGAAGACCAACTCAAAAATGTAAGAAAATTCACAAAACCAACTAAAAATCTAACCTTATTGTCACATGCAGTGGCCGAATATGGTGAGCTTGAGTTTTCCCCCTTTTCTTTGTTAATATTCGGCAAGATGAAGAACAAGAAAGATGGAAGATGAATATCCCATCATTCTTTTATGTTTTTTCCTTATTTTAATCATTTATAAACTATTAATATAATACCACTTGCTAAAAGAAAATACTTAAAAATAAGAAACCATGCTTATGCCGTCCATCTTGCTCAAATTTTATGAAATTTGACATGCAAGTCCATACATGAAATAAAACAAATCAATTAAACCCTTCCAATTTAAATAAAGGCTACTTTTACTTCTTAAACAATTTAATCCTTTTCTTAAAATAATCACACAAACAAACAAATTATCTTATGAAATTTTCACACATGCCAAATCATATATAATTAACACATAAAATAATTTAAAAATATTTTTTTGACATGGATTAGTGGTCCCGAAACCACCGTTCCGATTAGGGTCAAATTCGGGCTGTTACAGTCATCACTCATTTATTCGTTAAGGTTTCATCTTCGTTCCTCTTGTAGTATCAATCATATTCTGCTCAAATAATTTGCCCCATTGTAATTCTGAGTCCACTCTACTTGAACCTTGGGACATAAAGTTTGTACCTCCCACTGCAATTTCAGGGGAATAACATTTGGTTTCTTCCATCCATCCTGTTACCACTCAGAGGTATGGAATTTGTATCATCTTCAATCAATTTGATCTGTTATACCATTCCCTGGGTGTAATGACCAGATGTATGTGACTGATATTTGCATGAATGCAAAGTATCATTTTTCTTTTCCCGAGAATGATCCCCTTTTACACTTGGGTTGACATTGTTCGTCATTTGTCGAGACGATATCACCGACAAAAATGTCTTATCCAATAAAAATCCGAAGAGATAGTCACCTTTCAATATTTCCAACCCTTAGGCTTGGTGAGTTCTAATCAATAGTCCTGTTTCAGATTCTCATATTATTTAGAAGCTTCCAAAGTAATATGCGAAACTTCTTTTATGAAAGTATTATTAGTCCATTAATTGTTATTTCAATATAAAATGCTTGAAAAAGATCACAGTAATGGACGAGAAAGAAATTAATCAGGAGCATAGCTCGAAACAAGTAAGTTAATCAAAGATAACCAAGGCAATAAAAGAAAATTGATTAGGGTGTATCTTGAAAAGAATAAAGTAATCAAAGATAGCCAAGGCCATAAAAGAAAATTGATTAGGGTGTCTCTTTGAAAAGTATAAAGTAATCAAAGATAGCAAATTCAAAATGGGTAAGATAGAAGCTAGATGCCCCAGACATCGCAGCCTGAGCTTCTCTGTACAAACTTCTTGAGGACCATTTTGAGCTCAATACGTGTTTAGAGGTTCCGGAGTACTTTGTCAATTCCCCAAGATGTAGCATACTTCCTCACTGTTAATTCAGGCATAGCAAGACTACCACACGCCCTATCTTTGATCAAAATTTGAGTCGCCCTTTTCGGGTTTTCGGCTCAAAACCCCTTTGGTCTCAAAGCGCCCTTTGCGGGTTTTCGCCTTGGCCTCTCCTCTCTCTATATATTTTTTATGAATTTGAACTCAAGGCGCCCTTTATGGGTTTTCTCCTTGGCCTTTCCCCTTTTAGGTAAAATACTTCTTGACTGAACCTGAATTCACCGGATTGAGCAAGTCTTTGGCATCCAACTCGGTCAATATCATTGCTCCTCTAGAACAGACCTTCTCTACAACATAAGGTCCTTCCCAGTTTGGCATCTGCTTTTTTCTGAAATCTTTTTGTAAAAGAAAGATCAGGTTCCCCTCGTGGAATTCTCTAGGATAAACATCTTTGTCGTAAGCTTGTATCATCTGACCGTGATGGATAACTTTTAATCTTTTCTTCGATTAGGTTCAATTGGCAAAAATGCTTCCATTCCATAAACCAATGGGTAAGATGTTGCTCCAGAAAAAGTCTTGGCCGACGTTCGATAATCATAGAAGATAAATAGTAACTTCTTTATGCCAATCTTTACAAGTCTCGGTCATCTTTTCTACAATCATTGTTTTGTTTTTTTTTTGTTTTTTTCTTTTTGGCTGCCTTTGTTGCTCTATGATATGGCGTCTGATCTTTGAACATGCTACAAACTTTTGACTTTTTCCTTTTTGGCATTCTTTGTCGGTGCCTGATCTTTTTTTTTTAAGAATTTAATGATTTCGACCTTGTAATATTGGCATATGAAGCTACTTCCACCCTCTTAGTGAAGTAAACGACGACCACGATGATGAATCGATATTAGCTAAAAGCTTTTGACGAGATTGGCCCCATCACATCCATGCCCCACATATGGTCTCCTTAAATACGGTCATAGCTGATACCATCCCATTCTATGTAGATTAACAGTACCCAAACCTCATGATTAGCTTGACTATTGTATAACCATTAGCATGTTCTCTAAACACCCTTATGGACCTCTTTTAAGATTTTCCCAAGCGTGTCTTGATATGATCGTGCAAAAACATCTTTGAATTTTTGAAAATAACTCAATGATGTCTTGCCTTATCTCTATGGTGAGCTAGGCTACAATCTTTATCTCTCATAATGTCTACTGACCTTTTGTAGAGTAAGGTCTGTTTTTCATCTTGTTCTACCATTATTAACAAATCAGAAGATAAGTTACAATCTCTGTCATCTTTAAAGTCCTGGGATCCTTCTAGACACATATCTTACTCGAAAGGAGACTCTGAGTCAGTAGCAGCATTGCTCACATCATTAATATCTGGAGACTTATTGTAGGTTCGAGAGAAGATTCCAAAGAATAAATGATTCAAAGAATAATTATTTGTATGGTCATGAATAAAGAATGAAAGAATACTTGAAAGAAAGTCCAAAGAACAAACAAAAGAAGAACAACTAAGAACAATTTTTTGTACAGTATGAAATTGAAAAAATAAAAGAATATTTGCTCCAAAAGATGCATTTTATGAAATAAAAATTCCGGACACGGGCCTATTTCACAAAAGGATTCTTATTGCCTCTAGGCTTAAGGCAACAAGCGTGTTTTGAATATTACTCTAGATCAGCTCTAAAAATACAGGAATCCCTTCTACAGTTCCATTGTTTAAAATTTTCCCAAGTATTTAAGGGTTTGGAAACTTTTATTCCCAGGTTCTCTTGTCGTTAATGCTTAGATTCCCCAACATTCCCATCGGGTCTTTGATCTCCTCAATTTATTATCTATCAAGCCTTGCACTAGGGCCCTGAGCTCGATGCATTGTTGGATCCCATGCCCCTATCTATCGTGGAACATACAATGTTTACCCCTTTAATAGAAAGGTTGGGCAACGAATTTTCTGCACCAGAGGGATCATCAAATTTTACGACACCCAATTTGATGAGTCTTTCGACTATCTTTTTAAAAGCGACGCAGTTCTCGATCGAATGCCCTGTGATTCCTCCATGGTATACGCATTGGGCATTTACATTGTACCATTTGGGGTATGAGGGCCATATTGGTTCTATATAAAAAGGGGATACAACATGTGCGTCAAACAAAGTTTGGTACAAATCCTTATACGTGATTGGGATAGGTGCGAACTGGGGTTTTTCTGAGTTCGGTCTTGGATTGGGTTCTTGCATTGGGGAGACCTGATGGCTGGTAGTTACCGTCCTTGGTTGGCTTACTGTAATCGGCTCCAAATGGCCCTTGTTATACCTACTGGTACTATTCGCTTCCTTTTCCTTCTTTTTCGGGGCCTTTAAAGTCCACTATCCCCTTTCCTTTGTTTCTGTCGGAATAACCGATTTGGCTCGATCATCCTCCGGGTTAAAACCTGAGCTATCGGGAAGTTCAACAGGGCCGAGGTATCAGTCTGACATTGGGGTCTGATAATGACAGGTACCCTATGCGAATACATGTCTGGTTGAGTCGGGACACTTATTGGGGAAAAACCTGGGGAATAAATGATGTCTTCATCATCATCCCCACTGCTGACCACTGGGCCACTCCTTTTTTCAAGTCCTCCGGCTAGTAACTGAGTTAACTGGCCCATCATATTCATTTGGAAATCTAACATTTGTTTCCGCATTTCTTGTTGAATCTTGGTCAATTACCCCTGCATCTGTATTTGCATTTGTTCTATTCTCTCCAACATTTGTTCCATGTTTTCCAGGTTAACTGAAATATTTTTACCTAATTAGGGTCATTTTGTAAAAGTCTAATGCAAATGATGCAATGTAATGCAAATGCATGAATGGAAAAAGGAATCGATTCAGATTCAATTTCATTTAGAAAACTTTATTAGAAAACAAAATCCTTTACATAAAACGGACTACAAATATGCTTCCGCCCTAAGGCCCAAAGTTTTGATTTTCCCAAACAATAAGGCTAGCTCTTGACCACGATCTGACTGTAGCTCATACTTCGTGCTCAACGTATCAGCCTGTATTGCCAAAGTCTGTAGGTGATCAGCTACCTCTTGAATCTGAACTATTGCTTCACCCATGAGATAATCCTGATTTCTAACTTGATCATGGGAGTGGTGGAGCTCTTTCTTCCAATGTCCTTCTCTTGCTTCAAGAAGCTTGATCCGGAGTTCACAATCTTGTAATGCCGATTCTAATTTTTTGATTTTCCCCTTCATTTCCTCAATCTTGTTCAGACTTGTTTTCAGTTCGAATGTAGAATTACGGTTTCGATAGTGGTGAAGGGACCGTCCCAGTTCAGCCACTCTAGCTTTCAATCCACATTCCTCTTTTTGGCTTTCTGCCAAACTCCTTTCTAGGACCCTGTTTTGCGCCTGAATTTCATGGAATTTCCTCTTCCATTGGTCAACTTTGGCCTTTTCCTCTTGAATCTCCTGTTGCCACTGTTCTGAAGTCTTTCCCAATCCGGCGTTTCTCATTGATAGACGCAATTTCTTATAATCCACTTTCAAACTACCCAGGTCTTCTTCTACTTCATTCTTTCTTTTCTTTAATTTCCCGGCTTTCAGCTTTTGAATATCAGCATCTAACCTCAAATATATTTTCTCCTCCTCTAACTGTTCTATCTTCTTCTCGAGCTCCAAATTCCTCCTTTCGAAATCTTGCCTTATGATCTCTAGCTCTGATGGGACCACTTGCAAGTATTCCTTTCTTAATCGGGCATCTTCTGGATTCAGCTTAGGGATGTTGTCATTAATCCTTCTAGTCCTCCATCCGCTGTATTTTGGGGTCATCATTGGGCCTACGGATAATCTCTTCATCTTACGAATCTGATTCCAAGCACAAGAAATCTCCTTAACCCTCTTCTCATAGTTGTCCCTTTTGTACGAGAACTTACACTGAGCCAGCCCATATGTTGCTGGTACGAACTGTCTTGATCCATATTGCCTCAGTACAAGCAAATGAGCATACCCAACGGCTCCCCAAATTCCAAGTAAAGGAACCCAGTCAAAACTCCCACACCGATAAAAGATTTCATCGGGAATCATCCAAAGAGCCCTCCATTCGATGTCTTCCTCTTGAAGGTTTTGAAGGAGCGCCATCCAGTTTTCCTCGGACACGTCTTCTCTCCTGGGTGTAGCCACTATTTCTTTTAATGAAGAATAACTCTCAGAAAAAACTCGATAAGAAACTTTCTCCACTTTCCAGAAATGACTGTGGAACCAGGCTAATAACAACTGTGCGTATCCAATGAACCTGCCTTCACCTGCTCTCCGATATGCATTCAAAGATCTGAACGTTTCGGCTAAGATTACAGGTACAGGTGTGACCCCTTTGTCAAGTCGATCAAATAGATCAGTAACTGCTTCATCTATATGTCTTAGAGCTTTAGGGAAGATTACCAAACCGTAAATACACAAGGCAAAGACGTCAATCTTCTTCTTTACATCTAGATATGTTAGGATCAAGTCCCTCAAACTCACCCAAGGTATGCATTTACCCTCACCTTTCTCTTGAATTCTGGTTGCAACCCACTGCTCACTCATCTCGGTGATATTCATTAACTTCTTTACAAAAGTTGGGACACTAGTAGCCCTAGAATAAGCTTTGTCGACTTGTATCCTTGGACAGCGAAGCAAGGTTGTATATTCCTCCACCGTGGGCACTAAATCTACTTTTCCGAAAGAGAAACAACTATAAGCAGAATTCCAAAACTGAGTCATAGCCCGAAACAGATGCTTATAAGGTAGATCGCCATAATTACGATAGAACAGCTGCTTTGCCTCATCGTCCCACTGGGTCCATATTCTTTTTAACTCCTAGAGCTCATTTTGCGTGACACTAATACGAGCAAAAATCCGGAGTTTCGACACATACCCCTAAGCTAAGCTATCCCCTTTCTCTAATTGTGTTTGCTTTGACCACATGCGGACGGTTGCATTGTCTTCCACTGTATCAAGGAATTCGTTCTCCATAACCAGCTTTCTAACTTAGAAACTAACCGTGAATCGATACCTCTTAAAATATGAAATGACATGCACAAAAATTAAAACACAACAAGTTAGTACCATGGAATAAAATATAAAGCAAATAAAATAAACAAACACATATCTGGGTAACTACTAAGGTTTGGCATAGTTCTACTTAGGGTAAGTCCTTATGTTTTCTACGTGTGGTTTTAGCTCTAAAGTTGAGGTACCCGAACCAGCAGATTCCTCGATCCTCACCCATTATAGGCTCATACGAACCGAGTTCGGTTTAGGGGAATACATTTCCCTATGGCCATGCGGAAGTGAAAACTTCACGAAGACATATGTATAGATGTATCCCGAAAGCAATCCACTAGCCCATTCGGAGGTGAAAACCTCACGAAGGCATAGTTTCTCGCTCCCACTTAAAGGTGCGACCACAACAGTCATACAATGCAATGCAGAGATATTTTATAAAATAGAACCACATGCAATAAAAAGGATCATGGTTTTTCAAATCAGACTTTTAAATTTGGACAAAAGGACAAGAAATAATCAATTTTACGGCTTGACTCTCTTATTGTCCCAGTGGAGTCGCCAAGCTGTCGAAACCATTTTTTTCGTTTTTATAAAAACGGAGGTCGACTTTAAAAAAATAAAAAAAAACGGGAGTCGCCACCAATCCCTTTTTACTTAGGTGTGATTGGATCACCTTATAAATCGTTTTATTTCAAAATATTGATTTTGGTCCACGAAATACAAGAACGGGTTCGGGAGTCGGTTATGTACGAGGAAGGGTTAGCACCCTCGTAACGCCCAAAATTTGGTACCTAATTGGTAATTTCATGTCCTAATGTCGAAATTTTAAAAAATTCAAAATATGATCCTTTTATTTGAAAGAAAGCCAAGACTTACCTATCTCAAAGAAATAAAATTGTAACATCCCGAAATTGGGCCTAGTAGGATTGGGCCCAATGGGCCTTGAGTGTAGGAGTGTTTAAAATTTTGAGAACAAGAGAACTGTATTATTTCAAGTTGGACTTATTAAGAAGGTAATTTTGGAAAGTTACGAGGTTTCTATGAAGTTCCGGGTTCAAGTTGGGCCTTAGTAAAATTTTGTGTTTAAGCCTATTAAGGAGAGATAGTAAGTGGCATCAAGGCTTATGGAAATAAAAGAGTAAATTGCTAGCATAAATAAGCAATTGGTAAAGAGGATATGGCGCCACATGTAGTACCTTGAGGGAAGAGGTTCGAATCACTTTGTGTGCAAATTTTGACTTATATTTTTGCACCCTTTCCTTAAGTGTCGGCCAAGAGGCATTCATGGCAAGGTTGACTTCATTATTTTGGTAAGGTGGCTAAAAGAAAAAGGCAAGAATGAAGGTGAGGAAAGAAATCAAGAGAAATAGGAAAGTAGGGGGAACAAGTGGCCTTTTTTAAGGGAAATGTTATGGAAAGTATGGTTGGCTAATTTTGACCATTTTGATCATGAATGTGGACGGTTTTGGGTGTAAGAGGGGTAGCCGAATTTTTGTTAGTGTTTTGGTAGAAACTTTGGTGCTTGGTTGGTCAAAATTCCTTCTTGCATTTTTATGCCATTTCTCTCAAATTTTTTCTCATCTTTGCCGAAACTTCAAGCCATTAGTGAGCATTTCTTTTCTTCAATTCTTTCTTGTTGCCGTAGGTACCAAACCATTGAGACCAAACTATTTTCATTCATCTTCTCTTGAAAACCAAAATTTGATAAGCACCCTTCTCAACCTTTCTTTTCTTTTCACGAAATTCTCCAACTCTACTATCTTTTTCCTCTAATCTATACCCTCATAACCGAAACTATTCTTGTTCATTTTCTTCCATAGCCGAAACTCACAATCCACAATCACTCCTTCATAATTTCTTTCTCGTTTGAGGTGACATTCTTTCTTCGATTAAATCGGTAAGTGAATTCTTTTCTATGATCATATTCTTTTCTCTTTAGCCGAATAAGTATTTATCACTATTCGGTTGTAAATCGTTATTGTAACCGAAAATGGTGTTATCCTCCACTTCTTCATGTCTTAATCACTCTCTTTTCGTAGTGCTTTAAGTGGGAGACCGTGTAATTGTTCTAGCCGAAGTCAAACGGTGGAAATTGGATCCAATATCGATAAGGTAAGGGGGTTCATTTTTGGATTTTTTGTTATATCTCTATTTGGCTATGTTGCAAATCGGATTGAAGTTTCGACTAATCGACTATATGTTTTAGGGAAAAATCACTCGATATATTTCTACCTTCAGATATAGTGGTAAGTGATTCAAGTGTAAGTGATACGAAATCTTTTGGAAATCCGAGGCTAGCTTTTGGTTGGTATTGTTCTAGGTTATCGACGAGTGGTTCTTTAGGAAATCAAAATCAGGTGTGTAATCCCGTACCTTCCAAATACATGTTTGATATGGTGTGTAATCTCACATATCTCTGAAAGTTTGTATGATATGTTCTGTTATTTGGTCAAAATATCGAAGAAAACTGAAAACCGGCATCCGTGATCACTCGGGCGTGCGTATGATCGTAATGATAATCGTATTTCGTAATAAAACAGTTTCGGTCAGAAACAGTGACGTGTATTTGAAAAATCACAAAAAATAGGAGAAAAGGAATTGCAAAGGGAATAAGATATCAGATTAAAGCTGGCTGTGTTTATTTTGATAAGGAAGAAACGGAGAAGGAAAAGGAATTCTATATTCTGAAATATCTTAATTTTAGTGAGACTGGTTCTGAATGACTTCGTGGTTCCTTGATCTATCTTGGAAAAATCTTATAAAATTGTACAAAGTGAATTATGAGTTATAGTTTATATGTACAGATTCCTTAGTGAGTATATTTTCAATATAAACAAGTGGGAGCAACATATGAAAACTGTACAGTGAGATATTTGAATTTTGGTTAAGAGAGGTCAGAATCGTTGGACAGTGAAACAAGGGAAACTTTAAGGAATAAACTGTACTAAATGGTTAAGTCAAAAATTCTGGAAAAATTATTGTAAGAATATATATGAGTCTAGTTTCAAGTAAAATTTACGGATCTAAATTTTGAGTTTCTTAATCCGAGTTATGGTCAGTTTAGTCAATATGACGCAGATGGACAGTTTCAATTTTCTATGCTCAAATTAGTAGTTAAGTCCGGGGTTGCCGAATTACCAAAATACCCTTGGAGGGTAAATTACCGAAATACCCCTGGGTTACGAGATTACCGAATTACCCTTAGTGGGTAAAATTACCGATTTACCGAAATGTCCTTATGGACCGATTTACCGAAATGTCCTTATGGACCGATTTACCGAAAATGCCCCTATGGGCTGATTTGATAGAATGCCTTAATGGGCCGAATTGCAAAGTGTTATAATGGGCCGATTTATCATAACAAATCTCTGGAGTAATAATTGTTGTTTATATTTGTAAATATGATGCCTTACTATGAATGTTGCATTTACATAATTTTGCACGGGATGGGAAAATATGAATGAAGAGAAGTATAGACCGGTGGCATTGCCACAAATACCGATAAGGGCTATGTGCCAATACAAACGTGATTTGGCTTTGTGCCATCGTGATTAAAGCTATGTGCCAATATAAACGTGATTTGGCTTTGTGCCATCGTGATTAAAGCTATGTGCCAATATAAACGTGATTTTGGCTTTGTGCTAAACGTATTTATCGGGGCTATGTGCCTAACATATGAATTAACGACTCTGTGTCGATCATTTTTACCGAGGCTGTGTGCCGATTATATCACCGTATATGATTCTGGTGGCTCAGCCACAAATAGTATAAATGGCACTTTGATCGCAAATTAGAGAGATCGGCGGGGTGGGTTGACTTGATCCCCACGGGAGAGATTGGTTGGTACGGGTGGAGAGTTAGACTACTGGTAGGATGGGATGGGTTGCATTCATTTCATTTATTTATTATTTGTTTATGGGCTTTGGTCCAAGATGATTGTTATATGGGTTCCGCCCAATGAATAACTGTAAGGATTTCACACCGAGTTCTTGTAACTCACCCCTTTTCTCTTAACCCTTGTAGGTAATGCTTGATGATATGGACTTGGGCTATGGATGACTCGAGGAGGCCATACTTGTAAATGGTTTATTTGGACTTTAGACTTCTTTCTCGTTTATTTTATTACTTTACTATTTTGGGTTAAATGTTGTAATAAGGCCTCTGGACTATTTTTATTTTTGCTTTTTGGTTGGGATGTTTTTATTATTTTTCTTAAATTGTTTAAAAAGGGGAATTTTCTAAAAACTTAAACAATGGTTTCCAAAATCGATTAACAAATGGATTTCAAAATAAACTTTTACAAATATTTTTAACACGGATATTTTCTCTCGAACTATTAACGATATTTTCAAAAGACTTGGATTCTCTTTTGAATTTTCAACGCCGTTTTCAAAAGTCAGGGTTTTGTAAGATTGTTAGTTCAAAATTATCGATTTATCAATCAAATCTTTGAGGTTAGTAGTATTTTATCAAATCAAACTTGTTTTCTTGATTTTTAACAAAGCAATATTTTAGTACGAACAAAAAGGGTTTAACATGTTTTGCTCGTGTGACATACCAAATCCGCTCATAACGCATGGGCCGGGTTTGGGGTGTTACAAAAATGCTATACCCAATAAGTTAGGATGTAACATCTTATGACTTCGAAACTAGGCTCGCCTTTATTTATAGAAAATTCTTACCTCGAGACACAAAACATCATATCCAATAAGTTAGGATACAATGTTTTGAATTCCCGAGAATAAGTTTTGATTTGAAGTTTATAAGTTTTAATTTTAAAAGAAAAGGGATACTTAATATCTTAAGTTCAACGAGAAAAATCGAAACCCAATGAGTTAGGGCACAATTTTTCTCGAAGTCCCCAAATATTACGTATCACTGTGTTTTAAAAATATTTGAATAAAATGAGTCAATTCAAAATGTGTTTTTATAAAAAATGGTTCGAGTAAGATATTGCATTAATATACTACAAAACATAAATACCAAATAGCAATTCTCTATAATTACAAGTCGTATTAACAAATAATATAGACAATTAACGAAAGAATAATGTGACATAGCAAATAATACATTAAATGAAATGACTATGCTAAAGCAATAATAAGCAAATAAAAGAACATAAATAAACAAATACAAGATATAAAATAAGAAACAATAATTAAAAATCTATATGAAACATAAAAATTCAAGAAATGGATATTAAATTCTACAAACAAGATCAAATATGAGAAGTAAATAAATTAATAATATATTTAAACACTAAATAAATATTATAACAAAACAGAATAAAAAGATAAAAATATGATAATTTCTAAAACAATTAATATGTATAACAATATAATTAAAAAACTTAGAGTATAAAAAATATAGGGATACTTATTGATAAACTGCAATAGTAACATATTTTAAGCCCACATTTAGCATGCTTTTGGATGATTTAAGCCTTGAATTATGTAATTTGGTGCTCTTAATCCTTTGTTTTCATGTTTTATACTCAGTAAAGCACCGGAGAATGAAAAGAACGAGAAACGGGCTTAAAACAGAGTAAATGGGCCATATCACGAAATCGACACTACTGGGCCCGAGACCACACACTTGTGTGCTCCTTCAAAGTAGATCTCGAACACGGCCGCCACGATTCACACGGGCGTGTGCCATGGCCGTGCCCCTGCCGTGACAAAGAGAAATTTCACTCGGATTAGGATACTTAGAGGCGAAGAAACACATTCCAAAGTCTATATAAACACCCTAAGTATGACCTAAAAGAGGGAGTTCGACAGAAGCCCTCTGTCGGGGCGTCCAGCTAGGCCGAAAAAGGCAGATTTGTGGGGATTTACTCGAAGATAGCCAGTTGATTCATCTCAAGAAGCCGGAATCATACTCAAGACGGAGGATCTCTCCTTCAATTCCTTCAGGGGTTTTAGGGGTTTCTTATGTTTTGTTTTATCTTTTCTTCTGAGATGTTTTCTTTTATTATTATGAGTGAACCTCGATACCCGAGGGGATGAAACCTAAGATGAATCTTGTTATCGTTTGCTGAACTATATGATAAATACTTGATTTGTTCTTAATTATGTGTTCTTAATTCTTGTGTTGATATTTTCGGGGTATTAATTCAAGTTTGATGTGCTTAAGTGGTGGAGCAAAAGTCCCTGCCTAAGAGTAGATCTAGCATAGTTAAGCGGAGTTGATCGCATGCCTAGAGATAGGGTGACGAGATTTTGCCGGATTAGGGTGAAACCTAATATGGGAGTCTATAGATCGAGTTAATGCAATTCTAGGGGTTTTAATTAGAAAGAGATTTCAATTAATCAACCTAGGGTTAGACGTTATTCACCTCGAGAGAGGGTCTAATATACATTAGGGAATCCTACGGACCAAGTCAAGTGAATAAATCGTCTGGTTCAGAGTTAGATAACAAGTGAAGTCTAGGTAGATTCTTCCTTGGGTATCGTCTTAATCAATTGGTTTTTCCCACAAGTATTTTTCCCAAATTCATTCTTCTTTGCCTTAGAGTTTTTAGTTTAGTAGTTAGTTAATTTAGATTAAACAACCAATTAATAATATATTTAAACACTAAATAAATATTATAACAAAACAAAATAAAAAGATAAAAATATGATAATTTTTAAAACAATTAATATGTATAACAATATAATTAAAAACTTAGAGTATAAAAATATAGGGATACTTATAATAAATATATAATTTAATAATTTAGTATTTATATAAATAAAAATGATAATATATGATAAAAACAATTATAAGTAAATAGTATATACAACCTTAAAAATAAAAAAATATTTATAATACAATAATCATAAAAACTACATATTTAATATAATCAATATAAATAATATATGTTATACAATATACAAAAATTCAATACTAAGGATAAAACAATATAAATGTTATACATAATATTATATAATAATGTATAAAAAATAATAATAACTAAGGTGTAAATTTTATATGTTGTATAAATAATATTGAACTTAATAAAATAATAAATAATAATTTAATACATATATAATAACGAAATAATTAAAAAATAAGGACAAAAATAAAAAGGATTAAATAAACAAGGATCAAATCAGAAAATAAATAAAAATCAGAAGTAAAATTTTAAAAAAATGGATGATATCGAAACACGCGCCAACATATAAGGACTTATTGGGCAATTATGCCCTATCTCTTAAACGACGCTGTTTTGAAATCAGTCTTTAAGTAATCCGTAGGACCAAATTGAAACATAAGCAAACATTTAGGGCTGTATTAAAAAAAATTAAATTGAACTAAATGAAATTGCGGAAGGACCAAAGAGGCATATTGCCCTTTTATGAAAAACGCGCGGATCCTCCCCGGGTTTTCGGGTCAACGCGCGGATCCCAGCCCTGAACGATGTCGTTTTGTGCTTATTAACTTAAGTAAAAACGGCGCCGTTTCTTTATTGCTATATAAGCTAAAAAGTTAGCAAAAAAAAATCATTTTAACACTTCAGAAAAAAAAGGGGGCCGAGTTTTAGAAACTCTCTCTGTCCTTTGGCCTTCGGCCATGACTCCGATGAAGGGCCATCGCACACGCCTCCGCACGCGCCATCGTATATGGCGGCCGGGGGCCAGCAACCTTGATTTTTGAATGCGAATCGAAAGGTACTCTTTTTATTATTATTTTTTAAACAGTATTTATATATAAAAATGCATAGATCGAAAAAGAAATAAAAAAAATTAAACAGAATGAAATAACTGAGAAAATCACCTCTGCAATCAAGTTTTCGTATTTTATTTCTCTGTATTTTTGTGAATATTTGCGCGTATATTCGAAGTGCTGTATGTTCGCTTTTCTGATTTGGTTAGGTTTTTATAACCCTAAAAATAAATCGAAAAAAGAAAGAAAATAAATGTAGAATCCTATTTTGCTGCCACTGTCCCTTTTCTTTCCTTGTTTTGCAGGTGAATGGGCGAAGCCCTGGCTGCCGGAGCGATTATTCGCTACTGATTGCATGACGACGACCAAGGGTGGTGGTGGGTTGTTATGGGTGCTATGCGCGCAGTGGAAACCTAGGGTTTCCTGCGTCCGCAAGCTATTTGGGCCACTGGGTTTAGGTTTAGTATTGGGCTAATCGGGTTTGGGGTAGAGTTGTGGGTCTGAGGGTGTAATTGGGCCACGAGTAGTTTGGGCTAATTGTTTTGTAACTGGACTGTAAAAAACATTGGGTTTTTTATTTTTATTTATTTAAGCCCGGGCAATAATGGGCTACTACATTAGGAATTTGAGGAAAAGTTCAAGGTAAGGATGATGAGATTTCTTTAAGGATTTCATGTTTATTTCATTAAAATTGCATGGAAATTATATGTGATTATTGTTTTGATATTAAATCTTGTATGTGTGTGATATGTTAATGAAGAGAAAAAGAAGAAAGGTGATCAATAAGGTCGTGATAAGGGGAAAGAAGTAACAAAGGAGTGAAGAAAGAAGAAAGAGCTCATCCAAGCATTTGATTGTAAGTACTTCGAGAATTTCACTTTACCTAACTTAACCTAAGAGTAAGTCTTATTAAAATGGTTAAATGATTGAATTGTATGTGAATATGTCAAGAATATATGTATAAAAGTTGATGAATGATTAGTGAAATTATGAATTGAATTTTAATTAAAAAATGAGTAGATTTGAATGAAGAGACTAAATTGTTGTAACACCACTAACCCCTATCCGTCGCCAGACTAGGGTTACGAGGCATTACCGAAGAAAACACAACTCAAAACAGGCATATAATATATATATTTTTTTAAATTTTATATATGTATTGAATCATCTGAACAGAGTAAGTTGCATATCTTGCCAATACAAATTTCATACCTCAATAACAAAGCCAAAATCATTTACATTACAACTAAACACCTATCTCAAATTTATAACATAATCAATCATTCATAATTAACATCATTAATCTAACCATTTATTAAAGTCTTAATAAATAAACATCACTTTAAAACACATATATATGGTATTCGAACATTGTAACATTAAAACCAAATGGCATCAACCATATCATATATATCATTCGGCCATACTTAATATTTCCCATACAACTAATTCGAATATATTCATTATCACTTTAATTTACAAATTTAAGTCCATAGCATATCATAAACAAATCTATAAATAAACATACCAATATATTATTAAAACACATCCGAATATATATGCAAATATATTTATAATCTTTTAGTTAAATTTCTAAGCCAAATGCATAAACATATACTTGCATGGTTCTTCTATTCGAATAACTGACACATATAAAACCAATTTAATCATTAATATGTCCATCATTTCACAAACCACAAATACATAGAATTTTCACAAATTCATAAACAAATCATAAAACCAAATTCATATGTATTACATGCATTCATCCCTTATAATATCACAACCTTGCCGAATACATATATATATATTAACCTTATCAATTTATGAATAAAACATAACAATTACATATATTCATTATATTTAGATTATTAACTTAAACTATTTATAATGTAAATTAAATCATTACAATATATCAATATAAAGCCACAACCGAAATATATTTGTCTCTAATTAATCATCATTCAATTCACTACTAAAATACATAACTAATCACCTCAATACATCCTTGAATGCCGAACTATCATTCAAATACATATACAATATTACCTTTCAACTCTTATTCAAATCTACTCATCAACTAATTATAAACCATTACTAACATAGATAAAACATAATCAAATCATTTTAACAATGGTAGCATAACAAACATAATTAGTACTATTATATATATATCATAGTTAAATTCACTTATACCGCATCCAAAATCACTAACTAACTTCAATGCACAAAAGAAAACACATATTACAATTACCATTTATCATAGCACATAACATTATAACCAAAATGAACTTAAACCATAATCAAACATAACCAAGTTCAAGCAGAGAAGTTAAGCCATCTTCGCATGGCTAATAATTACATGCATAGGTACTTAATTCATATTCAACCCTTTTCTATGCTATACATGCCATATATTCATAATTAACATAGCCAAAATACCAAAGAAAGCTGTCGATAGTGTGATAGTCCTGCTGACGATCCCCGAGCTCGTAACGTATCCAAAATCTATAAAACAGAAATAGACAGAGAAACACAAGGTAAGCTATTTAAGCTTAGTAAGTCAATAGCAAGGTAAAGTCAACTAACTTAGCAAAATCATATATACAAAACTATATCAAGTATTGGTTTATACACAATCACAAGTAACTAATCAAATCTCAATATCAAAGTCGCATAATATTCCTTTTGGCCGAATACACATAGTTAAAGCTTATACACAATTCACATGTTTACATATTAACTGCATACAATGTAATAAACATATAACTTACCTTTCATTTGTTAACACAAAGGTGTATATCACGCACTGAGTTCTTTTAATTCACATATCACATTGGCCTTCACTTACACATGCCCGTTGAACCATTGAATTCAAAAGGATACGCGGATAGTCGGAAGCTCGTACAATGCCAACGCCCCGCACGTGGTCTTACATGTAATCACATATCGATGCCATCGTCCCGCATGCGGTCTTACACGTAAACACAAGTCGATGCCAACGCCCCGCACGTGGTCTTACACGATAACACATATCGGATATCCTATGTCATGACATATGTATCCTATCTATTCCTAAGGTTCGTACGGGGCTTACGGACGTTGAAACTTGTTCGAATCAAGCTCGGAAGATAGCCAATTATTCAAGTACACATTCGGCCATAGCAAATAATAGTTCAAATAATTCAAGTAATTACATAACAAATTTATATTCATAAATATAACAACATTTAAATGCTTATTGACTTACCTCGGACGTCGACGACTATGAAATCGGCTATTCAACCACTTTTGTCTTTCCCCCAATCCAAATCCGATTTCTTTAATTCTTGATATAAACATATTCAAATTAAGCTTATTTAAACACCATTCTATTCAATTTAGCCTAAAAACGCATAAATGGGCAAATTACAATTTTGCCCCTAATGTTTCACACTTTTTACAATTTAGTCCTTTTTGCACAAAACACAAAATACACAAAATTTGACTACACCATACAAGGGTCGAATCTTCCTAGTCCTCATACAAGTCCATACATTTCATTTATTTCACATTTTAGTCCCTCAAAAATTTATTTTTGCAATTTAGTCCAAATTACTCAAATTCATCAAAAATTCAAAGACAAAACTTGTTAATCTAACACATATATTTCACATTTCATCATCAAACATCAAAAACCACAAGGTATCATCAATTGAAAAACACAAAATCATCATCACAATAAAAAATTAAGACATGGGTTTTGTTCATCTCTAAGCAACGATCTCAAAAACCTAAAAATTATCAAAAACCGAACAAAAACGAACCTTTAATCAAGCTTCAAAGTTGCCGAAATGTTGAATAATTTTTGAGTTTCTTCCTTCTAGCATTCGGTCACTTAAAGGAAAGATGATAATGGCTTTTGTTTTTGTTTTATTCTTAACATATATTTAATTATTACTAAATTACATTTTTAACCTTTATTAACTATTATCATAAAACATAAATTTTGGTTTTATTAGTCATTATGCCGCCCACTATCCTTAAAATGGGCTATTTTCCCTTTAAGGACCTCATATTAGAAAGCCACTATCAAATAAGCATTTTACACTTTAATTTATAACTTTTATATTTTACGCGATTAAGTCCTTTTATTTAATCGGGTACCTAAACGACAAAATTAAGTCACGAAAATTTAACACCAACAAATTCACACATAATAAACACGAAAAATAATTTTAAAATATTTTTCGGACTCGGATTTGTGGTCCCAAAACTAGTTTTCTGATTAGGGTCTAAATCGGGCTGTTACAATTGTAGTAAGAATGGACTAAATAGTAACACCCTTCACTCGATCCAGTCGCCAAATCCAAACTATAAGATGTTACAGTCGTTTCCGGAGCAACTACATTTAAACCCAACATAATTTCTATTAATACAATAACTTTAATCCATTAGCTTTAGTGTCCAAATGTGACATCCCTTGCTCGTGATGTATCGATTCACTCTGAGTAAGGGGTGTTACAATGACAAAGTTGCATTCCAATCAGACATGACGTTGAACATGACCTTTAAAAGTGATTCTTCACTTGATAGCATAAAAAAAAGGATCCTGAGGAAAACCCAAGCTAGTAGTACCAAGTGAATCTCTAACATGTATTATAAATTCCCGAGGTCCACCAAAAGGGGGTATGAATTCATTATGGTAGATGTAATGACCCAATTTCTAGTAGTGTCAAAAAATGTGGTATTGAAACTCCATTTTCGTAAACCGAGTCTATAAATATTAAATAAAAATGTTTATGAAGTTATTATGAAAATATATTGAAGTTCCGTTAAGTAAATTAGTCGAAAAAATAGTTAATTAAAGCTTAGAGACTAAATTGTAAAATTCCAATTATTATAGAGTTTTAATTGACAAAATCCTTGAGGACTTATATAGAAAATAACCAAAGGGCCAAAATGATTATTTAACCATTGTGAAACATAGGATAGTGGGTGATGATGGTGTTCACCACTAATTGTGATTAAAGATAATTAAAGTAAATTAAATCCAAATTAAGTTAATTAAGTAAAGTAATTAAGGTTAAACATTAGTATAAAAACTAAAGAAAGTGAAGAAAGATGAAAAAGTCATCATCTTTCTCATTCATCGTCCATGGAGGAAGAAAAACCTCCCCAAATATTTTTAAGGTTAGGCAAGTAAATTAAGCATGAAATTCAAGTCCTTTTCTTGTAATTTTTATAGATTTTTTTTATCATGGGAGCTTGTTTAGCTAGCCCATGTACCAATTTGATCAATTGTTTAAATTTTAGCAAGTTACCATTGTTGATAAATTGATGAATTAGACTTGAATTTGATAGATATTAAGCATAGATTATGAAAAGGACTAAATTGCAAAGTTAATTAATCTTAATTGTCAGCTTTGTAACATTAGGGACCAAATTGAATAAATTTAAAACTTGTAATGAAATTTTGATATAAATAGAAAGTATAAGGTCTCTAATGAAAGAATATAAAATCATATTTTAATCCAAAGCTAGGAATCGAAAGATATGCTTATCCCGAGTTTAGGGACTAAATTGAATAAAATGTAAAATGTGTGTGGCTTTGTATTTGGATGTGAATCCAATGAAATCCGATATTTTTTTATTATTGGATTATCGGTGGTAGTGAAAGATGATTGCCAGGCCATCGAGATGGAAAAGAAAAGAAACAGTCGTCGACGATTGATGCGAGATTTCAATTTGTACTTTTATGATTCGAGATCAATTTATTTGTTTGCATATTCATGTTAATTGCATGATTGAATATCGAGGTGAGTATATAATTGTTGTAAGAATTGATTTTCTTTGATTGATTTTTGAATATCGAGATAGTGGATTGAATTGAATAAAATGAAAAATAGTATGATTTAGTGGGACAAGGTTTGAATATAAGAATGGATTGGAACATGCTATATGATATGAAATGTTGTGTTGATAATGAATTGAAATGTGATTCTGAAATTGAATGTGAAATTATATATATATGTATGAATTGGATTGAATTGAAATGAAATGACATAAATGATTGTTATATGATAGAATAGTGTACAAGATACGGAAATGCAAATGTGACAGAACACAAGGTATGATAGGTAAATGTAAATTATTACAAGTTATCGATATGCGAACAAGAGTAATTACAAGTATGACAATGCAAATATGAATATTGATGCCCATATGAACTTAGTAAAATGTTAGGATACGATTGACATGCCAATAGGGTTATATACGCGCTTGTACGAGATATGTGATTGTACGATGATTATTACAGGTTATATCGAGATTTAGCATCTATTGTGGATCATTGAGTATTATATGTCTCTACGGAGACTTTGGTGTGGTAGAGGGATGTATTTAAAAATATTTATGCATTTAATACCTACAGGCTTTATACTTTGGTGCCTTGGTGTGGTGTAGTTTAAGCTCTTATGAGCTATTTGGTGTGGTGTAGCTCACCTGTGTATCCGAGTCCATTTTACTGGGGTTCCATTGAACAAAACATTGAAATCAAATCTTGAAATTGGAAAATGAAATAAACCAAATATTGGTAACTATTATAATGTATGATTTGAGTTGAAATAGTATGAACTTGTTGTTGGAAAATTGGGTTTGGAAAACACGGCAGAAAATAGGTTTAAGGAAAAACCAAAGTTTTTTTTTCCAAAAACAAGAACGTGGTTGTGTTATCTAAAGTAATAAATACTTAATCAAAATCGTACCTTTATGATTCGTCTAGGATGAGCGCCTCGACCGAGTAGTCTTCTTCGCTATCCTCAAGGTCACGTCTGTCGAGTGTGGGCTCGCTTCGAATTAAATTTTTTTTCACAAAATTACTAGTGGGACAATTTTGTAATTTCTCTAAACTTTTGAGGTCAAGTTGTTTGTAACAAGAATATCTCTAGAAATTTTCTGAAATATATTTTTCACAGAATTTTCTCTCTACAACTTTTCTTGAATTCAAGTGTATGAGAATAATGGTCCAGACTCTCTTTATATTGTGAGAGTTTAGAGAGAGTTCAATTAGAATTAGAATTAATCACATTAATATTAAATTAATAAAATACTATCTAGATAAATATTAAATTAAATATATCATATTAATATCTAGATAAATATTAAATTTATTAAAACAATATTATTTTTGGAAAAGTTAATTTAAAATCAAGTTACCCGGTAGAGTCCCACTAGGAGTCTAATTTTTCCACTGCTTTACCACTGAAGAACCACCGCTGCTGACCATCCGTCGGTCGTCGAATCACCATTGTTGCAGCTGTCATGCCCAAAGGTGCCATTGTCGGCGCCACTTCTCTCCGGCACCCCGAACAGTCGCCGTTTTGCCCGAATGGGCCTGGTCGGTTCGGTCCGACCCAGTGACGACCCGGTCCATCCAGTCCAGCCACCGGTTGGACCGTCGGCCCATTTTCATACATAGGGTCTGATTCAACCAATTTTTGGGTTTTGGTATCGGTTTTGGTTCTCGGGTTCAATTTTCGATCTCGGGTTCAATTTTCAAGTTTAATTACCCATTTGGCCAATTGTTTGACTTGAAAATTAATTTCCAAAAATATCATATTTATTTTTAATTAATTTGATTAATATAATTTTACTTGATCAAAATTAATTTTCCCAAAAATCATTGAGATTTTCCAAATTATTTTTTCAAGAAGTTTTTTTAATCAAATTCTCTATTTGAACAATTCACAAGACCACATAATTTAATTTTACATCGAATAAATCGACTTAATTAAATTATTTCCAAATTCGTAGAATTTTATTCTGATACAAATGCAGTTTGATTGAGCTTTTGTTGAGTTAGTGGAGGGACCAATCAGACATATACAATTATGCTTGAGTAATTGCAATTATGCCCAGAAGCATCGTTTCAATAATTCACAATTTACTTAATAATGGAGTCAATCCACAAGAAGTACCATGATTGAAAACTCTTTATTGCATACTCTTTATGAAAGCAATTCATCCAACTGTTTTGTCTAATGACCTCACCTTATATGATATCCTTGATTCTTTTGAGTTAAATTTGTTCACTCAATACAATCCTATTTTATCTCATTGTCACTATTGTGTCTTTTTAAAGATTAATATGACCACTGTCAACTAATGACTGTGATAAATTGCTTGTTCTAGAACAAGCAACCCGTGACCACGTTTCATATTTATCAATCCACACAATGTCAATTAGAGAATATCGTTAACTCTTTAATCGAACTATGAATTCCATTATTGCTAGTAAAGCAATGCCATACACAAGTCATGTACCCAACATATCAGCTATTGGTTTGTTCATCTTTAGAGCATAAGCCTCCACTTATATCAAAGCACATGACTTGCATACGCATGGTCAGTGACTAACTTAGGATTTAGGTAAGTCACACCATGAATGTCACAAGTGCATCAATTCACAAACGAATTTAGAATTAATTAAACTTGGGTCCAATCCAATGTATCATTCTTACAATGAGTACATCTATGTCTCTACCCATGGAGTCAATTGTTCTGATAGCCAGACTAGCCATCTCCCTAATTCGAACTGTAGACGACATTATAATCCTCTTAAGTATTTGAACCAAATGTTCACTTTGATTTTTTTACGAGATTATAGACTCGTTTAGATTATCTACTAAAGCAAGTTGTCTTTCTCGCAATGTAAACATTTTTATAGTGCTACTTATCATCAGTATGAACTTAGACAATCAATGAACTAATATTTTCTTGTCACAATTTTGCTTTGTATGCAAAACATGAAAGAAAAAACACAAAAGATATAATAGTGAAATGTGAAATTAATTTTATCTATTTATTCATCATTCAAATACATAGAAAATAGTTACATGTTTAGTACAATATGGACACATTTCCCAACACTTGTGAATTCATACTGGTATATGATATGATTTAATGATATGAAACTATATGTGTATATATGTAATTTGCGATAAAGATAGTATATAAAATATTATACGAATCAATTAAAATCGAGCTTTGGAGGGCAATTTGAGTATGAAAGAGCTATTAAGTTTGAAAGTGATTGAGTTGGTATACTGAGATTGAGTATTCAGTTGAATGAATAACTATGTATATGTTTATACTTATAGATAATGGTATGAATTGACTAAGTAGCATATGAAATGAATGGAAAATGGTATGGTAAGTACTAAAAAGTATGGTATGACACAATCATATGAATTTGTCAATGAGAATATGTTTCAATTTGGTATGATATAAATGAAAGAAGTGGTATCCTAATGTTGAATGTTATGAAATTGTAAGTTATATGCAAAAGTTTAGTGCATTGGTATGCAAATTGCTATATATATTAATGTCAAATGTGAATGGAAACTATTGGCATAAATGATATATGTGAATGAGTTAAACATAGATTTGAGTTTGACTGTATGTATTTGCTATTATAACTTTAACTTGAACCATGAAAGTACCACTGAGCTTTATTGCTCAGTGTACGATTTGTTATTCCGAGCACAGATATAAGTCAATCTCGAATTTATGAGAAGTGATCCAACATCCCAAGCACGACACTTAACTCAACAATTTTTGTATAGTTTCTGTTGTTTTGATAAATTGTATGTACCTAGGGTTTTAGCTAGTTTTGTATCGAAAATAATCTTTTTGGAAGTTTGGTTATTTAACACTATCTTAAATCGAGTTTATGGTATCTTTAGGCATATATGAAATTGGTATGATATTTGAATTGGCTGAATTGAGGTTGTTACACAATTGTTCAGGTGTTTCAACTTGGTACCGTATGGTCCTTTTGGGAAATAAGCAGTCACGTCGTGACAACGTACTTTGAATGTCGCGATGAGATCAAGCACTGAGTTACATCATGACGACGTATTCTCAATGTCGCGATGAGATTGAGTCAGTGAGTTGCGTCACGATGAGGAACCCTTGTAGTAGCGACATCAACACGATATTTTGTAAATTTACAATTGGGTCCTTATTCAACCTTGAGTCATCCTAAGAGATTTTGTAAGCTCATATAATACCCGAAAATGTTTTTATAACATGTTGTAATCATGTTTTGAACTTAGTAATATGTCTTAATTGTTAAAATGTAATGTATTTGATCATAATTACTCTAACAACGAATGTGGCATCCAGTAGCTTAGACCCGACAATCGGGTCGGGTATGGGATGTTACAGTAGATCTTAACAATAATAAAGGTGTTGAAATGATGGTGCTTGGGGATTCGAAAAACAAAGATGTTGTTCTAACACCCTAACCCGTATCCATCACCGAAGTAGGGTTATGAGGTATTACCGATCAATACATATCATTTAACATACATATCTCATACATTTATAATTTCATACTCATTATCATTTAATCACAATCACATTGTCCCTTATAAGGGCCTCCTTAAACAAGCTTTAGAAGAGGTCCAAGACTAAACTGATATCATACGAAAATTCTGGAAACTTAGAAATTTTTCATGAAAACCAGGGTCACACGCCCGTGTGAACAGGCCGTGTGCCTCACACGGCTAGTAGACACGCCTATGTCCTAGGCCGTGTAAAAACAGGGCATACATACTGACTTGGGTCACACGGCCGACCACACGCCCGTGTGTCTAGCCTATATATCCTTCGAAGTGGCCACACACGCCCGTGTGCCAGGCCATGTGCTAGGCTATGTCAAACCTGTAGGGTATATTGACTTATGCAACACAGCCAAGTCACACGCCCGTGTGCTAGGCCGTGTGCCATTTAGGGGGTATACTGACTTGTACCACACGGCCAGTCACACGCCCGTGTGTGAGACCGTGTGGAGCATACTGACTTCAAATCAATTTTAACACCAGGGGACACACGACCGTGTAACATGACCGTGTGTCACACACGGCTGAGACACACGCCCGTGTCTCTGCCCGTGTGGACAAAAATAGGTCATTTGCAAGGCCAATTGCCACCCCATTTTGCACATACCTACATAAGTACAAACGGTACCATTTTAAGACACAAATATGCAGCCAAATCAATCTCAATTCATACACATTTCATGCTATACAATTACAACCATTTCACTTACTCAAATATAACCCAAAACAACATCAACAATATGGTTCATTTACCATAATTCACATATATGATTCATTCAATAAAACCACTCCAAATATGCATTATCAATTCAATCTTCTTCATTCATTATAGGTTAATATACCTAATTCAAAAGAAAGTCATTCACACATGTTTATACAATAACCATATCATCATCACAAGTCAACTTAAAAGGCCCAAAATACATATTCATCAAGCATATCAAAATGACTCAAGCCTATACATGCCATATACCATATATACACAACTCAAAAGTACCAAAATAGATGTCTGATAGTGCGATGAAGTTCCTGATGATCCCCAGTTCTGAGCTAGCTTCGATTTACTATAAAACATTGAAGAAAATAAACAAAGTAAGCTATAAAGCTTAGTAAGTTCGCATGTAAATATGAAATAATCTCAACATTTATAACATTTTCAAAACGGATAACATAATTAGCTTTTAGAGCATTAATCAACGAGTTAACATATAGTTAAACCACATCGTAACTCATAAGTCCTCAACATCTTCTAACACATTACTTGAGTAGTTTTCCGTACATACCTTTACTGATACTTATCTAACTCTCAATAATTCTCTTATCAAGCCACTTTGGATTATAAATACTTATGATACAATTTCATCGAATTTCCAATGCCATAGTCAACCTATGGTCTTATACGTACATTGCCAAGGCCCTGCCGTGGTCTTACAATCATATGCCATAACCCGGTTATGGTCTTATTTTCCGATTTGCCATAGCCCAGCTATGGTCTTATTCCGCAACTCATATGCTTAAATCGTACATTTAGATTCGATATTTCCAAATTTAACTAACAAAATACATACAATCTCAATTCTATCCATCAATTAAACAATTGCACAATTAAATTCAATTATATGAACTTACCTCGTATAAGGATTTGACGAAACGGACCGACTACTCGATAATCTTGCTTTTCCTTCGATCTAAATCTGAATTCTTTCTTTCTTGATATGCTCAATATACCATAGCCGAAAGTTCCAAGCTTTGAAATAGTGTTTTCAATCCCTAATTTTCGGTGATTTCTTTCATTAAGGAAGATGACACCTTAATTTCTTTTTGTTTTATTAGACATATTAACCTAATTACTAATTTAACCTTAAGTTTTAACCTTTATAATTTCATTTATAATGTCCATAAATGTCCACTTAAACAACCAATGGTATATTTACTACATAAGGACCTTAACTTTAAGGTTCTATTGCTATTTGACACTTTTAGCTAATAGAACATAAGTTTTACGCTTTATGCGATTTAGTCCTTTTCTCGAATTAAGCATTCAAACAGTAAAATTTCTTTACAAAACTTTCACACAATAATTATATCATGCTATAAACTTTAATAAAATAATAAAATAAATATTTTGACTTCAGATTTGTGGTTCCAAAACCTCTGTTCTGATTTGACTAAAAACGGGCTGTTACAACTCTCCCCCTTAGGGATTTTCGTCCCCGAAAATTTTACCAGTGAATAGGTTCGGGTATTGTTTTCTCATAGCATTCTTGGGTTCCCACATTGCTTCTTAAACCCCGTGTCGATGCCATAATACCTTTACTAATGCGATTCTTTTATTTCTCAACTCTTTGATCTCACGAGCTAAAATTCGAATCGGTTCTTCAACATATGACATATTAGACTGAATTTCAACCTCGATCGGGGAAATGACATGTGAAGAGTCGGATCTGTATCGTCGAAGCATTGACACATGAAACACATTATGAATTTTCTCTAACTTAGACGGTAAAGATAGTCGATATTCCACTGGCCCAACTTGCTCAGTAATCTCATAGCTCCAATGAATCGCGGACTCAATTTCTCTTTTCGACCAAACCGCAACATCTTTTTTCCACGGTGACACTTTCAAAAACACTTTATCCCCGATCTGGAACTCAATATCTTTCCGTTTCAAGTCTGCGTACGATTTTTGTCGATCCGAAGCTGCTTTTAAACTATCGCGAATTACTTTCATTTTTTCTTCAGTTTCTTTGATCAGATCAACCTCGTGAATCTTATTCTCACTAAGCCCAGTCCAGTACAATGGTGTTCTACATTTACGACCGTATAAAGCTTCGTATGGTGCCATTTTTATACTCGATTGGAAGCTATTATTGTAAGCAAATTCAATCAAGGGTAGATATTTCTTCCAGCTACCTTCAAACTCAAGAATGCAACAACGCAACATATCCTAAAGTATTTGAATAACTCGTTCGAATTGACCATTTGTTTGTGGGTGAAACGCAGTGCTAAAATGCAGCTTAGTACCCAAAGCTTCTTGTAATTTCTTCCAAAATCTCGATGTAAACCTCGGATCTTTATCCGAAACAATAGATAGGGGAAAACCATGTAATCTCATAATTTTAGAAATATATAGCTTAGCTAATTTTTCAAGTGAGAAATCTGTACGTACCGGAATGAAATGAGCTAATTTCGTCAATCTGTCAATAATAATCCAGATCATATCTCTCTTTTTTTGAGATAAGGGCAAACCCGGTACGAAATCCATTGTTACTCTATCCCACTTCCACTCAGGAATCATAATAGACTGTAATAAACCTGACGGCACTTGATGCTCAACTTTGACTTGCTGACAAATCAAACATTTCGAAACAAATCCGGAGATATCACGTTTCATGCCGTGCCACCAATAAAGCTGTTTAAAATCATTATACATTTTCGTGCTTCCCGGATGTACTGATAAAAAACTACTGTGTGCTTCGTTTAGAATCTTCTGAATGAGCTCAGAATTTCTTGGTACACATATTCTATCACGAAACATCAAACAGTCATCAGACCCTATTCGAAACTCTGAATCAGAAGTCGACTCACACTGAGTTCGTTTTGCTTGCAATTCAATATCAAATATTTGAGCCTCACAAATCTGCTGTAGAAATAACGGTTTCACTTTCAACTTGGCTACTATCGAACTGTCGTCAGACAAAGTTAATTGTGTGTTCAAAGCATGTAAAGAAAATAAGGACTTTCGGCTCAAAGCATCAGCAACTACGTTCGCTTTCCCTGGATGATAGTCAATCACTAACTCATAGTCTTTTAGCAATTCCAACCATCTCCGCTGTCGCAGATTCAAATCTTTCTGGGTCATCAGATATTTCAAAATTTTGTGATCGGTATAAACATGGCATTTCTCACCAAACAAATAATGACGCTAAATTTTCAATGCGAACACTATCGCGGCTAACTCTAGATCGTACGTCGGATAATTCTTTTTATGCTGCTTCAACTGTCTCGAGGCATAAGCTACCACTTTGCCTTCCTGCATCAAAACAAAACCCAGGCCATTTAACGATGCATCACTGAAAATTACGAATTCTTTACCCGACTCAGGCTGAACTAACACCGGTGCTTCTGTCAATAATGCTTTCAATTGATCGAAACTTTGTTGACATTTCTCGGACCATTCAAACTTCACATCTTTCTGTAGTAATCTGGTCATCGGCGTAGCAATCATCGAGAACCCTTTAACAAAGCGTCGATAGTAACCAGTCAATCCCAGAAAACTTCTAACCTCGGATACATTTCTAGGTGGTTTCCAATCAATAACTGCATAAATCTTGCTCGGATCAACTCAAATACCATCCGTCGAGACTATTGTCCCAAAAATCCAACTTCCTAGAGCCAGAACTCACATTTGCTGAATTTAGCATACATTTGCTTATCTTTCAAGGTTTGCAATACAATCCTTAAATGCTCGGCATGCTCAGACTCATCTCATGAATAGATCAGGATGTCATCAATGAAGACAACAACAAATCTGTCTAAATATGGTTTAAAAATCCGATTCATCAAATCCATAAAAATAGCAGGAGCATTAGTCAGTCCAAAAGGCATAACAAGGAATTCATAATGTCTGTACCTCGTTCTAAATGCAGTTTTCGGCATATCTGAGTCTTTTACTCGCAACTGATGATAACCCGATCTCAAGTTAATCTTTGAAAACACTGTTGCACCTTTCAACTGATCAAAAAAATCATCTATTCTCGATAATAGATACTTATTCTTTATCGTAACTTTGTTGAGCTGACGATAGTCTATACACATTCTCATTAACCCGTCTTTCTTTTTAACAAACAATACTAGCGCACCCCAGGGTGAAAAACTCGGTCTAGCAAATCATCTATCTGTCAACTCTTGCAACTGAGCTTTCAATTCTTTTAACTCTGTTGGAGCCATTCTGTACAGAGCTATTGATATTGGCATTATTCCCGGTACTAATTCAATACCAAACTCAACCTCTCTAATAGGTGGCAATCCCGGTAATTCTTCAGGAAATACATTTGGATACTCATAAACAACTGGCACTGATTCAACCTTCTTTTCAGACACTTAGTATCTAAAACATAAGCGAGATAAGATTTGCAACCTTTTCTCACATATCTCTGAGCTGACATCGATGAAATCACTATTGGTAAACCACCCGACTCATAAGATTCAATCCGAAGAATTTCATTATTCTGACATTTCAGTTCTATAGTCTTTCGTCTACAATTCACTATAGCCTCATGCATCGTTAGCCAATCCATACCCAGAATCATATCAAATTCATCAAATGGCAACAATATCAGATTAGCCAGAAAACAGAAATCCCGATACATTAACAGACAATTCTTGCAGACTTTGTCAACCAAAACACATTTGCCTAAGGGGTTCGATACTCTAATCACAAATTCAGTAGACTCTACAGGAAAAGTCTTACTAGATACTAAATTCATACATATATAAGAATGAGTTGATCCTGGATCTATCAATGCAATCACCTTAGTATCATAGAGCGTGAAAGTACCGGTGATAACATCTGGAGATGACGCTTCTTCGCGAGCGCGAATAGTGTAGGCTCTAGCAGGTGCTCTGACCTCGGATCTCACAGCAGTATCTCGTGTCGCGCCTCTACCACCACTCACATTTCCAGCATTACGGAATGGTCTTCCTCTCGCAGTCGTGTTGCTTTGTCTTGCACTCTGAGATTTATCTTTCTCATTTAACTCAGGACAATCTCGAATGAAGTGTTCGTGTGAACCACATCTAAAACAGGCTTTATCATTTAGTCTACACTCTCGGAAATGTCGTTTTCCATATTGTCCATATTCAGGTTTGCTCGGTCTAACATTACCCACAGTTGCCATTGACACAGCTGGAGTTTTTGAACTCGTAAATTGCTTCCCACGATCTCTATTAGAGTACTCCACTGGTGCATTTCATCGACTATACGAATATCAGATTTCTTTGATGAAGAGTGATAGGGTTTATTCATCAATCTTTTTTTCGAATCCCTAGCTTCCGAATAAGCCTTTCTCTTTTCTTTACCCAATTCTTTAGCTTTACAAGCATGTTCGACTAACACAACGAATTCTTTTAAATCCAATATCCTGACCAGAAGTTTAATGTCTTCGTTCAGCCCATCAACAAACCGCTTGCACATTATCTCTTCAGTCGAAACATACTTGTCGAAACCATTTTTTAAAAGTTTTATATAAAAAGGGGATCGACTTAAAAATGAAAACGGGAGTCGCCACCAATCCCTTTTTGCTTAGGTGTGATTGGATCACCTTGTAAAACATTTTATTTTAAAACATTGATTTTGGTCCACGAAATACAAGAAAACGGGTTCGGGAGTCGGTTACATATGAGGAAGGGTTAGCACCCTCATAGCGTCCAAAAATTGGTACCTAATTGATAAAATCATGTCCGAATGTTGAAAATTTGAAAAAATTTAAAATATAATCCTTTTATTAGAAAGAAAACCAAGACTTACCTATTTCAAAGAAATAAAATGTTATATCCAGTAAGTTAGGGTATAACATCTCACGACTTCGAAGTTAGGCTCGCCTTTATTTGTAGAAAATTCTTATCTCGAAATACAAAACATCATATCCAGTAAGTTAGGGTATAACATTTGGAATTTCCAAGAATAAGTTTTAATTTAGAAGTTTATGAATTTCAATTTTAAAAGAAAATGGATACTTAATATTTTAAGTTCAACGATAAAAATCGAAACCCAGTGAGTTAGGGCACAATTTTTCTCGAAGCCTCCAAATATTAGATATCACCGAATTTTTTTAAAACTATTTGAATAAAATGTGTCAATTCAAAAGACGTTTTTTATAAGACAATGGTTTGAGTAAGATATTACGACATACATATTTAATAGCAATTCTACATAACTACAAATTATACTAATAATATAACATAAATATATAAAGAACTATGTTAAACAATAATAAACGATCAAAAGAACATAAATAAATAAATATGTGATATAAAATAAATAGCGATAATTAAAACTTTCACGAAATAACAAAATCAAATGAAAAAGGGAATAATATGTTTAAACATTGAATAAAAGAATGTGACAATTTTTTAAAATGATTTAATATATATATATATATATAATTACTTATAACAAATGTATATAATTTAATAATTTAATACATATATAAATGATTACGTATAATAAAAATGATTAATAAATAATATATAATATTTTTATATAAAAACATATATATATAATGTACTAATCATAAAATTACATATGTAATAAACAATATAAATGAAATATATTATATAATATAAATAGATTTTATACAAAATAAAATTTTAAAAATAATATATGATATAATATAATACTATATAATATACAAATTAAAAATATAATATAGTAAATAATATGCAAATTATAAAATAATATATAAATTATATTAAACCAAGTAAATAATATATAACAAAATATATATATGAATTTTATACTATTAACAAAATTAATATATAAATAATAAGAATAATATAACATTTTAATATAATAAAATAATAAAATATAGTATTAGAATAATTTAAAAAAATAAAATAAAAAGGTTTTAAAATGAATAAGGATTAAATGGCAATAAAATAAATATAAATGGACTAAATTAAAACGCGCGTCGCACTGTAGGGACTCATTAGGCAATTATGCCTTCTTCCCAAAAGGCGTCGTTCTGATTTTTTTCCATTAAAGCAGTCCGAGGGACTAAATTGGAACAAAAAACAGACTTTTAGGGCTAATTAAAAAAAATGTTAAATTGGACGAAATTAAAACTAATAAAATTGCGGAAAGACTAAAATGGTAAATTTCCCTTTTTATAAAAACACACGGATCCTCCTCGGGTTTTCGGGTCAACACGCGGGTCACAGGCTTTTAAACGACGTCGTTTTAATGCTTATTGGCTTAAGCAAAAACGGCGTCGTTTTTAAACTACTATATAAATCAATTTTCAGCCAAAAAAAATCATTTTGCACCCCTTTTAAAAAAAATTTAGAAAACCCTCTCAATGCTCTCGTTTGGGTTCTAGTCGTCGGTCTTTCGGGCCACCACCACGCGCTTCACGCACCGTCGCCCACGGCGGCGCAAAGGTAAAAACTTCACCCCTTTTTATTTTAATATTATTTTGTATGTAAATATGCACAAAATCGAAAGAAAAAATAAAAAAAATAACATAAAAAAAGAATGGAAATCACCTCTGTAAATAAATTTTGGTGTTTTATTTCTCTCTATTCTTTTGTATATTTGCGTCTCTGTTTCTGTGTGTCCGTTTTACAGATTAGTTTTGGGTTTATATAGCCCCGAAAAAAAAATAACAAAATAATAAAAAAAGGAATCTGTCTTGTTTATTTTCCTGCCATTTTTCCTTTTGCTGCGTTTTTCCTTTTCTGTGCAGGTCAAAGGCGAGGATTCTGGCGACGATGGGCTGTCCGTGCATTGATGGCGGCGTGGCTCGCGTGGATTGCGGCGCGACTGGTGGCCTGGGTGCGAGGCTTGCGGCGCCTAGGGTTTCTCAGGAACCCTAGGTCTCCTGAGACTGTTTAGGCATTGGGCCTTTTTGGGCCGCGAGTGTTTTGGGTCTGGGTAGGGTAGTCTGTTTTAGGTTTGGGTTAATGGGTCTATCTGGTAATGGGTTGGTGGGTCATCTATTTGGGCTCGGGTGTAATGGGGTATTGGGTCTGGTTTTGGGCTTGAGAATTGGTCTTGTAAAGTGGACTGTAAAACTGGACATTATTATTTATTTTTGTTTTTTTTTTATTTTTTGGTTTTGTTTTATTTAAGCCCGGGCAAAATGGGCCTCTTACAATACTTTCAGGCATATTTACTTAACCGTACAAATTCTCTCTCGTACTCGATTACAGTCATACGGCCATGTTTCAATTCTAGAAATTCTTTATGCTTTTGGTCAAGGAACCGTTGACTGATGTATTTCTTTCGGAACTCTGTCAGAAAGAATTCCCAGGTCACTCGCTCTCTCGGCACTACCGATACTAAAGTATTCCACCAATGATACGCAGAGTCTCTCAGAAGAGAAATAACGTACTTTAAGCATTCAGCTGGCGTACACAAAAGTTTATCAAATACTCGGATAGTATTTTCAAGCTAGAACTCAGCTCCCTTAGGGTCATCATCAACATTAGCCCTGAACTCTTTAGCCTCGTGTTTACGGATCTTATCAATTGAAGGCTTATTCAATCTTAAAAGCTCGACTCCTTGAGGAGCTACAGGTACAATTTGAGGAATAGGAGGGAGTGGAGGTTGTTGAGTAGCAAGATTTGTCCGGACGTATTGAGTGAACCACTCATTCAACATCTGGAAAAATTCTTCTTTAGCCTCACCTCTGTGACTACTGATCGTGTGTCGAGAGTCTTAATATTTATAAAATGAATGATCTTGCCTAGAAACTAACTATCACCATGATTGAGGCAAGCGCACCTATCGAATAGCAGTATAGCTTAGTGGCAAGACCGGAATGTCAAACCCAAAGGAACCAAAAGTACTAATACTGACTTTCTTTTTATATTTAGCCTAAGAATTAAGGGAATTGTTGTTTAATCTAAAATTAACTAACTACTAAGCTAAATATGCTAAGACACAGAGAATGAATTGGGAAAACACTTGTGGGAAAAACCAATTGATTAAGATAATACCCAAGGAAGAATCCATCTAGACTTCACTTGTTATTTAACTCTGAACCAGACGATTTATTCACTTGACTTGATCCGTAGGATTCCCTAATTTATATTAATACCTCTCTCGAGGCTACTAACGTCTAACCCTAAGATTAGCTCGATCTATGGACTCTTATATTAGGTTTGACCCTAATCCGGCAGATTTTTATCATCCTATCTCTAGGGTTGCGATCAACTCCGCTTAACTATGCTAGATCTACTCTTAAATAGGAAGTATTCCTCCACTGCCTAAGCACATCAATACTTGAATCAATATCCTGAAATATCAAAACAAGAATTAAGAACACATAGTTAAGAACACATCAAGTATTTATCATATAGTTCAGAAAACAATAACAAGATCCGTCTTAGGTTTCATCCCCCTCAGGTATCTGAGGGGTTTAGTTCATAATCATAAAAGAATACATCTCAGAAGAAAATATAAAACAAAAAATAAGAAAACCCTAAAACCCCCTGAAGGAATTGAAGGAGAGAGCCTCCGTCTTGAGTATGATTCCGGCTTCTTGAGATGAATCAACTGGCTTTCTTCGAGTAAATCCCACAATTCTGACCTCTCTGGGCTTGGCTCCTTGGCCTAGTTGGACTCCCCTCAAGGTTGGCCTTTAGGGTGTTTATATAGGCTTTTGGAATGTCTTTCTTTGCCTCTAAGTACCCTATTCCGAGTGAAATTCCTCTTTGTCACGGTAGGGACACGCCCGTGCAACACGCCCGTGTGAATCGAATCCAGGCCGTGGTCGAGCCTGCTAAAGGGGCACGGCCGTGTGGCTTGAGCCCAGGCCGTGTTGATTTCCTACTTTGGCCCATTCGATCCGTTTTTAGCCCGTTTCTTGTTCTTTTCGACCTCCGATGCTCTCCTAAGTATAAAACATGAAATTAAAGGATTAGGAGCATCAAATTCCACAATTCAAAGGATAAATCACCCAAAAGTATGCTAAATGTGAAATTAAAATATGTATATATTACGGTTTATCAAATACCCCCACACTTAAGCTTTTCCTTGTCCTCAAGCAAAATTCTCAATTCACAATTAAAATTAACTCCCCTTAATTCATAATCTTCATCAATAATGTTTCATCATAATCCATAGGTAATTCATATATTGATAATTTAACCAGAAGGTTCCTAAAGATTCAAACAATCAAATTCATAGTTTTAATAGTACGAAAAATAAGTGTTTCCCCTTACCTAAATAGTTACCTTTAATTCAAAATCGACAAAAATTGACATTCTCACTAAAGGTTCACTCAAATCACTCAAAGTGTTTTAAGGTTCAAAAATAAGCACTCAGAAGTCGAACATGAAAAGTAATCCCATAGGCTTGCATGAAAATCAAATCTCCACCACTGTAAAATGATATGATACACAAATCAAAAGGTCTTTTATGGGTTGTAACGGGGCTTGGGTTAAAGGTGTGGATAAAGGCTTGAATTAGAGGGCTAGTATCGAGACTGAATTGAAAAATTACCTAACTAGAAAGTTGGACTAATACTGAAAAATTACATCAATTGAAAACCTAATACTAATAACATGAGCTTCTTCTCAAATTATGAAATTAACTGCTTAAGCTCCAATAACAAAGAAGTAATAATGAATAGCTTCTTAATAAATAATTTTTTTTTAAGAACAAATCTTTAAGTACAATAATATAGAATTTGATAACTGAAATAAAGGAAATAGTTAAGTAACCGATCAAATCAAATCTCGATATAAGGGTAGTCAAGAGATATGGCGATAACAAATACAAAGTTGGTTTTGGGTTAATATTAATGGGTGAGTCAAAAATTGAGTTGTTAGTCTCAAAAGGGGTTCACTAGGGGTTAATTATGAAGGTAGGCTTTTTATGGAGTAAGTGGGTTAAAACCTAAGTGCCTTCATCATCTTAGTATATCAAATCAAAGGTGTGGTCTCGACATGTATAATCGAAGCAAGTTCTAGAATAACAAATCAATGTTGACACACTCATAATCAATAAAGTGAGCACGAAAAAGAATATATGCTCTAAAAGGCTCAAGATCTCACAAAAATTATGGGCTTTTGATGTCAACCTTGTAAATTTCAAATTTTAAGGTAATCATTAGATTCAGGTAAACAACCTAACAAATTTTTAATTCTGAAAATAAACTCATCATGCTTGATTCTCTAGTCTCCTAAAGTTTAAATCATCACTGCATAATTAACTATGACTTAATCCAAAACATATCAATGAAAATCATAAATCAAAATAAATTTCATTCTAATAGTAATATGAGAAAATTTACTTAAGAACAAGACATAATTCAGGGATTTGAGAATAATGCAAAAAGTTAGGCACTTTTAAGATTCACCCCCCACACTTAAGATGTACATTGCCCTCAATGTACAAAGATAGATATAGATACAAAAAATCAAAATATAGGGAGAGAAGTGAAACTTCCTGAATTTTGGATGGGTTCCTTGAGTTGGAAGTGTGGAAACTTGATTCGGAGGTGAAAGATAAGTTGGAGGAGGCGTCTCTGGTAGTGGTATGGTGGCTGCCCACAATCGCTGCGCTAAATGAAGAAATTGGGTAGCTCGTGAAGAAAAAGCCAGGAAATAATAAGAAAAATTCAAAATAAACTAATTATGTATTTAAAGACAAGAAAGATAAAGAGAAAGAGTGTAAAAAGTAAAAGACAATAAAAAGAAAAGATTAATGGACTGAAAAGTCCTTATCGTTAGACGGTTCGCGAGGTGGGTGTGATATCTAAGGCCGTGGTGTGGTGATTCTTAAGCAGCCTTTAGAACCTAAAACCAAGAAACTAAAATAAAATAGAATTATTTAAGCACAAGTGAGATAAAGAGAAGGAAAATAAAGGAGACGTGAAAAGAAAAATAAAAACTAAATAGCCTCAAATGTCCTCGGCTTGTCGAGTGAATGAAGCGGCCGGCATGAACTTATGTAGATCGGTCTCCCACAGGGAGACTGTGCTCAGATTCTTCCATTTCTTTGACATGGGTAAGGTGTAGATCAAGAGTTTTGAGAATGAAAAGGGGGGAAAAATGGAAGAGGGAAGGGTGAAAGGGTATGGAAGGAAGGGAATTGGTGGTAGGTGAGAAAGGGAGAGGGGTGTTCTTAAATAGAGATTTCAGATCTGGTACATCCCCACGCCCGTGTGTCATGGGCGTGTTTAGTCGCACGGCCGTATTGCACAGCCGTGTGGGGGTTTGTTCACTTCTTCCACGCCTGTGTGCAGGTCGCCACGCCCGTGTTGATGAAACAGTGTCGGCCACGGCCGTGTCGCACGGCCGTGGTGTTTAGTCGGGGTCCGTGGCTTGAAGATATTTTTTGTCCTTGGTTCATACTACCTCTACCATGTCAGTATAGAAATCCGTGGTGTTCACACGGCCACGGCCACGGCCGTGTGAAAGACCGTGTGGTATGGAAATTTGCGCCTAAATATGGAAAGAAATAAAACTAAACTTAATTATTAGGGTTAGTGCTCGGGTTGCCTCCCGAGAAGCGCTCGTTTAAAGTCTTAAGCTAGACTCACCTCTCATTTGCACAATCAGGGTGGTTTGAAGAGTTGAACATCCTTTCTCATGCTATCAGTTCTACTATCATGATAAAGTTTGAGTCGAGTAGCGTTTACCTTAAAAGTGCCGAATTCAGAGTGAGTTACTTCGACCGTTCCGTATGGGAAGACATTGCGTACCTCAAAAGGGATTTCTTCGTTTGTTTTAAGGTCTGAGAAGGCGATTCGAGGGTCTCCCTTATTCAACAATATATGATCTCTTATCTTGAAGTGATTTGTCGTTCCTATAAGCTCGTCTGGGGGTTCCCTTGGTTTTGCTTCGTGTGATTTTGATTTCTCCTTGAAATGTGTCTTCCACCCGTCTAGTTCATCAATATGAAGCCTTTGATCCTCATGAATTACTTTTCTGTTGTCATGATGTCTAGGATCTGGCTCAGTTGTGTGGTTCTTTGGTGCTTCCTGAAAAGAAGGTTTAACTAAATGGTCATTAATAAAATTAATTTTCTCACCTTGATTACTTGATGTCCTAGCCGAGTCAAGAGCCTGAAGACTGATTGATTCGTTACCTATACGGAGTATGAGTTCACCTGTACCAACATCAATTTTAGTTCTAGCAGTTGCTAAAAAGGGTCTTCTTAAAATTAAAGGGATCGTGTTGTCCTCATCCATGTCTAAAACGACAAAGTCTACTGGGAATACGAATTTATCAATTTTCACGAGTACATCTTCAATTATACCCCTAGGAATTCTAATAGTTTTATCAGCTAATTGAATGCTCATCCTAGTTTGTTTGGGTTTCCCTAGACCTAGCTGTTTAAACATTTTATAAGGCATAACATTTATACTTGCCCCTAAATCAGCTAAAGCATTATCAACAGATAAACTACCAATTAAGCATGGAATTGTAAAACTCCCTGGATCTTTTAATTTTCGTGGTAGTCTATTTTGCAACATTGCTGAGCACACTGCGTTTAGTTCCACATGCGACTCATCGTCTAGCTTCCGCTTGTAAGTTAATATGTAATTTCTTTAAAACTTTAAGAGATTTACTGAATTATTCGTCTGTGTTGTCTTTCTTCATCGCATCAGGGTATGGTATACGAGGTTGATACTCTTTAATTACCGGTTTTAGTTTGTCATGGTTCACCTCAACCTTACCTTCATCTACCACATTTTCTTGCCTTAAATTGGGCTCATCTAACCCTACACTATCATGAGCTGTTATGGCTTGAGTTTGCTCCTTTGGGTTAGTCTCAGTGTTGCTTGGTAGGCTTCCTTGCTGTCGTTCGGAGATCGACCAGCAAGTTGCCCTAAGCCCCTGTTCTCGATCCTTTGAATTGATGATTGTTGATTTTTAAGTGTTGTCTCGGTGTTTTGGAAACGAGTTTCTGACACCGCTATGAATTTTGTCAGCATTTCCTCAAGGTTTGGCTTCTTTTCCTGTAGGTAGGGCTGTTGTTGGAAGTTTAGAGGGGGTTGTTGTCTCTGATTTCCTTGACCACCCCATGAGAAATTTGGGTGGTTCCTCCAACCTGGATTATAAGTATTACTATAAGGGTTATTTTGGGGTCTAGAATTGTTACCCATATAGTTTATTTGTTCGTTTTCCATGCCATGTCCGTAGGGTGGGTACTCAGGATTCGCCACACCTCCACTTGTTTTGCACTGCATTACCGGATGTACCTGCGAAGAACACAAACCATCAATCTTTTTGTTTAACATCTCTACCTGATTTGATAGCATGGTTACTGCGTCGAGGTTGAAAACTCCGGCAGCTTTTATTGGTCTTGTCCTTGTAACTTGCCACTGATAGTTATTCAGTGACATCTCCTCTATAAACTCGTAGGCCGCTTCAGGAGTTTTGTTATTCAGCGTTCCGCCGGCGGCTGAATCGATCAATTGCCTCGTTGAGGGGTTCATACCGTTGTAGAAGGTTTGAACCTGAAGCCACAAAGGTAGCCCATGGTGAAGGCACCTTCTCAACAAATCCTTGTATCTCTCCCATGCATCATATAGTATTTCTAGATCCATCTGCACAAAAGAAGAGATATCACTCCTCAACTTGGCCGGTTTGGCTGGTGGAAAATATTTTAACAAGAATTTTTCGGTTATTTGATCCCATGTAGTGATTGACCCTCGTGGAAGAGAATTCAACCACTGTTTGGCTTTATTCCTCAAAGAAAAGGGAAACAACCGAAGACGGATGACATCATCAGAAACGCCATTTATTTTGAAGGTATCACAGAATTCTAGAAAATTCACTAAGTGTGTGTTAGGATCCTCATCATGCAGACCATCAAACTGAACAAACTGTTGTATCATCTGTATAGTGTTAGGTTTCAATTCAAAATTATTTGCAGCAATAGCAGGTCTAACAATACTTGACTCAGTTCCTGTTAAATTAGGTTTAGCATAATCATACATAGTTCGAGGAGCATGATTTTCGGCCATCTCTGGAGGTAGCGGATTATTCTCAGCCATCTCTTCGGTAGTATTGGTTTCGTCTTCTTGCTCTTCTTTTATATAATTTAAGCTTCGCCTTATTTCTCTGCGATTTCTGCGAACGGTACCTTCAATATCACTGTCGTAAATTAAGGGTCCTGTCGGGTCCTTCTAGTCATAAACTAGGGGTACCTGCAAGGAACAAATAAAAGTAGAAAACTTAGCAAAGTTAAAAATAAAATAAAGTAAATCGGAAAAATAAAAATGGCTAAAGTAATAAAAATTGAGCGTTCTTAATACTTTAGTTCCCCGGCAACGGCGCCAAAAACTTGATCGTGTGTCGAGAGTCTTAATATTTATAAAATGAATGACCTAGCCTAGAAACTATCACCACGATTGAGGCAAGCGCACCTATCGAATAGCAGTATAGCTTAGTGGCAAGACCGGAATGTCGAACCCAAAGGAACCAAAAGTACTAATACTGACTTTCTTTTTATTATTTAGCCTAAGAATTAAGGGAATTGTTGTTTAATCTAAAATTAACTAACTACTAAGCTAAAGATGCTAAGACAAAGAGAATGAATTGGGAAAACACTTGTGGGAAAAACCAATTGATTAAGACAATACCCAAGGAAGAATCCACCTAGACTTCACTTGTTATTTAACTCTGAACCAGACGATTTATTCACTTGACTTGATCCGTAGGATTCCCTAATTTATATTAATACCTCTCTCGAGGCTACTAACGTCTAACCCTAGGTTGATTAATTGAAATCTCTTTCTAATTAAAACCCCTAGGATTGCATTAACTCGATCTATGGACTCCCATAGTAGGTTTGACCCTAATCCGGCAAATTTTTGTCATCCTATCTCTAGGGTTACGATCAACTCCGCTTAACTATGCTAGATCTACTCTTAAACAGGGAGTATTCATCCACTGCCTAAGCACATCAATACTTGAATCAAAATCCTGAAATATCAAAACAAAAATTAAGAACACATAGTTAAGAACAAATCAAGTATTTATCATATAGTTCAGAAAACAATAACAAGATCCGTCTTAGGTTTCATCCCCCTCGGGTATCTGAGGGGTTTAGTTCATAATCATAAAAGAATACATCTCAGAAGAAAATATAAAACAAAACATAAGAAAACCCTAAAACCCCCTGAAGGAATTGAAGGAGAGAGCCTCCGTCTTGAGTATGATTTCGGATTCTTGAGATGAATCAACTGGCTTTCTTCGAGTAAATCCCACATTCGACCTCTCTCCGGCTTGGCTCCTTGGCCTAGCCTGGACGCCCTCAAGGTTGGCCTTTAGGGTGTTTATATAGGCTTTTAGAATGTCTTTCTTTGCCTCTAAGTACCCTATTAAGTGAAATTCCTCTTTGTCACGGCAGGGAGGACACGCGCCGTGCAACACGCGCGTGTGAATCGAATCCGTGCCGTGGTCGAGCTCGCTAAAGGGAACACGCCCAGTGTGGCTTGAGCCCAGGCCATGTTGATTTCTTACTTTGGCCCATTCGGTCCGTTTTTAGCCCGTTTCTCGTTCTTTTCGACCTCCGATGCTCTCCTAAGTATAAAACATGAAATTAAAGGATTATGAGCATCAAATTCCACAATTCAAAGGATAAATCATCCAAAAGTACATTAAATGTGGGATTAAAATATGTATATATTACGATTTATCAACTACTAGACACGAGTCTAGATTCAGAATGCGCTGTCCCTTGAGCGGGAGCAAGCGTATTACTCTCTACATCATTAGCTATCGCTCGTTCGGGATCTATTACTATACGAAAACACAGTTTAAGCTATCAGGAATCATCACACTATCACAGAGTATATATGGCATGTATAGCTAGACTCTCACACATGTTACGTTAGTCCTAGAATCGACTAAACCGTAGCTCTGATACCAATAAATGTAACACCCCTAACCCGTATTCGTCACCGAAGTAGGGTTACGAGGTATTACCGATCAATACATATCATTTAACATACATATCTCATACATTTATGCATTCATACTCAATATCATTTAATCACAATCACATTGTCCCTTATAAGGGCCTACGATGCCTTAAACATGCTTTAGAAGAGGTTCGGGACTAAACCGATATCATACAAAAATTCTAGAAACTTAGAAATTTTTCATGTAAACCAGGGTCACAGGCCCGTGTGAACTGGCCGTGTTCCTCACACGGCTAGTAGACACGCCCATGTCTCAGGCCGTGTGAAAACAGGGCATACATACTGACTTGGGTCACACGGCCGACCACACGCCCTTGTGTATAGCTCGTGTACCCTTTGAAGTGGCCACACACGCCCGTGTGCCAGGCCATGTGCTAGGCCGTGTCAAACCTGTAGGGTATACTGACTTATACAACACGGCCAAGTCACACGCCCGTGTGCTAGGCCGTGTGCCATTTAGGGGGTATACTGACTTGTACCACACGACCAAGTCACACGCCCGTGTGCTAGGCCGTGTGCCATTTAGGGGGTATACTGACTTGTACCACACGACCAGTCACACGCCCGTGTGTAAGACCATGTGGAGCATACTGACTTCAAATCAATTTCAACACCAGGGGACACACGACTGTGTAACATGACAGTGTGTCACACAGGGCTGAGACACACGCCCGTGTCTCTGCCCGTGTGGACAAAAATAGGCCATTTGCAAGGCTAATTGCCACCTCATTTTGCACATACCTACATAAGTACAAATGGTACCATTTCAAGACACAAATATGCAGCCAGATCAATCCCAATTCATACACGTTTCATGCTATACAATTACAACCATTTCACTTACTCAAATATAACCCAAAACAACATCAACAATATGGTTCATTTACCATAATTCACATATATGATTCATTCAATAAAACCACTCCAAATATGAATTATCAATTCAATCTTCTTCATTCATTATAGGTTAATATACCTAATTCAAAAGAAAGTCATTCACACATCTTTATACAATAACCATATCATCATCACAAGCCAACTTAAAAGGCCCAAAATACATATTCATCAAGCATATCAAAATGACTCAAGCCTATACATGCCATATACCATATATACACAACTCAAAAGTACGAAAATAAATGTTCGATAGTGCGATGAAGTTCTTGACGATCCCTGGTTCCGAGCTAGCTTCGATTTACTATAAAACATAGAAGAAAATAAATAAAGTAAGCTATAAAGCTTAGTAAGTTCGCATGTAAATATGAAATAATCTCAACATTTATAACATTTTCAAAACGAATAACATAATTAGCTTTTAGAGCATTAATCAACGAGTTAACATATAGTTAAACCACATCGTAACTCATAAGTCCTCAACATCTTCTAACACATTACTTGATCAGTTTTCCGTACATACCTGTACCGATACTTATCTAACTCTCAACAATTCTCTTATCAAGCCACTTTGGATTATAAATACTTATGATACAGTTTATCGATTTTTCGATGCCATAGTCCAACTATGGTCTTATACGTACATTGCCAAGGCCCTGCCGTGGTCTTACAATCATATGCCATAACCCGGTTATGGTCTTATTTTCCGATCTGCCATAGCCTAGCTATGGTCTTATTCCGCAACTCATATGCTTAAATCGTACATTTAGATTCGATATTTCCAAATTTAACTAACAGAATACATACAATCTCAATTCTATCCATCAATTAAACAATTGCACAATTAAGTTCAATTATACGAACTTACCTCGTATAAGGATTTGACGAAACAGACCGACTACTCGATAACCTTGCTTTTTCTTCGATCTAAATCTGAATTCTTTCTTTCTTGATATGCTCAATATACCATAGCCGAAAGTTCCAAGCTTTGAAATGGTGTTTTCAATCCCTAATTTTCGGTGGTTTCTTTCATTAAGGAAGATGACACCTTAGTTTCTTTTTGTTTTATTAGACATATTAACTTAATTACTAATTTAACCTTAAGTTTTAACCTTTATAATTTCATTTATAATTTCCATAAATGTCCACTTAAACAACCAATGGTATATTTACTACATAAGGACCTTAACTTTAAGGTTCTATAGCTATTTGACACTTTTAGCTAATAGAACACAAGTTTTACGCTTTACGCAATTTAGTCCTTTTTCTCGAATTAAGCATTCAAACAGTAAAATTTCTTTATGAAACTTTCACACAATAATTCTATCATGCTGGAAACTTTAATAAAATAATAAAATAAATATTTTGACTTTGGATTTGTGGTTCCGAAACCACTATTCTGATTTGACTAAAAACGGGCTGTTACAGTTGTTGTTGAGTTGTTATTGAAGGTCAAAGGTATGTCTGATATTAGATACACGATTTTGAATTATTCAAGCACATCAACTATCCTGAAGCATATATATATCGACTGGATATTCCATCATTGTCAGAAAGTTGGAGTCCATTCCAAGATTACATTGTCGTAGGCCTTATCCAGAGTATTGCACTTAGCCGTCCATGATGCTAAATATTCATGTAACACCCCAAACCCGACCGAGAAGGTTCGACTCGAATATGGCAAGCTACATTAACAACCGAAGTGACCCTCTGTTAACTCCTAACCTATTCTCCAACACACCACTTAATAACAACAAATAATGTGTTTTAAATAATTCACACATGGAAGGTAAACATGCGAGCTTGCAAGACAAACAAAGGAAATGTTCGCATGTCAAACAATAGATAACTTAAGGGTTCGCATAAATAGTACACTTAGAGTACATACAATCAAACATGATAATATAAATACTTAAAAGTTATTTCAAGGTTCGCATTGTTATAGTATGCCCAAAGACCAATCATGAGATGATTGTAATTTCATACTTGTTGTACCTTGTTTATTAATATAAGGCATTGCCATTATTATTTTAGTTTCTTTTTCTGTGTATATAAATAAGCTGAATTGTAATAAAGTCCTAAGAAAAATATGATTATTCTTAAAAGGTCCTTAGTCAAGTATTATTGTAGGCTTGGACAACAATAATGCATTGAGACTAATGTCACTATAGTAAAACAGGTTTTTAGCGGCGTTTTTAGCGGCGCTTAGACAAAAAACGCCGCTATAGATCGAGCATTAGCGGCGCTTTTTGAAAAACGCCGCTATAGGTCGACCATTAGGGGCACTTTTTGAAAAACGCCGCTATAAATCGAGCATTAGTGGCGCTTTTTGAAAAACGCCGCTATAGGTCGACCATTAGCGGCGCTTTTTGAAAAACGCCGCTATAGATCGAGATTTAACGGTGCTTTATCAAAAATGCTACAAGAAACATTTTATCTGTCTATTTATTATTTAACTGGTTTATTTATATTAATTAAAATACAATTTATTTTTAATTGAAGATTTAAATTCTTCAAAAAAAATAATGACACGTAGAAAAAATTTGAAAGTAAAAACATTGAAAAATATATGTTAAAAATGAAAAAATTAAAATACTATTATTTAAAAAATTTTAAAGTTTTTTTGGGTATATGACCTATTATTTTTCAAGTAGAGAGTTTCTTGGACTAATTTCAATTTTTTTAAAAATTATATTATATCCACAAAGATTTATAATTATAATGTGATATACGATAATTTTTTTTACCATACTTAAAATTGAAATCAAAATATTTTTTCAAATTGGAAATAGAAAAATTAAAAAGAAAAACCCAAAAACAACTTAGGCCTCAGGAACTCTTCTAGATTCAGAAGCCCAACAAATCCCAATCTATCCCTATTTTTACACCACTCCCTCCATATATTTTTATCAAAACCCTAGTTCCCTCGCTGACTCCATTGGCCATCGCCAAGTCGAAGAGGAGCAAAATCCTATCCCCTTTCGCCCGCAGCAAAAATGAAGTACAACCCACGTGTCTCATCCTCTCGCCGCAAGAGCCGTAAAGCCCATTTCACGGCGCCGTCGTCGGTCCGCCGCGTTTTGATGAGCGCACCACTTTCATCCGACCTCAGGTCCAAGTACAACGTCCGGTCCATGCCCGTCCGCAAGGACGACGAGGTCCAAGTCGTTCGTGGAACCTACAAGGGCCGGGAAGGGAAAGTGGTTCAAGTTTACCGTCGCAAATGGGTGATCCACATCGAGCGCATCACTCGCGAGAAAGTGAACGGGTCTACCGTGAACGTCGGAATCAACCTGTCGAAGGTTGTCATTACCAAGCTGAGGCTCGACAAAGATCATAAGTCCTTGATGGATCGCAAGGCCAAGGGACGTGCCGCTGCTGATAAGGACAAAGGCACCAGGTTTTCTGCTGAGGACATTATGCAGAGTGTCGGTTAAGGTTGTCTCTTGTTTTCTTTATCTTTCTGATGTTGCAACTGTTAGACTTGATTGTTGTTCTTGTTATCAATTAGTCATACGATGAAGAATGTGGGATTTTGTAGACTTGATAATGCTATATGTTGCAATTTTTCTTATGGCGTTTTCTCTTTTTCATCAGATTTTTGCTGCATTTATTTTATTTTGAGCTCTTTAGAATTATTTTTGGAGTCGTTGTTTCAATGGGTCAGGCTTGGATTGACTAATTTATAGAGAGGATGTTCTTGAGGGGATATTCAATATATATTGGGCTAGTCTTTATATTTGCTAGAGCTTATCAGCTTTCAGTTTGCTCTTTTTTAGCTTGTTAGAAGTTAAGGTTATATGGAATCCCTCTTTTTCTTGAGAAAGATTTGTGTTGCTTTTCAGCACAAAATCCAGTTTATCTTGTTTTGTTTGTATTCCATTTTATTTTTCCCAAACCATTTCTCCCCTACCCTGATTCCCTTTATTTTTCCCCCCAATTTCCCACTTTGTATTGTATATTAAAACAGGGATAAAACCCTAGCCCTAAACTCATTTCTTTTAAAACTCCCCATCTATTCACGCAGCTGCCCCTTCATCATTCTGCCACCCAATTCCCCGTCCTTTGGCTTAACTGGTGGCAGATATTTAACGTTTTGTGTAATGCTGGGCAAGCATGTGATGTCAAATCCGTTTGTTTGTATGGAGGAACAGCTAAAGGACCTCAGATTTCTTCTTTAAAGTCTGGTGTTGTAAGTTATTTTACATCAGTTCTATATTCTATTAGCCATGTTGCAATGTGACTCTGCTAGTGAAATAGGTTTGAATATGGGTACTTTGAATTTGCTGGTATCATGATTTCAATTGATTACGTAAAAGGTTTGGACTGTGTGGTTAGCAATTAGATGCTTTTTTCTGATTGTTAAATTAAATTTATTGATTTGATTGATTTGGATAAATTCATGTTGCTTAGTTTAGGGTTGGTGTTTCTACTTATTTTTGTGTATTAAACTCTTATTTTGGCCTAACAAAAACGGATTTTGCTGTAAATTTAGGATATTGTTATTGGAACACCTGGTCGTTTGAAGGATTTGATGAATATGGAGGCATGTCAGCTCAATGAGGTATCTTTTGTGGTAAGTGAATGCTCCTTCATAGTCATTACTATCTTGCTTTGCACTGAATCTAGAATTTATTCAGTGATTCCTGTGTCAATTTTATTTATTATCCTAAAGTTGGCTATTAAATGCTGTTTTATGCATAATTGAATGTGTAAAATAATTGGGACCAGTTCAATTTCTTTGCTTTAGTTCTATTCGTGTTTAAATTGCTTCTGTTAGAGCTCTTTGTTAATGCTTGATACATCTTTTATATAACCGATTTCTTGAATAGATGGATTATGTATGTACTAAGGAAAAAAGTGGTTTGATTTTCTGTAGGTCCTAGATGAAGCTGATCGAATGCTTGACATGGGATTTGAAGAGGATGTTCGCTTTAAATTGGGAAAGACGTGTTCTGGTATGTCTCTTTGTTGGTACATTGGAATTTTGAACTCCTAGAAGATGCTTAGATTAAAGCTTTTACTGATGCTTATGAGTAAACGCTACTAACCATTGATAACTTAAGTTTCAATCAAGCTAAAAAATATTGTTCTGTATCTTGGTAGAATAATGCATGAGCAATTAGGTTGGAAATCCTCATGTTGCTTTTAACCTTTGCAGCTCGTCAGATGGTAATGTTCAGTGCTACATGGCCTGCAGCGGTTCATCGGTTAGCTCAGGAGTACATGGACCCTAATCCTGTTAAGGTAATTATCTGAATGCTTGATGGTGTTGTCATAGTTTCCTATATATTTGAGAAAGTAATAAATTTGTTTTCAGGTTGTGATTGGCTCAGAAGATTTAGCTGCCAACCATGATGTTATGCAGATAGTTGAGGTCTGATTTTATTTAACCAGTTAAACCGTCTTTCATATTAACTTATTTGTATATATATAAATGCTTTTATTAACAGTTTGTTTTCTTATGTAGGTTTTAGATGATCGAAGCACGTTATGAGCGATTGACTGCTTTGCTCAAGAAATACCATGAATCTCAGAGGTAGTTGATCTCACATCTATTGTTGAAACAAATTTCTCTTCGATCCTTCCAGTTGTAGATTGCTCTGATATGACTGTGAATTTGTTTTCGCTTTAGATAATTCTGTATGAAAAAGTATTGTAGTCGATAAATAGATTAAAAACTGATATCAAAGAAAAAGAGGGGAAACCAAGAAAATACAGGAGCAAACATAAGTTTTCCTTAAACATTCATCATATTAACCATCCAAGAAATCCGTATGATTTCTAGTAGATTATGAATATTGATTATATAATAGGATTAATATTACTTTTTACCACGTTGGAATTAACCTTGTAGGATAGTAAGCCCATATTGTTACAATTACTTTAAGTTGACTACGCATGTATATCCTGTTATTCTATTGTCTTTATTCTTCTATTTAATTTTACTTATTGTGGTTTTACATCCTGTTGAGTGTTGACATTGAGGTTTGCATTTCATTCAGGAATAGAGTGTTGGTATTTGTCTTGTACCAGGCAGAAGCTGATCGAATTGAAAATATGCTTAAGAGAAGGTAAGGTTTACTGGCCTTGTCTTATTTTAAATAAATAAGTTTGTAATTTCTCTTCATTGGCTAAATAGAATGGGCAGCATTTAAAATTTGCACTCTGTATGTGTGTGTTCTCTAACATTTTAATTGGGCTGCATTTAAATAAATAAGTTGTAGATCCTTTCATTCCTTAAATTTAAAATGGTTCTTGAATTTTGATGCTATTATAAGTTTCACTTAGTTGTTGACTTTGAATTAAGCACCTGAGCTATTTAAAACATGCGATAGTGCTAATCAATCTAATTTGATGATGTTAGTTTAACATGGCATTGGGATGGTCACTTGATATTCATGTGGTTGCGAGTTATGCAACTAAATATATAATCTAGAATTGCTTGATGGTTCAAGTTGTTTGAGTTTAAAAGTTCAAAATCAATTGTGGATACTTAATTGCATTAGAATTTAAGTACTTTTTATTGGTTCATTCTGCAAAGAATCAATACTACCAATTTTAATTACCCTTTTATTTTGACTTATTATTAATTTTTTGTTGTATTTTTTTTCTAGTGGCTGGAATGTTGTTTCTATACATGGTCGCAAAGCGCAAAATGAACGCACTAAGGCACTATCATTATTTAAGAAAGGAAGCTGTCCTTTGATGGTATATTCCTGCAAATTATATATTTTCTTTTTAATTTATTGTTACAACTTTCTGCTGAAAGCCTATGTAGGCAACATCTGTGGGATCTCTAGATTGCCGTACTACTAATGGAAACACACTTGGGGGTCATGTCTAGTTTACCCAGTATTACCACCTTTTTTTTTAATGCTGGTTTTGTATGATGGTGTTTGCAAAATTTGATTGGTAAAGCTTGATTTCTTCCTTGGGCACATGTACTCATGCGATTAATGTTAAACAATGAATATTAGAAATATTTGTGGCGTTTTTATAATATTTTAATTTTTTTATGTTAAACAATTGGATTTGTGTTTAATTTTTTTTTTTATGACCTTTAGCGGCCTTTTTTGGAAAAGCGCCGTTAAAGTTCATGTTTTTTAGCGGCATTTTTGGGGAAAGCGTAGCTAAATGTGATGTTCTTTAACGGCGTTTTTGGGGAAAGAGCAGCTAAAGGTCATGTTCTTTAGCGGCGTTTGTGGGGAAAGCGCCGCTAAGGGTCATGTTCTTTAGCGGCGATTTTGGGGAAAGTGCCGCTAAAGGTTATGTTCTTTAGCGGCGTTTTTGGAAAAAGAGCAGCTAAATGTTATGTTCTTTAACGGCGTTTTTGGGGAAAGCGTCGCTAAAGGTCTTGTTTTTTAGCGGCGTTTGTGGGAAAAAACGCCGCTAAAGAACATGATAGTTAGCTACGTCGCAAAATTTAGCGGCATCTTCTATAGCAGCGTTTTTTGCAGCGCTTGTAAAAACACCGCAAATAATTTTAACGACGCTTAAAGGCCTAAAAAAATTCCACTGAAAGTCTATTTTGCTACAGTGTGTGTAGTTGATTGATGACAAAGTGTTGTCATTGACATAAGGATATCAAAATCAATACATGAGTATGTGTTAGAGAATAACATATTGGACTGACCCGTCATGAGTATGTTTCTTGGATTATTATGTAATAGTCACAACATTACTCATAGTGATAACTATGTATATGATTCTCAGACTAGAGATCATCATTATCTCAGTATTGTGAGTCGTATATTTTGATACAGTCAAACGTCTTCCGTAACAGGTTGTACTAAAAAGACTGATGTTGAATATGCCATAATCTATGTAGTGGGATATGGTTGATTAATATAGGATTTGTCCCTCTTAAATAATGGGAGCAATATCTTAAGTCACTTGATTGAGTGAGACTAGAAATGCACGACCATGCTTGAATAAGTTGATATGAAATATCATACTTATTTGTTTATTATAATCTACTCGAGATATCAAGAAACATGAGATTGGATTATGCAAGTGTGATTGTTCCATGACTTGTGTCCGATCTAGATATAAAGGAAAAATAAATGTAATACATGAAAGTTTTATCACAGAAAGGTTATGTCAAATTACAACTTTTTGTAACTTAGGTAGCAATGATGCATTGCTAGATGCCACTCATTGCTTGTATTATTAGAAATGTTCTAATATTACTATTAACGTTACAAGAACCTATAGGGTCACACCCTATGGTTAAAACGAACAAAATCGAAACACGGTTGGTATTGTGTTTAGCTGTCACATGAATTAAATTAATTATTGAATTAATTTAATATGACAGTTAAATATTAAACGAATTAAATGTACAAGCTTGTTGTATAAAAACAGAGAACATAGTTAAAATTAATATATGAATTTGATTCATATAAATTTTTAACAGAATATAGTTTACTGAAATTATTATAATTATGATCATGGTCAAACATTAAAACATGGTAGTTATAATTCTTTTTGGAAATAATATAACGTTTTTAATACTTTACATATACCAAAATCTTGAATTAGGGTTAAGAGTGTTTTTAAAGAAAATAAGTAAAAAAAGGTCTAACAACTGTTTTGAGAGATTTTTCTCTGGAAAAGTTCCTGAGAGCTTTTGTCGTTTGTTTTAATACAGGGTGGACTAAGTAGAGGCCGAGATGTTTTCGTTGTGGCTTGGAATCAACATCGAATCAACTTCATCCTTTTATCGTTTTAAGGTATATCTTCAACCTTGTTTCAACCCATTTCGTTCCTCGTACATAGATCCATGGTTGGGATCGTCGAAATATTTTTTCGCTACGCCACGGGGCGTACCAACAGTCCCAACATGCACACATCAAATAATCTAAGTTCGCATAACACATACAGTATGAGTTCGCACAAAATACGGGCTCGCAATTAATAAGAGCTTGCACTTTAAACATGTACAATAAGGTTTGCTTAACAGATTAGCATATGAGTTCGTAGTACAGTCTAAAACATAAATCCGCATAAAACCTAAGCTCTCGTAATTACAGTAGATTACATACAAACAGGCTTCGCAACTAATGATCGTTCATGCATGGGTTTCGTAAACAGAGAATTCATACAAGGGTTCACATACTTGTATTGAGTTCACTAAATTGTAAGATATTCCTACAGAGGGTTTCATATGTATATGGACATCATTAATAAACATGGGTCGCAAAAAAAATAAGATTTCGCAAATAAACTGGCACGTATCTGACTTTGGCAAAATTAAAAGAAAACAACATGGTACACATGCATAGAGAGAATAAACATGAAACTTCATTTATGCTAAAAAGAAATTAATAACAAAGGTTTAACTGGATGGTTCGCAAAATAAATTAGACTTTTAAGAAATTATTTCCAATAACAGAGTCAAATTATAATAAGATTAAACCCACATAAACAAAATCCCATCGCCTAATTTCTAGGTTAGCCAATATCTATTCAGGGAAGAGCCTCGCCAAGTCATCTACCTTGCCACTGCCATCTGCGACCTACTTGCGAAGTAAGAGATGAGCTGGAGAGTTTATTACGAACTCAGTGAATTATCAGGAATCAACAGAGTATGCTTTTATAAACAAAGTTTTTAAACAGAAAGGAGACTTAGTTTGAAAATCGTTTCACATGTTGAGTTCGCGGGTGAGGTGATGTAACACCCTTAACCCGTATCCGTCGCCAAAATAGGGTTACGGAGCGTTATCAAAATTTTTTGAAACATTTATAGACATGTCATGTCAATCACTATTCATTGACCGAAATCATTCGTAACGTCCTTTAAATGGACTCTCGAGGCCCAATACGAGCATTAGAATCGAGTCGGGATTTGATTGGAAACTCTAAGAATTTTTCGTGACATTTCAAAAAATTTTCAAGGTGCAGGGATCACACGCCCGTGTGGTCCAAAGGACACGCTCGTGTCTCAAGCCGTGTCTGATTTAGGTTGCTCTCTGACTTGCGCCACACGGCCATGCCACACACCCGTGTGCTAGGCCGTGTGTCACACACGGTCTAGACACACGTCCGTGTGTCTGCCCGTGTGGACAAAATTAAGTCATTTCCTAGCCTCATTTGTAACCTAAATTTACCATGTTCCTGCACTAAAACATACTAAATATAATCCAACCATTTCAAGCATCCATCTCAAGCAAGTTTCATCATTTTACAAGGCATACCATTATATGCATACATGTTTATTATCTTGTCTTGGTTTAGTCCATATGATAGCCATAATTTGATCAACTATCTAACACATGTGTAGCTACCATAGTATGACATTACAAATATATCAAATCAAACCATTACTAGCTATTCCAATGGCTAGATTCCAAGCATCATTTACATTTATATGCCAATATGGTCAATATAACCTATACATGCCATTGTAACCATAATTGCTTTACCATATTATACCGACATGGCCGATGGATAGTGTGAGTGATCTCCGCCGAGCTTTTAATCCAACGAGCTTCCGATTTACTCTAAAACAGGGGAAAATAAAACGGGGTAAGCATTTTATACTTAGTAAGTTCGTATAACATGGTACTTAACTTACCATTCATTCTATTTTGAGGTAACTATGTAAGGCACATTCATTCAATTTGACCTCAAGCCCTACACATATCCTCATTGCCCTTATTAGTCATATATTCCATAATAACATCAAAATATATATGGGCTTAACAACAATCAAGTTTCCATGTACATATGCTTTCCACAACACGAACTCATTTATCTCTTTATATCTCTAGTATATTTTCATACAACACATCTCGAGTTCGGATTATTTCATATCAAAACTCTACACATTTAACTCAAAATATTAATGTCTCACGAGTAGTAGTGCTCTTAAAGTGTACAAGTCTATAACCAAAGATGAAAATATTCATCAAATGAATCCCATGTACAAATATCATCATCTCATGTTTTCATATGTCAATTGTCATGTAGCATCATTTTCATGGATTTCATACAACTACATGTAATAACTCATTTCCTATTCATATCCTTTCATGCCAAGATTTTTTTGCCTGTTGAATTTATTCGGAATATTGATGGATACACAGGCATTACACCCAAGGTGTACAAATCAGGATTCGTCACTTCATGTCCAATGGTACCCATAAGGTACTATCTCATAGAGTACACTCTCGAGCCACACATGTATACAACATGATTACCAGTCCAGGCTAAATTTTTTTTATGACGTAAGCTCTAAAGAGCTTGATCTAGATTACCCGTCCGGGCTAAATCCAATCTATAACATATGTTGAAGAGGACTTATCTCAGGATTACCCGTCCGGGCTAAATCCTTTCTTTAATGAGGTCAATAGGATTACTCGTTAGAGCTAAATTCCATCAGCAACAAATGTTGAACCTCATTCATTTCGGGAAAGCGCATATCCATCGATTTTCCATTTTATTCAACCGGGATTTAAACATTTTTCGAGCATTATCGGGCATGTAATTATTCCATACATCCATAACATTCATACAATTCATTTCAAGCATATAAGTAACGTTTTCATCGTTTGACCTTTATCATCTATCGGGCATTATCATTTAAATTAGACATTTTTAACTATCGGGCTTGATTGGATATGTAATCATTTCACATATTTATGACGTTTATTGTAATGGCCTAAATTTAAGGTTATCGGAACAATGGTTTCGTAACCATAAATCCGATTTAAAGAGAAATTTATTTCAATATATTTGCATGAATATTTATATGATAGGAAAATCGTATTAAAATATCGATAGAAAATTTTACCGATTTAGTGGTTAGTTAGAAAAAAGAATTATTGAAGGAATTGGGTAAAAACAAGGTATCGAGACCTTGATCTCATAAAATTGAGTAGGAAATATTTTTATAAATATTTATAAAATGTTAGTAATGTGGTATTAAAATTTCGTTAGAAAATTTTAACGTTTGGGTATGTAATTAAATGAAAAGGACTAAATTTTAACAAATGCAAAATTATGAAAAATGATTAAATAGTTTAAATGATAAAAGAAAGAGGGCTTAAAAGGAAAATAGACCCAAGGTCTATTTGGGCTGGACGGCAAGGGCATGAAATCAGCAAGAAAATAAGGAGAATTAATGGCAAAATTGGAATATTGTAAAATTTACTTAATAAAGCTAGGACTAAAGTGGAATTATCTAGATTTCTCTTCATTTTTCTTCACTCTCATCAGCCAAAAACGCCATAGGAGGGTTTTATAAGCTGGTTTATCATAATTTTTGCACCAAGTAAGTTAATCCTTGCCTATTTTTCTTGTAATTTTTGTGTTTTTAAGACTTTTACAACTAGGTCCTACTATTAAATTCATTAGTCTTTGATTTCATGGATGAAATTGAAAGCTACCATGGTTGGGTGCTGTAAGTTTATGATCAAATAGAATGAAATTGAAGCTTTAATTTGTTTATGAGATGATTTTATTAGGTAATTCCAATAGAAATTGATTTTTAGGACCTAAATTGTGAAAATGTTTGGAATTAAAGTCTATTACTGAAATTATGATTCCCAAAGGTTATAAAGTAGTTTAAAATGATAGAATAAAGTTTTAATTTAGAGAAATCAGCTCAATTGAGAAGTTAATTGAGCAGGGACGAAATTATCATTTATTGAAAGCTTAGGGGAAAAATGGTAATAAACAGTTTGCACTAAAACAGTTTTGGACAGCAACAGTAGACTAACTTTGAAAAATCACCATAAATTGTAGAAATCGAATTAGAAGATGAACAAAATATGAAATTAAAGCTTATTGAGTCTAGTTTCTCATAGAATAAACGGTGTAAGCAATAGATATGTAAATCATGAGATATAATAAATTTTGTGAGACAAGGTCAGAATGAATTCGAGTTCTCCTGTTTTGACTTTAGAAAATCATAAAAAATTGGAGAAAAATAATTAGGGGCTTAAATTTATATGTTTAGAATCCTGAATGAGTCTATTTTCAATAGAAATAAACAGGAACATCATCTGAATCCTGTATGAAGAGATAATTATTTTTTAGTGAAGAAGGGTCAGAACTGTCAAACAGCAGAACAGGGGTGACTTTAAAGAATAAACTGTACTTATTGGCTAAACCAAAAATTTTGAAAATTTTATGGGAAGAAGATATGTGAGTCTAGTTTCAGGTAAAATTAGCGGATCTTAATTTGAAGTTCTGTAGCTCAAGATAAAAATAATTTAGTGACGATAACTCAAGTAGACAGCTTTGAATGAACTATAAATAATAATAGAATTGTAGTGAATGCTACATGTGAACATGAAATGTATTGAATTGATGATTGAATTTATTTATTTAGATCCGGAAAACTCAAATACGAAGCTAGATCGAGAAAAGGAAAAAGTCCCAGATTAGTAGATTTTGCATACGAACTAGTATCGAGGTAAGTTCATGTAACTTGAATTATATTTTTAATTGCTTGAAATGTATGTTATTGATGTGAATATAATTTGAATGTTCATTATATGAAGATTGATGAAACATTGATATATTTGATAAAAAGGGAAGAAATCCCGTTGAATGAAAGGAAAATTCGATGGATCTCTGGAAAAGGAATTGACGGTAAAAGGATCTAGCCCGGACGGGTGATCCTATCCTGATATAGCCCTCCCGAAGAATATGTGGAAAATGGATTTAGCCCGGACGGGTAATCCGAATTAGGGTCTGAATTTAGCCTGGACTGGTAATTCAGATCCAAGCTCATTAGAGTAATTGTCGTTGCAGGGGATTTAGCCTGGACTGGTAATCCCGACAATACTCTATGAGTTTATATTACAGGGGATTTAGCCTGGACTGGTAATCCCGCTGTAAGGATGAGGTTCGCGGGAGTGTGCTCTCTGAAATGGAAATGTGCGCACATGAATATGAATTGACGGACCTGGATTTGTACACTAAAGTGTACCTCTGAAAATCCATCGAAATTCTGAGTAATTCAACGGGATAAATATGGAAAAATAACAAGGAAATGGAAATCATGGTATTGATGAGCTCATCAGTCATGGTATATATATATTATTGATACATGGAAATTATTGGACTAACTTGAATGTTGAGTTTGTGTATGTTAGGGTAATAATGCATTGAATGGATATATGAATGTTTATTGCATTGTATTGAAAATATTAGGTAAGTATAATTCCTGTTACATGGGCTTACTAAGCACAAAGTGCTTACCCTGTTTCTTTTTCCCCTGTTTTGTAGTGTTAAGAGCTCGGAGGTCGAATTCAGTCGGAGACACAACACACTATCAACCTCAAGATTTCGGTATATAAAGAAACTTTATTTTGGGAATCAATGGCATGTATAAGCTAATAAAGTAAATGTTAATATGAAATTAATGTAAGGTCAGCCATTGGTATGGCTAACAAATCTTGGTTTTGGTATGTGTTGAGGTTATCTTATAAATATGCATGAATTTATTTTGAAAATATGTTGAATTGGATTGGTTGATGTGGATTGGTCTCGGTTTAAAATTTGCAGGGAAAGCTAAATATCTATAAAAGAGTTATATTGAATAAAAAAAATTATTTGTAAACTCCGGTAATGCCTCGTACCCTATTTCGACTACGAATACGGGTAGGGGGTGTTACATTTATACAATTCACATAAACACAATCAATGCAAGCATGTAAATAAACACAATTTAGTTACACGAACTTACCTCGACAATGTTCGTGTACGTAACATCTACAAATCCGACATTTTCTTCTTTCCTCGTTCTAGCTCCGAATTTGGTCTATCCGAATCTAAACGAGTAAATTTAACATTAATTTACCATATTTCACATTCAAGTGAACTCAATTTTCCACTAGGAAAAATTATCATTTTGCCCTTAACTTTTCCATAAATTACATTTTCGTCTCTAGGTTCGGAAAATGAAACTTGTGCAAATTACTCCCTATTCCAAGCCTAACCAAAGCCCCATTACAAAATATACAGCACATGTATTCATAAAATTTTAGAATTTTTCCTTTAATTTCACAAGTTTACATTTTAGTCCCTAAATCATGTTTTCATCAAAAGTCACTTTGTAAAAGTTGTTTATCTATCAATAATCTTTCATTTTCTACCATAAATTTCTAATTTCCAGTATATACATCCATGACCCATTTTTCATACTTTGATAACTTTTCAAATTAATCCCCCAAATAGATAGTTTAGACTATCCCGATTCCAAAAATATAAAATCATTAAAAACGGGACTTGATTTCATACCTTATTGAGCTTGAAAAGTTTTCATCCTCTCTTCTAGGGTTTCCATGGAAATATTTGGGGAAGATGATATGAAAATGTTTTCTTTTTCATTTAATTAAATTGTCATTTAATAACTTTTCATCTTTCCAATTTAGTCCTTAGCCTTTTTTTATTTTTCCATGGATGAGTTATACCAAAATATCTACATACTTTCTTTAATGGTTTAATTACCATATAAGGACCTTTAATTTTGAATTCCATAGCTATTTAATCCTTATAGCTACTAGAATTCAACTTTCGCATTTTATGCGATTTAATCCTTCTCTTAATTAAGCACTAAATCGATAAAATTTTCTTTTCAAAATTTTCACATGACATTTCTATTATATTTTGGACCATATAATAAAATAAAAATAAATTTTATTTTCGGCTCAAATTTGTGGTCCCGAAACCATTATTCCGATTTCACCGAAAAATGGGCTGTTACAAGTGAGAGATCTAGTTCGCAGTTCTTGTTAGAAACCATAAGTTTGTAAAAACAGTTTCGCATGTACTCACTGAAAATCACACTTAGAAACTTAGCCTGTGCTTGTTCGAAAACAAATATTATATAGCATAAAACATGCTCAAATACTTGTCTTATTAGATTGGCTGAGGAACATAAGATATGTTCTCGCACTTGTCTTAACACACTTATCTTATTTGTCTGTTGGATATGCGGATCTCCTTACAATGCATCAGAATGAATCATAGAGTCCTTATAACATGTCCCATTATTGCAACACGGAGCTTTGCACTCTCTTGTACACCAAAATGTCCCAGTGAATGAAGCTAAGCTCGACATTCCCTTATCTCTCCACATGTCCCAAGGCCTCAAAGCCCAAATTCACAGAACTTATAGGTGAGTACTGACAATCCTTTGGTATACCAATATATGCAACATAAGGGCTTGCAGAGGAGCACGCATAGAAACTTATCACAGAGAGCTTGCATAGGGAGCTTACTAGAAAATACTTGTATAGAGCTTGCACAATAGCTCATGAAAACACAATTTATAAAACCGTACTTTAAAAACATTCTAAAAAACATAGGCTCGCATAGGAGCTCGCATAAAACATATCTTTAAAAACACAACTTGAAAATAAATTATTGAAATTAAAAATAGGGTTTCATCGAATAAGCTTACTTTTGGAACTTAGTTTTGAAAACAAAGTTCTTGGAAAACATAACAGTTAGCACACTTAAGGCAATTCTTAACCACTCATTGAAAACTGAGAATTAAACAAGTTTGGCTTTGCCTTTATCCTTGCTGGTAGATGGTCTGGCTAGTTCACAACATACATAAACATACACACAAATTACTTAAACAGACAAAACTTACAGAATTTCACACATGCAACCGAACCTAGCTTTTGGGACATTTAGAGATAACAGGACAAATACTTACCTTGGGTGCTACGAAGTTGATTCAGAATAGAGTCTTGATGACAAAATATCGATGAAAGAATTTTATAGAATTAAGGGTCGTATTTATAAACCAAAGTGTCCTGGTAATATTAGGATACTCTACTTGACTTAAGAAAGACACTACTTGCACATAAAGTATTCCTAGATACACTATATCTTTATTTCCTAATTTGGGTCTGACTCTATCTTTTACTGGCGAACCCTCAGTTCATAACTCAACTGGCAAACCCTAGTTTGCCAAATAAACTGATGAACACCAGCTCACCAACACATTGGCGAACCTACCTTGCAATGAATCTGGAAAACCCTCTTACTGCCTGTTTTGGCGTACACTACTACTGGCGAACCTCTTGCCGATACTCTTTTGGTGAACCCCAGCTCGCCGAAGTAATGGCGAACCCACACTTCGCGAGGCCAAAACTTCCAGGCCCGATCTCTGGATGTTACAGTTCAGGAGTTATAGGATAGGATACCAGTTATGTCACTTTTGAGAGTAATTCCATTGGTTGAACCATATCACCTGATAATGTGTGACAGTTATATAAGGGGCACAGTCTAAGGGATGTAGTCAATATTGAACCTCAACCCAATTCATTCAATGACATTCCAAACCCAAAGCTTGCTAATGATAATGTTGGTGACTTCATTTAAGCAGAAGCCCAAGTCTAGAAAGAAGTAGATGCTTAAGGTGTAAGTGCTACTGAGCCCAAGCTTAAGGATGGATCGATTGTTCCTAGTTGAGGGAGTCGTAGTAATCGTGCATACAAGCCCCTAAAATGTTATCAAACATTAGGTGTCTGCATTTGTAGGCACGAATTTATGGAATATGCTTATGAACTGTTGGATTTGAATTACCCTTTATTCGATCACAATGTAAACCTCATACTTTGCCAACTCTTTCTGACGAAAGATGTTGTGTAGAGCCAAACGAAGGAGTACAACATCAGGAGTCGATGGGCTTCAAGGTCATGAAGTCCAATTGTTATGTTTGCGTGTGTAAATGCATAAATTATCAATAGAATTTCATGTGATTGGTTCGGGTAGCCTATATCAAAAGCAAACATATGTGGGCCATTAAAAAAATATAATATCCCTCGATACTTGTTTCAGTCTTGATTGTGGAGATCCGAAATTGATTCCAATATTCGGTCTTGTACAAGAAAGCACAAAAGACGAGATAGAAGGCCATGAAGCATTGTACGAGGACTGGGAGAAATCATACAATCAACTACATAGACAGGTATCTATGGCTCAAGAATATGCTCTCTAGACGATATTCAACATTGAATGGTTCCAGCGTATGATAACACAAATTTAGTTCGGGGGACACACTTCTTCCATCGTCCATTTTGGAGATTCAGGTAATTTGTTTAAGGGTTTAGACATTGCAAACCCATTGTCCAAATAGACGGTACATATTCTTATATAGGAGGTAAAAAGAGAAGTTATCGATGGTCGTTTACCAGGATGGGACAAGAAAAACAGTTTTGCTTGCGTTTGCTCTAGAAGAGTAGCAGATGGAGGAGGCCTGGGCATTCTTCCTACAACGTTTGCACATGTACGTGGCTTTGAACATAGATTATGTCTGATATCTTATCGAGGGATGAGGCTTGTAGCAATGGTGCGAATGTAAAAATTCTCCAAACCCAAATTAATATACCTATCATGCAAAATCCAGGCCCAAAAAAAATTCCAAACTGAAAATTATAGTACTCCCCAAACCCAAAATCATTAACATTAAGAAAAATGAAATCTATTAATATTCCGTTTTTTGGGTTAAGACAGTTAATTGATTGACTTAAACTTGTTTGATTATCATGTTTTTTTTTTTAAATGGTTCAGTTACTGGTTTTCTTTCATACAATTTATGAAGTTTTTTTCAAAATTTTGAATCATCAACTAATTATTTTCATTTAAGGTAGACATTATGTGATTAGATCCACTTAGCTTTTAGAAGTTTGTAACCAAATAAGTAAGTATTTGATTAACATCAAATTTTTTGAAAAGTTGGTATGAGTCATTTTTAAATTTTTTTAATTAAAATTAATCTCATATTAGAATGCATATATATATATATATATATATATATATATATTAATACAATACTTAAAATTATCTATAGCCCCTCCCTAACCCATAAATAAGAGGATAATGCACTTCAGCACACTCGAACCCATGTTCTCTTGCATTGACAACAATACCTATACTAATCGAGCTAAGACTCAATCGACAGATTTGTCTATATTTTTAAATATTCTTTTTCATATATAAAAAAAAACTTACTTTAAATGGTTACAAGTTTACTTTGAAAATGAGTCATATTATCATTTTTATAGTTACTCAAAAATAAGATAAAAAAAAGACATATGATTTGAATACAATCTATAATTATTCTTTTTAAAGTTTTAATCAGCATGTGACGTAATTTGAACATGTCATTATTAAGGTTTCTTTTGTATTATTGAAATGATAAAAAAAAATGTGACAGTTCATTGATTTTTTCTTTCAGTTGCACGTCGATTTGCAATTGACCTTACTTTCTAACAATAAAAAAAAAAAAAAGAAAAAAAAGAGAGAAAGAGATGGAGACATAAGTTTGATAATGCTATACACTATAAATCAACTTGTATAAGATGTGATTTAAGCTCAGCTCACTCACCAAATTATAATGTAATTGCTATACGCAATTTAGATCGCTCTCGTCACGAAGTTTTTCTCCTTGAAAGCTTAGTTGCAAATTGATCAACAAGAACAATTTAATTGTAAAATGATAAACCTCTAAAATATGTTCATCACATGAATAAAATAAGTGCTCTCAATATCATACATAAAACTAAAACAAACCTTCTCTTGAATAAGAATATAATGATTTGCTTAATTACAATTAATGTGAAATTATATCTTCTTAAAATCAATTTTCACAAAGTCTTCATCGTGGAATAAAATAGCCGAGGTCTTCTTAATGTAATCTTCTTTGCAAATAAAATCTTTTCAAATAAAGAAATTTTAATCGCATTGAAAGTTTTCAAATAATCCTTACTTTACTTGATTTTCTTACTAGTCAAAAGATGCAAACTAAATATGACAAGTTACGTAGCTTGCAAGATGCAAACTAAGCTACATCGTGTCCATCTAACTAGCACTAACAATAAAACAAAATTATAAAAAAAAAACAATATGTAAAAAAAATTCATTCCCAAAACCCCCCAAGCTTTTTCATCAAATGAGTATCTTGGATCATCAAATGCAACGCAAGATGTTCTCCCGATAGGCTTCTCCAATGGCAATCTAGCTGACCAACCACCATTTTTCACCATTTTGCGAATCAAGATCCTTATGATCCCTCATCGGCTTTAGCTCCCCTTCTTCCACAATTTCTTCAATTTTCTCTTCTTTGCTTTTTCAACCTTGAACAACACTTGAAGATGAACCATGGTTGAAGCTTACTACCATGAAAATGGGAAACTCTTTGTCATTGAAAAAGAAGAAAATGTACGTTTTGGGATTCAATTGAAGATGAACCATGCTTGAAGATTACTACTGTAACACCCCTAACTCGAAACCGTCGCCGGAATAGGGTTAAGAAGTATTACAGAACAATCGGAACATTTCACATTCATTTCACAACACGAAGTCAATCATCAATCAAACTTATTCAAATATAAACATATAGTCCCTTATTGAGGTCTACGATACCTTTAACACGTACTAGAAAGAAGTCGGGACTAAACCGAACACGTACGGAAATTTTCAGAGATTTAAACATTTTTCAAAACTGAAGAGGTCACACGCTTGTGTGGGTAGGCCGTGTGCCTCACACGGCCTCGGACACGCTTGTGCGTCCAAGCAGTGTCAAAACAGGGCATACATACTGACTTGTCCACACGGCCTGAGACACGCCCGTGTGCCTCACCCGTGGTGGACACTGACTTGCACCACACGGCCAGTCACACGCCCGTATGTCCAACCCGTGGTCGCTACTGACTTGCCTTGAAATACAACCACGAGGGACACGGTCGAGCCACACGCCCGTGTGCTCAACCGTGTGGGCAGTTATAGGCCATTTTCAAGGCCAAACTTGCCTCCCACATATAGAATCACCTACAAGCTTCAAATTAATACCAATTCATGCTTCAAAATACATCCAAACATACCAACAATGACACCAATTCATCATCAATTATACCATCATTAACCATACATCATTTCTACTCAAATAAGCTTATCCAAAAACAACCAATTTCACATCTTAAATCCTATCACTAAACATCATCTAATCATACTACAAATTCACACTTAATATGCCATTCTCATCAACCAATTCAAGCATGAAATATACCAATTCCACTCTCACTATATCATACCAAAATCATCATTTTCATAGCTTCAAGTATAAACCAACAACATTCAACTCCCAAGCCATATCACATGGCAAGATCTACACAACTCAAAACATGCCACCTTGATTAGCCTATACATGCCATATTCAAATATACACATCTTCAAAAGTACTAAAATGGATTGCCGATAGTGTGATAGAGATGCTGACGATCCCCGAATCCGAGCTAGCTTTACTGACACTGTAAAACAGAGAAACAAATCACACAGTAAGCTTTCAAAAGCTTAGTAAGTTCGTAATATAATACAATTAACTCATTGAATCAAATCAATCTACAAATTGAACCATCACATAGATAATTTACCAACAATAGACAAACTCAACTATATCCAATGCTCACATAATCTTCCATTCATCTACTTTCAAATTCACCAACCACATAGGTATCATACATACCTTTGCCAACACATAGTTACTCACTAATCATGCTACTCAACCGCTCAACTTTACATTTCGATCAACATTTGCTATTCTTTTGATTTATTCGCACACTTAGTGCCATTTTCGTAATCGAAACATAATTGTCATCGCACACTTAATGCCAATACGTTAAACCGAGCTTATATCGGTGTCGCACACACAATGCCAAATCAATAAGCCGAAGCTTCTATTGTTTCGCACACACAGTGCTAATCGTCTCTGTCTCGTTTCTAAATTTGCACATTTAGTGCCTCAATACTCGAGTTCATATATAACACATTTCTATTTCATTAATATTCATTCATTCATTTCTCATCATATAGATACAAGTTTGATGGCAAGTATTATATCTGAATTACCTCGGACGTCGATATACCGAAACGGTCGATTAATCGAGCACTTTGTCTTTGCCTCGATTTCGATCCGAGCCTCTCCTTTCTTGGTCTATACACATTTAAATTAACTCATTCAATCACCAATTCATTCAATTTAGTCCAAACACACATATTTAGGGCATTTTACAAAATAGCCCTCATATTTTCACATTTCGACACTTTAGTCCCTATTTCACAAAATCACAAATTACACATAATTTCACTTCACCCATGCCTAGCCGAATTCTCTCTACGTTCATACAAGTCCACACATTTCATTTATTTCACATTTTAGTCCTTCCATTTCTCATTTTCACAATTAAGCCCGAATTACTCAATTTCACTAAAAATTCCAAGACAAAACATGTTTATCTTTCACCTATCTTTCATATTTCATCATCAACTATCAAAAAGCTCAAGCGTTCATCAATGGCATATCTCAAAATCATCCTCAAATTCTAAAATTAAAGCATGGGCTAGCTAGAGCACAAAGCAACAATCACAAAAACGTAGAAATTATCAAAAACCGATCAAAAATCATACCTCATTTAGCCAAGCTTAGTGCCGAAATGTTTGAGTATTCAAAACCCTTTTTCTTCGTTGATATTTCGGTGAAACAAAGATGAATGAAGCATATTTTGGCTTTGTTTAATTTAATTTACAATTATTTCATAAATTACCAAATTAACCTTATTGATTTCATTTAAACATCCACTCACTTAAGACCATTTTTGTCCATCAACCATCCACTAACTATATAATGGCTTAATAACAACATAAGGACTCCTCCTTTAGAAAGCCATGCCAAATAGGTACTTTAACAATCAGCACACAACTTTTACATTTTACGCGATTAAGCCTTTTTTCATAATTAATCACACAATTGATAAAATTTTCACACAGAAATTTCCCACATGCCCAATCACATATTATAAACACAGAAAATAATATAAAAATATTTTTCCAACCTCGGATTTGTGGTCTTGAAACCACTGTTCTGACTAGGGTCTAAACCGGGCTGTTACAACTACCATGAAAATGGGAAACTCATTGTCATTGAAAAAGAATAAAATATACATTTTGAGATTTTATTAGTTCAAAGTGTCACATATTTTTTAATGATGTTATATTTTGGGCCAAAACATGTGATGGAATAAAACTTTAGAGACTATTTATGACCAAAAAAAATCTTTAATAATTAATTTGAGAAATAAATATAATTTAGTGACAATTTAATTAATAAAGCATATGTATAAACATAAACAAAAATGCATTTAAAGGAACACACAAAAAAGAAAAGATAAAAAGAAACAAAAATTAAATTCTACTTGTGTACATCGATCAACATTATATTTTGGTGCCCATGAAATATTAATTTACTTGATATTATTTTTTAAAGTTGCAGTCATGTTGATAATGTTTTTATTTAAGTTATATTTTGAAAGTTATATTTACTTGATAAAATGAAAAAGTTATATTTTGTAGTTTCCTTTTGTTCTTTTAATTTAAGTTAGTTTTTATTTTATTTTTTAAAAAAAAATTAATAAATTTTTGCTATGCCAAAAGGGGAAAAGGGGATCCATATTAGTTAAAAAGACAAAATTTAGAGGTCAAATCTTTTTATTACTTTTGTATTATGTATAGCTTATTGATTTATTTTTTGTACTTTAATTTAGTCAATTTAATCATTTTATTTTTTTAACTGGTTAATTTTAGTCTATATGCTTTTCGAATTTTAAAATTTAGGGCCAGTTCTTCATTGCTTTTCAAAAGCACTTCTGGCTCCAAAAACACTTTTGGAGGAAAAGCTGTGCAGAACAAGCTGCTTTTGGCTGGAATTTTTGGCTTTTGGAGGAAAAGCACTTCTAAAAAGGAGAAGTTAAAATTTTTAGCTTTTCCTCTCCCAAAAGCACTTTTAGTGCTTAATTACATTTTCACCCCTCTAATAACATAGTACTTTCCCTTTTTTTTCGTGGTGCTTAATTACAAATGTGTTAAAATCATTAATTAAAAATAAAAAAAATATTTTTTAAAATATTAATTACAAAATTTAATGGTTATATTTAAATATTTAAAATGTAGTTTATATATTCTAATTAAATTTTATAAGTAATTAATATTTATTACTTAAAAATATTTAAAATTTATATTTCATATATTAAAATATTAACAAGTTATAGTAATTTTTTTTATATTCTTACTAAAATATAATAATATTAACTAATTTAAATTTTATTTAAATATATATTTGTTACTTGATAATAACATGTCTAAAATAGACATTTTATTTCTCAAAAGTACTTTTTGACAGTAATGCTAAACACTCAAATTTTAAAGCAAACTTCTCAAAAGTACTTTTCCACAGCACTTTTCAAAAGCACTTTTCAAAAGCATTGCCAAACTAGCCCTTAGTTTTAACCTGAACGATAACACTTAAATCCGTTTGGTTAAATTTTACTAGCTAAGTTTTGTACAATGCGTAAAGTTATAAATTTAGTCTATTTTCTCTAATTTGGTCATTCCTAGTTTCTATACTTTTTTCAAATTTTAAAATTTTAATATTGATGCAAATGATATCCGTTAAATATTTTTTGTGTGAATAATACGTGAAAATAACAAGTTACATGATATTATAAATGTGATAATATATATGTTTGCCACACAAGGTTTTGGAAACAGTAGAACTTAACAATTACAATTTGGTTAGGAATGAAATTTCAAAATTTGAAAAAGTACAAAGACTAAAAATACAAAAGTTAAAGTATAGAGATTAAATTAATAACTTCTGTGGGCAAAATATTTTTTTTATCCAATTATGAAAAGGAAAAGGAAAATAAAAAAAAGCATACCTTGAAGGAAAAAAGATTAAAAGATCTATCTTTGAAGAAGAAGGGCACAAATCAAATTCTATTCAAAGAAAATGAAAGATGGGAAAGTAGGAACTGCTGCAAAATTTGAAAGAACATGAGAAACTGATTTTGGTTGGTGTGTAGTAATAATATCTCACTGTTGGTGTGTTTTAATGAGGGTGAAAAAGTAATTCAACATTTAAAAGTGTTTTTGATTTTAAAAAAAAAAAACTAAATTTTTTTTTGCCAAATTCTCTTAAAAAAGTATATTGTTTAGCCATGTTTTTATCTCAAAAGTACTTCCTAGAAGCAATGATAATCTAAAAATACAAAAGTTAAAAGTATAGAAATTAAATTAATAACTTGTGCATCATACAGGGACTAGTAGCATAATTTAACCAAAATCATATTCCAGGAAACTTCTAGGTTTGAAAAGAAAATGAAGAAAATACTCCCACGTCTTTTATCGCTATAGTTGGTGCATGTTAATAAAAAACCTATAGGCGCGAAAAGTCAATAGGATAGAAAAGTCTCGAGTACATTGATTGAAGATGGCGGCTTTGGCATTAGCTAGCTGTTATAAATAGGGCCAAATGTACAAGGCAAGACATTCGAAAAAGTATAAATGGCGAGGGATCAGTTGGTAACGTTTGGTGGCAGCGGCCCGGGTGAGGAAGCCGGAGGAGGATTTACCATTCATAGCTCAACAGGGCTGCTCTTGCTTTCCATGATTATTTTCTCCCTCTCTCTTATATCAATGATTATTTTCGCTTGTGGTGATGACAATTCTGAAAAGCCTCGCATTCGCACTGGAACTGCTTTTCTATTTACTGGTGGCGGAGGTGCTTCTGATGGTGGTGGTGGCGGAGGTGGAGGTTGTGGGGGTGGAGGTTGTGGTGGCGGCAGCGGTTGCTGATGATGATGACGATATCTGAAATATGTGTTGACAGTACACTTTAGTACCTTTTAAGTTAGTAGTACATGTGTTGACAGTATCCATTACATCCTATCACTTATTTAGTTTTCATTTGTTATTTAATATTAATATTAATATAAAGTTTAAATTTATTATTGAAAATATTTATGTATTATATATATTTGAATTTTTTATAATTAGGATTAAATTGAAAATATTTATAAATTTGAAGGATTAATTTTTTTAAAATTATGACTAAATTAATATAATATATAAAAATTGATGGCTAAATTTGTTGTTATATTGAATTTTTTAATTGTCACGTCAACTTATCATTTGATTTTATGGGAATGACAAAAAATAATTGAACTATGTAACGTGAGTACTTAAATTATAAACTTTTTATTTTAAATGCCTAAAATGAAAATTTTTATAGTCAAATGACTATTTGTGCAGTTTATCTTATTTTTATATCTCTAATAAATTCATTAAACTTTATTTTTACTTTTTCAAATCCTAACTTATTATACTCTTCGGACTTAGGTTGATTATAATGTTGTTGAAACCCAAAATTAAAATATCAAGAATGTTGAGTTGTCTAACAAAATTCCAAAACTCAAAGTATAATTTTCCCCAAACCCAAATCCAATAACATTTAACCAAAATGATGAAATCTATTAATATTTCTTATTTTTAGAAATTATAATACAAGGGAAGAGGGAATCCACACACTAGTTCTAAGCTAGTTGCTGCGACTAATACTAAAACTATAGGAGGGAAAAGTCAATAGGATAGAAAAGGCTCAAGTACATTGATTGACCCTGGTGGCATTGGCCTTGTGGGGGAGGGGGTGGCTGGCGATGATGATAAGTGTAGTGGGCCATTTTTGCCCGGTCCCCCAGAAAACTAAAACAAAAAATAAATAAAAAAGTCCAAAAATTTACAATCTTTTACAAAAAAAAAGCTGACCCAATTACATTAGTCTAGCAAGCCTAATTACAATGGCCTAAATGGCCCAACAATAAAAAACCCTAAAGCCCAACAAGCCCATAACCTAAACTAGTAGCAGAGAAAAAAAAAACCTTAGGACTAGCCCTGGCGCCGCACGCACTGCAGCCTCTCTACGTGCGATCTGACACGCCTGCCACCACTACCATCGGCCACTCAGCTGCCACTGTCACCTGCAAAGAAACGAACATGTAAGAGCTAACAAGCCAAATAGAAAAACAACGAGGAAAAAAACAAAAAATAGAGACGAGCCGTTTTGTAATTCGGCTATAAAAGCCACAACTAATACTTTGTAATTTTTTCGGACACAAGAGTAATCAAAAACTGAATTTAAAGTTCCAAAAGGTGATTTTTTTTTTAATATATTTTAGCTTCTTATGAATTTATTTGATAAATAAAATATAAAAACAAAAAATAGAAAGGGTTGAAACTTACCTTCCCATTCGTATCACGCCACCATTGAATGGTTCATCCGCTCATGAAAGCCATGGAGGCCTTTTAGGGTTTCATTCGGGCTTCGTAAAGAGGGGCATACAAGAATTGTAAGGAAGGAGAGAGGCGTCGCTACGAATTCTTTTCTTTTTTTTTAGCCTTTTGCCTGTAGATTTAGATCTAGGTTTAAAAGAGGTAAAAAAGGGTTATTTTCGACATTTTTTGGCCACTGGGAATGGCGAATTCTGTCGCCGACGACCGATGGCTGTCGTGGGACTCACCAGATCCCTTGGTCAGAGATTGGAGAGGGTGAGAGAGGTTGAGAGAGTTTTTTTTAAAATTTTTTTTGAAGAGTAAAAATGATTTTCTTTTAAAAAAATTGATTTATATAACATAAGTGAAACGACGCCATTTCACTTAGACCCTTTAACGCCAAAACGGCACCGTTTTGAGCCTGACCCGCGCGCGACCCAACCCGCTCCTGAGGATCCTCGCGTTTTCAACTTTTGGGCTATTTGCGCAGTCGCCCTCCCGCTTTTGCGGCGCGCTTCAATTTAATCCTGCCCTATTTTTCTTTTTTCTTTTTTTAAATTTTGCCATTTAATTTTATCCCTGTTGCAATTTGGTCCTTAGACCGTTTTAAAAGGCAGACCCCCCGAAACTGTGTCGTTTTGGTCGCGACCCAAGATCCGACCCGATTCACCAAGGGGGTCCGCGTGTTTATGTTTAAAATGGATAATTTTGCAGGTGATCCTTCCTTTTTTTTTAATTTTTTAATACAGCCCTATTTGTTTTATACTTTTTAAAATTTTGCCCGAATAATTTTGGTTTTCTTTCCATTTCGTCCTTTATGAAACGGTACACTTTGAGGACCGAGAATAATTTCCCGCTTGGTCCACGACCTTTTGTGCGCGTTTTATTAGGGACCTTTTTCTTTTTTTCTTTTTTTCAGATTCGACCATTCAATTTTATCCTTTTTAAATTTGGTCCTTTATTTTCAATATTTCATAAACTATTTTCCTTAATATTTGTTTATGTATTTATTTACTAATTCACTGGTCATTTTTTTTAAATTGGTATTGTCTCGTTATGTGCCTATTGTAACATCCTGAATAATTGGGTCTGTGCATTTTATGTGTTTGGATGCTTAAAATATTAATTTGAGAATTTGAGGTACAATTGGGGCTCAAATTGGGCTGAGGCCTTGTTTTAAATATTTTGTTTAGACACTCTAAGGGCTTAAATTGAAGTTGTAGTAGTTTAATTGACATATTGGGCTCGTGGCCCAGCCAGAGAGGGGCCTGAGAAGGTGAGCTATAAGTGGCGTCACTAGTGCATGAGGAAGGCCCAAATTTTTGGTTGCTTGAAGCCCAAGTTATAGGGCTAGATTTGACACTTAATTGAGTAAGGGGGACGGCACAAGGCTATTTTTTTGGGAATCTTATTATATTTATTTCATGTGGATAATAAGCGGATAAAGGCTATTATTTAGGGATTTAGTCTTTAAGGATAATAAGCAGATAAAGGCTATTTTTGAGAGATATGATTAAGATAAGGGAAAAGGGATAGGAGCTATCATGTGTGGCAGTGTTGGCCGAAAATCAATCTCTGCTAAAGGGAGGAATTGGTTTTCTATATAAAGAGGGGGTGTGCCGAAATTTTGAAGACTCTCTTTTATTTTCTTTTCTCATCTTCTTCCTCTCAAAAGCCGAAAATCACCATCTTCTTCACCCTTTCTTCCTCTCTAAAATTTCCTGGTTGGCCGAATCTTTTAACCTCTATTGTTATTCTTCTTTTAATCCCTAAAAGCCGAAATCACATCTCTGTTATTCTATTCTTCTCCTTAATATTCATTGGTCGAATCTCTCTTAGCCATCTCTTCAATTCGTACATCTTCTAAAAGCCGAAATTCTTAGATCTCACTTCCTGAAGTTGCCGAATTCTCTTCAAAGGAGTTTGCTTGTACCGAATCTTGAAGGAAATAATAGGTAAGTATTGATTTCGGGATTTCAATGTTCTTCCGGCTTTTCAAAAGTCCTTAGTCGAATGGCTATTAGAAACTAATCTCTTATTTCACTCTTCTTTTTGGCATTAAGGATTTGAAGAAGGAGGCCAATCGCATAGATCTCTAAGTTATAGAATCGTGTTACTTTCGAGGATTTCAAGGTACAAGGATTTGTTTATTTATATATATAAAATCGGGTAGAATACTAACCATGGCCGAATATAGGAGAGGCCTATTTTCGCAATTATTAGGCTTTTAAGCAAGGCTATAGATTGAGGATAATAGATCCAGATAGCAAGGACATCGACTAAGAATATTGGATTTCGCAATATCGGTGTGTAATTTTCCACACCATCTAGATCTGTTTGATTAATATATGAAAATAAGTATTACATGTTTTGTTAAATGTCAAACCCGGCATATTGACGGAACCCAAAGAGGGTAAAGCAAATCACCGAGTTAGTAAATAATCGATTAAATGTTATAAGTATCACGATTTTATGTGATTGCATGGGTTGGGTTTGATGAAAGGAGGAAGTTATATGTTGTAGCGATTTTTACCGTGATGATCTGTTGTAGCGGTTCCTTACCGTGATCTGTTGTAGCGGCCTGCGTGATTCATTGTAGTGGCTACGGCCATGATCGATGATGAGCAAAGACACGGCGCCATCAAGGCGTGTAGCGGTGTGGGTTGATTGTAGAAATCCCCAATGGTGTGAATGACTGCACGGGCGTGTAGCGGATGGACACCTAGGATATGGGTTAGGCTTTGCATATTATTTTTGTTACTTATATTTTGATTATTCTGTTTTATGGGGCTAAAGCCCAAATCTAATTGTGCATGAGGGTTGCACACTGAGTCTCGCGACTCACCCTTTAATTTTAACCATCTCAGGTGACACTTAGGGCATCGGACCGGGCCGAGAGAGAGAGCGGTGGCCATGCGATAGAGCTTTGAGAATTCAGCAAAAAGACTTAGTCTAATTTTTTTTATTTTCATTTAATTAATGGGTTCAAATTTCCTTGTAATAAGGCCGTGGGCCACTAGACTACCATTTATGTCTTGGGATTTTGTTGGGCTTTTATTACTGGGTTTTAAGTTTTACGTTTTCAATTAAGTTAAGACCTGCATGAAATTTTGGTTTTTATTTAAAATCTACCAAGATAATTGGTTACTTAATATTTTATACTTTAATGAATTATTAAGCTTTCGAAATAAAGGTGTAAACCTAGTAATTGTTTTCTAAAATGCGACATGTTATGTAAAGTCTTCTTAGTGACATACCAGATCCGGTTGTAGGGTTTGGACCGGGTTTGGGGTGTTACAAATTGGTATCAGAGCCCGGTTCAAAACTCGGCTTTGGGTTTTTTGGGCCCAAAACATTTTCTAAAGATGGGTTTTTGAAAACATGCATGTTTATAAATAACACAGGTGGGTTTTCTCGGCATGACACCTGCGTCTCTGGCCCAAGTCCGCCAGGTAAGTTTTCTGAACTCGCTGTGTGTTATATATATATATGTGGGCTTGATGGGCTTTAAGGGATGTAGATTATTTTAATTAGAGCTTGATGAACCTTAGGCCTAGTTAAACAACTCTCAATTGCATAAGACTTAATCCAACCAAACAAACCTGTGAACAAGTCACAAGACTAGGGTGTGGCAACAGGCATGCGCATGTCTAGGATTGGATCCGGAAGAGCTTGGTACTTAAGCAGTCCTAGTGACTCACCTCCTCTTTGCTGGAATCCACTGGTGCGCAGTGACTGTTCACCTTAGCCAAGTTAGGGTGTGGCAATGGGCATACGCATGTCTAGGAGTGGATTCAGGGAGAGCTTGGTACTTAAGCAGTCCTAGCGACTCACCTCCTCTTCACTAGAATCCTACCTAGTGCGTGGTGACTATTCACCCTAGTTACGAGGACTTGTTGATAGGCTAAACCTTATAATTAAAACCCGAAAGGGACCAGCCACCCTAGTTTAAAAAAAAAAGAAAGAAAATTTCTCAAGTTTTGCAAAATTTTCAAAATACGTTTGATTTGTGAAAACTACCAACCAGCCATGAATTTGTAAAATACCTATGTTTTGAAAATTTACCCGAAAATCTCATGTTTATAAGAGTAACCCAGATCATAAAACTAGATTTTTCCCCAAAGTACCCTGTTTGAAAAAAAAATTACAAAAATACCCCTGTAGGATGAAATTACGAAAATACCCCTGGGTAGTGAATCAACGAAAACACCTTTACGTGAAGAATGTAAGTGCTTGGATGATTTTTGTATGATGTATGTGTTTTATTTTAGTTAGAGGTTACAAACTTGAGACTGAAACTTGTAGATAGGTTCGAATTCGAAAGAATCACTCTTAAAATTACTTTTCATAAGATTGTTCGTGGATAATCAGTGGAAGAAAACCAATAATTCATAAAAATTTTAATCAGATAAACGCGGACCGATAGCATGAGTACAAGGGGACGAGGACGCTCTAGATGTGAATACCGTGCGTACTCTACCATAGAATACTAAGTGTTTATTTTGGGTTTAGTATTGGAGTGCGCAGCGAAAGCATAGTGGTGCGACTTAGGTAGTACGATTACTAGTTAGTTGGAAATTTCGATGACGAAATTTCTTTAAGGGGGGTAGAACTGTAACATCCTGAATAATTGGGTCTGTGCATTTTATGTGTTTGGATGCTTAAAATATTAATTTGAGAATTTGAGGTACAATTGGGGCTCAAATTAGGCTGAGGCCTTATTTTAAATATTTTGTTTAGACACTCTAAGGGCTTAAATTTAAGTTGTAGTAGTTTAATTGACATATTGGGCTCGTGACCCAGCAACTAGGGGCACAGTAAGGTGAGCTATAAGTGGCGTCACTAGTGTATGAGGAAGGCCCAAATTTTTGGTTGCTTGAAGCCCAAGTTATATGGCTAGATTTCGGCACTTAATTGAGTAAGGGGGGACGGCACAAGGCTATTTTTTTGGGAATCTTATTATATTTATTTCATGTGGATAATAAACAGATAAAGGCTATTATTTAGGGATTTAGTCTTTAAGGATAATAAGCAGATAAAGGCTATTTTTGAGGAGATAACAGATTAAGATAAGGGAAAAGGGATAGGAGCTATCATGTGTGGCAGTGTTGGCCGAAAATCAATCTCTGCTAAAGGGAGGAATCGGTTTTCTATATAAAGAGGGGGTGTACCGAAATTTTAAAGACTCTCTTTTATTTTCTTTTCTCATCTTCTTCCTCTCAAAAGCTAAAAATCACCATCTTCTTCACCCTTTCTTCCTCTCTAAATTTTCCTGGTTGGCCGAATCTTTTAACCTCTATTGTTATTCTTCTTTTAATCCCTAAAAGCCGAAATCACATCTATATTATTCTATTCTTCTCCTTAATATTCATTGGCCTAATCTCTATTAGCCATCTCTTCAATTCGTACATCTTCTAGAAGCCGAAATTCTTAGATCTCACTTCCTGAAGTTGCCGAATTCTCTTCAAAGGAGTTTGCTTGTGCCGAATCTTGAAGGAAATAATAGGTAAGTATTGATTTCGGGATTTCAATGTTCTTCCGGCTTTTCAAAAGTCCTTAGTCGAATGGCTATTAGAAACTAATCTCTTATTTCACTCTTCTTTTCGACATTCCGGGATTTGAAGAAGGAGGCCAATCACATAGATCTCTAAGTTATAGAATCGTGTTACTTTCGGGATTTCAAGGTAAGAGGATTTGTTTATTTATATATATAAAATCGGGTAGAATACTAACCATGGCCGAATATAGAGAGGCCTATTTTCGCAATTGTTAAAGGCTTTTAAGCAAGGCTATAGATTGAGGATAATAGATCCAAATAGCAAGGACATCGACTAAGAATATTGGATTTCACAATATCAGGTGTGTAATTCTCCACACCATCTAGATCTGTTTGATTAATATATGAAAATAAATATTACATGTTTTGTTAAATGCCGAAACCCCGACATATTGACGGGAACCCAAAGAGGGTAAAGCAAATCACCAGGTTAGTAAATGATCTGATTAAATGTTATAAGTATACTGATTTTATGTGATTGCATGGGTTGGGTTTGATGAAAGGAGGAAGTTATATGTTGTAGCGATTTTTACCGTGATCTGCTGTAGCGGTTTCTTACCGTGATCTGTTGTAGCGGCTTCTGCCGTGATCTGTTGTAGTGGCTACGGCCATGATCTGATGATGAGCAGCACGACTACCATCAAGGTGTGTAGCGGTGTGGGTTAATTGTAGAAATCCCCAATGGTGTGAATGACTGGTACGGGGGCGTGTAGCGGATGGACACCTAGGATATGGGTTGGGCTTTGCATATTATTTTTGTTACTTATATTTTGATTATTCTATTTTATGGGGCTAAAGCCCAAATCTAATGGTGCATGAGGGTTGCACACTGAGTCTCGCGACTCACCCTTTAATTTTAACCATCTCAAGTGACACTTAGGGCATCGGACCGGGTTGGAGAGGAGAGCAAGGTGGCCATGCGATGTGAGCTTTGAGAATTCAAACAAAAAGACTTAGTCTATTTTTTTATTTTCATTTAATTAATGGGTTCAAATTTCCTTGTAATAAGGCCATGGGCAACTAGACTACCATTTATGTCTTGGGATTTTGTTGGGCTTTTATTACTGGGTTTTAAGTTTTACGTTTTCAATTAAGTTAAGACCTGCATGAAATTTCGGTTTTTATTTAAAATCTACCAAGATAATTGGTTACTTAATATTTTATACTTTAATGAATTATTAAGCCTTCGAAATAAAGGTGTAAACCTAGTAATTGTTTTCCAAAATGCGACATGTTATGTAAAGTCTTCTTAGTGACATACCAGATCCGGTTGTAGCGTATGGGTCGGGTTTGGGGTGTTACACCTATTTTATTATTGTTACCATTGTTATTAATCATTGTTATTATTTATTTTATTTTTCCTTGGTTGTTCATATTAGTGTTAAAATAGTGTAATTTATGTGACTCTCGTAAATTGTTTTTATTAGTATATTCACTATTGCCATTTATTAATGCGACATTTCATTCGTATATCATTTTAAATATTACATTAATTTTTTTACCCAAATTCGTAATTTTTTTTTTAAAATAAAGGCAATATTCTGTATTTGGAAATTCGAGAAGGCTTGCCTTAACTTACTGGGTTTCAATTTTTCTCGTTGAACCTAAATAATCGAATATCCTTTAAAAATTAAAATACTTGAGTTTTAAATTAAAAATAGAAGGCAAGCTTATTCTCAAGGATTCAAGGTGTTGTGTCCTAACTTACGGGATGTGACATTTTGTTATCTCGATACGAGAGGGTCTTTAATATTCGTTTCGATTTATTCAAGACTTTTTTTTTATAAAAAATAACATAATACAAAGAGGGATCGTATTTCAAATTCTTTTCGAGTTTTCAACTTTCGACATTGAGACATTAATTAATCAATTATGTACCAATTTTGGGCGTTACACGGGTGCTAATCCTTCCTCGTATGTAACCGACTCCCGAACCCATTTCCGGATTTTTGTGGACCAAAAAATATTGTTTTAATAAATAAAACCTTTTATTAAAAAGATCAAATCTCGAGGTGATCCGATCACACCTCATATAAAAAGGATTGGTGGCGACTCCCATTTTTTTATTTTTTTTTAAAATAAAAGTCGATTTCAAAAAATGGTTTCGACAATAAGGATATCCGAGACTATACACAATTCTGTCTTTACCGAAAATATCTATTTCATGCTCAAATAGATTTCTTTTTATGAGAGTGACAGAAATGAGTGACTTATAATATGTGAGTGTTTAAATTGTAATTTTTTTTATTTTAAATGTCTAAAATGAAAGTTTTTATAGTTAAGTGACTCTCTATATAATTTATCTTATTTTTATATCACTAATAAATTCATTAAACTTTATGAATTTTTAAATATATAGTTTATTGTGACACTATCCGAACTTTATGTAAACAAAACAAAAGATAAGAGGCAAACAACTTGGAGAGAAAAAGAGAAAAATTTTGTTTATCGATGGTGTCAGCCTCTGGGTTGGTTATCGCCCGCCTATTTCCACTCTCATTAATAATTTCTTTCTTTCTTTTTCTTCTCATTTACTACAGACGTCTTCTCTCTTTTCAGTTTGCAAATCTATTTTGTGGGTATCTTTATTGTCTTCATAAATTGTGATGGATAGATGACGGTGCCTGTTGTTCGCTAAAATTTCACCGGCCACCAGTAGTTTTTCTTGGAAAGTGAGTGGCTCTTCGTCAACTTCTTAATTCGTTTCTGGTTTGAGAGTGTTTCAGAATAATAAATGATTTCACGTGTCGATTTGAACCCATGTTGTCTTAAGTTTTTTTTTTGTTTGTTTTTCCATTGTTTAATAAGTCTTTAGTTTTAGAAGTTTTTGTCTGCTCTTGTAGCACGATTTTTAGTCTTGCTTAGGCATGTAATTTTAGGGATGATTTTGTTGTCATCCTCTCTAGTTTGGTGAATACTCGATTCTCTTGTTAATTTTTGCTCGCTACTTTGGACTATCCAGGGCTGATTTCATTATCGTATTAAGTGCTTACAATCACTTCAAATATGTCATGCTTGAGTTGTGGCAAAACCAATTGTCAACGTATCATAAAGTTCTATTAATGCTGATGTTAAAGCCTTTGTTGTGTTGATGGAGCTTGTCTTTTACGACGAGTGTTTGCTATTTTCTTCTCTCTAAATTAATGAATTTATCTTTTAAAAAAAATTAGATTAAAGCTAATTAATTTATTAGATTCCATTAATTTGATTTTGCTTATGGTCGATTGAGTGGCTTAGATAAAATATGTTTAGTGTGACCGATTGTTAAATTAAGTTATTTTATACAATATTAATAGTAAAAAATAGAACCACACAATTTAAATTTGTGTCAAATAAGTATTTGAGAAATATATTAATCATTACTCCACATAAGTTAAATTCTTTATTTAACTAATGTATTTTTAAACAATCCAAACTCATTATACTTTTCAAAATCAGAATCACTATCATGTGGCCCAAACCCAAACTAAAATATCTATCTTGAGCTACCTAACAAAATTCCAAACTCAAATTATAATTTTCCCTCGATACAAATCAATTAACATTTAATTAAGGGAGTTGTCAGTACTGTTTTGATAAGCATACTGTTTTTATCATGGTACTGATACATATTAGTATCGACATATTTTGATATACTATTTTAAGTTTATTAATACTTTTAAATATTTTTTTCCCATATACATTTTTAGTCTAATTTTTAGTTTCTTAATAAATTATATATATATATATTATTTTTAAATAATTTTAACTGTAATTATAAAAAAATTAAAATGATTAAGATAAAACTTTTAAAATTTGATTTAAAATTTAAAAATGTTGTATCAACCGACATGGACTGGTACAAGCTGATGTTGCTTGAAACCCACTGAAACACACCGAAATAGCCAAAACAATCGGAATTTTGATTAGAATGGAATATGAACTACTTAGTACTAGTTTAGAACTAAAATGGTATATACCAACTAATACGACCGATACTAGTATGGTACCAACTACCATGGATTTAACAAAAATGAGTAAATCTATTAATATTTCTAATTTTTTTTGTTAAGTTGATTAATCAACTGAATTAAGTTTGTAGTAATAGTGAAAGGCAAATAAGCTAGTATTTAATCAACATCAATCTTTTATTGATATTTGTATATACAATATTCAATATAGGTGGAGTGTGCCTCGCATTTCGTCCGAAACAGAGTTGATGTCCCCACGAGGAAGAGCCGACGTCCTGACGACGCGACACATAATGTCCCTACGAGAAGAACCCGTCATCCTGACGACGCGACAAGTGACGTCCCGACGAGCCGATAGCGACGTCATGATGTGGCGACGTGTTCTCTACTCAACCAAGTTTCTTGTAACACCCCAAACCCGTATCCGTCGCCGGATTAGGGTTACGAGGTATTACTCAACTAACCACCAAGTCCATCCATTCACATGAATCATAATACTTAAATAATAATATTACAAATAAGCAAGTCATCTCAAAAAAAAAAATATCATTTGCATTATTTAAAAATAAGTAATTCCATTCAAATAACAAAACACTATTCATTTGGTCTTTTTGAATAGCATGGCCGAATATGAATGTTTATTCTTAATCAACTTGTACAAATCAATTTCTTTCACTTATTCATTCACTTGCATATCATAACTAATTATTCACTATAATAGGTTATTTTAAAGTGACTCCAAAATAAATTAACATCATAGCCGAATATTTAAAGTGAGCATACTTCAAATTTATTCATTAAAATAACACACTCAATAATCACATACATAATGTATGACTTATTCCTTTCATGACCTGTCTCACAAATACCTATAAAATTAAGCAAGAGTATATCCATCAATCCAAAGTATACCATATACCTTATTCAAACCAAAATCATATTATCAATATTACATATATCCTAATATAAAATAACTTCCAAGTTAAAAATTATAAATCATATAATAAACATTCATTTGTAGCTTATAGATAACATACCTTTCGAAATCTCATGAAACACAAGCATACCACATCAAATTTATATTAAAACCGAATATGCATAATCATAATCATAACATTCCAAAACATATGCAACCAACTCATGCATAGAAGCAAAGCCATTTTTGAATGGCATTTAACTACATACACATTTACATCATTTGAATTTAAACCAAAGTAGTTTAGCCTATACATACCATAGATTTTAAATTCATTCACAAAAAGGTACCAAAATAGTTGATAGTGTGATTGACTTCGACGGTGATCCCCGAGCGCGAACTAGCTTTCAAAATCTATAAAATAGTCAAATAAACATATACAGTAAGTCATCATGACTTAGTAAGTTTTAAGCATTGGTAAAATATACAATTAATCATTATACAAATTAAATCAATCTAGCTTGAACATCAACAAACTCGTAAACGCATTACATATAGCATGTTACCAATAAAAAATTACCAAATTCAATAGGTCTCCAAAACCGAATACTAACATACCATTTACCCATTCGAACAAGCTCAAAGACTAATAATCACATCTCAATACTATAATTTCATATGCAAGAACAACTTACCTCTTAGAACTAAATTACTCAATTATCATGCATCATTTACCTATATACCACTTCTCGGATATCTCCATTCATTGGCTTTTGTCTTTGTAAGATCAGTAAAACCGCACACACAGTGCAATTCATGTAATGTATCGCACACTTAGTGCCGTTACTTGAGGAAGAGCACACATAGTGCCATATACTAGTAATGTATCGCACACTTAGTGCCATTACTTATTTTTCCGCACACATAGTGCTATATACTAGTAATGTATCGCACACTTAGTGCCATTACTTATTTTTCCGCACACATAGTGCTATATACTAGTAATGTATCACACACTTAGTGCCATTACTTATTTTTCCGCACACATAGTGCCATTCGACCAAATTCGCACACACAGTGCTTGGTATTTAAGCTCGCACACATAGTGCCCCTTAACTGAACCTTTTCTTCTTTCATATGAACACATGAGATTTCATTTTCATTCATATCTATCTACAAATATTTGCACATGTTAAAACAGCACATTCATCCTTCTCACTACCATCACATTCGGCTATCTTCAATATACATCTATATACATATTCACCTATTCGAATATAACCACCTTTCCTATCATATTCACACTTAAATTTCTCTTAGCACATATATAATCATCCAACTCATTTGATCAAGACTTATATTCATATATAAATAATACCAACTTTACAATCGGCCAATTCATATTAAATTCAAAATCACATTCGGCAATTGGAAATGAACATACTTATTACCTTTTTACATATGCACATTTATATAGACTAAAATTTAATTCTATCCAATTGCTTAAAATCTTACCTCGGAAATTGTCGGATTAAGCTTTCCAGCTATTCGTTTAACTTTATTTTTCCCCGATCCGATCCCGATTCTTTTCTTTCTTGATCTAAATAATTTCAAAATGAGCTCATTCAAATAGAATTTCATTCATTTTAGCCCAAAACACATAGTTGAACAATTTACCAATTTATCCCTAACATTTTGCACTTTTATAATTTAATCCAATTTTCACAAAACACAAAATATGCTAAATTTACACATTTTAAGCTAGGGCCGAATGTTCGCTAAGCTTATACAAGTCCCCTTATTTCATAAATTCTACAATCTAGCCCCTCAATTTACTATTTTTGAAATTTAGTCCTAGATACTCAATTTAATCAAAATTTCCAACACAAAATTTAATAATCTAACACATATATTTTATTTAAAATCATCAACCATCACAAAACATAAGCATTCATCAATGGCTGAATATTAAACATGCATCAAATTCAAAAATTCCAACATGGGTCGAGTAGTATTCAAAGCAACGATCTTAAAAACGTAAAAATTTTCAAAAACCGAGCTAAAACTTACCTTGAATCAAGCTTAATGAATGCCGAAACCCTTAAAGCTTTTTCTCTTCTTTTCCCTTTTTTAGTTTCGGTCAAAAGCACCAAAAAGATGAACATGCAAATGTTCTTTTATGTTTTATTATTTTAATGTTATAATATAATACATATATTAATATAAACTTAATTTAATAAGAAAACAAATATAAAATGCTTTATTTAGTGCCGTCCACTAGCATGCTATAAGGGTTAATTTACAACCTAAATCCTTATATAAAAGAAGACAAATCAATTTAGCCACTCAATTAAATAAATGGCTACTTTTACCACTTATGCGATTTAGTCCTTTTCTTTAAATTAAACACACAAACGGTCAAATAAATTCACAAAATTTTAGCACATGCTCAATCATAAATCATAGACACCAAATATTATATTTAATTATTCTATCGACTCGGATTCGTGGTCCCGAAACCACTGTTTCCGATTAGGGTCAATTGAAAACATTACAACTCCCCCCTTAAGGGATTTTCGTCCCCGAAAATCTTACCAATGAATAGGTGTGGGTAGAGTTCTTTCATTGATTCCTCGAGTTCTCAGGTTGCTTCCTCAACCTCGTGTTTATGCCACATTATTTTAACCAACGAGATTTTCTTGTTTCGTAATTCTTTCACTTCACGAGCTAAAATACGAATCGGTTCTTCCTCATAAGTTAAATCAGGCTGAATCTCAATCTCTGATCGGCTAATCACATGAGAAGGATCGGATCTATATCGTCGAAGCATCGATACATGAAAAACATTGTGAATCTTGTCTAGCTCGGATGGCAGACTCAGTCTGTACGCAACTGGCCCGATACGTTCAATAACCTCGTACGACCCAATAAATCTCGGACTTAGCTTTCCTTTACGACCAAATCTAAGTATCTTTTTCCACGGTGAGACTTTCAAAAATACTCGATCACCCACCTGAAACTCTATATCTTTATGTTTCAAGTCCGCATATGACTTCTGACGATCTGAGGTGGCTTTTAGACTTTCTCGGATTACTTTTACTTTCTGCTCAGTCTCTCTGATTAAATCAACCCCGTGTATCTTGCTTTCACTTAGTTCGGTCCAATATAGAGGTGTACGACATTTACGACCGTACAAAGCTTCGTAAGGTGCCATTTTGATACTCGATTGAAAGTTGTTATTGTACGCAAACTCAATCAAAGACAAGTATCGTTCCCACGTACCCTCAAACTCAAGAACGCAACATCTCAACATATCCTCGAGTATTTGAATAACACGTTCGGATTGGCCATCCGACTGAGGGTGGAAAGCAGTACTGAAATGCAATTTGGTACCTAGAGCATCTTGCAGTTTCTTCCAAAACCGCGATGTAAACCTCGGATCTCTATCCGAAACAATAGAAATAGGTACTCCGTGTAATCATACGATCTGAGATATGTACAACTCAGCTAACTTATCAAGTGAGAAATCCATACGTACCGGAATAAAATGGGCCGATTTCGTCAATCTATCAACAATAACCCAGATTGAGTCTTTCTTACTCGGCGTCAACGGCAAACCAGATACGAAATCCATCGTGACTCGATCCCACTTCCACTCAGGTATCATAATCGGTTGGAGTAGTCCCGATGGCACCTGATGATCGGCTTTCACTTGTTGACATATTAAACACTTCGACACATAGTCTGAAATATCTCATTTCATACCATGCCACCAAAGAATCTTGTCCTGTGTCGTTATACATCTTCGTACTACCCGGATGAATCGACAATTTACTATTATGAGCTTCATCACAAATTATTCGAATCAACTCAGGATTCTTTGGCACACATATCCGATTCTTAAACCATAGACACCCCTCAGCATCTAACTGAAAATCTGGATCAACACTCGAGCCACATTGACTCCTTTTTACTATTAAGTCATTATCAACCTCTTGAGCTTCGCGAATCTGTTGTACAAACAGTGGTCTTGCTTTCAATTCTACAATAATCACACCATCATCAGTCATAGCTATATCCGCATTCATTGTACGTAGAGAAAATAGTGAATTTCGGCTAAGTGCATCAGCGACCACATTAGCCTTCCCCGGGTGATAATCAATCACGAGCTCGTAATCTTTTAATAGTTCTAACCATCGTCGTTGTCTCAAATTCAGATCCTTCTGAGTCATTAAATATTTTAGACTCTTGTGATCCGAATAGACATGACACTTTTCACCGAATAGGTAGTGACGCCATATTTTCAAAGCAAAAACTATAGCAGCCAACTCGAGATCATGCGTCGGATAGTTCTTTTCGTGCGGCTTTAATTGTCTCGAGGCGTAGGCTACAACTTTACCCTCCTGCATCAAAACACAGCCCAAACCACTTAAAGATGCATCGCTAAAGATAACGAACTCTTTACTCCGACTCACGTTTGAACAAGCTTTGGAGCTTAGTTAGCAAGGTTTTTAGCTGATCAAAACTCTTCTGGCACCTTTTTGACCACTCGAATTTAACGTCTTTCTATAATAGCTTTGTCATCGGTGCTGCTATCATAGAAAACCCTTTCACAAAGCGTCTATAATATCCGGCAAGTCCCAGAAAGCTACGAACCTCAAAAATATTCTGCGAAGGTTTCCAATCAAGTATAGCCGAAACTTTGCTCGGGTCAACCCGAATGCCCGATGCTGAAATGACATGCCCCAGGAAACTAACTTCATTCAACCAAAAATCACATTTGCTGAACTTCACGTACAACTGCTTATCACGCAAAATTTGTAACACAAGTTTCAAGTGTTTAGCATGCTCGGTTTCGTCACGCGAATAGATCAGAATGTCATCTATGAATACAACCACAAACCGATCTAGATACGGTCTGAATACCCGATTCATCAGATCCATGAAAATAGCAGGAGCATTAGTGAGTCCGAATGGCATCACCAAAAACTCATAACTGTCGTATCTCGTCCGAAAAGCAGTCTTTGGTACATCCGAGTCTCTAACTCGCAACTGATAATAACCTGACCTCAGATCAATTTTCGAGAATACCGAAGCTCCCTTAAACTGATCAAATAAATTATCGATGCGTGGCAACAGATATTTATTCTTTACGGTCACTTTATTGAGTTGTCGATAATCGATGCACATTCTTAAAGTTTCGTCCTTCTTTTTTACAAATAGGACTGGCGCACCCCAGGGAGAAAAACTCGGTCGAGCAAAACCTCTATCTGTCAATTCTTGCAACTGAGCTTTCAACTCTTTTAATTCGGTCAGTGCCATTCTATACGGAGCTATCGAAATTGGAGTCGTCCCTGGCACTAACTCAATACCAAACTCTACCTTCCGAATAGGTGGCAATCCTGGCAATTCCTCCGGGAACACATCCGGATACTCACGAACAACTGGTACAGATTCAATCTTCTTTTCGGTTACTTTGCTGTCAATCACATATGCAAGATAAGCTTCGCAACCCTTTCTCAAATACTGTCGAGCCAACATCAAAGATATCACAGCCGGTAGCCCATTCAAATCCGTAGATTCAATTTGAATTATCTCGTTATTCTGACACCTCAAATCAATAGTCTTTAAATCACGCAATTCACTCTTTGCATCGTACGGTTAACCAATCCATACCGAGGATAATATCGAACTCGTCAAATGGTAGCAACATCAGATCGACCGGAAAACATGAGTCTCGAATCATTAAAGGGCAATTCTTGCACACTCTATCAACTAACACACACCGGCCCAGGGGATTTGAAACTCGAATCACAAACTCAGTAGACTCAACAGGTAGAGTCTTGTTGGATACTAATGTTTCACACACATAAGAATGAGTTAAACCAGGGTCAATCAGAGCAATTACACTAGTATCAAAGAGAGTGAATATACCGGTGATAACATCTGGGGATGAAGCCTCCTCTCTAGCACGAATGGCATAAGCTCTAGCTGGTGCACGGGCCTCTGATCGAATAGCCGCATCTGAAGTCCCCCTCTGAGCGCCACTCCTACCTCCCACATTACGAAATGCTCTACCTCTAGCTGCAGTGCTGCTCGGTCTCACACTCTGAGCAATACCCTTTTCAGCTGTCTCCGAGCAATCCCGAATAAAATGATCTTGTGAATCACACTTGTGACAAGTGCGATTATTAGATTTACCCCAACATTCACCAAAATACCGTCTACCACACTATTCACACTCGGGCTTATTCGGTCGGGTATTGCCAACACTAGCAATCGATGTAGCCCGAGAACTCACTGGTGGTTGTTCTCGTATAGAGATCCTGGTGTTAGGTTTGGACCGGCTACTATCATTCTTGAACTTCTTTGTTGAAACTTGAGGAAATTTACCCGCAGATCTCTTTCGAAAGTCTCTAGCTTCAAACTTTTCTGCTTTTCTTTCCCTAGCTCTTCGGCTTTACAAGCTCGCTCAACAAGTACTACGAACTCGTTTATTTCAAGGATGCCAACCAGAAGTTTTATATCTTCATTCCATCCTTCTTTGAATCTCCGGCACATAGCAGCCTCAGACGAAACACACTCGCGAGCATAGTGACTAAGTCTCACAAACTTGCGCTCGTACTCAGATACGGTCATACGACCCTGTTTAAGCTCAAGAAATTCCTTGCGTTTGGAGTCTATAAATCGCTGACTATTGTATTTCTTACGGAACTCCGTTTGAAAGAAGTCCAGGTAACTCGTTCCTTTGGAACAACCGATACGAGAGTATTCCACCAATAATAGGCAGAATCCCGTAATAAATATATGGCGCACTTCAGGCACTCATCAGGTGTGCATGATAGCTCATCAAAGACACGAATGGTATTATCGAGCCAAAATTCAGCTCGCTCCGCATCATCATCATCTTCGGCTCTAAACTCTTGAGCCCCGTGTTTTCTAATTCGGTCAACTGGAGGCTTGCTTGCTCTCTCAGAATTAACGATCGGGGGTATCACCAGTACTACAGGGGAACTGTTCGGATTTAGGGGTTGTTGAACAGCTGGATTGGCTCGAATATACTGATTGAACCAATCATTCATCATGCTATAGAAAGCTTGTTTAGTCCCCTCATCGGGATTACTCGCAGCTGGTTGAGATTTCTCTGGCGCGATCCCTTACACGGGAGCAGGCGCCACGCTCTCGATATCGTCAGCTATAGCTCGCTCGGGATCAGGATCCATTTACTATATGAAAGAAATAAACATATTTCACTGTCAGAAGTCATCACACTATCACAGTATAAAATATGGCATGTATAGCTAGACTCACACGCGCTACGTTAGTCCGAGAACCGACTAAACCGTAGCTCTGATACCAATCAAATGTAACACCCTAAACCCGTATCCGTCACTGGATTAGGGTTATGAGGTATTACTCAACTAACCACCAAGTCCATCCATTCACATGAATCATAATACTTAAATAATAATATTACAAATAAGCAAGTCATCTCAAAAAAAATAATATCATTTGCATTATTTAAAAATAAGTAATTCCATTCAAATAACAAAACACTATTCATTTGGTCTTTTTGAATAGCATGGCCGAATATGAATGTTTATTCTTAATCAACTTGTACAAATCAATTTCTTTCACTTATTCATTCACTTGCATATCATAACTAATTATTCACTATAATAGGTTATTTTAAAGTGACTCCAAAATAAATTAACACCATAGTCAAATATTTAAAGTGAGCATACTTCAAATTTATTCATTAAAATAACACACTCAATAATCACATACATAATGTATGACTTATTCCTTTCATGACCTGTCTCACAAATACCTATAAAATTAAGCAAGAGTATATCCATCAATCCAAAGTATACCATATACCTTATTCAAACCAAAATCATATTATCAATATTACATATATCCTAATATAAAATAACTTCCAAGTTAAAAATTATAAATCATATAATAAACATTCATTTGTAGCTTATAGATAACATACCTTTCGAAATCTCATGAAACACAAGCATACCACATCAAATTTATATTAAAACTGAATATGCATAATCATAATCATAACATTCCAAAACATATGCAACCAACTAATGCATAGAAGCAAAGCCATTTTCGAATGGCATTTAAATACATACACATTTACATCATTTGAATTTAAACCAAAGTAGTTTAGCCTATACATGCCATAGATTTTAAATTCATTCACAAAAAGGTACCAAAATAGTTGATAGTGTGATTGACTTGACGGTGATCCCCTTGCGAACTAGCTTTCAAAATCTATAAAATAGTCAAATAAACATATACAGTAAGCCATCATGACTTAGTAAGTTTTAAGCATTGGTAAAATATACAATTAATCATTATACAAATTAAATCAATCTAGCTTGAACATCAACAAACTCAGTAAACGCATTACATATAGCATGTTACCAATAAAAAATTACCAAATTCAATAGGTCTCCAAAACCGAATACTAACATACCATTTACCCATTCGAACAAGCTCAAAGACTAATAATCACATCTCAATACTATAATTTCATATGCAAGAACAACTTACCTCTTAGAACTAAATTACTCAATTATCATGCATCATTTACCTATATACCACTTCTCGGATATCTCCATTCATTGGCTTTTGTCTTTGTAAGATCCGTAAAACCGCACACACAGTGCAATTCATGTAATGTATCGCACACTTAGTGCCGTTACTTGAGGAAGAGCACACATAGTGCCATATACTAGTAATGTATCGCACACTTAGTGCCATTACTTATTTTTCCGCACACATAGTGCTATATACTAGTAATGTATCGCACACTTAGTGCCATTACTTATTTTTCCGCACACATAGTGCTATATACTAGTAATGTATCACACACTTAGTGCCATTACTTATTTTTCCGCACACATAGTGCCATTCGACCAAATTCGCACACACAGTGCTTGGTATTTAAGCTCGTACACATAGTGCCCCTTAACTGAACCTTTTCTTCATTCATATGAACACATGAGATTTCATTTTCATTCATATCTATCTACAAATATTTGCACATGTTAAAACAGCTCATTCATCCTTCTCACTACCATCACATTCGGCTATCTTCAATATACATCTATATACATATTCACCTATTCGAATATAACCACCTTTCCTATCATATTCACACTTAAATTTCTCTTAGCACATATATAATCATCCAACTCATTTGATCAAGACTTATATTCATATATAAATAATACCAACTTTACAATCGACCAATTCATATTAAATTCAAAATCACATTCGGCAATTGGAAATAAAAATACTTATTACCTTTTTACATATGAACATTTATATAGACTAAAATTTAATTCTATCCAATTGCTTAAAAATTTACCTCGAAAATTGTCGGATTAAGCTTCCCGGCTATTCGTTTAACTTTGTTTTTCCCCGATCCGATCCCGGTTCTTTTCTTTCTTGATCTAAATAATTTCAAAATAAGCTCATTCAAATAGAATTTCATTCATTTTAGCCCAAAACACATAGTTGAACAATTTACCAATTTATCCCTAACATTTTGCACTTTTACAATTTAATCCAATTTTCACAAAACACAAAATATGCTAAATTTACACATTTTAAGCTAGGGCCGAATGTTCGCTAAGCTTATACAAGTCCCCTTATTTCATAAATTCTACAATCTAGCCCCTCAATTTACTATTTTTGAAATTTAGTCCTAGATACTCAATTTAATCAAAATTTCCAACACAAAATTTAATAATCTAACACATATATTTTATTTAAAATTATCAACCATCACAAAACATAAGCATTCATCAATGGCCGAATATTAAACATGCATCAAATTCAAAAATTTCAACATGGGTCGAGTAGTATTCAAAGCAACGATCTCAAAAACGTAAAAATTTTCAAGAACTAAGCTAAAACTTACCTTGAATCAAGCTTAATGAATGCCGAAACCCTTAAAGCTTTTTCTCTTCTTTTCCCTTTTTTAGTTTCGGTCAAAAGCACCAAAAAGATGAACATGCAAATGTTCTTTTATGTTTTATTATTTTAATGTTATAATATAATACATATATTAATATAAACTTAAATTTAATAAGAAAACAAATATAAAATGCTTTATAAAAGCTTAGTTCCGTCCACTAGCATGCTATAAGGGTTAATTTACAACCTAAATCCTTATATAAAAGAAGACAAATCAATTTAGCCACTCAATTAAATAAATGGCTACTTTTACCACTTATGCGATTTAGTCCTTTTCTTTAAATTAAACACACAAACGGTCAAATAAATTCACAAAATTTTAGCACATGCTCAATCATAAGTCATAGACACAAAATATAATATTTAATTATTCTATCGACTCGGATTCGTGGTCCCGAAACCACTGTTTCCGATTAGGGTCAAATTCGGGCTGTTACATTTCTTCTCCTAGTTAAACTCTATTATCTTTTCCTAGTTGAACTCTAATAACTTTAGGATATTCAAATCAAGTTAATCAAAAATTTTAGCCTGTAAATAGTCTTTTAGCAATCATAGAAAGTAAGATTTAACAACATAATTAAGAGAGAGTTTGTGGGAATTTTCGGGAAAACTTTGTATTTTTCTGGTTAGGGCTTTGTTTGTTTTTCCATCTTGTACTCCTCTTCGATTTTTGCCGGTTTAGTAAGGTTTTCTTTGCCTTTGGTTTTTTATCCTCTTCGGAAGGGTTTTTCCATGTAAATATTTGTGTCCAATTTTCTTGTTTTTCATTCTTGTTCGTTGCATAATACGGGTTTACCCTAACAAACTGGTATCAAAGCTTGGTTCGAGTATAACCCGTTCAAAGATGGCAATGAGGTACGATATCGAGAAGTTCGATAGGATCACAAATTTTAGTTTGTGGCAAGTTCGGATGACGACAAGTCTGGTTCAGAATGATTTGAAAAATGTCGTTACAAGGCTAAAGCCCACAGATGCGAATCAGACAGAATGGGAGAAGCTTGATGAGAAGCAACTGTCAACAATTTAGTTGTGCCTCACTAATAATGTATTGCAAGAGGTAGTTATTTAGAAAACATGTCACACCTCAGATTTTGCAGTTCAAAAGTTTTGGCATATAGCTGTAAATAGTTTGTCTGGCGTAGTGTTAATCGCTCAAATGATTATTTTGGCATATACGTGTGGGCGTATAGCATCTGCCACATAAGAAAGTAAGAACTTGACTTCATAATATTCTGCTATATTAATGAAAAGTCCATGTTAAGAGATAAATGGTAAGTATGGAATAAGTAGTCGCCTAAGGCATAGCACGTTTGATTTGTCTGGAATACTATGCTAGTTAGATTTTAAGTAACTTGGTTAGAAATCAGCGAGATAGCCAAGCTGAGTAATGGTGATTTCAAGGTATTTATTTATATTTCTCTTAAAACTTGTAGGCCATTAAGAAGGCAAGTTTTGAAACATATAACACTTGTTAAACTCCACTAAGTAAGTTAAGTTATATTTATAACTGTGAGAGATGAATTTTGAAAGGGTTTTTCTTTCTTCTTACTCTTCTTTAAGTGGTATTTACTGAAACCTTCCTTAAATCTGAATGTATCCTACTTCGAGATCTAGAGGCTATTGTTATATTATGATCAGTGATTATTCCATTCAAGGGTAAGTATTACTATTCTACATGTTAAATTTTAAAAGAGTAAGTCTGTAAAAGGTGCATGAATAGTAAGATGTAAGTATAAGGCTTTGCATGGGAGTTGTTAATGTTCGAATTGATGGTAAATTGTATACAAATGAGTCTTAATGATGTTCTTATGTTCTGAAAGCAGTGGTTGTTGCTGGTTCGAGATGGATATTTGGATCTGGAGTTTTAAACTATAGTAAGTAATGATCAGGTGAGTTCTATGCTGAGTCTTGCATGTATACTATTCATATCGAGAAATACTCGTAGGATATTGATTGAACTATGAAGACGAAACTATGAGAAGTATAGTAAGTATATTGGTAGTGAATCTGATAAATTCGAGTATGTTATGATTGGTGTATGAGTACTGAAACGTTGAAGTATGGCTGTATATCTATGTCTGGAATGTATGCTATGATGTATGTTCTGTTGGGTGTATGTTAGTGAATTAAAATGTTGGGATTAGATTGTGTCGATGCATGAAAAGTTTGTAAAGTGAGTCCGTGTCTAGTCACCGTGGTGGTATCTGATGGAGTCGTCGAGACAAAAAAACACGAACTCTGAAAGAAAAATCTATGGTCATGACACCCTTTGAAATTTTTATCTGGGTTTGCTTAAAATTTTAAATGCTCAACTTGATTTAATGATGAAGAACAAAAAGAGGATTTGGGTTTCCTTGAAAGGAAGGGTATTTTTTTTTTCCCTTTACAATTACAGTCTTTATTACTACAAATTACTGTACATGGACATAACAATGTGATTTCAAACAAAATCAAAGTTTCCAATGTCATTTACAAAGGAATAATCTATCATCAACAAAAATGGTAAAAAAAGCTTATGTCAATGAAATGTATATTTGTGGGTTGTTCTTGTCTCATTCCAGGTATTCCCTGTCGATGAGAGACTCGATTCTTTTCTTCAAATCGATCGGTTTTATCCGAAATTTAAGCCGTTGGAAAATCTGAGTATTTTGCATTTGTTTTACTAGTTTATTGTTGGAAAATATTTTCTTTTTCTTTTTTTGATTAACACTTGACACACACAATTCATCATTTTCCCAAGAAAAAAAACCAGAAAGAAAGTGAAGGAAAAAAATACTGATATCAAAATTTAAAAGTAAACTCAACACTCAATTTTCCATTTTCATTTCTTTTTCTAGTTTTTATACAGTTCAAGCTTTTGAGGTAAATGAGCTGCCTGCATCTCCATATTTTTTTTGTTTTTTTTTCATATTTTCTCAGGAAACAAATAGAAAAAATCCAACTACCCAGAAATTGAAAAAAAAGAAAAAATTGTATGCGAAAATCCAAAAAGAATGAACCCAAGACTCAAAGTATAAACCAGAGATAAACCCAAAACCTAGAAACTAAAACGAAAGCAATGTAAAAAAAAGAAGAAGAAGAAACGAAAGAAAAAACAAAAAAAAGGATATTAATTATATGACAAAAAAATTTGGGGGAAAAATAAGTTTTTTAAAAAACTTTTAGATTATGGCATCAACATGACATCAATTATGCCACATGTCACAATCTTATTCTACCATCTATTCTGAACTTAACGACGTTAGACTCGAGTACTAATTTAGTTAATGGAAAAAAATTCGGATATCAAACTGAAATAAAAAAATCATAAATACCAATATGAGAGAAATAAACAAGTTCAGATATTAATTTTATATTTAACATTTTAATTAAATATGACTAGCTATAGTGCTAAACTTAAATATAACTTTAACTATCTTTCTATATTATGCTACGGATTCTATTGAAATTAAAACTTAATTTTAGGTAAATCTTTTTTTTTCTTTTAAATTACATTAACTATTGTAAATTGTTATTAATAAAAATATGAGGTATTATCATTAATAGAAACCTAACCGCTTTATATTTCGGATATCGAAATTAAAGTTATAAAAAAGAAAGTTGTGGTATGATATAAAATATCCCTTTTTGCATTAATTTAAATAAACTCAAGTTCTACTTTTACTAAATTATTATTTAAATAAATATACATGTAATCAGCCTACAAAGTCCAGTAAAGGGGGTTTATATGGTTATTATTCTGACAATTACTCAAATCTTAATATTTTAAAAAATATTCAGATGATGAAAGGCCTATCATCTGACGCCACAACTGCCTTATCTTGGTGCATAAGAAAATGTATGATCAATAATCCATATCAAGTCACACAAACACAAAGATTTAAAAAGAAAAAAAAAAAGTCATATTCCAGCCTTCCAGGAAACTTCTAGGTAGTTTATACATGGAATACTAAAACTATTGCCTGAAAAGTCAATAGGATAGAAAAGTCTCAAGTACATAGGTTGATGGTTACCTTATATAGCTAAATGAACAAGTAAACAGAAGAATAAATGGCGAGGGATCAGTTGGTAGGGTTTGGTCGCAGCGGCCCGGGGGAGGAAGCCGGAGGAGGTTTCATCATTCATACCTCAACAGGGTTGCTCTTGCTTTGCATGGTTATTTTCTCCCTCTCTCTTATATCAATGGTTATTTTCGCTTGTGGTGATGACAACTCTGGAAAGCCTCGCAGACGTTTTGGAGGTGGAGGTGGAGGTTGTGGAGGTGGAGGTGGAGGTTGTGGAGGTGGAGGTTGTGGGGGTGGAGGTGGAGGTTGTGGGGGTGGGGGTGGGGTGGATGTTGATGAGGGTATCTTAAACACGAGCTTCTTTAGGATGCCAACAACATGGTTTGTTTGTCATAATGGCTCATATCCTCTGCCTTTTTTGTAAAATACTGTATATAATTTCGTCATCAACTTTATGTAAGAAGGATATTGTAAAATACATACATAAATAATTGATTTGATATTTGGATTAATACATACATATATGTTTACAAGATTCATTGTAAAATAGTTGATTTGGTTTTTGGATTAATGCAATTTGTCAACATGGGTTGATTTTAAAGCTTTTGATTGATTCACCTCTATACTTGCAACGAATATATAGAATAAGTTCAGTGTAAAAATATTTTAATTTTATATATTTATAATTATCGCAAAATAATCGGTGAAGTACTAAAAATTTTGATATTTATTTTATAATTTCATAAAAAATAATTAATAATTAATTTAATGTGAAGTATGAACTAGTTTTTTAACCGGTTTAATCAAATAGAATTGCAGCAAAAGAAATTATAAAAAATAATATATAGTAAATTGAGTCACTGACCCACAAAATCATTTAAAAAACACCTTTAAAATTCAAAAATATCTAATTTTTTTTTCTTATTTTCTTTCAACGTTCATCATTTTTTCTCAAAATTTTCTTATTCCTCGTACCTTTTCCATAAATTTTACAAGATAGATTATCAATCTTACAAAGTTTTTAAGTAGGTTTTTCTAATTTGGTAATTCTTCTTCTTTTCTTTTCAAGCTTTAATCTTTAAAAATTTAAAATTGTGGCTTTACTTGTTATAAATTGGGATTTTTATGCAATATTAAGTTTTTATTGATGGATTTTTACGCAAGATTAATTTTTTTTTTATCAATGGAATGATTTTGGGATATTGATTTTGTATGGGATCACTAATATCTTGATTGATTTATATTTTTTAGATAACATTAATACAAATCATTTGTATAATCTTGTATTTCTTAAATATAGATTAAAAATTAGCATTTTTGTTTAAAAATTATTATTGCTGGTGTGATTTTGTGCATATTGTGTTTTACATATTGCATTCTCATGGCACCAAAAAGCACTTAAGTAGCTTTTATTGTTGTGAAGAGAATTATATTTTGTCTTGTAACCGTTGGATTAAAACCCTCAATTATGGACACATGTATAATGCATGATGCTAATATAAAGTGTGATACAAAATTAAGTGATCAATTATGTTAAACTGTCATAAGTATTAAAGTGTCATTAAAATAACGTGTAGATACCATAAGTTTTATCTATAATTGGGTTAAATATAATATTGGTACATTAACCTGTCCACTTCTCCTAGATTGATACTTAAGGTTTTTTTTTTTCCAGATTGGTAAATTTGAGATAAGTGGCACAACAAGATTACGACACGTGGCATGATGACATCATCATGATGTCATAATTTATTTTTCTATTTCACTTTTTTTCTTTTTCCCTTTTCTTTTATTCTTTCTAGGGTGTGCAAAATTCGGGTAAAACCGAAAAAATTCGGTTAACCGACCGAATTCGGTTAATCGGTCGGTTAACCGAATTTTTTCGGTCGGGGGTCGATTAATTATTTTTTGATTTTTCGGTTAACGGTTAATTCGGTTTGAAACCGGTCGGTTAACCGAATTTTTTCGGTTTAACCGAAAAAATTAATAAATAAAATTATAATATATAAATAGACCCACTATTCACCTAAACCCAATCCCTAAACCCAATCCAAACCCAAATATCTAACCCAACCCAATTACCCAATCATAAAAATTACAAATAATTTAATAAATAAAAATAAAATTCTAAAACTAAAACTAAAATTAAGTAATCTTTTTAATTATGTAGTGATTAATTTCGGGTAATTCGGTTAATTCGGTTAATTCGGGTAATTTGGTTAATTCGGTTAATTTTTAACTAAAAATAAAAAACATATAATTTTTGGTTAATTCGGTAATTAACCGAATTAACCGAAAAAATTTCGGTTCGGTTAATTTTTTTGAAAAATTTTCGGTTCGGTTAACGGTTAAAAATTTTGAAATGTCGGTTAATTCGGTTAATGATATTTCGGGTCGGTTAACCGAATGAACACCCCTAATTCTTTCCCTTTCCCTTTCTTTCTCGTTCCAGTTTCCATTTTCTTTTATTTTGTTTCTTCTTATTCTCTTCCTCTCTTTCCAAACCCTAGCCGTTGCCGACATGCACCACAATCACACTCCGATGCTATCACCGGCATTCGTTCTCCAGTCCAAATAATGGCACCAGAAAAAAATTTTCCTCTTGCTCTTTCATTTCTGATTTGTTTTCACAGAGAACTCCTTGAAATCCCGTTGGGATTCTCCTCCGCCGGTCACCTTGCTTCGATGTCGTCATCGCCTATTTCAGTTTCCTCACCAATCGAAGAAGTACTGAACGGTTTTCCTTTCTCTCTACTGCTTCTACTCCTATTTTTTTCTACTTTATATTTGTTTTCAAAGCCTCTGGTTGTCGCTTCATTGTCGGTGCTCTTAGACGTCAAATCGAGCCACCACCAATGAATAATCATGGAACTTTGATCGTGGCTTCTCCTTATCGCGTCCAACGTCTTGACCATTTGGATTTATCGACTGTGGCCTAAATCTTAAGAACCCAAAAACTTAAAATGGGTCTTGGTTTTGATTTGTTTCTCATTATTTTCTTTTTGTTTGGTTGTATTTTTATAGATTGATGGATTTTTGTTTGTTATGTTAAATTTTTTAATGGATTTTTTTTGTGATGTTAATTTTCTTAATTTTTTTTAATGGACTGATGGTTGTTCTAATGTGTTTGTGATGTTCTGGATTCTGTGTTTTAATGGATTGATGAGTTTTCTAATTTTTCTTTTCAGTGCGAGAAATGTTAAATGAACCTAGAAATATTTTTTGATTACAAATTTTTATTTTTTTTTAATGTTTTAGCCTAAAAATGTTGAACAAACCTAGGAAAAAAAAAAGAAAAAGTGACGAGAGGAAGAAGGAAAAGGAAAAGAATTATCGAAAAAAAGAAAGAATAAGAAAATAAAATGAACCTAGGAATGTTCTTAAATTTTTTTTCAAAGCAATTTAGAAATGTTGAAAGAACCCAGAAAAGAAAAAGGTAAAGTGACAAGAGGAAGAAGGAAGAAAGGAGTAAGGAAAATGAAGGAAATAAGAAAAAAAATTAAAATATTTTTATTAATTTATAATATATTTTTTAGATGATGCCATCATGCCATGTGTCACAATCTTATTATGCCACTTGTCTCAGATTTAACGGTGTTAAAAAAAGTATCAAACTAATTGACGAAGAAAAAGTTCGGGTGCCAATCTGGGACAAAGAAAACACCTTAAGTACCAATTTGGGACCTAAAAAAAAAAAAAACCCTTAAGCACCAATCTGGGAGAAGTGGACAAGTTCAGGTACTAATATTATGTTTAACCCTTTATAATTTGATGAAGGGCTAAATTATAAATACTCAAAACTAATTTAATAATCAATTATTTAAAAATAGGTAGCGGTCCCCAAGAAATGGATATATCTCGTATTTCTTTCCATCCCCATTAGAGGGTTATACTAAGAGATAAACTATTTTTTGGAAGATTAAAACCTTTTGGGTAATCTCCAACAATAGATTTAGACTAAAACCTTCCGAGCAATCTCCAACAGTGGATTCAGGTATGTTTTCGCGTATAGTTTTGTTCTTAATGATCTGACATGGTAGATCCTAGTTTGTTAATTTTATATCAAATCTTATTTTACGGTTCTAACAAGTGGCATCCAAGCCTTAACATGTGGAATGATTTAGAATCAATTTATTTTTTGTTATTTTTAGATTAATTCGTTCTTGAAATTTTATGAATTTAATTAATATATGGATTTAATGTTTCAATCATTCATATATTTAATCTTTTAGGACTTTAATTAAATTTTGATGCTTTTGGATCGAATTCCATACATATTAAAATTCAAGCTGATTGAATTCAATATATATTTACCAATGTTTCGAAAAATTGGTTTTCGTATGAATTGCTTTGATGCAATCCATAAAAGTTGCTTTGGTTTTTAATTATATATATATATATATATATATATATATATATATATCATGATTTGTGCGATGGGAGTCAAAACGGCAATAGCAATCCTTTATTAATTAGTAATGCTTGGTATTTTTTATTTATAAGAATATAGAATTCTTAAAAGACATGGATTGCTAATTAGTTTTGGAAGTGCATTCACATGATATTGAATGCTATTTTTTTAAGTCTTTTTTTTTAAAATAAAGTTATTTTATTTTTTAACACCTTAATCTTTTATATTTTAAGCATATAATTTGGTTTATGGAAAATTGTCTATTCATCGATAATTTATTATTTATACGTGTTGGATGTTTTAGTGTAAATTTAAACGAATTACGTTTTGTAAGCATCAATCATGACATCGTAATGATGGAATTGGAATTATCTAATTGGTAAAGGAATTGTTTTCGTTCTATGACTAATTCATCATCATTATTATTTAGTTAAATCAGTCAAAAGTTAAGGTTTTTAGTTCTGATTGTGGCATTAAGACAACCTTATTTTGGGATAGAGTAATAAAAAAAAATAGTTTTGACCTTTAATTGTTATGGAAATTTTTAAATTTGAATATTGGTATATTTATTTATATATTCTAAAATAACTTAATTGAAATAATAAGTTGTCAAAGTTACCTCTGTTATTGAAATTATTTTGTTTTAAAATATAAAAGGTTGTGTGCATGTAACTTAAGCTATGTTAATATTGATCGACCCAAAGGAAGGTTGATATGTAACAAAATTAAATGTGCAATTATGGTAATAAACATGTGATGATTATTTAATTTTACATGTGATCAATAAATTGGCCCTATATGTTTTTTCTTGTCAGTCTTTGGTTACTACAATAAGAGTTAATATTTTTGTCCAACGATGAAATATTAATGGAGTGCTCGGTATCTTAAGATGGAGTTTTCCTTTATTCAAATTATTTTGGTTTAAATTTGAAGTCTTATGTGAGGTTGTTTTGATTTATTCAACTATTATTATATTTGCTAACATTATTGTATGCATTGAAACATTCAAAGGTATTATGTCCGATAAGATTACCATGACTAAAGAATTAATGGTTGACATTGAAAAGAGATTTGTCAAAAACGAAAAGGGTAAATCTAATTTCAATGTGATATATAAAGAAAAATAAGAAAGTTGTGGATACAACATCACAAAAGAAACAACTAAGGATGGTTATTTATTTATTTTTAGTATATATAGTTCGATACAAATTGTATATTTGTATTATATTTAACTTTGATGTATGATGTTTTGGAATAAATATATGTACATAAATATACATTATCTTTTAATTTGATTGAAAGATGAAATTAAGAGAAATATTTTGAAATAAATAAATTTAGATTTTGGCTTTGGATTTTAATTAAGGATGTTTAATATTTTAAATATATTAGTTGGAACAAAATGCCACCAAAATAACCTCTTTTGCATAGATTAGTTTATTTAAAATATCAAGATGATTATATGTATTTGTGATTCATGCATTTATTAATTGACCAAAAGGCAAGTTAATATTTGGCAGAATTTCAACGACATCTGTGGTGATAAATGTGTGACAATTATAAGGTACTCTATGTGAGTAATATGTTAGTCCAAAGATTGATTTATTGTTTGACATAATTTATTGTCAATGTTTGATTTCTACAACAAGAGTATCGCTTATTATTAATATTACTGTCCAAAGACTTGATATTAATGTTGTGTTTGGTACCTTGAGATGAAATTAGTCATTATTTTAAATTTATTGTTTACTTATAAATGTTGATATAAGCTTGTTTTTATTTATTTATGTTCTATATTAAGTTAGCTCGTCTTCTGCTGCCACAATATCTGTTAATACCAATTTTATACTCATGCTTGATGGGACCAATTTCAAGGAATGAAAAAGACGCTTACTTATAGTGTTTGGCTATATGGACATAGACCTTGCACTAAGGAAAGAACAACCTGCACCTTTTACTATTGCTATCACCCCTGATGCTAAAAGGGATTTTGAGAGGTGGGATTGTTCAAACCTTATGAGTCTAATAATCATGAAGCGCATCATTCCAGAAGCCTTTAGGGGCATAGAATCTGAAGAGATTACTCAGGCCAATGATTTTTTTAAAAGGCCTCTTAGTCATTTTACCTTCCAAGAAATATTCACATTGTGGAAGACTAACTTCTTTAAGCATAACCATCTTTCACGAGTCTAGTGATTCTTTCTTAGTTAATATGACCAAGTCTTAAGTGTTATAGGTACCCCTCATTAGAGTGATAAGTTTTAAGCTTTTTATTCACTATTTCAATTTGAAGCATCGAGTAGTTATTTGGTTTGATAAAGTTGAGATTGTTTTCCATCCATCCTTTACAGATTAAAGAATGATTTCTGTGAATAGTGATCCCTTTATTAAATGTCACGGTATAACCATCATAAAATAAACATGCTACATAAATTAAATTCCTCTTAAAATGAGGTATATAAAATATGTTCTTTAAAATAATCTTCCTAAAATTATCAAAATGTAAAATATTTTCTCCCACTGCTTCTACTGAAACATAACTCCTATCTTCGATCCACAACGAGAGGCTCCTGCCACACAGACTTCTCATTTCGTTGAACCCCTGTAAAAACACACACACACATGGTTAGTGGCTCTAGAATCAATAACCCAGTTGACAATTGATTCTTCCACTAAGAAAGCTTCAACCACAAAGTGTTTCATACATTTGCCTTTTTCGGCTAGGTAATTCAAATGCTCCTTACAGTTTGATATGAAATGCCCTTTCTTGTTGAAGAAGAAATATTTGATCTTTTTAGGATCTTTTGACTTCTTAGCCTTCTTCCTATCCACACGAGGTGGAACTGAAGACTTAGTCGGTTTATTCTTTCCCTTAGCTTTTTGCTTTCCCTTAGAGGACGAGGGGCCCACAACTAAGTTTGCCTCAAGTTTCTCTTGAACCGGCTTACCACTATTCAACATTAACTCGTAACATTGTAATTCCTTCATGAGCTGAGTCAATGTAAACGTCTTGTTCCCTAAGTTGTAAGCAGCCCTAAAACCAACAAACTCCTTGGTTAAGGTTTGAACACTATTTCAACCTGAGTGTTCACATCTAGTTCAGCCCAATTGTACTCCGCTTTCGCAAAGAATCCTATAAGCTTAGGCATATGTTCTTTGACTGGAGTGTCGGGTTTCTACTGAGAGTTCATCAAATTTGTAATAACGGATTGTTGAGCCAATGCAACTTGGGCTCCAAGCAAATCCTCTAAAATTTTCATGATCTCTTTGGTAGTACAAAAATTCTCGTGTTGCTTTTGCAACACACTACTCATGCTCGCTAACATATAACATCGAGCAATCGAGTCAGAATCTTTCCATCGATTTCTCACTTTTGGCTAAGCTTCAGGAGGACATGTTTCGTCAAGAACAAATTTGTGTTTCTCACAGATGAGAGCTATTAGCAAGTTCTATTTCCATTCTCAAAAGTTATCCCAATTCAATTTATTCTCAATAAGAATGCTAATAAGAGGAGTAGGAGACATATTTGAAATGAAAAAAAAATAAAGATTCACTAATTATTATCTTTTTATTAAGCAAATATTTTCATTTCAACAACATATCAAGAATGCAGTATGATGCATGGGTCTTGTATTAAAACCTTGAAAAAAACATTTTTCTAGTGTTAGAATCATTCTCACACCCATCAATCATGTTGCCTTGCGGTCCCATGATTAATTAGCAAGAACATGGATTACATCTAATTAGTTTGTGAATCTTAATTTTCAAGACTCCACACGAACCATCGACCGTTTGATGTTCAGTCATCATATCTAGCTTATATCATTTCTTGGGAAACTATTTAATAAGTGAAGATCTTGAGTGTGTAACCATTGACTTAACATCCATCATGAACACGCTTTCATTTGTGACTAATTTTGGGACAATCTCACTGAGACTCATGCATAACTAGTTGTCTTTAAAAGGAAATCTCATCCAGTAAACCCATATGATAAAGTTTACCTTGGGGTGCGGTCATGGTAGGAACCGGCTTGACACTTTATCATGCTATCACTTAGGGACCATCAAAGGAGGTCGAATGTATTATTCAAGGACCTTCTCCCACTCAATATTTTAAAATAACATGCAAGGTTTTTTTTTATCCCATATTTCAAGTATGTTCATACAATATTCCTAATGGCCTTCTTACCTAATCTATATGACATGCTTGTATTATATGCATGGCATGCTATGAAAATTTTATAATATTCACATTCATTTATTCACAAGAATCCATCAATCATAAAACAAACAATTTTGATTCTCTATAATTTTTCTTTTGAGGGAAAAACCTAAGAAGTGAATGTGAACTGTGCACCAGGTAGGGTCCTAGGAAAGGGAGGTGAATCAAATTTGACCGCTTAAAAACCAAGCCTTTCCTAGCCGGAGTCAATCCTATACATGCACCTTCTCATTACCACACTCCTCAGAGTAATTGAATAACTTAAAAAAATGAATAGAACAATACAACACATGTATTTTCTCATTACCACACTTCTTATTTTTTAATCGGCCAGTCGTGGATCATCTCATATATATATATCAAAATTATAATTTTACATAATATAAATATTATAAAAAAATATAAAATAGATATATAAGGAGATAGGTAATTAAAATAAAATTACCAGCTAAAGTTTCCATGGTTCTATTTCTAGAAAATAAATGAAAAAAAATAAAATTACATAGTTTTTCGCCACAAGGCATTCCTTGGGTCTTTAACTGTCATCGTTTTATCTTCTCTTCGTCGTTGACTTCTTTTGAAAAATTACATTTAAATCCCACGTCTGTTTTCGGCTCGCAAGAATTCTATGAAATAAAAAAAATTAGTCATACATGAAGATGATAGTCCACGGTCTATTGCTTAAGAACCAAAACATTGGCAAAAAAATAATTATATAACAAATATATAATATCGCATCAATTCCCATATATAACTCAAAACATGCATAAGATCTAAAGAATGTCACTTTCTATGTAATCAAATCATTCAAGAAGAAGATAAAATTATTATGATTATCTGTTTATATTTATAGATAGAGCACAACCTAGCTATGATACCAAATGTTGGAAAATCAAGTTTGGAAAACGCAACGAAAAATAAATTTAGGGAAAAACCAAAGTTTTAATTTTTTTTTTCAAAATCAGAACTTGGTTGTGATATCTAAAGTAATAAAAAATTAATCAAAATTGTACATTTTCGGTTCGTCTAGGATGAACGCTTCGACTGAGTAATCTTCTCCGCTATCCTCAAGCTCATGTCTGCCAAGTGTGGGCTCGCTTCGAATAAGAAAATTTTTCACAAAAATTACCAGTGGGATAATTTCACAACTTCTCTAAACTTTTGGGTCAAGTTGCAAATAAAAAAATATCTCTAGAAATTTTCTATAATAATTTCTTCAGAGTATTTTCTCTCTACAACTTTCTCTTAAATTCAAGTGTATATAAATAATAACCCAAGACTCTCTTTATATAGGGAGAGTTTAGAGAGTTTAACTATGTTTAAACTTAATCACTTTATATTAAATTAATATAATATTTATCAAGATTAAATTTAATATTAAATCTTATTAAATTAATAGAATATTAAGATAATCACTTTAATATTAAAATAATAAAATACTATTAAGATAAGTATTAAATTAAATTTAATATTAAATCTATTAAAATAATATTATTTTTGGAATAGATAATCTGAAATAAAATTCTCTGGTAGAGTCTCAATAGGAGTGTAATTCTTTCACTACTCAACAACCGAAAAACCACTACTGTCGACCATTTTCAGGCCCCAGAATGCCGCCGCTGACACCTCGAGCAGGTTTAGTTGCTGTTGATTCAATCCAGGCTAGTGACGGCCCGGCCGATCTGATCCAACCACTGGTTGGACCGTCGGCCCGGTTTCATATACCAGGCTAGGTTCAACCAATTTTTGGGTCTTGGTCTCGATTTCGGGCTCTTGGGCCCAATTTACGATCTCATGTTTAATTTTTAAGTTCAATTACCCATTAGGCCAATTGTTTGACTTGAAAATTAATTTTCAAAAATATCATATTAATTTTTATTTATTTATTTGATTTTATTTTATTAAAATTAATTTTTTCCCAAAAATCACTTAGATTTTCGAAATTAATTTTTTAAGAAAATTATTTAATCATTCTCTAATTGAACAATTCTTACAACTGCCCAATTTAATTCCACATCAAATAAATCGACTCAATTAAATTATTTCCAAAGTCGTAGAATTTTCTTCTAATTCAAATACAGTCCGATCGAGCTTTTTTTGAGCTAGCGGAAGGACCAATTGAACATATACAATTAAGTTCTAGTAATTGCAAATATGTCTAGAAGCATCATTTCGATAATTCGCAATTACTTAATCATGGAGTCAATCCACAAGAAGTACAATAATTGAAAACTCCTTATTGTATACTCTTTACGAAAGTAATTCATCCAACTGCTTTGTCTAATGACCTTGACATATGTGTGTTACCCTCATATGATATCCTTAATTCCTTTGAGTTAAATTCGTTCACTCAATACAACCCTATTTTATCTCATTGTCACCTTTGTGTCTTCTTAATGATTAATATGAACACTGTCAACAAATGACTGTGATAAATTGTTCATTCTAGAACTAGCAACACGTGGTCACGTTCCATATTTATCAATCCACACAATGTCAATGTGAAAATATCATTAACTTTTTAATTTAGCTATGAATTCCACTGTTGCTAGTAAAGTCATGCCATACAAAAGTCATGTACCCAACATACCAACTATCTGCTCGATCATCTTTAGAGCATAAGCCCCCACTTATATCAAAGCACTTGAGTTACATATACATAGTTAGTGACTAACTCAAGATTTAGGTAAATCACACCATGAATGTCACAAGTGAATTAATTTACAAATGGATTAAGAATTAATTCATCTTGGATCCAGTCCAATGTATCATTTTTCCAATGAATACATCTATGTCTCTACCCATAGAGTCAACTGCTCCGGTAACCAAGACTAGCCATCTCCTCAATTGGAATTGTTGACGATATAATAATCATTCTTAGTATTTGAATCAAATGCTCACTTTGATTCTTTTACGGGATTACGGACTCATTTAGATTATCTACTAAAGTAAGTTATCTTTCTCGCAATGTAAACGTTCTTATAATGACACTTATTATCAGTTTGAACTTAGACAATCAATGAACTAATATTTACTTGTCACAATTTCGTTATGCATGCAAAATATGAAAGACAGAAATACAAAAGATATAACAATGAAATGTGAAATTTATTTATTCATCGTTCAAATACATAGAAAATAATTATATGTTTACTATAATATGGGCACATTTCCCAACACAACAGAGTTTGTAGCATAATTTGAGGCATCAAACCATGGAATATGGTTGCGAAACTTTGTCATTGGGCTGCTCATTTTGGGGAATGTAGAAAGACCACTCAAATTATTTTGTGACAATAAGTCAGCGTTGCAGTATTCCAACAACAACAGGAGCTCATCTAAGTCAAAGCATATTGACATATAGTTCTTAGTTGTGAAAGAAAGAGTGCAAAGTGGACAAATATCCATAGAGAACATTGGGACAAACTCCATGATAGCGGATTCGCTCACAAAAGGTTTACCATCTAAGGTCTTTCATGAGCATACTGCTCATATGAGTGTTATATTATTTGAGAACATCATGGTTTTATGAGAGTTTGTATTTTATTTGTTTCATGTTTGTTTTCAGACATTTACGTATTTGGTTATTTTCTTATTAGAAATGAAATATTCTCAATTATGGACGCATATGTATAATGTATAATGCTATTTTAAAGTGTGATAAAAAATTAAGTGACCAAGTATGTTAAAAGTGTCATAGGTATTAAAGTGTCATGGAAATAATGTGTAGATACCATAAGTTGTATTTATAATTTGATGAAGGGCCAATTTATAAGTACCCAAAACTAATTTAATAATAAGTTATTTAAAAAGAGGTAGTGGTCCCCAAGAAATAGATATATCTCGTATTTCTTTTTCATCCCTATCAAAGAGTTATACTAAGAGACAAACTATTTTCTTGGAACATTAAAACCTTTTGGGCAATCTCCAACAATGGATTCAGATTAAAATCTTATGGGCAATCTCCAACAATAGATTTAGGTACGCTTCTACATATAGTTTTGTTTTTAATGATCTGACATGATAAATCCTGATTTGTTAAATTTTATATCAAACCTTATTTTACGGTTCTAACAGTAACTACTTGTGAGAATTATGAGATGAGATTTGGTATGCATAAAATCTAATTTTATTTGTCTTTAGTAATTAGAAGATTTAGCTTGTAGAAATTACTATTAGTCTAATCATATCACACACACACAAATATATATATTACAAGGTTCTTAAGTTTTAATGTGTTCACACTATAAAAATTTAACATGTGGCAAGAAAAAAAAAAAACAATTGTGGAGGGGAAAATTACAACATAAACCTCGTTTTTTATATAATTTTTAATGGTGTTCTGTAAATTGTTTTTTTTTATATAATTTTTAATGGTGTTCTGTAAATTGTTTTTGATAATAAATCCTTCCATTTTACTTAGATTCTATAATTTTTGCAACTTTTAAATTTTTTTAAAATAAATCCTGCAATATATATATATATATAATATTCAATATTTCATAATAAATCCTCCAACATGCTTTTTTATATTTAATTTTTTCTCACATCTTTATATAGCAATTTTAAAAAAAATTAAAAATACTTTTTAAAATTAAAAATTTTAAAACGATTTAACTAGTATATTTTAAAACAAATTGTTTAAAACAAATTTTTTTTTCAAATTTTATAAAAGTTTACATAAATGTTTAAAATATATTAAAAACACTTTACAATTTTTTAATTAAATATGTAAACAAATTAAATAGATTTTCTATTGTACTTTATTTAAATAAAAATTTCATTTAAAAGTAAAAAATTGAAAAATTATTATCGTACTAATTTGAGATTCAATTGGTCCGATATCATTCTTTAGATCCATACAACCCATTCAAACATCATTGGTGAAAATAAAATTGGATGGAAGTACCGAAATGTTGGAAAACCAGAAATAGTGAAAATACACAGTAATCTCTCCAAAGGCAAACCAAAACAATACCAAAATAGGCATACTAGAATAGACCATACAATCGAGAAATTCAACATCAAAGCACGAACCATACAATCGCACAGCATCATCCTACCAAAATAAGACAATGCAAGATGGTAGTGATCCTCAAACCTTTACCCCCACCAAGAACGTAAAAGCCAAACCTAGTGTGATCAACATTGAAGCCACATACAAACCAGATGATCGAAACAGTATCACAATTGCCTACAAGTGAAAATCGATAACACCACCCAAACAGCTGTCATGAAGGGACTGCAACCAAACCCTCTTAAAAACACAGACCTCAACACACATACCATTCAAATTAAACAAGTTGAGGTTGAGCCACCCTCTTTAGCAGGTTGTATTCTTTTGAAACTCTTTAGGCTGCAATTTGTGTTCCATGTGTATGTACAGATAACAATAACAAAGGACCATGACAACAAGCACAAACCTCGTCTAAGCTAACAACTTTGTACAATAAAACCTTTTGTTCTTAGCAACGATCTTCTCATGAAAGCCTCCCCTAGCTTTCATGGTGTCGATGATTTGGAAGTGAACTATTCAACTGCCAATTTTGACTGAGATTCAATCATCTTTTTACTCTAATGTCTTCTTCCTCCATTATTAAAATTCATTTGCTTAGCAAATGAATAAATAATTTCTAATATGTTTGTTTATTTATTTTTATATTTTAATTATTTAATACTTTTTTATTTTTATTTCTTTATGTTTTGATTTTTGATTTTTTTTCTTTTTATTCCAATTTTGGTTTTTTTATCTGAATTTTTTTTAAAAATTTAATAAATATCTGCTATGCAGGAAGGAGACCAAGGGGATCCACACTAGTTAATTAAAGACAAAAACCATATTTGAGGGAACCTTTAAGCTAGTTGTTGCATGTAAATTGTAATACAAAAGTCTCGAGTACATTGATTGAAGATGGAGGCATTGCCGTCTAGTAGCTTGCATTATATTAAGTTAGCGGACTGTACGTTTATATTAAAGAATAAATTAATTATTTTGTTAAAAAAATTATTCATTTTTATTTTTAATTGATGACGTGATTGACGAAGCAACTAAATAATAATATATTGTATGCAATGTGTACCTCATGTTAGTGTGACACATTTTTGCACAACAAATATTTAAAAATTTTAAAAAATCTCAAAAATAAATAAACAAATTTTTAATAATTATTTAAAAAATCATGTCTAAGTTGTCCAAGTTCATCCTATACATGGTTTTTTAAAATAAGTATACAATCATTATAGAAATTTTTTTTAAAAACTATTAAAGTTTATAAGATTTTTTTTTGAAATTATTAAAATTATTTAAAAATTATCAAAAGCAACATCTAGAATGAATTTGGACAATGGTTGTCCAGGTTCAAATGAGCCTAGACAACTATTTGTTTAAGTTCATTTTGGAGTTATTTCTTAAATAATTGTAAAATTTTTTATACATAATTATAGAAAATTATTTAAAAGTTATTATGAACTATAAGAAATTAACAAAATAGAACTCATCCATATGATTAATTAAAAATTCAACTTGATTAAGAAGAAACATATGTGTATGGGTATATTTGAATTCTTTAAATATGCTAAATGCTTATATATATTTAACTTTTTTAGAAATTAATTAGTATTTATAATTTCTTAAAATTCTTAATAATTTTTAAATATTCTTCTATAATTATTTAATAATTATTTAAGAAAATACTCTAAAATAAACTTGGACAAATGGTTGTCTAGATTCATTCAAGATTGGACAACCATTTGTCTAAGATCATTTTAGATGTTGTTTTTAATCATTTTTAAACAATTCTCTATTTTTTAATTTTTTTTTTAAAAATCATATCCAGGATAAAATGAACTAGGACAATCATTTGTTTAGGTTCATCTTGGATGTGGTTTTTTAATAATTATAAAAAAAATCAGGATTTTTTAAAAATATTATCACGTCAACATGAGGTATACATGACATGTCACATGTTAATATATGGTTTTTCCATTAGCCACAAAAGCATTTAACAATAGAAATTGATAGAATTTTAACAGAAGGATGAGTTTGTTCTTTGATCTAATAGAATTTTAATAGAAGGATGAGTTTGTTCTTTTTTTTTTTTTGTGGAAAAAGTAAACTAATTAAAAACTTAAAACGCTATTTCTATTCTACAGCTATTCTTAAGTCTTGTTCGCTTTCTTCATTGGATTCTTGAGATGGATCCCTCATATATAGACTTGTGTACTGTCTTGCCCAACAAATAGAAATTTTGAGTGTTTCTGCTAAGCTCCAATTTATGTCCTGAAAACCAAAAAGGTTTCTATTCTTCCATATGCGTCATGCAATAAGTCCGAAGAGTAGAGGGGATAAAATGCAACCCAACTCCTAATACAATGACTTTTATAGTACTTTTATCTAATCCTACATATCCTTTAATTCCAAGTCACTTATTTTAAAAAAAAAAGTCAAATCATCACTTAATAACATTTATGAATGAAATTTCAAATGAATTAGTCAATTTGTACTTTTTCCTAACATATAAAAATTAATTTACTCATATTTTAATAGGATGAGCAAAATATAATCAATTTTTTAATATATGGGCTTCTATTATAGGTTGACCTGCTACACCTAAAATTAAGGTAAGAGAATTAGAAAAATAATAATAAATGGTCATGACTTCTCCCTCTTTTATGAATGCTTATTTTCGCTTGTGGTGTTGACTACTCTGAAAGCCCTGCAGGCATACTAGAGGTGGTTTTATGTATACTGGCAGCGCGGGTGGAGGTTGTGGGGCTAGGGCTGGGGGTGGAGGTGAAGGTGAAGATGCCAACGCCCAACAACATTTTTCTTTTATATAATGAAAACATCATGGTTTCTTTGTAACATAATGCAACATGTCCCTAGTGTCACGGGCCAAAGTACAAAGCCCGTGATCATGGCACAAGGTACGCCCCATGGAGGTCAATCGATTATATGGGGATCATTTAGCCCACAAGAACTGGCCCGATTCCAAGAATTGTTGGAGAAGCCTATCAGATTGAAGCCTGGTTGGCCTGATAGTGAAGATATGGCAACTTAGGCTGATATGGTAACTAATCTTAGAAGATAGGGAGAATCATATCTTGTAAAGATTAGATAGGATTTGATATGGCATATCTTGTAAATCCCTTAAATTAAGGGATATGACTAATCTCGTTCGTTGATGTATTTTGATCTTGACCGTCGATTTTGGGGGAGCTCAACTATAAATAGAGAGCCTCCCCCTCATTTGTAAATCATCCATTGTATGTTGAATCCTTAAGAGTAATAGAATTCTTGGGCATTTACTCAAACACTTTGTGTGCATTCTTTCTTTTGGCTTTCTGTTGTTCATTTGTAGCTTCTTTTGGCACAATCGCTTCCGCTATACAAATTAGTGCCTTGGAGGAGTTCTTAAGGAATCCTCACTTGAGTAAAGGTTGACTTAGGCGAGTTTGGACAAGCGAATCGCCTAAGGCCGTACGGATTACGAGATGAAAGGTCTAGCCCAGTGACAAGTGGTATCAGAGCTATTGGTTCGAAGGCACTGTTGGGATGTCGAAAGAAGTCGTTGATCAGAATGAGACAATGCAGACCCGTGGGAGGGTCAGAAAAGCAATTCGCTCGAGGGACATGCTGATAGCTTTGGAAGATCGAGTTGTTAATCTCGAGGAGCCCATAGGGAACATGAAGGAGACGCTTGAGTTGGTAGAGGGACGCACAGATGGGTTTGACTCAATGGAAGAGCAACTCAGAGATTTTGTGTTGGATTCTCTCGGTGCCAATGTGAAAAAGATGAATGAATTAGTTAATTCCACTACGGAAAAGCTGGCAGAAAGGGATGAGAATCTCGAGGAAATGATATTAGCCATGAAGAAATAAATTGAAAAGCTTAAGGGGGAGCTCACAATTTACAAAGCTACTGGATGTCTTCAAAGCCGAAGCAACTAGCAATAGATGTTCCCAAACCGGAGAAGTTCAAAGGTGCAAGGTCCTCAAAAGACGTGGACAACTTCTTGTGGGAAATGAAGTAATACTTCCGAGCGATGGGCATCGAGGATGATGCCATTAAGGTAAACACTGCTTCAATCTATTTTACTGATGTGGCTCTCTTGTGGTAGCGTCGTAGGTCCACGGATGAGAAACGTGGTGGGAATGTAATTGGGACTTGGGAGGAGTTCCAAAGAGAATTGAAGAAGCAGTTTTACCCACAGTATGCCGAGAAGGAGGCTCGGGCTAAATTGCGTCATCTCACGTAACAAGGCACTATTCGAGAGTATGTTCGGGCATTTAGCGAGTTGATGCTTCAAATCTCTGACTTGAGTGAGAAATAAGCGTTCTATTGGTTCGAGGATGGGTTAAAGCCGTGGGTAAAGCATGAGTTGCGTAGGCAAGGGATCACCGAACTTACTGTAGCCATGGCCAAAGTAGAGTCCTTTGTTGAACTTGGTCCAACGAAAGACAAGTTCGAGTCGTCTAAGCCTAATAGAAAGGGCAACGGTGAGAGAAACCATGAGGAAGATGAAGAGGGACATAGCGATGACGGCCACAGTACTGATAGCACAAGTGGTAATGAGAAAACACGAGATGCGAAGCGGGGATCCAACAACCCAAGGGACAAGAGGAAGAGGATAAAATGCTTCCTTTTTCAAGGACCACACATGTTGCGAAAATGTCCGAAGAGATCGATGATGTCGGCTACCCAAAAGAAAGATGAGCCGAAGGAAGAGGTGAAGCCTATCGAGGGAAAGACATCGAGGGTAAATTTGATGGTGCTCATTCCTAAAAAAAGGAATGGTAGAGGAGGGTTGATGTTTGTGGACATCAACATTGCGGGTCAGAAGCGGAGTGCTCTAATTGATACAGGAGCATCAGACTTTTTCATATCGGAAAAGGCTACCAAGAAGCTTGGTCTATCGATTAGGAAATCGAATAAGAAGATCAAGATAGTAAATTCCGAGGAGGCCCCAACTGTGGGAGTAGCTCCTAATGTGGAGCTACAAATCGGCGAATGGAAAGGCAAGGAAGACTTTGAGTTAATCCAATTAGATGATTACGATTATGTACTTGGCTTAAACTTCCTTGACAGGATTCAGACAGTTTTGTTTCCATGGGCCGATGAAATCCATATTGTCACTGGTCCGTTATCGAAGATTGTTGTGCCAGTGCATCGAGATATAAAGGTTGGGACCAAGGTGTTGTCGTCAATCCAACTAGTCGAAGATGTTTCGTATGGGAGAAACATTAACTCGATAGAGCGGAATGCTACGAAAGCCTCTTCGAAAAAGTTAGTGGAGCGTGAGTCTGATATGAGACCTGTGGAGTCGACTGTGGAGATGCCACCTTTGGGGAAGGTGGATTGTACATCGAACTTCGAGGGGAAAGAAGCGATGCAAAAGCAGTCGAAACGAGTAAATGCTGTGAGTAGGGTACATGGCAAACACTCTGATAGTGTTTTGAATTCTGACTTGTTGGCTTGGCAAGGTCGTATGGGCCCTTTCAAAGTTCGTAAGCAAGGAGGCCGAAGGACTGTGGGCGGAACGAAGCCAAGATATGAGAATCGAGGGGATTCCAATGAGAACAAGTCAAAATTGGGGCAAGTTAGAGTGGAGACTTCTTGCCAACGAGATGTACCAACGAGTGCAATAGTTCAAGTTAAGAGGCGACGGAAGCCGAGGCAAAGATTTCGAAGGAAGGGACGACCCGATCACAAGACAAGTCGGGAAAAGGCCAAGGCAACGAGAGAGTTCCTAGGCAAATCCAGCCAGTGCCATTCAGAAGTAGCAACGAGGGCGTCGCGAGAATGGGTGGGGGAGAATGTCACGGGCCAAAGTACAAAGCCCGTGATCATGGCACAAGGTGCGCCCCATGGAGGTCAATCGATTATATGGGGATCATTTAGCCCACAAGAACTGGCTCGATTCCAAGAATTGTTGGAGAAGCCTATCAGATTGAAGCCTGGCTGGCCTGATAGTGAAGATATGACAACTTAGGCTGATATGGTAACTAATCCTAGAAGATAGGGAGAATCATATCTTGTAAAGATTAGATAGGATTTGATATGGCATATCTTGTAAATCCCTTAAATTAAGGGATATGACTAATCTCGTCCGTTGATGTATTTTGATCTTGACCGTCGATTTTGGGGGAGCTCAACTATAAATAGAGAGCCTCCCCCTCATTTGTAAATCATCCATTGTATGTTGAATTCTTAAGAGTAATAGAATTCTTGGGCATTTACTCAAACACCTTGTGTGCATTCTTTCTTTTGGCTTTCTGTTGTTCATTTGTAGCTTCTTTTGGCACAATCGCTTCCGCTATACAAATTAGTGCCTTGGAGGAGTTCTTAAGGAATCCTCACTTGAGTAAAGGATGACTTAGGCGAGTTTGGACGAGCGAATCGCCTAAGGCCGCACGGATTGCGAGACGAAAGGTCTAGCCCCGTGACACTAGCCTATATTTAGAATGATTTCGTCAACTTCATGTAAAAAGTACATTGTTATTTGTAAAATAAATAAATGTTATATGTTTAAAAGATCCAGCGTAAAATAGATGAGTGGATATTTGAATTTTATGATACGGTGATTTATGCAATTTGTCAACATGGGTTGGTTTGACTTGCATCTATACTTACAGCCAATATGTAGCACAATTTTACTGTAAAAATATTTATAAATAATAAAAATTTTAATATTAAATTATTAGTAAACAATCATTTTAAGCTATATTTTTAAACAATTTCGTTCTTTTTTCAATAATAACATATGGCCAGTTACTCCTACTAACAATCTAGCAGGCTTCTTTAATTGCCAGAGCTTCAACAATTTCAACCAAGCCTACATAAAATGGATAATTATTATCATCTACGATCATACTATTAGAGTCACGATATACCACTGATATACTTGTAAGCGGGTTATTTGGAACCAGGGGCGAAGCCAGAACAAATTTTTAGGGGAGGCCGAATGAAAATTTAATTTTTTATGGTCTATATCTTTATAATTTTAAAAAATTAAATCGAATTTCTATAATTTTAGGGGGGGCAAAGTACAATTTTACATTTACTAATTTAAAATTTTTAAAAAATTTTAAGGGCTTAAATATAAAATTTTCATTTTAGGGAGGGCCAGGGCCACTGCCAACCCCCTTGTATCCGCCTCTATTTGGAACCATAGATGCATCATCATCATAATTGGTTTTTCGAGTCAAGCAATAAGAGTTAAAACACAATCTCATTATGCGCCACCCCAGGAACCTTGCTATTGGCCACAACAAAGAAAGCCTTCGAGAATAATTAAGATTAGAGGGTGCCCTAGTTACTGGAGCAACAGGACAAAGATAAAGAAATGTTCCAGAGATTCCGTCTTCAAACGCCCTCTTGGACAACCTTTTACTTTATACTTGTTCGTCAATTGTTGACAAGTTTCTCAACAAAATGTATACCCGTGATGATAAGCTCTATGTAGTTAGAACCGTGAAAGCATCAAAGTAGGACAAAAAGCAAGGAATTTTACACGCAATGGCAAGCGTAAAAGCCACAAAATACTTCCTAATTTTGAAAGCGATTTCAGCTGAAGCTTACATCGTAATCAAGATTTTCAGATAAAAAAATTCGATTGTTTAATTAATTTTTACCAAATTTTAAATTAATCGATATGATGTTTCTCTTCTAATCAATATTTCTATTAATTCTTATTTTAATTAGTCGATCCAATCCCATTTAATTAACCATCATTATATTTTTTTTACCAAAGTTTAAACACTGATTTTTTTTTTCAATATAAAACCTCTATTAATTATTTAGTTGAGATGTTCGCTTTGTTTTTTTTTTTTTTTAGTTATATACATAATATTTTGAAAAAAAGAAGAAAAGGTATTTAACTTGTTAATACAAGGCATCATACAATACAAGTGTTTTAAGGGAAATGATTGTATGAAATAGTAATGCCACGTCATCTGTATCCATTTTCTAATAGATTTATGCTACATCAGTATTTTCATCCTAAATTTCAGCATTTTCATCCTGAAAAAAATCAAATCCAAATTAAAATCCTGAAATTCAAGATAAGAATACTGATGTGGCATAAAACTATTGGAAAGGGATAATATCCCCGTTTCATACAATCCTTTCTCAGTGTTTTAAATTGGTTTTTACTTTTATATTATATTTATTATTTATTGAAAAAGGTGAGAGGGAAATTTATTTATCAAAATATGTATTTTAACCCTACCTGAACAATAATGTTATCAAATCAACGTACTAATGGTTTCTTTGGATGTGCATTTACTTTCACCGCATGCGTTTATATTTCTTTTTGTCTCACGCTACAATATCGCTATTATATCTAATCTCACCGTCACCACTGATTTTACACTAATCGCAGATAAATGCACCTCCCATCTAAAGGGACCTTAAGTCAAGTCATGTACAAGATATCTATTAACTTTACAACAAAACTCTTCATGAATCAGTCTAAATCTCTTCATTCATTTTCTCTCCTCTATATAAAGCCAAGTTAGGAGACTTTCAAAACACATAATCAAAAACCATTAATATAAAAAATTCCTTCTAAATTCATTCCTTCTAGTGATAGAGAAAGGCAAGATTGTGTTCGATTGATCACTGTTGTTGTGCTACTACTGTGATCATTTGTTGTTGTATCCTGGGTGACAGACATCCGATGTTACTCAAAGCACCGAGGAGAGGTCAAATCTATCTTAAGGAAATTGTTCATACAGGCCTCAACAAAATTCTTCTTCTAATTTTCAATTCTGTCCAATTACAGGTATTCTATTGTGTGACTGCTACTGCATCGTATTGCATTATTATTGTTACTGATATATTAATACTACATAGGATATTATCTTTTCTTACAAAGTATATGTCCGTCATAACTACCATGCACAATAACTCGAGAATAGTTGTTCAGTTTAAGGTTGTAAGTTTGATCAATGTATTTATTTCATACTTGGTTCAACTAATTGTAATTAATAAATGGGAGTCTATTTTAATTGTTGTTGACTTCACTCTATGAAAACTCCCACTTATCCTTCTTTTTATTTTATCCACATTTTTCTAATACACTCAATCTCAAGCTCTTAAGATATCTAACCTATTGGATTTTTTTTCTTAGCTCTCGATGAGAAAATGGTTTGCCAGATAATCAATTAGGTTAATTTATGTATATATGTTGAAAAATATTTAAGTGAGAAACTATGCTGAAATCTTAAAAATTTATCGATCTACATTATTTTTGGAGAGAGAAAGGAAAATGCATCTTACAGGGCGCATTTTCACTGCCGCATCAGTGAAAATGTGCCTTGTAGGACACATTTTCACTTAGGTAAAAAAAATTCTTTTTTTTCTTACGTTTGGAAATTAGAAGTTTGTAGGTTTATTTTTATTTGTGTTTGAGATAGACATGATTATAGTTTTAAGGAATGTTTGAATTTGCGGTGGTGTCGTGGAGCTAGGTGACCTACAAATTTCATTTGTCATGTAAGTATGGAGTCATCTCCTGGGAAGCCGGATCGCGTTGCAACTCAAGGTCCCAATTGACGGTGATTATATGGTCTAGGGTTGAAGTGTAACTAGGGCTTCAAGTTTACAAAGGTTACGCTGTCAAGGGATAGAGCATAAATGGGGTCGTAGTTGACAGTGGTTATGCGAGCACAATAACGAGTTTCTCATCAGAAGAGAATGCTTTATAAAACTAAAACATAAATACAAGGAAAAAAATGCAGTGACATTTCAGTACGATCAAGTAATGCATCTTATCCACCACCATTGAAGGCGGTGACCCCGTTATTATAACCTGTGACAACATTGGGGTGTAACAAGTTACACTAACAAGGTCACCGCCTTCGGTGGAGATGGACAACATGAATAACTTGATTATACTGGAAGATCCCTTGCGTTTTCCTTCCTTGCACTTATGTTTGAGTTTTATGAAACATGCTCTTTTGACTCTTCTGACGAGAAGACTTGTTGTCGTGTCCACATTAACACTGTTAACTACGACCCTATTTATGTGTACTCCCTTGACAACATAACCTTTGTAAACTTGAAGCCTTAGTTACACTTCAACTCGATACGGTATAATCACCGCCAACTTGGACCTCAAGTTGTAAAGCGATCTCAACTTCTCAGGTGATGGGGCCATACTCATACGATGGGTGAAATTTGTAGGTTACCGAGCTCCATGACAGTACTGTGAACCCAAACACAACTTAAAACTATGACTATGTCTCCCTAAAAGAGAGAGAGAAATAAATCTTTAAACCCAAAAATTTCAACATGCAAGAAGAAGAAAAAATAATTTAGAGGAGATTGAGATGTGGTAAGTAAGGGATGAGGGTGTTTATATAGTGGATGGGGCAGGGTCCAAAGGGAAAAAATTATCCTGGGTGTCGAAACCTTTTAGGAAATCGACTTTTTATTTAAAAACTTGATCGTTGTATTTCAGAGTTTTAAAATTTATAAAGATAATGATCGAACTTGGAAACTAACTATGACAACGATTAAGGCAAGTGCACCTATCGAACAGTAGTATAGCTTAGGCAAGACCGGATTGTCAAACCCAAAGGAACTAAAAGTACTAATACTAACTTTCTTTCTATTATTTAGCCTAAAATAAGTGAAGTTGTTTATTAATCTAAATTAACTAATTACAAAGCTAAAGACGCAAAGACAAAAAGAATGAATTGGGGAAATACTTGGGAAAAAACTCAGTTGATTAAGGCGATACCCTTAGGAAGAATCCACCTAGACTCCACTTGTTATCTAACACTGAACCAGATGATTTATTCACTTGACTTGATCCGTAGGACTCCCTAATTTATATTAAACCCTCTCTCGAGGCGAATAACATCTAACCCTAGGTTAATTAATTGAAATCTCTTTCCCCTTAATAACCCCCTAGAATAGCAGTAAATCGATCTATGGACTCCCATACTAGGTTTCACCCTAATCCGACAAAATCTCGTCACCCTATCTCTAGGCGCGCGATCAACTCCGCTTAATTATGCTAGATCTACTCTTAAGCAGGGACTTTTGCTCCACCACCTAAGCACATCATACTTGAATTAATATCCGCGAAATATCAACACAAGAATTAAGCACACATAATTAAGAACAAATCAAGTATTTATCATATAGTTCAGAAAACAATAACAAGATTCATCTAGGTTTCATCCCCTTCGTGTATCTCAAGGGTTTAGTTCATAATAATAAAAGGAAACATCTCGGAAGAAAAGATAAAACAAAACATAAGAAATCCCTAAAACCCTCAAGGAATTGAAGAGGAGATCCTCCGTCTTGAGTAGAATTCCGCTTCTTGAGATGGATCAGCGGCTATCCCTTGAGAGTTTCCCACAAATCGACCTTTTAGGCTCGGCTCCTTGGCCTAGTCGACCGCCGTCGACTCCCCTTTTAGGTTATACTTAGGGTGTATTTATAGGCTTTTGGAATGTGTTTCTTTGCCCTTAAGTATCCTTTTCGAGTGAAATTACTCTCTTCCACGGCGAGGGCACGGCCATGGCACACGCGTGTGAATCATGGCCGGCCGTGTTCGACTCGTTAGTGAGGCACGGTTGCGTGTACATCGACATCGGCCGTGTTCTAGTATATTTGAGGAGGCACGGCCGTGTGGGCTTTAGTCCGGCCGTGTCGATTTCTTCTTTGGCCCATTTTGGTCCGTTTTGAGCCCGTTTTCGTTCTTTTTATTCTTGGGTGCTTTCACGAGTATAAGACATGAAAAGAAAGGATTAAGAGCACCTTTTACATAAATCAAGGGATAAATCATCCAAAAGTATGCTAAATGTGGGATTAAAATATGTTACTATTTCGGTTTATCAAAAACGAAAATGGAGTCGCCACCAGTCCTTTTTATTTATGTGTGATTGGATCACCTCAAAACTTGGTCATTTTAATAAAATGTTAGATTTATTAAAAAGACGATTTTCGGTCTACAAAATCCAGGAAATGAGTTCAGGAGTCGGTTACGTATGAGGAAGGGTTAACAACCTCATAACGCCCAAAATTAGTACCTAGTTGATTACTTAATGTCTTGATGTCAAGAATTGAAAATTCGAAGAGAATTTAAAATGTGGTCCCTCTTTGCATGACGTTATTTGATGGTATTGAAAAAGTCCCGATCTAAATTAAATTTTTAATGAGGAGGCATTCTCATTTTGGGTCGATCAAGACGAAAAATCGTGTCCCGTAAGTTGGGGCACAAAATCTCGAATTCTCGAAAATAAGAACGCTCACCATTTAATTATTGCCCAAAGATTATATTTTAATTATTATTATTAATTTTTTTAAATAAAAATAACGGGCGTTCAATTATTTCTGTTCAAGGAGAAAATCGTGCCTTGTAAGTTAGTGGCACAATTTCTCGAATCCTCAAAATAAAGAATACCGCCTTGGTTCAAATTGCTAAATATACAATGTGTGAAAATGAAACTTCTAATATGACATGTTATGGACTTATTCGAACATAAAACATTACATAAGATACACGAACATGTTTAAATGCTTTATATGATGTCATAAGAACGTAAATAATGCAATATATCATGACTAATAATAATGTTAAAAAATGTTAATTAGTGCTAATAATAATTAATGATAACAATTAAGGACTAAATAATAAATTATACAATTTAAAGGGCAGAAATATAAATAACAAAGATTAAAAGTGCAAGGAATTAAAAAGAAATAAACATGCTGAACAAAATAAATAGAGGACTAAATTGAAATTTAAACGAAATTTAAAGGGGAAATTAAAAAAAAAGTAAATAAAAGACTAAAAGAAAATAATTGGGAACTTTGAGGGTAAAATTATAAAATTCATAATTTAGAGGGCAAAAATAATAAATAATAATTTAAACATACTGGAATTTAAATAACAGAAAATAAAGGGACCGAATCTAAAAATAAAGACTAAATTGAAACGCCCAAAAAAATTTGGAGTTTGAATTGCAAGGAAACAAAAAAAAATAAAAAAATAAAGGATTAAATTAAAACAAAATGTAAATGTTTAGGGACCCGGAATGTTATTTTCTCCCAGCCTAGTACACGTGTCATTCCCAAAAAGGGTCAACAGTATGAGGACTAAAGTAGAAACAAATTAAAATTAAATGGAATAATTAAAAAGGAGAGAAAATCAAAATGAGGACCACATTAAATAGTGCCTAAAAACAGAGGGACTTAGGCAGCAATTAGACCCCTCTTTAAAAAAACACGCGGATCCTATGGTGGGTCGGGTCAGATTTCGGGTTAGTCCTTAAACAACGTCATTTTGGGCGTTTGGAAGTTAAACCCAAAATGGCGTCGTATTGGACCCCTATATAAGTTAAAAACCCTAAAAAAATCATTTCTCTTTTTTTTTTTTTAAAAAAAATCCCTTTTCTTTTTTTATTCTCCCAACTCCCTCTCTTTTTGGCCAAGGGTTGTCGCACATTCGTCGTGGCCACCGGTCATTGGTGACGGCGGCCGTCGCCTCCGGTGGCTGGAGTTACAAAAAAAATGCTTTTTTACCCCTTTTGACCACGATCTGAAGGTGGTGCCTTCCCAAACTCGAAAAAAATAATAAAAAAAACTTTCAGTCCTTCCTTTTCTTTGAATGCACGCCCCCTTTTTCTTCGAAGCCTAGGCGGAACCCTAGTGGGTTCTAAGGCATTCGGGGTCAGAGAAGACCTCCGATGACGGCGGGAAGTGAAACGACACGGGTAAGAAAATAAATTTTTGTTTTTTATTTATGCTATTCGAAAAAAAAGAGAAAAATAAACTACCTTTTTCTTTTAATATTTTTTTTTTGTTCTTGCTATTTCAATCTTGTAAAAAATACACCTCTTTGTTATGGCTTTTGTTGTTGATTACATATATTTCTTCTTTTCATTTTCACTGTTTTTGCTATTTCTGTCCTCTGTCTCATTTCTTTTTTCTTTTGCAAGTATTCGTGGCAAGGTCAACGGCGTTGGGGAGCCACACCTTACCATTTCGGTGAAAGGGAGAGGCAGGCCTTGGGCAACGCGCGTGCTGATGTGGCCAAGGTAGAGGAGTGGCGACAGCTGGAGGCTTAGAGGTGGCTAGGGTTTCTTGTTTAGTTTTTAAGTTTTGGGCTTTAGGCTTTTAGGGTTTTTAGTTTAGTAGATTGGGTATTTAGGGTTTTGGGCTTGTAAATAAACTTTTTATTAATGGACTTTTATTATTTTTATTTATTTATTTATTTGTCTATTTTTTTCTGGGCCGGACAAATTTGGGTCATTACAGCTGCCTCTCTTTGCTTGTTGTCGTGTAACGGGAATGGAGCAAAGACTTTAAGAAGGACTAATTTTGTCTGGTCCTATCGAATCTCGACTTCTTTGGTGCTCCTCTTTTTCAAGTAGCTCATTCTTTCAATCCATTGGTTACTTTACTTTATTGTATCTGCTTCGCTATAACTTTAGGAAGGTAGGATTTAGTGTTATAATTTCATCTTTCTCTATTGCAACTTTAAGGAAATAAGATTTGTTGTTGTAGTTTCAATCCAATCCACTGCAACTTTAGGGAGATTAGATTCGCTATAGTAAAATCAATCCGACCCACTGCAACTTTAGGGTATAAGATTTGTAGTTTCAATCTGCGCCACTGCAACTTCAGTGAGATAAGATTTGCTATGGTATATTTAATCTGACCCACTGCAACTTCAGGGGTATAGGATTTGTAGCTTCAATCTGCTCTACTGCAACTTTAGGGAGATAAGATCGCTATGGTAGATTTAATCCGACCCACTACAACTTCAGGGGTATAGAATTTGTAGCTTCAATCTACTCCACTACAATTTCAGGGAGATAAGATTTGCTATGTTAGATTCAATCCGACCTACTGCAGCTTCAAGGGTATAGGATTTGTAGCTTCAATTTTCTCCACTATAACTTCAGGGAGATAAGATTTGCTATGATAGATTCAATCTGACCTACTGCAACTTCAGGGGTATAAGATTTGTGGTTTCACTGATCTTTTACACCGTTCTCTGGGGAACAGGACCTGTAGAATCCATTTCATGGGCCTATATTTTATGCCAAGTGATTAAGATGTTATGATTAGAATGAATCAGATGCTTCTAACCAGATGTATATGAATGATATTTGTATGAATGCAAAAGGTCATTTTCGAGAATGGTCCTTTTTTTAGTGCTTAGGTTGACATTGCTCGTTGTTCGTCAAGGTTCTATCACTGATGTGTTACTATGCCTTCTTGTTCAGGTTTGGTATCTTTGACAGGAAGCCTGAAGAGGTAATCACAATCTGGACTATTCGTTCCAAGATTTTTCCAACCTTCAAATTTGGTTAGTTCTAATTAGTGGTCCTGTTTTAGGTCCCTGTACTATTTAGAAATTTTTCAGAGCGATATGTAGAAATCCTTTTACTTTATTATTAGTCCATCAATCGTTATTTCAATACAAAAATGCTTGAACAAGGTCGTAACAATGGACAATATTGAAATTTATTGGGAGCAAAGCTCTTAATGAAAAGATTAATCAAACTAGCAAACATTGTTAAAACACAAAGCGGGTAAAAATGAAACTGGGTGCCCTAGATATCGCAGCATGAGCTTCTTTGCACAACCTTCTTGAGGACCATTTTGAGCTTGATATGTGTCTAGGAAGTATAAAGTACTTTGTTGATGCCATAAGATGCAACGTTTCTCCTTCTTGCTACTTCTGAGAAGATACGACTACCACATGCTCAATCTTCGACCTAAATTTGAGTCGTCTTTTTCTGGGTTTTCAACTCAAAACCCCTTTGGTCTCAAGGCGCCCTTTGCGAGTTTTTGCCTCGGCCTCTCCTTTTTCTTTTCCTTTTTTTTAAGTGAAGTATTACTTGACTAAATTCAAATTCACAGGATTGGGCAAGTTTTTCCCATCCATCTCGGTCAAAATCAATACTCCTCCAGAAAAGGCTTTCTTTACCACATAAGGTCCTTCCCAATTCGACATCCATTTTACTCGGAAGTCCTTTTGTATGGGGAGGATCTTTTTCAATAACAAGTCCCTCTCATGACGGATAGCTTTTAGCCTCTTCTCTTCGATCAAGTTCAACTGATCATATTGAGATTGGATCTATTTTGCTTTATCTAACTTTAACTCTGATAAAACTCAAAAAGAAGGAATCTCGACTTCAATGGGCAAAACCGTTTCCGTATCATAAACCAATGAGAAAGGCGTTGCCCCAGTGGAGGTTCTGACAGACGTTCGATAAGCATAGAGGGCAAATGGTAACTTCTCAAGCCAATCTTTATAAGTCTCTATCATTTTCCCCACGATCTTCTTAGTGTTCTTATTGGCTACCTCCATTGCACCATTCATTTTTGGGCGATATGGTGATGAGTTGTGATGTTTGATCTTGAATTGACAACAGACCTCTGCTATCGTGCTGTTGTTCAAATTCAATGCATTGTTAGATATGATCCTTTCTGGCATTCCATACCGACATATGATATCTTTCTTCAAGAATTTGCTGACTCTCGACTTCGTGACATTGGCATAGGAAGCGGTCTCTACCCACTTGGTAAAGTAATCGATGACCACAAATGTAACACCCCAAACCCGGCCCAAACACTAAAACCGGATCTGGTATATCACTTGAGTGATTTTACAAAAATATGTGGCACTTTTGAGAAAACAGTTATCAGGTTTAGATAGTTATACCGAAAACTTAATAATTTATTAAGTTCATATAAGATAAAAAGATATAAAATGCCGTGTTAAATTTTAAATCGAAATCAAAATTTCATACATGCCTTAGCTTAGTTTAAACATAAAATTTAAATGCCCACAAATGAAAGCCCAACATGAAACCAAAACATAAATAATAGTCTAGTGGCCCATGGCCTTATTACAACAAAACTTAAAACCCACTTAAGATAAATTTCTTAAAAATAAATAAATAAAGTGAAGTCTTTTTGCTGAGTCCTCAATGCTCTGTCGCATGGCCACCTTGCTCCCTCCTTCAGCCCGGTCCGATGTACTAAGTGTCACCTGAAATGGTTAAAATAATTGGGTGAGTCGCGAGACTCAGTGTGCAACCCACATGCACCATTAGATTTGGGCCTTAGCCCCACAGAACAGATAACAGAGTATAATATATCAAAAAAAAATGCAAAGCCCAACCCAACTCCTAGGTTTCCAACCGCTACACACCACCCTTACCTGCCAATCACACCATTGGGGATTTCTACAATCAACCCACACCGCTACACACCATCGATGGCAGTCATGCTGTAGTTAGCTACTCATCGTCAAATCGTGACAGAGTCACCAGGCTTAAATGGCATAAGCCACCAGAAAACAGAGTTGTGACAGAACCACCAGGCTGAAATGGCATAAGCCACCAGAAACAGAGTTGTGACAGAGTCACCAGGCTGAAATGGCATAAGCCACCAGAACAGAACACTTCCCCCTTTTCATCAATTACCCTACCCCGAGCATACATAGAAATTTACATGCAAAACATATCTTTTTAACAGAAACATTCACTGAAGAATGGCAGAAAGCACTAACCTGATATTTAGCATTTACCCTTCTCGGGTTTTCAAACGTTATGCCGGGATTTCGGCATTTAACAGAGTATAGCAGATTAATTACACATATACATATATATAAACAATCTAATGGTGTGAGAAGTTACACACCTGGTTACCGTTAGGACGACACTCTCTATGTCGACACTATCAGAAGCTGCTAAAACTGCTATCTGTCTAAGATTTTGTTCGGATGCCGATCCACAACCTCATCGCCAATCCCGAAGCTGCGACATCGCCGCTTTTTAAACTTAAGGATTGGTTTACTGATCCAATCCTCCTTTGCCTCGAACCATATTTGATTCCATCGAGGACCTTATCGGTTGCTACTATCGTAACATGTGGTTGTTGATCCATAACATAGGGTTAAGATTACGAATACGATAATCTAACGTAACGAAAATCTAGAGAAAACTACCTTACCTTAAAATCCCGAAAAGAGGTATGATACTTAGAGACTAACGATTTTCGGCTTTTAGATCTAGACGATCAGGCCTCCTTCAAATCCGGAATGCCGCCCAACATAGCACCATTAAACTATTAGTTTTTGAATTTTGCCTTTCAAGAACCGAAATAGAATATGAGATCTAATGTAAGTCGACACTTACCTTAGTATAGGAATTCGGCTAGCACTTGGAAAGAAGATTCAGTAATGTCAAAGAAAAAGATTTAAATGCCGGAAGAACTAATTCTCAACTAGGATGAATAAAGAAAAACTATGGAGATTTCAGCTTTTTAGAGAAATCGGCTCAAAGGGAAAAAGAATGGAGAAGAGGTTTCGGCTTTTGAAGAAATTGAAGAAAAGAAATTGGAGAGGGAGAGACTAAGAATTTCGGCACAATGGCAGGAGAAGAAATTAGGGTTTAAATGTCAGAATAAATGAGATATCCTCCCCTATTTATAGAAATTTCGGCACCTATTGTTCAAACCCGAAAACGCCCTTCCTGATAACTAAAAGTCAAGCTAAAAGAAAAGGGAAAATTCGGTACCCATATATACTAAAATAAATAAATAAATAAATAGAATAAACCTACACTCCCTAATCAACTCAAACTTATCACTAATTAAATTCCTTTATTATCTCCAAAATTTATCCTCATCCTCATCCCAAAAATTCCTTTATTAGCCAAAAAAATCCAATTTGAATTACATTCAAATTGCTTTCCCAAGACAAACAACCATCTTTTGGCGTTTTGGTCCACTTCAAATACCTTCCCACGCCTTGAACAAAATAGTATATTGTTGTGCACAAGGAAACTCGAAACCAAGACCTCCAAGCACCACCACACGCTACTGTACCATCGCACCACAACCATTCTTGTGATATATTCCATTGTCAACTTCTTTTAAAGCCTATTTTTCCAAATGATCGAATCATCAAAGAAATCTAAAAATATTTGCCAACACCCGACTTGAACCTCCAACCTCTTGGGATGATACACGCCCCTTGCCACTGCGCCACCCGATTTCTTTAAGACATATTTCATCCCTAATTAATTATAAACCTTGTCGTCGCGCCCGGGTTTACTACAAAAACGCCAACATTTAGCGCGCTATAGCGCGACTAGAACCCCTGCACCTCTCTCTCGCTCCTAACGCCTTTGCCATGGGCAAAGCGTTTCTTTTGTCGTGAATCAGCCCCAACTAATTATAAGGCCTACACTTTGGCCTTCATACTAACATATGCGAAATAAAAACAAATTTTTGCCAAGTCCAGGACTTGAACCTTTGACCACCAACTTATTAAGAACGCCCCAGGCCACCAGACCACCTACTTCCTTGTGCTATCTTCAACCCAAAAATATTTTAAAAGCCTTTTAACTAAAACACCAACCACTCTTAAGGGTAAAAAAAAAATTTTACTAAACCCCTAGATCGAGCCTAGGACTTTTCCAACACTACCAACCCTTCATAAATCACCTAAAAATTAAACTAAACATGAAATCATAATTTTTTTAACCACACTTAATTTTTTTTTTCCGATCGACAAAATCCATTCTCTCGACACACGAAACCCATTTATTCTAGACCCAAATTCAGGATGTTACAACAAAGATAAATCGATGGCCATTGGAAGCTTTTGGTGAGATCGACCCAATGACATCCATGCCTTATATAGAGAAAGGCAATGGAGAAGTCAAAACATGAAGAGGTGAGGGAGGCACATGAATTTTATCTCCATAAATTTGACATTTGTGACACCTCTTGGCATAATCGATACAATCCCCTTCCATTGAGGAACAATAATGTCCAAATATCATGATTTTCCTGGCCATTATAAAACCATTAACATGTGTTCTGCAAATGCCTTCATGGACTTCTTCTAGGATTTTCTTGGCCTCGATGGCATCTATACATCTTAGTAACACCTAATCCTTTCTTCTTTTGAATAGGATCTCCCCATCTAAGACATATTCGTTGGCCAGCCTTCTTAGTGTCCTTTTATCATTCCCAGTTGCCGACTCAGGGTATTCACGGTTCTTTACATATTGCAGTATGTCGTGGTACCAAGGGTGATCATCTTTTTCTTCTTCTTCAATGTTATAACAATGGGTTGAAGCCTTATAAATACTCATCTGGATAGGTTTTACATCCTTTTGTTTGTTTACTTTAACCATGGAAGCTAAGGTAGCCAAGGCGTCGGCCATCTAATTTTTATCTTGCGGGAGGTAGTTGAAGGTGATGTTATCAAACTCCTAAATTAACTCAAGGACTAGCATTTGATAATCGATCAACTTGGGATCTCTCGTCTCCCATTCACCTTTGAGTTTATAGATCACTAGTGTAGAATCCCCATATACCTCTAGTACCTTGATCTTGCATTCTATGGCTGCACGGATACCCATGATGCATGCTTCGTATTTTATCATGTTGTTTGTGCAATCAAAATCAAGTTTACTGGTAAAAGGATAATGATCTCCGTCTGGGGATACTAGGACTGGCACAATTTCGTTACCCATAGCGATTGAGGCCCAGTTAAAATTTAGTTTCCAGGGATGTTCTTCTGGAGCACCTTCGTCAGTGGTTGCAACATACATCAAATCCTCATTTGGGAAATCAAAATTTAAAGACTCATATCCTCTAGAGCTCTGCTAGCTAGGAAGTCCGCTATAGCACTCCCTTTTACTACCTTTTGGTTTACATAGATTATATCAAATTCGGAGAGCAGAATTTACCATCGAGCAATTCTTCCATTCAACGCGGTTGACTCCATCATGTACTTTAAAGGATCCATTTTTTAGATGAGCCAAGTTGTATGGTACATCATGTATTGTCTTAGTCTCCGGATTGTCCAGATTAAGGCGCAATACAACTTTTCAATTGGTGAATATCTTGTCTCACATTCAGTAAATTTCTTACTGAGGTAATATATCGCTTTTTCTTTCCTCCCTGGCCCATCATGTTGGCCAAGCACGCATCCCATAGAATTCCCAAATATTGCCAAGTACAGTATCAATGGCTTATCTGGGCTAGGCGGCATCAGCACCGGGGCATTGGACAAGTAATGTTTAACCTTGTCAAATGTCTTCTGGCATTCTTCATCCCATACACCTGGATTATGTTTCTTAAGGAGATGGAATATGGGGTCACATTTCTTAGTTAGTTGTGAGATGAACCGGGAAATGTAATTTAAGCTCCCTAAGAAACCCTGAACCTCCTTTTAGGTACGCAGTGGAGGTAACTCTTATATAGCTTTGACTTTATTTGGGTCTATCTCAATCCCTTTCTCGCTAACTACAAACCCCATCAATTTACCCGATGTGGCCCCAATAGTGCATTTTGTTGGATTCAGCTTTAGCTGGAATTTTCTCAACCTCAAAAATAGTTTCCTCAAGACTTTTACATGCTCCTCTTCTGTTCGGGATTTTGTGATCATATCATCAACATAAACCTCGATTTCTTTATGCATCATATCATGAAACAAAGTTACAATGGCTCTTTAATATGTTGCTCCCGCATTTTTCAGTCCGAATGGCATCACTTTATAGCAAAATGTTTCCCATATTGTTACGAATGTGGTCTTTTCCATATCTTGAAGATGCATCTTTATTTGGTTGTATCCGGAGAAACCGTCCATTAAGGAGAACAATGAATAACCTATTATGTTGTCCACTAAGGTATCGACGTGAGGCAACGAGAAATTGTCCTTCAGGCTAGCTTTGTTTAAATCCCTGTGGTCTACACACATTCGTACTTTCCCATCTTTTTTAAGGACGGGGACTATATTGGCTACCCACTCCGAGTATTTAACCACTTGTAGGACACCAGCTTTGAATTGTTTCTTGACCTCTTCTTTTATTTTCAACAGGACGTCGGGCCTTATCCTTTGAAGTTTCTGTTGAATCGGCTTGCATTCTTTCTTTATGGGAAGTCGATGTACCACGAAAGCAGTACTTAAAATAGGCATGTCTTGATACGACCATGCAAAGACATCTTTGAATTCTTAGAGTAACTCAATGAGGTCTCGTTTTGTCTATGCAGTGATGCAAGCTCCGATCTTCACCTCTTTTTTTTCTTGTTTGTCTCCTAAGCTCACAATTTCCACTGACTCTTTGTGAGGTAAGATCTGTTTCTTATCTTGTTCTACCATCATTAACAAATCAGGAGATAAGTTGTAATCTCGATCATCTTCAAAGTCCTAAGGTTCATCTGGACACATATCCTGCTCAAAAGGAGACTCTAAGTCAGCAGCAACGTCGCTCGTACCATTGATATCCGGAGACCTATTATAGAAATACCCAAAGAACAAATAAATCTAAGAATAATTATTTGTGTGGTATAAGTATGAATGAAATGAAAAAAAAAATAGAAGAATATTTGCCAAATGGGACACAATGATGCATTATTTTATTGAAACAAAAATAGTGGACATGTGCCTTTTTCACAAAAGGATTTCCATTGCTCCCAAGCTTAGAGCAATAAGTGTGTTTTGAATATTACTCTCAAATAGTTCTAAACTTACAGGGATCTCTTCCGCAGTCCAATTGTTCAGAACACTTCCAGGGATATAAGGACAAATTCCTGATAGGTTTTCTTCCCAAATTCTCTCTTCGGGTATGGCATTGATGCTCAAGTTTCCCAACATTTCTCTCACATTTTTGACTAGCAGGCTTTCTTTTTTCATCATTTCAAGAAAAAATATTTCTCCTGACACGAATGTTTTAGATATATGAGGAAAGATCATCAGTCCCTATTTGACCTCTTCCCCACTTAGTCGTGCTCTTCTTCTTTCTTGCTTCTTTTCCAATTCCTTCTTCTTCTATCTCGCATCTGGTTTGTACCCTAAGCCAAAATGGTCTTGTTTGTCCATTAGCATTGGTGCATTGACCCTTCCTTGTAGATATTGTCCGAGCCCTCTTCCAGGCAAAGCTCATTTCCCTACCGTCAACTGCAAACCCATCCTCGTGGTCTTGGATATTTTTGGCATTGGGATATTGTTTCCTTCAATAATGAAAGTTGCATTAACAAATTTCAGTGATCAAAAGGAACATTCTATTGCTTATTCGTCCACTCTTATGTATGGTGCGCCATTAATTACGGATATAATGATATTCTCTTCAGTGTTTATTATTACCAGTCGACCCTCTGTTACCAACTTCAATTTTTAGTGCAGTGACGATGGCACTGCCCTAACTGAATGAATCCAAGGCCTACCCAACAAGCAGTTATAGGAGGGTTTGATATCCATTACCAAAAAGTCTACCTCATATGTGTTCAAACCAATTAATAGTGGTATTTCACTCCTCTCCATCACCTTCCTTTCTGTACCATCGAATGCTCTCACTATATTATGGCACGTCTTTATGTGAGAGCTATCTACTGGCAACCTATTCAGTGTGGATAGAGGCAAGACGTTCAGCGTGGATCCATTATCAATTAACACTCCTGGAAATGTATACCTTTGCAGCGAGTAGTGCCCTTGGAGGTATTTCATCATCATTGAAGAAGATGAAATTTTCGGCACTCAGATTATTAACCAAACGATCTAGTTAGTTTACAAAGATATTATCAGCAACATAAGTCTGATTTAACACCTTCATCAATGCATTACGATGTGTCTCTGAGCTCAGGAGCAAGGCTAATACTGATATGCGAGCTGGTTGTTTGTGTAGCTACTCTACTACATTGTACTCACTATGTTTCAAGAACATCAAGAATTTCTTAGCCTCGTTCTCAGTTACTGGCTCATTAACAGGTGATTAAAGTCTAGCTTTTTTTTCTTTCTTATGCTCAACTGCCAAGGTTTTTTCTTTAAGGGGTTCGGTTCTTGCATTTGCAAGGTCATAGCGCCTCCCACTACGTGTGAAGAAACCAATGTCCTGACCCTCTTCTGAAGTGCCAACCAAGTTCTCCTCTCCCGGGATCATCACGTTGCAATCATAATTTCATGTAACCCTTTTACTATCCTTGTAGGGAAAAGCCACGGGTTTTTGAATTATGATTCTTGGCGTAGCTTGTGCTACCACTTCATTGCTTCTAGGTCAGAAAATAATCACCACTGGGTGGTTGAACTTGTAAAATTTCTCCATTGATCTTTCCTTTGAGGCGTAAACATCTCCTCCCTCCGAGCCTTTGACATCTTCAAAGAATTCCAATTCCTTGTTATCCATCAGACTTTGCAATAGAGCTCTAAATTCGGTGCACTCTTAGATGTCATGACCTTCTTTAGCGTGGAACTCACAGTAGCTCCTCACTTCTTTAGGTATCTCCTCTGAATCTTGCATGATTAATCCCACGTCTATCATTTTTTGCTAAACCCATTTTAGTGGGGATTTCACTTCCGCAACATCGATTTTGGTCCTCTTGCCCCCACTCTCGATTATCGCGTTTACCCCTTGGTCAAGATGACTAGGTAATAGATTTCCTGCCACATTAGGTCTCGAGGGATCATCGAACCTTACAATCTCCATTTTGTTGAATCTTTCAATCAACTTCTTGAATGTAGTACAATTCTCAATCGAGTGTCCCATTATTCCTGCGTGGTACTCACATTGAGCATTCGTATCATACCATTTTGGGAGTGGATGTTTTATGGGCTTTAAGTAAAACAGGGATACTACATGCGCGTTGAACAAATTCTGATATAACTCTCAATATGTCATCAAGATAGGTGTGAATTGGAGTTTTTTCGTGTTTGGCCTTGAGTTAGATTCTTGCCTCGAAGGGCCTCGATGGCTGGTTTTCAAGGTCCTTGGTTGGCCTACAGTGACCAGTTTTGAATAGCTCTTATTATACACACTCACGGTGTTTACTTCATTTTCTTTCATTCTCGGGGTAGACTTTTTTAGCGTTTTCCCCCGCGTCTATTTTCCCACTCTTTACTGCATTCTCAATCATTTCTCTGGACATTACTATATCTGAAAAGCTCTTGTTAGCACTACCCAGCATATGGTTAATGAACAGGGCTTTCAAAGTGTTTATGAAAAGCATTGTCGTCTTTTTTTCCAGAAGAGGTGGCTGAACTTGTGTCGCCACCTCTCTCCATCTGTGAGCATATTACCTAAAGCTTTCATTTTGCTTCTTCTCCATATTTTGCAGCGTAATTCTATTGGGTGTCATATCGGTCACATGGCTGTATTGTTTCATGAAAGCTTGTGTCAAGTCTTTCCATGAATTAATCTTGGCAGGGCTTAGCTGATTGTACCATTTGCCAGACAACCCGGTCAAACTATCCTGGAAGCAATGGATTAACAATTGGTCATTATTGACGTATATAGTCATTCTTTAGTAGAACATTGTGATATGGGCTTCAGGACAACTAGTCCCATTGTATTTTTCAAATTCTGGAGTTTTAAATTTTGGTGGGAGCATTAGATCCTGGACTAAACTCAATTATTTGGCATCGACCCTAAAAAGGTAGTCAACACTCTCTATAGATTTGAATTTCTCCTCCAACCACTTTTACCGATCTTCTATCTGTTTTGGCAATTCTACTTTTGCCCTATCCATTTCCGCTATGTCATCCAAATATGGAACAACGGGGTTGGTTGGATTATCCGCGGGGTTAGAACCTAAACCCATTGGATAATTCACCGGTCTTGAGGTACCGGCTTGGAATTGTTGTGACCTTATTGTAATGGGTACTCTTCGTAGATATGTATCCGATTAGACTTGGACATTCACTAAGGTAAAGTCTCAGGGGTATGTAGGGTCTTCATTATCATCCCAAGAGTTAATCATAGTACTCTTCCCTTTTTCAATCCCTCCGGCCAGTAACTGGGTCAACTGGCTTATTATGCTTCGTTGGGACTCTTGTATTTGGTCATTCATGTCTTGTTGTACCTTAGCTAATTGGTTCTGCAGCTGCAGTTGCAACTGATCTTGTATGTCTTTCTAAATTTGTTCTAGTCTCTGTAACCTTTGATCCATGGCATTGGTTTTACCACGGGTACCGTAACGATATTCGGTTGGCAGATTCTTGTTGGTTTCCAGGGTAACTGTCATAATTTAGATTAATTAGGGTCTTTTTATGAAATTTAATACATGTGATGAAATGTAATGCTGATGAATGAAAGTGAATGCAAAAAAGATGTATTGATTCTTATTTAATTCTATTAGAAAACTTTACTAGAAAAAAATTTCTTTACATAAAACAAATACATTTTACATATACGGCCTTGCCTTAATACTCAAAGCCTTGACTTTCCTAAGAAGCCAAGCTAATTCTCTCTAATTCGTATCTCAAGCTCAGCATGTCAGATTGAACCGCTAGGGTTTGCAAATGGCCTGATACTTCCATACTTGAGTCAAAGCTTCACCCATGATGTGATCTCTATCCCTGATCTGACCTTGAGAGCGTTGGAGTTGCTCTTTCCAAAGTTCATTGTTTGTTTCAAGAAGTTCAACTTGGAGTTCACAATTTTGCAATGCAGCCTCGAGCTCTTCTATCTTTCTCTTCAACTCTTCAATCTTAGTCAAGCTTGCTTTCAAGTCAATCACAGAGTTGCGACTACGATGTTGATGCAGTGACCTTTCTGATTCCTCTACCCGGGCTCTCAATCCAACCCTTTCATCTTGGCTTTCTAATAAATCCCTTTTTAGAGCATCTTCTTTGACTCGAGCATCTTGGAATTTCTTTTCCCACTGATCAGCTGTAATCTTTTCTTCTTGGATTTCCCGTCGCCATTATTCTGATGTTTTACCCAACTTGGTGGTTCTAATCGACAAATGCAGTTTTTTATAATCCGTTTTTAAGCTGTCCAAGTCTTCCTCAGCCTTGTTTTTTCCTTTTCTCATTTTCTCAACTTCCAACCTTTGGACATCAACGTCTAATCCTAGCTGAATCTTTTCCTCTTCCAACTTTTCTATCATTTTCCCTAGTTCCAAACTCTTCTTTCCGAAGTCTTTCTTTACGATCTCTACTTTAGACGGGATCACTTGCAAGTGTTCTTCTATCGGCCGAGTAATTTCTTGACTTGACAAAGGGACATTGACATTGATTCGTTTACCCCACCACCAATCATATTCGGGAGTCGTCATGGGATTTGTAGCAAATCTCTTCATTTTGTGAGTTTGGTTTCAGGCGTTCGATATTTCACGAACCTTCTTTTTATAATTATCACCTTTGTATGCAAACTCACATTGAGCCAACCCTTACGTTGTTGGTATAAACTACCTCGACCTATACTGTCTCCATTCAAGTAGAGGGGCATATCCAATAGCTCTCCATATCCCTAGTAGAAGAACCCAGTCAAAGTCTCCACATCGGTACAAAATTTCATCAGGGATCATCCGAGGGGCCATCCATTCAACATCTTCGTCTTGGAGACTCTGGAGAATTACCATCCACTTTTCTTCAAAAATGTTGTCTTGTCTTGGGATAGCCATGAATTCTTTCAACAGAGAATAGTCCTCGGAGAACACTTGATAAGAGACTTTTTCTATCTTCCAAAAGTGGCTATAGAACCAGCCTAGCAAAAGCTGTGCACATCCGATAAATCTTCCTTCACCTGCTCTCCGACATGCACTTAAAGATCTGGAAGTTTCAGCCAAAACTGCCAAGACGGGGGTGACCCTTTTGTCAAGTCGGTCAAATAGATCTGAAACTGCATCATCTACATGTCCTAGTGCTTTGGGAAAGATGACTAACCCGTAAATACTCAAGGCGAAGAGATTGATCCTTTTCCTTGTATCCGAATGTGCCAAGATCAAATCTCACAAACTTTTACAAGGGATAAATTTACTACCTCTTTTTTGTTTAATCCGGGCTGTGACCCATTGCTCGCTCATCCTAGTTATGCTCAATAGCCTCTTTAAGAAAGTCAGGACATTGGCGGCTCTAAAGTAGGCTTTGTCAGCTTGGACCTTTGGACAACGGAGCAAAGTGGTGTACTCTTCTATGGTGGGCACCAGGTCTACTTTCCCAAAAGTGAAGTAGCTGTAGGCGGGATTCCAATACTGGGCGAGAGCTCGAAATAGGTACTTATCCATTTTGACATCGAGTAGATAAGATAAATCACCATATTCACGGTAGAATAACTGCTTGATTTCATCATCTCATTGATCCCATATTTCTTTCAACTCTTGAAGATTATTCTGAGTCACACTAATGCGAGTGAAATCCCATAATTCTAACATATACCCCTCCGACAAACTATCACTTTTCTCTTGTTGTGTTTTCTCAGACCATATTCGTACAGCTACATTGTCTTCCACTTTATCAAGAAATCCCTTTTTCCATTAGAAGATCTCTATTTAGCAACTGAACATGAATCAACACCTTTTTCTATGATGAAAATGCAATGCAACCATAGCCAAAATAAAACGAAACAAGTCAGTACCTTTCATACAAAGTTAAAATACAGAGTAAGAAACATTAAATAGGACATCTATTCGGGTGACCTCTAAAGGTTTGATATGGTTCTATCTAGGGTAGGTTCTTTAAGGCTCATTATATGCGGTTCGGTTCTAAAGTAACGGTACCTGAATCACCAAATTCCTCAATACTCACCCATTATAGGCTCATACAGACCGAGTTCGGTTCAAGGGAATACATTTCCCTATGGCTGTACGAAGATGAAGACCTCATGAAGACATAGATACGGATGTATTCCGAAAGCAATCCACTATCCTATACGGAAGTGAAGACCTCACGAAGGAATAGCTTCCCACTCCCACTTAAGGGTAAAATGGAACGATTATGCCATGCAATGTGAAAAAATATACCAAGAGAAACTCGAACCAATAAAGCAGGCATACTAAATCATTGTGTAATCTGAGATAACAAAGACATTATTTACCACTAAAATAAAACATGAAAGATGAAATACAAGGAATGAATCGTCAATTTAAATCGAATTATCAATTTTCGACAAAAAGACCAAAAAGTAATCAACTTGCGACTTAACTCTCTTATTTGTCCCCAGCGGAGTCGCCAAGCTGTCGAAACCTTTTTGAAAATCGACTTTTTATTTAAAAACGAAAATGGAGTCGCCACTAATCCTTTTTATTTAGGTGTGATTGGATCACCTCAAAACTTGGTCATTTTAATAAAATGTTAGATTTATTAAAACGATAATTTTCGGTCTACAAAATCCAAGAAATGAGTTTGGGAGTCGATTACGTATGAGGAAGGGTTAGCACCCTCATAACGCCCAAAATTGGTACCTAGTTGATTACCTAAAGTCTTAATGTCAAGAATTGAAAATTTGAAGAGAATTTAAAATACGGTCCCTCTTTGCATGATGTTATTTGATGGTATTGAAAAAGTCCCGATCTAAATTAAATTTTTAATGAGGAGGCGTTCTCATTTTGGGTCAATTAAGATGAAAAATCGTGTCCCGTAAGTTGGGGCACAAAATCTCGAATTCTCGAAAATAAGAACGCTCACCGTTCAATTATTGCCCAAATATTATATTTTTAATTATTATTTTTTTATTTTTTATTTAAAAAAAAGGGACGTTTAATTATTTCGGTTCAAGGAGAAAATCGCGCTCCGTAAATTAGGGGCACAATTTCTCGAATCCTCAAAATAAAGAATATCACCTTGGTTCAAATTGCTAAATATACAATGTGTGAAAATGAAACTTCTAATATGACATGTTATGGACTTATTCGAACATAAAACATTACATAAGATACACAAACATGTTTAAATGCTTTATATGATGTCATAAGAACGTAAATAATGCAATATATCATGACTAATAATAATGTTAAAAAATGTTAATTAGTGCTAATGATAATTAATGATAATAATTAAGGACTAAATAATAAATTATATAATTTAAAGGGCAAAAATATAAATAACAAAGATTAAAAGTGCAAGGAATTAAAAAGAAATGCTGAATAAAATAAATCGAGGACTAAATTGAAATTTAAACGAAATTTAAAGGGGAAATTAAAAAAAAGAAGTAAATAAAAGACTAAAAGAAAACAATTGGAAAATTTGAGGGTAAAATTATAAAATCCGTAATTTAAAGGGAAAAAAATAAATAAAAATGTAAACATGCTGGAATTTAAATAACAAAAAATAAAGGGACCAAATCTAAAAATAAAGACTAAATTGAAACCCCCCAAAAAAATTGGAGTCCGAATTGCAAGAAAAAATAATAATAAAGGATTAAATTAAAACAAAATGTAAATGTGCAGGGACCCGGGATGCTATTTTCTCCCAGCCTAGCACACGTGTCATTCCCAAAAAAGGTCAACAGTCTGAGGACTAAAGTAGAAACAAATTAAAATTAAATGGCATAATTAAAAAGGAGAGAAAATCAAAAGTAAGACCACATTAAATAGTGCCTAAAAGTAGAGGGACTTAGGCAGCAATTAGACCCCTCTTTTAAAAAAACACGCGGATCCTATGATAGGTCGGGTCGGATTTTGGGTCGGTCCTTAAATGACGCCGTTTTGGGTGTTTGGAAGTCAAACCCAAAACGGCGTCGTATTGGACCTTTATTTAAGTTAAAAACCCTAAAAAATCATTTCTCTTCTCTTTTTTTTAAAAAAAAAACTTTCCCTTTTCTTTTTCTATTCTCTCAACTCCCTCTCCGTTCGACCAAGGGTTGCTGCACATCTGTCGTGGCCATCGGTCATCGGCGACGGTGGTCGTCGCCTCCGGTGGCTGGAGTTGCAAAAAAATGCTTTTCTACCCCTTTTGACCCCGAGCTGAAGGCGGTGCCTTCCCAAACTCGAAAAAAATCAAAAAAAAAACTTTTGGCCCTTCGCCTTCTTTGAACGCACGCCCCTTTTTCTTCGAAGCCCAGGCGGAACCCTGGTGGGTTCTGAGGCATTCGGGGTCGGAGAAGACCTCTGACGATGACGGGAATCGAAATGACACGAGTAAGAAAATAAATTTTTATTTTTTTATTTATGCTATTTGAAAAAAATAAAAAAAAAAAGAGAAATGAACTACCTTTTTCTTTTAACGTTTGTTTTTTTTTTTTGTTCTTGCTATTTCAATCTTGTAAAAAATACACCTCGTTGTTATGACTTTTATAGTTGATTACATATATTCTTTTCTTTTCTTTTTTTCTATTTCTGCTATTTATGTCCTCTATCTCGTTTCTTTTTTCTTTTATAGGTATTCGTGGCAAGGTCAACGGCACTGGGGAGCCGCGCCTTGCCATTTCGGAGAAAGGGAGAGGCAAGCCTCGGGCGACGCACGTGCTGATGTGGCCAAGGTAGAGGAGCGGTGGCAGCTGGAGGCTTAAAGGTGGCTAGGGTTTCTTGTTTAGTTTTCAAGTTTTGGGCTTTAGGCTTTTAGGGTTTTTAGGTTAGCAGATTGAGCATTTAGGGGTTTTGGGCTTGTAAATGGACTTTTTATTAATGGACTTTATTATTTTTATTTAATTGTTTTTTTGTCTATTTTTGTCTGAGCTGGACAAATTTGGTCCATTACACCGGGAATCTCAGTTTGTAGGGCTCAGAAGCAATCAAGTTGGGGTGGTTGAAATGGTTAGAGAGAAAATGCTCCCTGCAAGGGGCGTTTTCCTCTGATATGTCAGACATGTGGCTTGAAAATTCGTCCTATAGGAAGCGTTTTCACTGCCATGTCAGATGAAAATGCCCCATGCAAGGAGCGTTTTCTCTCTGGCCATATCAACCACAAAAATTGATTACTTTTGAATCCCTACAACCCAAGATTCTCGGGATAAACTTGATTGAAGAAAATGTAGAAATCGTACGTGTCCTATTTTATCATCCTCACTCAATCGAATCGAGTGAAAAGAATTCGAGTTAATTGAGTTGACGTGTCCTATTTTATCATCCTAACACGACTTGAAATTTTTTCGGATCGAGTCAAATGAAATGAAATTCGAGTCGAGTCAAATCGAATCTAATCAAGTGAAAGTGTTCGAGTTAAATTAAAAACTTAAAAATGTCAAGTTAAAATCTTGTGCTAGTATAACTAATTCTATGTTAGAGCATATAAATTTGAAACCATATATATTTTAAAACTTTTCCAAAGCATAATAAAAAAAATACTTTAGTATGATAAACTTGAATTGTTAATTAACTTCGTTAGGTCTGCAAAATTATTATTCTAGAAAGTTTTTAATTTTTAAACTTTCTTTATATATTTTTTAGAATTTTTTAGAATTTTACATATAAAATCTATTATTCGAATTATTCGAGTTATTCGATTTTGTAAAATTCAACTTGAATTGTAAATTTTAAACTCACAACTTGATTGCATATAAACCAAACCAATTTAATAAATTTGTTTCGTACATCGTAAATAAGTGTACATTTTGGATGTAAACAAAGTATATAAAAAATTACAAAATAACGTAATTATGGGAGTCCCGAATTTGTGCCACAAACCGGGTGGGTGTCGGGCATGCCTAGGGTTTTGTCGGACTATTGCGTTTGGTAGTTGCTTGTCGACTTCGACTTCACCTTGACATGCACGCAGGGGCGAAGCCAAGGGGGGCTGGCAGGGGCCTTGGCCCCACCCTGAAATGGAAAATTTCACCTTTAGTCATTTTATAATTTTAAAAAATTTAAATTAGTATATGGTAAAATTACACTTTAGCCACCCAAGAATGAGAAAAAAAATGATTTAATCCTTTAAAAATTATAAAGATATATGCTATTAAAATGGTGAAAATCCACTTTTTCTATCATAAAAATATACAACTTTATTCTGACCCCTTTAAAAAAATTTCTGGCTTCGCCCCTGCGTGCACATTGGGGTTGATCGCTGACTTCGTCTCTTTCCTTCGTGGTTAAACCCAATCGTGTTCTAGCCACCCATCGTGGATCCCTAGGTTGAGTCGGCAATTGCAAGGATAACCCACATCGCTAGAACAACGATGTTGAGGGTGTTTGTGGCACTGTCAACGGGCCACTATATTGTGTCGCTTGGCCCAATTGCGTATAGAATGTGAGAATTGAAAGTAGTACCAGATGCGTCGGTGTTGCTGGTGGGATCGACATGTAATATGGCATGATGGGTGACGGTCGTGCATTATATATCTTTGGAGAAGGTGTTGATGCAAGGAATGATGGGGTGTGCTGTGGTGCTTGTGTAAAATAAACTAGTGTTGAATGTGTTGATGCATGGAATGATTGTGCATGTTGTGATGGTTTTGACAAAAAAACTATGTTGGAAGAAGAAATAAATAAACCACACTGACCGGGAGGTTGCACGACAATTGGGTCCTTTGATGCAGATGGAGTAGATGTTGTTCCCACCGTGTCTCCATCTCTCGACCTAGGATTGATGGGCCCTCATCTTGGCCGTCTACGACGACATTGTCTACTCCTCTCTAAATCCAGTAGTAGATACTGCTTGTCGTTATGCCTGAACCAATCCATGTAATCTGGAGACATGGCCAACTCCAGAGTGAGAAATGGTTTACATGTTGGCAATAAATCGTACTTATGCTCCTATATCTTGATATACTTCTTGTGGAATGTTGGTCAATCTTCCTCGAGTCTACCCCGCAAGTCAAAGGTCATCGAGCTCCTAGGGTGACAGCGGAATATGTTGCGTACACCCGAACAGTCGCATGACTCAGTCAGATTTGTGCATCTCGACCATTGCAAAAACAACCAATGGCATTTCAATGTGCTAGATGTTGCGATTGGCCAAAAATTTGATCGAGAGGTCGGAATGTATTCTTGAATCCTCGAATCTACATATGGCATCCATACAAACTGCATTACGAATTTATAATTTTTAGAACATGCGTAATATTTAATTTCAAGTGCTAGAATACATATTATATAACTTTGAAATTCATAAGCTAACCTCCTCTTCAATTTCTTGATCTAGAGCTAGTCGAATATCCTCGAGCTCGGTCGGTATACTACTGTGTCTCACTGGGTTGTTCCACCTATACAAATAATATGTTATTTCAAAATTACAACAATGAAAAATAAAATTGGTAATGATATTGTGGAATGAATTTTACCATATGACGAGTGGGAATTTGTAAGGGAGTTCCACTCAGGGGGTGTAAAAATTGTAGTCGATACCATATCCACGATTAGAGAAGGAGCATGCAACCGTCGATTTTGGCTTTATTCGATATCATGGCTCGAAACATTTCTCGGTATATGTCCACAATCTTTCGTCACAAACTCATATTGTCATTTATCATAACTTTACCCGTTGAATCACTTATAATATCGATGGATACATGGTTAGTACACACAAAGTGTACATACAATATTCCGTCAATTCATATTCAGGAATGCTCATTGAGAATTTAAACGGGAAGCTCTTCCAAGCCAAATAACAAAAAGCTCATGTGATCTTGTAACGGGAAGCTTATCCAGGCTTAATAAACAGGAAGCTCATAAGAGCTTAAATCAGAAAGCTCATGCGAGCTTATCGGGTAACTCCGAAGAGCTATCATCAGGAAGCTCATGAAAGAGCTTTTAATCGGGAAGCTCCGGATAGCCATATATCAAGACGCTCATAAGAGCTGCGGAGTATCCGCAACACATGCAGGATCACTACCGATCAGAATGCTCATTAGGAGCATATAAACGAAAAGCTCGGGAGAGCCATGTATCAGAAAGCTCAAGAGAGCTTATATCGGGCTGCTCATGTAAGCTATATCGAGACGCTCATGCGAGCTATGGTGTATTCACAACATATACAGAACCACAACCACTCCGAAAACCCTGTATCCATCTAATATCATTTGTTCAAACGAGATTTATTTCTTGTCAGACATTGTCGGATATGTGATTTATTTTCATACTTAAAAAATTATACAAATCACATATATATAAATCAAGCATATCACATAAATATACAATTTAGTTACACGAACTTACCTCGATAATTGTTCGTGTACGCAAAATCTACTAATCCGACACTTTTTCTTTTCCACGATCTAAATTCATTTTTTATCTATCCAGATCTATAAGAATGTATTTAACATCAATTCAATACAATTTATATTCAATTCAGTCCATTTCACATCTTAGGCAAAATTTCTATTTTGCCCCTATACTTTTGATTAATGACGATTTCGTCCCTAGGCTCGGAAAATGAAATTCATGCAATTTAATCCTTATTCCAAGCCTAACCGATTTTTACATATAACATTTGCAGCCCATGTAATTCATAAAATTTAGAATTTTTCCATAAATTTTACATCTTTACAATGAGTCCCTAAATCACAATTTCATGAAAATTCACTTTACAAAAGTTGTTTATCTATCAACAACCTTTCATTTTCTACCATAAATTTCATAATTCATGCATATTCATCCATGTCAAAACCCTAGTACTTTAATAACTTTGCAAATTAATCCCGAGATAGCTAAATTAAGCTATTACGATCTCGGAAATATAAAAATTACTAAAAACAGGACTTGAATACTCACCTAATTTGGCCAAATAAGCTTTCTCTTTCTTCAATTCTCCATGGCTAGGGTTTCCATATTTTATTTGGGAAAGATGATGATAAAATGATGATATTTTCTTTATTTTATTATTTATCATCTTTATTTTTCATCTTTCCAATTTTATCCTCTTCTTTTTCTAATTTTCCATAGTTGAATCATCAAACTTATATACTAACTCCTCTTAATGGCCTATTTTCCATATAAGGACCTCAAATTTTGAATTCCATAGCTATTTGATCCTTTTAGCTACTAGAATTCAACTTTTGCATTTTATGCAATTTGGTCATTTTCTCAATTAATCATGAAATCGGTAAAATTTTCTTAACAAAAAATTTTTATACGATATTCCTATCATAATTCAGACCATAAAATAATATTAAAATAAATTTTCTTTTGGACTCGAATTTGTGGTCCCGAAACCACTGTTCCGATTTCACTGAAAACGGGCTGTTACACATGCAACCATCGATTTTGGTTTTATCCGATATCATGGCTCAAAACATTTATCGGTATAATGTCTCTAGCATCGCTAATCCCCAACTAAGTCATCCCGATTCCTTCAAGTCGACTAGTAGTAGTAGCCACCTCAAATGCATCAGATTGTGAGATTTATCTGGCATTAGCAGACCCCAGATTAACCTTAAGATGAATGCGTGCGCAAATTGTTCTTTTTCGACGTCGCTCGTTGAAGCATCGATAGTTTGGAAGTTGTCCTCCAACCATTTCATCTCGATCCGTCTACCCTTAAACTTGTTTGGCACCTTCCCTGGCAATTCCTTGGATGTTGCACTCCAATCGACACTAACAATTGGCCCCGTAACGGTATCCCCATCGACTGGTAGACTGAGTTGTAAACTAACGTCCTCGAGTGTAATTGTACACTCGCCGCAGGAGAGATGGAACGTTTGTGTCTCCGATCTCCATCTCTCGATTAAAGCATTGATGAGTGAGGGATCCAATTTAGTCCCCCCAAGAATGCAAGCCGCGTATAAAAAGTCTGCATCTCACAAGTGTCCATGAACGACCTCCGGTGCACCTTTGCTTAAAGTTGTTTATGTACGTCTCCAAAACCCGATCTTCGGGCTGAGTATATAAACATAAAAAATTAATAATCTAAACAACATAATAATTAACTATTTAAATTTAAATAATATAATAAATTTACTTACCATTATAATTGAACGTCAGAGATATGTTTGTCATCCAAACGAATAAGTTGATTTGCCATTTAAAATTTTATAAGAAAAAAATAAAATCGAAGAGAATAAAATTCAAAAAATGAATTTTAAAAAAATATTTGAGGATTGAAAATTGAAAATTGAAAATTAAATTTTGAAGATTGAAAATTTAAAATTGGAAATTGGGGATTGAAGAATGAAGAATGAAGATTGAGAATTTAAGAAGAAAGAATGAGTATGGAGTATTTGGGTGGAAAGAATGAATGTTCGAGGGGTTTAAATTGAAATTTTTATGGTTGTTGGAATCCTACTAGTCGTTGGAAAAGTTACCGTTGATATAGTACCGTTAGAGGAAAACGCGTCCTATAAGGCGTGTTTTCACTGCCAAATCAGTGAAAACGCGCCCGATAGGACACATTTTTTTCTCTCTCCTAAAAATGCATCCTACGTGGCGCGCTTTCACTGATGTGGCAGTCAAAATGCACCCTGTAGGATGCGTTTTTCATTCTCTCTCCAAAATCAGAGTAAATCGGTAAATTTTAAGAAGATTAGCCTAGTTTTTTAAAATATTTTTTTGCAGCATTTTCATATAAATTAACCAATCAATTACATCTTGAATATGGTAAAATATCTAGTTTAATTTATTTATAATAATTAGTTTTGTTCAAATATTTTTTTATAATTTTTTAGTTTTAAAATTATTTTTTTGTGATTTTGGAACCTTAGGTAGATCTAACTCTTCTGTACTGATAGAACTTAAAGTTCTCAGCTCCCAATGATTGTATCCAACGATGCTTGAAGGATATCGTTATGGGGCATCTAAAATGGACAAATTTAATATCATTCATGAATTGGTTGTTGCCTTAGTTAAGAGATGAAGGTTAAAAACTTTTACTTTTCATTTGCCTTGTGTAGAAGCGGTAATCACTTTAAAAGATGTCACGATAATAACAGACCTTTCAATCAATGGGATGGTAGTGACCGGACCTAGTGCCATTGACACAGAATATAACTGAGGGTGTTTGTTGGGTGTCGTGTCATCAAGGGAGAATCTGGTGGAATTAAATGGGTGCCAATTAAAGTGCACATGGTTGAAGAAGCTTGTCGATCCAACCTCTCCATCGCCTACCACTAAATTGGAGTTGGATCAATATGTCAAAATTTGGATGCTCTAAATGATTGCAAGAATGTTCTTCCCAAACAAGTTTGGGAACAAGGTCCATATAATGTTTTTCTTCTTGTTGGCGGATTTTAAAGAGGCAGAGATGTACAACTAGGGGTATGTTGCTCTAGTGTATCTCTATTGGGTAATGACTAGGGTCGTCTAGAAAGCAATAGACTATGTTAACGATTGTTGCATGCTTTTGCAGACATGGACATGGATATGCATGCCGTGGTTAGCGTCTATCACTTTCAAGTGTAATAGTTCCCTCTGAATTGAATGTAAAAAAAAAAATCATTGTTTAATAAATCATTACGTGTGTTTAGTCATTAGTGTCCATTACTTAATAAATTTAATTGAATTGATTTTGGAGTGGATTTGGTGGTCGGTTGGACCATACAAGTTATACGAGAGACTTGACTTGGATGCATCAAGAAATCAATTAACGAGCTAATGCAAAATTAAACAAATTCATAATTAACACTAAATTTATTTTATCAGTAAAATTTTGAAAATTCAAACCTAATAAAATTAGCAATTAGCTTTTACCAAATCAACCCTAAAACTCAAATTAAATACTAAACAGTTAATACCGTTACTTTTGAGTATAAAAATATATAACTTTTGTCAAATATAAATATCATATTGGTCCAAAAATAACATAAAAACCACATTAGAAAAAATATCAAACTCGAGTACCAAATAACATACTAAATCTAAAATTTCCTAAAGTAAAAGAAAAAGTCACCATGTGTTAAGCAAATGGCCCATGTCTACACTATTAAGGATTTTTTTTTTTTGGTATTTTCTAAATCTATTTTACAATTTATGTTCGGGGTTATCCCTCTCAATAATATCGTTTCTAAAGTTCAAATCAACGTCCCCACTTAAAAATATAATATGTATTACCGTTGCATGCAGCGCTTATTAGTATTAATAATATTTTTTTAATTTCAGTGTATGTTATAATATACAAATTCAATAAATTAGTAGTAAATAATAATATAAAAAATTAAAATATTTTTTCTTTAGATATTTGATAGTATTCGTTAAGGAGTGTCTTAAAAATAATATTTGAAAATATTAAATATTTTTACAAAATATACAATAATTAGTAATTAATAATATAAATTTAATAATATTAAATATAAGTCCAATAATATAATATTTAAAAATATTTTACATGTAATTACTTAATAAAATCATTTTTAGTTTGGATATATATATGAAAAAACTATTTAATTTTACTAAAATTTATTTTATATTTAATAAAATTTAATAGTTAAAAAAAGAATGTATTAAAAATTATAACCCAAATATTTTAATTAATCAAATGATTTATAAATACATGAAAAGTTAAATATTATAAAAAACCCAAAAAATAATATTTAATTTAGTTTAAGATTTAAAAATAGCTTGGCGCACCTACCTCCAATATAAAAAGATGAAATAAAAAAATGCATTTTAGTGGGTTAACCTACCAAAATATTCTTAAATTAATAAAACAAAATTTTAATTATTAAATAATAAAAAGAGGAGTCCAATGTCGAAAGCAAAAACCATTTTCACCTACCCTATTATATATAAAAAAGGTGAAAGAAAAATAATGGGTCATATTAAGGAAACCTACCCAAATATCTTATATTTCTTAAAATGGGTAATTTACTAAAATAGTCTTGATTATATCCTACGTGTATGGTGAGAAATTGCAGTTCCACGGAAAGTCTTTAACACCTGACCTTATTGTATCATTTGGCGTAGAGATTTCCCTAACTTTCCAGCGAATGAAGTGACGCGACCCTAATATTTTGTTTGACTAAACAGGTATTTTGTTTCAGTTTTCTATAACCCAATTGATTAATTTACTTTTATACCCTTATATAAAACACCTGATTTATATTTAAATGGTTATATTTGTCATTTACTATTTTAGAAATTTGAAAATCTAAAAATTAAATATTTTATTATTATTTTTGTGGTGGACCCAGTATCTTTTCTCCTTTTTCTCTATCTCGCCGTCAAAGTGAAAAGGAAAAAAATCAGGAAAATTTTGATTTACATATAAATAGAGAGCTGAAATGTATGTAAATGGTGTGTAGGTTATACAGTGTATCTTAATCGGCGTTCGTTAGTAACAGTCCGGTGATGCTTGGTGTATTGTGCGCACGACCTCCCAAGCCTTGGATCCTCAACTCCCTATCTCTGATCGCCCACGGTGGTTCAGCGGCTCACCATCACGAAAATCGTTTATTGCACTGGCCTTCACATTTCGCCGATTTATCTGCCGCTAATCGGCGCTGTCGGCACCATTCAACGGCTTGTCGGCTTGGTGGCGGCTCAGAGGGTGGTGCAGCTTCTATATGGCATGCGATTTTGCCATGCGGAGGAGACAGAGGAGTGAAGAATAGAGGAGATGTGTGGAAGAATGTGGAGAGGAAAGGGGAAGGTTCCTGGAATGTGTCGTGGGATGCCAGACCGGCTCGGTGGCTTCGACCGGATTCTGCTTGGCTTCTGTTTGGGGTCTGCGCTTGTCTTGCGCCGATGCCGATGGATGAATTTGGTGACGTTAACCTCGATGCTGATAATAAAACCGATGCTTCTTTAAATTCAGATGAGAAGAGTAGTAATCATTTGTCTTCAGTTGCTGCCGCTGATAATTACAAGGTTACAGGTTAGTTGTAATTAATTAACTAATTTTAATTACTGCAAATTAGTTTTTAATATAAAAAATGAATGAATTTGAATGTATATTTGATATACAGGGATTTTAGCGGAGGGCGATACTCAGTTTTCAATATTAAAAAAATGAATTTGAATTTATATTTGATATGCTGCAGGGATTTTAGCGGATGGACGATGTCTGTTCAGAGCAATAGCTCATGGAGCTTGTTTGAGGTCTGGAGAAGAAGCTCCTGATGAAAACCGTCAAAGAGAACTTGCTGATGAATTGAGAGCTCAGGTAATTACGAGGAGTTTTTTTTTTTTTTTTTTTTTTTTTTTTTTTTTTTTTTTAAGTATTTGATCAAGATACACTATTTTATGTATAAAATTTCGTTTCTGAATCTACAAATGGTAATAGGAGTTTTTCCCTTTTTATATGTTTAATCATGTAGGTTGTGAATGAGCTTTTGAAGAGGCGTGAAGAAACAGAATGGTAAAGCTTTGTCTTTATATTGGAATGCCATTCGCTTTGATGGAATTTTTAATAAGCATAGGGCTTCATATGATATGATAACTGCAGGTTTATTGAGGGAGATTTTGATGCTTATGTAAAGGAAATTCAGCAGCCTTATGTTTGGGGTGGGGAACCTGAATTATTGATGGCTTCTCATGTTTTGAAGTGAGTTTCTATTTCTTTTAAAAATTTGACTATGAATTGTTTTGTAATACACCTTTTGTGGGAGCTCTTCACTTCCTACCTCATTTTACTATAATCTTGCAATTAGCCTATCAAAATGATGAATAATTTAAGTTTCCATGACTTATGAGTTGCACATAATATTGTGATCGATCCTATGTAATACTGCAGGTGATTTGCTTTTATCTTTGCAAACTGATGAAAAGTTTAGGCTACTTCTTAAGGTGCTAATTACTAACCAAGTCAATGCCTCATAAATATTAGTGATTTAAGTTTTCAAAGAACGCATAATTAGAATATTCACAAGAAGATATAACTGAGAGTCCCCTGCCACACTGAAATAACTTCATTTTTGTGTGATGATGCTTCATTTATTTTGCATATTGGTACAAGCATTTCAATTTGCCTATTTTGTGAAGAAACTAGGTTTAAGACCACCGTTTGATAATTAGTGCTCGAGCTTTTGGGTTAGTCTATACCTTATGCATGAAACTCTGCTGATGGCTTATGGAATGATGTCAAAGCAAAACAGTAACTGTTCTTTTCTTATGCATTGTTCAAATTGTATTCTAACCAAAGCCTAAACTTGGAATTTGAAATCCATGTTCTAAATTCCTATCTATTTTTCCTCATGTTTTACTTGACTGCTGTATTTGACACCCCATTTTGATTGACAGGACTCGAATTTCTGTCTACATGATTCATAGAAGCTCTGGTAATTTAATAAACATAGCAAAGTACGGTGAAGAATACCAGAAGGAGAAGGAGAATCCTATTAATGTGCTTTTTCATGGGTATGGTCACTATGACATACTGGAGTCATTGCCGGAACTAATTTCCAGCAAATAAAGACATAGAAGTTTGGTCTTGTTATATGATTATGATTGCATAAAAAGAAATAAGCTCATCTTATTTTAAATGGAGGAATTCCATTGAACCAAGAAATAGTCTGAGGTTGATAAATTAGTTTGCACCTACCTCGGCTCTTGCAATAAGCTCAATACAATTTTGTAGTTTCTAAGAGTGTTTCTTGATTTTTAGAACTCAATTCAATACTTCAGATTGGTGAAGCATTATAGTTATTTTAGTTTTTCTTTTTTCCTGTAAAACCAGTGATGATTGTTTCTTTTATTCAGAATGTCTTTGGGAAATTGAATTCTCCTAGTCTTTCTTGTCAACTCTCTTGAACTCTATAGCCTATGAAAGAACATTTGAGGGATGTGTTACAAATAGGTACTTGCACCCTTGTTCATTCCTGCTTATTGAATCTGCAAAATATGCATGGGAATAGGATAAAAGTTCATTCATTTGGTTGTGTAAATTCATCTTGTTGCCGAGTTTTAAGAATATGTCGGTAAACCGGCATGTGATCCAGTTGTGTTTCTTTTCTTCATATTTTTAATTTACTGTACTCTAAATTCCTTGGCTGTTTGTAAAGATTTGGAGTATTTATTTCTTTGTACTATAACTTTTGTTTTGGTCCAACTTTTAACAAAGCATATGCCATGCTTTTAGACAGATTCCTCTATCCTTAACTGCAGGATTGAAATAGCAATCAAGTTGAGGGTGGAGGGTATTTGTTTTGATTCGAATGGTGAAAGATTTAAAAGGTAGCATATTTGCTCATCTTTACCCCCCCCCCCCCCAAACTAGCTAGGAAAAAGCAGTGGTTGATGTGGGAAAGATGAATGTCAGTAAGCATAGATATAGTATGGTAACATGCATATGTTGTTAATGTGATAAGGTTTTTTTGGCCTCAACTTGATAGTGACAATGTCTTGTAGTAATGAGGAAGACAAGGGGATTTCTCACACTGTTTCCCTTAGTTGTCGTGGAGAAGAGAAGTAATAGTTGATCATGTTATCTTTGGATTTCAATCCCTTTGACGCATGCACCGTAGTCTAATTGGTATGCATTAATATTGATTTTGCTGGTTTGATTGAAGTGGAAGAATTGGAGGGTTGTGGGTTTGTTTGTTTGGGATTGGATTGGATTAAAATCCAAAATTGGGATTGGAATCTAGGAAAGAGCTGTAAATCCTCTGAATGGTAGTTGGAAAAGTGAAGGGAAAGCATAGGGTCTCTGACTTTGGTGTCATGTGATTGTTGGTTGAAAAGAAAAAGTATGCACTTTTTTGTTTGGCCATGGCTTGCCTGACGTCATCTCGAAAAGGATGTATTCATTGTTTTGTAGTTAAATGTTTATTTACTTTTTTTTTTCCTTATTTCATGTTATTTCCATTCTAAAAATAATAGAACTAACATAATTTTTTTTTTCATGTCAATTAAATAGGGGTGATATGGGCTTTTTTTTATTGGCTTTAATCTATAAATTGGTGTTTAAATTATGCTTTTTTTCTATTTTGATATCTAAATTTTTTTTTGTAATAAATGGTATTTAATTTATTTTTTATTTTTTTCTTAAATTGATACCTCAATTAGTCAAATTGTTGAATTTACTTTAAAACAAATTGTAATCCATTAATTAGTATTTAAACTATATTCTTTTTCCTAAATATTTAAATTTTTTATCACAAGCAATACCTATTCTATTGTTATTCATTTTACAAAAAAAAAAAATTGTATTTGTTAAAAAAAATCAACCAAATGAAAACCCATTCTGTCATATAAACTTAAAAAAATGTTTTTTAATTCTTTTATTTTCTTTATTTATTGTTTCTAGTTTTTCCTTCTTTTAGGATATTTAGCAATACCAACAATGTTTGAAATTTACTCTCTTGAGGTTGAGACATTAGCAATTAATTTTGTTTTCAAACTTTACTCTTTGTTTGCTCAACCTGACGGGATTGAAAAAGTTATTTTATTGATCAAAACCAATATTTTCAAAATTGGACTAGACCAATTGATCTGAAACTGATCGGGGTACTGGACCATCAGTCCAGTTCTAAAGAAAGGAAAAAAAGAAAAAGAGAAAAAAGAGAAATTATATAAGAGAAAATAATATTTTTGTCTTTTTTTGCCATGTGTTAATTTTTTTAACTAGACTTAACGGTTTAACTAACTATTGAACTAAGACGTATCTGCTTGGGAAAAAAAAGTAGTTTAAGTATCACTTGTGACTAAGAAAATATTTAGATACCAAAATGAGAAAAAAAAAATACATAATTTAAGTATTAATTTGCGGGTTAAGCATTTTCTTAAATAGACTTAACAATCTGACTAATGGAGATACCAACTTAGGTGGAAAAAGTAATTTAGGTACCACTTGTAAAAAAAATATTTAGGTATCAATATAGGAAAAATAATATAGTTTAAGTATCAATTTGTGGGTTAAACTTTTTTATTTATTTAAAACTGACAGATAACAACATATCATTGGTTAAAAAATGCAAATCATTTCTCCATTTGATGTTAACATACCAACATATTCGAACTATAGGTACCAAATTGAGAACTTTTTTCCTTTACATTTTGACAGCCCGTTCTCCGCCTCAAAAGGAATAATAGGTAGAGTGGTGTCAAATAAAATTTACTTGTAACCCCGATTATAATTAAGGGCAAAACTAGAAAATTTGTTTGGAGGATAATAAGAGCGAAGTTAAAATTATGCAAGGTTAGAATATATATATTTATATTTAAAGATGAAAATAAAAAGGTATAACGTCAAATTTAGCTCTCAAAATTTATATTTTTTGTCAATTTGATCTTTATTTTTTGAGGTTAAATTTGTCCTTAACTTTTTTAAAAAGAGTTGAGTTGTTGTTTTTTAATGGAAATACTTACTAAAACATTAAAGATTTCAACATATTAGCTCACATGACAATCATAATATATTTCATGCTATTTTTAAATTTTATGAACTTTTTATATTTTTAATGAATTTTATCATTTTTGAATTATTTGTTAATACAATAAATAAGAAAAATAATGTCATATCAACATGAAGTATATGTGGTTTGTCACGCAGTTTGCCACACTAACATCATTAAAAGAAATAATATTTCAGTTAACATATTTAATTAAAAAAGGCTGCTTGACTCTTTATGAAAGGTTAATGAACGAATTTAGCTAAAAGAAAGAATAGTAGTCAATTGAAAATAGATGTAAACATTGAGAACTAAATTTAATATTATGTAAAAAAACTTAGATTATTTATCTAATTTGATGACTCAATCTGATTTTTTTTTTTAAAATGATATGAACTTGGCTTTATTTTATAAATTAACAATTGTCGAAACCATTTCTTATGATGTTTGAAAAAACGGGGATCGACTTTTAAATGACAGATAGAGTCGCCACCAATCCTTTTTGTTTAGGTGTGATCGGGTCACCTATAAAACATTTTGTTTTATTTTTTTAAAGAAATCAATTTTGGTCTACGAGTTTAAAGAAAAACAGGTTCGGGAGTCGGTTACATACAAGGAAGGATTAGCACCCTCGTACGCCCGAAATTGGTACCAAATTGATTAACTAATGTCCTTATGTTGAGAATTTAAAAAGATTTTTAAATTATGACCTTCTTTGACCATTTGAAGATATTCGAGTTTGAATAATAAAATTCTCTTGTTCTGAAGGAATAAAATATCACATCCAGCACGATAGGATATGATTTTTCAAAACCCTCGATGCCAAGATCCTTTCATGATTTCCAAAATTCATGCATTGAGATTTTTATAAGGATATTCAATTATCTGGTCAAACGGAAAACCGAAACCCAGCACGATAGGGCACGATTCCTCGAATTTCCAAACACACAAATATTGCCTTATTTTGAAGACATGGACAAAATTTTAAAAGGATATTTGGTTATTTGGTCAAACGAAAAATCGAAACCCAGCACGATAGGGCACGATTCCTCGAATTTCCAAATGCACAAATATTGCCTTATTTTGAAGACATGGACAGAATTTTAAAAGGATATTTGGTTATTTGGTCAAACGGAAAACCGAAACCCAGCACGATAGGGCACGATTTCCTCGAATTTCCAAATATCAAATATTGCCTTGTTTTAAAACTTTTAAATAAGCGATTTTAAAATCTACTCAAAATGCCTTTATTGAATCGTTAGATAATGAGAAACAAAAATATAGTATCGAGCATGGAATAATAATATGTGAATACAACGTTTGTACAAATGGATGACAAGAATGATAATATGAACATACAATTCAATAATCTCACAATTCCTATTTTGAAAATACCAACATTATTAATCAAGGAACAACAACACTAAAAAATATAGCTAATTAAAAATAAAATATAGCAAATTTTAAAGTGAATAAGCAAATGATATACGTAAAATAATATGTGTCAATTTAAATAATATACGCGTAATAAAAAAAACTTGATATAAAATAATGTATATATATAAAAATAATAATGGTATATAAAAGTGTTTGGAATAAATAAATATATAATTTAGAATAGGATTTTTTAAAGAGACAAATTATTTGATATATATATATATACGTAAATAAATTGTAAAGAAAATATTTACATAGAATCGATAATGAAATCAATAATATATACTTAGAATAAAATAATTATGTATATATAGATATAATAGCATTAAATTGATTATCAAGTAAATCTTTAAAGCATAAAAAAATAAAAGAGAATTTTAAAATGAATAAATTATAAAATAATACGATTTTTCAAATATATATGTATATAAAAATTTAAAATAATAGGTTAGAACAATACAAAATCGATGAATAATCCAAATAAAAATGAATAATAAATAAACTTTAAAGAAAATAAAATAATTACAAAATAAAATAATTTACAAATAAATAACAATATTAAAACAAATATGGAAGACCAAAATATAACACATGCAAACCACAGAGGACTAAAAACTCAAATGAACCAAATTTCAAAACGAACGTTTAAACAAGGACTAATTTAAAACAGCGTACAAATTCCAAGGAAATATTAAAAAAACAAATAAAACGTAATCAGGGCATAATTAAAGGTTAGTGCGAAAAGGAGGGATTAATCGCGAAAATAACCCCTTTTTAATAAACACGCGGATCCTTCCTTTGGATCGGGTCGGGCATGTGGACTACGCATCGAACGGCGTCGTTTTGAGGCTATTGAAATTAGCCAAAACGGCGTCGTTTTTTTAATAGCCACCGACATAATTAAAAAAACAAATTAAACTTCGTTCTGAACCAAACCCTAGCCACATTTCATTCTCGTTTTCAGCCGTAATACAAAACCCCTCCATTAACCACTAAAACGTGACCGCAAACGGCGAGTAGTAGTACCCGATGGTTTGATTCGCTTTTATAAACGCTGTTCCGCCGTGTTTTCCGGCCAACTGTTCTCATCTAAACCCCGATTGTGACGGAGAAGACGAGAAACATTGCCACGGTAAGCCTTTTCTCTTCCATTTTATTTTCGTATGTGTGCTCAAAGTAAAAAAGAAAAAACAGAAACTTTAAATCGAAAAAAATGAAATCACCTTTTGTATTTTTGATTTTGTATTTTTGTATCCGTATTGTGTAAAAGAATCCGCTTACAAATGTTTCGACCTTTGCCTTTTATAGCCGAATGAAAATCGAATAAAAAAATACGATCTATTGTTTTTTCTTTCTTTCTCTGTGCTCTCTGCTCTCTTTCTGTTTTGCAGGTGAAACCGCCGGGCATGGGGTGGCCCGAATGATCTGCAGGCGCGGGGCTGCTGCGCGCGTGCGGGGACTGTTCGTGGGGGAGAGGCGCTGGAAAGCTCTAGAAAATTTTTTAGAAGTTTTGGGCCATTCGGGCCTTGTTGTTTTGGGTTAAAAATTGGGCTCGGGTTTGATTTATTGTAAATGGGTTATTAATGTTTTGGGCCTGCTGTAAATGTTTAAAGGACTTTATATTAATGGACTTTTATAATTTTGGGTTTATTTGGTTTTTTTTTTTTTTTTTGTTTTGATTTAAATCTGGTTAAGGGGCCCGGGCGAAATGGGCCTTCTACAACAATATTTTAGTTAATTTTAATTTAAAATATATTTAAATTTATACGAGCTAGATTAAATTAAGAAAGACAAAATTTCACTATATAAGTATGTTCTAACTCGTTTTGTGGATGACTTTATTAGGAAAACATCATATTTAAATATTAAAAAATATTTAAATTACCAATAATATATAAAAAATTATAATAAAATATTTGTTCAATTTACAAATATTATAAATTATGTTTATGATTACACATCTAAGAAAATTTATAGTTATTGAAGTTTCTATTGCCAAAAAATTATAATATAATTGCACCAATTACAAATATATAATATTATAAGATCATATTAATTTAGAAGAAGTAAATAAGTAAAATCTTATTTTTACTAAATATAATAGTACTCTTTTTTTCTTTTCATTATGAGCATAGAAATGAGAAGTATTACTAATAAAATAATTAATATAAATATATTCGTTTGATTAATTAAAAAATTTAAACTAAAAGTAATGAATGATGTAGAGTTATAAGTGTTACCAAATATTTGAGTTGAAGTCAAAGTTGTGCCATGAATGGGAATTTTATCTCTTGCTCCACCCATCAACATCTTCAGTCTTCTATTTTCGTTAGAATTGATGGAAGGAGGTAATTGATTTGAGGGCTCGAAGAAAATCTTCGGTTGGAATCAAGATTTCTCGACTTAGGAGAGTCATTCCTCTAAGGTGGTTGCGTGGGTACGACTACTAGCCCTACCCTACAGGTATTATACCAAGTCTCATGCAAGCAATTGCCGAGGTTCTCAGGCATGTGGTTGAATATGGCCCAGCGGGTACTTGAAGTCATGTTGGTGGTTTGGTTTTTTGTTTTATTCTTCCATTGCTTTAAACTTTTTTTTTTCTGCTTGTTCTAGTATTTTGAATAGGACTTCATGATTTTTTTTTTTGTACCGAATTATTTTTAACTCCGGGACCAAAGAATATTCCAAGTGTTGGTTTTAAGATAATTTTTCATGTGAAACCGATCATGACGGTATAAGCATAACCGATCTTTCAAAATTTTATAATTTTATCTTGATTTCAATACAAAATTCCTAACTTTATACTACATTCTTTAGAAATTCCACCATGCTGATATATAAAATCTTCTAAGTACTTAATATTTTTGTAAGAGAGTGAAAGTAAAGTTTGAAAGTCTAGGAGTGTGGAATCTCTTGAGTTATTTCATGGCAAAGTATTGTCCCGAGCATAGCACGTGCAGATAAGGAAGCTTACATGGGTGAACTTGAGAGCATGATATGCCCATAAATTAATGTGTTGGCTAAGTTTGGGTGGCGAAACCTGTATATTAACTCCTTCGAGCATATCGATAACTTTGGAACTTGGTTTCTTCTAGAGCCTGCCTGCCCATAATGGGGGGTGGAGTGTAACGGCGTAATGACTCATTGATCACCATTGTTAGCTGTTGGGATTCAGACAAAAAAAACCAACCAATAAAAATGAGTAGGAAATAAAAGGAACAAAGCTTATTTAAAGTTGATACGTATGGAGAGCCATTGTCGAGTGCTTATCGCCTTTTCATCTTTTCTATTCTTAATGAACTTGGTGTCTCCAATTGAGCTATCCAGTGCATTGGGATAGCTTTTAACTATTTTTACAGTTACGTAACGAAAATAAATAAATTAAGTCATTGAAGGGGTATACTGAATAAATTATTTTAAGACGCCAGCTCCTATATATAGTAACCTTCCCTCCATATATCTGTTTTATAATCTATAAAAACATGTATCATGGGTATACAGGTTTCATAGCAAAATAGCAAGACATTGGCCAAGATGGATATGGTCAATGCCAATAGAGAGCATGTCAATAAGCTACTTCAAGCTCAAGCTCACGTTTGGAATCCATTTTTTTTTCAACTTCATAAACTCCAAATCACGACAAGCCCATGACTATTACTGAATTAGGTGCTGCACTATCGATGCTCAAACCTGCCAAAGCTCGCAGCTTATTCACGTTTAGTTCACTCTGGCTTCTTTGCACAACAGAAGCTAGGCAATGATGCCAAAGTTGGCCATTTCCTTATCAATGCCTCTCGTCTCCTCCTCAAGAATGATCCCTTGAGCGCAACATCTTTTTTGAAACTTGTGCTGGATCCTATTTTAACAAAGCCTTGCCAACTTTTAGTGACTTGGTTCCAAAATGATGGTTGTACCCATTTGATACCGCACATGGGAAGACATTTTGGGACTAGTTTAGCCATAATTCACAATTAAGCAATTTGTTTTTAATGAAGGCATGGCTAGCAATGCTCGATTGACTACTAGTGTTCGAATTAACAAGTACAAGGGGACATTTGAGGGATTGGTTGTAATGCCCCAAAATTTTGACATAATTAAGTCTTTGTATTTGTGGCTAAGTGTTTTGTTTGTATTTTAGAGGTCAAGGGTACAAACCTCGCTTTTGGAAATTTTGTTATTTTGTTTGACTTGACCCTTAGCGTTTAATGTTTGACTTAAATCTATTTCAGCATTAATTTATGTCAAAAATTAACCTGTTGGTTCGATGGTTAAGTTTCTGTATACCTTTTTGGTCCTGTGTTTGAATCTTTACACATGCGTTAAGGAAATATTTTCATGCTACTTGGTAAAAGCCTATTAGTTTTTGTTGTTTTAAAAACCATTTCTTTAACGTTTTTTTCCCTTTTCTTCTTTTCTTCTTTTGTTCTTATTTTTCTTTTCTTCTTTCTTTCTTCTTCACCTTTCTTTTCTTTTTCTGTTTGCTTGTTTCCATAAACTGTTACCGAGTTTAATTGGGAATTCTGCGTTATTCATTGCGTCGTTCAAAAGGTTGTTGCGTAAGTTCTGTCGTTATTCTCTTTTGTTTTTGCAAAATTTCGTTGTTGTTCTTCGAAGTTTGAAATTACTTTTGTTTGTTTAAATTTTCGTTAATTATGCGATTGGGGTTTTGTTAGGCGAAGGTCTTGCAGGAAACGTTCCTCCAGCAGTCTAAGTTCGAGTAATTGCTATGTATTCGTCGGTAAATGTTAGTTTGCTTTGGGTGTTTGCGTCGAAGTTTTCGACATGTTGGGTTGATTGTTGTTCTTGTGCGAATTGTTCATTTAAGTCATTTATTGAACTTCTGGTTATCGTTTTTAGGCTTGGGAATCACTCCTGTTGCATATGCGTTAAATCCGTATAAGGTGTGTAATGAAAACCTGATTTTTCGCGAATTACGAATGTTGAAAAACATGGCTCTCGACGCCACATGGCCTTGTGAGCCACACGGCCGTGTGTCAGGCCGTGTAACCCACTGTTTTGGATTTAGGGTCACATGAACTAGGGACACGGGCATGTGTCTAGGCTGTGTAACTCACTGTTTCAGATTCAGGGTCACACGGGCTAGGGACATAAGTGTGTGTCCAGGCCGTGTAACTCGTTGTTTTGGATTTAGGGTCACACAGGCCAAGGACACGGGCGTGTTTACAGGCCGTGTGATGGGTTGCGAGTCACACGGGCGTGTGCTTGGCTGTGTGCCATACCATGTAACTCACTTTTTTGAGCCACACGACCTTGTGCTGGGCCGTGTGGACCACACAAGCCAGCCACTTAGGCTATGTGAATCCACACGGGCTTGTGGGCCAAAAATGAAGATTTTTCCCCAAGGCTATAATCGTCGTTCGAATTGAACGTAAGCCCATAGTAGGGTTTATATGATCTGGATTAGACATTGAAACTGTTATCTGACAACCTGTTACTGAATAATTTGTTATTCTGATATATATATATATATAAACATTTGTTATGAGATCTAATAAGTAAGTATGATAGCATTACATGAGCACGATCTGAAATTGTATTACTGTGTACTTATATATGGTATTTGTTAAACCTGCATCTACATCGGGATTAGGACTATACTTAGGCCTCATTCGGCCTTTAAGGTCAATAAAAGACTCGAATAACACAATTTATTGAATTTAAGTAAATGTAAGAAAACTTAACTAAATTCCAACTAAAATGCTCATATTCATGCTCCTCAAATGAGAAAACTAGTTTAATCTGCTACACCGAATTACGACAAATCAAGCGCCAAAAGCATTGGTATGCTTTGTGCCTTGGCTTGCCGCATACATCGCAACTCACAGGGTTGTTGGACTTTTGATTCTTTCTCAATTTCTTGAAGTTAGCAAGCTTCTTGGATTGAGGCTTGACTTTCTTCTTTGGATTCCCAACATTCTTAAACATGTTAAGTTTAGGACCTAAAAAAGATTCCACGAGGTTAACCTTACAAGATAACTCACTGATAGTGACAAAATCCTTATATTTAAGATAATTTTTGTAATACCCTTATCCCATTTTCGTTGCCAAAATAGGATACAAGATATTACCAGTTAAGTTGGACCAGTTAATAACAATTCATATTCAATAATCAAATCAATTCCATAATCACAAGTAATATTCAATATGAAAGAGACCATTCAATCCTGGCCTTAAATCGAGCTTTCGAAGGTCTAAAAAAATAAGTGACGGACATTTAGGGACCAATTCATAACAAATCAGAACATTTAGGAAGAAATTGAAAATTTTCAAGTCAGGGGTCACACGACCGCGTGTCCAGGCCGTGTGAATCTAACATGGCCGCGTGGCTATCCCACACGCCTATGTGCATAGACCGTGTAACTGTCTGATTTGGATCACACGGTTGTGTCATAGGTGCTTGTGTGAAAACTGCACCTATAATGTTTTAAACACGCTCTGGGCACATGCCCGTGTGGGTTGCTCGTGTGCTTCACACGATCGTGTGGTAGCCCATGTCTCAAGCCGTGTGTACACAAAAATGACCAATTCCTTGCTCAAATTTCACCTTTTCTCTTGGGTTCCTAGATACATTCACTTACACAATTTCATAGGTCAAAAACCATTTCCAAACACACCTAAACATACCAATAAATTCAACCTATATATCAAACCAATGTGCCTTCATTAGCACCACAAAAATGTTTCATGACATTTCAACTTCCAAAATCACATATACAAAGTATAGTTATTCATCAACAAACCCTATTTCACTTCATCCCATATCCACATCTAATGTCAACATTATCTCATTCAAGATTAATACTTAACTTAAGGTAAACAAACATGCTTCTTTTGTTACCATCAAATAGCACAACTTAAGTATACTTGCTCCACTAAGATTTAATATCAAACATACAAAAGAAATCCTAGTACATGCCATATATACCAACTAAAACAAAATCTACCAAAGATCTCCTGGATAGTGTGATTTCTGGTGTTGATCCGATCCTCTAAGCCTTCAAAACATAATCTACAAAATGAACCAAAGACAGGTAAGCTTGGATATAACTTAGTAAGTTTGTTTTATAAATGAGAAACCTTTCCAATCAGTCAGAGTGATCGATTTAGAACAAACATATAGATTTATACAATATGCAACCTTGATCACCGTTTAACAATTAGTACAGTCGTTCAATATATTCAATGGATAATACTCGGTTGAGCTTACTCGACATAGTAGTAAACAACTCTCAATTGAGCTTTATTCAGTATATCAGTAGATATCGCTCGGTTGAGCTTTATTCGATATATCAATAAGTAACGCTCAGTTGAGTAACACTCAGATAATCAATGAGCTTTTATTCCTTTGAGTAGAAAATAGTATGTTTCAGTAGGGTTGCTCGTTTAAGCATCGATTCAGTATATTCAGTATTTCATTTTCGTTCCAAGATAACATAAATATTTGATATAACATTTAGTAAGACTACATTTACATAGAATATAAAAATCATTAGTGGTTTGAGTAAGTATATGAACTTATCGGACTAATTTGAAGAATTTTCCAAAGTTTAGGGACTACTCTGTAATTTTCCCTTTCTCGCGATCGTCCTCATGTTCTCGACCTAACACAATAGTTTCATTCAATTAAATAATTCAACAGTATAAAATAAATCACTTATTGCAATTAAGTCATTTTTGATAGTTTACACAATTTCCCACAAATTTTCACCTTTATTCAGTCTAGTCCTTAAGCCCTAATCATGTAAATTAACTATTTTTCTTTAAACCCAATTTCAAATAAACATTCCATGGTCTTCTAACAGTCCTTATCTACTATTATTTCACACTAAATACAAACAATTTTATGATTTTATCAATTTAGTCCTTAAACATTAAAATCACTAGAAATCACTTTTCAAAATAGTCCACCTATACAATAAAACTTCATAATCCTTCATAAAAGGCAAATATTAACTAAACTCATCAATGGAAACATTTATAATGTTTAACAATTTTGCAAATTAGTCCTCGAAATAGCTAGATTAAGCTAATACGAGTTCAAAAATGTAAAAATTACTTAAAACGAGCATTAAATCACTTACCAATCAAAGCTTTGAAAAAAATAACCAAAACCCTAACTTTGCTTGGTTTTTCCGTGGATAAGATGAGAGAATTTCCAAATTTTTCTCTTAAATTTAGTTTAACTTAATATATATACCATGGTAATTTTGTAATTTTTACAACTTTCATAATTAACTTTAATTAATCAAGGTTAAGCTTTATTAAACCATCTACTATACATAATACCATCTAATCCCACTAACTTAACTTTCCTATGGTTAAATTATTCATTTAGCCCCTTTAATTTAATTACTCAACTTTGCAGCTTTTGCAATTCAGTCCCGTTTACTCATTAACCTATCCAAACGATAAAATTTCCTAACCAAAATTTAATACGACTTTATAGTCCTCGTAAATATTAATTGAATAATATTTAAGAAATATTTACATCGAAATTATGATCTCGAAACCACTATTTCTGACACCACTAAAGATCGGGCTATTATAGTTGTCTTCCTCGATTTTCATGTGGTAGATCAGTTCTTCAAAGAACATGTCTCATTTCTTATACTTTAGAATATTCCAGTAGTTGGTTCTATACAATGGTTTGAGTTTGGATAGATCAGAGATGTACTTGTTAACATCGAGAGACATTGTTTCTACAATAGTAGGTAAATTCGATTCTAAATTCATTTTAATCAAATTCAATAATCAATTCAAGCCAAATTCCTATTCAAAAACTTAAATCATCAAACATTCATTCACAAGCACATAACTTCTCAATTTATCAACTTTAATTATACTATATAGATCATTTACCAAACTCAAAATATAACCATATGAACAACTATAATACCTTAATCACATTTATACCAAAACATACCAAAATAAGCCATCACACATGGCTATCTATACAAATAAAAACATAAACATTTATAAGCCAAATCTCATGGCTATATTCACAACCAAAGTACTTTAACTAGCCTATACATGCAATATACCATATATACACAACACAAAAGTACCAACTTAGGTGTTTGATAGTGCGATGATGTTCCCTACGACTCCCGAATCCGAGCTAGCTTTAATTCTATATAAAACATAGACAAATAACACACAGTAAGCTTCATAGCTTAGTAAGTTCGTAAGTGAATAACTCAATTCATCAAATAAATATAATTCAACTATTTACACATTACCAAAACAAAATCACATTAATCAAAAACCTTTCTCATGTCTCAAAACATGATCAAATACCATCTCATTGAACTTTCTCAATGTAATACTCGAATAGGTTCCGTACGTACCTGTATCACTTCGTACTAACCTCTTTCTCAACCACAACATTCGTTTACCCGTTGAACCATTTGGAATAGAAGTCGGATACTCAAGGATCACAATCGATAAGTACCTATACCATGGCCCGTAGCCAAATCAAGGTAACTTATCCCGGAGTACCTATACCATGGCTCGTAGCCAAATTAAGGTAACTTCTCTCTAAAATACCTATACCATGGCCCGTAGCCAAATCAAGGTATCATTCGCACCCCAAGTGCCGATATCATGGCCCGAAGCCAACACAATAGCCTAATGACATGTCACTAGCATCCTAAACTATTCCTAAGGTTTAACCGGGGAGTTTCACTTGTCGATTTCATCGTCAAACACCTCCGTAGAGTTGTATTCACAATTCAAACATTATCCGTAATCTCATAATCACAGTTTATGCATTATCAAAGCATATAACATACATTTATAATGAAATTACCACATACGAACTTACCTCGGGTATGAAAACGGTGAAATGAGTAAATTACTCGATAAGCTTGCCTTTCCCCCGATCTAATTCCGGATTCTTTCTTTCTTGATCTATATGTATTAAAAATTAAGTCATTTAATCACATATTCATTAAATTTGGTCCAAAAACACACATTTGGGCATCTTTACACATTAGCCCCTAAACTTTCACATTTAATCAATTTAGTCCCTATTTCACAAATACACAAAATTTCACACAATTCAATTTAACCCAAGCTTAGCCGAATTACTATAGTGTCCCTAGCAGCCCATAACTTTCATTTATTTCACAATTCAACCCCTCAATTTACACTTCTCACAATTAAATCTGTAGTTGACATTTTTGTCAAAAATCACTTTACAAAACATGAAAATCTATCATCAAGCTTTCATATTTCATCATCAATCATTCAAAAGCTCAAGTATTCATCAATGGAACTTCACAAAATCATTAACAACTTCAAAAATTAAAGCATGGGCTAGCTAGAATACAAAGCAACGATCTCAAAAACATAAAAATCATCAAAAACCGAGCAAAGAACATACCTTAATCAAGCTTAATATGTGCTGAACCCTAAAATGCTCTTCCTTATTTTCTTCCTCTTTAAAATTCGGCAATTAGAAATATGAATGCCATAATTTTTATGTTTTGTTTTATTATAATTAGCTTAATTTATCAAATACCATAATTAACCTAACTATTAACCTTTGTAAAACACATAAATGATGTCCATCATTGTCTATTAACACTACGAATGGTCTAATATCATCATAAGGACCTTTGGTTTAATAAATCATAACAATTAAACACTTTTAATAAATAGAATGCAACTTTGGTATTTTACGCGATTTAGTCCTTTTTCTCAAATTGAGCTATTAAACGATAAAATTAGCTCACGAAATTTTCACACATACATGCTATCATGCTGTAAACACATAAATTAATGTTAAAATAATTTTTTTATCTCATATTTTTGGTTCTGAAACCACTGTTCCAATTTAGCTAAAATCGAGCTGTTACAGCCTCTACCGTGTCAGTAAGCACGCCTCCTCTGCCACCATTTCACTGAAATTGAAAAGTGTGGCTTCCAATCACCGTTGACTACCACGGACACCTTAAAAAAGAGAAAAAAAACAAAAATAGAGACACAGAAGCAGAGAATAGTAGAACAGAAAAGTAAAAAAAAAAACAAAAAAATAGTAATATAATGTAGTATATTTCGGTTATAAAAGTCAAAATAAAAAAAAAACATTTGTAAGGGAGATTGAAAAAGAAGAAAAAAATCGAATACAAAAAGAAAAAAAAAACTAAGTTGTTCATCTATTCTTTTTTTTTGCTTTTTATTTCGAAAAATATAAGAAAATAAAATAATATTTTAAATCTTACCCATTAATTTCCACTAGAAGGCCCTCCTCCGCTCTGAAAGGTCTACGAACCCCTTAGGGTTCATCGACAGCCACTGTAACAGCCCGATTTTGGGGCTAGTCGGAATAGTGGTTTTGGAACCACCAATCCGAGACGTGAGAAATTTTTTTTTATATTATTTTATGTGTTATATCATGATTATATGAGTGCATGAAAAATTTGGTGAATTAATTTTAGTGATTTCATGCTTAATTTTTAAAAAGGACTAAATCGCATAAAGTGCAAAAGTTTTGATTTACAAGCTAAAGGTGTCAAATAGCTATTGAATATTAAATTGGAGGTCCTTAATGTGCAACTAGGCCTTATTTAGGGTGATGGCCGGCCATAGGGACAAGAAAAGACATGACCAATGGTTAGGTGTAGTATTTGGTGACTTAATTGTCTAGTAATAATAAAATAAAGAGAAAAATGATATCATCTTTTTCACCTTCCTCTACCATCGAAAATTTCAGAAAAAGAGGAGCTTTGGAAAGCTTAAAATTTTCAGCAACTTGAGCCTTTGCTAGTAAGTGTTTTTGATGGTTATTTTTTATAATTTTTGTACTTTTGGGACCCTTGTAGCATTATCTAACTAATGAGGGGACTATTTTTCAAAATGGTTGAGATTCTTGGGTTTTTCCATGAGAAAATTAGTGTTGATTTTTGAGTTTTTATGGAAGAAAATGAAACTTAGTTGTTAAATAAACAACTTTTGTGAAAGGATTTTTCATGAAAACACCTAAAATGGACCTTTTTGTAAAGGTTGTAAAATAGGTAGTAAATGTGTGAAATAATTTGAATTGTGAGTTTCTATAAGCTTAAAATATATTCAGCTAGGCTTGGTTAATAAGGAAATTTGATGAAAATCGATTTACGAGCCTAGGGGCAAAATCGTAATTTTGTGAAAGTCTAGGGGCAAAACGGTGATTTTTCCAAAGTAGGAATTTTGGAATGTCTCGATTAATGTGGTGATTAAATGAGTGAATTTATCATTATAGATCAAGAAGAACGTGGAATCAACCTTGACCGATGAAAAGGCAAGGTTTCGGACTAAACTTCAAATTTGACATATTTTGTATCGAGGTAAGTTTATATGTAAATGATACATCCTTTTTACTTATGTTTTACATATTAATGCATTGTGTGAAATGTGAATGAATATTATTGATATCTATTAAAATGATAGAAAGTGAGCAAAATTCTCGGATGAACCTTTGGAATAGGAAAAGAATACGGACAAACATCCGTGATTAAGTGATTATTGGTGGGCTGTGTGCGATATCACCGTATTTATTAATATTGGTGGGCTGTGTGTGATACCACCATATTTATTATTATTGGTGGGCTGTGTGCGATACCACCGTAGATATGAGAATATTTGGTGGGCTGTGTGCGATACCACCTTGTTATTTATTAATGGTGGGCTGTATGCGAAACCACCGTGCATCTGGTATTATTCCGAAGTGTTCATCGAGAAACTTTAACTAAGTGAAATTACGTGTGATTATGTGATGACAAGTGCAGGGTATATGTGCATGTAAATGTGATCAATGTTTATGATATGTATTTGGGATGTGGTAAGATTTGAAATGAGTAAGTATAACTACGAGGATCTGAATTATTCTTGATTAGTATGTAATGCTTTTGATTGATAAGTATGTGGTATGATGTTCATTGTTTGCATATAGACTTACTAAACTTAAAGCTTACTCCCTTCTCTTTTCCCTTATTTTATAGTGTCAAAAAGCCAGCTCGGGATACGGAGACCGTTGGAGGATCACCCACACTATCCGCGCATTTTGGTATATTGAGATTTACATTGAATTATGGCATGTATAGGGACTTGGCCTTTTTGGTTATATGTCATAATGGTCTAGCCAAATGTGTTGGCTCAGGATGATATTTGATTCATTTTGTATAAGGCCATGAGATGTGGCTCATAATGATTATTTTGATGTAAATCTATTCATATATGCATGTATGTGTCATTGCCATATTGGTATGGCCTATGATTATTGATGGTTGAATGATGATATGTTGCATGTGATTATGGATGTTGATGATGGTGAAGCACTTAGTTATGCTATATTAAGTGCCTTGAATTTATATGTATATGTTTTGGATTAGTGTGGTTTTGATGTTGTGTAGGTTGGTGCAAGTATTGGTGGCAAAAAGGCTTGGTAAATAGCCTTAATTTGTCCACACGGGTAGACACACGGGTGTGTGCCTAGGCCGTGTGTGACACACGGTCTGCCCCATGGGCGTGTGGTTTGGCCGTGTGTCCCCCTGCATCCTATGTTGGCAAAACAGAATGCCTAGTAATAACCACACGGGCTGAGGCACGGTCGTGTGTCTCAACCGTGTGGAAAACACGGCCATAGGACATGGGCATGTGCCCAGGCCGTGTGAAGTCTACACTTGATTTTAGAAATTTAATTCACCACACGGTCTAAGGACACGGGCGTGTGTCTTGGCCGTGTGACCTTATTTGGTTGATGACGCCACAAACAGAATGTCCCTTATTTTTGACACGGCCTGAAACACGGGGATTTGATATGCCACACGGGCGTGTCCCTTCACCCACACGGGTGTGTGGACCTTTTTATGGAAAATTTTCTAAGTTCTCCGAAAGTTTTATAAAGTTCTCAGTTTAATCACGAACCCCTCCTTATGTATGTTTTGGGCCTCGTAGGCTCGTTTAAGGGGTAATATTAATGTTTGTGAAAAGTTTTAAATTTGAGTAGAAATTCATGTCTCGGTTTTGTATGATTGCTTGCATATAAGTCCGGTAATGCCTCATACCCTGTTCCGGCGTCGAATACTGGTAAGGGGTGTTACAGCCACCTCGGAGAAGAGAAATCGAAAGGTCTCTCGGCTTCCAGTCGAACTTTGACTGGGTTTTCGGAGGATCTATTACCAGATCCACGATCTACACAAGAAAATGTGTTTCGGGGGAACTTTTTTTGTTTTTCTGCCACCGAAGGCAGCGGTTGCTGTCGTTGCTGACCGGTGGCCATGGCGGAGACTCACCAGCCCTGTGACCGAAGATGAGTGGTCTTGAAAGAAAAAAAAGAAGAAATGAAGATATATTTTTTTTTGAAACAAGTTTTAAAATGATTTTTTAAATATTTTTTAACTTATATAAGTTTAATGAAACTACGTCGTTTTGGCCTGGCTTCAGGAGCCTTAAAACGACGTCGTTTTGACGCTGACCTGAAGATCCGACCCAAATAGCCCCAATATCCGCGTGTTTTTTGAAGGGTGGGGAAAATTTCTTCCTAGACCCTTCCATTTTTTTTCCTTTTTTAATTTCATCCTATACTCCTTTTTACTTATTTCATTTTTACCCTTTTATTTTATTTTCTTACATTTTGGTCCTTTGACCCATTGTTGACTTAAGGGAATGACATGCGGTTGGGATAATTACCCATTCAACCCCTGCATCTTTCGCATGTTTTGATTTAACCCTTTATTTGTTTTTTTTTGTTTTTTTTAAATTTATACTTTAAATTTCATTTAAGTTTCAATTTAGTCCTTTGTTTACTTTATTATTTTTTTATTATCATTATTTTATTATTTATTTTATTATTTCTGGCACTTTTATGTCATTCACATTTATCCCTTTCAATTATGCATCTTTTATTTTTATTTTGAATTATCATGTTTATTTTATTATTAAATATGGTATTATGATGATTATTATTATTATTACCATTGATCAATATTATTATTATTATTATCATTATAGTTATATTATTAATATTGTATTATCATTACCATTACCATTGCTACTATTATTTTATTCCTTTATTATTTATTTATAATATTATTTTATTTGTACTTTTGTAGCAATTCCATTTTTGCTAAGTATTTTATTACGCTTGTACATAATCATACAATGTCCAAATAAATTAATTACACATCGCATTAAATATTATATTCGTTTTTACCCGACGCATAGGAAATAATTAGAACCAATACAATGTTCTTTAATTAGGGAATTCGAGAAATCATGCCCTAACTTACGGGGTACGACTTTCTCTTTGAACCGAGATAATCGAACATCCTTTTAAAATAAAAACACATAAGATTTAAGTAGTAATTAAATAATGAGCAATCTTATTTTCGAGGATTCGAGATGTCGTGCCCTAACTTACAGGACATGACCTTTTCGTTTTGGTTACCTCGAGATAAGAAGGCCTTTTACATAAGTTTTAATTCAATTAGCGACATTTTAATTAAATAACATCATGTAAAAGGGGATCGCATTTTAAATTCTTTTCGGATTCTCAATATTCGACGCCAAGACATTAAGTAATCAACTAGGTACAAATTTTGGGCGTTATGAGGGTGCTAATCCTTTCTTATACGTAACCGACTCCAGAACCCATTTCCTGGATTTTGTAGACTGAAAATCATCGTTTTAATAAACCTAACATTTTATTAAAATGACTAAGTTTTGAGGTGATCCAATCACACCTAATTAAAAAGGATTGGTGGCAACTCCATTTTCGTTTTAAACACTACAACAAAACAATCCTATAGCGACACTTTTTTTGACATAAGACGACGCAAAAAAAGTTGCCATAGGTTTCGCGACGCTTGGTCCGACACTTCCAAAATGGTCGTATATAGTGGGGTTGGTATATGCATTGCGACGCTTTTGAAAAAGCGTCGCTATAAGTCAACATAAGCCGACGCTTATTGAAGGGTTGTAAAAATTTTAGTCAATACCGACCTTTAAAAAAGGTTGGGAAAGACCTAGTCAAGTCCAACCTTTGAAAAAGGTTGCGATAGACCTGTTTAAGACAACATTAAAAAGGTTGGGATAGTTCTTGTCTAAGGGAACTTTTACAAATGGTTGGGATAGAGCCGTCTAAGGCAACCTTAAAAAAGTTGGTATAGACCTTGTCTAAGGCAACTTTTAAAAACGGTTGGGATAAAACCGTCTAAGGCAACCTTAAAAAGGTTGGGATAGACCTTGTCTAAGACAACCTATAAAAAAGGTTGGGATAGACCTATCTAAGGCAACCTTAAACAAGTTGGGATAGACCATGTCTAAAGCAACCTTTAAAAAAGATTGGGATAGACCCGTCTAAGGCAACCTTAAAAAGGTTAGGATAGACCTTGTCTAAGACAACCTTTAAAAAAGGTTGGGATAGACCCGTTTAAAGCAACCTTAAAAAGGTTGGGATAAATCTTGTCTAAGGCAACCTTTAAAAAAGGTTAGGATAAACCCGTCTAAAGTAACCTTAAAAAGATTGGGATAGACACGTATGATGTAATTTTTTTTATTTTAATATTAATATATTTTTATAAATATTTACAGTGAATAATGATAGGAATTGTGCTTTAAATACAACTAAAAAAGATAAAATTAAAATCAAAATAAATATTGAATATTCACTACAAAAATCGATCCAACAATTAAAATACACTAACATTTAGCTGAAATGTATACTATTAACATTCAACTCAATGTACAAAAGTAAACAAATAAAAACTACCTAAGATGATGGACATTGATATTGATGTTGTACTACATAAAAGCTAATACATTTTGAAACTGCAACTTCAATTCCAAGAAACTCTGTTAATCTCTTATTTCTACGAAGGTAGCCCCAAGAAACTTCAATTCCTTTTGTTAAGTTTTTCCTTCTCATAATCTGTCCTGTGAATTTGCATTAAAGTAATAATAAGTTAGACATTGTAAGCCTGTAAGAAAGCCTGGTATGAAGATAAATGAATATAATTATATGAAGATAAATGAACGAACCTTGACACCTTTAAAGATAAATCAAAGTCTGTTATCTCCTTTGTAGAATACTCCTTCATAGAAGTTCACTTTGTCGGGAAGGTCTCCCTCAATCTCCAGAGTCTGCAATCACAGATAAGATTTCTCCCATTTGTATTTAAAATTCCACATCAGATAAGCTATATTGGAGAAATTAGTGTAGCATATGTTGATCTATGATCTAAGAAGTACTTTTTATAATTATATTATCAAGTAAAGATAGAGATATGCATATTTTTAAAATTGCATTCCTCTATGTTATCCTCAGAGTATATTTGACAAATTCCAATAATACCAAATTAATAAGATAAAGCAAATAAAACTTTATTAACATTCACAAGACTCAGATTAGGCATCAATGTTCACACATGCAAAAGTTTATTAAATAGAATAGAGGATTTAAAGCAGAGAGATTCACTACCTTATCAAGAGAACACTCTTCTGCAGCCGTTTATCAACAAATAGAACCATTCTGAAGAAAAGGAAAACCTAAACATAAAACATTTAAAAAAGAGTAAGTGGCAGCAATTAGGATGGTAGTGACACCACCCGACCAGAACCTGTGGTAACTGTTATTAACTCTGCTCATTGTGTTCTATTTATTTAAAAAAAAAGGTATATGTAGCATTATGAGATCAAAGGGCAACCGATGTTCCAAAGAAATTAAAGACTGAGAGGGTTGAAATGATGATGGCCAAGTGTTGCAGAATATATTATCACCAATCTCTGGGGAAATAAGATCAATATGATTCGTTAAATCTTCTAGAATCTTCCATGCTTGTAATACATTTGCAGCTTCAACAACTGGGAATGTGAAGTGAATATTTAAGTTAGCACAGGCTACATAAGCCCCTATATTTCACCAGATAAATGATAAGTTGAGTGTTCCAGAATGGAAGAGTGTATCCGACGCATGAATAAAAATCTCTTGTAGACAGAAAAGAAAAAGAGAAGAATCAAACATGAAATAACTGTTAAGAATAAATAGGTATCATAAAATATCATCATTAAAATCTAATAAAATATTGAGTCTAGTGATGCTATGAATAGACAAGATGAAATGTACGATAAGAAAACTTCAGGCTTTAAGCGCTATAGCAAGCCAAACTAAGCTTAGGTAAATTTGGCTCTCAACAAGCAATATGTATATTAGAGAAGCTAAGTATCTAATCAAACTAGTTGAGATATAAGCTTTCCTTCCATGTGACTTGAAATATTTGAAGGTTGCATGTATAAAAAATTTAATAATTTATAGAATAAAGTGAATAACCTCCAAACCATGATAACAATATCCAAGATAACAATTCGAGGCATAAATCTGTTATTTTGCAACCGATCACCAAAAAGAAAGCCAAATTGTTGTGTGTTATAATCCTTGAAAGACTTGAGTCACTTACCATCATAACAAACAATTGCGGAGAAGTGCAAAGTGACAACATGGCGGGTAGAATCATCATTTTCTACAAGCGTAATCAGAATCGTTGTTAGATGCGAGAAACCTCTGCCAATAACACATTGCATTTTGAGGTCATTGTTTGTGTTATTTGCCGCATAGCAGAGCACTGAAACAGCCCCCAACATGACCATCTTTCACATTTTGTGCAATCTTGTTAACTTTCACATCCTCCAAAGATCACGTGCTCCTCACCATAACTCCATTTGTAGTTCTCTTGCTACCATCATAGAGCCTATGATTTAGTTCCGTAACCCTTTGTCACCATCACCATCAACATTCATCTAGACGCTTCCTGTAAATCAGTTAGACAATACTGGTAACAAACAATAAGGAGTCAAGATTGGAACAGTAAAATCCTTCAAAAAAAAAAAAAAAATAGTACATAGCTTTGTCTTTGAAAAGTCAAACCTCTAAAAATACAGACAGTTCAAACTAAAACAAGAGAAAATCAAAAAGAGATCCATAACAAAAAGGTTAAACAAACCACCACAAGGAAAATGTTAACTCCGTTTAATCTTGAGAAACCAACTCTATACTACCCTAAGTTTGTTTTCACCTGTATAAAAACAACAGAGCATCCGTCAAAATAATCCACCAGAATCTAATTATTAAGAACGAAAGAAAGTAAAGCTCCGATATTTTCCTCATTTTAAGGAACAAACCAAGTTACAATACAAAACAAGCTTAATATTTATAGATAAACATGTAACCACAAGTTAGTTTAAAATTATTAAAATAAACAAGTAAAATTTTTAAAGACTCTCTATGCCAAAACCCTAATAAGCTCAACAACGTTAAAAACCATACCGTGAAAGCAATAAAGGCCATCGATAGAAGGCCCGATCACTCAAGCTCATCTTTTGAGTTGAAATGAAAGTTGGGAGAACCGGGTTCCCAACTCCCACATTGTAATTTTGATTAGATTCTTCTCCAAAGGCTGAACTTTGAAGTTTGGGGCAATCCATTGGCCTCCAAACTTGATATTTTCAAATTCGAAATGGTAAAATGATTGGAAAAGCGAGAATGGGATGAAAGAAGGAGAGGGTTTTGTAGAGAAGGAAATGTAGTGGCGATTTTAACAAGAAAAATTGGATTTTTACTTTGAAGGAAAGACAGGAATGGGGTTGAAGTATTTTTTGTGGGGTTTGCGTTTAAAGAGAGATTGAGTTTCATTTGAGGGAAATCTGGGAGAAGAGAAATGAAAGAAGGGAAATTTTAGGAATTGAGGGGAAATTTTATGTAACATCCTAAATTTACGGGCCTATACATTTAGTGTAGGGATAGGTTTACTATGTTAATTTAATTGATAGGGGTTTAAATTTGGGCTTAGAATTAGGCAAAAGGCCCAGATTAAAGTGGCATCATTAATGATTAAAAGGGACAAGTTTTGGGTCACAAGGAGCCCATGTTTTAGGCCAAATTCGACACTTTAAATGAAGAGAGGGTGACGCCACACACAAGGAATTAGGGGCCCAAGTATTAAGTTTAATGAGGCCCAAATATTTTAATTTAAGTGAGTTAAATTTGGCATTAGGGATTAGTAGAGGTGGACGGCTACAAGGCTATAAAATAGGAGAATTTATGTGGGTTTTTAAGTGATAATATCATAGATAAAAAGGAGAAAAGTTAGGAGCTTATCTTCAAGGGAAGTGTTGGCCGAAAATCCACCACCTAGAGGAGTGTAAAATTCGGCTACTGCATGGCAAGGAGGGTGCCGAATTTCTCCTCTCTTTTAGCTTGAATTTTAAGGGCGTTTTCGATTTTTAGCAGTAGTGCCAAAATATCTATAAATATGGGGGCTAGCTCCTTGATTTTGACACTGAAAACCCTAAATTTCTCTCCCATTGTGCCGAAATTTTGAAGCCTCTCTTTTATTTTCTTTTCTCATCTTCTTCCTCTCAAAAGTCGAAAATCACCATCTTCTTCACCCTTTCTTCCTCTCTAAAATTTCCTGGTTGGCCGAATCTTTTAACCTCTATTGTTATTCTTCTTTTAATCCCTAAAAGCCGAAATCACATCTCTATTATTCTATTCTTCTCCTTAATATTCATTGGTCGAATCTCTCTTAGCCATCTCTTCAATTCTTACATCTTCTAAAAGCCAAAATTCTTAGATCTCACTTCCTGAAGTTGCCGAATTCTCTTCAAAGGAGTTTGCTTGTGCCGAATCTTGAAGGAAACAATAGGTAAGTATTGATTTCGGGATTTCAATGTTCTTCCAACTTTTCAAAAGTCCTTAGTCGAATGGCTATTAGAAACTAATCTCTTATTTCACTCTTCTTTTCGGCATTCCGGGATTTGAAGAAGGAGGCCAATCGCATAGATCTCTAAGTTATAGAATCGTGTTACTTTCGGGATTTCAAGGTAAGAGGATTTGTTTATTTATATATATAAAATCGGGTAGAATACTAACCATGGCCGAATATAGGAGAGGCCTATTTTCGCAATTGTTCTGGCTGTTAAGCAAGGCTATAGATTGAGGATAATAGATCCAGATAGCAAGGACATCGACTAAGAATATTGGATTTCGCAATATCAGGTGTGTAATTCTTCATACCATCTAGATCTGTTTGATTAATATATAAAAATAAGTATTACATGTTTTGTTAAATGCCGAAACCCTGGCATATTGACGGGAACCCAAAGAGGGTAAAGCAAATCACCAGGTTAGTAAATGATCTGATTAAATGTTATAAGTATACTGATTTTATGTGATTGCATGGGTTGGGTTTGATGAAAGGAGGAAGTTATATGTTGTAGCGGTTTTTACCGTGATCTGTTGTAGAAGTTCCTTACCGTGATCTGTTGTAAGCGCTTCGCCGTGATTCTGTTGTAGTGGCTACGACCATGATCGATGATGAGCAACACGATCGCCATCAAGACGTGTAGCGGATGGACACCTAGGATATGGGTTGGGCTTTGCATATTATTTTTGTTACTTATATTTTGATTATTCTGTTTTATGGGGCTAAAGCCCAAGTCTAATGGTGCATGAGGGTTGCACACCGAGTCTCGCGACTCACCCTTTTATTTTAACCATCTCGGGTGACACTTAGGCATCGACCGGGCCGAGAGGAGAGCAAGGTGGCCATGCGATGTGAGCTTTGAGAATTCAAAGAAAAAGACTTAGTCTAATTTTTTTATTTTCATTTAATTAATGGGTTCAAATTTCCTTGTAATAAGGCCATGGGCAACTAGACTACCATTTATGTCTTGGGATTTTGTTGGGCTTTTATTACTCGGGTTTTAAGTTTTACGTTTTCAATTAAGTTAAGACTGCATGAAATTTCGGTTTTATTTAAAATCTACCAAGATAATTGGTTACTTAATATTTTATACTTTAATGAATTATTAAGCTTTCGAAATAAAGGTGTAAACCTAGTAATTGTTTTCCAAAATGCGACATGTTATGTAAAATCTTTTAAGTGACATACCAGATCCGGTTGTAGCGTTTGGGCCGGGTTTGGGGTGTTACATTTTAGGGGGAAATTTTAGGGGGTGAAAATAATACGGTAGTTTTTGTTTTAATTTTTTTTTCATTTTTAACATATTTTTTTATATTTTTCATATTTTTTTTAAAATTTTGAATATTTAATTTTTTAACAGAAATATGGACTAAAATATTAAATATTAAATTTTTAAAGATTTTTATCATTTTTAAATTAACATATAAAATAAATAGTATCATGTTGGATTACAGTCGACTGACAAAGAGAAATGTTACTTAAAATAATCATGAAAATATATAATATTAATATAGAATTTAATATATTTTGAATAATAAAATAAAAGTTAAAATTTATTATTAGTCATTGTATTATGCCATATTTAATTTCTACATTATAATTTGATCATTTTTAGTTTATTTACTTTCTACATTTTAAAATTTTAGTATTGATCAAATACTAAAAGTTAAATTTGTTAAGTTAAATTATGTTATTTTTGAAAACATATATTAATCTTATTTTTATATAATATGACAAAAAATCATGTTATTTTAATTAATGAGTTTAATGGTAGACGAAAATAAAAATAAAAAAGTCTAAATTTCAAAAAGTTTTAAAGAAGTATAAAAATTCAAAACAATTGCCAAGAATTTTCCCTAAATTTTTAACAATTTACAAAAAAAAAAAAAATCGTTGTAGATGGTATATCATAATTTATTAACTTTTAGGAAATATCCGTCAAAAATACGTTTCAATCCAAAAAATATTGGGAAATCCTAAAACTATACATGAATTATGATTTAATGTTCAATTGTATACATAAACTTTGATTTTGTGTAATTTTATACATAAAATTTTAATTCGATCCAATTATTATAATTTATTAACACAATTATTGATATATCATCATTTTATGTTTACATAAAATGGCCAGTTACTGGTCTGACCGAATCAAAGCCATTCTTCAGACTAGTAACCCCGGCTAGCTCCCAATCCGACCAGCCAATATTATCCGGTTCAAACATCATTGACCAACACGTAAATAGTAAATTGATTTCTAGAATGGTATCATTATCCAGCCTAACAATGAATGAGAAACCGAAAAACCTGGTCAAACCGAACTGATTTCTAACACGAGCACGAACATATGACATTCTAAGAACCCTACAAATAAGGGTGAAAAAGGCTTGATTAAAAATAGCTCAGTTCCATTGACATCAGTTAACTGATTTACAGACCAAACCGTTCTTTAGTAGCATTGGCCTCTCGTTCACTCACGTCTTCATTTGATCTACCCTAAACCTTATAACCCTAAACACCAAATTCTAAAACACTCACTCTAAACCATAAACCATAACCCTTAAATATTGGAACCCTAAACTCAAAACCATATCCCATAAACTACAAACCCTTAAACCTTTAACTCCAAACCTTAAACCCTAAATTAATTAGATAAAATTTTAATATTATATATTCTTTCAATATTTTAGGAAATTTAAATAACATTTTCAATTTACTAATTAATTTTGTTTCTTTAGAGATGCATGGGTTACCAATTTTTTTTTAATTTTAATATATATAAAGTTTATCTATTATTTCTTAAATAATTTCAACTATAATTATAATTTTAATATATTCATATTAATATTATCCCTAAACCTTAAACCCTAAACCCATAATCACAAAATCCTAATATCCTAAACCCCAAACCCATAAACACAAAACCCTAAAACCTTAAACAATAAACTATAATCCCTAAACCCTAAACTCTAAACTCTAAACCTTAAACCCTAAACTAAATTGATTTTTTTACGACATTTTTATTAAAAACCTTATTCACACTCGAAGCTATTAAGTTATTTTTAGTTTGAATATATATAATTATTCACAAACTGATGATGTAAAATTTTAAGAATATTCATATTTTAAATCCAATTTTTTGGTGCTACACATTCAAAAAAAGCCAGAATTAAGGAAATTTGGGACGTTACACCTTTATACAAAGAGTTAGCCAGAGCGTATGTTGACAAGTCTATCCCAACACTTAGGAAAGTGTCGCCCCAAAACTATTGTCTTAGGACTAGACAAAAGCCAACTCTTATTCAAGCGTTGCCTTAGGCATACATATCCCAACCCTTATACAAAGAGTTGGCTAAAGCGTAGTCTATCGCAACACTTAGGAAAGTGTCGCCACAAAAGTGTCGTCTTAGGACTACACAAAAGCCAACTCTTATTCAAGCGTTGCCTTAGGCATACATATCCCAACCCTTATACAAAGAGTTGGCCAAAGCGTAGTCTATCCCAACACTTAGGAAAGTGTCGCCACAAAAGTGTCGTCTTAGAACTACACAAAAGCCGACTCTTATTCAAGCGTTGCCTTAGGTATACATATCCCAACCCTTATACAAAGAGTTGGCCAAAGCGTAGTCTATCCCAACACTTAGGAAAGTGTCGCCCCCAAAACTGTGCCTTAGGACTACACAAAAGCCAACTCTTATTCAAGCGCGCCTTAGGCATACATATCCCAACCCTTATACAAAGAGTTGGTCAAAGCGTAGTCTATCCCAACACTTAGGAAAGTGTTGCCACAAAAGTGTCGTCTTAGGACTATACAAAAGCCAACTCTTATTCAAGCGTTGCCTTAGGCATACATATCCCAACCCGTATATAAAGAGTTGGCCAAAGCGTATGTTGGCAAGTCTATCCCAACACTTAGGAAAGTGTCGCCCCAAATGTGTCGTCTTAGGACTAGACAAAGCCAACTCTTATTTAAGTGTTGCCTTAAGCATGCGTATCCCAACCCTTATAAAATAGTTGGCCAAAGCGTATGTTGGCTAGTCTATCCCAACACTTAGGAAAGTGTCGCCCCATAAGTGTCGCTATAGGACTATTTTGTTGTAGTGAAAATAAAAAGTCGATTTCCAAAAAAAAAAAGGTTTCGACAATAATATTAGTATAATAAAATAATTTACAGTATCTCATTGTTAATAATATGTTCTAATTTAAATAATTAATAGAAATCATTTATACAATTTAATTTAAATATATAAAATATAAAAAATATAAATGAAGTGCAAATTTAAAATTTGATATCCAAATTGGTTTGAATAAGTTAAACGATTGAATTTTAATTTTTTTATCTAGGTTTAAAAGTTTACGGGTGAGCGCTCGATCGAATTAAATAAAAAAAAAGTTAATTAAGTTGATGAATCATATTTTATCATCTTAATTTAATTTGAAATTTTTTTAATCGAATCCAGTAAGATAGAATTTGAATCAAATATATTTATTCAAGCTAAGTTAAAAAAATGACTTTAGTGTTTTTTTATTTTTATGTAAATATTTTTCTAAAGATTTTAAATATGATCATACAAATATAAAGAGAAATTGAAGTAAACAAGTAAAGAAATAAAAGCAACAGATGAAGAATAATGGGAGGATTTTGATTTTTGGGGTAAAGGGGAGAGGGAAAGTAAAGATTTTTGGGGGGTAAGAGGAGGGGAATAAAAAATTTGTGGGGGGTTTTTATTTTGGGGGTAAAAGGACGGAGGAAAAGAAGAGAAGAGGGGGTAAAATGTTGGTGGAGCAACTTCTTTTGAAAATGAATACGTGTACTGAAATTATATATATATATATATATATATATATATATATCAGCAAAATTATCCTTCTTCATATGTTCCATGCCATTTTGAGGCCACCAGAAAAGACTATTACCGATCAAACAAAATAAATTAAGAGACCCGCTCCCATGTACATATGAGACCGCTGTCCGATCAAACAAGACTATCATAGACTATTTCTTAAAAGACAAAAAAAGAGAGTACTATAGCCTATAAATATCATATTTAATGATATGCTAATTCACACCAGCATATTAAAAAAAAATGAAAAAAAAGAAGAGTATCATATATTATTTTGTTAGAACTCTAAATAATATCTAATATAAAATTAAAATTATAAACTAGAATCTGTCATGTCAAATCATCAAGAATAAATTAAGAACAAAATTAAATGCGGAAGCGTATCTAAATTCATCGATTTCTTGAAATCCACGGATCTTGGGCTTTTGATATTCCAAATTAGCACACAAGTAATCTAGAGAAGGTGACTCTCTTTTTTCTAAAGATAAGATATTAGAAAAGTTACATTGTATGTAATTTGGGACCATAACCCTAATATATATAACTTTGGCACATTAGCCCTAATTTCTAATCAACCCATCATCAATTAAAAATTAGTTACTAGAGTATTTACACATATTTGACACATATTTTATTTAATAATTAAAGCCTAATAAACCATAACCAAATTAGATCACATTTAATTTGGGCTAAATATTATGATAGTAAATAATAATATGTTATTATCGTTATTATATATGTGATGTCTATATTTTGTAACATATTTATTAAAAAAACCTGAAAAAAAGAAAGGAAAGAATAAGATTTCAACTAAGATGAATATGGGCAATGCCAATGTGGAGGATGCTAATGAGGCACTCCAAGCACAAGCTCACATTTGGAGCCATGCTTTCAACTTCGTAAGCTTCATGTCTCTAAAATGTGCACTTGATTTAGGCATCTTTGATATCATTCATGATCATGGCAAGCCCATTTATTAGATGTAAATAAAATTGCAAAAACGTTTCAAGCTCTTAAAATGTGAAAAGTAATATTTTAATGTGCGATACTGAATTATGAAAGATGAGTCATCATTGACTCTTTACAACTTTTTCCACATTCAAAGTTCAAGATACTTTTATTGAAGATTTTTCTCACTTATTTATTTGTATCCAACTTCCGACTATAACTTTTACATATAAAAACTTACATAAATAATTGTTAAATATTTCTTTAACTGTGAAAACAAGTTTTTTTTTTTAAATTTAAGTAAAATAATTTTTAAGTGTATGTTTTTTCAAAATAAAAAAATCGATTTATGATGAAGACGTATTTGAGGACCAAATTGATAGAATTTGTAAATATAAATAATTAAAGTTATTAAATTATTTAAAAGTAGGACCAAATTGATAGAATGTTTAAGTACGTATAAGACTAAATGTGTTAATATACCAATTAAAAAAGGTCACCACGTCATTTTTGATAACGATTTAACATAGGATGATAAAAATAGAATCAAAAGAAAACGTTAGTGATGAAATTGAAAAAATTTATAGTTTAATGACTAAAACAAAATACGCTAATAATTGAAGGCTAATAATATAATTTCTCCTAAATTTAACGAATTCATGCTTTTTAATTAAATTACATCTCATATACATTTTATTCTTACTATTTATATAGAGAATAGAATACAAATCCAAGTTCCCAAAGTATTATAATGATAAGAAAAAGCTATGGGTACACAAAATCGTAGACATTGACTAATATAATTATGATCGATGTCATGGGGAGCATATTAGTGAGCTACTTCAAGCTCATGCTCACTTTTGGAACCACATTCTCATTAAAGTGTGCGATTGATTTAGATATCATCTAAAGCCATAACATGTTCATGATTATTACCGAGCTGATTGTTGCACAACCGGTGCTCAACCCTACTAAAGGATGTAACATGCTCCGATGCAACACAATGATACCATATTGTTATTATTTAAATATTAATAAATATACAACTTAGATTATAATATTAGTATAATAGAACAATTTATAGTATCTCATTGTTAATAATATGATATAATTTAAATAATTAATAGAAATTATTTATAAAATTTAATTCAAGTATAAATGAAGTGTAAATTTATAATTTGATATCCAAATTGGATTTTGATTAAGTCAAAGGATAGAAGTTTCAATTTTTTTTGTTATATAGGTTTAAAAGTTTAAGGGTGAGCGTTCGATCAAATTGAATGAATTTTTTTTGAATTAATCGAGTTAATAAATCCTATTTTATCATCCTAATCCGATTTAAAATTTGTTCGAATCGAATCAAGTGAGATGAAATTTGAATTGAATCAAATATATTTGTTCAATTTTAATTAAAAAAATGACTTTGGTGTTTTTTATGTTTATGTAATATTTTTTGAAAATATATATTTTTTAAGTTTTTAAATATGATCATACAAATTTTTTTTTAATAAACAAGTGAACACATAAAAGCAACTGATGAAGAAGATTGGGGGGATTTTTATTTTTGGGGTAAAGGAAGAGGGAAAGAAAAGTTTTCTGGGGGTAAGGGGAATAAAAAATTTGCGAGGGTTTTGATATTTGGGGGTAAAAGGAGGGAGGAAAAATTAAAAACAAAAAAAATTGAAGAAAAAAGGGGGTAAAGTGTTGGTGGGGCAAACGGGGGTTGGGGGATGGGTAGTTTGATATTTGTTTTATTTGAATTATTAGATTTATTTAAATTCAAAATTTTAATTTGACTTAAACTTGAAATTAAAAAAAAAATCGAATTGACTTGATTAACTCGATTCAAATAATTTAAATTTCAAAATATTTTTTAATTTTTCGAGTTAAATTGAAATTTACACACCCCTATAAAAATTGGTTTAAAAAGCTGATTTGATTTGAAAAATTATCCCATTATTATTACTTTTCATTTGAAAAATACTTTGCAAGTTGAAAGCAAATCAGGCCCTAAAATAAAAATGAAGAATATGTTTCACAGCCAAATAGGCTAATAGTGAGATCGATGAGTATACTGTTAATAATTTAATGATTCAATTGTTATATTTTATAGTTCATTCATATAAATTATATATATCAAATTTGATAAATTTCAAATTCCTAATTATATGGGTTATGTAAAAATTTTTAAATTGTTCAATAAATATTATTGTATATAATATTTTAATTTGATATGATCAAAATATCATATTTGTTCAAAATTTTACATACATGACAAATTTAATTATATAAATAAATTTAACCGTGAATCGTTAAAATATTAATTATATATAAAATAAAATAATATTATTTTAATTTTACAGAATCTAGCTATTTTACCAAACTGACTCAAAAAATTTGATATTTATAAAAATGACCCAGGTTCAAAAATAATCACCAAAATAGCCTGGAATGAACAGTAGAATGGGGTTTTGGACACCCAATGGCCGACACCACCTAGTATTTTGGCCCCATGATTGCCTGATGATTGTGTCAGGCTTTAAAAAATTGATTTTTTTGACTTTAGGAACCCAATGGCTGGCACCAGGGTATTTTTTTTTAAAATCGTATCATACTGATATATAAAAATACCAGTATTTAAAAAAAATAATTTTGGTTCTGGCATTGTAATGGCCGGCACCACACTAGTAAAAAAAAATTTGGTTTTGGCCTTCTAATGGCCAGCACCAAGGACTTTTTTCGTGTCCTAATGCAATTTTTTTTTACTTTTCTACACTGATGGCCGGCACCAGACTAGTAATTTTTTTTAAAAAAAAAATTGGTTCTTACATGGCCGGCACCAGAGTAAAAAAAAAAATTTTGAGTGCTGGGCATGTATTGGCCGGCACCAGAAATGAAAAAAAAAAAATTTTGGTGCTGGGTATGTATTGGTTGGCACCAAACCTTATATATATATAGTGGGTGGTTTGGGTTCTGATAGTGTAAATGGATAAGAAAATATTGTTTTGAGAGAGGCATCAAAATGAGAGTGTTTGCGTAGTATATCATCAAATGAGTTTTTTTTTGTAGTGGATTGTATATGGGAGTTTTTTGTAGTGGATTGTAGATGGGAGTTTTTCGTAGTGTACAACCGAATTTCGGGGTTGAATTATATACTGTCATGTTTTAACGGAGTTGAATTATATATTGTCATGTCCACCCTAAAGGTTATGCTATTAAGGGTTGGATGAATTTCTGCACCGTAGATGGCTAATCGAGATGTCCAACACAGATGGACATTATCTATGGTGCAATAGCGTTTATTACGCAACTAGGCTGTGGTTGGAACCGGTTGGTAGAGTCTCCATGCAAAGGTATCTCAGGGGACAATGAAAGAAGAAAGGGTCTGGAGCTTTTAGGAAGTTATATTTTCCCTTGGTTTATATAGCTGGTTTTCTGTTTCTTTTTAATTTTGCTGACCGTTTTAGATATCCAATTATCCTGTACTGATGCAACGTAAACCTGATTCAAGCAGAAGACGATTAATTGTGAAGAAACTACTATTGAAAATAATTGTATTATTTCTTTAGAATGTTTGTATTTTTTTTATATCTGTAAATTTAATGTAGTTGTTTAGGATTTAAGGATTCATTTTTTTATATTTTCGTGTATTAATTTCTTAGAATGTTTGTATTTTTTTTTATATCTGTAAATTTAATTTAGTCCGTACTATATGTAGTTTGAATTTAAAATTTTCGTGTATTAATTTTACCCATATGTTTGTAGTTTGTTGGGTGTTTAAATTTAATTTAGTGCGTATTATTTTTGTTTGAATTTTATATTTTTTTGTATTAATATTTTAGAATGTTTGTATTTTATTGTGTCTGTAAATTTAATTTGTCAATTTCTATTACTTATTCGAATTATAGTTTTTTAATTAAATATTTTGAATTCATTTATTAAAACAAATAATTATTTTAGAGAAATTAAACTAATATTAAAAATACCGAAACCCCTCATCGTAACTTTGAGTCCATTGCCAGTTCTCCATGCTACCTAACCATGTCCGGAGATTTGTTGGTAAAGATGACATCTGAGATTCAAGCCGCGCGAACCTCTGCCTGAATCTTCGTGGTTCTAACTCATGAGTTGCATATTTAATTTGAAATCATTATTTTAAAAACAACAAAAAATTTGAAAAGTAATTTTTGAAATAAATACAAACAAATTTTTTTTACCCATGTTCACGAGTTCTTTTTTCCAATCTTTATTCTTATAATCTCTGTGGAAGTTTGCCGCAATGTGCCGGATGCAATAAACAGGCTTCCACGGAACCCCCGATCGCCTTATCGCAGCAAGTAATCCTTTCGATCTATCTGTTATAAGACAAATGTTGTATTCTCTGACAACGTGCCTCCGTAGATTTCTGAGAAAAAATTCCCAAGACTCGAAGCACTCACGCTCCATGATGGCGAATGCGATCGGAAGTACATTTCGATTGCCGTCTTGTGCAACAGCAACAAGGAGTATTTGCGTGTATTTTCCGTACAACCATGTCCTGTCCACCTGCACCATTGGCTTGCAGTGAGGGAAGGCCCTAACACACGGCTCGAACATCCAAAACAATCGGTGACAAACTCGTTTCCCTGATTGTATCTCCCCGTCCGGGCCTTTATACGGTAGTGTTTGCAAATTAGTCACTGTCCCGGGTACATACTCCTGCATCCCGGCTATCCACCCTTGAAGTTCGTTGTATGACGCATCCCAGTCACCATACAACTCTCGCATCGCCATTTGCTTTGCCCACCATGCCTTTCGGAACGACACTTTATACTTGAATCGAGCTTGTATGTCCGTAAAAAAGACCGACACCTGAATGGTGGGTGACTCTTTCACCAAAGGGATGATGCAGTTGCATATAGTTTTTGCATCTAACTTCCCATGGTCTTGCGATATATGAGCGGACATGCATGTGTGTGGACCTTCTAGTTTCCTTATCATCCACATCTGTGTCTACTGCATTAACGCGGCTTAGACACGCCATTTACAACCACTTGACACTTTCCAACATTCTCCAACGTACAAAGACTGCGTCGACTTCGTTACTTTATAATCCACACCTAACTTCAAGCTAAGTTGTTTTATAGTATGTAAACAGTCTTTTTTGTTATCGAATTGTTGTCCTACAAACAACTCTTCGTCGCTGAATTCATCATCAAGTAGGTGAGCCAGCACAATATTTGTATATTCCGGGAACTCGCGTGCAAGAGCCGCATCAGGATCCACGTCGGTCATGAAGGACCCTGGATTATTTCTTATAACTATACCAGGGCTTGTGTTCTCGGCCGGATGGGGGTTTGCATTTTCACCCTCCACCGGCCCTTTCTCGTCTATGTCTTCAAGGATGTCATCCAAATCGGGGTCACTAAAAATATCGTTGGGATCACGGTGGGACTGGTCATCATTATCAGACCCTTCATAACCATCTTCTATGGTGGCCAACACCTCTGGATGGATCTCTAGACGAGGACACGAGTTTGGGATGTTATACGAACATCCACCGGTGTTTGGATTTTCGGGAGTTGGCATTAATCGTCCAAAACCCGACTGATCTTCCCAAGAGACGTTAAGATCAAAATCAATTCCAGAGCGCTGGCTTGCTGGAATTACAACTTGAATGGGATCCGGTTCAACTATCTCCGCGAACAACTCAACCGGGCTAGGATTTTCTATCTCAAGGGGGCAATAAATTGCTTTCATTGTCCCTAGATCATCATCATCATCTTCAAGCTCCATTTCTGAGAACTTTAGCGGATCAGTTGAAACCAGAAATTTGTAAAACAGTCTCAACATTTGCTTTTCGCAACGGGTTGCTATCTTTGTACTGATTTTTTGTTTTAAATCCGCCAGCGAAACACGTTTGTTGAATCTTATTCCTATTTTTCCGACTTTGAAATACACAGCCTTCTTCAGTTGTATTTATTATTTCTCCATCGAAATGAACATAAACAAACAAAATTTGGGAACTCATCTTAGAAAATTTTTGCTTCCTTCTCGACAAAGAAAAAACTAAAATTTTTAATCTCGCTTTTCAACTAATAAAGCAAAGAAAAAGCAAACAAAAACTCAAATTGAAGATAAAATGTCTTTATATATCTAATGATAAATTTGGTGCTGGCCATTACATGACCAGCACCATTTTTTTTACATCTCTAGTGCCGACCATCGGTGTAGAAAAGTAAAAAAAAATTGCATTGGGACACGAAAAAATTCCCTGGTGCCGGCCATTACATTGCCAAAACCAATTTTTTTTTTAAATTACTGGTCTGGTGCCGGCCATCAGTGTAGAAAAGTAAAAGAAAATTGCATTGGGACACGAAAAAAGTACCTGGTGTCGGCCATTCGAAGGCTAGAACCAATTTTTTTTTTTAAAAATTACTGGTCTGGTGCCGGCCATTAGTGTAGAAAAGTAAAAAAAATTGCATTGGGACACGAAAAAAGTTCTTGGTGCCGGCCATTAGAAGGCCAGAACCAAAAAAAATAATATTTTCTTTTGTTTTTTACTAGTGTGGTGCCTGTCATTAGAAGGCCAGAACCAATTTTTTTTAAAAAAATTACTAGTCTCGTGTCGGCCATCAGTGTAGAAAAGTAAAAAAAAAAAATTACATTGAGACACGAAAAAAAGTCCCTGGTGCAGGCCATTTGAAGGCTAGAACCAAAATGTTTTTTTTTTACTAGTGTGGTGCCGGTCATTACAAGGCCAGAACCAATTTTTTTTAAATACTGGTATTTTTGTATACCATTATGATACGATTTAAAAAAAATGCCCTGGTGCCGGCCATTGGGTTCTCAAAGTAAAAAAAATCAATTTTTTAAAACCTGACACAATCATCATGTAACACCCCTATACCCAACTCGACCCAAGGAACCTGATATAGGAATATTGTAACACCCTCACCCGTATTTATAGTCAGAATAGGGTTACAAGGTATTACCGATCAATCAACATCATTTAACATACATAATTCATACATTTAAGCATTCATACTCAAATGACATTCAATCATATTCATATCGTCCCTTATGAGGGCCTACGAGGCCTGAAACATGCTTTAGAAGGGGTTTGAGACTAAACCGATAACATATAAAATTCTCGGAAAACTTAGAAACTTTTCAAACATACAAGGGTCACACGCCTGTGTGAACGGGCCGTGTGCCTCACACGGCTCCAGACACGCCCGTGTCCCAGGCCGTGTGAAAACAGGGCATACATACTGACTTGGGTCACACGGCTGACCACACGCCCGTGTGTCTAGCCCATGTGCCCTTCAAAATGGCCACACACGCCCGTGTACTAGGCCGGGTGCTAGGCTGTGTCAATCCTGTAGGGTATACTGACTTATGAAACACGGTCAAGTCACACGCTCGTGTGCCAGGTCGTGTGCCATTTAGGGGGGTATACTGACTTGTGCCACACGGCCAGTCACACGTCCGTGTGTGAGGCCGTGTGGAGCATACTGACTTCAATTCAATTTCAATACCAGGGGACACACGGCCGTGTAGCATGACCGTGTGTCGCACACGGCTAAGACACACGCTCGTGTCTCTGCCCATGTAGACAAAAATAGGCCATTTGCGAGGCCAATTTGCCACCCTTATCTCATGCTCACCTAAACAACCAAAATAGTACCATTTCATCTTACAATAGGCATCCCAAAATCATCAACCAAGTGCACAAATCATACCATATCCATTTCAATCAAATTCAATATCCAAATCAATGTCAATTACCCATTCAACACTTATATTATCAAGCAATCATTCATAAACACATAACTTCTCAAATTATCAACTTCAATCACACCATATAGATTATTTACCATACTCAAAATATAACCATTTGAGCAATTATGAAACCATGACCACATTCATACCAAAACATACAAAAATAAGCCATCACTTATGGCTATATACACAAAACAAAACATATGCATTTACAAGCCAAATCCTATGGCTATATTCACAACCAAAGTACCACATCTAGCCTATACATGCCATATACCATATGTACAATTCAAAAGTACCAACTTAGATGTCCGATAGTGCGATGATGTTCCCGACGACTTCTGGATCCGAGCTAGCTTTGATTCACTATAAAACATAGAAAAATAACACAAAGTAAGCTTCATTGCTTAGTAAGCTCGTAAGTGAATAACTCAGTACATCAAATAAATGTATTTCCAACCAAATATACATGAAAAAATCATATACATAGCATCTACAAACCTTTCTCATGTCTCAAAACATGATCAAATACCATCTCATTGAACTTTCTCTATTTAATATTCGAATAGGTTTCGCACGTACCTGTATCGTCTCGTACTAACCTCTTTCTCAATCACCCCATTCGTTTACCCGTTGAACCATTTGGAATAGAAGTCAGATACTCAAGAATCTCAATCGATAAGTACCTATACCATGGCCCGAAGCCAAATCAAGGTAACTTATCCCGGAGTACCTATACCATGGCCCGTAGCCAAATTAAAGTAACTTATCCCGGAGTACCTATACCATGGCTTGTAGCCAAATCAAGGTATCACTCACACCCGTAGTGTAACAACCCAAATTTGGGTCTAGTCGGAACAGTAGTTTCGAGACCACAAATTCGACGAGTAAAATTCTATTTTTATTATATTTTTATGGTCTACAATTTTACGGAAAGATTTCGTAAAAATTTCGTTCAAAAATTTCGACGTTTGAGCACTCAATTTAGTCAAAAGGACTAAATTGTAAAAAGTGCAAAAGTTTAGTTCTATATATTAGAGGTGTCAAATTACAATGAGTTTTAAATTGGAAGCCCTTAAAAGGTAATTAGACCATTGAATAACTTGATGGACAAAAATGGGCATGAATAGGACAAAATTGAAAGAAAAGTCTTAAGGGCATTTTTGTCATTTGGGTGTTTTAAGGCATAAAAGACAAAATTGAAACCCAAAAATCTGCTCATTCTCTTCTCCATGCTGCCGAATTTCTCAAGAAGCCATGGATAGGGTTTCAAGCTTTTTCAAAGCTCAATAGTAAGTGTTTTTGAGCCCCGTTTTTAATGTTTTTCGTATTTTTGAAATCCCGGTAACTTAGTCTAGCTATTTCTACCATTAATTTGATCTAGAGTTTAATTTTAAAAATTGACCCATGTTGAATAATTGTGAATTTTGATGAATTATGGTAGATTATGCATGTCTATGATTAGAGGAAAGAGTTTTATTAGATGATTTTCGATGAAATCGTATAAAAAGGGGTTAAATTGTAAAAGTTATAAATTGGTCATAAGTGTGTGAATTAGTGAGAATTTGATGTTGCCATAGAAGAGAAAAATGATCAGCATGTTACAAAACATAAGAATAAGGGCTGAAGTTTAATTTTCGAGTATTGGGTCAAAAGTGTAAATATGTAAAAGTTTAGGGGCAAAATTGTAATTTTTCAAAAGTTGAGTTAAGGACTGTTTTGAATAGTTCATTAATTAAATAAGTGAAATGTGATGTTTTAGACCCTGGAAAATGAGATTTGGACCTAGAACGGGAGGAAAATTGAAAATCGGGAAAGTTGATAAAATGGCCATTTTGGTATCGAGGTAAGTTCATATGGTTGAATTTATATGTTTACTTGTGAAGGATTGAATGATATAATGTGCTGTCAAATATGAATTTGCTGTAGAATTATGAAAATTATGATAAAATGAAAGAATAAAGGCGGTAATTCAAATTAGGAAAAATGCGAGAATTGAGTACGTTCAGTATCGTGATATGTGATGAATTGATTGGATAAGACCATGGTTAATCCATGGCAAAGTGTGAAACGTAGGTATGGTATCATCCATACTGAGTTGTGAAATGTAGGTATGGTATTAACCATACCGAGCTAAGAAATGTAGGTATGGTATTTCCCATACTGAAGTTGTGAAACGTAGGTATGGTATCATCCATACCGAAATGTGAAATGTAGGTATGGTATTAACCATACCGAGCTAAGAAATGTAGGTATGGTATTTCCCATACCGAAGTTGTGAAATGTAGGTATGGTATCATCCATACTTGAGTCATGTGAAACGTAGGTATGGTATTAACCATACCGAGTTAAGAAACGTGGGTATGGCATTTCCCATACCGAAGTTGTGAAATGTAGGTATGGTATCATCCATACCGAAGTTTGTGAAACGAGGTATGGTATTAACCATACTTGAGTTAAGAAACGAGGTATGGCATTTCCCATACCGAGATGTGAAATGCAGGTATGGTATTTCAATGAGGAAAACCATATTGAGTTGTGAAACGTGGCACTGAGCAACGACGTACTCAAATTCGTAAGACGTTTCCTAATTTGATAATAAGTAATACAAGAGGAGTGAACCTATTGAAAGAGATTGAGTAGTTGTTAATTTTGATCTCAACTATGTGAAGTATTATAACGAGTGGTTGTGAATGGCAGAGAACTATAGTAAATGCTTTGTTATTGTTTGGATATACCACGGTAACACAAGTTGATTTATTTACGTGGCACTAATTGGATATGCCACGATTACATGTTGATTTGAAAACGTAGTGCTAAGTGGATATACCACGAATGTATATTTAATTCAGCAAGGTGGAGCAATATGCCAAAACCACCTATTCTTTGTTACATTCCGAAGCGTTCATTGAGAGATATGAATTTATTAAGTGAAATCTGATGTGAAAATGTGGAAATTTTATTGAAAAAGATGAAATTTGAGATAAAACAGTTTAATCAGTAGTAGATGGGTGACTTTGAAAAATCACCAAAAATAGTGGAAATTTAATTAGAAATTGGATGAGATATTTATTTAAAGCTTATTGAGTCTATTTTCATATAAAAGAAGCAGAGAAAACAAAGGATTTTTATATTTTGAGATATTTAAATTCTTGTGAGATTAGTTCAGAATGATTACGTGATCCCCTATTCTACCTTGGAAAAATCATTAAAAATTTTACAAAAATAATTATGGAATATAAGTTATATTCCTGAAATCCTTAATGAGTCTAGTTTCAAATGAAATAAATTATAACATCATTTGAATTCTGTACAAGGTGAAAATTGATTCTTAGTGAAAAGTGGTCAGAATAGTCAAACAGTGAAACAGGGGAAAGTTTAATGAATAAACTGTACTAATTGGATAAGCCAAAAATTCTGAAAATTTTATGGTATGAAGATATGTGAGTCTAGTTTCAGGGAAAATTAGCGGTTTGAAATTCGGAGTTTTGTAGCTCGAGATATAAATAATTTAGTGACTATGACTCAAGTAGATAGCTTAAGATGAACATGAGTAAATGGTGGAACTATGTGTAATTATGATTGCATTACCTTGAGAACTTGTTGTGAGGATTTGTCATGTTGAGGCTTTGATAAGGCTACAAATAAGTTGGGAAAGTAAGAACTTAGCATTATTTATGCAAGTTATGACAGCTTAGTAGTAAGCTAAATTCATTGCTAATGCTTATTATTTTTACATGTGAACTTACTAAGCTTTATAAGCTTACCCCTTTTCTTTTCCATGTTACTGAGTCCTACTAAATAAGCTCGGGTTAGAGGAGATCGCTTCACACTATCAAGCTATCTATAGGTATCTTTAATTATAAATGATTTAAGTTATGGCATGTATAGGGGCTTGACTAAGTCATTTTGTATATGTGTTAATTAATTTGACCAAATGTATTGTTAAGTCTAGTAATGCCTCGTACTCGGTTTGGCATAGGATACGGGGTAAGGGTGTTACATTTAGTGGTATCGAGCTATGGTTTAGTCGGTTCTCGGACTACCATAGTGAGTGTGAGAGTCTAGCTATACATGCCATAATGAGCTGTGATAGTGTGACGACTCCGACAACGATGTAAATTATTTTATTAGACAGATGCGCACTTCAACCGAGTTAAATTTAATAGTGCAAACAAGTGTGTTTATGATGAGTTGAGACTCAAAAAAAAATAATAAGAATAATAGTTTATGATGTTTATGTGATGATGTATAAATTGTGGATATGAATTTCTTTTGAAATATGAAAGATGAGATGAAAGGAAAGTTTATACTATGATAAGTGTTCATGTTTGATTTGCATTTGTATGATGCTATGAGTATAACTTGTGAAATTAAGTGGATGTTATGAGTAATTTTACTTGAGATTTATGAATGAAAGTATAAGTGCACTTGTTTGTATAAGATGATAGGAGGGTTGTGTAAAATGAGTATGCATGTTAAGTTACTTGAAACAAAATATATATTGATGAGTGTTAAGTTATATGCATGAATATATAAGAGGCAAGTCGAGAGCGATACAACTTCACCCCCTTCCAATAAGGTATGTTATAAAGAAATTTTATGAAATTCAGATCGAATGGGTTTACAAGTGGAAGACTAAAGAGTTGAGTTGTAGATTAAGCGACAAGGTGATCGAGTTGAGAATGGTTTAGTAAATGAACACGATTCTGAGAATAGATGTCGATTAATATGAAGATCATTCGGATTTTGAAATGTTATAGTTAAAGAAAGGTCAGGCTCAGTTAATTAACTCATCTAGGTATGAGACCTAAAGTATGTAATTGTTGGAATTTATTCTGAATTTATATCTGTTTGCAATTGGAATAATATCAGATTAGTAATGACAGAATTAGATAGTGCAATCATGATCGAGATGTTTTCTTTTCAGCTTAGACATTATCTACTAAAGTAATTGAGAAGTTAGTCTTACTATGGCACTATGATTTTTAAGTTTGTATGAGTATTGTGGCATCGGTATAGTTAAGTGTTTTGACGAGTAATAGTTGAAGTAAATTCTACTATAAGTTTAATCTTTCTCTAGATTTGAGAAGAAATTGAAGTTGGCAAAGTGTGAATGATAGGAAGTTCAACTTAGACACTGTGTATTGGTTTTCACTTTTCAAATGATCTTGATATATATATCAATGAGTTAAAGACAGAATGTTATGATGTCTAGCACAATGATAATTATTTGTTTATTTGAGAAGTACAGAGATGGATGATACTCCGAGGCAGTTACACTAGTAAGAGTATGAAATGTTATGTACCAGACTTTGAACTTGATGTCTAAACTTTTAATGGGTAAGAGTATTGAACTTTGATGAGTGTCAAGTGCTTACGAAAGTATTTCATTAATGAGAGAATTTTTTCATCGGATAAGTGGTAGTAAGTTCATATGGCTGAAAATTAATGATTAAATGTTAATTTCATGAATTATATAATGTATGATGAGATATATTTATTGATGAATTGAGAATAAAACAACAATGCGAAACCGAATAAATGATCGGTTTGAGCGGAACATCGGATTTGAGTACTTACGATCAATGACAAGTAATAAGTGATAAGTGATAGCTTTAGCTACACTTATCGATCGATGACAAGTGATAAGTGGTAGCTTTAGCTACACTTATCCGATCGATGATAAGTGACAAGTGATAAATGTGATCGTGTGTAAGACCATGGCGGGACTATGGCCGAAAAGTGATAAGTGATCATATGTAAGACCATAGTTATACTATGGCAAAATGGAAGTGAAGTACTCAATTTTCCGTAATGTGATTCCCTAATTTGATTAAAGATGGTAAGTGACAAAAGGGCCCAAAAGAGTTAAAGTAAATGTTTTGGGCATATGAATATGAACCTTGTACTTCGACTGTATTCGAGATGTTGATATGTCGCAGAATTAAGTTGAATGTTAAGTGTATTCGGGATTAACGATATCGGTGATAATATTAAAATGATAATAAGGTAGGACTATTGTGAATTTCGTATCAGGTTTCCCTCAATCTTCAGACCAAGAGAAATGCTAGTGGGTTGTTTTCGAACATTTGACGGAATTAGTATAATAATTTCAATATGTATCGATTCTTTATTTGAATTGAGAATTGAGTGAGTTATATTGGGATTTAGATCGATGACATGAGTGTTTCTAATAGTATCGTCTTAAAAAGGGTTATTTAGTGATGTTGGAAATCATGAGAAAGATATTAAACTTCATTAGGTGAGATTTTTGGGACGAAAATCCTAAAAGGGGAGAGTTGTAACAACCCAAATTTGGGTCTAGTCAGAACGAGAGTTTGAGACCACAAATTCGACGAGTAAAATTCTATTTTTATTATATTTTTATGGTCTACAATTTTACGGAAAGATTTAGTAAAAATTTCGTTCAAAAATTTCGACGTTTGAGCACTCAATTTAGTCAAAAGGACTAAATTGTAAAAAGTGCAAAAGTTTAGTTCTATATATTAGAGGTGTCAAATTACAATGAGTTTTAAATTGGAAGCCCTTAAAAGGTAATTAGACCATTGAATAACTTGATGGACAAAAATGGGCATGAATAGGACAAAATTGAAAGAAAAGTCTTAAGGGCATTTTTGTCATTTGGGTGTTTTAAGGCATAAAAGACAAAATTGAAACCCAAAAATCTGCTCATTCTCTTCTCCATGCTGCGAATTTCTCAAGAAGCCATGGATAGGGTTTCAAGCTTTTTCAAAGCTCAATAGTAAGTGTTTTTGAGCCCCGTTTTTAATGTTTTTCGTATTTTTGAAATCCCGGTAACTTAGTCTAGCTATTTCTACCATTAATTTGATCTAGAGTTTAATTTTAAAAATTGACCCATGTTGAATAATTGTGAATTTTGATGAATTATGGTAGATTATGCATGTCTATGATTAGAGGAAAGAGTTTTATTAGATGATTTTCGATGAAATCGTATAAAAGGGGTTAAATTGTAAAAGTTATAAATTGGTCATAAGTGTGTGAATTAGTGAGAATTTGATGTTGCCATAGAAGAGAAAAATGATCAGCATGTTACAAAACATAAGAATAAGGGCTGAAGTTTAATTTTCGAGTATTGGGTCAAAAGTGTAAATATGTAAAAGTTTAGGGGCAAAATTGTAATTTTTCAAAAGTTGAGTTAAGGACTGTTTTGAATAGTTCATTAATTAAATAAGTGAAATGTGATGTTTTAGACCCTGGAAAACGAGATTTGGACCTAGAACGGGAGGAAAATTGAAAATCGGGAAAGTTGATAAAATGGCCATTTTGGTATCGAGGTAAGTTCATATGGTTGAATTTATATGTTTACTTGTGAAGGATTGAATGATATAATGTGCTGTTAAATATGAATTTGCTGTAGAATTATGAAAATTATGATAAAATGAAAGAATAAAGGCGGTAATTCAAAATAGGAAAAATGCAGAATTGAGTACGTTCGTATCGTGATATGTGATGAATTGACGGATAAGACCATGGTTAATCCATGGCAAAGTGTGAAACGTAGGTATGGTATCATCCATACTGAGTTGTGAAATGTAGGTATGGTATTAACCATACCGAGCTAAGAAATGTAGGTATGGTATTTCCCATACCGAAGTTGTGGAAACGTAGGTATGGTATCATCCATCTTTGGTGTGAAATGTAGGTATGGTATTAACCATACTGAGCTAAGAAATGTAGGTATGGTATTTCCCATACCGAGTTGTGAAATGTAGGTATGGTATCATCCATACTGAGCTGTGAAACGTAGGTATGGTATTAACCATACTGCGTTAAGAAAGCGTAGGTATGGCATTTCCCATACCGAAGTTGTGAAATGTAGGTATGGTATCATCCATACGGGTGTGTGAAACGTAGGTATGGTATTAACCATACCTGAGTTAAGAAGCGTAGGTATGGCATTTCCCATACCGAGTTGTGAAATGTAGGTATGGTATTTCAATGAGGAAAACCATATTGAGTTGTGAAGCGTGGCAATCGAGCAACGGCGTACTCAAATTCGTGTAAGCGTTTCCTAATTTGATAATAAGTAATACAAGAGGAGTGAACCTATTGAAAGAGATTGAGTAGTTGTTAATTTTGATCTCAACTATGTGAAGTATTATAACGAGTGGTTGTGAATGGCGAGAGAACTATAGTAAATGCTTTGTTATTGTTTGGATATACCACGGTAACACAAGTTGATTTATTTACGTGGCACTAATTGGATATGCCACGATTACATGTTGATTTGAAAACGTAGTGCTAAGTGGATATACCACGAATGTATATTTAATTCAGCAAGGTGGAGCAATATGCCAAAACCACCTATTCTTTGTTACATTCCGAAGCGTTCATTGAGATATAAGAATTTATTAAGTGAAATCTGATGTGAAAATGTGGAAATTTTATTGAAAAAGATGAAATTTGAGATAAAACAGTTTAATCAGTAGTAGATGGGTGACTTTGAAAAATCATCAAAAATAGTGGAAATTTAATTAGAAATTGGATGAGATATTTATTTAAAGCTTATTGAGTCTATTTTCATATAAAAGAAGCAGAGAAAACAAAGGATTTTTATATTTTGAGATATTTAAATTCTTGTGAGATTAGTTCAGAATGATTACGTGATCCCCTATTCTACCTTGGAAAAATCATTAAAAATTGTACAAAAATAATTATGGAATATAAGTTATATGCCTGAAATCCTTAATGAGTCTAGTTTCAAATGAAATAAATTATAACATCATTTGAATTCTGTACAAGGTGAAAATTGATTCTTAGTGAAAAGTGGTCAGAATAGTCAAACAGTGAAACAGGGGAAAGTTTAATGAATAAACTGTACTAATTGGCTAAGCCAAAAATTCTGGAAATTTTATGGTATGAAGATATGTGAGTCTAGTTTTAGGGAAAATTAGCGGTTTGAAATTCGGAGTTTTGTAGCTCGATATATAAATAATTTAGTGACTATGACTCAAGTAGATAGCTTAAGATGAACATGAGTAAATGGTGGAACTATGTGTAATTATGATTGCATTACCTTGAGAACTTGTTGTGAGGATTTGTCATGTTGAGGCTTTGATAAGGCTACAAATACGTTGGGAAAGTAAGAACTTAGCATTATTTATGCAAGTTATGACAGCTTAGTAGTAAGCTAAATTCATTGCTAATGCTTATTATTTTTACATGTGAACTTACTAAGCTTTATAAGCTTACCCCCTTTTCTTTTCCATGTTACAGAGTCCTACTAAATAAGCTCGGGTTAGAGGAGATCGCTTCACACTATCAAGCTATCTATAGGTATCTTTAATTATAAATGATTTAAGTTATGGCATGTATAGGGGCTTGACTAAGTCATTTTGTATATGTGTTAATTAATTTGACCAAATGTATTGTTAAGTCTAGTAATGTCTCGTACTCGGTTTCGGCATAGGATACGGGTAAGGGGTGTTACACGTAGTGCCAAAATCATGGCCCGAAGCCAACACATAACCTAATGACATGTCACTAGCATCCAAAACTATTCCTAAGGTTCATCTGGGAAGTTTCACTTGTCGATTTCATCATCGAACACATTTGTAAAGTCATATTCACAATTCAAACATTATCTGTAACCTCATAATCACATTTTATGCAATATCAAAGCATTTAACATTCATTTATAATGAAATTACCACATACGAACTTACCTCGGGTATGAAAACGGCGAAATGAGTCAATTACTCGATAATCTTGCCTTTCCCTCGATCTAATTTCGGATTCCTCTTTTCTTGATCTATATGTATTCAAAATTAACTCATTTAATCATTCATTCATTCAATTTAATACTTAAACACATATTTGGGCATTTTTACACATTAGCCCCTAAACTTTCACATTTATTCAATTTAGTCCCTATTTCATAAATACACAAAATTCACAAAATTCAACTTAACCCATGCTTAGCCGATTTATACATAAGCCCCTAGCAGTCAAAAAATTTCATTTATTTCACATTTCAACCACACAATTTGCATATTTCTCAATTCAATCCCTATTATGCATTTTCATCAAAAATCACTTTATAAAACATGAAAATCTATCATCCAAATTTCATAATTCATCCTCAAACATAAAAGAACACATAAACCCATCAATGGCAACTTTCAAAATATTTAACAGTTTCAAATTAAAGGTACGGGCTAGTGGAAACACAGAAATTTATATACTTTTTCATGCCCTTTTTGACCCAAATTCATGCGGTTTCGAGTAAATTCTTGTCGGAAAATAATTAAATATTATAAAATAATTAAATTGTGCTAAAAATATGAACATGATGAATTTTAATTAATTTTACAGTTAATTTTGATTTATTTTGACTATTTTAGGTGATTCGCACAAAGGGCTTAAAATTGGCTCGGCAGACACTGCTCGAAGAATAAACCTGAGAAGCAATTTGAAGTATCGAGGAAAATTTATTTCCAACCCAAAACGGTCCAATTATGAATATTTAATCATAACATAATTAATTTTAATTTATTCCCAATTTAATTTGGGTTAAATAAATTAATCTTAATTAATTATGAAAAAGGCCCAGTTGAACCGCATCAGTTGAACCAAACCGGTTGAACCGAACCAACCACTAATTGCGCAGCCCAAACCGTCCACATTGCTGGCCCAAATCAGCTTATTAGCTGATTAACTAATCTTGCAAAGAAGCCCTTGAAGACCTTTCAAAATTGCATTCAAACCCCTCCAAAAATTATGGCTTTGTAGATTTGCCCCATGCTATTTTTAGCAAAGTTGAATCCATCAACTTTGCCACATAGGTGGCCGGCCAAGGGAGGCCTCTTTTGCTGCTGCTATTTGCTATTTTTAGCCGCCTTGATCAGCTATAAATACACCCCCTTGCTGCTCATTCAAAACACACCTCAAGCATCCAACATTCTCTTCTCTCACTTTCTCTCAATTTCCATTTTTTTCCATTTTCCCTTTGTGTGTTCTTGTGCCGATTTCTCCTCTTGGAAAAGAGGTATTTTTCCAGCCATTTGGAGCAGCAATTGGAGTGTTCATAAGCCACCTTGATAGCCGAGGCCAACGAAGAACGAAGAATGGAGCAATCAGTCAAGCCACGGAGAAACACCGGATTTGCTTCTTATTCCCTATCTCTTTTAATTTTCGTTGTTGTTTTGACAAACATGTTTATGAATATTTATGCTTTTGGAATGATTTAATTTAATCAATTTAGCTTGAATTTAATTCGTGTTGGGTTGATTGCATTTCGTCCTATTAAATTATTAAAATTGTGTTTATACTGTTAAAAGGCCTCGGAAAAATGCTTGATTAAGTAAAATCATGTTTAAGTTATCTAGCATTCTAATTGTTTAGATAGCTAATGAATTAATTATTTAAACGCATTGGAATTGTAATTAATGGACACAATACTTAATCTGTGCATGTTTAATTCTTCTAAGGTAGCTGAAGATTAAATTAGCATTGTATTTGGAGATACATATGCCTTGCATAACTTGCAGGATTTTTGTGATTAAGTGTTTCAAGGTAAAAATACTTTGTTAACTCGCATGATCTTTTATATGCTTATTAGGTTGAATTAATCAGTTGAATCGCATAGGAATATGTGAGAGATTGTTTAATTTAATAAGCATGTATGTGCAATAACATGTTTACTTTTAGAAGTCTGTTTAATCGATCGAATTTGCATAGAAATATGTACAAGAGATGAATGGATTTTTATTTGTAAGTATGTTCATAAGTTAGCAAATTACCGAGTTGCCATGTTTTAACAAGTATAAGCACGAGTTTAATAATTCTAAGGTAAGAAATGTGATTAATCCAACACAATTATATCATCTTGATTAAAACCAGCTTTTGAAATCGTGCACTAGAACTTTGTTTTATTTTATTTTACTTTGTTTCTTTTTAATTTTTAAATTTTTATTAAATCCAAATATTTTCCCTTCACCAAAGTGTTTAAAATCATTTTCATAAATAATTCTTTTACAGTCCCTGTGGGTACGATAACTCGACATTTACTTGTCACTTTATTACTTGTTACGATTGTGTACACTTACACATTTCCACAATTCCAGCTAGCTTGAACACGAAGCAACGATCACAAAAACATAGAATGTTTGTATTTTTTTATATTATGTAAATTTAATTTAGTCCGTATTATATGTAGTTTGAATTTAAAATTTTCGTGTATTAATTTTACCCATATGTTTGTAGTTTGTTGGGTGTTTAAATTTAATTTAGTGCGTATTATTTTTGTTTGAATTTTATATTTTTTTGTATTAATATTTTAGAATGTTTGTATTTTATTGTGTCTGTAATTTTACTTTGTCAATTTCTATTACTTATTCGAATTATAGTTTTTTAATTAAATATTTCGAGGTCATTTATTAAAACAAATAATTATTTTAGAGAAATTAAACTAATATTAAAAATACCGAAACCCCTCATCGTAACTTTGAGTCCATTGCCAGTTCTCCATGCTACCCAACCATGTCTGGAGATCTGTTGGAAAAGATGACATCTAAGATTCAAGCCTCGCGAACCTCTGCCTGAATCTTCGCGGTTCTAACTCATGAGCTGCATATTTAATTTGAAATCGTTATTTTAAAAACAACAAAAAATTTGAAAAGTAATTTTTGAAATAAATACAATCAAAATTTTTTTACCCATGTTCACGAGTTCTTTTTTCCAATCTTTATTCTTATAATCTCTGTGGAAGTTTGCCGCAATGTGCCGGATGCAATAAACAGACCTCCATGGAACCCTCGATCGCCTTATCGCAGCAAGTAATCCTTTCGATCTATCTGATACAAGGAAAATGTTGTCTTCTCTGACAATGTGCCTCCGCTAATTTTTGAGAAAAAGTTCCCAGACTTGAAGCACTTGCTCTCCATGATGGCGAATGCGATCGGAAGTACATTTCGATTGACGTCTTATGCAACAGCAACAAGGAGTATTTGTGTGTATTTTCCATACAACCATGTCCCGTCCACCTACACCATTGGCTTGCAGTGAGGGAAGGCCCTAACACACGGCTCGAACGTCCAAAACAATCGGTGAAAAACTCGTTTCCCCGATTGTATCTCCCTGTCCGGGCCTTTATACGGCAGTGTTTGCAAATTAGTCACTGTCTCGAGCACATACTCCTGCATCCCGACTATCCACCCTTGAAGTTCGTTGTATGACGCATCCTAGTCACCATAAAACTCTCGCATCGCCATTTGCTTTGCCCACCATGCCTTTCAGTACGACACTTTATACTTGAATCGAGCTTGCATGTCCGCAATAAAGACCGACACCTGAATGGTGGGTGACGCTTTTACCAAAGGGATGATGCAATTGCATATAGTTTTTGCATCTAACTTTCCATGGTCTTACAACATACGAGCGGACGTGCATGTGTGTGGACCTTCTAGTTTCCTTATCATCCACATCTGTGTCCACTGCATTAATGCGGCTTAGACACGCTATTTACAACCACTTGACACTTTCCAACATTCTCCTACGTACAAAGGCTGCGTCGACTTCGTTACTTTATAATCCACACCTAACTTCAAGCTAAGTTGTTTTATAGTATGTAAACAGTCTTTTTTGTTATCGAATTGTTGTCCTACAAACAACTCTTCATCGCCGAATTCATCATCAAGTAGGTGAGCCAGAACAATATTTGTATATTCCGGGAACTCGCGTGCAAGAGCCGCATCAGGATCCACATCGGTCATGAAAGAATCTGGATTATTTCTTATAACTAAACTAGGGCCCGTGTTCTCAGCCGGATGGGGGTTTGCATTTTCACCCTCCACCGGCCCTTTCTCGTCTATGTATTCAGGGATGTCATCCAAATCGGGGTCACCGAAATCATCATTGGGATCACGGTGGGACTGATCATCATTATCGGACCCTTCATAACCATCTTCTATGGTGGCCAACACCTCTGGATGGATCTCTAGATGAGGACACGAGTTTGGGATGTTATACGAACATCCATCGGTGTTTGGATTTTCGGGAGTTGGCATTAACTGTCCAAAACCCAACTGATCTTCCCAAGAGACGTTAAGATCGAAATCAATTCCAGAGCACTGGCTTGTTGGAATTACAACTTGAATGGGATCCAGTTCAACTATCTCCGCGAACAACTCAACGGGGCTGGGATTTTCTATCTCAAGGGGGCAATAAATTGCTATCATTGTCCCTAGATCATCATCATCTTCAAGCTCCATTTCTGAGAACTTTAGAGGATCAGTTGAAACTGGAAATTTGTAAAACAGTCTCAACATTTGCTTTCTGCAAAGGGTTGCTATCTTTGTACTGATTTTTTGTTTTAAATCCGCCAGCTTAAAATGTTTGTTGAATCTTATTCCTATTTTTTCTGACTTTGAAATACACAGCCTTCTTCAGTTGTATTTATTATTTCTCCATCGAAATGAACATAAACAAACAAAATTTGGGAACTCATCTTAGAAAATTTTTGCTTCCTTCTCGACAAAGGAAAAACTAAAATTTTTAATATCGCTTTTCAACTAATAAAGCAAAGAAAAAGCAAACAAAAACTCAAATTGAAGATAAAATGCCTTTATATATCTGATGATAAATTTGGTGCTGGCCATTACATGACCAGCACCAATTTTTTTTTACATCTCTAGTGCCGACCATCATGTAGAAAAATAAAAAAAAATTGCATTGGGACACGAAAAAAGTCCCTGGTGCCGGCCATTACATGGCCAGAATCAATTTTTTTTTAAAGATTACTAGTCTGGCGCCGGCCATCAGTGTAGAAAAGTAAAAGAAAATTGCATTGGGACACGAAAAAAGTCCCTGGTGCCGGCCATTAGAAGGCCAGAACCAATTTTTTTTTTACTGGTGTGGTGCCGGCTATTAGAAGGCCGGAACCAATTTTTTTTTAAAAAATTACTAGTCTCGTGTCGGCCATCAGTGTAGAAAAGTAAAAAGAAAAATTTGCATTGAGACACGAAAAAAATCCCTGGTGCCGGCCATTAGAAGGCTAGAACCAAAATGGCTTCTTTTACTAGTGTGGTGCCGGCCATTACAAGGCCAGAACCAATTTTTTTTTTAAATACTGGTATTTTTGTATACCGATATGATACGATTTTTAAAAAAAAAAATACCCTGGTGCCAACCATTGGGTTCCCAAAGTAAAAAAAATTAAAATTTTAAAGCCTGACACAATCATCATGTAACACCCCTATACCCAGTTCGACCCAAAGAACCTGATATAGGTATATTGTAACACCCTAACCCGTATTTATAGTCAGAATAGGGTTACGAGGTATTACCGATCAATCAACATGATTTAACATACATAATTCATACATTTAAGCATTCATACTCAAATGCCATTCAATCATATTCATATTGTCCCTTATGAGGGCCTACGAGGCCTTAAACATGCTTTAGAAGGGGTTTGGGAATAAACCGATAACATATGAAATTCTCGGAAAACTTAGAAACTTTTCAAACATACAAGGGTCACATGCCCGTGTGAACGGGCCGTGTGCCTCACACGGCTCTAGACACGCCCGTGTCTCAGGCCGTGTGAAAACAGGGCATACATACTGACTTGGGTCACACGGCTGACCACACGCCCGTGTGTCTAGCCCGCGTGCCCTTCAAAATGGCCACACACGCCCGTGTACTAGGCCGGGTGCTAGGCCGTGTCAATCATGTAGGGTATACTGACTTATGAAACACGATCAAGTCACACGCCCGTGTGCTCGGTCGTGTGCCATTTAGGGGGGTATACTGACCTGTGCCACAAGGCCAGTCACACGCCCGTGTGTGAGGCCGTGTGGAGCATACTGACTTCAATTCAATTTCAATACCAGGGGACACACGGTCGTGTAGCATGACCGTGTGTCGAACACGGCTGAGACACATGCTCGTGTCTCTGCCCATGTTGTAACACCCCTAACCCGTATCCGTCGCCAGATTAGGGTTACGAGGCGTTACCGGTCATAACACAGTTCACACAGAGAGTCATTACATTTCACAACTCAAAATTCAATCACATCAATGTTTAAAAATTAATCAAGTATCAAGTCTTAAAAATCATAACTTTCATAATCAAATCATAATCCAACATCTATCAAACCATATTATTATATAGCTTCTGCACAAGTACAAATTTAAACATCAAACAAACCATACTTTACTACTAAATTTTTCATTCATTTATACGACTTTGGTGATATAAAGACATGACCAAACATGCTTTAGATACCATTATACCATGCACATATTTTTCATAATGTCAAAACCATATCTAAACATAGTTACCAAATCAATATCAACTTATTTCTTTAATCAATTCCTGACTATATTGATTCACATGTTACGTGCATTAATCTATGATAAATTAACCACACGGCATACTAACCATACATACACATACACTCACTTATACAAGCATCATTTCAAGAATAAATAAACTTCTTCTTGTGACACAAATATATGCGCATATGACCATATTGAGCACAATTAATACTAGAAGTACACCCAATTCACATTCTTAAAAATACATACTCATAACCAATCACTAAATTATTATTATGAGTCAAATACTTTAATCGAAAATACATATATTCATTATTCACCATTTCTAGACCATCTCACCAATGCAAGCATACCATTTCAAATTGACTCAAAGTAACTATATCAATTTGACAAATATCCATAGTATAGCATAATCTACACGTACTAATACAACCAATTCCATTATTAAAATTTAACTAAACATTTAACTACATGATTAAATCACCATTGCCGAAACACAAATTAGATAAAATCCATCATCTATATTTACAATTTAAGCTAATGCATGATTGAAGAATCATTATCATTAGCATCATAAACGATCCACAACCAAAACATATCCATCAACCATATATCAAGTTACCACACATATATATATCATGATCAAAATTATTTAAACATCTAAACATTAACTTTAAGAACAAGCCATTTTCGCATGGCTATTTACAAAGATAAAGTTCATCGATCCAAAACATAATCTAGTCTATACATGCCACAAATTCGAACATAGACTTTTAAAAGTACCGAAGGTTGACGATAGTGTGGATGACTTTGATAACGATCCCCGAGCTCGTAACTTACAACCAAAATCTATAAAAAAGAATAACAAAACACACAGAGTAAGCTAACTTAGCTTAGTAAGTCATAAGCAACTTAACATTCATAATAATAATCAAAACATTAAAGACAAATCAAATCATAACATTAATGTTGTACATTATCTCAATCATATCATCTCATATTTTATTTATAACTATTATCTCAAATATGCTTACATTCAAACATATATACTCATGAATCAAACTCAACTTTATAAGCCAACATCACTCATTTGGTCGATTATAGAAAATCAAATAAAATATCACAAACATGCATATCTATATGGCCGAATATGTAAGATCAAAATTTAACATCACCTATGTACTTACTTATTTTGCCAAATATACAAATTCAATTATAATATCACATTTGCGCATACCTTTATGGCTGAATATTCAAGAACCAATATAACATCACATATGTACATACCTATGTGGCCGAATATATGCAAGATCATTTAGCTCAATTTTAACTTGCTCAATTCCCACAACAACTTGAAATCTTATAAGCATAGGCTTGAAAATAAATCACCGTATAAAACCCGCTAGGCATAAGCTGAATCACACACCGGCACAAGGCACCGCTAGACTCAAAGTCGATATTATTCACCAAGCAATAAGCACGCTAGGCACACGAAGCCCGATTAATTTCACCAGCTCAAAGCTTGCTAGGCCCGAAGCCCGAATAACAATACTATAAAGCTGTCTCACACATATTTCATATATCAAAACTTTTATACACTTCATAATCTTTGTACGAATTTTCAAACATCATTTCTTAATCGAATTAAACTTAATTATAATAAAGTCTATGTTTATTCACATTCGGCCACTCAATATTAATGCTACAAAATTTCCAAATCAGCATATACTCAGTTACATACATAATTTACAATGTTTTATTGCTTAAAGACTTACCTCGGATATCGACGGACGACAAAAACCGGCTATTCAACTATTTTCATTTTTCCCCGATCCAAGTCCGATTTCTTTGGTTCTTGATCTAAACATGTTCAAATTAAGCTCATTCAAACATATTTTCATTCAATTTAATCCAAAAACACATAAACGGGAAAATTACCATTTTGCCCCTAACATTTCACACTTTTTACAATTTAGTCCTATTTGCACAAAACACAAAATACACAAAATTTGACCATACACCTTGAGGGCCGAATATTCCTAGTCCTCATATAAGTCCATTCATTTCATTTATTTCACATTTTAGTCCCTCAAAAATTTATTTTTGTAATTTAGTCCAATATACTCAATTTTATCAAAAATTCAAAGACAAAACTTGTTAATCTAACACATATATATCATATTTCATCATCAAAAAACATAAACAACAAGCTATCATCAATGGCTCAACTCAAAATATTCATCAAAATCAAAAATTAAAAAATGGGCTTTGTGCATCTCTTAGCAACGATCTCAAAAACGTAAAAATTATCAAAAAACGAAACCTAAACATACCTTAATCAAGCTCACTTGGTGCCGAATACCCTAAGCTTTCCTATGTTCTTTTTCTTTTCTTTGTTTCGGGCAAGAAGAAAGAAAAATGACTTTTAAAATGTTATGATTTTTTTTATTAAACTATTGTAATGATATAATATAATAATATAAATTATAAAATTAATATACATAAAAACTATATATCATAACCATGTTGCCGCACTATCCTATAAAAATGGGTTTATTGCATTTTAAATGCTCCCATTTAAAAAGACAACCTCAAGTTAGTCCTAACACATTAAACTATCAAATTTATAATTTATGCGATTAAACCCTTTTTATTAAATTAAACTCACAAACAATCAAATTTTTATACAAAACTTTCACACATGCTAATTCACATATAATTAACACGGAAAATAATATTTAAATATTATTTTGACTCAGATTCGTGGTCCTGAAACCACCGTTCCAGTTAGGGTCTAAATCAGACTGTTACAACTCTTCCCCCTTAGGGATTTTCGTCCCCAAAAATCTTACCGGTGAATAGGTTTGGATAACGTTCTTTCATTGTATCCTCTGACTCCCAAGTTGCCTCTTCAACTCCGTGGTTTTGCCACAGTACTTTAACTAACAGAATTTTCTTATTTCTCAATTCTTTTATCTCTCGAGCCAGAATACAAATCGGTTCCTCTTCATATGTCATATATGGCTGAATCTCAACCTCTGTCGGGCAAATCACATGTGAAGGGTTAGATCGGTATCTACGGAGCATCGACACATGGAATACATTATGGATCTTTTCTAGCTCAGGTGGCAACTGTAGTCTATAAGCGACCGGTCCGATACGCTCTATGATCTCATATGGCCCGATGAATCTTGGACTCAACTTGCCTTTGCGACCGAATCTAAGTATTTTCTTCCACGGTGAAACTTTCAAAAACACTTGATCTCCGATCCGAAACTCAATATCTTTACGCTTCAAATCCGCATATGACTTTTGACGGTCTGATGCAACTTTCAAACTATCACGGATTACTGCCACTTTCTGTTCAGTTTCTTTAATCAAGTCAACCCCGTGTATCTTATTTTCACTGAGCTCGGTCCAATACAATGGTGTACGGCATTTACGACCGTATAAAGCCTCGTAGGGTGCCATCTTAATACTAGATTGAAAGCTATTATTGTAGGCAAATTCGATCAGAGGTAAGTATCTTTTCCACGTACCTTCGAACTCAAGGATGCAACATCTCAACATATCCTCAAGTATCTGAATGATCCGTTCAGACTGGCCATCTGTTTGCGGATGAAAAGCTGTGCTAAAGTGCAGTTTTGTACCTAAAGCATCTTGCAATTTCTTCCAAAACCGTGATGTGAATCTCGGGTCTCTATCTGAAACAATAGAAATAGGTACACCATGTAGTCTCACAATTTGTGATACATATAACTCGGCAAGCTTATCGAGCGAATAATCCTTACGAACTGGAACAAAGTGAGCTGATTTGGTCAATCTATCCACTATAACCCAAATTGCATCTTTCTTGCTCGGTGTCATAGGTAAACTGGATACAAAATCCACAGTGACTTTGTCCCATTTCCACTCAGGTATCATGATCGGCTGAAGTAACCCAGAAGGTACCTGATGCTTGGCTTTTACTTGTTGACAAACTAAGCATTTCGAAACAAATTCAGATATGTCTCGTATCATACCAGACCACCAATAGTACTGTTTCAGATCGTTATACACTTTCGTGCTACCCAGATGAATAGATAATAGGTTGCTATGAGCTTCATTCAATATCATCTGAATCAACTCTGAATTCCTTGGAACACATATTCGATCTTTGAATTTCAAGCAGTCATTCTCATCAATTCGAAATTCTGATTCAACATTAGTTCCACACTGAGCTCGTTTTGCCAACAAATCTTTATCAACTTTTTGGGCATCACTAATTTGTTGAACAAACAACGGTCTTGCTTTTAATTCAACTACTATCGAACCATCATCAGACATAACCATATGCGCGTTCATTGCACGCAGAGCAAATAATGACTTTCGACTTAAAGCATTCGCAACAACATTAGCTTTTCCCGGATGGTAGTCAATCACTAGCTCATAATCTTTCAACAGCTCTAACCATCGACGTTGTCTCAAATTCAAATCTTTCTGAGTCATCAAATACTTCAGGCTTTTGTGATCTGAATAAACATGACATTTCTCATCGAACAGATAATGACGCCAAATCTTTAACGCAAACACAATGGCTGCTAGCTCCAAATCATGTGTCGGATAGTTTCTTTCGTGTGGCTTCAACTATCTCGAGGCATAAGCTATGACTTTGCCTTCCTGCACCAAAACACAACCCAGACCATTCAAAGATGCATCACTATAAATAACAAACTCTTTACCCGATTCAGGCTGGACTAACCAATGAACTTTCAACTGATCAAAACTTTTCTGACACTTTTTTGACCACTCGAACTTAACATCTTTCTGTAACAGCTTTGTCAACGGTGTAATAATCATAGAAAAACCTTTCACAAATCGTCTGTAGTAACCATCGAGCCCCAGAAAGCTTCGAACTTCAGAAACATTTTTTGGTGGTTTCCAGTCAAGTATAGCCGATATTTTATTCGGATCAACCCGAATACACGATCTTTGAAACAACATGACCTAAAGCTCGACTTCACGTAACAGAACTCACACTTACTAAACTTTGCATACAACTGTTTATCTCGCAAAGTTTGTAGCACAAGTCTCAGATGCTCGGCATGCTCGGTTTCATCTCTAGAGTAGATCAGAATATCATCTATAAACACTACCACAAATCGATCCAAATACTGGCTAAAAATCTGATTCATCAGATCCATAAAAACAACAGGTGCATTAGTAAGTCCAAAAGGCATAACAAAAAACTCGTAGTGTCCGTACCTCATCCGAAAAGCAGTCTTTGGCACATCAGAATCTCTGACTCGCAACTGATAATAACCCGACCTCAAATCTATCTTTAAAAATACTGAAGCCCCTTTCAGCTGATCAAACAAGTCGTCAATCCATGGCAACGGGTATTTATTCTTTATAGTCACCTTATTTAGCTGGCGGTAATCAATACACATTCGCATAGTTCCATCTTTCTTTTTTATAAATAGAACTGGCGCACCCCATGGAGAGAAACTCGGTCGTGCAAAACCCCTATCTGTTAACTCTTGTAACTGTGCTTTCAACTCTTTTAATTCAGTAGGTGCCATCCGATACGGAGCTATCGAAATCGGAGTCATTCTCGGAACTAACTCAATGCCAAACTTTACTTCTCGAATAGGTGGCAAACCCGGTAATTCTTTAGGAAATACATCCGGATACTCGAACGCAATTGGTACAGATTCAATCTTCTTTTCAGTCACTTTACTATCAAGCACATAAGCAAAGTAAGCTTCATAACCTTTTCTCACATACTTCCGAGCTAACATCAAAGATATTACTACTGGTAACCCATTCAGATCATTAGATTCAATCCGAATAATTTCACCATTCGACATCTCAAATCAATGGTCTTTCTTTTGCAATTGTGACATCGTGCAAAGTCAACCAATCCATACCCAAAATTATATCAAATTTGTCAAAAGGCAACAACATCAAATCGGCTGGAAAACATGAATCTCGAATCATCAATGGACAATTTTTTACACACTTTGTCAACCAATACACACCGGCCCAGGGGGTTTGATACTCGAATCACAAACTCAGTAGACTCAATAGGCAGAGTCTTATTGGATACTAATGTTTCACACACATAAGAATGAGTCGAACCAGGATCAATCAACGCAATAACACTAGTATCATGAAGAGTGAAAGTATCGGTAATAACATCTGGAGAAGAAGTATCCTCACGAGCGCGTATAGCATATGCTCTAGCAGGTGCACGAGCCTCAGATCGAACCGCTGTATCATTTGTTCCTCTCTGACTGCCACCTACATTACCCGAATGCCTGGTTGGTCTGCCTCGTGCTGACATATTGCTCGGTCTCACATTCTAAACAGTGTTTTGCTCGGCTAATATTGGGCACTCCCGAATAAAATGATCCATCGATCCACATTTAAAACATGACCGATCATGTAATCTACAACTTCCAGAATGCCATTTACCACAATGCTTGCACTCAACCCTGTTTTGCTTAACATTACCAACACTAGCAATCGAAGGAGCTCGTGAACTCACAGGAGGTCGGTCTCGGTCTCGTTTAGAAAAGTTCGAAGTAGCTTTATGTCGACTAGAATCATCTCTGAACTTCTTTGATACTGAGTGAAAAGTCTTACTCGATGATCTTTTACGGAAGTCTCTGGCTTCAAAATCAGCTTTTCTTTTCTCTTTTCCAAGCTCTTACGCTTACTGTGCTCGCTCAACAAGTACCACGAACTCTTTAATCTCAAGTATGCCGACCAACAATTTAATGTCTTCATTCAAACCATCTTCGAATCTTTTACACATGATAGCTTCGGTTGAAACACATTTACGAGCATATCGGCTCAGTCTTACAAATTTTCGTTCATACTCAGTTACGGTCACACGACCCTGCTCCAATTCCAGAAATTCTTTGCGTTTTTGATTGATGAATCTCTGGCTGATGTATTTCTTACGGAACTCAGTCTGGAAGAATTCCCAGGTCACTTTCTCTTTCGGAACCACCGATACTAGTGTATTCCACCAGTGATATGCGGTGTCTCGTAATAAGGATATAGTACATTTTAAGCATTCATCCGGAGTACATGATAGCTCGTCCAACACACGGATAGTATTATCAAGCCACAGCTCAGCTCGTTCAGCATCATCATCATCATTAGCTTTAAACTCTTCGGCCCTGTGTTTTCTGATTTTATCTACAGGGGGCATGTTAAATCTCATCGGATCTATCATCGAGGGTACCATAGGTATCAGAGATGGATTATTCGGGGGTGGAGGTTGTTGTACAGCCGGATTAGTCCGAATATACTGTGTAAACCAATTATTCATCATTTGGTAGAAGGCTTGTCTAGCCTCCCCCTCTGGATTACTCGAAGTAGGTCGAGAATCTATCGGCGCTGTCCCTGGCACGGGAGCAGGCGCTACACTCTCAACATCATCAGCTACGGCTCGATCGGGATCCATTACTATATGAAAACACATTTTCAGAGGTCAGGAGTCATTACACTATCGCAATATAAAATATGGCATGTATAGCTAGACTCACACGCACTATGTTAGTCCTAGAATCGACTAAACCGTAGCTCTGATACCAATTAAATATAACACCCCTAACCCGTATCTGTCACCAGATTAGGGTTACGAGGCGTTACCGGTCATAACAAAGTTCACACAGAGATTCATTACATTTCACAACTCAAAATTCAATCACATCAATGTTTAAAACTTAATCAAATATCAAGTCTTAAAAATCATAACTTTCATAATCAAATCATAATCCAGCATCTACCAAACCATATTATTATATAGCTTCTGCACAAGTACAAATTTAAACATCAAACCAACCATACTTTACTACTAAATTTTTCATTCATTTATACGACTTTGGTGATATAAAAACATGACCAAACATGCTTTAGATACCATTATACCATGCACATATTTTTCATAATGTCAAAACCATATCTAAACATAGTTACCAAATCAATATCAACTTATTTCTTTAATCAATTCCTGACTATATCGATTCACATGTTACGTGCATTAATCTATGATAAATTAACCACACGGCATACTAACCATACATACACATACACTCACTTATACAAGCATCATTTCAAGACTAAATAAACTTCTTCTTGTGACACAAATATATGCGCATATGACCATATTGAGCACAATTAATACTAGAAGTACACCCAATTCACATTCTTAAAAATACATACTCATAACCAATCACTAAATTATTATTATGAGTCAAATACTTTAATCGAAAATACATATATTCATTATTCACCATTTCTAGACCATCTCAGCAATGTAAGCATACCATTTCAAATTGACTCAAAGTAACTATATCAAATTGACAAATGTCCATAGTATAGCATAATCTACACGTACTAATACAACCAATTCCATTATTAACATTTAACTAAACATTTAACTACATGATTAGATCACCATTGCCGAAACACAAATTAGATAAAATCCATCATCTATATTTACAATTTAAGCTAATGCATGACTGAAGAATCATTATCATTAGCATCATAAACGATCCACAACCAAAACATATCCATCAACCATATATCAAGTTACCACACATATATATATCATGATCAAAATTATTTAAACATCTAAACATTAACTTTAAGAACAAGCCATTTTCGCATGGCTATTTACAAAGATAAAGTTCATCGATCCAAAACATAATCTAGTCTATACATGCCACAAATTCGAACATAGACTTTTAAAAGTACCGAAGGTTGACGATAGTGTGGATGACTTTGATAACGATCCCGAGCTCGTAACTTACAACCAAAATCTATAAAGCAGAATAACAAAACACACAGAGTAAGCTAACTTAGCTTAGTAAGTCATAAGCAACTTAACATTCATAATAATAATCAAAACATTAAAGACAAATCAAATCATAACATTAATGTTGTACATTATCTCAATCATATCATCTCATATTTTATTTATAACTATTATCTCAAATATGCTTACATTCAAACATATATACTCATGAATCAAACTCAACTTTATAAGCCAACATCACTCATTTGGTCGATTATAGAAAATCAAATAAAATATCACAAACATGCATATCTATATGGCTGAATATGTAAGATCAAAATTTAACATCACCTATGTACTTACTTATTTTGCCGAATATACAAATTCAATTATAATATCACATTTGCGCATACCTTCATGGCCGAATATTCAAGATCCAATATAACATCACATATGTACATACCTATGTGGCCGAATATATGCAAGATCATTTAGCTCAATTTTAACTTGCTCAATTCCCACAACAACTTGAAATCTTATAAGCATAGGCTTGAAAATAAATCACCGGTATAAAACCTGCTAGGCATAGGCCTGAATCACACACCGGCACAAGGCCTGCTAGACTCAAAGTCTGATATTATTCACCGGCAATAAGCCTGCTAGGCACGAAGCCCGATTAATTTCACCAGGTCAAAGCTTGCTAGGCCCAAAGCCCGAATAACGATACTATAAAGCTGTCTCACACACATTTCATATATCAAAACTTTTATACACTTCATAATCTTTGTACGAATTTTCAAACATCATTTCTCAATTGAATTAAACTTAATTATAGTAAAGTCTATGTTTATTCTCATTTGGCTACTCAATATTAATGCTTCAAAATTTCCAAATCAGCATATACTAAGTTACATACATAATTTACAATGTTTTATTGCTTAAAGACTTACCTTGGATATCGACGGACGATAAAAACCGGCTATTCAACTATTTTCGTTTTTCCCCGATCCAAGTCTGATTTCTTTGGTTCTTGATCTAAACATGTTCAAATTAAGCTCATTCAAACATAATTTCATTCAATTTAATCCAAAAACACATAAATGGGCAAATTACTATTTTGCCCCTAACATTTCACACTTGTTGCAATTTAGTCCTATTTGCACAAAACACAAAATACACAAAATTTGACTATACACCTTAAGGGTTGAATATTCCTAGTCCTCATACAAGTCCATTCATTTCATTTATTTCACATTTTAGTCCCTCAAAAATTTATTTTTGCAATTTAGTCCAATATACTCAATTTTATCAAAAATTCAAAGACAAAACTTATTAATCTAACACATATATATCATATTTCATCATCAAACAACATAAACAACAAGCTATCATCAATGGCTCAACTCAAAATATTTATCAAAATCAAAAATTAAAACATGGGCTTTGTGCATCTCTTAGCAACGATCTCAAAAACGTAAAAATTATCAAAAACCGAAACCTAAACATACCTTAATCAAGCTCACTTGGTGCCGAATACCCTAAGCTTTCCTATGTTCTTTTTCTTTTCTTTGTTTCGGGCAAGAAGAAAGAAAAATGACTTTTAAAATGTTATGATTTTTTTTTATTAAACTATTGTAATGATATAATATAATAATATAAATTATAAAATTAATATACATAAAAACTATATATTATAACCATGTTGCCGCACTATCCTATAAAAATGGGTTTATTGCATTTTAAATGCTCCCATTTAAAAAGACAACCTCAAGTTAGTCCTAACACATTAAACTATCAAATTTATAATTTATGCGATTAAACCCTTTTTATTAAATTAAACTCACAAACAATCAAATTTTTATACAAAACTTTCACACATGCTAATTCACATATAATTAACACGGAAAATAATATTTAAATATTATTCTAACTCGGATTCGTGGTCCTGAAACCACCGTTCCGATTAGGGTCTAAATCGGACTGTTATACATGTGCACAAAAATAGGCCATTTGCAAGGCCAATTTGCCACCCTTATCTCATGCTTACCTAAACAACCAAAATAGTACCATTTCATCATACAATAGGCATCCCAAAATCATCAACCAAGTGCACAAATCAGACCATATCCATTTCAATCAAATTCAATATCCAAATCAATGTCAATTACCCATTCAACACTTATATTATCAAGCAATCATTCATAAACACATAACTTCTCAAATTATCAACTTCAATCACACCATATAGATTATTTACCAAACTCAAAATATAACCATTTGAGCAATTATGAAACCATAACCACATTCATACCAAAACATACAAAAATAAGCCATCACTTATGGCTATATACACAAAACAAAACATATGCATTTAAAAGCAAAATCCTATGGCTATATTCACAACCAAAGTACCACATCTAGCCTATACATGCCATATACCATATGTACAATTCAAAAGTACCAACTTAGATGTCTGATAGTGCGATGATGTTCCCGACGACTTCCGGATCCGAGCTAGGTTTGATTCACTATAAAACATAGAAAAATAACACAAAGTAAGCTTCATTGCTTAGTAAGCTCGTAAGTGAATAACTCAGTACATCAAATAAATGTATTTCCAAACAAATATACATGACAAAATCATATACATAGCATCTACAAACCTTTCTCATGTCTCAAAACATGATCAAATACCATCTCATTGAACTTTCTCTATTTAATATTCGAATAGGTTTCGCACGTACCTGTATCGTCTCGTACTAACCTCTTTCTCAATCACCCCATTCGTTTACCCATTGAACCATTCGGAATAGAAGTCGAATACTCAAGAATCTCAATCGATAAGTACCTATACTATGGCCCAAAGCCAAATCAAGGTAACTGATCCCGGAGTACCTATACCATGGCTCGTAGCCAAATCAAGGTATCACTTGCACCCGTAGTGCCAATATCGTGGCCCGAAGCCAACACATAACCTAATGACATGTCACTAGCATCCTAAACTATTCCTAAGGTTCAACCGGGAAGTTTCACTTGTCGATTTCATCATCAAACACATTCGTAAAGTCATATTCACAATTCAAACATTATCTGTAACCTCATAATAACAGTTTATGCAATATCAAAGCATTTAACATTCATTTATAATGAAATTACCACATACGAACTTACCTCGGGTATGAAAACAGCGAAATGAGTCAATTACTCGATAATCTTGCCTTTCCCCCGATCTAATTCCGGATTCCTCTTTTCTTGATCTATATGTATTCAAAATTAACTCATTTAATCATTCATTCATTCAATTTAATCCTTAAACACATATTTAGGCATTTTTACACATAAGCCCCTAAACTTTCACAATTATTCAATTTAGTCCCTATTTCACAAATACACAAAATTCACAAAATTCAACTTAACCCATGCTTAGCCGATTTATACATAAGCCCCTAGCAGCCCAAAAATTTCATTTATTTCACATTTCAACCACACAATTTGCATATTTCTCAATTCAATCCCTATTATGCATTTTCATCAAAAATCACTTTATAAAACATGAAAATCTATCATCCAAATTTCATAACTCATCCTCAAACATCAAAGAACACATAAACCCATCAATGGTAACTCTCAAAATCTTTAACATTTTCAAAATTAAAGGTACGGGCTAGCTAGAACACGAAGCAACGATCATAAAAACATTGAAATCATTAAAAAACGAGCAAAAACGGACTTACAAATAGCAAGAGCAATGGCCAAACCTTCAAAGCCCTAACAATGGTGTTTTATTTCTCACTTTCGGCGGCTAAGTAAAGAAGAAAACAAGATGATATCTTGTTTTTCTTTAATCTAATTCATCATTAATACTAAATTACATTATTAACCTTAACTAAAACATTATTATTTCACATAAACCATGTCCATTAATGTCCACTCATACTTTTAATGGTCTAATTACAACATAAGGACCTTAAAATTAATAAACCATAGCAATTAAACACCTTTAACAAGTAGAATGCAACTTTTGTATTTTACGCGATTTAGTCCTTTTTTTCAACTTGAGCTATTAAACGATAAAATTAGCTCACAAAATTTTCACACATACATACTATCATGCTGTAAACACCAAAAATAATATTAAAATAATTTTCCGACCTCGGATTTGTGGTTCCAAAACCACTATTCTGATTTAGCTAAAACTGGGCTGTTACAAATATTACATTTGGTGCCAAAGTGATTTTGTCTAATCACTAATATATTTAAACATTAAAAAAATTATTATAATTTCTATTTTAATCCCTACTACGTAGAACATACTTGATTTTCCTAAGTGCATGCCATTCTATTCAAATTTTTTGAAACATACCCTCTTGGCACTTGGAGATGTGATGAGATGAATGCTCACAACCTCGATTACAACTCTTCAAAATCACTGTACCTAATATGCGCACGGAAAACAAACCGTACGTTGAGGAAAAACTCAGTGGTATTTCTATAATCCGCATATTTAGAAAAAACAATATAATATAATTATAAGCACAATTAAATTTAGAAGGACATATTAATGTCTAGTATTTTATCATAACTATTATTTTTCATTTATTAAACAATATCCTAATTCACACAATTTCTATATAAATGATTGTTCACATATCAACCATATTTATTCGTACAATGGCATCAGTCATGCAGTACTCAATTCATGAATACATTATTTTATACCATACTCAATTCATGAGTATATAACTCATATATTCCATATATTGTCAACATATTTCACAATTTATTTTTATTTCACTATATCACTTCCAATTCTCATCTCTTTCTGTTTCAATCTCATAATTGCTATTCAAAAACTTTTCTCAATAGGATACACAGTTCAATTTCAATATATCAATAACCATATCATGAACCCATTGGTTCATACATTTCAATTTCATAACTCAATTCAATATCATAATCCAATTCATGTTCAAAATCATTAAATATTATTCATATTACCAATTCATTTATATACCCCTATTAACAGGACTCGGACTTTGGCGGATACACGGATCCAAACTAAACACACCAATATGGCACCCAGTGCCTCATCGGATAATTCGAAGCAATAAGTTGACACCTAGTGTCTCATCGGCCATGCCGAAGTAAGTTGGTACCCAGTACCTCATCGAATTTATCCGAAGTAATAATATAATATATATTTTACTTATACAATAAGAAATACATGTATTATTATATACATATAATTATTATTTTTACACATGTATATCACCATTACCATACATTTGTCATAATTTGGTTTAATTAATTAATTAATTATTTATTATACTTTAGTTATAATATAATATAATATAATAATATTTTCTTAAATAATAAGTAAGTATATATAATTATTACAAGTATATGTATAATATTGTTACACATGTAATTTACTATTACCATACAATTGTAAATTTTATGGTTTATTTGCTTAATTAGTCCCTTTATTTTTTTTCTATTCTATTATTAAGCTTTCACACTTTATTCAATTTAATCCTTATACCTAATTAACCTTAATTTAAACAAATTCACCTAACCAAAACCTAATTAACTACACTACTAATCGTCATAAATATTTTTAATAAATATTTACGAATTCGTTTTTTAAAAACGGAGACCCGAAAATACACTTTCCAATACCCGTGATTATCGGGTCGTTACATTTCTCCCTCTTAATAATTTTTGTCCTCGAAATTTACCTGAAAAGAGGTGGGGGTATTACGATCTTATTGTTTCTTCTGGTTCCCAAGTTGCTTCCTCTATGTTATGACTTGGCCACAGTACTTTTACTAACGGTACTCGTTTATTACGTAATTCTTTTACCTCTCGAGCTAATATTTCAACTGGTTCTTCTTTATATGACAAATCGGGTCGGATTTCAATATCATCTGTCGAAATAACATGAGAGGGGTCTGATCGGTACTTTCGGAGCATTGATACATGAAATACATCATGAATTTTCTGTAATTCCAGAGGCAATGCTAAACGATAAGCAACTGGCCCGACTCTTTCCACAATCTCATACGGCCCAATAAAATGAGGACTCAATTTTCCTTTTCAACCAAATCTCAAAAATTTATTCCAAGGTGAAACTTTAAGAAATACCTTATCACCAATAGAATACTCAATATTCTGATGTTTCAAATCTGCATATGATTTCTGTTTGTCGAAAGTTGCCTTCAATCTATTTCGAATCTTCTTAACAATATCCTCTGTTTCTTGAATCAACTCTGGTCCAATCATTTTTCTTTCATTCAATTTCATCCAACAAACAGATGATCGACATCTCCGACCATATAAAGCTTCATACGGAGCCATCTAAATACTTGGTTGAAAACTATTATTATATACAAATTTAGCCAACGGTAAATAATGTTCCCAACTTGATTCAAAATCAATGACACAAGCTCGAAGCATGTCTTCCAAATTTTGAATAACACGTTCAGATTGTCCGTCAGTCTGCGGATGAAAAACTATGCTAAAAATTAAGTCGCGTACGAAGAGATTCATGCAACTCGCAATACATTTTCGTTCCTCAAGAATGCAAAACAAAAGGACTATCATGAGCTTCGTAAAGTATCAACTTTTTCAATTTAGTAACATCCGGAACACAAATTCAATTGTGAAATCTTAAACAATCACAATTTTCAATGCTGAAATTTTCTAATATACCATTCTGAACCATTTCTCTTTTCTTCACCAATTTTTCATCTCCTAACTACGCTAACTTAATCTGATCAGACATCACCGGTTTGATTTTTAGTTCAGCCAATAAGCTTCCATCATCATTGATACTAAGCTGAGCAAACATTGTTCGCAATTTAATCGCTGTTTTTCTACTCAATGCATCAGTTATAACATTAGCTTTACTAGGGTGATAATCAATAACATAATCAAAAATTTTCAAAAGCTCTATCCAACAACGCTGTCTTAAATTCAACTCCTTTTGAGATAGAAGATATTTGAGACTCTTATGATCGGTATAAATATAACACTTTTCACTATACAGATAGTGTATCCAAATATTTAGAGCAAAAACCACAACAGCTAGTTCTAAATCGTGTGTCGGATAATTGCGTTCATGCAATTTTAGCTGACAAGATGCATAAGCAATCACTTCTCGTCTTACATCTAAACACAACTAAGACCGCTCAAGGAGCATCACTATAAACGACAAAATTCTTTCCGTAAGAATTGAAAACCTTTAGTATATTACCTTTGGAGTTATTCTTATAATCCTATATTTCCTTTTTACTCAATTGGTCTCTTATTTCTTTTCTTTCCACTTAACCAGAAGTCTTTTCTTTATTTAGTTTTCCTAAAATCATCTCTATAATTCTATAGTTCCTTTCTGCACATATTTACCTAGCTTATCATTTATATTCATTCTCTATCCTTTCTTTTCATTTATTTTTATTATTATTCTTATCACAACTATCTCATACAAATCACGACATTATTCTTTTTAACATTTTTTTAAGCTCTACTTTGTTATACTTTTATATTTTCATTTTCATTTCCTTTCTTTTCTTTCTCTTTTCAAGGCAAACAATGATTATTCTAGTTATGGATTAGAGTTATTACTCTTAATCCAACCTCTTAGAAATCTATTGGCCCAGCCGCTGCTAGCAGTCTCCTCGAGGTAACTGTTCTTTCCAAGGTTTGCCTCTTTTATTACACAATCTACATCTTTGCTATTTCTTTTTCTTCTTCTTCTTCTTCTTCTTCTTCTTTTCACACTTTAGATCACTCTTTATTCACTAATTTTTAAAATCATTTTGCTACCTTTTTATATTCGATTATAATATAATAATAAGAAATGAAACAAAAGAAAAAGAAAGAAACAAGAACAGAATAGAAAACGAAACAGGGGAGAAAAAGGTAAAGAAGCTTGAGAATTTATATTCTCATTTTCATTTCCTTTCTTTTCTTTCTCTTTTCAAGGCAAACAATGATTATTCCAGTTATGGATCAGAGTTATTACTCTTAATCCAACCTCTTAGAAATCTATTGGCCCAGCCGCTGCCAACAGTCTCCTCGAGGTAACTGTTCTTTCCAAGGTTTGCCTCTTTTATTACACAATTTACATGTTTGCTATTTCTTTTTCTTCTTCTTCTTCTTCTTCTTCTTCTTCTTCTTCTTCTTCTTCTTCTTCTTCTTCTTTTCACACTTTAGATCACTCTTTATTCACTAATTCTTAAAATCATTTTGCTACCTTTTTATATTCTATTATAATATAATAATAAGAAATGAAACAAAAGAAAAAGAAAGAAACAAGAACAGAATAGAAAACGAAACAGGGGAGAAAAAGGTAAAGAAGCTTGAGAATTTATATTCTCATTTTCATTTCCTTTCTTTTCTTTCTCTTTTCAAGGCAAACAATGATTATTCCAGTTATGGATCAGAGTTATTACTCTTAATCCAACCTCTTAGAAATCTATTGGCCCAGCCGCTGCCAACAGTCTCCTCGAGGTAACTGTTTTTTCCAAGGTTTGCCTATTTTATTACACAATTTACATCTTTGCTATTTCTTCTTCTTCTTCTTCTTCTTCTTCTTCTTCTTTTCACACTTTAGATCACTCTTTATTCACTAGTTCTTAAAATCATTTTGCTACCTTTTTATATTCTATTATAATATAATAATAAGAAATGAAACAAAAGAAAAAGAAAGAAACAAGAACAGAAAGAAAACGAAACAGGGGAGAAAAAGGTAAAGAAGCTTGAGAATTTGTACTCGTATACAAATATGAATAGCAAGATAAAATAGGGTCTCAGGTTATCACCAAGGCAAGTATTAAAGTTTTAAGGAAAAGAACTATTCGACCTTGTGATAAATCTAAATAAGAAAATCTCATTTCACTACACCAAAACAGACTTTTAGCGGCGTTTTTAGTGGCGTTTTAAGTAAAAACGCCGCAAATATTCTAAATTAGCGGCGTTTTGTTGAAAACGCCGCCAAAAAATGAGCAATAGCGGCGTTTATCCACAAAACGCCGCTAAAAATGATATATAGCGGTGTTTTTACCTAAAACGCCACTAAAGGTGTCGAGCATTAGCGGCGCTTTCATGAAAACGCCGCTAAAGGTTCGAGCATTAGCGGCGCTTTTAGGAAACGCCGCTAAAGGTCTCGAGCATTAGCGGCGCTTTTGTAAAAACGCGCGCTAAAGGTCTGAGCATTAGCGGCGCTTTTGTAAAAACGCCGCTAAAGGTTCGAGCATTAGCGCGCTTTTGTAAAAACGCCGCTAAAGGTTCGAGCATTAGCGGCGCTTTTATAAAACGCCGCTAAAGGTTCTGAGCATTAGCGCGGTTTGTAAAAACGCCGCTAAAGGTCTGAGCGAGCGGCACTTTTGGAAAAACGCCGCTAAAGGTCTTAGCATTAGCGGCGGTTTAGGAAAACGCCGCTAAATGTCGATCATTAGCGGCGCTTTTGTAAAAACGGCGCTAAAGGTCTTTGAACATAAAGGCACAAATATGTTAATCAATACAACGACGTTTTGTGGTTGAGAAACAAAATTATTTAGTAAATTGAAAAAACTATTTAAATTTCACTGAAATATTGTAAAAATATATATTATTCAAAATTTATCAAAATAATTAAGGGTTTACTGGTTTGTACGGGCTGACTTGGGTTTCGAGTTCAGCGTTTCAAGATTTAGTGTACTTTATCAGTTTATGGTTTACGATTAGTCTTAGGAATAGGGTTGTGGCTAGAGTTTATGAGTTTATGGGTTTGTGGGTGTATGGTTTAAGGTTCACGGGTTTAGGGTTTAGGATTTAGCGAATGAAGACAGAATATCAAATTTGATTTAATCATTAAAAAAATTATAAAAATATATGCTAAAAAATGGTGGGATTGCAATTTTTACTTACAAATAAATTTCAGCCCCTAACAAAATCTGATCGTGTATCTGTTTATCCTTATTAGACCCTAAACCTTAAATCTTAAATCGTCTAATCCCTAAACTATAAACCATAGATCTAGTTTCTAAACCCTAAATTATAGCTCTAAACACTCGACCATAAACCCTTAAACTGCAAACACTAAACCATTAACCATTAAACACTAACCTTAAGCGCCGCTAAATGTTGAGCAACAATTCTATTTTCATTAGGTTAATCGACACTCATTTTAAAATATTAAATTAATTCTCATGATAATTTAGGGTTTATGTGGTTTAATTTAGGGTATATAGTTTATGGATTAATCTTTACAGTTTAGGGTTTGGGGATTATGTTATAGGGTTTAGGGTTTAAGCTTTAGGTTAGGGGTTAGGCTGGTTTTATTATATTTTAGGGTTTAGGGTTTAAACTTTAGGTTAGGGTTTAATCTTTATAGTTTAGGGTTTGGGGATTATGTTTTAGGGTTTAGTATTTACAGATTTAGGTATTAGGGATTTTGATAAAATAGATAAAAATCATATTATTGAGAGGGTTTATGGAAGCAATTAGATTATACTTCTGCAGTGATGATATATATATATATATATATATATATGAGTTCAGGTGTATATTTTAGGATTTTAGTATTTAGGATCAAAACAAATATAATTAAAATAAAAAAAATTAATTTAAAGGAATATAATTAATAATTATTTTAAACATATTGTTAGAATCAAAACAAAAAATAATTTAAAGGGATATAATTAATAATAAAAATTAAAAAATTATTAGCGGCGTTTTGGCTCAAAAACGCCACTAAAAATACGACGCCGTTTAGTTGGCCTTTAGCGGCGCTACACATAAAAACGCCGCAGATGAGTACTATTAGTGGCGTTTGTTTTAAAAAACGCCGCAAAAATACATTAAAACGACGTCGTTTTTCAGGGGATTTTAGTGGCGCTTTTTAAAAACGCCGCAAAGGGCAATTTTCTCGGATAAAACGCCACCGTTTTTGTTTCGCCATTTTGTTTCTGTCGTTTTAACAAAACGAGCCCTCTCTCTTCTCCATCAGAAATCCCTAACTTCCCTAATTTCTCCCCCCAAAACCCGATTACGAAGAACCCCATCTCTTCATCTCTCCATCGGCTCTTATGCAAAATCCCTAATATCTGTAATTTCTCCCCAAAAAAAGCAATGAAGGAATCCTCAAAATCCCCTCGTAATTTGTCCATCTCTCCGCTCACGATACTGTTTGGGTGACTTCTACTGATGTTGCTTGGATAGAAGACAGGTTCGTCATTTGCCCATATTTGTTTTCTATATCTCTTAATGTTGTATATTTAATCAAGCATCTTCCATCGATTTCATAGCTCCTACCCCAATTCGATTTGTTTGATTTTTATTTAATTACATTGGTTTCTTTTTGGTGAAATAGTTTGATTAATTATTTGTGTTTTACGGATGATTCGTATGCAGAGGTTTAGGTCATTGTGTTTTCTGAATCGAAAGTGCCAACAACATTTATATACGGTTTAGGTCATTGTGTTTTCTGAATCGAAGGAGCCTAAGACACTACTAAGGTAGGACGGACATTTTAATTTATTATTATTAAGTCTGAATGTCTAAGCATACTTTCCTTTAGCATTTTTTGAATACGAGTATAGATTTCTTATAAAACCCATGCTGGGAAAACCCAGAAATCTGTGAATTATAACTAACAAGATTTCTCCTTGGCATTCGATCAAACAACTTACAAGAACTATCAAAGTGCCCATTTTTGTGAATACCCAGAAATAAGGATGTTCCAAGAATGGCTGTTTTTCACATGAAGTTCATCAAAGGCCTTTTGCTCACTTTTTATTTCATTGAATGTTGAGAACACGGCTATAAGATGGTTGGTTATAAAGGGTGTAAGAGTTAAAGGTTTTTGATAAACTGTGAATGCAAAAGTAAGCCTAGATTCAAGTTGTTGCTTTTTATGGATTTTGAGATAAAAAGGTGAAAAAGTAATCAAGTCCCAGATCTTCCTTCATTTTATTTTTCTTTCTTGTTTTTGGGTTGTCTTCTAAGCTGCTTTGAAATTCATGAATTTGAAATTTGTTTCTATTCAGTTACGCATAATTTTTCGTTTCTACTTACTCCTCCAGTGTGTATTCTTTTTCGTTTAAGTTCTTTGAAGTTATTATTTGATGAAATGTTTTCTTGGGAATTTTTCTTCTGAGGTTCTTATGCTTGTTTACACTTGTTTGACTGTTGAAGTTTTCTTAATGAATATACATCTTCCAATATGTGTTTTCCTAATTAGTTTTTATATTAAAATGCTATGCTATGATGTATTCATAGAGCCTCTAATTAGTTCACAAATCCTACAATGGCAGGCTGCGAAGAACATATCAAACATTAGTATCATATTTTACATGGCATTTTTGCATTAATTAAACAGATAACATTATATCAGCAAAGAGTTGCGTACAAAACAGGACTTCTTTCTTTCTACGAAAAAATATTTTTAAAGTAATGATAGCTTTTTGTAAGAAAGTAATGAAGCTCATGGTAAGTTTTTTTAGGACATGGCTATAAGATGGTTGGTTATAAAGGGTCTAAGAGTTAAAGCTTTTGGATCACTCATTTTAAATAGTATATCGATTTGTAAGTGGGTAGTATTATGATGAATGGAGGTTTTTAAAAGAATAGATATATATATATTTATAAAAATTATCATGATATTATTATTGTTAAAAGAAATGGTGATATTTGTGAACTTTGAATAGTAAATAAACCTTGTGATTTAGGTTTATACAAAACGTAATTTACTCATCCACACATGCTCCTTTCAACATTAGTGGTTCTTCCGCCACTCCTCTTAATTAAAATGAAATGTTACAAGTTGATATATAATTATTTTGCTTACGATTTCCAATTTACATTAAAACAATGCATATTTGAAGGAGTGGTTCGTGAGTAAATACTAAATAGCTTGCTTCATGTTTGACGAGCGAGCAAGCAGATGCATGGAGGTCGGCCAAGAGCTTTGCAAAGATAGTTGTGAGGACCACTTTTTCAAAAGAAATAATTTTTATATAAATATCAAAAAGTTTTGCTTCATGTTCACGTTGGGTGAGATTTTAGTTTTATTATACCCACCATTCTCTGTGAGTGAGAGCAGATCTTTAACCTAATTACTACTACCCACAACTGCCATTTCCTTTCTCATTTGGAAAGTACAAACCCGTACATTGCACTTAAACTAAGAAATGGGTTTCTTCCTATTTTCTCCAGTCATCTTTTTATCTCTCTCAATTCAATTGTGAGTAACAATCTATTTCTCTCTACTATTTTGTGGTTATTGATTTAATAAGTGAAAGGTTTTCAAAATTAAGAAAACTCAAGCATTTTTCTTTTCTCGGAAAATTATTTTTAAGTTTTTCTAAGCTTTGTTTAACACATATTTTACGTTTTGGAGATAAAAATTGTATGAATTTTGCTAATTTACATCTATGATCCTCGGTTTACGGTATATTTCCTTAATCGCTTACTTTTCTTTCCCAAGCACTATTATTTTTATTTTTATAAAGTAAAATTATATTATTTAGAGATTGTTTTATTTTTTTTAAATTTTATATAAAATTAATAAAAATTCGTACATGATAAGATTTGAACTTAAAGCAGTATAATTCCTTTAGATTTTATCTATTCACCAACTTCGATTATTTCTTGTTAAAGTTTCATTATATATACCATTATGTAAATTTATCATTTACTTGCTAAATGATTTAAGTCACTATGACATAACCTCTAAACAAGTTTATCTTCGGGGGACAAAATTATATTATAAAAATTTAAAAGGGTCAAAGTATAATTTTATCTTTATACATGCTTGTCATTATAGAATTTGAAAGGGATTAAATAGAAAAAATATCAATTTTATACCCCATGTATTCACTTATTTGCTTACTAGTTTTATTATACTTTAGTCTACAATACACCAAAGCATATAAGTTATACAGTGCAAAGTAATTGAATAGACTTTTTGTTTTAATAAATTTCATATGTATTTGTAATAGGTTGTATTGAGAAAGGTACCCGTACTTTAAAAGTGAGTAGAATTGAAGAGGACTGTGATCCACTCTTTGAATTGACTATTTCTCTTTCGGTCAAGGAATGTGAGTATTAGTTTTTAGTAAATAGCATTTTTGTAATTAATCAATAGCTTTTGTTAATTCATATGTTGTTTGTATTTCAGTTACTGCTTCCTACTGCTCCTGTAACTGTCGGATTGGATTTGCTGGTAAGATTTTACGGTTCGTTTAATATTAATTACTTATTACCAATTTTTTATATGGTTTTTTGGTTTATTACTAATTACCAATTTTTTATATTAATAATGAGCGATTTTAATATTTAATATTTCCAATGTTTTCCAAAATGGTAATAATATTTTGTTATCAGTATAATAATAATTATCATTATTTAAATATGTTTTATTATTAAAAATAGATTATTTTTTAGAAGAAGTAATTTAAAAAGTTTTTAAAATTAAAAACTTATAAATATTTTGTTATCAATATAATATAATATACATCACTATTTAAATATGTTTAATATAGAAAATAAATTCTTTTTTTAAAAAGAAGTAAGTTAAAAACTTTTTAAATTTAACAACATCACAACAAATTTCAATTATAAAAAAAACATATAATAACATTTTCCAGCCTACCTCAAACGAAAAACTAAAACCAATCAATTTTAAAAAAAAAAAACTACAATGTTTAACTTACTTGTTTAACTTACATAATTCATAACTTACATAACTTACTTGTATAGATTAAAAAAAAAAGATTCAAAGTATATAGGTTTGGAAACTCGACGGGTTGCCTTATATCTCATCATTAGATATAATGGATCCTCCTAGGTGTAACAATGCCACGTATGATGAATCTTAAAGAATGCATAATTCAAGCGATTCTCGATTTGAAATTTTAATTTAACTGACATAATACATAATACATAACTTACATAAAATTATTTAACTTACATAATACATAACTTACATAGCTTTCGTCAAATTGTTTAACTTACATAATTCATAACTTACATAACTTACTTGTATAGATTAAAAAAAAAAGATTCAAAGTATATAGGCTGGAAACCTGACGGGTTGCCTTATATCTCACTGTTAGATATAATGGATCCTCCCTAGGTGTAACAATGCCACGTATGATGAATCTTAAAGAATGCATAATTCAACTGATTCTCGATTTGAAATTTTAATTTAACTGACATAATACATAATACATAACTTACATAAAATTATTTAACTTACATAATACATAACTTACATAGCTTTCGTCAAATTGTTTAACTTACATAATTCATAACTTACATAACTTACTTGTATAGATTAAAAAAAAAGATTCAAAGTATATAGGTGGAAACTCTGTGGGTTGCCTTATATCTCATCATTAGATATAATGGATCCTCCTAGGTGTAACAATGCCACGTATGATGAATCTTAAAGAATACATAATTCAACCGATTCTCGATTTGAAATTTTAATTTAATGACATAATACATAATACATAACTTACATAAAATTATTTAACTTACATAATACATAACTTACATAGCTTTAGTCAAATTGTTTAACTTACATAACTTACTTGTATAGATTAAAAAAAAAGATTCAAAGTATATAATTTGGAAACTGACGGGTTGCCTTATATCTCATCATTAGATATAATGGATCCTCCCTAGGTGTAACAATGCCACGTATGATGAATCTTAAAGAATACATAACTCAAGAATATATGTGATCATATCAAGATTTACGAAATTATAAATTAACAATTTAACGTGTAATTTATTGCCAACTTTAGACTTCAACAACTACGAAATGGATAGGAGTTGGATGAAATTGTCAAGGGTAAGCAACGACTATCGAAATGGAGTAGAAACTTTTCTGAATTTCGCATTTCAAAATGCAAGCCAGAGAAGAATATGATTCTTTGCGTGCAAGAAGTGTTGCAATATCAATTGGCATTGTCGTGAAGTTGTCTACTGAACATCTAGTCGTTGATGGTTTTGTCCGGGGTACAAAAATGGATTTTCCATGGAGAGTGTACATCTAGTGGAGCATCTTCATCGATGAATACGGGTTATCCTCATCATCGCTTACAATCGAATGTTAGAGATGATAATATGGAAGGCATGTTGCGGGATGCTTTTAATATCTTGTGATGATGGTTTCGGTCGTTTCCACGACTTGGGTGCAAATCGATGCTTATAGTTTTGGTAGAAATACTTTCACCGAAGGGGAAGAAGTGTACACGATGAGCACCAAACGAAGAAGCGGCGAGGTTCTACACGTTACTTGGTGAAATGAATGAAGAAGCGTATGAGGGGTCAAAATTTTCCAAATTGTCTTTCTCGTATTCGTCTTTTTCACTTGAAATGTTTGGGCGGATGGACCGGAAACTCGTTGACAATCTTTGTTAGAGTTTTTGCAAGAAATGTTTCCGTTTGCGAAAAATCCCTCAATCTTGAAAGACATGAAGAAAGCGATAATGGATTTGGGCCTTGGCTACAACAAAATCCATAGTTGCCCAAATGACTGCATGTTGTACTGGGGCGACCGGATAAACCAACAATCTTTGTCATGTATGCGGTCAATCCCGTTGGATTAATAGAAATATAGAGGATGGTAACGAGGATGAACACGATGCCTGATCAAGGAAGCGGCCGGTTAAGATTTTGCGGTATTTTCCGCTAATACCGCGGCTTCAACGGCTTTTCATGTCGTCGAAGATAGCCGAATCAATGACGTGGCACCGTGATGGACGAACAGATGATGGGTTGTTAAGACATCCTGCAGATTCTTTAGCTTGGAAATCTTTTGACTCCAAATTTCCAAGCTTTGCAAGCGATCCTCGGAGTGTGAGGCTTGGGCTAGCATCCGATGGATTTAACCCTTACAAACTCATGAGCACAACGCATGATGACTTGGCACGTGGTACTTGTTCCCTACAATTTTCCTCCATGGGTTTGGATGAAACAATCTTCTTTTATCTTGTCCATGATTATACATGGAGAGAAAGGTCCGGGGAATGATATTGACGTCTATTTGCAGCCACTTGTTGACGAGTTAAAACAACTATGGGCTGGTGTTCAGACATAAGATGCAATGAGAAAAGAGAACTTTAATTTACGTGCGGCTTTAATGTGGACTATTAACGACTTCCGCTTATGCTAATTTATCCGGTTGGAGTACTGGGGACGTTATGCTTGTCCGTGTTGTGCTGCGCAGACATGTTCGCAATGGTTATATAATGGGAAGAAGTTCTCTTACATGGGGCATCGTCGGTGGTTACCGGAAAATCACACATTTAGATTTCAGAGTGCTCAGTTCGATGGTACTGAAGAGTTCGCACCAGCTCCTCATGCAGACGGTGGATCCGAAATATTCTTAATGTTGAAAGATATGAATTTCATTTATGGCAAGATGAATCAACCGGCAAACCCGCATAGAAATAGAAGATCTAGGGATGAATCTGATGAAGAGGATGATCCAAATGAGGCGGACTTGTGGAAAAAAAGAAGTATTTTTTTCGAGTTGCCTTATTGGGAGCATCAAATTTTACGCCACAATCTTGATGTCATGCACATAGAGAAAAATGTCTGCGAGAACATCATTGGGACTATTTTGAATGTCGATGGAAAATCGAAAGATAATCTTCAGAGTCGACTTGATTTAGTTCACATGGGAATTCGGCGTGAGCTTCATCCCCGGGCACTTCCGAATATGAAATATCGATTGCCGCCTGCTATTTTTTCAATGTCGAAGACGGAGAAAGAAGTGTTCTGTACGGTGTTGAAGGATATAAAGGTCCCGGATGCGTATGCATCAAATATATCGCGATGTGTGAGTCTTAAGGATCGAAGATTATATGGCTTAAAATCGCATGACTATCACATTTTGATGCAAGACTTACTTCCAGTTGCTATGCGGTGTTGTATGTCGAAAAAGGTGACGGCTCCTGTAATTGAACTGTCAAATATAATGAAAGGCATTTGTGGTAAAGTTTTGAATGTTCAAGAACTTGAGAGACTACAAGAACGAGTCGCATTGACTTTATGCAATTTGGAGAAGATATTCCCGCCTTCCTTCTTCACTATTATGGTGCACTTGTTAATTCATCTCCCGCGTGAAGCACTTCTTGGTGGACCCGTTTTCTATCGATGGATGTATCCCATTGAAAGGTCTTACTTTATTTGCAAAATATTCCTTCATTCACTCAATGCCTTTAGTTGCAACTTTTGATAATGTTGTATATCGTGTTTAGGTTCCTTTCCAAATTGAAGTCATACCGCCGCATAAGCGTTATCAGGAAGGATCAATTGCCGAGGGCTACTTGGCGAGAGGAATGTATGACTTTTCTGCTCGAGGTATTTGGAAGATGTTGAAACAAGAATGAACAGACCGAGTAGAAATCTTTGGGCTCACAGATCATAATTTTGGCTGAAACTTATTTATTTCAAAGTTTCGGAGAACCGATTGGCAAAGTCGAAATTACGTAATTAGACGATAGATCGTGGGTCCAAGCGCATCGACACGTTCTTTTCATCATGATTCAATGGAACCATTTCGGAAGTAAGTTCTACAATTTGGTAAACACTCATCAATTATGATTTGTTTGTCTTCTAACAAAGTAAAACCTCGTTTTACCGTAGTGAGTACAAGCAAATATTGAGAGCTCGTTCACGATCTCAAGATTAAATCGACGAGAAATTAATAAGTTGTTCGCAGAATCATTCCATGAATGGTTAAGCCAAATGGTATGCAATTTAAGTTTTCATTAACAAGTAATAAGGTTTTCTCATAATAATTACTCGATTTACTTTCGACTCGATAGGTTTGGAGTCGCAATGAAGTAAATGACGAAGTTAAATGGCTTTCACAAGGTCCAAACAGATTAGTTAAAAGATATGGTGGCTTCCTTATCAACGGATACAGATTTCATACAAAGTATCGCGAGAGATTGAGGAGAACCCAAAATTGCGGAATTGTTGTTAATTCTTCGATTACAAGTTATGCTAGTGCTAGGGACGAATCCGGTCGAGGGGAATCGAGTATTACGGACTTATTATCGACATCATTGAGTTGGATTATTACGGCAAATGCAAAGTTGTCTTATTTTGAGGTGATTGGGCTGATGTGAATACGGCTCGCGAATTAAAAACGATCAATATGGCTTTACAATGGTGAATTTCTCTCGATTGATTCACACCGGAGAACAACCGATGGACGAGCCGTATGTGTTTTCTTCTCAAGTTACACAAGTTTTTACTCGAAAGATCCAATTGATGAGGGTTGGTACGTTGTACTTGAAACACCCCTAGAGACTTCTTCGACATTGGCGGTGGAAGTAGAGATGACATAGTCGAAAGATCGAAACATTGCCTTTTCCGAACAAAACTTAAATGAAAATATCCCTAGTACTAGTCAACAATTTCAATGGGTTCGTCAAGATGTGGACGAAGATATTTACGAAATATGATTTAGTGAGATTTTACGATTTATTATTTATATGTAATATTATAATTTTAATGTTGGGCATGTTATATAACTTAACTATTTTAAATGTCCTATTATTGTTGTTATATGTTACTAAAATTTTGAACTAATTTACGTGTATTGCGGAAAAATGCCTAGAAGACGATTACGAGATTTCAATATTGTTCACGATACTCCAAATCCGGAAGAAGCAAATAGTGAACAGAAAGCGGTTGTTGGATCTTCTACTCTGCTGCGGACATAGATGATGAGCCCGGAGAATTTGAAAGTAATGTTAAGTTTATTTTACATGCATGTTGAATTTTATTATTGATTCATTTTTAATTTTAATATAATAATATATCATTTTTCATTTGAAGGTGGTGGGACTTGCAGAGCTCGGGGACGTACACTACTTAAAGATTTATACGACTTAGAGCCTACCGATCGTGTTAAAGTAAGGAGAAACAATCATGGCCACCGGTTGGATCTCAAGCTCGATCGTTAGGAAGCTATTTGGGCATTATTGCACGAAACTCCAATATGTTGCCCATTAACTACGAATCATGGCATCACATGCCCGATGCCAACAAAAATCAGGCTCTCGATAATATTAAGGTAACAAAACGTGAATGTAATTTATAATACTTTAATTTAATTTCCATTTATATTAACTATTTATACTTTTTTTCTTTAGGCTAGATTTACTTTAGAGGTCTCTGATGACTATGTCAAGAAGACATTAGGTAAAAAATGGAGAGACAATAAAAGTACGCTCAAAAAACAGTATTTTAAGAAAGACATAAGCCTCGACGAAAAATTAAGAAATGTTCCACCGGGAATGTTGAGGTACCAATGGGAAGATCAAGTTAGATTTTGGAATTCAAAAAAAGGAGAGGTATTACGTACTTCTAAAATCTTATAAATTATTTGGTTTATAGTATATACTATATATATAATTCAAATTGCATTATGTAGGACCGTGAGCGAGTTGGAATAAGCGTGATGTAAAGCAGAAATTCACGCATTACAGCGCAGTTCTAGAAGTTTTGCTGTGTAGTCAAGCCGAGGTATTATAATTTATTAATTCTGTCAAATATTAATTACTTTATACTATTAAATTATATTTTTTCTCGCTAAAATGTAGGAAACTTATTTGGTCAAAAAGTTGGACGTGTTGACTTTTTGACATCACGCATAGAAAGAAGGATGGATCTCAGATGACATCCAAAGCTATGAGTAAATTTTGGTATATTTACTTAATAAAATTTTATTTTTATAAATATTTATAATGTTTAATTATACTAGTTTAATTCATCGTTTATAGTTTTAAATTTATAATGTTAAATTATGTTACATTCTTTCTTATTTATATATTTCGTTTCTAATTCTTTCATTGATTTATTAGGATAAACTAAAGGAGAAAAAGGCGGAGTATGAAGCGGGTGCTTTGATCGTGATAGTTACGCTAATCTTGAGGAGATTGACAAATGAATTATTACGAGATGTTTTGGGTCCTGAAAGGTACGATCGATTCGATTGATAATTCGTTAATCTTTAGTATATTTTTAATAGAATTATCACCGATGTTTTTGGTCTTGAAAGGTATGGTCGGGTTCGATCTAAAGGATCCGGTGTTACCTCGACCCAATATTTTGGATCCGGCCCCAAAGATACATGCCTTCCGAGTCAATCTCGTCTTTCAAGTTCAGAGGCTACAAGACCCGAGATAGCTCATATGCAAGAGAGCACGGTTGAGCAGAGGCAAAGAAATTGCGATGTTCAAAGAAAATATGAAGAACTCCAAAGAATAAACTTAGAGCGGATGCTGAAGGCAAGCAGCGAGGAGGCAAAAAGAAGAAGCGAGAGAGGAAATGGCGGTGCGAGGGAGGCAGCGAAAGATCGATGCTAGCAGAGCGTAGCGTAAAGTACGAAGAGCTCCGGCACGGCTTGACAATGATATGATGAGATGTTTCAACGATCGCAGAAACCGCCATCTTAGACACATTTAGTTTCTCGTTGTAAGAATGTTTTGACATTATTACATTTAACATTATTGTTACAATATTTTTCATCATCATTCATTTAATTTATTAAATTTCAAGTATTATTTAGAATTAATGTATTTGGAGTGATTTTTATGCTAAATTTCTTTGTTTTGCGTTGGAATTATATGCTATATTTATTGTTATTGGTTGGTTTTAGTGCGGGAGGGGTATTATATTGAAAACTGCACTTTAAATCTGTACAAATTAGCGGCGTTTGTAACAAAAGTTACCGCTTAAAAGCCATCGCTTTTAGCGGCGTTTTTTGAAAAAGCGCCGCTAAAGACAATGACTTTTAGCGGCGTTTTTCGGGAAAGCGCCGCTAAAGACCATGACTTTTAGCGGCGTTTTTCGAGAAAGCGCCGCTAAAGACCATGACTTTTAGCGGCGTTTGTAGGGAAAGCGCCGCTAAAGACCATGACTTTTAGCGACGTTTGTCGGGAAGCGCCGCTAAAGACCATGACTTTTAGCGGCGTTTGTAGGAAAGCGCCGCTAAAGACCATGACTTTTAGCGGCGTTTGTCGGGAAGCGCCGCTAAAGACCATGACTTTTAGCGGCGTTTGTAGGGAAAGCGCCGCTAAAGACCATGACTTTTAGCAGCGTTTTTCGGGAAAGCGCCGCTAAAAGTCATGGTCTTTAGCGGCGTTTTTCTTGATAAACGCCGCTAAAATTTGGCGGTAGCAATAGCGGCGTTTTTGTGGCGCTTACAAAAGCGCCGCAAAAAACTTTTAGTGGCGCTTATAAACGCCGCTAAAGGCAAAAAAAAACGCCGCTAAAAGTCTGTTTTGCTATAGTGTTTAGGTGAATATTGGATATTTTCTGAAAGATGCTTTTAAGTATGGCTCTAAAAGATATGAAATAAATGATTATTCAGAATTGTTGAGAAAACCAAGAAATAGTCTGTAATGGGCATTAATATGAGGATAAATTGAATATAAAAAAAATTCAAAATAGATTATAGAAGATAAGAATAGAATTGACCATGAAAAATAATATAAGTACTTTAGACATCAGGTAATTACGGGGCCAAAATATTAGGTGGTGCCGACTATTGGGTGCCCAAAACCCCATTCTATTGTTCATTTTAAGTTATTTTAGTGATTATTTTTGAACTTGAATCATTTTTATAAATATCAAATTTTGTTGGGTCACATAATCTTTCTTGCCCATACCATGGAGAAATGAAAAAGTTATTGGTAGAAAAAGGCTGCTAACGAAATTGACGGATTGATATGTTGGAAAACTTAAGTCAATTTCGTTTTTTTTTTATTAGATTTGTTTTGTACTGTGTTTTTTTTTAATTTCTTTAAATATTTTTTTTCTCAAACTGTCATTTTTAATAACACTACCACATTTCCATTTAAATAATAATAATTAAATATCCTTTTATGTTGCGGTGTTTCAGCAAGGTTTTTGTTTTTGTCATTTGATATACAGTCGTTTTTAATAAAACTACCAAATTGCCTTTTTTTTTAGAAAAAAAATATTAAAAGGTTTATTATAGTATAGATTAGGTTATATATATATATATTAAGATTTTGATTGATTTGGTTATTTTCTTTATAAAATAATAATTTTTTTTATTTACCATGTAAGAAGTATATTGTATCTTGAAAATAGTAAAGGGTTTTATAAAATAATACATTATTTAAAAACTAATTAAAAAATCAAACGCATTTGTACATAATTTATAAATATTGAAAATTGTAGCGTCCGTACACTGTCAGAGCTAGGGGTGAGTATTCGATTGAGTAGAGTTGAACCGAGTAAAAAAATTTCGAGTCTAGTCGAGTTAACAAATCCTATTATTTATACACAATATTACGTTTACATGGATCAATTATTTAACTAGTAGACAAAGTACAAGATTATTAACTACATAAACAATATAATGGTTTTGCCTTTAACTTAATGGGTAAACAATTATCAAAATAACGTAGTTTTGCCTTATAACTTAATGGTTCATATTCGAGTTAAACAAAAAAAAAAATTATTCGAGTTTATCCAAATAACTCGATTAACTCAAATAACTCGAACTATTTAATTCAAAATTTAAATTTTTATCGAAATTTTTGAATTAAATTTTACCTACCCCTAATCAGAGCAACTTCTAAAAATGAATACATAAGTTCCATATTTTAATAATCTTTTCTAAAAACCCATAAACTTGATTGACATAATATATATCAGCAAAATTATCCTTTTTCATATGTTCCATGCCATTTTGAGGCCACCGAAAAAGACTTACTAATCAAACAGAATAAATTGAGTAAGAGATCGGTTCCCATATACATACGGAACCATTGTCCGATCAAACAGGAGTATCATAGACTATTTCTTAAAAGAAAAAAAAGAGAGTATTACAGCCTATAAATATCATATGTAATGATATGCTAATTCACACCAGCATATTTAACAAAAAAAAAAAAAAATCATAGATTATTTCTTAAAAAAAGACCTCAAAAAAGGAAAGGAAAGAATAAGATGACAACTAAGAAGAATATGTGCAATGCCAATGTGGAGGATGCTAATGAGGCACTCCAAGCACAAGCTCACATTTGGAGCCATGCTTTCAACTTGGTAAGCTTCATGTCTCTAAAATGTGCACTTGATTTAGGCATCCTAGAAATCCTTCAAAATCATGGCAAGCCCATGACTATTACCGAGCTAGTTGTTGCGCTACGGATGCTTAACCCTACTAAAGCATGTGACATCTATCGGATCATGCGCATTCTAGTTCACTCAGGCATCTTTGCACGCCAAAAGCTATCCAATGATGCTCAAGAAGAAGGGTATGTTCTCACCAACTCTTCTCGTATTTTGCTCAAGGATAATCCCTTTTGCATAACACCTACTTTGAAAGCTACGATGGATCCCGTTATAACAAAGCCTTGGAGTTTTCTAAGCACCTGGTTCCAAAATGATGACCACACTCCATTTGCTACCACATATGGGGAGACATTGTGGGACTATTTTGCCCATGATCCACAGCTAAAAGATTTGATAAATGATGGCTTAGCTAGTGATTCTCAATTGGTTACTAATGTTCTTGTCGACAAGTGTAAAGAGGCGTTTGAGGGATTGAACTCCCTTGTAGATGTTGGGGGTGGCACAGGAACTACGGCCAAGGCCATTGCTGATACATTTCCACTCATGGAGTGCACTGTGTTTGATCTTCCTAATATCGTTGCTGGCCTGCAAGGCAGTAAGAACTTGAAATATGTTGGAGGCAACATGTTTGAGGCATTTCCAACTGGAGACGCAATTTTATTAAAGGTTAAGTTTTACTAAAAGTATTCTCATTATTTTTCTGGTATTTTTACTTTTATAATAATGCACAAAAAATTCCATTTATGTTTTTGAGCTAATTATGAATGATAATTGAACAGAAAGTGTTGCACGATTGGGATGATGAAGGATGCTTGAAAATTTTGAAGCGATGTAAAGAGGCCATTTCAAGCCAAGACAACGTAGGAAGAAAGTTGATCATAGTTGACATGGTTGTTGGGGAGGATGAGAAAGTGAATGATGAAGCCTCAAACTTAACTAAAACACAGCTCTTTTTCGACATGTTGATGCTGGTGTTGGTGGCTGGAAAGGAGAGGCAGAAAGAAGAATGGGCTAAACTGTTTTTGGCAGCTGGTTTTAGGTCCTACAAAATTACTCCTATTGTGGGTTTTACAGCTCTTATTGAGGTTTATCCCTAAGAGCCTTTGGTTATTGCTTTATTAGTGTAATAATAATGGCGTCAAAGCCATAGCTGAAGGGGTAATGTTGTTATTTGCAGACATCATTCGCCAAAGTTGTTTACTAAGATTTGTACTTTGTGTTACCAATTCCTATCCTAAGTATTTTTATTGTTGTTGTGGTCATGATCTTACTCTTAAGACCTTTCTTGTTGTTGTAGCACTTAGAGGTTTGTATTTCGGTTTCACTAATAATAATTCTCTTACTCTTGGAGTTATCGTCGTCTTGCAACTCTTATAAGATTCACGGTTTAAATTTTCTATTATTGGAATTTTTTTGGCATTGCTAAGATTTTATACAAGCACTACAAAAAAATCATATGTACATAATATGTAATACCCCACACCCGACCTATATATTATGGCTGAATTTTGAGAAGTTACATAATCTCCTTTAAAAGAATTCCAAATTTTAAACTAGAAAAGTGTGTATTTCGAAAATATTATATTTTAGCAAATCTCTTTCAAGTTTTTAGAAAGATACTCATTGAAGTTATTTATTTTACAGAAAGCACTTAACTGGTCACTTAATTTTTGCAGCGGTAATTTCAAAGTTATTAGTTTTGAAAACCATGATTCTAGTTTGTGAAAATGCACAATTTTGCATTTTAATGATACTGTATATAAAAAATCCAACCAAATAAACCAAAACTGAAAAACAAATTTCGAAACGTTTATATAGTCCAAAAAGTCTAAAATTTCAGTTTAAAGTTATAAACCGTCTTTATATTAATGAGAATCTAATCCGAGCTACTGCATGCCGCTCAATCCTCAGTTCGTTGATTACTTGAGAAATCAATTTATTGGGTGAGCTAACAAAGCTCAGTGTGTAACTTAGCCCGAATACCAAACAGAAAACGGATAATCATATAGAAATCAGTATCGAACAAACATGAATGGCAACACACATCATGTGATGCAGCATAGCAATAGAACATATACCAATGGCATGACATTTATACGATGCAACAATTTTCATATATCAAAAACATATTCTACCCCCATTCGCTACACACTATCTCCATTTCATCCAAGACATCAAATAGGGTAATTAATACTCATCCAACCCCACACACCAAATTACTGATTGTATGTCATTGTGCCAAAATCAGAAATATGTAGTGTTTAACTACTAGATACAATAATATGATGAGTCTGCCAGAACTTCCTCCGTCGCATATCATATTCCACCCCAAAAGCACATGAACAACATAACATATATTCAGATATATTCAGGATAATCATGCTCGAATATGCTTAACTAATCTGAAAAATGCTAATGATTGATACTCGCAGATTTACATATCAGAAACACATTTTGTAAGGCAGACTTACCTCCCAAATTCATGCAATCACAACAAAATAACAAGCATATCACTTAACTGAATCTCTAAATCATTGACCTCAAAACGCACTTCAAAACATGGCCCTAACAAAATTTTACTGAAAATGGGCCGTGTGGTGCCGACATTAAGATTTTTAGCTTCACGTCGTTCATTGATTTTCAGGATTAACGTTACACACTTGGTTGTTTTTCGGTATGTCAACCCCACAAAATTCTCCCTAATCCTAAAATCAACACAAAATCAAACTGATTCGTAACAAAGCATCAAAACCAAATCAATTATTCAACCACAAGCGCTGGGCACTCGACCTCGAAAAAACAAAATCAGCCCTTAACAACGGCACGCGATCACTTACCCAAAACAACAGCGGCATAACAACACCTAGATCACTAGAGACTTAGCCGCTCCACAACCATCACCTAAAAGATTTACCGAACCACTTAGAACGAGGATTTTCGTATTACTAAACTTACCTAACTTGCACGAGAAAATGATATAAACTTACAAAAAGAGAGGATACAGACAATATAATACTTACACCGCAACGACAATTCTATTCCCCGCTCAAAAACACGGCACAAAGGAGTAACACTATAAAGTTAATGGCAACAAAGAGGCAAGGTAACAATTAACAAAATAACAAGAAAGCAATAGACAAGGGGACGATAACCAAAGATATGCGATAAAGAGAAAAGAAAGAAAAGAATAGAAAGGTAACAGAAAAAAAAAAAAAAAAGGGTCAGACAGGGTAGGGAACCAAAAAATAGGAAACACGAGTAGTGGGGAACGTGAGAGTGGAAAGTGGGAGAGATTTTTGGGGAGATATTTTCTCTAAATTAAAAAAAAAAACAAATATCAGATAAAATCTGAACAAATCAAGTTAATTGCTATCCTAATAGGCTGATCAAAATTTGAATTTAACCCAACTATGTTCACATGTGCGGCACAATAAAGAGGAGTAAAAAATAGTTTCCCTTTTGCACACAACATGATTCGAACACAAAATTTAAAGGTAAGTTAAGACCTTATTATTTAATCAATAAACTCATTCTTATTAATAAGTACTCAGAATTTCAAGATAAGTCAGATGTTCAGAGTTGAGGGTTGAAACAAAAACAATAAAAATTTATAGAGAAGAGGTTTAAACACAAAACTTTAAACACATATAATTAACACTTAGCCACTACAACATATTAATTTACTTAACATAATTTCACAATTTAAGAACAAGAATTTTTAGGCGTTACATAATAAGCACACAATAGGTTAAAATTAAATTATTAGAAAATTCTAAAATCCAAATAATAATAGAAAAACAACATTTAAGGGAAAAAAAGCAAAATCATTTTATAAAAAAGTGACCTAATGTTTCGATATGCTAAATCATATAACAATATGCAACTTATACAACATCCCCAGTTTGGAGATCATGATTTGGGTCAACATTTTGGATTTGAATTTGAAAATCCAAATGCATTTTTTGATAAAAAATAAAAAATAAAAAATTAGATTATAAAATCCAAGTCCAATTTCATAAGAGTTAATTTTTTTATTTTAAAATTCATTTTAAAACTTGGAATTTTGAAAATCCAATAATAGCCTAATTTTTAGTGTTACCGGAAAATGCGGATTCAAAACCCCATTTCCGTAAATCAAGCTCGTTAATAGTAAATATTATTATTTACGGAGATAATATAAAAATATATTAAAGATTCGTCAAGTATTTTTTTCTGAATTGATAGTTAATTAAGATTCGAAGACTAAATTGTAAAAGTCTAATCACTACAAACTTTTAATTGACAAAAGGCTTGAGGATTAAAATAGCAATTAGACAAAAATCCTAAATGGCAATTAGACCATTTTTAAATAAGAGAAAGTGGGTGATTATGGTAAAATCCACTAAAGTTGATTAATGTTAAATTAAGTTAATTAAATCATATTTATGTTAATTAAATTAGTTTAATTAAACCTTAATATAACTATATAAACCAAGTTAGTGGGAAAACTGTTAAATTCATCTTTCATCTTCATCTTCATCTTCTTGTCGTCCATGAAGAAGAAAAACCTAAGGGAGCTTTAAACCATTAAGATGTAATAGGCCAATTCAGCCCGGGCCCATACAAAAAATAATAAACCCAAAATAATAAAATAAAGTCCAAGTCCAGTCCAAAATATATCATTTGGCCCGATCGGAATGACCCATTACTTAAAAAGATTGAAGGTCTATCTACAAGCTTGATGTATATGGAAGTACAATCTTCAAGGATATGCAATCTTAGATATGATATGCAAATCTTAGATATGATATGCAATCCTAGAAGATATGGTATGCAATCTTAGATATGATATGCAAATCTTAGATATGATATGCAATCCTAGAAGTTATGGTATGCAATCTTAGATATGATATGCAATCTTAGAAGATATGGTATGTAATATTAAAAGATATGATTTTGTAATCTTAGAGATTTAATTTGTAGATACCTTTTAATCTTAGCCGTTGATGTAATTGATCTCACATCGTTGGATTTGGGGAGGCTCAACTATAAATAGAGGCCTCTCCCTTCATTGTAGACACACTTGAATGGGACTTGAGTTTTGAGTAATAGAAATTCTTGAGAGCATTCACTCAAATTTCTCTCTCTTTTGTGTTCTTATTTTCCGTGGCTTGTTCTTATTTTGTTCTTCGCTCATCTTCTTTTCTTTTTGAGTTGCTTCTGTTCGAGTTAGTTTTTGGTGGAGGAATTTCGTCGAATTCTTATATTGCGGGAGTTAGGTTGACTTATGTATTTTTTTTATTTATCCATTTAATTGCTTAATCATTATTTATTCATTTATTTTAATTATTTTAAATTTATTTTAATTGCCACTTTTTATCCAAAACTTTATTTCTTAAAATAAGGCAATATTTGACATTTGGAGTTTTGAGGGAATCGTGCCCTAACTTACTGGGCTTCGATTTTTCTCATTAAGTCTAAATGATCAAATACCCTTTTTGGAATTAAAATATATGATTTTCAAATAAAAAACCTATCTTTGTGAATTTAAGATGTTGCGTCCTAACTTATTGGATGTGACATTTTGATATTTTGAGATAGGGATTTCAAAAAAAAAGAAAAGAAAACAAAACAAAGGATATTTGGTGTTTGAGAAATTCGAAAGGTCGTGCTCTAACTTACTGAGATTCGACTTTTCTTTTATCCAAATAATTGAATGTTTTTTTTAAAGGTTATAAGTTTTGAAAAATCAAAAGAATCATATTTTAAAATCTTCTCAAATTTTCGACATTAAGACATTAATTAATCAATTAGGTACCAATTTTTTTGGGCGTTACGAGGGTGCTAATCCTTCCTTGTGCGTAACCGACTCCCGAGCCCGTTTTCTCGAATTTCGTAGACCAAAATCATTGTTTTAATGAATCAATTTTTTTTTATTAAAATGATCAATTTCAAGGTGACCCGATCACACCTCGAAAAAAGATTGGTGGCGACTCCATTTTCTTTTTTAAAGTCGACCCCGTTTTTCAAAATAAAAAATGGTTTCGACATAAGTCATATTTTAGTAGGTAAATTCAAGACATTTTCTTGTAATTTTTATAGATTTGAGGTCACGAGAGCTTAAGTTATCTAGACAATGTACCAATTTGTGAAATTGTTAAAGTTTTAGAAAACTTCTATTGTTGATTTGTTGAAGAATTAGGCTTAAAATTCATAGATTTTAAGCTTAGATTGTGAAAAGGAGTAGATTGTTAACTTAATTTAGCTTATTGTTAACTTTGTTATACCAGGGACCAAATTGAATAAATGTAAAATTTGTCATGAAATTATGTTAGAAATAGAAAGTATAAGGTCCCTAAATAGAATATATGAAATTGAATTTCAATCCGGAGCTATGAATTAGAAGTTATGCTTATCTCGAGTTTAGGGACTAAATTGAATAAAATGTAAAACATGAGAGAAATAAAAAAAATGAATTTATATAGGTTCATACATATAATAACATTGTATGAAAGTGATTGGTATTGATTTTTATATATAAAAAATTGTATAGATCAAGATTTGGACCAAAGTGGATCTAATAGGGGAAAAGCAAAAATTAAGGATTAGTCCCTAAAGTTTCAACTCTTTTCACATTTTGAACAGGTAAGTTCATATGGAACTTATTATCTTATTTTAATTTATGTGTAATTTTGTGTTTGATTTCATATATCTGTTTGGATATAGTTAAAACACTAGTGAAATTAGCATGTATATGGCTAGTAATCGACTGAATTGAAAAGTTATGTGGTTGTTGGCTCTTATGTAACAAGACAGAGTACAAATGTTAAAGTTGATTGATTACAAGGCATGTAAATCTGTGATCATGTACAGGGTATGATATGAATTATGGAAGATTACATGGATTAGTAATGATATATATACGTAAATGATGCTCGTGTGAACTTAGTAAAAGCTTAGGATACGATTGACATGCCAATAGAGTTATACGTGTGCTTAATTAGAGATTTTACATATTATAATGAGATCTAGAATTTATTTCTAATTCTCGGGTTATATGTAACATAAGTTTAGCCCAAAAAGGTAACCTGATCTAATTTCAACTTGTATGTGCAACCCTGATGCAATTTCAGCTTGTGTGCGCTACATAGTTCACCCGTGTATCTGAGTCTATTTTACTGTAGTTCCATCGGGCGATATTTATCATAATTTAAATGGAAGAGCTTGAAAATGTATTGAATATGAAATGATATATGTTTATAACTTGTTATGTGACATCAAATTACTTTGGTATTAAGTAATGTTACTCATGATGTACAAGCATGTCTAACCTATTTGAATGTTAATGTTGGCAAGTGACTAGTTAAGGCATTGTGCTATTCAATGCTGGATTGGGTAGAGAGTTTTGGGCTAAGGCTATAACATATACTTGTCTTTTCATTAATCGCCTACCATCTACAACAATTGAAGGAAAAACACCATTGAAGAAATGGAGTGGAAAGTCTACTACAAATTATGATTCCTTACATGTGTTTGGTTCCGCTGTATACTATCTTGTTAAGGTATCAAAGTTGGATCCAAGAGCTAAGAAATTAGTGTTTTTAAGGATCACTTCTGCCATAAAAGTTTTTCGTCTATAATGTCCAGAAACAAATAAGAAAATTATCTTCAACAGGGATGTCACCTTTGATGAATCTACCATGTTTTCAGATGTGCAAAAGGAGTAGTTAGATGGTACTCATAAGCAGGTGGAGTTTGAAAGAGTGGTGATTCCAGTAAATGAAGAAGTTAATGATTCTCTTATTGTAGAAGAAGACTCTAGTAAGGAGGATCCACCCCATCCCTTTCCCTCTCTCCGTTCCTTTTCTTCTCTGCTATTGCTGCTACAAATTCACCTAGGATGAGGAAAAGCTTAACAAAAGACTTGTTGAGAAGCTTAATCAAGAACTAGCCAAATACAGGGAAGTTAATGATTTGTGCTTGGAGAAACCAATTGTTGCCACAAAAGTTCTAGAGAGCTCTAAATGTTTGGAAAAGAAATGACCAATTTCTGATGGAGTGAAATTGAGGAAGAAAAAGAAGAAATTACAACATCTAAGGACTCAAAATGTAGAGCCTGAATGCAGCTTAAAAGATTCGAGCCTAGTTTCAGTTCTTGTTTTTGATCAATTCATCATTGATTATGATGTTCCTACATCAGGTCGGTGTTTCTCTATTTACAAGTTTGTATATGTTTGATTATGTTTATGGTTATGTTCTTCTTTTTAAAGTGAATTTTGAATTATTTGTAACAAATGAAGATTCAAAAGCAACAAGGGTCAAACCCAATATGAATTTTCAACAACAGAGAGGAAGAAGGATTGGGTAGGGTCGGTGGGGGATTTTTTTAATATTAATATAATTACAATTATTTAATATTATTATAAATATTAATATAAAACTTAAATTTATTATTATATATTTTTTGAAAATATTTATGTACTTTTATATATTTCTATGTATATTATGAATATTTTAGAATTAGGATCAAACTGAGAGCTTTTGTACATTTTGAGGGTTATTTTTTAAAAAATTATGACTAAATTGATATAATATGTAAAAGTAGAGGGCAAATTTGTTATCTACCATGTCAGCTTGTCGTTTGTGATTTTAACAGGAGTAACCAAAATGACTAAACTATGTAACATGGGTGCTAAAATTGTAAAATTTTTATTTTGGATGCTTAAAATGAAATTTTTTTATAGTTGGGTGATTATCTATGTATTTTACCCTCAATTTTTTGAATATTAGAAAAACAATTTATTTATTAAAATAATTGTAATATTTTAATTACTGAAATAGTTATCATATTTTAATTGTATTCAACAATATTATTTTACATTAAATACATGAATTGAAAAGTTAAAAATTTAAAAAAAAACTTAAATTAGTACGTTAACAAAATATACATATTTACGGCGTCGGGAAGTTTTTTTTATTTTAATCTTTTTAATTTTACCCAAGTCCATTTGTATTGAGCTTAAAGAAGTAACATAGATACCCAACATACTATTCAAAATAGCCGAGTCCATTTGTATTGATGTCGAATTGAGGGGCATTCTTGATGGACTATTGATAATTCAGAAACGAGGTCATGATAGGGTGTTCATCCAATCTGATAATTTGGAGGTAATGAGAGCTATCTGTGATAGTAAGTCAGTTGGGTCAAACTATTCACTGATCAGGAGAATTCAACAGATATTATCTCAAGAAGGTCAGTGGTTTTGAGGCATGCTCCTAGAGAAAATAATCAAGTGGTGGATGGTTTAGCTAAAATGACTTTTGGTAACAAGGAAGGTTTGTGTATGTTTGATTTGTCACATCCCAAAAATCGGGTTAGTGAACTGAGAGTTATCACTCCTTTTTAAGCTTATGTTTACATATTTATATCAAATATTGAGTAACTGACCTAGTGGTAAAGAGTTAGTGAAATTGTTCTTGAGACCTAAATTCAATTACCTTCCCTTGCATATTTTTTTTCAGCTTATTTTTGCTTCTAAAACCTAGTTGCCGTTCAAGCCTCTTTAACCTAGTATATTTGCTAAGTTTTATTAAGTTTTAGTCTTCTTTTATTCATTTTCACTCTCTCATTGTTGTCCCTTACTTTTTCCTTCACCTCTTCTCTCTCCTTTTTTTTTCATTCTTTCACCATCGTTACTGCCACTGATCACTACATCTCTCTGCTCACTCTTTTTGCTTATTTGTTGTTGTAACACGCTAAAATAGGGCCTAGGAATTTTAGGGGTATTTTAGGAATTTTAGCCTTAGAGCATTCAGAATTTTTGCGCCATGGTATATCGGTAATGTTTCCGATTATGGTTTTTAGAAAATCAAATCAATTTCTAAAAATGAGTTTTAAATAAATTTAATTTTGAAAATAGGAATAATTTGTAAAAGGGTAAGAACTTTGGGTTTTTATAAAGCAATTTAATCAAAATTTAAAATTCACCCTATATCTTTCCACACCTAGTTTATTTTCACGTTAACTTCTCCCTTTTATTTGCTCTTGCCGTCCCATGCTCTCCCAAGTCCTTCCATTCAATTTTTTTGTCAAACCTAAATTCCTTTTATTCCTATCACTTTCCAAATCATTAAACCTCCATAAAATCTAAGAAAAACACCCAAAAACACCATAGATTCCTCCATTGTTAAGCTTTTGGATTTTTCGAGTTTTTCATCAAGCGCTCGGTTTTTGGTCATATAAGGTAACGATTCAACTCCGAAATAGTTTTAAATGTTATTTAGTCTTTAAACCTAAGTTTTTAGCCATTAAATCACATGTTTTGGATAAAAGCCGAAAATTGGCTTGTTAATGGTGGATTTCAGGAATTTGGGTAAAAATGTGGTTTTAAAATGTTTTTCAATTAGTTTCGACATGGTTAGAAGGTTTCTAAACTTACTTTAAAGTTTCATTAAAGATTTCTTGAGTTTTAATGAATTTTCATTAAAATTTCCATGAACATGTCAAAAATTTCGATACTATGAATTTAATAATTTTGTGTAGTTTAAAGGTTGAGAATCTATCATAGGTGAATAATTAGATGAACGGAATTAGTTTTAGATGAAAAGATTAAGTATAGACCGAGATATTTGGAATTTAAGTTTGTTAGTTGAAATTTCAAATTCATAAGGAATATAGCTTAGACTAACGTTTTTGGTTGGTTTAAGTGAGTCTTTGGCTGAATATTTGATCGTCTCTGGATGTACTAATGTCTAGAGTGTGAATATTAGAATAAAATAGAGAATTACGAGGCGGTATTCACAAGTATACGGGTCAAGTTGTAATATAGATTTTACAACGAAGTAGGTGAATACTCTTCGAATCGTACCCAAGGGAGGCTAGTACTAAATCAATTTTAACCTAAACAATTAAAGATCTAATTAATATTCTTTAATCATTTATAGTACAAGAGAAAAGCAAGAAGTATTTTTAGGGTTTGTAAACTAATAAAGTACAATCAAATAAAAGAATTAAAACTGCAAGAGATAGGGACAAATAAAGTGAATCAAATCTAAATATGGGTGATCAGCTTGCTTCGGCAATCCCAATTAACCGTCGTCTCGAGTTCCTCTAAACCAACTAGTCGCTACCCTAGCAAGATCTTTCGATCTTCCACTAACATAACAAGTCAGCAAGAACTACTTATCTTTTGACCTCATAGTCCAGATTGGCTTGGGGTAAAGGTGTTCACGAATGGGCAATACCAATTTTGGGTTAATTCCCACCTTGATTACTTCCCATGGTTGTCAAGCCTAGGGTTTTTTCACACTCTTCCTTTCTCAAACAGTTGTTCCGTTAAGTAACCCTACAAAACAGTTAAGAGATCATGCTTCCACTCATTAATCCCCCATAAAAACATTAGGTCCTCATGGTTTTCATAAAAAAATGGAATAAATGGAAGAATAAATTATAAAGAATGGAGTGAAATAGAGATTTTAACAAAGCCTGATTTATATTGATGAATAGTGCAAATCTACAGAAGTTGATCTCCTTTAGAATCAGATCTTTTGAAGAAAACAAATAACTAAAACTACAGAAACTAAGAAAGAAAGAAAACAATTTGTAAACCTAAAGAGAAAATATAAGCTAATGGAATGATGTCTATAATGTGTGCCAAAGAGGTCTATTTATAGCCTTCAGGTAGCCGTCGTCCTTAGCCCTAGGGTAGTTGACGTTCCCGAGCTTAAAGTTCGATTGTGCAAACCAAAACGCCCTTGCTTCGTGTTTTATTCTCGTCATAGAGTTGATGTCAAGACATACCAGGACCTGTATCGCAACGTAGCAACCAGCATGTTCCTCTGCAGCCATCTTTAGGGGTATGTTGTGACACCCTCAGCCTGTGTTGTGACATTGAAGGCAGCTTCTCACTTTCTCTATTCTGCTCGCTATGTTGCGACATCAGATTCCCCATATTACGACATAGCATCCAGTATTGACCCAAAATGCCCTCTAATGATCTCCTGCACACTCACAAATTACGTTAGCTATCCCTTAGGCCTCATCGGCTCTTAAGGTTAATAAGAGACTCAATGTGTACATTTTATTGAATGTAAACAAAACTAAAGAAACGAAATTAAAACATAACAAAAATGCTTGTATTCAAGCTCCTTAAACGTGAAAACTAGTTTAATCTGATACACCGAATTACGACATATCAATATTGATTGTGCATATTGTGTGGTTATTATGTGTAAAGCGCCATAATCATTGGAACCTTCTTCGAGCAAGGCGAAAGGTAAAGGAAAACTAGTTTAAGCTTTTAGCTTTTCAATGAAAGCGTAATCGATGAGTTTTTAGAATCGCTGCAAGTAGACACGATTCATAGTGTTAATTGGGAGCTTAGGAATAGCCTAAACCCCTATCTTAAGTTCTGAAGTTTACTTCCTCTATTTGATGTTGATTAGAATAAGGTGTTTTAACCTTACTGCATTACTTCTATTTGACTTTGAGTAGAATAAGGTTTTTAAACCTATATATAGACGTAATCGTCTCTCCTCTTGTATCATTTGAATTTAACATAGTGAACTTTCTTTTCCTCTGCCTGTGGTGTAACACCCTAAATCTGGCCTAGACGTTATGGCCAGATCTGGAGGTGTCACAAAGAATGGGTTTGAAAGGAAGTCAATATGTAACACCCTCACCCATATTCACCGTCAGAATAGGGTTACGAGGTATTACCGATCAATACACATCATTTAACATCCAATACTTATACATTTATGCATTCATACTCAAATACCATTCAACACAATCACATTGTCCCTTATAAGAGCCTACGAGGCCTTAAGCATGCTTTAGAAGTGGTTCGGGACTAAACCGATAACATACGGAATTTTAGAAACTTAGAAATTTTTTTCAATCATACAAGGGTCACATGCCCGTGTGAACAGGCTGTGTGCCTCACACGGCTAATAGACATGCCCGTGTCTTAGGCCGTGTGGAAATAGGGCATACATACTGACTTGCATCACACGGCCGAGGACACGCCCGAGTGCTAGGCCATGTGAAAACTTGAGAGTATACTGACTTGGGTCACATGGCCAACCACACGCCCGTGTGTCCAACCCGTGTGCCCTCCAAAATGGCCACACACGCCCATATGCTAGGCCGTGTGCCATTTAAGGGGGTAAACTGACTTATACCACAAGGTTAGCCACACGCCCGTTTCTCTGCCCGTGTGGACAAAAATAGGCCATTTACAAAGCCAATTTGCAACCCTTTTTGCACATACCTAAGTAAACTCAATTGGTACCATTTTAAGTCACAAATATGCAGCTAAAGTTCATTAACCAATACATAATCATACCAAATCTATTTCAACCATTTCAATACTCAATTCAATGCTATTCACCTATTCAAACACTAATCAACTTAACTTGCTTTACTAAGCAGAATTCACATGTATAATTCATTTAGCATAACTAATTCAAACATTCATAACTACTTCAATCCCATTCATTCATTATGGGTCTATTACCAAACATTAAAAGTAGAACCATATACATATTCATAAACATCATCAAGTTCATCATCTTATGCCAACTCAAATGGCCAAATACATATCCATCAAACATACCAAAATGACACAAGCCTATACATGCCATATACCATATATACATGACTTCAAAAGTACCAAAACAGATGATCGATAGTGCGATGAAGTCTCTGACGATTCCTGGATCCGAGCTAGCTTCGTAGAACTATAAAACATAGAAACAATTAAACAAAGTAAGCTATAAGCTTAGTAAGTTCGTATGTGAACATGAAATAATCTCAACATTCATTAACAATTCAAAATAGATAATATATAAACATTTAAGCCATCAATTCATGAGATAACATAAATTTATCCATATCATCATTGACTAATTCTTAACTTTCATTAGTTTGATACTCTAATAGTTTTCCGTACATACCTGTTTCGAGACATTTCTATTTCTCATCAATACTTTTATCAAACCACTCCGGTTTACAAATGCTTACGATACAAATTCATCAATTTTCCGATGCCATAGTCCAACTACGGTCTTACACATACATTGCCAAGGCCTTGCTGTGGTCTTTCGTTCACATGCCATAACCCGGTTATGGTCTTATTATTCGATTTCCATAGCCCCGCTATGGTCTTATTCGGCAACTTGCCTTACTCAATTCGTACATTTCATTTATTTTCTCAACATTTATCAAACAGAATAATTACCATATCAATTTCATCCATCAACTAAATAGATACACATTTAAGTTCAATTATATGAACTTACCTCGTATTCTGAATTGTCGTATCGGGTCGACTAATTGATAACCTTACTTTTCCCCCGATCTAAATCCGAATTCTTTCTTTCTTGATTTATATGAATTAAAAGTTGACTTATTCAATTACATATTCTTTCAATTTAGTCCAAAAATACACATTTGGGCATATTTGCATATTAGCCCTTAAACTTTCACATTTTCACAATTTAGTCCTGATTTCACAAATACATAAAATTCATATAATTTATTTAAACCCAAGCTTAGCCGAATTACATATAAGTCCCTAGCAGCCCATAACTTTCATTTATTTCACATTTCAACCCCTCAATTTACATATTTCACAATTTAAGCCCTTTTTGACATTTTTGTCAAAAATCACTTTACAAAACATATATAACTATCATCAAGCTTTCATATTTCAACATTAAACATCAAAGAAAACATATATTCAACAATGGCAACTCTAAAAATCTTTAACAATTTCAAAATCTAAGGTACGGGCTAGTTAGATTGAGCTGCAACGATTACAAAAACATAGAAATTATCAAAAATCGAGCCAAAATCGTACCTTAATCAAATTAGGAGTGTGCCAGACCCTAATGTTCTCCCATGGCTTCTTTCTCTTTTAAGTTTCGGTGAATATGGACTAAAGATGATGATATGTATGTTTTTGTTTTATTTTATTTATCATTAATTAGCCATTTTACTATTTTAACCTTTACTAAACCATTTAAAATCACTAAAATGATGTCCATAAAAGTCCACCAACATTTAAAATGGTTTAATTACCATTCAAGGCCATCATATTTAAAAGCCAAGGCCAATTGACACCTTTAACTAATAACATGCAACTTTTACATTTTAAGCGATTTAGTCTTTTTTCTCAAATCGAGCAATTAAACGATAAAATTACTTCACGATAATTTCACAGATTCATACTTTCATGCTATATACACATAAAATAATATAAAAAATTAATTTTTTGACATCAGATTCGTGGTTCCAAAATCACTGTTCCGATTTAGCTAAAACGTGGCTGTTACACAATACGATAAAACCATTTCAGTTTTTCAAATCTTGCTTGCTTGTATCAAATGTCAAAATGTTATCTAATTAATTAATTTGCCTTTAAACGTGTTTTACAGCGGAAGCTTTTGAAAACCATTCTATTTCAAAAATTCAGTTCGTATTTTCAGAAAACCTTTATTTGCAATAAGCCGTCGTTTTCGTAAAAACATTTTACCGAAGCAGTCAAAATGTCAAATAAACCAAAAATCAATAGTTAAAAACCAAACAATCTAAGAGTCCTAGAATTTACAAACTCCCAAATAAATCAAAAGTTTTAAATTAACCATAACTACTAAGTTTAAACGATTTTACGGGTGAGTGGTCACTGCTGAGTCTCCGCCGTACCAATCCGCCTAAGTCTGTGGATTACCTGAACAGATCAGACAAACAAAAGTGAGTTTTCGTAAACTCAGTGTGTAACCCAGCAGAATTAGGCATGCAAACATACAGAAATCACATATATATAATCAGATACAGATTCAGACTCATGTCCATCTCAGATACAGATATCAAATACAAATTTACAAATCAGATAATCAGAATCCTACCCCCATCCTCTACACACCATCTCCAACCATCCCATCACACCATGTGGGGTTAAAAACACCCATCCAACCCTACACAACATATCGTGTCATTACGATACATAACAGATAATATGCAACCAAGCTGCCAGAATAAAGGCGATGATCGCCATACAGAACACTTCCTCCACATATACAAATCCCACCCAAAATAGATACAGAAAGCAGATACATAAATATCAGATTAACATGCTCAACATGCTCATATACAGATTACAGATTAATCAGACATGCATAGCATTATCATACTCAGAACAGAATATCAGACTACCAGATCAACAGTTTTTAGGGTTTGGTTAGCCCTTACCGACCCTACGATAGGCCCACAGTCGATCGGCACGACCCGCGCGGCCCTAGTGAAAATTTCAGAAATATGGACCCACACGCCCAGATTGGCCTTGCTCGTGTGGCCCACACGGCCACATTTCGGCCACCACATGGCCTTATCTTGCGCACGGCCATGCCTTCGTCGACCACACGGCCGTGTCTCGCACATAGCCAACCACATGGGTGACCACACCCTCGTGCGGCATCGACAAAACAGTTTTTCAGCTTTTGCCGAAACTTCATTTTCTGCTTTTCGGGTACACACCTGGTTCATTTAAGATGCAACAGCAACTCTGAGCCCTCCAAAACCTAAGAAACAGTAATCAATTGACCACTTAGCAATCATTTAACGAATCAACTCATAATCCTGGAATAACGCAAAAAACTTATGTTCGACAAAAACAAGTAACGACATGATTCAATCGTCAGATTGAAACTCCTTCACCACCGCCTTCTCCTGCACAAAAATTGGCAGAAGAATCCTTAACTAATCACGATTCCGCCAAACAACAGATATACCCAAACCCCCGTTAGAAAACAGAAGTTACAGAATACCCAAAACTTCACTTACCAGTCGAACGAAGAACGACGAAATTCTCAAAACGCAAGGATGCAACAGCAGTTTTGCAGAATTGGAAAAAGAACAAAATTCAGAAAAATGGGAGAAGAACTAGCGTCAATTTTTTCCTGGAAAGAGAGGAAAATTTTGAAAAAGAATAAAATAAAAATAATATCAGATTAACTCCCAAATCCCTCAAATCTCTCCCACTAACCCCTCAATCTCAACCACTACAGAATTCTATCTCTATCCAAACACTCTCAGTCAACTGGAGCAAAAATTAACATTCATGTTTGCGCAGAGATTCAAACACAGGACCTCCAACACACCACCCCCTTATCACTCGAACCAACAGGCTCATTCTAATATAAATTTACAGGCAATTTAATATAAGCCCACTGAATAAGAATAAGGCTTAGATCCAAAAATTAACAGAATTGACAGAAGTGAAACTTGAACCCAAGACCTCTCACACACTCCCAAAACACTTAACCACTAAAGCAAATACACAGTTTTGTTAGATATTCACAGAAGCAAAATTTAATTATTTAGGGGGTTACATGTGATTTTTTCCCGAAAGGGTTTCCATGTAAAATTTTGTGTGTCCTTATCTCTCTTCCTTTACTATTCATTGTCATTATCGACGTTTTATTTTCACAGTAAGCAACTTTTTAATTGGACTTTAATTAAACTTGGCAAAAACTATTTTTTTTTATAAAATAAAGAGAAGTCCAGTATCGATTTTCTGAAAAATATAAGCAAAAATATTTTAAGAATAAATTTTTTAAGAATTTGATAAATTTTCTTGCTGGGCCATTTTAATGGCCAATGTGGCCTTCAGAATCTAGCCATAACTTTTAGATCGATTTAGGGAGTTTACAAGATGCCTCCTAAAGAGGTCCAAGTAGTTTTAGAGAAGGATAGAGCAAGAGAATATCCTTTTTGAAATTATTTTTAGTTTTGTTTTACACCAAAAAAAAAGATAACAATAAATTATTTTTATAAATATTAATTCAAGTAAAGTCTGCTTGAATTTATAAAACATTTATATAAAGCCAAACTCAAAATGGCACGGATATTTGGTACTTTATTTTGGTTTCACCACCTCAATGTTTGAGTGGATTCTTCACATCCCATATGTTTTGACTCAGGTTTCCAATTGGTTGAAAGCTATGACTCCTTAAATTGGCATCCTAAATCGACTTCTTTCAACTTTAATTTTATTAATTTCAGCTTTTGCTCAAATTCCTCCTTGTTTTGCTCTTTCCCAATTGTTATATCCCCCCTTGGACTTGATCAAAGCTTTTCTCCCTGATTTTTACTCACAATTGATAAATCAATTTTGTCATGGCTCAAGGATAAAGGTGATGTCTTAGTAACTTTGAGATTTAATGTAATGATTTATTTTTAAAATTTTTTATTAATAAATTAAATTGCACTTTTGAATTATGAGGCCTCCGAGGTTGACTTTTGATTCGAAGCTTTATCTTTTTGAATTATTAACCCTTAATGTAAAGGGTCAATTTTGCTTTGGCTTTTCAAGTATCAACTAAGACCTTTTTAAGGTTGAATTATTATTATTATTTTTATAATTAAGGTTGGTTTTTCAATTGAGCCTTCTTCTTTTCAAATACAAAATCCAAAAACCAAGATCTTGGATTAAGGAGAATCCCGTCTATCACAATAATTAATGTTTTTATACCAACATAGAACAGCTAATCCATTTTGTTTATTGTTTATTGTTGATTTTTATTTTTTCTTTTTTAAGTATATATGTTAAATAAATTTCAACTGCACAACATTGTCTTTTAGGAATTTATTTGGGTTGTTTTAGATATTTAGTTAGATATAGAGTAGGGGCGAAGCCAGATAATTTTTTTAGCGGGTCGAAATAAAATTTTAATTTTTAATAGTCTATATCTTATAAATTTTAGAGGATTAAATTAAAATTTCATAATTTTAGGGGGGCCAAATTGTAATTTTACCTTTACTAATTTAAAATTTTAAAATTTTCTAAAAGGTCAAAATAACAATTTTCTATTTTAGGGGGTCGGGTCGTTGCCACCCCCGGATTCGCCTATGATATAGAGTAAATGGTCGCCCTTGTGGATAGAAAAGAAAAGTTGGTTTAAAATCATGGGTATTTTCTTTGAGTTAATTGTACTAGAAGTCTTCATATTATCAATTAGATTTTAAATTAATCTTTAAATTTTAAAATATTTTAATTGAGTCATCATGTTTTTTCGTCAGTTTAGTAATTAATTTAGATGTTAAATGTCAATTTGAATATAATGTGGAGCATATTTAAAATACACACTTTGGCCGATTAAGTCCCAATTCGATTGACATCAGATTTGTTGTCAATGTAGGAGGATATGAGTTTGAGTGCCCTGAAGCTCATCATCCTCCTATTTAAGGGTTGAGGAGGGGCTATGGATAGTTCTAGGCTTTGTATAAAAAAATACACACTTTGGGGTTAATTGAACTAAATATCTCTAAATTATATGTCATATTTTAAATTATTCCCTAAGCTTTAAGATATTCTAATTGAGTCATCAAGTTGTTTTGTTAGCTTAACCATCAATTTAGACGTTAAATGTCAGTTTGAATCTAACATAGAACATATTCAAAATAAGCTAATCAAATTATCCAAGTTATCCATCCAATAGTTACACAAATATTTGCAATTTGCTCTGCATATTTTAAATATACTCCACATCTTATTTGGGATGACATTTAACACCCAAGTTAATGACTAGATTGACAAAAGAACTTTATTGATATGATATTGACATTTTGAAGACTCAATTAAAACATTTTAAAGTTTAGAGACCAATTAAAATCCAAGCCTATATATGATTATGTAGTTTTGTGTTTGTTCAAATTATTATTATATTTTATATGCTAACAATTCAATTTATGTAGATTTTGGCATGTTTCCTTGCATGTGTCTTATTCATGTTAGTTTCATATTTTGTATAAGTCGTTGTAATATAATTCAAAACATAAATTATTTATATAGATTTTTGTTATACAAAAATATCTTGATCACAATGTGTCTGCTTTCATATGCAATTTTTAGGATTAAGTAAAAAGAGGGTGGGGTTCCTTTCTCAAAAAGAGGGTGGGGTTCCTTTCTCTCTTCCACTCTTCAATCTTTGTAGCCACCGTACACATCTTTGGGCCCTTTCTTCCACAATGGGTGCTCTCCATTGCTTCTCCCCTTCATCTCATGAATCACTAATGGCTTTTCGTCTTACATGGGTGAATCCTTCCAATTATTTCCATCACACCTTCTTCATCTTGTTGAAATCTTGCATCAACAATTAGTAAGATGAGCAAACATCGTACCAAAATCAGTTAAGGTGACTCCTTCCAACAAAAGCACAAAAATCACTTGTGCCGATTCACGGTAATTCCATATCTAAAGCAGGTCAACCTCTCTTACCCTTTTTTATTTGATATGGGTTTCAAATATGTTAAGCCATAAGGTTTCAATAACTTGTGTTATAAAACAGAAAAAAACCCACAAAAGGTGTGTTGGAACACCACGAGGGTGTAACCCTCCGGTGTATGCATGCATGTATATATATTATATGTTTATTATAAAGAAAGTAAAATTAACGTACAATAAATAATGGGGTAAATTATCAAAATAATTATTTTTGTTTGCCTCAGGTTATATTTTAGTCACTTATATTTGAAATGTTACGTTTTAGTCACTTACATTATCGTGTTGTAACATTTTAGTCACTGAACCGTTAATTGTCATTAACAGTGCAACGGTAAACTTACGTAACACGTTAAATCATCATTTTAAACCAAAATTTTAGGTTAAATTATACAATTTATCCCTATATTTTTTCGTTTTGAGCAATCTAATTCTTTTTTTTTTTTATGTTCTTTTAACTTTATTTATTTTCCATTCTCTTCTGCTTCTCCCTCTATTTTCCTCCCTTCTCCATCTCTTTTAACGTAGTTTTTCTATGTTTTCTATTTGTTAAAACTAGTCCCTATACTTTTTATTTTTTTGAACAATTTAATTTTTTCTTTTTATTTCTTTAGTTGTTAAAGCCAAATGTCTTTGATTACATACTCTATGTGTAAACCCATAGACCGTTTTTGACCACTACAAGTTGAATAATATCGATCCTATTTAATTAATCAATACCGATTCTTCTTCGATATATAATAGAGCACCAAGCTAAATTCTACCAAAGACATTTATTTGCTTACCAAATTGATGCCAAGAACTAGAAACCAAGCTAACCCTAATGAGATCAGAAGAGTTAACTAGATTCTTGAGAATCTTCATTAAAATATCAGGTCAATTCTATAAAATCACCACAATAATCCATTTTTGGATCCTTTGTATAGCTTTAGCAATAATCGTAAAATATCATAAACCTTAATTCACAATTGTCTATAATAAGAAAAAAAATGTTAAAAAAAAAATCTTTATTCTGTGTTTTCATTGAATATCAATACAAAATTGTTACCCTAAGCTAAAAACATATTAAAAACTAATCAAAAAGAAGATTAACAGAACGTACAAGAAATACCCAATACTAAAATAAAAGTATAAGACTAGTTTTAACAAATGTAACATACAAAAACTATGTTAAAAGAATTGGGGAAGGAAGGAAAATAGAGGGAGAAGCAGAAGAGAATGAAAAATAAAGAAATAAAAAAGAAACATAATAGAAAACAATTAATCTGCTGAGAAAGAAAAAAATGGGATCAATTGTATAATTTAAACTAAAATTTTCATTTAAAATAAAGATTTAACGTGCCACGTTAGCTTACAGTTACACTGTTAACGAAAATTAATGGCTCAGTGACTAAAATGTTAAAACACGATAACGTAAGTGACTAAAATGTAACTTGAGGCAAACAAAAATGACTATTTTGGTAGTTTACCCTAAATAATCAAAATGTTTGGCTTGAAACTAATTAATAATATCACATTATATATATATATATATATATATGATATTAAAATGAAAAAAAAAGAAATTAACTTGTGGCACCAACTCAATCAACGACACTATTAATAAGAAATTTTATCACATGTTTTATTATTTATTGTATAGTTTGAAACTAATTAATCATAATAAAACATGAAATATGTACGACATTAACATAAAAAAATTAGATTAAATTGTGAGTAAAACGAAATTTAAACACATAAATATATTAAATTTACAACACTAAATGCACTACAATTGTTTTTTATGGTGTTGTCATCAATTGTGAGTTAGTGTTGAGTTGACTTGTAACACTAACTCAATTAACAACATTATTAATATATACAACTGATAAATAATAAATTTAACATATTAAAAAAATGTATAAGATACATTAAAATGAAACTTTGATTGAATAGTAAATTTAAGGTTTTATCAATTTAATTAATGTAGGTTCTAATCCCACCAAATACATATTTTTATTTTTATTGGTTTTTATTAAAATAAAAAGATTAAAGTATCCATATATTGTCTCGTGGCATCACCTAATAATAGTATAAATTTTATAGAAGAATCCGTGTACTTCAAAAAGAAAAAGAAAAAGAAAAAAGTATTAAATTAAATTAAAAACAAAACAATTAATTTAATAAATTAACTATTATATATGTTATTCATTACTTATAAAAATATAAATAAAACAAAATTATACCTCTTCCATTCAAAAAAAAAATCTATAATTCCATATACCTCCGACTACACCATGTCCAGGAAAAAAAAAGTCATAATGTACCAAATATAAGCCATATAATTAGTAGCACATGATGGTTTTATGAATTGAAATTTTCCCGGGAAACCTGGAGAAGAAATAGGCGGAGCCCTGCTAAGCTTTCACATGGAGAACTAGTCTTACAAACAAACACTGCTTTGACTTCTCTCTAAATCGATGGCTGAGCTGTTTGGAAAGAGAGAAAAGCCCTCATAATTATCCTATTTGTCGCTTCTTAACTAATTCATACGACTATTTGCATTTAGAAATAATATATGTTGCTTTTTATGTGCCTTCCTAATTTAACAAATCAGCAAATGCGTCGACCACCTCAACAATTCTTTTTCAATTGCTAATAAGAAAATATAAAATATTCTGCATATTAAGTCATCGTTGTTCAACATAAAATACGATAAATCATTCAACCATCACTGAAATTCAGGGAAAGCAGAGTTGAACGCCATGGAATTGGTGTTTATACTTTGGAGGATCACATCTACTATTTTGTTAGTAGGATTGATTGGCTTGATCATACGCCTGTATGATTCACTTGTATCCGAGCCCGAAAGGCAACGTTCGAAGCTGCAAAAGCAAGGGATTCGAGGTCCTCGACCGTCGATTTTGATTGGTAACCTGCTGCAGATTGGGAAGACAGGATCTAAGGTTTCAAATATGGCAGAAGAAGGGAAACAAGTGATAACCCATGGTTGTTGTGCTTCTGTTTTACCATTTCTTGATAAGTGGAGACAACAGTATGGTACATACATATATAAGTTCATAATTTAGCCTTTGCAGAAATTTCAGGCTCTGAGATGTTTTCTTTTTATGGTAAAATTTTCAGGTCCAACATTTATGCTTTCAATGGGGAATATACAGGTTTTGCATATGAGTCACCCGGATGTTGTGAAAGAAATGACAGCATACACTTCTTTTGACTTGGGAAGGCCTTCCTATCAGAAAAAAGGGCTTTTTCCACTGTATGGTGAGGGAATTCTGCATGCAAATGGTGCAGCATGGGCACATCAAAGGAAAGTGATGGCTCCTGAATTCAACGTGGACAAAGTCAAGGTATGGTTTAATTATTAACAATCTCTAGGCATATTGTGTGAAGACAATTAATGGTGTACTAGTCCATGATGTGTAGGGTATGACGAAATTAATGTTAGAGTCAGCAGTTTCGGTAGTAAACGAGTGGAATCGTATGATCAAATCAGAAGGGGGTGTTTCCGACATAAAGATTGATGAATATTTGAGGAACTTCTCTGGAGAAGTGATCTCAAAAGTTTGTTTTGGAAACAATTGTAAAGAGATTATCACAAAGCTCAGAGCACTTCAAGAAATTGCATGCAAGAAAGTAGTGTTGCAAGGGATTCCTGGGCTAAGGTTAGATTGTACCCCTTTGTTGTATTTTCTCTTAATTATTGACTCAGACCATTAGTCTTCAAATATGATTGGTTTTCTTAATTTATTAGATCGCTACCAACTAAAAGCAATAGAGAAATGTGGAGTTTAGAGAAAGAAGTTCACTCATTAATCTTGAAGGAAGTGAAAGGAACAACATCAGAGAACATATTACAAGTGATCATTGAAGGAGCAAAGAGCAGTAATTTAAGCCAAGATGAAATGAACAATTTCATCGTTGATAACTGCAAGAACATATGCTTTCCGGCCTACGAAAATGGTGCCGTGCCGGCAATTTGGACCTTGATGTTATTGGCATTGTATCCGGAGTGGCAAGACAAAGTTCGGGCAGAGGTTATTGAAATTTGCGACGGACAATTGCCGAGCTCCAGCATGCTTAACAAGATGAAAACAGTAAGTGTGAAAGTGAAACCTACTTTCACTTATCTCGTCGAATTCGTTTGACACTTTTTATAACCACTTGAAAATTATGGCAGCTCACAATGGTGATCCACGAGACATTGCGACTTTATCCTCTCGGCTGCATGCTTACTCGGGAGGCGATTCAAGACACGAAATTAGGAGACATTGATGTGCCTAAAGGAGTTTGCATTTGGGTAACGCTGATGCCACTTTACGAAGACCCCAGTATTTGGGGACCTGATGTCCACAAATTCAACCCCCAAAGGTTTGGCAATGGGATCAATGGTGCATGTCAGCTTCCGCATGTGTACATACCATTTGGCACCGGACCTCGTTCATGTTTCGGGCAGCATTTTGCCATGGCGGAACTCAAGATACTAGTCAGCCTTTTACTGTCAAACTTCACGTTCTCACTGTCGCCAAAATATAGACATTCTCCGGTTATGAATTTAATTATTGAGCCTGAATTTGGTGTGGATCTCTTAGTTAGGAAAGTTTGAGGCATTTGTCATATGGTTTTGCTGTAAATGGTTAATTGTGTTCCCTGGTTGGTGATCACGAGTCTTTATATATATATATATATATATAGTTTTTATTTTTAGTTTTTGATAACAGAAGCTTTATACCAGCAGGTTGTTAAGCAGTCCCATGGCAAGACCCTGTTTCGCCATATAATCAGCGACTTGATTAGCTCCTCGACTAATATGAGACACACTAACACCCCATTCTGGGCAGCATAACTCAGCAATGTTCTGGACCAAAGCCAGCGAGCTTAAATCGGCCATGCCATCGTTCAATAGCTGAACAACCAAAGGACTATCACACTCCACAAAGACCTTCTGGAAGCCTCTTTCCGAGGGAATCGAAAGCCTCTTGCCCACAACTCTGCCTCTAGCACTGAAGCAACTCCCTCCTGTGGGTCATAACCAACCAGCCAGTTCCCAAACATGTCTCTATTAAGTTACCTGCTTCCGTCCGAGAACTCCCCAAAGTCACTGCCCCATCAGAATTTAATTTAATTTAACCCAGTTCTTAAATTAGTTGACCGGTTAATTAATATGGATCTTTTAAATTAATCTAAAAAATCTAACTAGCTGTGGAATAAATTTTTATAATTTTATATTGTTTTTTGCTTTGAATCAAAATCGGTTCAACTGTACTTCAATCCAATTTTTAGTTCGGTTCAATCAATCCATACTAGTACATAGGTTAATTGTTTTTATACCTCTCATTAGACTGATATCCTAGTCGGTTCTTGGTCCAACCGACCGATTTGGTTTAAATAACATTGAATTCTAGAAAAAAAATTATATTTTTAAAATCATTTTTATTTTTTAAAAAATATATTTTTTTATTGAGTAAATACAATACAGTCCACTCAACTATGGTTGGATTTATTATGTATTATAAAAAATATTTATGTATTTATATATATATATATATATATAGAATTAGGACTAAATTGTGATAGTTTGAATGTTGAGGGTTATTTTTTAGTTTTGACTAAATTGACACAATATGTAAAAGTTGAAGGCTAAATTTGCCATGATACCAATTCCTTTCCATCAAACATGTAACACCTCCGACCCAGCCTAGAACTTTAGGCTAAGTTGAAAGCGCTACATTGATCACCGAAGTGATCCTGTAAAGCCACCTTTTTACTTGAGTTAATTTGTGAGGAAATTGCACTTTTGTTTTTAGAAAAACATTCATTTATCGAGCTGACTTTTCTTAGAAATTTAATTATGATATAATCATTGTGGCGTTTTGAAAACGGTTAAGGTTTTCAAGAAAATATTTATCAAAACTTTGAATATTTTGTAAAGCAGCGGAAAACAACTATAAAAAAATATTAGTTTTCTAAACCATGTTGCATGCAATTATTAGATTATTAATTAAGTATCATGCTTAACATAAATAAACTAAATAATCTCAAACCTGAGATGTAAAAGTAAGAAATAATTAAAGATTACAACCCCCAAAAACGAATAAGGAAAACTTTAATGAAACTTTTGAATAAAAGCAAAATAAGCTACTAATCTGAGGTTCCTCTGATGCCATTCCGGTCCTAGTTCTCTGTGTTACCTGAGAGGTAAAGAAAGGGGGATTAAGCTTATGAAAGCTCAGTGTGAGTCTAATTTCTAAATCATTATATATAAACTTACAAACAATAGAGCACTCAATTCATTACATAATAGCAAATTAAACAAAATATAGGAAACATTTGATGAATCTGTGCATGCACAAAATATACTCAAGATGCAATGCAATTATTATTTTAATTTCCCACCCATCCATCCTATCCGCCCTCGAGCATTGCTCGACAGTCCAAAATACATATCAATAACTAACCATCTCATGTTTCCCTGTGAAGATGACTGATCACTTTTCATTTGTGACAATGACTTTTACTACAATAACTTACCATCCCAAATGTTCGATTTTGATGGCTTCTTAAACTATCATCTTGGTTTATTCGGTTTTGATGACATTGCCGCCTATTTCGTGCAGTACTGACTTTCGGTGTGGACTTAAATTGCCACTATCTCCTACGGAATTCTTTTGTCCTCCATACCCAAATTCATGTATTATGCACATATACTTAGCATATTATGCTTTTAATCATCAATCAATGCTACATTCAATATTTCATAATATCATTCACTGGCATGTATTCATGCACTAATTCACATCAATTTCACATACAATTAATTTAAGCGAATTAAGATAGTATTACATATACAATATTTTCATGCAAATTAAACAGGCTTAGTTCGGCTAACACATACACTCAGGTTCACAAGTAGGGTTCGCACATACAGGAGGTGCATATATGGGCTCCCGTATAGGGGTTCGCACATACAAGGGGGTTTGCATAAATACATATACAGATAAAGGGTTCGCATATTAAACATGTAAGGTTAGCATAGTGGAATAATTAGGGTTCGCATAATAACTTGTATAAGATTCACATATACACAAATATATAGGGTTCACATAAATAATCATGCAGGGTTTGCATCATAAACATGTTTGGTTTGCATATATAAACATAAATGGTTTGCATATATAAGCACATAGGTTCACATATTTAACAATTAGGGTTTACATGTATATTCCTTCTAGGGTTTGCGTAAATATATCAAGGGATCGCATATTGGATCCTATAGGGTTATGCATATGAGTTCGCATATATAGGGGTTCGCATACATGGGCTCGCGTACGGGGTTCACATGCAAGGGGGTTCACATGCAAGGGTTCGCCTATGGGGGTTCGCATGTGGGGGATTGCCTATACAGATTACCCTCATTCTAAAACTTCAATTACTCTTTACATAATACTTTAAGTTTAGATCCCACACTAGATTTAAAGACACAAAAACCTTAATTGGATGAGGATATTGACGATCTACTTGGGAGGAGAAGAACGGTTTTGAAAACCTTGAATTCTTTTGCTTGAAAATTGATTTGGTAATGGTAGAGAAAAGGAAAAACTTGAGAGTTTTTCTTAAAAAAATCACTAGATAAAAATTTTAGGGTTTGAAAAGATTTTCTATTTATAAAACTCTTTTTCCTTAATTGAAATAGGTTTTAGGAATTCATGTAGAATTAAGACTATTTTAAATTAAGGACTAAATTAAAAAAATATTTTGGGCTGGGCTATTTTGAAAATTTGACACTTTTTATGGGGTAAAAAAAGAAAATAAAATATTTTGGTTGAAAGGTGCACAAAGGGTTTCAAACCTAGGACCCAAGGGTAAGCTAATGCTTTACCATTGAACCCGCAAGCTCATTCTTGTTACTTATTTAACAAAAATAATTTTTAAGGCATTTTAAATTCTCTTACCCTACGCTTTAAATAAATAAAAATATAAATTTAATTCCTATTTCTTCTAGGCCTAATTTTTGGATATGGCAAATCTCCCTCCCTTAAAAAAAATTGTCCTTGAATTTTAACATACCTTATTCGAACAAGTGAGGATATTGTTGATGAATAAACTCCTCGGGTTCCCATGTTGCTTATTGGGTTTCATGGTTTTGCTGCAAAACCTTAACTAGAGGAATTTGTTTGTTTCTTAGAGTTTTAACCTCTCTATCTATTATTCTAATTGGTTCTTCCTCAATAGATAAGTTCGGTAAGAGTTCGATCTCCTCAACAAGAATGATATGGGAAGGGTCGGAATGATAGTGTCATAATATTGACACATGGAACACATTGTGGATTTGATCTAACTCAGGAGGTAGTTCAAGTTGGTAAGCCACTGGGCCGATTTACTTTTATACTCAATAAGGACCAATAAAACGAGGACTCAGCTTCCCTTTTCTGCCGAACCTTAGTACCTTTTTCCAAGACGAGACTTTTAAAAAGACTTATTCTCCTACATTGAATTCTATATCTATTCTCTTTAGGTCGGCATAGAACTTTGGTTGATTTGAGGCCATCTTTAATCTTTCTTGAATTAGTCAAATTTTATCTTCAGTTTCTTACACTAATTCAGGACCCATATTTTTTCATTCTTTGAATTTCATCCAACATAGGGGTAGATGACATTTTCTCCCGTATAGTGCTTCGTAAGGTGCCATCTTTATGATCACTTGGAAACTATTATTGTAAGCGAATTCAGAAAGTGGTAAAAATTCCTCCCAATTGCCTCAAAAGTCGATGACACAACTTCTTAACATGTCCTCCAGAATTTGGATAGTTCTTTCAGATTACCCATCAGTTTGTGGATGGAATGTTGTGTTAAAATTGAGTTTTGTTCCCAACGCTTCATGCAGTTTCTTCCAAAACGTCAAAATGAAACGAGGATCTTGATATGATATAATTGAAATTGGTACTCCCTATAAGTTAACATTCTCCGCAATGTATAACTTTGTTAATTTTATTAAGGGCTAATCGGTTCGAACTGGAATGAAGTGGGTTGATTTGGTGATTCAATCCACAATCACCCATACAGAGTCCTTCTTCATGGAATTTAAAGGTAACCCACTTACGAAATCCATAGTTATTCTTTCCCATTTCCATTGTGGAATTTTGATTGGTTGTAGTGTCCTTGACGAAAACTGATGTTCTGCTTTTACTTGTTGACATGTCAAGCACTTTGCCACAAAATTCATCATGTCTCTTTTTAATCCTTGCCACCAATATAATTCTTTCAAGTCTTGGTACGTTTTATTACTTTTTGGATGCATAGAGTTTGGGCTATTATGGGCTTCTCAAAGTAACTTTTGTTTTAATTCTGGGTCGTTTGGTACACAAAATATTTTTTTAAAACAAAGGACTCCCCTTTCATTGATTGAGAAGTCTTCTGTCGATCCATCTTCCACCCTTTTTATGTGCGGAAACAACCCAACATCCACGGGTTGTTTGATTTTTATTTCCTCCTCCAAGGTCAGTTTAACTTGTAATTCGGCTAGGATGTCTCCATCATCATAAAAGCTTAATCTTGTAAACATTGCTCTTAGTTCTGCTTTTTCTTTTCTGCTTAGGGCATCTGCTACAAATTTTGCCTTCCTTGGATGGTATTCAATTGTGTAATCATAGTCTTTAAGCAGCTCGATCCATCTCCTTTGCCTTAGGTTAAGTTCTTCTTGTGTTAGGAGGTATTTCAAGCTTCTATGATTTGTGTAAGTCGTGCACTTTTCTCCATAAAGATAATGCCTCTAAATTTTAAGTGTGAACACTATTGCGTCTAACTCTAAGTCATGTGTAGGGTAATTGCACTCATGAGTCTTAAGTTACCTTGAAGCGTCTCATCCCATGCAAAAAAAAAAAAAAAAAACTATCATGCTTGTAACAGATTAAAACGGAAATGGATAACATATTTGTAACAGATCAAATACAACAACAATAATTATGCTTTCAACTAATTGATACAGTAGCCAAAACATATGCTTTTTAAGAATCCAATTTAACGGTATCATAAGGCATGTTATATGAACATTCATAAATACAGGTACAATAAATATATTTATTCACAGTTCATGCAAATATATATAAGTATAATATTAATTCAGTCAATTAGATAACATATTTTGGCATCATTCATATTATCAAGGGCTTAATTGAACAGATTAAACACTAAAAACAATTTAGGAATCAATCAGGGACTAATATGAACAAATCATAAAATTTTGGGCAAAAATGTAAAATTTGAGAAATAGAGGCCACATAGTCATGTGACCGAACCGTGTGGTGAGCCCTAGACTGTGTGGAGGGGTTACACGATTGTGTGGCTGGATCGTGTAACAGATTGAGGCCGTGTGAAAAATGTAAAATTGAGGTGTAGGGGTGACACGACCCTGTGGGAGGCTGTTTGGAAGGTCTCAGGCCATGTGAGAAATGTTTTCCTAGTGTTTCAGGGTAAACATGGTCGTGTGGTCCATACGCTTGTGTGGTTGGCTGTGTGGCATTATTCCGAGGCACGGTTTGTCCCGATTCGATTGTAAAGAAACACACACCTGTTACCGAAAGACCAAGCGATAATCCTCAAGTCCAAATCTGATCCGAGATACCTACAACGAGTCTTTCATCCAACAATTATGCGACAATTAATAATGGGTTCAAGAAAAATCAAGATTACCGATATTTTTCAACAAGATTGGTAAAAGATCCATTAATTTGGATGAACGATTAATATCGAATGTAAATACTATGAGGATTTGGGATTATTTATTGGGTTTGGATTTAACTTACCATTTCTTGGCGAAATTAGGGATGGAATTGACGACGATTCAATTTCGGCAACAAAATGAGTTAATATAGGGGATAAACCTTGATTCGAGTTTGCAAAGAAAAAAGAAGATAAGCTCAGCAATGGAAGAAAAAATATTTGCAAAGATGATAATAGAAAAGAAAGAGAAGAGAAATAGGGAAATCGAAAGCAAACGTCTATTTGGATTTGTAAAAGTTCTAATGTGAGTAGGAAAAAAGGTTTAAATACTTAGGGTTTCAAATGTTAGGGGCTGCAAGATAATTTCCCCTTCCTGTCGAAATTAAAAGAAATGGAAGGGGAGAATGACGTGATTCAAACCTGAGTAATAAAAGGAATAAATGCTTAACCATTTGGATTGTTACAATGCTTGTTATCTTTCTAGTACATTTAATATATATTCTTGTATGATTTTGTTCCTTTATTGGAACTGAAAAAAAAAAAAGAAATAAAGAAAATGGGAATAATGTAGCTTAAACCTAAGATATCTAGGAAGTTTACTAAGCACTTAACCATTAAGACCAAATTATTTTTTGGTTAATTATTTCATCTAAACCTATTTATTGTTGGGTTGTTACAATTCTCCTCTCCTTAAAGAAATTTTGTCCTCGAAATTTACCTAGTTCGAACAGATGAGGATATTGTTGTCGAAATGTGTCTTCCGGTTCCCATGTAGCCTCCTCCTTGTTATGGTTTCGCCATAGAAACTTAACAAGAGAGATTCATTTTCTTCTCAGAACCTTTATATCACGATCTAAAATTTGCACAAGTTCCTCCTCAGTCGATTTTTGTTTGCTTTAATCAATTCGTACTGATTCCTTGGTCAATCGGTCTAATCCCTTTCTTTAGAGGACAGGTACCATGATTAATTTTCAATCCGGCCAAATCTAAAATATCAAAACTAAAATTTTAAAATCAAAATCCAAATTACAGTTCCCAAACGCTACCTTAAATATTTTTGTCATGTACAAATTTTTTTAGAAAAATCACCAAAAAATCATTTTTAAAAAATATTACTAAATACTCATTTGATGTTATGGTGTTTCACCAACTGAATTGATGGCTGGGTGAGAGAGTTTGTTATAATATAAATTATATTATATCCAATTACTGTCATCTACGACACTTAACACTGTCCAAATCCTAAATCAAACACATAAATAATAGAATGGAAGCCATCATGTGAGGCAATATCCATGGCTTTGGTTGAAGGATGTTTTATGCCACAATTTTTCAACCTTCTGGAGCATTCACGGAAGTTAATTAACGTTTTAAAGGATTCTATTTAGTTTGTTTTGTTTCAACTTTAGGTTTAATCCTTATGGATATAATAATAACAAAATGTTCTCATTTTAACTTGGCTTGTTTCACTTTTTAATATGGATAATTATTCTATTGAGTATTAGTGGATTTTTTTTAAAAAAAAATTACAAGTAAGGATTAGAATATTGTTAAAAAAAAGTATTTTCGTATTTTAAAAAGAACGTAAAATAACTTGATAGCATACTAAATTTATTTATGATTTTTTTTCACTAATAATAAACACGATAATAATCTTTTTATCCTAAAAAATATTATTTTAATATAAAAATGTTCTTCTATAATTAACATTTCTTTCTTTGTAATACGTATTTTCTTACATCTATAATTGAATTATAAAATATTAATATTGTGTCAATCATATTTTTCATCTAATTGTCCATTTAGCCATTAAATGTTGGTCAGACATGACATGTAGAAATTTAGAACACTTGAATAAAATTGTAAATATTTGTGTTTCTACTAGATACAAAGCTTCGACTTGACGTGTTAGAAAATAGACAACGTTATATCCAATCTATCTATGCAATAGATATGTACGTGTTTATAGTTTGATTAATGTATTTTAAACATGCTATATGTCAGATTTGAGCTAGCATTTAATGTTCAAGCTAATGACTAGATTGATGGAATGGTCTTATTTGATATGTAACTAATACTTTGAAGCTTGGAAGCAATTTAAAATCTAAATCCTAGTTTGAGGGTGTCGAAACCCTTTTTAGGTTGATTTAAAAACGGGGTCAACTTTTAAAAAAATGAAAACGGGAGTCGCCACCAATCCCTTTTTACTTAGGTGTGATTGGATCACCTTATAAAACGTTTTATTTCAAAACATTGATTTTGGTCCTCGAAATACAAGAAAATGGGTTCGGGAGTCGGTGACGTACGAGGAAGGGTTAGCACCCTCGTAACGCCCAAAATTTGGTACCTAATTGATAATTTCATGTCCTAATGTCAAAATTTTAAAATATTTAAAATACGATCCTTTTATTCGAAAGAAAACCAAGGCTTGCTTATTTCAAAGCAATAAAATGCCACACCCAATAAGTTAGGATGCAATATCTCAAAACTTCGAAACTAAACTCGCCTTTATTTTGTAGAAAATCCTTACCTCGAAATACAAGATATTATATCTAATGAGTTAAGATATAACATTATGAACTTCCGAGAATAAGTTTTAATTTAAAATTTGTAGGTTTAAAAAGGATATTTGATATCTTAAGTTCCGCAAGAAAAATTAAAACCCAGTAAGTTAGGGTATAATTTTTCTAGAAGTCCCCAAATTTCGTATATCGCTACGTTTAAAAATATTTGAATAAAATGTGTAATTGACCCAATTTGCCCGGGCCCATGCAAATCAAATAAACCAGAATAAAAAATAAAATAAAAAAAAAGTCCAGATTCTTTAAACAGTCCAGTTACAACCTTAAAGCCCAAACCCAAAAATCACCAGCAGCCCAATTACACCCTAAGACCCAGACCCAAAACATACCTAAACTAACCCAACAGGCCCAACCTAAACTTAAGCCCAAGAAGCCCAAATAGCTTGCGGACGCAGGAAACCCTAGGTTTCCACTGCGCCACAAGCACCCCAGCACGAACCCTCGCACCATAGCCACCAGCCTCGCCTCGCGCCGTAATTCGCGCCCGAATCACTCCCCGCCGAGATCTCCGTTGACCTGCAAAAAAGGAAAGAAAACGCAGCAGCAAAAAAGGGACAAAATTTTCGTATTTCCTTGTTATTATTTTCAGGGTTATATAAACCCCAAAGATTTGTAAAGAAAGGATATACACAGAGAGAAAAAATACACAAAATATTCACAAAATACAAAGAATACAATACGCAAAAATATGTTACAGAGGTGATTTCTTATTCGCGTCATTTTTTTTTCATGCATGCTATTTTTTTTAAAAATAAAATAGTACTAATAATAAAAGGGGGTGCGAGTTTACCTTTCGAAGGCGCTAAAAAAATTAAGGTTTTAGCCTCCGGCCACCGTCCGCGGTGGCGCGTGTGGCGCGTGGTCCAGGAGCCCGATGACCAAACTCTGGACAGAGGAGAGGAGGGCTGAGAGCATTTTTTGGATTTTTTTTAAAACGTGTAACACCCCAAACCCGGCCCATAAGTTTCGACCAGATCTGGTATGCTACGGGTTGTACGTTGGAAACTTTTGCTAAGTTGGTTTTAGTAAATCATAAGTTATTAGGCAAAATTTGAATAAACAAGTGACTTTTGAAAAAAAACCTTGTATTATTATTATTTTGAATAATAAAACCTTTGACAAAGTTCCATAAGTTGCAAATATTAAAAACTAAGTAGTGAGTATAAACTATGGGGCCTTATTACATAAATGTTTCCAAAATTAAAAACTTAAGGAAAAACCGAAATAATCTATAGGAATAAAAACTTGATGGCCCCTCGAGTCCGCCTTTGCTCCCATGTCCACGATCTACCGCTCATCCGCAAAGTTAGGGAAAAATAATAGGGTGAGTCACCAAGACTCAGTGTGTAAATCCCGAAAACACATCAAAGGCTTGGCCCACAAACACATTATGGCCTTGGCCCGTATACAAGGGTAACTATATATGCATCATGGCCCATCCCAGCCTAGAAATCCATCCTCTACACACCAACCCGTACCAACCATCACACCTTGGGGATTTCTACAATCAACCCTCCAATCGCTACACACCATATCGGCCAATTTGTCTTTGCTGTCTTAAAGACCGATCATGTGTGACCTATGTGGCAAAGCCACCGATCGCCATGCGACCTTAATAATACATCGTAGTATTTTGTGGTGAGTCGCTGTCATAAAGACCGATCACTATGTGACCTATGTGGCAAAGCCACCGATCGCTATGCGACCTTCTTCCCCTTCATCATATCAATCCCATCCCATGCATACATACATGCAGAATCAAAACAATATACTACCTAAAAGTTCACAGTCTATCACATACATCGATACACATAGAGAAGTTTCTATGATTACGTAGCTGGCATCCCTTGCCTACCCTTTTTGGGTAATCCGACTGTCTATACAGCCTTTTTCCGGCTTTTAGCCCATAACATATATTTAGTACAGATTACTATACAGCCTTTTTCCGGTTTTTAGCCCATAACATATATTTAGTACAGATTACTAGTGTGTTAGAGATCTACACACCTGATTACCGTTAGAACGAGACCCTCTAAGTCGACGCTATCCGTAGCCAACACCACCGCTATCTGCCTTGAAATCCTGAAAAGTGATATGAGATTCAGGAACTAGTGTTTCCGGCTTTTAGATCTAAGAGATCTTACTAGAGAAGATTCTGCTACTCCTAGAGGATTCCGGCTTTTTGCGAAAAATTAGGAAGAGAAGATGATTCGAAGAAATCTATAGAGATTCGGCTTTTAGAAGAAAGAAGAGAATAATGGAGTTTTCGGCTTTTAGAAGAAAGAAGAGAAAGGAATAATGGAGTTTTTGGCTTTCGAATTTTAGAAGAAAGAAGAGAATAATGGAGTTTTCGACTTTTAGAAGAAAGAAGAGAATAATGGAGTTTTCGGCTTTTAGGAGAAAGAAGAGAAAAGAATAATGGGGTTTTCGGCTTTTAGAAGAAAGAAGAGAAAGAAAAGGTGGAAACCCTAAATCTTAGAAAAATAAAGAAGAGAACCCTCCTATTTATAGAAATTTTGGCACTTACCTATGAAAAACCGAAAGTGCCCTTCCCGATAACTAAAAATTAATCAAATAAAAAGGAAAATTCGCACCCCTTTGCCATAAAGAAACCGATTTCTTCACTTCTCTAGGTGATGGAATTTCGGCCAACTCCTAGCCTTGTAGATAGCTTCTATCTTTTCTCCTTTTTTTTTTTCTTCCATATTATCAACTATATTATCTACATTATCCCATTCACATAAATCCTCCTATTTTTGAGCCTTATTGCCGTCCACTCTACCTAACCATAATGCCGAAATTTAGCTAACTTAAATTAAAAGAGTTGGGCTCCATGTAACTTAAATTTGGGCCCCTTACTCCCTTGTGTGGCGTCACCTCCTTGCTCCCTAAGTGGCGCCATCGACCCTTTGGGCCAAAAGCCCATTTTGATATTTTAAACTCAGATACCACCCTTTTAAACCCTATAGTGCCCAAACAAAAATTTAACTAAGGCTTCAGCCCAATCTTGAGCCCAATTTGCACCTCAAATTCTCAAATTAATACTTTAATCATATTTACACATTAAACGCATAAGCCCAAAAATTTAGGATGTTACAAAACGGGGCTCAAATGATTTTTTGGGTATTAAAAATGAGTTATATAGGCCAAAGAAATGACGTCGTTTTGGTGTGGTCAGTTAATGACCAAAACGACATCGTTTAAGGGCTTTAGATCCGCGCGTTGACCCGAAAACCCAGGGAGGATCCGCGTGTTTTTGTTTAAGGGTCTAATTGCCAAATAGGCCCTTCCGCATTATTTCAATTTTATAATTACATCCTATTATTTTTTTATTTTTATAATTGGGCCCGGAGTTACTTATTGTGTTTCAATTTAATCCTTCGGTGTAACATCCCAAAATTGGGCCTAGTAGAGTTGGACCTATTGGGCCTATTGGACCTTGAGCGTAGAAGCGTTTTAAAATTTATGGGAATTTGAGAACGGCATTATTTCAAGTTGGACTTATTAGGAAGGTGATTTTGGAGAGTTACGAGGTTTCTAGGAAGTTCCGGGTTCAAGTTAAGTTATAGGAAAAATTTTATGTTTAAGCACTTTAAGGAGATGGAGTAAGTGACCTTAAAGCATATGGAAATAATTGAGTAAATAGCTAGCATAAATGAGCTATTGGTAACAAGGTTAAGGCGCCACATGTAGTACCTTGAGGGAAGAGGTTCGAATCCCTTTGTGTGCAATTTTTGATTTATATTTTTGCACTCTTTCCTTAAGTGTCGGCCAAGAGGTATTTATGGCAAGTTTGACTTCTTTATTTTTGGTAAGGTGGCTAAGGATTTAAGGAAAGGTTGAGGTTGGGAAAAGGAATCAAAAGGAAAAGGCAAGTAAGGGGAACAAGTGGCTTATTTCATGGAGAATGCTATGGAAAGTATGGTTGGCAAAATTTTGACCCTTATGGCAATGCATGTGGACGGTTTTGGGGGAAGATAGGTGGCTGAAATTTTACTTTGGCTTTTGGTAGGGTCTTGGTATTGTTTTGGGTCAAAAATCTCATTTGCAACTTTAGTGTCATCTTCTCCCAATTTGCTATTCTCTTTGCCGAAATCTTCTAGAACAATAGTGCATTTTTCTTCTCTTTGGATTGGTCACATATTCACATTTTGTCCATCTTCTTTGATAGCCGAAACTTCAAGTTGATTATAAGCAAATTCTTCTTCTTTCTTCTTGATTGCCGAATGCACCAAAACCATTGAGACAAAATTGTTCACTCTTTATTCCTTGGAAGAACCGAAACCCCAAAAATACACCTTTTTCATCTTTCTATTCCTTTTTACAAAAGTTTACAAACCTTTCTTTTTCTTCTCAAAATCTATACCTCCATAGCCGAATATCATTGTTCATTTCTTTCATAACCGAAACCTTTTCATCATTCTTACTTTCTTTCTCATTCAAATTATCACTCATTCCTTAATCAATCGGTAAGTGTTTTTTCCAATGTTTTATTTTCTTTCTCTTATGACCGAATCCATACTTTGGTTTTTGGATGGTCATTTTAACCGAGACCATCACCTTACTTTCTCTCATTCGAAATCATTTTCTTCCTCGTAGAGATATAGTGGAAGGCCGAAACTGGGATTTTTCCGAAGTCATCGTATAATCGCTAGAAATCGGTCCTAAAATCATTAAGGTAAAGAGTTCATATTTGGATTTTTTTCGTTATATCTCTATGTTGCAAATCGGATTTAAGTTTCGACTAATCGATTATTTTTTAGGGACGGAATCACTCGATATATTCTACCTTCAGACATAGTGGATCAACGGAGAGTGGTTCTTTAGGAAATCAAAATAAGGTGTGTAATCCCGTACCCTTCCGAATAAATGTTTGAAATGGTGTGTAATCTCATACCTCTCTGGATGTTTGTATGAAATGTTCTATGATTCGGTCGAAATACCGAAGAAAATCAGAAACCGGCATCCGAGACCACTCGGGAGTGCGTATGTTCATAGTAGTAACCATATTTTGCAAAGAAACAGTTTGGTCAGCAGCAGTGACATGATTTTGGAAAAATCACGAAAAATAGGATAAAGGGAATTAGAAAGCAAAAAAGATATCGAACTAAAGCTTACTGTGTCTATTTTTATATGGAAGAAGCGGAAAAGGAAAAGGAATTTTAAAGTCTGTGATATCTTAATTTTAGTGTGACTGGTTTTGATGGACTTCGTGGTTCCCTGTTCTGTCTTGGAAAAATTGGTTAAAATTGTAAAAAGTGAATTATGAGTTATAAGTTATATGTATGGATTCCTCAGAGAACCTATTTTCAATAGAAACAAGTGGGAGCAGTATATGAAAACCGTACAGTGAGATATTTGAAATTAAGTTAAGAGAGGTCAGAATCATTGGACAGTGAAACAAGGGAAACTTTAAGAAATAAACTGTATTAAACGGCTAAGCCAAAAATTCTGGAAAAATTGTAGTAAGAAGATATATGAGCCTAGTTTCAAGGAAAATTTACGGATTTAGATTTCAAGATTTCTAACTCGAGTTATAGTCAATTTGGTCAGTATGACGCAGATAGACAGTTTCGATTTTTATGCCCAAATTAGTAGTTAAGTCTGGTTTGCGAAATTTACCAAAATACCCTTGGAGGGTAAATTAACGAAATACCCCTGGGTTACGAGATTACCGAATTACCCTTAGTGGGTAAAATTACCGATTTACCGAAATGTCCTTATGGACCGATTTACCGAAATGTCCTTATGGACCGATTTATCGAAAATGCCCCTATGGGCCGATTTGATAGAATGCCTTAATGGGCCGAATTGCAAAGTGTTATAATGGGCCGATTTATCGTAACAAATCTCTGGAGTAATAATTGTTGTTTATATTTGTAAATATGATGCCTTACTATGAATGTTGCATTTACATAATTTTGCATGGGATGGGAAACTTGAATGAAGAGAAGTATAGACCGGTGGCATTGCCAAAAATTCTGATAATGGCTATGTGCCAATTTAAAAATGGCTTTGTGCCATCGTGATTAAGGCTGTGTGCCGATTATATTACCGTATATGATTCTGGTGGCTCAGCCACAAATAGTATAAATGGCAGCTTGACTGCAAATTGGAGAGACTGGCGGGGTGGGTTGACTTGATCCCCACAGGAGAGATTGGTTGGTACGGGTGGAGAGTTAGACGGCTGGTAGGATGGGATGGGTTGCATTCATTTCATTTCATTTATTATTTGTTTATGGGCTTTGGTCCAAGATGATTGTTATATGGGTTCAGGCCCAGTGGATGACGGTAAGGGGTTTCACACTGAGTTCTTGTAACTCACTCCCCCTTTTTCTTAACCCTTGTAGGAAATGCTCAGTGATGTGGACTTGGGCTACGGATAACTCGGATGGAGGCCATACTTCAGAAATGGTGTTTCATTTTGAACCCTAGATTTCTATTATTTCGTTGCTTTTACTATTTCGGGTTTTAAAGTTGTAATAAGGCCTCTGGATTTATTTTTATTTTTTCTTTATGCTTGACGTATTTATATCTTGCTCAAATTACTTTAATTGGGATTTTTAAAGAAACTTAAATAAAAGTTTTGTTTTTCTAAAATGAATTCACAAATGGATTCCATAATAAACCTTTACAAATATTTTAACTCGGAAGTTTTCTTTTGAATTATAATCAATATTTTCAAAATTCGTGGTTTTTAAAAGATTACTAGTTCGATTATCGATTTATCAAACAAAATTACTTGTACTTTATCTACGTTTCCGCAACGTTTTCAAAATGCTTCTGCAACTCTATTTCTAAACGTCACATTTTTGTAAATTGTTTATCTCAAATATGCTTTTGCCATCAAAAAGGTTTTTTTTTTTAAAGATAATTACATTTTCAAGTAGTTAACAATTGTTTAAGTGTTTTGGGTTTTAACAAAGAGGCTGTAATTCTCAAACAAGTTTTTCATGTGACACGCCAGATTCAGGCCTAACTTCTAGGCCGGGTTTGGGGTGTTACATTCGGGCTACTTAAAGGTCAAAATCAAAACGGTGCCGTTTTGGAAAGGAGGCATAATTGTCATATTAGTCCCTGTGGTTTAACGCGCGTTTTGATTTAGTCCTTTTAGCTATTTTTATTGCTATTTAACCCTCGTTTCTTTGTTTATTTTTTTTAAGATCTTTTTATTTTATTTTATTTTAAATTGTTTTAACATTGTATTAAATTATTTTATCATATTAAATATTCTATATTATTTTCTTTATTATTTATATATTAATTTATTAATAGTATAAAATTCATATATTTTTTTATGTATTATTCTTATAAATATTAAATTATTATTTATTATTATTTTATTTGGCTTAATATTATTTATTATTTATTATATTTTATATATTAGTTATTATATTATATAGTTTTAAAATTTCTATATTATATAGTATTATATTATATCATATATTATTTAAAAATATTATATACTATTTACTAATTATTTTTATTATATGTAATCATTTATATATGTATTAAATTATTAAATTATGTATTTGTTATAAATATTCTTATTTTTTATATACTTTAAATTTATTTATTTATTTAAAATATTGTTTATATATATATATAAAATCGGTTTTTAAATCATCATATTCTTTTTTGTCATAATATTCATTCAATGTTTAAATATAGCATTCCCTTTTCGTTTGATTTTGTTATTTCTTAAAGATTTTAATTATCGCTATTTATTTTATATCCCACGTTTATTTATTTATGTTTCTTTAATTGTTTATTATTGCTTAACATAATTCTTTATTTATTCATGTTATATTATTCTTTAATTATTTGTTGTTAATATAATTTGTAGTTGTTATTAAGTATGTATGTTGTAATGTATTCATGCAATATCCTACTCAAACCATTCTTATAAAAACCCCTTTTGAATTGACGCATTTTATTCAAATAGTTTTAAAAATACGGTGATATCTAATATTTGGGGACTTCGAGAAGAATTGTGCCCTAACTCACTAGGTTTCGATTTTTATCGTTGAACTTAAAATATTAAGTATCCCTTTGCTTTTAAAATTGAAATTTATAAATTTCTAAATCAAAACTTATTCTCGGGAATTCAAAATGTTATATCCTAACTTATTGGATATGATGTTGTGTCTCGAGATAAGTATTTTCTAAATAAAGATGAGCCTAGTTTCGAAGCCATGAGATGCTATATCCAAACTTACTGGGTATAACATTTTATTTCTTTGAGATAGGTAAGTCTTGGTTTTCTTTCTAATAAAAGGATCATATTTTAAAATTTTTCAAATTTTCAACATTAGGACATGATTTTATCGATTAGGTACCAATTTTTGGGCGTTATGAGGGTGCTAACCCTTCCTCATACGTAACCGACTCCCGAACCCGTTTTCTTGTATTTCGTGGACCAAAATCAATGTTTTGAAATAAAACGTTTTACAAGGTGATCCAATCACACTTAAGTAAAAAGGGATTGGTGGCGACTCCATTTCAGTTTTTTTTTTTAAAATCGATTCCTGTTTTTCATAAAACTTTAAAAATGATTTCGACAAAATGCGTTAATTCAAAATGTGTTTTTATAAAAAAAAATGATTTGAGTAAGACATTGCATGAATACATTACAACGTACATACTTAATAGCAATTCACCATAACTACTAATGTATTAACAATCGCTACTAATATAAATAATTAAAGAACAATATAACCTGAATAAACAAATAACAAAACTATGCTAAGCGATAATAAACAATTAAAAGATCATAAATAGATAAACATGAGATATAAAATAAGTAACGGCAATTAAAAATCTTCACGAAATATAAAAATTGAAGAAATAAATACTAAATTGCATAGACAAAATCAAATGAAAATAAATAAGTGGATGATATATTTAAACGCTGAATGAATATTATGACAAAGGAAAAAAAAAAGAATATGAAAATTTAGTACATAAAAATATAAATAATAATATATGATAAAAACGATTAAAAATTTAAAATAGAAATATATATAATTCAATAATCATAAAAACTAAATATATATAATATAAACAATATAAATAATATATGCTATATAATATAAATAAATTTTATACAAAATAAAAATTTTAAAATTAATATATGATATAATATAATACTATATAATATACAAGATTTTGAAAATGTATAATATAATAACTAATATATAAATTATAAAATAATATATAATATATATAAATAACATTAAACTAAATTACCTAGTATGAATAATACATTGTAATAATTTCATATATATAAAATTAGTATATATTAAAAAACAAAAAGAAACTTTATACTATTAATAAATTAATATACATATAGTAAAAAAATAATATAGAATTTTAATATGATAAAATAATAATATTAAAATAATAAAAAAAGGTTTAAAAAAAAAGGATTAAATTAAAATAAATAAAAAAAAGATGTAAAAGGATGACATTGAAGTGCGCCACAAATTGTAGGGACCTAATAGGCAATTATGCCCTGTCTCCTAAACGGCGCCGTTCTGCCATTGGCCTTTAAGTAGCCCGAAGGACTAAATTGAAACGCAAGAAATAATTTTGGGCCCAATTGTAAAATAAAAAAATATAACAGGACGTAATTATAAAATTAAAATAATGCGGAAGGGTCTATTTGGCAATTAGACCTTTAAACAAAAACACGCGGATCCTCCCCAGGTTGGGTCAACGCGTGGGTTATAAGCTTTAAAACAGCGTCGTTTTGGTCATTAACTAACCACCTCCAAACGACGTCGTTCCTTTGGCTTATATAAAGTCAAAATCGGCCAAAAAAAATTCATTTTAACATTCTTTTAAAAAAAAACAATTGAGAGAAGCTCCGAAATGCTCTCCTTTCTTTGGCCTGAGGTTTGACTCCGGCCTAGGCTCCGATGTCCGAGAGCCACATGCGCCGCCACACGCGCCACCTCAGACGGTTGCCGGAGGTCAACAACTCCGTTTTTTAAAACGCGATTTCGAAAGGTAATCTTCTTTGGTATATTTTTAAACAGTTTTTATATATATAAAATACATAGATCAAAAAAAAAAAAAGTGAAAATGAAAAAAAACCTCTGCTTTTTTTATTAATCTCTGTATAATCTCAATGTATTTGCCTGTATATTTTTTTCTGTATTACAGATTATTTGGGGTTTTATAGCCCCAAAATAAAAAATAAAAAGGAAATACGTATATTCTGTTTTGTTTGCCTTGTTTGCTGCTTGTGTTTCTTTCCCTTTTTGCAGGTGAGAGGCGGAGATCTCGGCGTCAGAGTGCGACTTGCACGTTGATGGCGGCGTGACCGAGGGGCTGGTGTTTGGGGCTTGCGGCGCCTAGGGAAACCCTAGGGTTTGGGGTTTCGAGTTTCTGGAAACGAGTTTGGGCCATTGGGTCACGTAGGTTTGGATTGTAAAGGGGGTAATGTTTTGGGTCTATTGGGTTAATTAAGTTTGGGTTGTAATGGGCTTCGGGTTTTAGGTATTGGGTCAAAGGTTGTAAATGGACTATTTTAAAAAATCTGGACTTTGGTTTATTTTTTTATTTTTATTATTTCTGGTTTGTTTTCAAGCCTGGGCAAAATGGGCCTATTACAACTGCCCCTCTTTGCTCATTGTCGTGTAACGAGAATGGAGCAAAGACTATAAAAGGAACAATTTTGCCCGTTCTTGCCGAGTCTCGAATTCTTGGTCCTCGTCCTCTTCAAATGGCTTCCAACTCTACTGCAACTTCAACGGTATTGGAACTTCATCTTGATTTCAATTTTAGAAACAAGTCTGATAACTTCAGTCTGCTTCACTGCAACTTCAGGAAGGCAAGATCTGTTGTCTTTTAGCCTGCTCTACTGCAAACTCAGAGAGGCATGGCTGATGTCTTTAATATTCTTCACTGCAATCTCAGGAAGGCAAGATCTGCTTTCTTCATTTTGCTCTACTGCAACTTCAGGGAGGTCAAGCTGAGGTCTTTGATCTCCTTCCTGCAACTTCAAGAAGGTAAGATCTGTTGTCTTTAGTCTGCTCTGCTGCAACTTCAGGGAGACAAGACTAATATCTTTGATCTGCTTCACTGCAAACTCAGGAAGTCAAGATCTGCTATCTTCAATCTGCTCCACTGCAAACTCAAGGATGCGGATCGATGTCTTCGACCGCTTCATCGCAACTTCGGGAATGCCGGATCTGCTATTTTAATCTGCTCCACTGCAAACTCAAGGATGCCAGATTAGTATCTTCGATCTACTTCACTGCAATCTCAAGAATGCCATATCTACTATTTTTAATCTGCTCCACTGCAAACTCAAGGATGCCAGATTAGTATATTTGATTTGCTTCACTGCAATCTTAGGAATGCCAGATCTACTATTTTTAATCTGCTCCACTGCAAACTCAGGGTTGCCAGATTAGTATCTTCGATCTGCTTCACTGCAATCTCAGGAATGCCAGGTCTGCTATTTTTAATCGCTCCATTGCAAACTCGGGGATGCAGTTAGTACCTTCGATCCGCTTCATTTGTAATCTCGGGAATGCCGGATCTCGCTATTTTTAAATCGCTTCTCGCAAACTCGGGGATGCAGATTAGTATCTTCGATCTGCTTCACTGCAATCTCAGGAACGCCAGATCTGCTATTTTTAATCTGCTCCACTGCAAACTCAGGGATTGATAAACCGTAAAAGTAACATATTCTAAGCCCACATTTAGTATGCTTTTGGATGATTTAAGTGAAACACCCCCAAACCCGGCCCACGAGCCCAGACTGGATCTGGTATGTTCCTCGAGTAAAACGTTTTAATTTCATGTTTATTACTTGGAAAATTTGGGGTGGTTTTATAAAAATACCGAGTTGTTTTGGGGTTAATCTTTAATTCAGAAATCGTTTGTGTTTAGGTGTCTAAAAATTTACATTTATTTTTAAGAAGAGTTGCTTAAACTTTAGATTGATAAAAATTGTATCATAATAAAATAATTAAAATGCATGCATAAACAGTTTCATACTAGTGGCCTTATTACATCGAAGCAAAACCGAAATAAATCCAAGATACTTATAAGAAAATGAAGAGTCCAAATTGAAAATAATCTTTGTCTTTGAGCATGGCCACCACTAAGCTCCTGCCGACCCGGTCCATCACCGAGTGTCACACGAAAAATATTCCCCACGGGGTGAGTCAAATAGACTCAATGTGTAACCAACACTAAATCCCAATAGTTTAGGCATATCAGTTCATACATATGCATATAATTAAATATTAAAATGATGCAAACCCGAACCCAAACCTAGTTACCATTCGCTACACATCACCCGTACCAACCTGCACACCGTGGGGACTACTAAGTCAACCCTCCATCCGCTACACATCATCGAAGGCAGTCGCTGCAGTCGACGTGCTCATCGCCCTTATAATATTCGTGGCATAGCCACCAAATAATTATTTTGTGTCATGAGACACCACATTCAGATAACGTGACCGAAGTCACCACATTCAGATATTGTGACCGAAGCCACCACATTCATATATTAGGGTATATAACCACCAATCACTTCCCCTTTCCATATAACCCATATGCCCATGCCATACAAAACATGCAATATCATGCCATATTCTTTATTCACATTCTTATAGTTTCACATGTGTGCCATAACAGATCATATTATACTCATAGTAGGAGTGGGTAAACGTACCTGAGTACTTTGTACCATTGCATGGTACCTTAGCCATATCTTTCGCATTCTTATTAACACATGCATTAAAACATTACCATAAATCTATTAAGAGATAGTGTGGGGTACACACCTGATATACTTTTCGAGTTCACTGAAATCCCGAAAAATCTCGATCTAACGCTTTAGATCTCAAATTCCTACATTCGGCCAATTACTTAATGTTTAGCAAAAGCCTATTCGGCTATATGATCAAATCCCGAAGGATTATTGCAACCAAAGTCCTTACCTTGCTGCCGATTTGATTACTAATCAAATCCCAGAAACTTCGTGATAACTCTTCTTGTAATCGGCCAACTATTAAATCACTTAACCGGTTAACTTCGGCTTTCCAACAAATAAGAAACAAATCTGAAACATCAACTATGGCCTTGGCCGATTACCATAAGCACCTACCTTGTGGATCTAAAATCCCAAAATTGTCCTTGCTCCTAGTGATGTCGAAATCCCTATAGGTATATGTTAGATTCCATTCTAACATTTAGATAAATGGCCTTCGGCCTATGGCTACACACGTTTACCTTAGATCTTGAAATCCCGAGGTCCTCCTCCCTTGTAGTCGACAATACAGAATCCCGAAGCCCTCCTTCAGAGTTTCGGCCATAAAGCAACAATGTGGTTAGGGTCTTGATTTCGACGTGATCGAGAGAAGAAAAGAATAAATCGACATCAAAGAGATTTCTTACCAAAGAAGAAAGACCAACCGCAAATGATCATCCACCTTCACAATATCGACAAGGAGATTTGGGAAATCGATTGAGAGTGCCAAAGAAGTGAACTTTTGGCTTTGAACAATCGGCTAGGGGTTGGGGTTTATTCGGCTTCTAGATCCCAAAATGGAAGTGATGTTTCGGCACTTTAATGGTGAAAAGAAAAATGAGAAGAGGATGAGGGCTATAAGGGGTTCGGCTATGGCTCTCAAATGGTGATGGAATATTCGGCCATATAAGGAAAAAGGTGCAAAAATTAATGTTGAACGAAAGAAAAAGAAGAGGAGGAGAAAGTAGAAGAATTTCGGCTTAAAGAGAAAGGTGAGAAAAAGAATGAAATTCGGCACTTAATCCCCTTAGTATGACCGATTGCCTCACTTACTCCCCCCTTGAATTCGGCTAACACTCAAACATTAGCTCGTCCTTGCTTTTCTCCTATTTTATCTCTTATCTTCCCATTTAAAAATAATTAAAATAAAATCATCATTTATCCTTACCTTAGCCGAAATTTTAAAAGGGATTTAGCTCATCTTAAGCTCATCCTCTTAGTATCCTATTGCCGCCCACCTCTCTTGCTCCTTGCTGCAAAAATAAAATTCTTTTATTTGCTTCCCTTGCAGCTCGAACCTAGGCCCTTGCACCCTGCTTGTGGCGTCACCTACTGAGGCCTTAAGTGGCACCTCCAAGCCACTTAAACAAGCCCATTTTTGTGTCATATTTCCCCTACAATTTCTCTTAAGGCCACTTTGCTTCAGTTCCACTTCAAAGCTTAAAACTTAATATTTTCTAAGGCATTTTCCTACATTCTAAGGTTCACAAAATTCATAAAACACATTCAACATTCACGTAGACATGCTATATCATACAATTAAGCATTAATGCATGAGCCATAAACAGGATATTACGGTTCTACCCTCTTAAAATAATTTCGACCTCGAAATTTACAGCTAAAATAAGTGAGGGTATTGTTGTCGCATTGCTTCTTCCGCTCCCACGAAGCTTCTTCCGATCCGTGATTACGCCATAACACTTTGACCAAAGGAACTGACTTCCCTTGCAGCTCGAACCTAGGCCCTTGCACCCTGCTTGTGGCGTCACCTACTGAGGCCTTAAGTGGCACCTCCAAGCCACTTAAACAAGCCCATTTTTGTGTCATATTTCCCCTACAATTTCTCTTAAGGCCACTTTGCTTCAGTTCCACTTCAAAGCTTAAAACTTAATATTTTCTAAGGCATTTTCCTACATTCTAAGGTTCACAAAATTCATAAAACACATTCAACATTCACGTAGACATGCTATATCATACAATTAAGCATTAATGCATGAGCCATAAATCTGGGATATTACAGTTCTACCCCCCTTAAAATAATTTCGACCTCGAAATTACCTGGCTAAAATAAGTGAGGGTATTGCTGTCGCATTGCTTCTTCTGGCTCCCACGAAGCTTCTTCCGATCCGTGATTACGCCATAACACTTTGACCAAAGGAACTGACTTCCTTCGCAACACTTTCACATCTCATTCCAAGATCTGAATCGGCTCTTCCTCATAGGACAAATCTGGCCTTAATTCCACCTCTTCAACCAGAACTACATGAGATGGATCCGAACGATAACGATGTAGCATGGACACATGGAATACGTCGTGTATCTGCTTCAATTCCGAAGGCAACTCTAACTGGTATGCCACTGGTCCAACTCGCTTCAATACCTGATATGGTCCTATAAACCTTGGACTTAACTTCCCTTTGCGACCAAATCTTATCACCTTCTTCCAAGGCGATACCTTAAGAAACACTTGATCTCCCACATCAAATTCTATTTCTTTCCTCTTAAGATCTGCGTATGACTTCTGCCTGTCAGAAGCTTCCTTCAACCGTGCGCGAATTATCTCAACTTTCTCTTCAGATTCTACCACAATCTCTGGGCCCAAAACTCGTCGTTCCCCTAATTCCGTCCAACACGTAGGTGTGCGACACTTCCGTCCATACAACGCTTCATACGGTGCCATCCGAATACTGGCTTGATAGTTGTTGTTGTATGCAAATTCCGCTAACGGCAAATATTCTTCCCAACTTCCTCTGAAGTCTATCACACAGCCCCTCAACATATCCTCTAACACTTGGATTACTCGTTCCGACTGCCCGTCCGACTGTGGATGAAAAGCCGTACTGAAGTCTAATCTGGTGCCTAAAGCCTGATGTAGTGCCTTCCAAAACCGAGACGTAAACCGTGGATCCCTATCTGAAATAATTGATAGTGGCACTCCATGCAACCTCACAATTTTCGCCACATATAACTTTGCTAACTTCTGCAAAGAATAATCAACTCTTACCGGAATGAAGTGCGCGGACTTGGTCAACCGGTCCACTATCACCCATACCGAGTCCTTCTTAGTAGGCGTAAGGGGAAACCCACTAACGAAGTCCATGGTAATTCTCTCCCACTTCCACTCGCGGAATCATTATCGGTTGAAGCAATCCTCGACGGAACTTGGTGTTCGGCCTTAACTGGCGACACGTTAAGCACTTGCCGACAAATTCTCAACTTCCTTCTTCGAGACTGGCCACCAAAGCTGTTCCCTTAGATCCTGTGACAATTTAGTACCTCCGGGATGCATAGCATAGGGGCTACCATGCGATTCTGAAGAATCCTCTACCTTAACTCCTTGTTCCTCGGCATACGGACCTTACCCTTAAAACACAACACTCCTTCATTATTAATACCATAATCTTCCAACTCTCCACTCTGCACTTGCGCAACTTAGCACTTAAGTCCTCATCCACTAACCGACTTTCCTTTACCTCATTCAGCCATGACGGCTTAACTTGCAACTCGCGGCAGACTTCCATCGTCATACAAGCTCGGATGTGCAAACATTGCCCTCTCGATCCGACACCACTTTCCGACTTAAGGCATCCGCCACTACATTTGCCTTGCCCGGATGATACTCTATGGAACAATCATAATCCTTGATAATTTCACCCACCTTCATTGTCTCAAGTTCGGCTCCTTCGAGTCAACAGATACTTAAGACTCTTGTGGTCCGTGTAGATCACCGACTTTTCTCCATAAAGGTAGTGCCTCCACACCTTAAGAGCAAAGACCCACTGCCGCCGATTCCAAGTCATGCGTCGGGTAGTTAACCTCATGTGGCCTCGGTTGTCGAGATGCATAAGCTACAACCTTCCAGTCTGCATTAGAACAAATCCTAATCTGTGTGAGAAGCATCACAGTACACCACAAAGTCCTTCCACGCCCATTTGAATCAAAATCGGAGCTTGGTCAAAACCCTCTTAAGCTTCTCAAAGCTCTCTGTTGCTTATCTGTCCCAAACGAAAGGTACCTCCTTTCTCAATAACTTTGTCAACGGTGCGGCTATTGAAGAAAATCCTTCCACAAACTTCTTCGTAGTAGCCTGCGCAATCCCAAGAAACTTGAATCTCACCACACAGACTTAGGTGGTTTCCAATCTAATCTTGCCTCAATCTTCTTAGGGTCCACCCTTATTCCTTCTGCAGACACCACATGCCCTAAGAATGCAACCTCCTTAAGCCAAAACTCACACTTGCTGAATTTGGCATATAGCTTCTTCTCCCTTAACACTTGCAACACTTTAGGAGATGCTCGTCATGTTCTTCCTCGGACTTGGAGTATACTAGGATATCGTCGATGAACACAACGACGAACCGATCCAAGTAGGGTTGAAAAACCCGGTTCATCATATCCATGAACGCGACTGGGGCGTTCATCAAACCAAATGGCATCACTACGAACTCATAATGCCCGTATCTTGTCCCAAAAGCCGTCTTATGGATATCCGCTTCCTTCACCTTAAGTCGATGATATCCGGACCTTAGGTCTATCTTTGAGAATACCATTGCCTCTTGGTGATCGAACAAGTCGTCTATCCTTGGCAAAGGGTACTTGTTCTTGATGGTCGACTTATTCAATCGACGATAATCTATGCACATACGCATAGTCTCATCTTTCTTCTTCACAAACAAGACCGGTGCTCCCCATGGAGACACACTTGGGTCGAATGACCCACGATCAAGCAACTCTTGGATTTGAGCCTTGAGCTCAACCAACTCCTTCGGTGCCATTCTATACGGAGCGATAGATACCGCGCGCGTTCCAGCAAACAAGTCAATTCCAAACTCCACCTCCCCGTAGGGGGGTATTCGTGCAACTCCTCGGAAAGACATCCACGAACTCTTTTTATTGTTTCTAACTCCACTAACTCCCCTTCTTTGGCATCCAACGCCCTAACAAAAGTCGAAATGCCTTGCACCCTTTCCGAACCATTTTATCACCTTTAAGGCGGAGACTATGTTAGACAAGTAGTTTCTTCTTTCTCCTATCATAATTATCGCTATCATCCCAAGGCGTCTTTAACTCCATTCGTTTAATTTGCACAATCCAATATAGCTCGGTGTTCTACTAGCAGTCCATGCCAAGTATGAGATCGAATTCTCTCAGAAGGAAGTTCCATTAAGTCGGTAGAAAATATCACTCCCCTGAATTTCTAAGGGTATGCTCAGAAAGATCTTATTCACCACTACTGGTTTGGCCTACTTGGGCTTACTACGATCATCTCCCTATCGGATAGTTGAGAGTCTATGCCTAGTGTTTCAACTACACTACATGCAACATAGGAATGGGTCGAGCCCACATCAATCAAAGCAAAATAAGGCTTGTTCGCTATGAGGAACGTCTCGGTTATGACGTCCCGCGCGTCGCCCGTCCTCCCTCCGTGAACCGCATACACTAGACATTTGTCTTGCCTCGGCATTGCCAACACCTCGGCCCGGGGTCCCACGTCCTCTCCAAAGCACCATTACCTCTATTATTCGGACCACGACCCCGCCGAGGTTGTTGTCCCCTCTTTCATCCCGATTAGAACCTTGACCTATTGGTGGCCCCGTCTATTTTTATAGGGCAGTCCTTAATCATGTGGTCCTTGGACCCACACTTGAAACATCCCCTGTCTTCTTCCAACACTCTCCTAGGTGCCTCTTCCCTGCGATCACAAGTACGACATCGCCCTCCTGTCACAACTTGTCGACCTCGCGGCCCATCAACTCTAGGCCTCTTACGTGCATTCCTGAGATGACCCAGACGATCCGAATCCTCTCTTTTGCCTATTCCGATCAGAGTTCTGCCTTACAGAGTCCTTAACTCCTTCGGCCACTTTAGCCTTCTCCACTAATACGGCAAATTCCCGCTCCTGCTGCGGAGCTATCAACAACCTTAGGTCATCCCTAAGTCCGTCCTCAAACCGGACACACCGTTCATGCTCCGTAGCCACTATCCCTCGAGCATACCGACTCAGCCTTAAGAATTCAGCCTCGTACTCCGCCACGGATTTGTTCCCTTGAACCAGCCCCAGAAATGCTTTCCTCTGCGCATCAATATAACTGGTACCAACATACTTCTTCTGATACGCCGCCTTAACATATTCCCAAGTAAGATCCTCAGCTGTGGCACCATCCCGGACGGTGAACCACCATTGATATGCTTCGTCGCGAAGTAGTGCCACCATCCCTTTCAGTTTCTCCTCAGCAGTTAAATCGAGCTCGTCCATAATTCGCTCGATTGCCTCCAACCAATACTCAGCCGTACTGGGTGCCACACCAGATACGCCACGGAATACTTCAACTCTATTGGCTCGGAGTCGCTCGGGTACAGATTTTTGAGCTCCCATACCTCCACCGGCTCCAGCCACCATCTCAAGAACTTCATTGCATTGCTGCGATCGCATCCTCCCCGATCGATCTTGCGCCAACACCAACGGTGGTGGTGGGGTGGTGGTACCTCATTTCGGGCCCTTGTCCGGACCTAACGGGTTCCGTCACGATCATTCTGCCTCTACCGTCCTCGCACATTACAACCACGTCCCCTAGAACTCATGTCTACGATCGCGCTTTAATCTGATTAAGAAATTTTTATGCATTAGTATTTTGTTCCACTGTTTATCCACGAAGAAATTTTATGAAAGAAGTTTAGAAGTAGTTCTTTCGATCGATCAAAGTTTCAAGTCTTCTATCCTAATTTAAAGGAGCACATTCATTTAACACACATTCATCATTCAAACATTTTCGTCCTATTCCTATCCTAGGGGTATTTTCGTCATTTCACCTCTGAGGGTATTTTGGTAATAAATCGGGGTTAATTTAAAAATTGTAAATCAGGGGTAATTTCGTAAATTTTCCAATTCAGGGTTCCTTGGTGATTTTATGAAATAAGGGTATTTCGATAATTTTGAAATCTGGGGGTATTTCGGTAAATTTTTTTTTATTTCAAACTAGGGTGGTTGGTCCCTTTTGGGTTTTAATTATAGGGTTTAGCCCATCAACGAGTCCTCATAACTAGGGTGAATAGTCACCACGCACTGTAGGATTCAGTGAAGAGGAGGTGAGTCGCTAGGATCGCTTAAATACCAAGCTCTCCTGAATCCACTCCTAGGCATGTGTCTGCCTATTACCACACCCTAACTCGACTAAGGTGAACAGTCACTACGCACCAGGTAGGATTCCAGCGAAGAGGAGGTGAGTCACTAGGACTGCTTAAATACCAAGCTCTCCCTGAATCCACTCCTAGGCATGCGTATGACGGTTGCCACACCCTAGTCTTGCGGCTCGTTAACGGGTTTGTTTAGTGAAATTAAGTCTTATGAAAGTTTAAGAAGTGGTTTAAACTAAGCCTATAGTCCATCAGAGTCTATTTAAACTAGTCTACGTCCCATAAAGCCCATAAAGCCCACATGTATATCACACAATGGTTTAGGGTACTTACCTGGCGGACTTGGGTCGGAGACGCAGGTGCCATCTTTGAGCTAATGAGCCAGGTTATCCTTTAAAAAGCCCATTTTTAGAAAACATTTTGGAGCCCAAAAACCCCAGAGCCGAGTTTTGAACTGGGCTCTGATACCAATTTGAAACACCCCCAAACCCGGCCCACGAGCCCAGACCGGATCTGGTATGTTCCCCGAGTAAAACGTTTTAATTTCATGTTTATTACTTGGAAAATTTGGGGTGGTTTTATAAAAATACCGAGCTATTTTGGGGTTAATCTTTAATTCGGAAATCGTTTGTGTTTAGGTGTCTAAAAATTTACATTTATTTTTAAGAAGAGTTGCTTAAACTTTAGATTGATAAAAATTGTATCATAATAAAATAATTAAAATGCATGCATAAACAGTTTCATACTAGTGGCCTTATTACATCGAAGCAAAACCCGAAATAAATCCAAGATACTTATAAGAAAATGAAGAGTCCAAATTGAAAATAATCTTTGTGCTGAGCATGGCCACCACTAAGCTCCTGCCGACCCGGTCCATCACTGAGTGTCACCTAAAAAATATTCCCCAACGGGGTGAGTCAAACAGACTCAATGTGTAACCAACACTAAATCCGAATAGTTTAGGCATATCAGTTCATACATATGCATATAATTAAATATTAAAATGATGCAAACCCGAACCCAAACCTAGTTACCATCCGCTACACATCACTCGTACCAACCTGCACACCGTGGGGACTACTAAGTCAACCCTCCATCCGCTACACATCATCGAAGGCAGTCGCTGCAGTCGACGTGCTCATCGCCCTTATAATATTCGTGGCATAGCCACCAGATAATTATTTTGTGTCATGAGACACCACATTCAGATAACGTGACCGAAGTCACCACATTCAGATATTGTGACCGAAGCCACCACATTCATATATTGGGGTATATAACCACCAATCACTTCCCTTTCCATATAACCCATATGCCCATTCCATACAAAACATGCAATATCATGCCATATTCTTTATTCACATTCTTATAGTTTCACATGTGTGCCATAATGAGATCATATTATACTCATAGTAGGAGTGGGTAAACGTAGCTGAGTACTTTGTACCATTGCATGGTACCTTAGCCATATCTTTCGCATTCTTATTAACACATGCATTAAAACATTACCATAAATCTATTAAGAGATAGTGTGGGGTACACACCTGATATACTTATCGAGTTCACTGAAATCCCGAAAAATCTCGATCTAACGCTTTAGATCTCAAATTCCTACATTCGGCCAATTACTTAATGTTTAGCAAAAGCCTATTCGGCTATATGATCAAATCCCGAAGGATTATTGCAACCAAAGTCCTTACCTTGCTGCTGATTTGATTACTAATCAAATCCCCAAAACTTCGTGATAACTCTTCTTGTAATCGGCCAACTATTAAATCACTTAACCGGTTAACTTCGGCTTTCCAACAAATAAGAAACAAATCTGAAACATCAACTATGGCCTTGGCTGAATACCATAAGCACCTACCTTGTGGATCTAAAATCCCGAAATTGTCCTTGCTCCTAGTGATGTCGAAATCCCTATAGGTATATGTTAGATTCCATTCTAACATTTAGATAAATGGCCTTCGGCCTATGGTTACACACGTTTACCTTAGATCTTGAAATCCCGAGGTCCTCCTCCCTTGTAGTCGACAATACAGAATCCCGAAGCCCTCCTTCAGAGTTTCGGCCATAAAGCAACAATGTGGTTAGGGTCTTGATTTCGACAGTCAGAGAAGAAAAGAATAAATCGACATCAAAGAGATTTCTTACCAAAGAAGAAAGACCAACCGCAAATGATCATCCACCTTCACAATATCGATAAGGAGATTTGCAGGGGAAATCGATTCAGAGAGTGCCAAAGAAGTGAAATTTTGGCTTTGAACAATCGGCTAGGGGTTGGGGTTTATTCGGCTTCTAGATCCAAAAATGGAAGTGATGTTTCGGTACTTTAATGGTGAAAAGAAAAATGAGAAGAGGATGAGGGCTATAAGGGGTTCGGCTATGGCTCTCAAATGGTGATGGAATATTCGGCCATATAAGGAAAAAGGTGCAAAAATTAATGTTGAACGAAAGAAAAAAGAAGAGGAGGAGAAAGTAGAAGAATTTCGGCTTAAAGAGAAAGGTGAGAAAAAGAATGAAATTCGGCACTTAATCCCCTTAGTATGACCGATTGCCTCACTTACTCCCCCCTTGAATTCGGCTAACACTCAAACATTAGCTCGTCCTTGCTTTTCTCCTATTTTATCTCTTATCTTCCCATTTAAAAATAATTAAAATAAAATCATCATTTATCCTTACCTTAGCCGAAATTTTAAAAGGGATTTAGCTCATCTTAAGCTCATCCTCTTAGTATCCTATTGCCGCCCACCTCTCTTGCTCCTTGCTGCAAAAATAAAATTCTTTTATTTGCTTCCCTTGCAGCTCGAACCTAGGCCCTTGCACCCTGCTTGTGGCGTCACCTACTGAGGCCTTAAGTGGCACCTCCAAGCCACTTAAACAAGCCCATTTTTGTGTCATATTTCCCCTACAATTTCTCTTAAGGCCACTCTGCTTCAGTTCCACTTCAAAGCTTAAAACTTAATATTTTCTAAGGCATTTTCCTACATTTTAAGGTTCACAAAATTCATAAAACACATTCATCATTCACGTAGACATGCTATATCATACAATTAAGCATTAATGCATGAGCCATAAATCTGGGATATTACATTAAGCCCCAATTTATGTAAAAAGGTGCCCTTAATCCTTTCTTTTCATGACTTATACTCAGGAAAGCACCCGATGATGAAAAGAACGAGAAACAGGCTTAAAATGGACCAATTAAGGCTAAACCCCGAAATTAGCACGGCCTGAACTTCCAGCCACACGGCCGTGCCACCTTTCCTTCTAGAACACGGCCTGACCCCGATTCACACGGCCGTGCCTCACTAAAGAAATTTGAACACGGTTTGAAGATGATCCACACGGGCGTGTGCCAAGGCCGTGCCTCTGTCGTGGCAAAGAAGAGTTTCAGTCAGATTTTGATACTTAGAGATGAAGAAACACATTCTAAGAGCCTATATAAACACCCTAGGTACCAGCTAAAAGGGGGGCGGAGAGCTAGGCCAAGAAGCCAAGCCGAAAACGTCAGATTTGTGGGAATCACTCGAAGATAGCCAGTTGATCCATCTCCAGAAGCCAAAATTCTACTCAAGACGGCGGATCTCTCCTTCAATTCCTTTAGGGAGTTTTAGGGATTTCTTATGTTTTGTTTTATCTTTTCTCTTGAGATGTTGTCTTTTATTATGAACTAAACCTTCAGATACCCGAAGGGGATGAAACCTATGAGGAATCTTGTTATTTGATTTTTTGAATTATATGATAATAACTTAGTTTGTTCTTAATTGTGTGAACTTAATCCAAATCTAATATGCTTAGGTGGAGGAGGAATAGACCCTGCCTAAGAGTAGATCCAACATAATTAAGCGGAGCACGCCTAGAGATAGGGTGACGAGATTTTTCCGGATTAGGGTGAAACCTAATATGGGAGTCCATAGATCGATTTACTGCTATTCTAGGGGGTTATTATAAGCGAACGAGAGTTCCACTAATTAACCTAGGGTTAGACGTTATTCGCCTCGAGAGAGGGTTTAATATACGTTAGGGAGTCTCACGGATCAAACTAAGTAAATAAATCATATGGTTCAAGGTTAGATAACAAGTGAAGTCTAGGTGGATTTTTCCTAAGGGTATCGCTTGAGTCAACTGAGTTTTCCCAAAAGTTATTTCCCGAATTCATTCTTTTTGTCTTTGCGTCTTTGCTTAAGTAAGTAGATTAGTTTTAGTTTAAACAACCATCACTTTATATTAAGGCTAAATAATAAAAAGACGGTGAGTATTAGTACTTTTAGTTCCTTTGGGTTCGATAATCCGGTCTTGCCTAAACTATACTCTGCTTCGATAGGTGCGGTTGCCTTTAATCGTTGTCAGAGTTAGTTTCCAGGTTCGATCATTCTTTTATAAATATTAAAACTCTGATTTACAGCGATCAAGTTTTTGGCGTCGTTGCCGGGGAACTAAAATATTAAGAAAGTTTTATTTTTATTACTTTAGCCATTATTTTTTTATTTTCCGCACTTTATTTTTGGTTTATAGTTTAGTTTTCAATTTTGCTAATTTTATTTCTTTCTTTTCTTAACAGGTACCTCTAGTTTATGACTAGAAGGAACCCAACAGGACCATTAGTATACGACAGTGACATTGAAGCTACTGCTCGAAGAAATTGTAGAGAAATTAGGCAAGCCCTAAACTACACAGAAGAAGAGCGAGAAGACAGATCCAATCTTACTGAAGGGATGGACGAGAATAATCCACCACCACAAAACGACATGGCGGATCAGAATGCTCCTCGTACTATGTATGATTATGCTAAACCTTATTTAACAGGAGAAGAATCGAGTATTGTTAGGCCTGCTATAGCTGCTAATAATTTTGAATTAAAGCCTAACACTATTCAAATGATTCAACAATTTGTTTAATTTGATGGTTTGCAGGACGAAGATCCAAACACTCATATAGCTAATTTTTTAGAGTTCTGTGATACCTTCAAAATAAATGGCATTTCTGATGATGCCATACGTCTTCGGCTATTTCCCTTTTCACTAAGAAACAAAGCCAAACAGTGGTTAAACTCGTTACCACGAGGGTCGATCACCACATGGGATCAAATGACCGAAAAGTTTTTATTAAAATATTTCCCACCGGCCAAAACGGCCAAATTACGGAATGATATCTCTTCTTTTTTGTAGATGGATTTAGAAACATTATACGACGCATGGGAGAGATACAAAGATCTCTTGAGGAGATGCCCACACCACGGTTTACCTTTGTGGCTCCAAGTCCAAACTTTTTATAACGGTGTGAATCCTTCAACGAGGCAATTAATTGATTCAGCCGCTGGTGGAACTTTGAACAACAAAACTCCTGAGGCAGGCTACGAGTTTATTGAAGAGATGTCACTGAATAATTATTAGTGGCAGGTTACAAGGACCAAACCAACAAAATCGGCCGGAGTTTTCAACATTGATGAAGTAACCATGCTATCAACACAGGTAGAGATGATGAATAAAAAGCTTGATAGTTTGTGTTCTTCGCAGGTAAATCCAGTGATGCAGTGCGATACAGGTGGAACCGTGGTAAATCCTGAGTACCCACCATACCAACCAGAAAGCGAACAGACGAACTATATAGGTAATAATTTCAGATCTAATAATAACCCATATAGTAATAATTATAATCCAGGTTGGAGGAACCACCCAAATTTTTCGTGGGGAGGACAAGGAAATCAAGGAAATCAAAAACAACAACCTCCTCAGAACTTCCAAAATCAGCCCTATCCACAGGAAAAGAAGCCGAATCTTGAAGAGACGTTTAAAAAATTCATAGCATCCACAGAAGCCCATCTCCGAAAGACTGAGGTAACACTCGACACCCAACAAACATCGATCAAAACGATCGAGAACCAAGTTGGAGGACTTACAAAGGCAATCGGGGAAATTACTAAGTTAGTCGGACAAACTGCGAAGCTATTATCCGAATGACCGCAAGGGCGTCTACCGAGTAATACTGAAATTAATCCAAAGGAGCAAATCCAAGCCATAACAGCTCAAGAAAGCGAAGAAGTAGACAAACCCAGTCCAACACAAGGAAACGAGGTAGAAAAAGGTAAAGCTAAGGTAATCCAAGAAAAGCCAAAACCAGTAATCAAAGCATACCAACCTCGCATACCTTATCCCGAAGCATTGAAGAGAGACGACACAGAGGAACAATTCGGTAAGTTTCTTAAACCTTTAAAGAAATTACACATTAACTTACCACTCCTCGAAGCTCTTTCGCAGATGCCTGATTCCAGGAAATTCTTAAAGAAGCTTCTGACAAACAAGCAAAAACTAGACGAAGATTCGCACGTGGAACTCAACGCAAAGTGCTCAGCAATCTTGCAAAATAAGCTACCACAGAAATTAAAAGATCTAGGGAGTTTTACAATTCCATGTTTAATTGGTAGACTAACTATTGATAATGCGTTAGCTGATTTAGGGGCAAGCATAAATGTCATGCCCTACAAATTGTTTAAACAATTAGGTCTAGGGAAACCCAAACAAACTAGGATGAGCATTCAATTAGCTGATAAAACTATTAGAACTCCTAGGGGTATTATCGAAGATGTTCTTGTAAAAATTGAAAGATTCGTTTTCCCAGTAGATTTTGTTGTCTTAGACATGGATGAGGATAATTCGATCCCTCTAATTTTAGGAAGACCCTTTTTAGCAACTGCCAGAACTAAAATCGATGTTGATACATGAGAACTCATACTTTGTGTAGGTAATGAGACAGTCACCATAAAGGCTCTCGACTCAACTAGAACATCGAGTAATCAAGGTGAGAACGTAAATTCTACTGACAACTATTCGGTTAACACTTATTTTTAGGAAACACCACCAAGGAATACAACTGAACCCTATCCTGACCCTAACCCCAACAAAGAAATAATTCGTAAAGATCGAGGAATTCAGATCAAAGATCTAAACGAGTGGAAGACACACTTCAAGGAGAAATTAGGGATACACGACGAAGAACCAGAACCACACGAGGTAAAATCAAAAGAGCCCCCAGAAGAGCTTATAGGAACAACAAACCACTTCAAAATAGGGGACAAGGTCTTTGTTAGGACAGGCGGATCCTCGAATATCTCCTCCGGACCTTAACACAAACAAAGAAATACCTTTTAGGGTAACCAGTGTTTTCCCATACGGAACAGTCGAGTTAAGTAATCCTATTTTTGGTACTTTTACTATAAACGCATCTCGACTTAAATTTTTTCACGAGGATACAAATGATGGCATGAGGAAGGACTTTAAACTCCTCAAACCACCCTGACAATGCAAATGAGAAGAGAGTCTAGCTTAAGACTATAAACGAGCGCTTCTCGAAAGGCAACCCGAGCACTAATACTATTATTTTTTATATTCGGTTTATCGTAATTTTCCTTTTTATCTTCATTTCTAGCAACTAACAACCAACTAACCAAGTGCAGAATTCTAGGCCACACGGCCTTACACACGGCCGTGGCCGTGGCCATGTGGTTACTCCGATGCTTTGAACTAACAGAGCAGAGAAGGTACATGTCAGGGTAAAATAGATTTTCAGAATCACGGACCCAAATACTACCCCACGGGCACCGACAAAGTGGTACGGCCGTGCTTTACGGCCGTGTGAGGTTATTGACTTACCAACCACGGGCAGAACACGCCCGTGCATCCAACCCGTGGTCGACACGAACTTCTCGAAAACTGACATAGGGGAACCAACACGCCCTAGAGCACGGCCGTGCGAGGCGGCCGTGTGAATCGACACATCCTCAACCCACGGGCGTGGGAAACCGCCAGACCTGAAATTTTATTTAAACACCATACCCTTCTCCTTTCTCTTCTTAACCCACTTTCTTTCTTTCTTTTCTCCCTCTTTCTTTTTCCTTTTTCTTAAAAAATCCTTAGACTCTTGAGCCATAACAACATCATATCCATGGCAAGGAAGCGTAAAAGGCCAACCACAGTCTCCTCAAAGGAGACCGATGCACATGAGTTCATGCCGGCAGCTTCATCCAAACAACAAGCCAAGGGTCTTTGAGACCAATTATCTGTTCTTTTATTTTTATATTCTCCTTTATTTTCCTTATCTTTACTTCTATTCTACTTAATTTAGCTTATTTTATCTTAAATTCTTAATTTTAGGTTCTAAAGGCTGCTTGGGAATCACGCCACCACCACCTCCATAACCTCATCCTTAGAAATCACACCCAACAATAAGGACCTCCCAGTCCATTCATCTTTTCTTTTAATTTTAGTTTTCTTCTTAGTCTTCTTCTCTTTATCTTTCTTGTCTTTAATTACATTATTAGTATAGTTTTAATATTACTCTAGATGTCCTGGCTAATTCTCCACGAGCCTCCCAATTTCTTCATCTAGCGCAGGTTCGTCATCCAGACGACCCATCACCACCACCAAAGGCACAATCTCCTCTCAAGGAATCATCTGAAAATTTAGGAAGTTTTCACTTATCCCCATATCTGATGATTTTATTACAAGGTTATTATATATCTTTGTACATTGAGGGCAATGTACATCTTAAGTGTGGGGGGTGAACAACCTAAAAAGATACCTAACTCAAAGCCTGAATTATGCCTTGTCTTAAAAGTAATTTTCTCATATTACTAATTAGGATGAAATTTCTGGTGATTTATGATTTTTATTGACATGTTTTAGATTAAGTTATAGTTAATTGTGCATTGATAATTAAATTTGAAGATATTAGGGAATCAAGCATGATAAGTCTAATTTTTCAAGAAATTAAAAATTTGTAGGTTGTTAAACTAAATCTGAATATTACTTTGAAGTTTGAAATTTACAAGGTTGACATCAAATTACCCATAATTTTTGTGAGTTTTTGAGCCTTATAGAGCATATATCCTTTTTCTTGCTCACTTTATTGATTATGAGTGTGTCAACATTGATTTGTTATTCTAGAACTTGCATCAATTATACATGTCGAGACCACATATTTTTTGATTTGATATACAGAGATGATAAAGGCACCTAGGTTTTAACCCACTAATTCCATAAAAAGCCTACCTTCACAAATTAACCCCTAGTGAACCCCGTTTTAACCTAACAACCCTTTTTATTGACATAACCACTAATATTACCCCAAAACCCTTTGTTTTTATCACCATTCCTTTTAACTACCCTCATATCGAGAGTTGATTTGATTAGTTGCCTAATTATGATTTTCACTATGTATTTAGTTTGTCCTTATTATTTAGTTTGTTCTTAAAAAAACAAAATTTATTCATTATTAGTTATGTGATTTAAAGAGCTTATATATTTTAAATTCCAATTATTGAAGAAAAAGCTCAAATTATTAGTATTATGAATTTTCAGTTGATGTAATTCAGTATTAGTTTAGTTTATGTCTGATGAGCTTAAAACAGTGAAATCCACATCTTTAGAAAGAAGCTCATATTTTTATTTGTTTTTCATTTGATATAACTACTTATTATTCAGTTTATTGTTAGGTAACTTGTCAGGTCAATCTCGATTTTAACACTTTAATTCAGCCTATATCCACACCCTTTAACCTAAGCCCCGTTACAACCCTAATTAAAGACCTTTTGATTTGTGCATCATTTCATATTACAGTGGTGGAGATTTGATTTTCATGCAAGCTTATGAGATTAACCTTTCATGTTTGACATTTGAGTGCTTAATTCTGAACCTTAAACACTTTGAGTGATTTGAGTGAATCCTTAGTGAGGATGTCAATCCTTGTCGATTTTGAATCAGAGGTAATTATTTAGATGAAGGGAGATACCTATATTTTCGTGCTACAAATCTATGACTTAGAATTGTTTGAATCTTTAGGATTCTTTGAGTTGAACTATCCATGTATAAATTATCTATAAATTATGATAAAACATTGTTGATAGGAATTATGAAACATGGAAAGTTCGTTTTAATTGTAAGTTGAGAATTTTGCTTGAGGACAAGCAAAAGCTTAAGTGTGGGGGTATTTGATAAATCGTAAAAGTAACATATTCTAAGCCCACATTTAGTATGCTTTTGGATGATTTAAGCCCCAATTTATGTAAAAAAGGTGCTCTTAATCCTTTCTTTTCATGACTTATACTCATGAAAACACCCGATGACGAAAAGAACGAGAAACAGGCTTAAAATGGACCAATTAAGGCCAAACCCCGAAATTAGCACGGCCTGAACTTCCAGCCACACGGCCGTGCCACCTTTCCTTCTAGAACACGGCTTGACCCTGATTCACACGGTCGTGCCTCACTAAAGAAATCCGAACATGATTTGAAGACGATCCACACGGGCGTGTGCCAAGGCCGTGCCTCTGTCGTGGCAAAGAAGAGTTTCAGTCAGACTTTGATTCTTAGGGACGAAGAAACAAATTCCAAGAGCCTATATAAACACCCTAGGTACCAGCTGAAAGGGGGGAGGAGAGCTAGGCCAAGAAGCCAAGCCAAAAAGGTCAGATTTATGGGAATCACTCGAAGATAGCCAGTTGATCCATCTCCAGAAGCCGAAATTCTACTCAAGACGGCGGATCTCTCCTTCAATTCCTTCAGGGAGTTTTAGGGATTTCTTATGTTTTGTTTTATCTTTTCTCTTGAGATGTTGTCTTTTATTATGAACTAAACCTTCAGATACCCGAAGGGGATGAAACCTATGAGGAATCTTGTTATTTGATTTTTTGAATTATATGATAATAACTTAGTTTGTTCTTAATTATGTGAACTTAATCCAAATCTAATGTGCTTAGGTGGAGGAGGAATAGACCCTGCCTAAGAGTAGATCCAACATAATTACGTGGAGTTGATCGCACGCCTAGAGATAGGGAGACGAGATTTTGCCAGATTAGGGTGAAACCTAATATGGGAGTCCACAGATCGATTTACTGCTATTGTAGGGGGTTATTATAAGCGAACGAGAGTTCCACTAATTAACCTAGGGTTAGACGTTATTCGCCTCGAAAGAGGGTTTAATATACGTTAGGGAGTCTCACGGATCAAACTAAGTAAATAAATCATATGGTTCAAGGTTAGATAACAAGTGAAGTCTAGGTGGATTTTTCCTAAGGGTATCGCTTGAGTCAACTAAGTTTTCCCAAAAGTTATTTCCCAAATTCATTCTTTTTGTCTTTGCGTCTTAGCTTAAGTAAGTAGATTAGTTTTAGTTTAAACAACCATCACTTTATATTAAGGTTAAATAATAAAAAGACGGTGAGTATTAGTACTTTTAGTTCCTTTGGGTTCGACAATCCGGTCTTGCCTAAACTATACTACTGTTCGATAGGTGCACTTGCCTTTAATCATTGTCAGAGTTAGTTTCCAGGTTCGATCATTCTTTTATAAATATTAAAACTCTGATTTACAGCGATCAGGGATGCCAGATTAGTATCTTTGATCTGCTTCACTATAATCTCAGGAATGCCAGATCTGCTATTTTTAATCTACTCCACTGCAAACTCAAGGATGCCAGATTAGTATCTTTGATCTGCTTCACTGCAATCTCAGGAATGCCAGATCTATGAATTAACCGATGTTCCGACACCGCCCTCTGGGAGACCTATCCTGTAAAATCAGTTTTATGTGTTTATGCTTATGCAAAATGGTTAGAATGCAATGATCAGAATGAATCTAATGCTCCTAACTAAATGTGTCTTGAATGATTATGTATGAATGCAAAATGATCCCTTTTTTTATGCTTAGGGTTGTCACTGCTCATCATTCATCAGAGTTTTATTGCTGACGTATTACGCTGCTATCTCGCTTGGCTGGTCCCTTTTCCAAAAAATTCAAAGAAACACACATATTTTGTTCAAATGACTTGCCCCAATGTAACTTCAAGGTCCATTCCATGGTACCTATGGGACTTTGAGGCTTATACCATCTTCAAACCCTCTCACTGCAATTCAGGGGGTATAGGATCTGTGTCATTTTCGTCCCACCACGATTTATAAGAATCGAAACTTTTTAATCCGTCCCTACTGCAATTTAAGGGTACATGATTTGTTTTAACTCCAATCCATTCCACCACAATTTAGGGGTTTTGAATTTTTCCATCAATTTGGTTTGTCACACCATTCCCCGAATGCTATGACCCAATGAATATGCCTGTGAAATGACTTTGCTTCTTTTCGTCACAACAACTCGTTATCATTTGGAAAGAGAATTTAGAGAAATAGTCTCTATCTAGATTCTTCTTTCTCAAATATTTCCAATCCTTATACATGGTGAGTTCTAAATAATAGTTTTATCTCAAATTCTCATATTATTTAGAAGCTTCCAGAGTAATATGCGAAACTCCTTTTATGAAAGTATTATTAGTCCATTAATCGTTATTTCAATATAAAATGCTTGAAAAAGATCACAACAATGGATGAGAAAGAAATTAATCAGGAGCATAGCTTGAAACAAATAAGTTAATCAAAGATAACCAAGGCAATAAAAAAAAATTGATTAGGGTATATCTTGAAAAGAATAAAGTAATCAAAGATAGCCAAGGACATGAAGGAAAATTTATTGGGGTGTATCTTGAAAAGAATAAAGTAATCGAAGATAGCAAATTCAAAAATGAGTAAGATAGAAGCTAGGTGCCCCAGATATCGCAGCCTGAGCTTCTCTGTACAAACTTCTTGAGGACCATTTGGAGCTCAATACGTGTTTAGAGGATCTGGAGTACTTTGTTAATGCCCCAAGACGTAGCATACTTCCTCATTGTTAATTCAAGCTTAGTAAGACTACCACATGCCCTATGTTTGATCAAAATTTGAGCCGCCCTTTTCGAGTTTTCGGCTCAAAAACCCCTTTGGTCTCAAAGCGCCCTTTGTGGGTTTTCACCTTGGCCTCTCCTCTTTTTTTTTTTTGAAATATTTGATCTCAAGGCACCCTTTGCGGGTTTTCACCTTGGACTTTCCCCTTTCAGGTAAAATACTTCTTGTCTGAACCTGAATTCATCAGATTGGGCAAGTCTTCGCCATCCGTCTCGGTCAATATCAATGCTCCTCTAGAATAGGGCCTACATAAGGTCCTTCTTAGTTTGACATTTGCTTTCATCTGAAATCCTTTTGTAAACGAAAAATCTCCCTCAATACCAGGTCCTCATCATGAAATTCCCTTGGGTGGTCCATTTTTGACATAAATCAGCATCATCCATTTTTGGTTTATTTGACTATGATGAATACTTTCAAACCCTTTTCTCCAGCCAAATTCACTGGAGCCATTCTACTCCATCCAATTCTTGACTCGATCAAAGCTTGGGGCAAAGGAATCTCGATTTTCATGGATAAAACCACTTCTATTTCATAAACCAATGGGAAAAATATTACCCCAGCAAAAGCCCTAGTCGACGTTTGATAAGCATAGAGAGTAAATGATAGCTTCTTATGCTAATCTTTACAAGTCTTGGTCACCTTTCCATTTTTTATTATTTTTTTGACATCTTTTGCTGCACTGTGATATGCTGCCTAATCTTTGAGCCAACTGTAATCTTTGACATTGTACAGTTATGCATTATTAAACATGATCCTTTCTGGCATTCTTTGCTGGCATATGATCCTTTCCTTTATTCTGTTTTTTTTCTTTTTTCTTTTTTTTCTTTTTTTTGAAATTTGATGACTGTCGAATTTGCAATATTGGCATATGAAGCAACATTCACCCTCTTAGTGAAGTAATCAATGACCACAAAGACAATTCAATGTTAACTAGAAGCTTTTGACGATATCGTCCCCATAACATCCATGCCCCACATATAGAAAAGTCTGTGAAGAAAATGGAAGAGTCACATAAATCTCGTCTTCTTCAATTCAGTATTTGCGGTATAATTGATGCAATCCCCTTCCATGGTAGACCAACAGTGCTCGATCTTCATGTTTAGCTCGCGTCTTATTAGTCTAGACATGTCCTGATATGATCGTGCGAAAACATTTTTGAATTCCTAAAAATAACTCAATGATGTCCCGCCTTAGTTCTGTGATGAGCTAGGCTACAATCTTTACCTCTTTTCTAGGCTCACAATATCCAATGACCCTTTGTAGAGTAAAGTCTATTTTTCGTCTTGTTCTACCTTCCTTAACAAATCAGAAAGAAGGTTACAATCTCTGTCATCTTCAAAGTCCTGAGATCCCCCTAAACACATATCCTACTTGAAAGGAGACTCTGAGTCAGTGGTAGCGTTGCTCACATCGTTGATATCTGGAGATCTAGTGTAGGTTCGAAGGAAGATTTCCAAAGAATAAATGATTCAAAGAATGATTATTTGTATGGTCATGAATAAAGAATGAAAGAATATTTGAAAGAAAGTCTAAAGAACAAAAAAAAAAAAACAATTGTTTGTACAGTATGAAATGGAAAAAAGAATATTTGCTCAAAAAGATGCATTTTATTAAAATAAAAATTCTGGACACAAGCCTATTTCACAAAAGGGTTCTTATTGCCTCTAGGCTTAAAGCAACAAGCGTGTTTTGAATATTACTCTAGATCCGCTCTAAAAATACAAGGATCCCTTTCACAGTTCCATTGTTTAAAATCTTCCCAAGTATGTAAGGGCTTGGAAACTTTTATTCCCCGATTCAGATATGTCATTAGTGTTCAGATTCCCCAATGTTCCCACCGGGTCTTTTGATCTCTTAAATTTATTATCCATCAGGCCTTGCACTAAGGCCCTGAGCTCGATGCATTCTTGGATCTCATGCCCCTATCTATTGTAGAACTCACGATGTTTACACCTTTAACAGAAGAGTTGGGTAACGGAATTTCTGCACCAGAGGGATCATCAAATTTTACGATACCCAATCTGATGAATCTTTCGATTATCTTTTTAAAAGAAACGCAGTTCTCGATCAAATGTCCTATGATTCCCCCATGGTATTCGCATTGGCCATTTACGTCGTACCATTTGGGGTATGGGGGCCGTATTGCCTCTATATAAAAAGGAGATATGACATGTGCGTAAAAAAAAATTCGGTATAACTCCCTATACGTGATTGGAATGGGTGCGAACTGCGGTTTCTCTGAGTTCGGTCTTGAATTGGGTTCTTGCCTTGGGGAGACCTGATGGCTGGTAGTTACCGTCCTTGGCTGGCTTACTGTGATCGGCTCTAAATGACCATTGTTATACCTTCTCGTACTATTCGCTTTTTTTTCCTTTTTCTCCGGGGCTTTTAAAGTACACTCTCTTTTTTCTTTTATTTCTGCCAGTACAACCGATTTGGCTTGATCATCATCCGAGTTAAAACCTGAACCCATGGGGAAGTTCAATAGGGCCGAAGTATCAGTCTAACATTGGGGTCCAATAATGACGGGTACCCCATGCGAATGCGTGTCTGGTTGAGTCGGGACACCTATTAGGGAATAAACAATGTCTTCATCATCATCCACACTGTTGACCACTGGGCCACTCCTTTTTTGAAGTCCTCCGGCTAGTAACTGGGTTAGCTGGCCTATCATATTCCTTTGGAATTCTAGCATTTGTTCCCGCATTTCTTGTTGAATCTTGGTCAATTGCCCCTGCATCTGTATTTGCATTTGCTCTATTCTCTCCAACCTTTGTTCCATGTTTTCTAGGTTAACTGAAATATTTTTACCTAATTAGGGTCCTTTTGTAAAAGTCTAATGCAAATGATGCAATGTAATGCAAATGCATGAATGCAAAAAGGCATCAATTCAGATTCAATTTCATTTAGAAAACTTTATTAGAAAACAAAATCCTTTACATAAAACAGACTACAAATATGCTTTCGCCCTAAGGCCTAAAGTTTTAATTTTCCCAAATAACGAAGCTAGCTTTTGACCACGATCTGACTATAGCTCATACTTAGTTCTCAACGTATCAGCCTGTACTGCCAAAGTCTGGAGATGATTAGCTACCTCTCGAATCTGAACTATTGCTTCACCCATGAGATAATCCCGATTTCTAACTTGATCATGGGAGTGGTGGAGCTCTTCCTTCCAATGCCCTTCTCTTGCTTCAAGAAGCTCGATCAGGAGTTCACAATCTTGTAATGCCAATTCTAATTTCTCGATCTTGCCCTTCATTTCCTCAATCTTGTTCAAACTTGATTTTAGCTCAATTGCAGTATTATAGCTTCGATGGTGGTGAAGAGACTGTCCCAGTTCAGTAACTTTAGCTTTCAATCCATTTTTCTCTTTTTGGCTTTCGGCCAAACTCCTTTCTAGGGCCTCATTCCGCATCTGCATCTCTTGGAACTTCTTCTCCTAATGGTCAGCCTTGGCTTTTTCCCTTGAATCTCTTATTGCCACTGTTGCGCAGTCTTCCCTAATCCGACATTCTTCATCGATAGACATAGCTTCTTGTACTCTGTCTTTAGGTCATTCAAATCTTCCTCGAACCTTTTCTTCCCTTTTCTTAACTTTTTGGCCTCTAATTTCTGAACATCCATGTCTAGTTTTAGATACATTTTCTCTTCTTCCAGCTTCTCCATCCTCTTTCCAAGCTCGAAACTCATCCTCTCGAAATCTTGCTTTATAATCTCTAATTCTGATTGGACCACTTGCAAGTATTCCTCTCTTGACCGGGCGCCTTCTGGATTTAACTCAAGAATGTTATCATTAATCCTTCCAATCCTCCATCCATTGTATTCTGGGGTCGTCATTGGTCCTGCAAATAATCTCTTCATCCTACGAATCTGATTCCAAGCACCAGAAATCTCTTTAACCCTCTTCTTATAGTTTTCCCCTCGATATGAGAACTCACACTGAACCAGCCCATATGTTGCAGGTACAAACTGTCTCGATCCATATTACCTTAGTACGAGCAAAGGAGCGTACCCAACGGCTCCCCAAATTCCAAGTAAAGAAACCCAGTCGAAACTCCTGCACTGATAAAGAATTTCGTCGGGAATCATCCAAGGAGCTCTCCACTCAATGTCTTCCTCTTGAAGGTTTTGAAGGAGCGCCATCCAATTTTCCTCGGACACGTCTTCCATCCTTGGTGTAGACAATCTCTTTTAATGGAGATAGTTCTCAGAGAAAACCCGATAACAAACTTTCTCCACCTTCCAGAAATGACTGTGAAACCAAGCTAATAGCAACTGCACACATCCAATGAATCTACCTTCACCTGCTCTCCGACATGTGTTTAAAGATCTGAAAGTCTCGGTTAAGATCGCAGGTATAGGCGTGACCCCTTTATCAAGTCGATCGAATAAATCCGTGACTACTTCATCTACATGTCTTAGAGCTTTAGGGAAGATTATCAAACCATAGATACACAAGGCAAATACGTCAACCTTCTTCTTTGCATCTGGATGGGCTAAGATCAGGTCTCTCAAACTAATCCAAGGAATGCATTTACCCTTACCTTTCTTCTGAATTCTGGCTGCAACCCACCGTTCGCTCATCCCCGTGATATTCATAAACCTCTTCACAAAAGATGGACATTAGTCGCCCTATGATCGCTGTGAAGTCAGAGTTTTAAAATTTATAAAGATAATGATCGAACCTGGAAACTAACTATGACAACGATTGAGGCAAGTGCACCTATCGAACAGTAGTATAACTTAGGCAAGACCAGATTGTCGAACCCAAAGGAACTAAAAGTACTAATACTAACTTTCTTTCTATTATTTAGCCTAAAATAGGTGAAGTTGTTTATTAATCTAATTTAACTAATTACTAAGCTAAAGACGCAAAGACAAAAAGAATGAATTGGGGAAATACTTGGGAAAAACTCAGTTGATTAAGACGAAACCTTTAGGAAGAATCCACCTAGACTTCACTTGTTATCTAACACTGAACCAGACGATTTATTCACTTGACTTGATCCGTAGGACTCCCTAACGTATATTAAACCCTCTCTCGAGGCGAATAACGTCTAACCCTAGGTTAATTAATTGAAATCTCTTTCCCATTAATAACCCCCTAGAATAGCAGTAAATCGATCTATAGACTCTCATATTAGGTTTTACCCTAATCCGGCAAAATCTCATCACCCTATCTCTAGGCGCGCGATCAACTCCGCTTAATTATGCTAGATCTACTCTTAAGCAGGGACTTTTGCTCCACCACTTAAGCACATTCATCTTGAATTAATATCCGTGAAATATCAACACAAGAATTAAGCACACATAATCAAGAACAAATTAAGTATTTATCATATAGTTTAGAAAACAATAACAAGATTCATCTAGGTTTCATCCCCCTTCAGGTATCTGATAAACCGATATAGTAACATATTTTAATCCCACATTTAGTATGCTTTTGGATGATTTAACCCTTAATTTATGTGAAAAGGTGCTCTTAATCCTTTCTTTTCGTTTCTTATACTCAGGAAAGCACCCAAGGATGAAAAGAACGAGAAACGGGCTCAAAACGGACCAAAACGGGCTAAAGAGGAAATTGACATGGCCTGGACTTGAACCCACACGGCCGTGCCAAGCCAATCATCTAGAACACGGTCCAACCCCGATTCACACGGCCGTGCCTCACTAACTTATCATGCTTGGTTCTCTAGTATTCCTGAAATTTAATCATCAATGCACAATTATCAATAACTTAATCCAAAGCATATCAATAAAAATCATAAATTAGGGAAATTTCATTCTAATCATAATATGAGAAACTTACTTTAAGACAAGGCATAATTCAGGGATTTTCAAATAATACTATAATTAACCCCCCACACTTAAGATGTACATTGCCCTCAATGTACAAAGATAGATAATGATCATATAGTAAGAAAATCAAAAGGGAGGGAGAGAAGTGAAACTTCCTGAATTTTGGATGGAGTTAATGAAGAGAAGCGCAGGGAGTGCCTCGAGCCATTTGAACTTGAATCTTCAAAGTAGCCGGTCTGGTTTTATTGTGTCCTAAACTAAATCTAAATGATATGAATAATAAGAAGAAAATAATAAAGATAATAAAATAAAAATAAAAATAAGAAAAAATAAAAAAAATGAAAATAAAATTAAAAGTAAAAATGAAAATAAAAATAAAAATAGAAGTGAATAATTAAATAGTGATACGGTCCACGCCCATGTGCCAACCTTTGGTGTTCACACGGCCACGGCCACGACCGTGTGGTATGGGAATCTGTACTTTGGTTAGTTTATGGTTAGGTGCTAAAAGAAAAAAATAAAAGTAAAAAAAATAAAAAAAAACTGTAAAAATTAATGGGGTTAGTGCTCGGGTTGCCTCCCGAGAAGCGCTCGTTTATAGTCTTAAGCTAGACTTTACCTCTCATTCGTATGGTCATGGTGGTTTGAGGAGGTGAAAATCCTTTCTCATGCGATCAACTCGATTTTTGATAGAAAGTTTAAGTCGAGTAGTGTTTACCTCGAAAGTGCTGAATTTAGGATTGCTTACCTCGACTGTCCCGTATAGGAAGACATTAAGTACCTCAAAAGTGATTTCTTCGGTTGTCTTGAGGTCTGAATTGGCGATTCGAGGGTCTTTCTTATTCAACGATACCCGATCCCCTATTTTGAAGTGATTTGTTGCTCCTATCAGCTCGTCTGGGGTTTCCTTCGGTTTCACTTCGTGTATTCCTAGTTTCTCTTTTCATGTTATATACTCAGGAAAGCACCAGGGGATGAAAAGAACGCAAAACGGGCTTAAAATGGGACAAATGGGCCAAAGCATGAAATTGACATGGCCTGGACTTGAACCCACACGGCCGTGCCAAGCCAATCATCTAGAACACGGTCCAAACCCGATTCACACGGCCGTGCCTCACTAAAGAAATCTGAACACGGCCTGGCCACGATTCACACGGGCGTGCGCCAGGGCCGTGCCTCTGCCGTGGAGAAGAGTGATTTCATTCGGGAAAGGATACTTAGGGAGAAAGAAACGTATTTCAAAAGCCTATAAATACACCCTAAGCATGACCTAAGAAGGGGGGTCGACGGGAGCCCATAGCTACTGTCTAGGGGCGTCGTGCTAGGCCAGAGAAGGCAGATTTGTGGGGATTCACTCAGGGATAGCCAGTTGATCCATATCAAGAAGCCATAATTATACTCAAGACGGAGGATCTCTCTTTCAATTCCTTCAGGGGGTTTTAGGGATTTCTTATGTTTTGTTTTAGCTTTTCTCTTGAGATGTTTTACTTTATTGTTATGAAGTAAACCCTTCGGATACCTGAAGGGGATGAAACCTATGATGAATCTTGTTATTGTTTTCTGAATTATATGATAAATACTTAGTTTGCTCTTAATTATGTGAGCTTAATCCAAATTTAATGTGCTTAGGTGGAGGAGGAATAGACCCTGCCTAAGAGTAGATCCAACATAATTAAGCGGAGTTGATCGTACGCCTAGAGATAGGGTGACGAGATTTTACCGGATTAGGGTGAAACCTAATATGGGAATCCATAGATCGATTATTTTGCTATTCTAGGGGTTATTATAAGAGAACGAGAGTTCCACTAATTAACCTAGGGTTAGATGTTATTCGCCTCGAGAGAGGGTTTAATATACGTTAGGGAGTCTTACGGATCAAACTAAGTGAATAAATCGTATGGTTCAGTGTTAGATAACAAGCGAAGTCTAGGTGGATTCTTCCTAGGGTATCTTCTAAATCAACTGAGTTTTTCCCAAGTTATTTTCCAAATTCGCTCTTCTTTGTCTTCGAGTCTTTAGTTTAATAGTTAATTAATTTAGAATAGATAAACAATCTCTCTTTATTTTTAGGCTAGATAATAAAAAGAAAGTTAGTATTAGTACTTTTAGTTCCTTTGGGTTCGATAATCCAGTCTTGCCTAAGCTATACTACTGTTCTATAGGTGCACTTGCCTCAATCGTTGTCAGAGTTATTTTTTAGGTTCGATCATTCTTTTATAAATTTTAAAACTCTGATTTACAATGATCAAGATCTGAAGGGTTTAGTTCATAATAATAAAACAAAACATCTCAGAAGAAAAGATAAAACAAAACATAAGAAATCCCTAAAACCCCCTGAAGGAATTGAAGGGGAGATCCTCCGTCTTGAGTAGAATTCCGGCTTCTTGAGATGGATCAACTGGCTATCCCTTGAGATTTTCCCTCAAATTTGACCTTTTTGGCTCGGCTCCTTGGCCTAGCTGACCGCCCGTCGACTCCTCCTTTTAGGTTATACTTAGGGTGTATTTATAGGATTTTGGAATGTGTTTCTTTGCCCCTAAGTATCCTTTTTTCGAGTGAAATTACTCTCCTCCACGGCAGGGGCACGGCCATGGCACACGCCCGTGTGAATTGTGGCCAGGCCGTGTTGGATTCCGTTAGTGAGGCACGACCGTGTACATCGACATCAGGCCGTGTTCTAGTATATTTGAGGAGGCACGACCGTGTAGGCTTTAGTCCAGGCCGTGTCGATTTCTTCTTTGACCCATTTTGGTCCGTTTTGAGCCCGTTTCTCGTTCTTTTTATTCTTGGGTGCTTTCCTGAGTATAGGACATGAAAAAAAAGGATTAAGAGCACCTTTTTACATAAATCAAGGGATAAATCATCCAAAAGTATGCTAAATGTGGGATTAAAATATGTTACTATTTCAGTTTATCACCCTAAAATAAGCTTTGTCGACTTGGACCCTTGGACACCGAAGCAAGGTTGTATATTCCTCCACTGTGGGCACCAAATCTACTCTCCCGAAAGTGAAACAGCTATAGGCAGAGTTTCAAAACTGAGTCATAGCCCGGAACAAATGCTTATCTACCTTAATGTCGAGTAAATAAAGCATATCTCCATAATTACGATAAAATAGCTGCTTAGCCTCATGATCCCACTGGGTCCATATTTCTTTCAATTCTTGGAACTCATTCTGCGTAATACTAATACGAGTAAAATCCCATAGTTCAGATACGTACCCGTTAGATAATCTGTTCCCTTTCTATAATTGCGTTTGCTCTGACCATATGTGGATGATCGTTGTTTTATACGATGTCAAAGTCTTAAAATTTATAATGAGAATGATCGAACCTGGAAACTAACTATGACAACGATTTGAGGCAAGCGCACCTATCGAACAATAGGATAGTTAAGTGGCAAGACCGGAATGTCGAACCCAAAGGAACTAAAAGTACTAATACTAACTTTCTTTTTATTATCTAGCCTAAAATAAAGGGAAATTGTTGTTTTAAATCTAAATTAATTAACTACTAAATTAAAGACTCTAAGACAAAGAAGAGTGAATTTGGGAAATACTTTTGGGAAAAACCAGTTGATAAGGACAATACCCGAGGAAGAATCCACCTAGACTTCACTTGTTATCTAACTCTGAACCAGACAATTTATTCATTTGACTTGATCCGTAAGATTCCCTAATGTATATTAAACCCTCTCTCGAAGCGAATAACGTCTAACCCTCGGTTGATTAATTGAAATCTCTTTCTAATTAAAACCCCTAGAGTTGCATTAACTCGATCTATGGAATCCCATATTAGGTTTCACCCTAATCCGGTAAAATCTCGTCACCCTATCTCTAGGCGTGCGATCAACTCCGCTTAACTATGGTAGATCTACTCTTGGGCAGGGACTTTTGCTCCTCCACCTAAGCACATCAAACTTGAATTAATATCCGCGAAATATCAACACAAGAATTAAGAACACATAATTAAGAACAAGTCAAATATTTATCATATAGTTCAGCAAACGATAACAAGATTCATCTAAGTTTCATCCCCCTCAGGTATCTGAGGGTTTAGTTCATAATAATAAAAGAAAACATCTTAAAAGAAAAGATAAAACAAAACATAAGAAATCCCTAAAACCCCCTGAAGGAATTGAAGGAGAGATCCTCCGTCTTGAGTATGATTCCGGCTTTTTGAGATGAATCAACTGGCTTTCTTCGAGTAAATTCCACAAATCTGCCTCCTTCGGCCTCGCTGGACGCCCTAACAAAAGCCCTGGCAGAAGGCTTCTGCCGAACTCCCCGCTTAAGTTGCCCCCTAGGATGTTTATATAGGCTTTGAGATGCCTTACGGCCCCTAAGAATCCTAATCCAAGTAGAATTCCTACTAAGGTGTTTAAATAGACTTTGGATTGTGTTTCTTTGCCTCCAAGCATCCTATTCCGAGTAAAAGTCCTCTTGGCCGCGGCAGGGACACGGCCATGGCACACGCCCGTGTGAATTGTGGCCAGGCCGTATGGAGTCCATTAATGAGGCACGGCCGTGTGGTCTTGGGCCTAGGCCGTGTCGATTTCATGATCTGGCCCATTTGGCCCGTTTTAAGCCTATTTCTTGTTCTTTTCATCCTCCGGCGTCTTTCCTGAGTATAAAACATGAAAACAAAGGATTAGGAGCACCAAATTACATAAAATCAAGGATAATTCATCCAAAAGCATGCTAAATGTGGGCTTAAAATATGTTACTGTAACATCCCGATTCAGGGCCTAGTCAGAATAGTGGTGCGAGACCATAAATCTGAGTTAGTAAATTGAGTTCTTAAGGTTTATGACATGTTTGCATGATAGTATTAAAGTTCCATGTAGAAATTTTGTGAAATTGACATGGAATGATTAAATAGGACTAAATTGCAAAAGTTGCAAAATATGATTTTCTAGAAGATTTTTGTATGAAATAGCTTTAGAATATTAATTAGAAGTTCTTAAATAGCAATTTTCCCAAATTATAAGTTTTGGACAAAAATGGACATGAGTTAGTAAATTTTAAATTTTTAAAGAGAAGGGCATTTTGGTCTTTTACCAATTAAATGATTAAAATAGGAAAAAGATGATAAAAATTTCATTCATCTTCTTCCTTGTGCCAAAAATTGGGAGACTCCATAGCTAGGGTTCTTCAAATTTTTGAAGCTTGCAAGTAAGTCATCCTAGCCCCGTTTTAAATATTCTTCGTATTTTTGGAGTCCTCGTATTATGAATTAGCTATTTTTAGCTATAAGATGAGCTAAGAAGCATGTTCAAAAATCTACCCATGTGTATCATGCATGTAAAATGATATTTTATGGAAGTTTATGAGAGTTTGATGTTATATAAACATCTTTTCCTTAGTGAATTTCATGAAAAATGATAGTATGGACTAATTTGTAATAGTTATGAAATTGGTCATACCTATTAGAAATAGTGAGAATTGATGATTGTTATAGTAGAGAAAATGAGTCAGCTAAGCATGATGTTTAAGAAAGTTAAATGAGAATCATTTTACGAGCCTAGGGGCAAAATAGTAATTTTGCCAAAGTATGAGTTAAGAGTCAATTTAGTCAATGTGAGTATTAAATGATATAATTATTATTACAGATCAAGAAAAACGAAGCCCGGATCGAAACCGAGGCAAGAACAAAGTCAAGGACTAAATTGCATATCTACATACATTTTGTATATTGAGGTAAGTTTGTATGATTTCTAAGCTTTATGATTATTATCATTGAATTGCTTAGTATAATGTACATTATTACCATAGAAATGCTTATTGCTATGTTAAATAAAGAAATTAATGAGATTAAGCATGAGAAAGTCCCTATTGAAGTTGAATTACTTAGGATACTCGATCTACCACACGAGATAAGAAAGTCCGTGTAAGACCAAGCCAAGGCATGGCATCGGCAATCAAGCAAGTTATCATGTAAGTCCAAGACAAGTCTTGGCATTGAAGAGTTATTATGAGATGAAGACCCATGTAAGCCCAAGCCAAGGCATGGAATTGGTGAGTCTCCAAGCAAAGATGTCATGTAAGTCCAAGACAAGTCTTGGCATTGAAGAGTTATTATGAGATGAAGACCCATGTAAGCCTTAGCCAAGGCATGGCATTGGTGAGTCTCCAAGGAAAGATGTCATGTAAGTCCAAGACAAGTCTTGGCATTAAAAAGCTATCATGAGGTAGAGATTCCATGTAAGTCCAAGCCAAGGCATGGCATTGGTGAGTAACAAGAAAGATTTCATGTAAGTCCAAGCCAAGGCTCGGCATTGACCAGTTCATAAGTAAAGATACCAAGTAAGACCATGTCAAGACATGGCAATGGTAAGTTCCCAAGGTAACACACAAGGAAGACTTTGAGTAAGTCCATGTCAAGACATGGCATCAATACCAAGATGAGAGATCCCATGTACGACCATATCGAGGATATGGCTTTGGCATCGAGTTATGTGGGATGAGATTCAAGATCTCTGTTATTCATAGAAATTCATCGGGCAAGAGAGTAAAGGTCAAATGATATAGTAAGAAAGTTAAGTAAGTAAAGTTATTATCAAGTTATGCTAGTTAAAGTTAATTACGAGTATTATTCATGATATGAATGATGAAGTTGAGATTATACTTATCATAGTAAAGTATACTGATCTATGTGATCAAGTGATACAGGTATATTGTTTACTGTACAAGCATGAGAATAGTAAGTACCATGAGATATGTAAGAATCAGTAAGAGTAAGTAAGCTTAAATACTTGAGATTCATAATGCCATTGTTTATGATGAATGGTTAATGTTAAGCAAATATATTGCTATGAGAATTACATGCAAACTTACTAAGCTAAATGCTTACGTCCTTTATTCTTTCTTTCCATGTAGTCCCACCAAGCTAATCTCATGGATCATCGTCATCGGAGCTCGGAGCACACTATCAATCGCTATTTTGGTATAGCCAAGTTGTTTATATTAAGTATGGCATGTATAGGAAACATTTCATTTTGAGTTATGTTTTAAAACTAGCCAAAGTGTTGGCTATCAAGCTTAGTATTCTTTTTGTATATGGCCAAAGAGATGAGTCATGAATGATTAAGTATGTATGTCTTAATTTATCAATGAAATATGCATCCTTGTTCATGTTAGATGTAATACTTGAGTTGCTGAATTAAGCATGAGTTTGGTCTTGGTTTCAGGGTGGCAATTGGCTTGGTAAATAGCCTCTAAGTGCCCACACAGATGGACACATAGGCGTGTGTCTAGGCCGTGTGCAGCCTGCACCTTAGTGTCTTATGTTAGTACAGACCACGGGCTAATCACACGGCCGTTTGTTCAGACCGTGTGAATAAGTCAGAATGCCAAGGTTTGGCACACGGGCCAGGGCCACGGGTGTAACAGTCCGATTTAGGGGCTAGTCAGAATAGTGATCTTGGAATCAGTAATTCGAGGTTAGAGAAAATAATTCTCATGTTATGTTATGTGTTATAACATGTTTTTAAGGATGCATGGAAATTTTGGTGCCTTAATTTTAGCGAATTCTAGCTAAATTGTGAAAAAGGACTAAATCGAATAAAGTGCGAAAGTTCCATTCTATAGGCTAAAGGTACCATATAGCTATGGCTTAGTAATTGGAGGTCCCAAATGAGCAATTTGGCCTTGTCTAAGTGAGTTGGCCGGCCATAGTAAGCTAAGGGGACAAAAACATTAAATATGGTCATGTTAGGTGTTTAAAAAAGAAATAAAATAAGATGAAATAAGCCAAAAAGCTATCATCTTTTTATTTCTTCTCTTTCAACCGAAAATATCAGCCATGGGAGGGATTTGAAAGCTTGAAAATTTCAGCAGCTCATTTCCTCTTCAAGTAAGTGATTTTGATGGCTTTAGTTGAAAATTTTTGTACTTTTGGAGTCCCCAAAGCTTAAGCTTTCTAAAGAGGGGACTAGTTTGCAATATGGTTGAAAGTCTAGGGACTTGCCATGATAGAGTTCATGTTGTTTTTTGAGTTTTTATGGAAGAAAATGAATGATAGGATGATGAGAAACAACTTTTGTGAAAGGTGTTGTCATGAAAACACCTAATTGGGACTAAAATGCAAAAGTTGTAATTTGTTCATTAAGGCATGAAATTGATGGGATTGAGAATAGTTGTAAGAGGATTAAATGTTCAGCTAGGCTTGTGTAACAAGAAAATGTGATAAAAATTTATTTACGAGCCTAGGGGCAAAATTGTAATTTTGCAAAAGTATAGGGGCAAAATGGTCATTTTTCCTAAGTAGAGATTATGTTGTAATACGATTATTAAGTGATTAAATGAGTAAATTTCATTGTTCTAGATCAAAGAAAATGAGTTTCGGACCTAGAACGGATGAAAAGAGAAATGTGGGCAAAAAGTCCTTTTCGGCTCTTTCGACATCGAGGTAAGTTCATGTACAAATGTTGAAATTACGTATGAGCTTATATAGTATTCCAATGTTGCGTGGAATGTATATTATTATACGAATGTATGAAATGTCTCTTGATGAGAAGTCAATTGAATTGAATTTAGAGTAATAGGAAAGGTGTATAGCACGATAGGACGATGGTTAAAGGCTCGAGTAAGACCATATTGGGATATGGCCTCGGTGTAAGGATTCGTATAAGACCATGTCAGGGACATGGCATCGATATGTTAGAGTATGTAAAACCCAATTGGGGTAGCGTGACAATGAGAACTATGTGCATGAGACTCAAGAGAGTTATTTAACAATTCAAATGATTCAATGTATATGTGAATGTATGTGGTGGTACCATGAGTAGCACAAGTATGTGTAGAATTGAATTGAGATGAATTCAATAAATGATGAACCCCTAGTGGGGTATGTGTATTTGATGTACTGTGTGAATGAGAACGAGTATCGTAGAAAGTTAAGTAAAAATGGGAACATGTGAGTATGTTCTTGAATGAACATTTGAAATAGAGATATACTTGTGAATTATTACCCATGAATGTAAATAACAGTAAGCTATGTGCAATATCACCTTGTTGATTATTGATCGATGGGCTATGTGTGATACCATCACTTATAAACGATTGGTGGGCTAAGTGCAAAACCATCGAGATATTAGTAGCATGAGCGGCTTATTGAAAATGCTTGATGTGTTGTTATATATGATCTTGTGACGATCAGTGCAGGAACGTATGCTAATTAAACGAGCGAACTGGTTTGTGATATGGTAAGAATGTGGTAAGAGATTGAATGAGTAAGTTTCAAGAATGGTTGAGTAAGTACCCATGAGTTGATGAGTGAAACTCAACATATTGCCTTGGGGGTTATGTATATTCAGTGAATATCATTATTTGTCAAATTATACAGATGAACTTACTAAGTATTATTGCTTACTCCTTTACTTTTCTCATCTCTTATAGGTTTTATTACTTAGCTCGGGTTGGAGACCACCGGAAATGTTTCACACTATCGAAGTGGGCCTTGCGGTATGAAGTATCAAGTCCTTATGAGTCATGGCATGTATAGGGATTCGTTTAAAATTGATGAAGTCTAATTGTATAGCCATAGATGATGGCCTAAGTTGTCTGTAATAATATGGGAATTAGTTCTCCCTTGTGTATGGGATAAAGACCTTATTTCTTTTATAATCAAATGTCTATAATTCTAGAGTATTGTTGACACTATGTGTAGTTATGCAATGAGGTATGAATGTATGCAAATGTGGGTGGAAAAAGGCTTGGTAGATAGCATCTAAGTGCCCCCAGGGATAGACACACGGGCGTGTGTCTAGGCCGTGCGTACCCTGCACCTTATTATTATTAGTTAGAATAGGCCACGGGTAAATCCCATGGCCGTGTGCATGAGTCGTATAAGACACACGATTTGGGCATGGGTGTGTGCCCAGGCCGTGTGGATCAAGTCAGTAACTCCCCACGGTTGGAAGACACGGGCGTGTCAAGGCCGTGTGGATTAAGTCAGTAGCTCCCCACGGTTGGAAGACACGGGCGTGTCAAGGCCGTGTGGATCAAGTCAGTAACTCCCCACGGTTAGGAGACATGGGCGTGTTAAGGGGTACACGGGTGATAAACTGTAAAAGTAACATATTCTAAGCCCACATTTAGTATGCTTTTGGATGATTTAAGCCCCAATTTGTGTAAAAAGGTGCTCTTAATCCTTTCTTTTCATGTCTTATACTCAGGAAAGCACCCGATGACAAAAAGAATGAGAAACGGGCTTAAAACGGACCAAATTGGGCCAAGCCACGAAATCAGCACGGCCTGGACTTCAAGCTACACGGCCGTGTCTCCATTCCTACTAGAACACGACCTTACCACGACTTACACGGCCGTGCCTCATTCAACAATGTCGAACACGGCCTGGCCACGATTTACACGAGCGTGTGCCATGGCCGTGCCTCTACCGTGGAGAATAGCAATTTCATTCGGGAAAGGATACTTAGGGAGAAAGAAACGTATTTCAAAAGCCTATAAATACACCCTAGGTACCAGCTGAAAGGGGGCGGAAAGCTAGGCTCAAAAGCCAAGCCGAAAAGGTTAGATTTGTAGGAATCACTCAAAGATAGCCAGTTGATCCATCTCAAGAAGCCAGAATTCTACTTAAGACGGAGGATCTCCTCTTCAATTCCTTCAGGGGGTTTTAGGGATTTCTTATGTTTTGTGTTATCTTTTCTCTTGAGATGTTTTCCTTTATTGTTATGAACTAAACCTTCGGATACCCGAAGGGGATGAAACCTATGATGAATCTTGTTATTTCATTTTTGAATTATATGATAATAACTTAGTTTGTTCTTAATTGTGTGAACTTAATCCAAATCTAATGTGCCTAGGTGGAGGAGGAATAGACCCTGCCTAAGAGTAGATCCAACATAATTAAGCGGAGTTGATCGCACACCTAGAGATAGGGTGACGAGATTTTGCCAGATTAGGGTGAAACCTAATATGGGAGTCCACTGATCGATTTCATCGCTATTCTAGGTGGTTATTATGTTTAACGAGAGTTCCACTAATTAACCTAGGGTTAGAGGCGTTATTCGCCTCGCGAGAGGGTTTAATATACGTTAGGGAGTCTCACGGATCAAACTAAGTAAATAAATCATATGGCTCAAGGTTAAATAACAAGTGAAGTCTAAGTGGATTTTTCCTAAGGGTATCGCTTGAGTCAACTGAGTTTTCCCAAAAGTTATTTCCCGAATTCATTCTTTTTGTCTTTGCGTCTTAGCTTAGTAAGTAGATTAATTTTAGTTTAAACAACCATCACTTTATATTAAGGCTAAATAATAAAAAGACGGTGAGTATTAGTACTTTTAGTTCCTTTGGGTTCGATAATCTGTTTTGCCTAAACTATACTACTGTTCAATAGGTGCACTTGCCTTTAATCGTTGTCAGAGCTAGTTTCCAGGTTCGATCATTCTTTTATAAATATTAAAACTCTGATTTACAACGATCAAGTTTTTGGCGCCGTTGCCGGGGAACAAAAATATTAAGAAAACTCTATTTTTATTACTTTAGCCATTATTTTTATTTTTCGCAATTTATTTTTATTTTTAGTTTTAATTTTAAATTTTATTTCTTTCTTTTCCAATCAGGTACCTCTAGTTTATGACTAGAAGAAACCCGAGAGGACCTTTAGAATACGACAGTGATATTGAAGCTACCGCTCGAAGAAATCGCAGAGAAATTAGGCGAGCCCTAAATTACCAAGGAGAGCAGGAAGACAGATCCAATCCTACTGAAGGGATGGACGAAAATAATCCACCACCACAAAACAATGTGGCGGATCAGAATGCCCCTCGTACTATGTATGATTATGCTAAACCTCATTTAACAGGGGCAGAATCGAGTATTGTTAGGCCTGCTATAGCTGCTAATAATTTTGAATTAAAGCCTAACACTATTCAAATGATTCAACAGTTTGTTCAATTTGATGGTTTGCAGGATGAAGATCCAAACACTCATATAGCCAACTTTTTAGAATTCTGTGATACCTTCAAAATAAATGGTGTTTCTGATGATGCCATACATCTTCGGTTATTTCCCTTTTCATTAAGGAATAAAGCTAAACAGTGGTTAAACTCGTTACCACGAGGGTCAATCACTACATGGGAACAAATGACCGAAAAATTTCTACTAAAATATTTTCCACCGGCCAAAATGGCCAAGTTACGTAATGATATATCTTCTTTTGTGCAGATGGATTTAGAGACATTATACGACGCATGGGAGAGATACAAAGATCTCTTGAGGAGATGCCCACACCACGGATTACCATTGTGGCTCCAGGTCCAAACTTTTTACAACGGTGTGAATCCTTCAACGAGACAATTAATTGATTCAGCCACTAGTGGAACCCTGGATAATAAAACTCCTGAGGCAGCTTACGAGTTTATTAAAGAGATGTCGCTGAACAACTATCAGTGGCAAGTTACAAGAACAAGGCCAACAAAAACAGCCGGAGTCTACAACCTCGACGCAGTAACCATGCTATCAAATTAGGTAGAGTTGATGAATAAGAAGATTGATATTTTGTGTTATTCGTAGGTAAATCTAGTGATGCAGTGCGACACAAGTGGAACCGTGGCGAATCCTGAGTACCCACCCAACCAACCGGGCACAGAGAGCGAACAGATGAACTATATAGGTAACAATTTCAGATATAATAATAACCCATATAGTAATAATTATAATCCAGGTTGGAGGAACCACTCAAAATTTTCGTGGGGAGGACAAGGAAATCAAGGAATTCAAAAACAACAACCTCCTCAGAACTTCCAAAATCAGCCCTATCCACAGGAAAAGAAGCCGAATCTTGAAGAGATGTTGAACAAATTCATAGCATCCACAGAGGCCCGTCTCTGAAAGACTGAGGTAACGCTCGACACCCAACAAACATCGATCAAAACGATCGAGAACCAAGTTGGAGGACTTACAAAGGCAATCGGGGAAATTACTGAGTCAGTCGGACAAATTGCGAAGCTATTATCCGAGCGACCACAAGGGCATCTACTAAGCAACACGGAGATCAATCCAAAGGAGCAAATCCAAGCCATAACAGCTCAAGAAAGCAAAGAAGTAGACAAACCCAGTCCAACACAAAACGAGGATGAAAAAGGTAAAGCTAAGGTAACACAAGACAAGCCAAAATCGGTAATCAAGGAGTACCAACCTCGCATACCTTACCCCGAAGAATTGAAGAGAGGCGACACAGAGGAACAGTTCGGTAAGTTTCTTAAACTTTTAAAGAAATTACACATTAACTTACCACTCCTCGAAGCTCTTTCGCAGATGCCTGATTCCAGGAAATTCTTAAAGAATCTTCTGACAAACAAGCGGAAACTAGACGAAGATTCGCATGTGGAACTCAACGCAAAGTGCTCAGCAATCTTGCAAAATAAGCTACCACAGAAATTAAAAGATCCAGGGAGTTTTACAATTCAATGTTTAATCGGTAGACTAACTGTTGATAATGCGTTAGCTGATTTAGGGGCAAGCATAAATGTCATGCCTTATAAATTGTTTAAACAATTAGGTCTAGGGAAACCCAAACAAACTAGGATGAGCATTCAATTAGCTGATAAAACTGTTAGAATTCCTAGGGGTATTATCGAAGATGTTCTTGTAAAAATTGACAGATTCGTTTTCCCAGTAGATTTTGTTGTCTTAGACATGGATGAGGATAATCGATCCCCCTAATTTTAGGAAGACCCTTTTTAGCCACTGCCAGGACTAAAATTGATGTTGATGCAGGAGAACTCATACTTTGTGTAGGTAATGAGACCGTCACCATCAAGGCTCTCGATTTGGCTAGAACATCGAGTAATCAAGGTGAGAACGAAAATTTTCCTAATAACCATTCGGTCAACCCTTCTTTTCAAGAAACACCACCAAAGAATACAACTGAACCCGATCCTGACCCCAACCCCAACAAAGAAATAATTCGTAAAGATCGAGGAATTCAGATGATGATCTAGATGAGTGGAAGACACACTTCAAGGAGAAATTAGGGATACACGACGAAGAACCAGAACCACATGAGGAAAAATCAAAAGAGCGCCTAGAAGAGCTTATAGGAACAACAAATCACTTCAAAATAGGGGACAAGGTACTGTTAGATCATGCAGATCTTCGAATATCTCCTCCTGACCCTAGCACAAACAAAGAAATATCTTTTAGGGTAACCAGTGTTTTCCCATACGAAACAGTCGAGGTAAGTAATCCTATTTTTGGTACTTTTACTATAAATGCATCTCAACTTAAATTTTTTCACGAGGATACGGATAATAACATGAGGAAGGACTTCCAACTCCTCAAACCACCCTGAAGATGCAAACGAGAAGAGAGTCTAGCTTAAGACTATAAACGAGCGCTTCTCGGGAGGCAGCCCGAGCACTAACATAATTTATTCTTACATTTTGCTTTAAATTTAATTTTCTTTTCTTCTTTTCTTTCTGAATACGTAGTTATAAACTAACAAGGGGTGTGAAATTCCAGGACACACGGCCTTGCCCACGGCCGTGGCCGTGTGTACCTCAAGAATCTTGGTACGAACATGGCAGGATGGTACAAGTCAGAATGAACTAATTTTCTGGCAATCACGGACTCAACCACTCTCCCACGGGCACCGACAAAGTGACACGACCGTGCTTGACGGCCGTGTGAGGCTACTGACTTGCCAACCACGGGCTAAACACGCCCGTGCCATCTAATCGTGCTAATATACTGACTTGTCGAACACAGGCTAGACACGAGCGTGGGAAATCAACACGCCCAAGAGCACGGCCGTGCGACACGGCCGTGTGAATCGACACACCCTCAACCCACGGGCAAGGGAGAACTGCCAGACCTGAAATTTTATTTAAACACCATACCCCTTTCCTTTCTCTTCTTAACCCACTTCTTTCTTCTTTTCTTCTTCCATTCTTTCCTCTCTTTTTCCTTTTTCCTTTTCCTAATAAATCCTTAGACTCTTGAGCTACAAAAAAATCATATCAATGGCAAAGAAGCGTAAGAGGCCAATCTCCTCAAAGGAGACCAATTCACATGAGTTCATGCTTGTGACTTCATCCAAACAACAAGCCAAGGGTCTTTGAGACCAATTATCATTCTTTTTATTTTCTCTTCTCCTTTATTTTCCTTATCTTTACTTCTCTTCTACTTAATTTAGCTTATTTTATCTTATTTTCTTAATTTTAGGTTCTAAATGCTGCTTGGGAATCACGCCACCACTACCACCATAACCTCAGCCTTAGAAATCACACCCAACAATAAGGACCTCTCAGTCCATTCATCTCTTCTTTTAATTTTAGTTTTCTTCTTAGTCTCCTTCTCTTTATCTTCCTTGTCCTTAATTTTATATCTAGTTTACTTTAATTTCTTAATGATCCCTGGCTAATTCTCTATGAGCCTCCCAATTTCTTCATCTAGCGCAGGTTCGTCATTCAGGCGGGCCATCACCACCACCAAAGACACAATCTCCTCTAAAGGAATCATCCAAAAATTCAGAAAGTTTTCACTTATCCCCATATTTGATGACTTTATCACAAGGTTGTTATATATCTTTGTACATTGAGGTCAATGTACACCTTAAGTGTGGGGGGGTGAACAACCTAAAAAGATACCTAACAAAAACCCTGAATTGAGTCTTGTTTGAAAGTAATCTACTCTTATTACTAATTAGGATGAAAATTCTGATGATTTATGATTGTTATTGATATGTTTTAGATTAAGTCATTGATAATTGTGCATTGATAATTAAATTTGAAGAATACTAGAGAATCAAGCATGATAAGTCTATTTTTCAGAAATTAAAATTTTTTCTAGGTTGTCAAACTGAGTTTAAATATTACTTTGAAGTTTGAAATTTACGAGGTTGACATCAAAATACCCATAATTTGTGTGAGATTTTGAGCCTTATAGAGCATATATTCTTTTTCTTGCCCACTTTATTGATTATGAGTATGTCAACACTGATTTGTTATTCTAGAACTTGCATCGATTATACATGTCGAGACCACATTTTTTTTATTTGAAACACAAAGATGATAAAGGCACCTAGGATCTAACCCACTTACCCCATAAAAAGCCTACCTTCACGAATTAACCCCTAGTGAACCCCTTTTAATCATAACAACCCTATTTATTGACTCACCCACTAATATTAACCCAGAACCCCTTTGTTTTTGTTATCACCATCCCTTTTGACTACCCTTATATCGAGATTTGAGTTGGTTAATAGCCTAACTATGTTTTCTATTTCAGTTAGTATTTATAGTTTGTTCTTAAAAAAAAAATTTCAAAGGAATATTCATTATTCATTGTGATTAAATGAGCTTATACGCTTGAATCCTAGATATCGAAGAAGAAGCTCGTAGTGTTAGCATTATTGGTTTTCAATTGATGTAATTATTATTATTAGTTCATTAGTTCTTAGTTAGGTAATTTGTCGATTCAATCTCGATTCTAACCCTCTAATTCAGCCTTACTCCACACCTTAACCCTAGCCCCGTTACAACCTTAACAAAGACCTTTTGATTTGTGTTCCATCTCATATTTCAGTTGTGGAGATTTGATTTTCATGCAAGCCTATGGGATTAACTCTTCATGTTTGACTTTTGAGTGCCTAAATTTTGAACCTTAAACACTTTGAGTGATTTGAGCGAATCTTTTGTGAGGATGTCAATCCTTGTCGATTCTGAATCAGAGGTAATTATTTAGATAAAGGGAAACACCTATGTTTTTGTGCTGAGAATCTATGACTTATCTTTGTTTGAATTTTTAGGACACTTTGAATTGAATTATCCATGTATAAATTATCTATGAATTATGATGAGACACTATCAATGACTATTATGAATTGAGGAAAGTTCGTTTTAATTGTAAGTTGAGAATTTTGCTTGAGGACAAGCAAAAGCTTAAGTGTGGGGGTATTTGATAAACCGTAAAAGTAACATATTCTAAGCCCACATTTAGTATGCTTTTGGATGATTTAAGCCCCAATTTATGTAAAAAGGTGCTCTTAATCCTTTCTTTTCATGTCTTATACTCAGGAAAGCACCCGATGACAAAAAGAATGACAAAACAGGCTTAAAACGGACCAAATTGGGCCAAGCCACGAAATTAGCATGGCCTGGACTTCAAGCCACACGACCGTGTCTCCATTCCTACTAGAACACAGCCTTACCATGACTTACACGGCCGTGCCTCATTCAACAGTGTCAAACACGGCCTGGCCACAATTTACACGGGCGTGTGCCATGGCCGTGCCTCTGTCGTGGAGAAGAGCAATTTCATTCGGGAAAGGATACTTAGGGAGAAAGAAACGTATTTCAAAATCCTATAAATACACCCTAGGTACCAGCTGAAAGGGGGCGAAAAGCTAGGCTAAAAAGCCAAGCCGAAATGGTCAGATTTGTGGGAATCACTCGAAGATAGCCAGTTGATCCATCTCAAGAAGCTGAAATTCTACTTAAGACGGAGGATCTCCTCTTCAATTCTTTCAGGGGGTTTTAGGGATTTCTTATGTTTTGTGTTATCTTTTCTCTTGAGATGTTTTCCTTTATTGTTATGAACTAAACCTTCGGATACCCGAAGGGGATGAAACCTATGATGAATCTTGTTATTTGATTTTTGAATAAAATGATAATAACTTAGTTTGTTCTTAATTGTGTGAACTTAATCCAAATCTAATGTGCTTAGGTGGAGGAGGAATAGACCCTGCCTTAGAGTAGATCCAACATAATTAAGCGGAGTTGATCGCACGCCTAGAGATAGGGTGATGAGATTTTGTCAGATTAGGGTGAAACCTAATATGGGAGTCCATAGATCGATTTACTGCTATTGTAGGGGGTTATTATAACCGAACGAGAGTTCCACTAATTAACCTAGGGTTAGACATTATTCGCCTCGAGAGAGGGTTTAATATACGTTAGGGAGTCTCACGGATCAAACTAAGTAAATAAATCATATGGTTCAAGGTTAAATAACAAGTGAAGTCTAGGTGGATTTTTCCTAAGGGTATCGCTTGAGTCAACTGAGTTTTCCCAAAAGTTATTTCCCGAATTCATTCTTTTTGTCTTTGTGTCTTAGCTTAGTAAGTAGATTAATTTTAGTTTAAACAACCATCACTTTATATTAAGGCTAAATATAAAAAGACGGTGAGTATTAGTACTTTTAGTTCCTTTGGGTTCGATAATCCGGTCGTGCCTAAACTATACTACTGTTCGATAGGTGCACTTTCCTTTAATCGTTGTCAGAGTTAGTTTCCATGTTCGATCATTCTTTTATAAATATTAAAACTCTGATTTACAACGATCAACTGGCGTGTCCCAAGTCACATGGGCGTGTGACCCCTGTTTTTAAGAAAGGTTTTCGATCAAGTTCTGAAAGTTTTTAGAGTTATACTTAAAGCTTCGTAGATCTATAACATATATGAATAAGCTAAGAAAGGAAAGTTTTTAAGTCGGAATGAAAGTTTATAGCCCATAATTTCATGATTAAGCAAGTTCAAGCATGGTAACGCCTCGTATCTGGTCCAGACCTCGGACTCGGGTATAGGGTGTTACATTTAGTGGTATCAGAGCCATGGTTTAGTCAGTTCTAGGACTAACCTAGAGAGAGTAAGAGTCTAGCTATACATGCCATATGTGGACTGTGATAGTGTGATGTCTCCCGGCTCTAACGAAATTATTTTGTTAAGACAGTGATGAATCCCAACCGAGCTAATTCCAGTAAGTTTGTATGATTTCTAAGCTTTATGATTTACATCATTGAATTGCTTAGTATAATGTACAATGTTATTATGAAATTGTTTAACGTTAAGTTAAACCATGAAATTAATGAGATCAAGTATGAGAGAGTCCGTATAAGACCAAGCCGAGGCATGGCATCGGTAATCAAGCAAGTTTATCATGTAAGTCTAAGGACCCAAGCTTGGCATTGACAAGTTCATCATGTAAGTCCAAGGACCCAAGCTTGGCATTGATAAGTTCATCATGTAAGTCCAAGGACCCAAGCTTGGCATTGACAAGTTCATCATGTAAGTCCAAGGACCCAAGCTTGGCATTGAACAAGTTTATCATGTAAGTCGAAGGACCCAAGCTTGGCATTGACAAGTTCATCATGTAAGTCCAAGGACCCAAGCTTGGCATTGACAAGATCATCATGTAAGTCCAAGGATCCAAGCTTGGCATTGAACAAGTTTATCATGTAAGTCCAAGGACCCAAGCTTGGCATTGACAAGTTTATCATGTAAGTCCAAGGACCCAAGCTTGGCATTGACAAGTTTATCATGTAAGTCCAAGGACCCAAGCTTGGCATTGAACAAGTTATCATGTAAGTCCAAGGACCCAAGCTTGGCATTGAACAAGTTATCATGTAAGTCCAAGGACCCAAGCTTGGCATTGAACAAGTTATCATGTAAGTCCAAGGACCCAAGCTTGGCATTGAACAAGTTATCAAGAGGAAGATTTCATATAAGTCCATGTCAAGACATGGCCTTGAAACCAAGATGAGATATCCCATGTAAGACCATATCCAAAAAAATGGCTTTAGCAACAAGTTCATGGTAAGAGATTTGGTATCCTCGGTTATTCATATAAATTTATTGGGCATAAGAGTAAAGCTTAAATGAGATAGCAAGAAAGTTAGTAGCAAAGTTGATATTATGCCATGCTAGTTAAGGCTAACTAACAAGTATAATACATGTTATGAATAATAATGCTGAGATTATATTTATTATAGTAAGGTATACTGATCTATGGGATCAAGTGTTACAGGTACCTTGTTTACCTTACAAGCATGAGACTAGTAAGTGCCATGATGTATGTGAAAAAGAAGTAAGAGTAAGTAAGCACTTGCGATTTGTGATGCCATTGTTTATAATAAATATGTTCACATGGTTAAAAACTGAAAAGTTTGATTTAGTAGAATGCAGGATGTGAGTGTGATCGTCCAATGATAAAATGATGAATAAGACCATGGCGGTACATGTCATCCCATGTAAGACCATATCTAAGATATGGCGTTGGTACCTAGAGGAAATCCCATATAAGACCATGTCTGGGACATGGCTTTGGTGATGATACGTGTGCTAGTGTAAGACCATGTCTGGGACATGGCTTCAGTACCAAAGAAAGATCTCGTATAAGACCATGTCTGGGACATGGCATCGACGTCTAAGTATGATCTCGTATAAGACCATATCTAGGATATGGCATCAGCATTGATGTGAGTTTCCACGTAAGACCATATCTGGGATACGGCATTGGTATTGATATGAGATTTTGTGTAAGACCAGAGCGAGGCTATGGCATCGCGATGACATGTAAAGAAATAGCTGGGTTATGACGTTGTGATACGAGAGAGAGACCATAGAAGACTATGGAAATCAAGTAAATGACGTACTCAAAACCCGTAAGACATCCTCTAAATTGATAAGCAATAGTGAGAGGAACTAGAATCAAATGTTGAATACTCAAGTAGATAATAATGTGGAACTTGAGTAAGTTTACATGTGGTTAATGCAGTACTTATGTTAACAATTTGAAAATGCTTTGTATCACATCGATACATGATACTCTACTATATAGAGTAATTATTGTTGAACATGAGGTTTAAGTAGTAGGGGACTATAATGAAAAGGCTATCATTGAAATATGAAATAGATAGGGTCCCGTATAAGACCATGTTTGAGGCATGGCCTCGGCACCAAGCTATGATTCCGTATAAGACCATATCCAGAATATGGCATCGGTAATGAATATGAGAATCGTGTAAGACCATATTTAGAATATGGCATCGATACCTGATGTGAAAGTCCATATAAGACCTTATCTGGGATATGGCATTGGCATTTAGAGGTGACTCCATATAAGACCACCTCGGAGGCGTGGCATTGGTTTCTTACCTACTTGAATGACGATGAATTTGCACCTTTGATTATCCCTAGTGATCAATGGGACAAATAGATGAGTCTAGAGGTATAAATGAGGTTAGTACCAAAGTCATGAGAAGGAGTGAATGCAGATATTCGTGAATGAATCACGAAGAAGCAAGTGCGATGTGAGGCACGATATGTGATAAATAAATGACAAGTTTGAGTAAGTTGGCTCGAAGCCTGTAGTTGTGCATGGTTAGTTGATGCCATGAAGGGATTATAATAATCTCCTTAAGTATTTTGTGTAAATATCTGTTGCTTTTTAGGGCTGATACAGTTGTTCTTTTCATAACATGTGATTGTGTGAGAATGGTAACTGATAGTGAAAATCAGACAGAACAGTTGTCGATTTAGTCAATTGAAACCGACATTCCTTTATATCTTTGTAACCATGTATGGGTGCTTTGAGGAGGAAGTTCGTGATGGTTGTAGTATAAGAAGTGAAACCACAAGTTTTATGCTGTATGATGAGCTTTCGAGTAAACTGAATAGAGTTAATGAATTCGATCAATATGTCCCTGTTATCGTGAGAGGTAACAGTGGTAAAGGTTTCAGATTAGCATAGCAAGAAAAACTCAGATGAGAGTGTGCTTGAATAATGATTCAAGTTTTGTGTATATTCATGCATGAATCATTAAAGAGAATAAACTTTGTGTGTACGTGAGTGGGGAGCATGATGCAAAGATATGCTCATTGAAATGTCCTGACCATGATAGTTGAGTTAAAAGCTATAGAAGGAACTATAAATTGAAAGTTCTAGTACTGAGTTCAGTCTGAATCGAGAAAAAGAGTTGACAGATTGGTGATCCAGAGACGATTGCTCTTATGTCTTTGTTGTGAGTTAAACGTTATGAAATGAAGAAGTGGAAACGGCTAGAACTATTATAATGGCAAGTATAGTTATGATAATACTTCTCAGATAGTAGACATAGTACAGATGTCTGGATGAAGGACCCATGTTAAGCAATGCGAGTTGGTTACTCGATTGACCTTAGTTGATAAATCCAAATTGAATAAGATTACCGTTGTTGAAGTTTCCTCGAGATAGAATTTGAATGATGATGAATCCAAAACTTATACAGAAGTTTGGTATGAGATTTAGTAGTAGCATATCTACTAATGCAAGAATAAGAAAGTGCAGCTATGTACATTAATGTTTTGACAATAGAGTACATTTCACGATATGATTGAGTCTATGGTCAGAAGTAGTTGACCACTAAAAGCTGAGTTGTCAAAGCGTACAAGTCAAGATTATTACAGTTGGTGAATGCTTTAATGGGAAAGTGAGATAGAACCGTATAGATTTCAAATTTGGTTTGACAAATTCCCAAGGAGGGGGATGTCACTCGAATTGTGGTGAATCAACCTGTAAAGATCCGATCGATTATTTGAACTTATACAGAGTTCCAAATTAGTGCATTACTATATATAGTAAATTCCCAAGTGGAGGAATAACCTAGGTCTCAAGTTACGTTTCGACCTTATGCATGATGGCTTAAGAGTTTTTGATAAGAGAGAGACGAGGATTAGTGGATTTGTGATTTTGAAGAATTGATAAAAGGTTTTAAGAATGTTAGTAGTGACTCATCTGATAAGATTTTCGGGGACGAAAATCCCTAAGGGGGAGAATTGTAACAGTCCGATTTAGGGGCTAGTCAGAATAGTGATCTTGGAATCACTAACCCGAGGTTAGAGAAAATAATTCTCATGTTATTTTATGTGTTAGAACATGTTTTTAAGGATGCATGGAAATTTTGGTGCCTTAATTTTAGCAAATTCTAGCTAAATTGTGAAAAAGGACTAAATCGCATAAAGTGCGAAAGTTCCATTCTATAGGCTAAAGGTACCAAATAGCTATGGCTTAGTAATTGGAGGTCCCAAATGAGCAATTTGGCCTTGTCTAAGTGAGTTGGCCGGCCATAGTAAGCTAAGGGGACAAGAACATTAAATGTGGTCATGTTAGGTGTTTAAAAAAGAAATAAAATAAGATGAAATAAGCCAAAAAGCTATGATCTTTTTATTTCTTCTCTTTCAACCAAACATATCAACCATGGGAGGGCTTTGAAAGCTTGAAAATTTCATCAGCTCATTTCCTTTTCAAGTAAGTGATTTTGATGGCTTTAGTTGAAAATTTTTGTACTTTTGGAGTCCCCAAAGCTTAAGCTTTCTAAAGAGGGGACTAGTTTGCAATATGGTTGAAAGTCTAGGGACTTGCCATGATAGAGTTCATGTTTTTTGTTGAGTTTTTATGGAAGAAAATGAATGATAGGATGATGAGAAACAACTTTTGTGAAAGGTGTTGTCATGAAAACACCTAATTGGGACTAAAATGCAAAAGTTGTAATTTGTTCATTAAGGCATGAAATTGATGGAATTGAGAATAGTTGTAAGAGGATTAAATGTTCAGCTAGGCTTGTGTAACAAGAAAATGTGATAAAAATTTATTTACGAGCCTAGGGGCAAAATTGTAATTTTGCCAAAGTATAGGGGCAAAATGGTCATTTTTTCCTAAGTAGAGATTATGTTGTAATACGATTATTAAGTGATTAAATGAGTAAATTTCATTGTTATAGATCAAAGAAAATGAGTTTCGGACCTAGAACGGATGAAAAAAGAAATGTGGGTAAAAAGTCCTTTTCGGCTCTTTCGACATCGAGGTAAGTTCATGTACAAATGTTGAAATTACGTATGAGCTTATATAGTATTCCAATGTTGCGTGGAATGTATATTATTATATGAATGTATGAAATGTCTCTTGATGAGATGTCAATTAAATTGAATTTAGAGTAATGGGAAAGGTGTATAGCACGATAGGACGATGGTTAAAGGCTCGAGTAAGACCATATTGGGATATGGCCTCGGTGTAAGGATTCGTATAAGACCATGTCAGGGACATGGCATCGATATGTTAGAGTATGTAAAACCCAATTGTGGTAGCGTGACAACGAGAACTATGTGCATGAGACTCAAGAGAGTTATTTAACAATTCGAATGATTCAATGTATATGTGAATGTATGTGGTGGTACCATGAGTAGCACAAGTATGTGTAGAATTGAATTGAGATGAATTCAATAAATGATGAACCCCTAGTGGGGTATGTGTATTTGATGTACTGTGTGAATGAGAACGAGTATCGTAGAAAGTTAAGTAAAAATGGGAACATGTGAGGATGTTCTTGAATGAACATTTGAAATAGAGATATACTTGTGAATTATTACCCATGAATGTAAATAACAGTAAGCTATGTGCGATATCACCTTGTTGATTATTGATCGATGGGCTATGTGTGATACCATCACTTATAAACGATTGGTGGGCTAAGTGCGAAACCACCGAGATATTAGTAGCATGAGCGGCTTATTGAAAATGCTTGATGTGTTGTTATATATGATCTTGTGACGATCAGTGCAGGGACGTATGCTAATTAAACGAGCGAACTGGTTTGTGATATGGTAAGAATGTGGTACGAGATTGAATGAGTATGTTTCAAGAATGGTTGAGTAAGTAACCATGAGTTGATGAGTAAAACTCAACATATTGCCTTGGAGGTTATGTATATTCAGTGAATATCAATATTTGTCAAATTATACAGGTGAACTTACTAAGCATTATTGCTTACTCCTTTACTTTTCTCATCTCTTATAGGTTTTATTACTTAGCTCGGGTTGGAGACCGCCGGAGATGTTTCACACTATCGAGCAGACGCATGGTATGAAGTATCAAGTCCTTATGAGTCATGGCATGTATAGGGATTCGTTTAAAATTGATGAAGTCTAATTGTATAGCCATAGATGATGGCCTAAGTTGTCTGTAATAATATGGGAATTAGTTCTCCCTTGTGTATGGGATAAAGACCTTATTTCTTTTATAATCAAATGTCTATAATTCTAGAGTAATGTTGACACTATGTGTAGTTATGCAATAAGGTATGAATGTATGCAAATGTGGGTGGAAAAAGGCTTGGTAGATAGCATCTAAGTGCCCCCACGGATAGACACACGGGCGTGTGTCTAGGCCGTGCGTACCCTGCACCTTATTATTATTAGTTAGAATAGGCCACGGGTAAATCCCACGGCCGTGTGCATGAGCCGTGTAAGACACACGGTTTGGGCATGGGTGTGTGCCCAGGCCGTGTGGATCAAGTCAGTAACTCCCCTACGGTTGGAAGACACGGGCGTGTCAAGGCCGTGTGGATTAAGTCAGTAGCTCCCCACGGTTGGAAGACATGGGCGTGTCAAGGCCGTGTGGATCAAGTCAGTAACTCCCCACGGTTAGGAGACATGGGCGTGTTAAGGGGTACACGGGCGTGTCCCAAGTCACATGGGCGTGTGACCCCTGTTTTTAAGAAAGGTTTTCGATCTTGTATGGTCGACTTGCACAATGTTGGAACCTTTAATGCTGATACGGGATTCAAAGCCGGTTATTTAAATGAGTTGGAAAGAATGTTAGAAAAAGTTTTACCCAATGCAATGTTGAAGGCTAAACCTAATATTGAATCGAGGATTAGACTACTGAAAAGGGATTGGTCAATCGTTTATGACATGCTTAATGGAAAAAACAATAGCGGTTTTGGTTGGGATGAGCATAGGCAGCTCGTTGTTGTTGAAGATGCGGTGTGGAACTCATATATAAATGTAAGAATTATTTCAAGTCTTTATTATTTTGTTTTCACCAAAATTATAACTAATATAAATTCCTCATTTTTATAGAGTCATAAAGAAGCAGGTCAGTTCAAACATCGTAGTTTCCCTTATTACGACCAACTTACTGGTATTTACGCAAAAGATCGAGCCACTGGAAAAGATGCTCAAACAGCCGCTAATATCATTGAAGAAATAAATGTTGAGGATGTAGCTACTATAAATATTCATGAAGAAAGAAACGATTTCTATGGATGTGAAGCTGATATCCCTTTGGACGACATGGATGCTTCAGCTACAGAATCGCAACCAGCTCGAAACCAAGGGGGTTCCACATCTTCAAAGAAGAAAAAAAAGAATTCTGATGCAAGTGATCATATGTCTTCTTCATTTCATGATGCTGCCACTTTATTGGTGGAAAACATGCGGGCTGTTGGCGAACAAATCAGTAGAAGTATTGCCTCTGATGCGGTAATTCAACAAAAGTCAGAAGAATTTTAGATCATCCAAGAAAAAGCTACAAATTTATATCCAACATTATGTGAAATAGAAGGTTTAACTATGGATGAGTGTTTTCGAGTATTGAGTAAAATTCCAGATCATCCAACGCAAATGCTCATTTTATTTAGTTTACCTTCTGCTGTACGATTGGAATGGGTCAGAAGATTTCTTGCTGACCATTAAAAATCATAGTTGTATTGATGATATTTTGGTAACTTTTTGTGTTTGTAATATTTGGGACGGTATAATGACATGATATATGTCATTACAATGTTGTAACTTTTTGATGTTGTAATATATGGATTATGACATATAAACTAATGAAATCATGTAACCTTTTGTTAATATATGAATATTATGCTTGGATGTGAAATATAATTCTCAAGTTAATTAATTACTTCTAATATTTTTTTTTGTAGAGTAATTATATTATTTGTTTCAGTAATGATATTTTAGCACATATATGTATTGCAGTTTAAAAATAATAAAATAAATTATATATTTTTATAGTATTATATATTAAGATTTTTTAATTCATATAATAATAATTATATTAAGCATGTTATTAAATTATATTTTTTATTAAATTATATTTAATAATAATTATGTTAAAATATAATTAAATTATTTATTATTTTTATTAAATTATTTTCAATAATAACCTTATTAAAATTTAATAACAATAACAATAATCATCTACCTAAAAAAATTCGCTAAGGGTATTACAAGTTATTTTAGTTCTTTTCCTTATGCTATTACAACATCATTCCATTCAACCAAACACAAGAATTCTATTACAGCTCTATTCCATTCCATTCAACCAAACAGTTGAATTACTTATTACAGATCTATTCCATTACACCTCTATTCCATTACACCTCTATTCAATTACAGCTCTATTCCATTACAGCGAACCAAACATGGTGTTAGAATTAACATCGTTTAAACCAATACAATGATCTATTCTTCCAACATAATGGTGAGTCATGAATCAACGGGATTTCGGTGTGAGATTACACACCTGATTACGATAAGGACTAAACCTTCTTGATCGTCGGCACCTATATCACCATAATACTCGATTAACTAACATAAGAGATTTTTCTTAATCCAAATCTAAATCAACGATCTAAAATGCTTACCCTTAGTATTGTGAACGACCATGATTTGTCTATTCTCACAGGATGATGGTCCACAACCCGGTGGGAAATCCCGAACTGCCAATACCGCCCTACGTTTGAACTTAGGAGTAGGAATTGCAAATCCACTCCCTTGTTGTCCTCCTATCACTTTTCCTTTCAAATCACTACCACTTGCCTCCATTGAAAAAGTCTTGGTCAGTAAAATACTACTATGAGAGAGACTAGTTGTTTAGGGATAGGATTCGGCTTACCACTACTTCCGTAGGATCAACAAGTAGAGAAGAATGAGCGATTTAGTCCCTAATATAACCGATTAGTCAAATCCATCGATCCATTTTAACGGAATAACCAAGCATTGAGATATATCGAAATGAACCTTGAAGAAATTCCTTACCTTAACAATAATAGATCCAACTTCCACCGGTTGGGCTTAAGGCTAGAAATGAATCGGCAAGGATGGAATATTCGCCAGCCACTAAAACACCAAATCGATCAAGGAAGAAATGCCCAATAAGCAAGCAAGAAGAAGAAGAAATAGTGTGATTAAAGTTTCGGCTATTTAGAGAGAAAAGATCAAGCAAGATTCGACCATCAAAATATTGGTTTAAGAAGAAGAGAGAAGGATTTAAGAAATGGTGAAAAGAAAAGGAGAGATGGAAAAAAAGAGAGTGCTAGATAGTTTCGGCTAACAAAGAGAAAATGAGCAAAATGAGGTGAGTGTTTCGGCAACAAAGGAGAAAGGTGAACAATTTTGGCTTTAGAGTTTCGGCAAGCAAAGGAGAAAGAATTGGAAAAGAAAACACCAAAATGCTAAAAGAAAACAAGCCTCTCACGCACCAAAACTTTGTAAAAAGCTATATGAAATTCGGCTCCCTCATTCCCCCTACAAAAACCGTGCATCTCTTTACCAAAAATGTAACGTCCTCGAAAGGGCCTATGCATTTTCAGTTTAATTGTACGAAATGACAAGTCTTAAGCACTATGAATAAATTTTTGGTATTTTTGGAATTCTAGAAATGCATAGAAAAGGAAATGAACATTTTTGGAAACCTGAATATTTTTGGAAACCTGAACATTTTTGGAAACCTGAACATTTTGGAAACCTGAACATTTTGGAAACCTGAACATTTCGGGAAACCTGGAAATGTAAGAACAATGGCAAGTTACAGAGCCGATCGAAAATTTTAGGAAACTTAGAAATAATCGAGAAATGCCAAGTTTTAAAGTTTAAAATAGGAAATTAAGGCAAGGGGGCCTTAAAAGAAAAAGTTGGTAAAATTTGACACACAAATAGGCTTGGAAAAGTGGCCTGAAGATGCCACTTAGGGCCTCTGGAAATGGCGCCACATGCAAGGTGTTGGGCCTGAGTTCGAGTCACTTGGGAAGCAAATAATGAAGGTTATATTTTTGCTTCCAGAAGGCTGAGGTGGACGGCACTGGTTTCTAGAACAAGGAAGTGTTTTATTTTCACAAATATGTGAATAATAAGTGATAAATATAGGATTAATTTTAATATGATTATTGAGGAGATAAATAATGGATTAAACACTTTTATTTTTTAAATAAAAGAGATAATATTATCACAAGGAAGAGTGGTGGCCAAGTCAAGGACTCTTGGCCTAGTAATTTTGGCTAAAGGAGGAGAGTTAGGCTATTCTCTCATCTTTTTCCTAAGTGTGCCGAAAATTCCCTAGCCCCTCTTTCTCTCTGCCGAAATTTTTCCTAAGCAAAACTCCATCTTTTCTTCTCCTCTCCTTTACTATTGTCAAGCCAAAACACTCTTTGATCCCTGTTAAATCTCCATAGCCGAATCTCTGTGACCCTAGGCAAGGAAGTAATCGGCTAAAGGCATTAAAGGTAAGGTTAAGCTATTCAAATTCTTTTCTTTGCTAGTTGCAGAAGGAGAAGGGTCTAATCCTATTCTTGTTTTTTTGGCCGAATCTGCAAAGGGTCTCTGTGTTTCTACAATTGTTGAAAACAAGGATCAAGGATCTAAGGTAAGATAAATATATATTTGGTCGAAGGTTACGTTTTATATGTTAGATCTAACATATGAATTATAGGAATTTCGATATCACTAAGGGGAGCAAGGAACCGATTTTTGAGATCTCATCTTAAGGTAAGTGGTTATAATCGGCCAAGGTTCTTTCTTAAATGTCTAGATCTATTTGTTTTAATCAGAGACTAATCAAATAAATGGATTTAATGGTTAGCCGATTTCAAGGAAAGAACACAAATCTTCGGGATTTGATTATCAATCAAATCGGCAAACAAGGTAAATGTTAGTAATACCATTCCTAGTAGGATTTGGTCTTAAAATCGAAAAGGTTATTAATATGTTTATATATGATGGGCCGAATATAGGAATTAACAGATCTAAAGCCTAGATCGGGATTTTCGGGATCTCAAGGAATCTATTAAGCAAATCAGGTGTGTACTCACGCTAACTTTCGATATATCATATGGCAATTATTTTTAATATATGAATATGCATAAGAATGTGAATATGGCTAAGTACCATAAATGTGGTAAGAAGTACAGTGCACGTTTCCTACCTCCGATAGGATTATGAATATGATATATTTTGAACATGTGAATAGTATCATGAATGAGAAAATAAGTATGTTATATATGTCATAAAATATTTGGGGCATTCGGGATCTATGTGAAAGGGGAAGAAGGTGTTGACTTTGGTCTCACCAATGGAATATGGTGACTACGGTCACAAAATTTGAATATGGTAACTTCGGTTACATTATCCGAATTTGGTAACCGGTTACATTATTTGAATATGGTGTCTAATGACACAAATTATATGGGCGATGAGCACGTCGACTACAAATGATCGCTTCGATGTGTGTGTAGCGGATGGAGGGTTGACTTAGTAGTCCCCACGGTGTGATTGGCGTGCACGGGTGGTGTGTAGCGGATGGACAAATAGGCTTGGGTTTGGGTTGCATCATTTTTTTATGAATATGTCTTTGATATGAACATGTATGCCTGAATTGTTGAATGTTAGTTTGTGTACACATTGAGTCTGTTGACTCACCCGTTGGGGAATATTTTTCAGAGATGATCAAGAATGGACCGGGTCGGCAGGAGCTAAAGGTGGCCATGCATGGCAAGGAAAGACTTTTATTATTTGGGAATGTTATTTATATCAAGTACTTAAATTTTATTATTTTTGGGTTTTGACTGATGTAATAAGGCCATAAGGCCCAAGTGAATTTCTTTATTTTTTTTTGCTTTACTATTAGATATTATGTCACGAACTAATTTGGATGTAAGTAAGTACAAAATTATTTTTCTTAAAAATGAACTCAAAAATTCTTTTGTCACCTTAATTAAATTGGATTTATAAAATTAAATAAATGGGTTTTTAATCTAAGCCCAACCCAAAACGAAATTTTTCTGAAAATACACAAATTTTCTCTAAGAAACAAAGAATTTTGAAACAGTTTACTTAAGGAACATACCAGATCCGGTTCAGGCTCGTGGGCCCGGTGTGGGGTGTTTCAAAAAAGATCAAGGTTGACTAAAAATTCTTTCCCAAACACCTTCCACAAAATCGGCCAACATGTTCCCCTCCCTTATCCCTTTCCTTTATTTCTTTCCTTGTTTTTCCCTTGCTTTCCTCCTTACCATATTCCTTAGTCTTCTTTCCATCACTAGAAAGTCTTCCTTTTCTTATTTATAGCCATGGCCGACACTTTGGAAAGAAGCACAAAAAAAATTAATCCAAAAAAAATTGCACTAGGTGGGATTCGAACTCCACTCCTTAAGCCTCTTCATGTGATGCCACACCACTCTGCTACTAGCTCCACTTGTGCTAGGAAAACACACACTTAATTCCTTAAGTCTTGATGCCACTTACCTTCTCTCCTTAAAGTGCTTAATCAAAAAAAATTTACTAAGGCCCAACTCAACCCAAAGTCTTTTTAGGACCCCTAAACATACACAATTAACATTCTTAACTAGCCTAACGCATGATATAATACAAAACATAAAATCTCAAATTTCAGGATGTTACAATTCTACCCCTCTTAAAGAAATTTCGGCCTCGAAATTTTCCTAATTAAAAGAGATGAGGATATTGCTGTCGGATCGTGTCCTCTGATTCCCATGTAGCTTCCTCTGATCCGTGATTACGCCATAATACTTTGACTAACGGAACCGACTTCCTTCTTAGCACCTTAACATCCCGATCTAAAATCTGTACTGGCTCCTCTTCAAAAGACAAGTCAGGTATTATCTCAACTTCCTCCACTGGTACAACATGAAACGGATCCGAATGATAACGCCGTAACATCGAAACATGAAATACGCCATGTATCTGACTTAACTCCAGAGGTAACTCAAGTTGATAAGCCACTGGTCCAACACGCTTCAATACACGGTAAGGTCCGATAAACCTAGGGCTCAACTTGCCCTTTCGTCCAAATCTAAAGATATTTTTCCAACGTGAGACCTTCGTAAAAGACTCGATCACCCACAGAGAGCTCTATCTCCTTCCGCTTCAGATCCGCATATGATTTACATGTCGTCTCAAGCTTCTTTTTTAACCGTGCCCGAATTACCTTAACTTTTTCCTCCATCTCCGAGATCAACTCATGACCCAATAATCGCTGCTTCTAGTTGGGCCTAACGGTAGGAGTACGACACCTCACGCACCATACAACGCCTCGTAGGTGCCATTTGGATACTTTGGATTGATAGTCGTTGTTGTATGCAAACTCGCCAATGGTAGAAAATCTTCCCAACTACCCTCAAGTCGATCATCACATGACCCCTTAACATGTCTTCTAGAATCTAGATTACTCTCTCCGATCGACCATCATCTGCGGATGAAATGCCGTCTTTGAAATTTAGTCTTGTACCCAAAGCTTCATGTAAAGCCTTCCAGAACCATGATGTAAACCTAGGATCCCTGTCATATATAATAGACACTAGTACCCCATGCAACCTCACGACTTCTGCTATATACAACTTGGCCAACTTCTGCAACGAATAATCCGTATGAACAGATAGGAAATGAGCAGACTTCGTTAACCGATCCACTATCACCCATACGGAATCCTTCTTAGTAGGCGTTAAAGGTAACCTACTAACAAAGTCCATCGTTATCCTTTCCCATTTCCATAGTGGAATTTTCACCGTTTGCAGTAATCCTAAAGGCAGTTGATGTTCCGCCTTCACCTGCTGGCATGTCAAGCACTTGCTCACGAAGTCGGTAACCTCCCGTTTCAACCTTGGCCACCAATACTGCTCACGGAGGCCTCGGTACATCTTATTTCCCCCAGGGTGCATAGCATATGGGCTACTATGCACCTCACGCAGAATCATTTGTCTCAATTTAGAATCCCTAGGCATACAAAATCTTCCGCGGAAACATAATACTCCATCACTATTTAATCCAAAATCCCCTATCTCACAACTTTCCACTTGCTGAAGTCGAGAACCCAACCTTTCATCTAACAACTGCTTTTCCTTAACTCGACTTACTTATCATACAGCTTCACTTGAAGTTCAGCTAACAAGCTACCATATTCATAAAGGCTGAGGTGAGCGAACATCGCTCTCAAATCCGATATTACCTTACGACTCAGTGCATCTGCTACTACGTTAGCTTTACCTGGGTGATACTCGATTGAAAAGTCATAATCTTTCAACAATTCTATCCACCTCCGCTGTCTTAAGTTCAACTCCTTCTGGGTAAGGAGGTACTTCAGACTCTTATGATCCGTGTAGATAATCGACTTCTCCCTATACAGATAGTGTCTCCATATATTTAGAGTAAAAACCACTACAGCTAACTCCAAATCATGCGTGGGATAGTTCACGTCATGCGGCCTTAATTGACGAGATGCATAAGCCACCACTTTTCCCCCTTGCATCAACACACATCCCAAACCCGTGTGTAACGCATCACAATAAACAATAAACTCTTTACTAGCCTCAGGTTGAATCAATACTGGCACTTCTTCAGAATCTTCTTCAATTTCTCAAAACTCTCTTGCTGCTTATCTCGACCACACAAACGGTACTCCTCACGCAATGTACTTAGTTAGGGGTGCAACAATCAACGAAAACCCCTCAATGAAACGCCTGTAATACCCAGCCAAACCTAGAAACTTCAGATTTCTGCCACTAACCTCGGTGGCTTCCAGTCCAATACAGCCTCGACCTTCCAGGGATCAACTCTAATTCCCTCGGCAGACACAACATGCCCCAAAAAGGTCACCTCCTTTAGCCAAAATTCACACTTACTGAATTTGGCATACAACTGCTTCTCCCTTAATATCTGCAATACTACCCGTAGATGCGAATCATGATCCTCTTCAGTCTTTGAGTACACCAAGATGTCGTCTAGGAACACCACCACAAACCAATTTAGATAGGGTTGGAAGACTCGGTTCATCATGTCCATAAATGCAGCTGGTGAATTAGTCAAACCGAACGGCATGACTAAGAACTCGTAATGCCCATATCGATTTTGAAATGCAGTCTTGTGAATATTCGCCTCATTGACTTTTAACTGGTGATACCCTGATCTCAGATCTATCTTCGAGAAAATTGAAGCTCCACGCAGCTGATCGAATAGATCATCGATCCTCGGTAACGGATACTTGTTCTTGATCGTCAACTTATTCAATTTTCTATAATCGATGCACATAAGCATCGACCCATCCTTTTTCTTAACGAACAAAACTGGGGCTCCCCATGGTGACACACTTGGTCGAATAAATCCACGATCCAACAACTCCTGGATCTGAGCTTTAAGTTCCACGAGCTCCTTCGGTGCCATTCTGTAAGGGGCAATGGACACCGGAGCCGTTCCTGGCAACAGCTCAATACCAAATTCCACCTCCCGATCTGGAGGCAATCCTGGAAGCTCCTCGAGAAAGACATTTGAAAAATCTTTCACCGTTCTAACACTTTCTACCGGCAACTCTTTGGCACCAACTTTTCTACCTTCAAAGCAGATACCATATTAGATAGATAATTTCTTCTTTCACCTATCATCATCACTTCCTTATCCTCCGAAGTTCTTAGTACCATCTGCTTTGCAGCATAGTCCAAGTTCGCACGATGTTTGACCAGCCAGTCCATGCCCAAAATAAGATCGAACTCCCCGAACGGCAGTTCCATCAAATTCGCCAGAAATACTACCCCCTGAACCTCTAAAGGTACATCCCTAAAAAACTTATTTACTACCACCGACTGTCCTAAAAAGCTAATCACAGTTGTTTCTCTAGCAGTAATCTCAGATTTAATATTCAGAGTTCCAGACACAGCACATGCAACATACGAATGGGTGGATCCAATGTCTATCAAAGTAGTAACAGGTACTTCAGATATGAAAAACGTACCGGTTATGACGTCCGGTGCATCGCCATCCTCTCGACGTCTGACCGCATAGACCAACCCTGGCTGTCTCGCCTCCGGGTTACTCCTATTATCAATACCTCTACTCGATGCACCTTGACCTCGTCCTACACCATTACCATCCCGACCTGGCCCACGACCTCTCGGCGGCTGCTGAGTGCCTCTTGCTGGCTGTGCAAATCTGTTATGAACTGCTTGAGTTTGATCAGGCTTTCGAGGGCAATCCCTAAACCGATGGTCCTTGGATCCACATCTAAAACAACCACCAGTTCTCTTCCAGTATTCACCCGAGTGAAGTTTCCCACAATCCACGCAAGGCTGTGACTGATTGGTAGTAGCTGAAGCACCCACTTGAACTGGCCCCTCATTCTTGGGCCTTTTTTGAAATCCTCTAGCAGGACCTGAATACCCAGAGTCTCTCTTGTTCCTGCCCCTATCCTTGTCTTGATTTTTCCATTCCGAGTGCTTAACTTCCTCAGCTATCTTAGTTTTTTCCACAAGTGTAGCAAAATTCCTTTCTTTCTGTGGGGCTATCAATCCCCGTAACTCATCACGCAATCCATCCTCAAAATACACACAGCGCTCATGATCAGTTGGCACTATTCCCCGGGCATACCGACTCAGACGCAGAAACTCTACCTCGTATGCTGCCACAGATTTACTTCCTTGAACCAGATTCAAAAATTCCTTCCTTCGGGCATCTACATAACCAGCCCCGACATATTTTCCCTGAAATGTTGTCTTAAAGAATTCCCAGGTAATACGATCAGCCTGAGTGCCTTCCCGAACAGTGAGCCACCACTGATACGCCTCGTCTCTTAGCAATGACACAACCCCTTTCAGTTTCTGTTTAGATGTGCAATCCAGATCGTCCATAATCCGTTCCACCGCCTCAAGCCAGTACTCTGCTACACTTGGGGCTACACCCGAAATACCCCTAAAGACTTCGGCCCCATTCGATCTAAGTCGCTCGGTTATTGACCCACGATCTGCCGACCCAGTTCTTGCCCCAGCAACCCTTTCCAGTACTCGCAACATCACGTGGGACAGAGCGTCATCCTCTCCCATTCGATCATGTGACCCAGCTTTAGTCACTGGTGACGCAGGTGCGTCCATTTCAGGCATATGTCCCGATGCCTCAGATACAACTCTAGCACCTCGGCCTCTACCACGTCCTCGTCTACCACGTCTACGTCCTCTAGCGCTCATGTTTACTAATGTCGATTTAATCTGATTAAGATTCTTATGAATCAGTATACTTATTCAGTGTTTATTAAACAATATTTTATGGAGTATAAGAAGTAAAGTTGTTTTAGCAAAACATATCCTAAAGTCTCAATCTCTATAGTTTCAGCTCCTAAAGCTAAAAGTTCTAGAGTATCTCTATTTTGTGAAGTTTTTTTACTACAGTCATACCACAATAATCATAAAATGAAATCATAAACTTACTGACTTGATGTCGGATACCCGTGGTGCCATACTTCCTCTGAAACATGTATTTATAAATCGAATTTCCAGCAGTTTTAAAAAATATTTTTGAACCCAAACCACAGCCGAGTTTTGCAACCGGGCTCTGATACCATAAAATGTAACACCCCAAACTCGGCCCATGCGTTACGACCGGATCTGACATGTCACATGAAGAAAACGAGTAAGAACTTGTGATTTTTACTAAAGAGTTTGTTATTTTGTTATAGATTAAGAAAAACAAATTTAATTGGAAATATTTTGAAAATAATACTACTAATCTTGAAAGGTTGATTGAAGAATCGATAATTGAACTAGTGATCTTTTAAAATAGTGACTTTCGAAAATGACATCGATAATTTGAAAGAGAATCCGAGTTAAATTATTTGTACAAGTTTGTTATGAAATCCATTTGTTAATCAATTTAAAAAAAATGTTACTTATGATTTTAGAAAATCCCCATTTAAAAGAATTCAAGAAAAATATTAAATACGTCTAAACATAAAGCAAAATAAAACATAATCTAGAGGCCTTATTACAACTTTAAAACACAAAATAGTAAAATTAATGAAATAAAACGGAAAAGAAGTTCACTGATGTTCGAAAACATTATTTCCAAAGTATGGCCTCCACCGAGTCATCCATGGGCCCAAGTCCTCATTACTGAGCATTACCTGCAAGGATTAAGAAAAAAGGGGTGAGTTACAAGAACTCAGTGTATAATCCCCTTACCGTCATCCACTGGCCTGAACCCACATAGCATAGTCTTGGGCCTAAGCACATTTACATAACAATAACTAATTGAAGTAAATGTATGCAACCCAACCCAATCCATCCATCACACCCCCGACCAGCCAATCACACTTGTGGGGATTAAGTCAACCCACCCCGTCGCTCACACCAAAATTGCAGCCAAGCTGCTAGAGTATAATATTTTTTGTGGTCAAGCCACCAAAAACATAATTTAAGCACAATAATAATAAATAGATTTGTGGCAATGCCACCAGGCTACACTGCTCTCCATACAATTTATCCCATCCCATGTAATATATGAAAATGTATCATACAAAATAAAATAAAATATCCACATATATACAACAACCATTAATCTAGTGAATTAATTCGGTGAATCGGCCCATTAAGGCACTTTAATAGTTCGACCCATTTAGGCATTATAGCAAATCGGCCCATAAGGGCATTTTGGTAAATCAGCCCATAGGGGCATTTTCATAATTTAATAAATTAATACCGATTTTGACAGATCTTAGAATTAACATCGTTTAAACCAATACAACGATCTATTCTTCCAACATAATGGTGAGTCATGAATCGTGGGATTTGGTGTGAGATTACACACCTGATTACGGTAAGGACTAAACCTTCTTGATCGTTGGCACCTATATCACCATAATACTCGATTAACTAACATAAGAGATTTTTCTTAATCCAAATCTAAATCAATGATCTAAAATGCTTACCCTTAGTATCTTGAACGACCACGATTTGTCTATTCTCATCGGATGATGGTCCACAACCCGGTGGGAAATCCCGAACTGCCGATACCGCCCTACGTTTGAACTTTGGAGTAGGAATTTCAAATCCACTCCCTTTTTGTCCTCCTATCACTTTTCCTTTCAAATCGCTACCACTTGCCTCCATTGAAAAAGTCTTGGTCAGTAAAACACTACTATGAGAGAGAGTAGTTGTTTAGGGATAGGATTCTGCTTACCACTACTTCCGTAGGATCAACAAGTAGAGAAGAACGAGCGATTTAGTCCCTAATATAACCGATTAGTCAAATCCATCGATCCGTTTTAACGAAACAACCAAGCATTGAGATATATCAAAATGAACCTTGAAGAAATTCCTTACCTTAACAATAATAGATCCAACTTCCACCGATTGGGCTTAAGGCTAGAAATGAATCGGCAAGGATGGAATATTCGGCCACCCACTAAAACACCAAATCGATCAAGGAAGAAATGCCCAATAAGCAAGCAAGGAGAAGAAAAAATAGTGTGATTAAAGTCTCGGCTATTTAGAGAGAAAAGATAAAGCAAGATTCGGCCATCAAAATATTGGTTTAAGAAGAAGAGAGAAAGATTGAAGAAATGGTGAAAAAGAAAAGGAGAGATGGAAAAAAAAGAGTGCTAGATAGTTTCGGCTAACAAAGGGAAAATGAGCAAAATGAGGTGAGTGTTTCGGGAACAAAGGAGAAAGGTGAACAATTTTGGCTTTAGAGTTTTGGCAAGCAGAGGAGAAAGAATTGGAAAAGAAAACACCAAAATGCTAAAAGAAAACAAGCCTCTCACGCACCAAAACTTTGTAAAAAGCTATATGAAATTCGACTCCCTCATTCCCCCTACCAAAACCGTGCATCTCTTTACCAAAAAGATCAAGGTTGACCAAAAATTCTTTCCCAAACACCTTCCACAAAATCGGCCAACATGTTCCCCTCCCTTATCCCTTTCCTTTATTTCTTTCCTTGTTTTTCCCTTGCTTTCCTCCTTACCATATTCCTTAGTCTTCTTTCCATCACTAGAAAGTCTTCCATTCCTTATTTATAGCCATAGCCGACACTTTGGAAAGAAGCACAAAAAATTAATCCAAAACAATTTGCACTAGGTGGGATTCGAACTCCACTCCTTAAGCCTCTTCATGTGACGCCACACTACTCTGCTACTAGCTCCACTTGTGCTAGCAAAATACTCACTTAATTCCTTAAGTCTTGATGCCACTTACCTTCTCTCCTTAAAGTGCTTAATCAAAAAAAAATTACTAAGGCCCAACTCAACCCAAAGTCTTCTTAGGACCCCTAAACATACACAATTAACATTCTTAACTAGCCTAACGCATGATATAATACAAAACATAAAATCCTGAATTTCAGGATGTTACACGTGCCAAATCAATGTGATGTTCAAAAACTATAAGTTTATTGGAAAACCCTTTTATGGATCAAACTTTCTACTCTTTGAAAATCTCGATTTGTGTTGTTAGTTGACAAAACAAAAATGCTCAAAGTCTTTCCTTTACAAAAAATATTACCGTTGTTAAAACCTTGTCTATTGCAGAAGTGTATTTGAAACCGTTGCGGAAACGTGTTATTTTGAAATCAATGGAAAATTATTTTAAAGGAAACCCGTGTTTAATAGATTAGCAGTTTGTAACTAAAAGGCATACCAAGCAAAAGTTAAAAAGAAAATCCCAAAGGCCTTATTAAAAAATTATTAACCCAATAATTAAAATAAAGTAAACTAAAATAAAGTCGCTAAATTTAACCCCAAAACATATTGGACGAGTGGCCAACTCCGAGTCCCTCGCAGCTCCAAATCCACTAAGGCTGGGGATTACCTGCACAGTTAAAAGTAAAATGGGTGAGTTACAAGAACTCAGTGTGTAATCCCCTATTAAGGTCACAGTCTGGGCCCGAGCCCATATGGTATCAGTCTGGGCCTAAGCCCTATTTGGTAACAATCTGGGCCTAAGCCATATTCGATAACAATCTGGGCCTAAGCCCTATTTGATAACAATCTGGGCCTAAGCCCTAAATCATATCAATGCAAAACATGCATGTACCCCAACCCTGTCCAGTCAACTCTCCACCCGTACCAACCATCTCTCTATGTGGGGACCACGTCGACCCACCCAGCCAATCTCTCCAATAATGCAGCCTAGCTGCTCGCATTTATACGACTTTAAGCCTTCAATACTGGTCTCATAATTGGCACATAGCCATCGGTAACTGTAATAAGATCGGCACGTAGCCATCAGCAACGATAATATAATCGGCACACAGCCTTGGGTAAATATGATCGACACAGAGTCATCAATATATATGTTAGGCACAAAGCCACAGGTAAATACGATTGGCACAAAGCCATAATCAAGATGACACAGAGCCATGTTTAGGTTGGCATAGAGCCATAATCAGATTACGCGACTTTAAGCCGTCCGTCGGTCCACAGTCGTCATGCGACCCGTGCGACCCTATCAGAACTTCCTCCGTATCAAAGCCCCAACCCCATGCAATATGCCATGTATGTCATGCTCAATCATTACACGTGTATGCAAAATGGCCATGATCAGTAACAGTCATTTACACACATATTGAAAACATATCAGCCATATAATCCCAGTCAAATCAGTTAAAACACAGTCATACATTCACAGTTAGATCAATCATAATCCTAATCAGTCAGTTACCTACAAGGAAAAATAGTCATTTTACCCTATAAGGGTATTTCGGTAATCCTACCCTTCAGGGGTATTTCGATAATTCTACCTTACAAGGGTATTTCGGTAATTCTACCCTACAGGGGTATTTTAGTAATTCTACCCTACAGGGGTATTTCACAAATCAGGGGTATTTTGGTAATTTTACAAATCAAGGGTGTTTCGGTAATTTCACAATCCAAGGGTTTTTCGATAATTTCATTAATCGGGGGTATTTCGGTAATTTTACAAATCAGGGTATTCTGGTAATTTTGCAAATCAGGGGTACTTTGGTAATTTCGCAAACTGAGGGTATTTCGGTAATTTTACAAACCGGGGGTACTTCTGTAATTTTACAAACCAAGGGTACTTCGGTAATTTTACAAGTCGAGGGTGTTTCAGTAATTTTGTAAACTAAGGGTATTCTAAACAGAGATAACGATGCGAATGGGCCTAGGGCACATTCTCAGCCTAAATGGGCACATACGCTCGTGTAGCCCATTTAGCCCAAATCTAGCCACAGATATGAGATTCACATAGACCAATCCAATATCTACTACACAATCATACAATTTATTCATATGGGCCCACGGGCCCAAGGCAGCCTAAACCCATGAGGGCCTCAACTATCGCGTCGAAGCTCCCATACGTGCGCTCGCACGCTCGTGTGGCTACCATCGTCGTGTGACCGGCATTTCGGCATTTGTAGCTCTACAGCTAGAGTAGTGCGAAATACACACCTGATAGGAATCTAAAGTTAATCCGCGCTCTGAACACTGTTCTGCGTAGAAGCCAACAATGATCACACCCTTGACCCCCAAAGGGGTGGGTCGATCAACTTCAGTCACCACCACCGCGACCCAACGGCATACAGATTAACGAATAATCCAACGCCTAACCCAAACGAGCACGCCACAAAGAGAAAGGGATAAGCCAAGAAAAGGTATCCTTACTCTCCTCATGGTTTGCTCTATTTAAAGCCAACTTCTTGCCTAATCCTCATGCTAACTTCCCGATGTGGGATCCCTCCATCAGCCGAGTTTAAATCCAACACAAACTCTGGCCGTCCAATCTGCAAAATAAACACTCCCTTGCTTGACATGAGATTCGAACCCTTGCCCTCTCCTATGCTCCAGACGCTACATGCCACCATAACACAAGCTCATTTTGTGACTTAGAACATGCGCAACTAAATATAAGCCTATGGGCCAAAGTCTAAGTTCATTTAAAAGAAAAACAAAATGAATTGCAAGTGCCAAGACTTGAACCTTGGACCCCTTGCTTCCTCTATGGCGTCACTTCCTTGCTCCCTAAGTGGCGCCAGTTTGCCACTTCACCACAACTCCTCTTGTGTCATTTTCTTCCCACAATTTATTCTTAAAGCCTACTTACTTACCCCCAGGGCTTTATTCACCTAAAACCAATTTTTTTCCTAAAGCCTAGGTTTGAATCCAATACTTCATGGAAGCCCTCTAACCTTCCAAAATCACTCACCTAATAGGTCCAACTTGCACTAGTGCCGTTCTCTTATTCCCAAAAATTTTAAACGCTCCCATTCCCAAGGCCCAAATGGGCCAAATTCTACTGGGCCCAAATTCGGGGCGTTACAATTTTTCTATACACTAACTGTTTCAGCCTTCTAATAAATGTGTAATTGCCTTTTTGGTCCTCCCTTATTTACCAATTAGGCTATTTAATCACTATTCCTTTAGTTTGCAAGTTTTTGCACCTTTTTCAATCTAGTCCTTTTTATTTAATTAACTATCAAAACATTAAAATTTTCTAACTAAACTTTAATACTAACTCACTGACACACCGTAAATATTTATAAAAATATTTACGGCTCAGTTTATGAAATCGAGGTGTCAATACCTCATTTTCAACCCAATTTACCTAATAAATTCTTTTAATTCACAAAATTCACTAATTCAAGAATATTTCTAAAATCACACTTGACTCATAAATATTAATTTATTAAATTTTCGAACTTACTCGTCGGATTTAGTGATCTCAAATCACTATTTCTGACACCACTGCAAATTGGGTTGTTACAACTCTCCCCCTTTAGGAGATGTCGTCCTCGAAATTTGTTACCTGAGAATAAGTTTGGTGTAATAGCCCGACTTTAGCTAAATCGGAACAGTGGTTTCAGAACCACAAATCCGATGTCAGAAAATTATTTTTATATTATTTTTTTGGTGTTTACAGCATGATAGCATGTATGTGTGAAAATTTCATGAGCTAATTTTACTGTTTGAATAGTCAATTTGAGAAAAAGGACTTGATCGCGTAAAATGTAAAAGTTACATTCTATTTGTTAAAGGTGTTTAATTGTTATGATTTATTAAACCAAAGGTCCTTATGATGATATTAAACCATTTGATAGTTAATGGATGATAATGGCATGGCATTGGGTGTTATTGTTAATGTTCATTATGGTTAATTTTGGCATTTGATTAATAATGTTATTATTAATAAAACAAAAGAAAATTTGTTCATATTATCATCACTTTGAACCGAAAATAGGAGGAAGAAGAAAGCTATTTAGGGCTTGAAATTTTGGCACACTCCTAGCTTGATTAAGGTACGGTTTTAGCTCGGTTTTTGATAATTTCTATGTTTTTGTGATCGTTGCTTCGTGTTCTAGCTAGCCCATACATTAGATTTTGAAATTGTTAAAGGTTTAACAAGTTGCCATTGTTGAATGCTTGAGTAATTTGATGAATTATGATAGATTATGAAAGTTTGTTTGTAACACCCCTAACCCGTATCTATTGCCAGACTGGGGTTAAGAGGCATTACCAGACATATAGGATCATAACACAAACATTTCACTAACATCAAACATTCACAACATTCCATAACAAAAAATACACATAGAGTCCCTTTAAAAGGTCTACGAGACCTTAAACATACATTGGGAAGGATTCGGGACTAAACCAAGCACATACAAAATTTTCAAAAAATTAAACATTTTCAAAGTTTTAGAGGTCACACGCCCGTGTGGGTAGGCCGTGTGATTAGACACACCCGTGTGTCCAGGCCGTGGCAAAACAAGGCATACATACTGACTTGTCCACATGGCCACGAGACACGCCCGTGTGCCAGGCCGTGTGAAATTCTTAAGGTTACTGACTTGCTCACACGGCTAGTCACACGCCCGTGTGTCTAGCCCGTGTGGCTTCCTAATTTATTTCAAAATGCAACCATGAGAGACAAAGTCGAGACACACGCCCGTGTGCTCAACCGTGTGGGCAAATATAGGCCATTTGCAAGGCCAATTGGCCACCCAAAATTTGGGTTAAACCTACAAGCATTAAACAAACCTCAATTCATGTTCCAAGGGCAACCAAAAACATACCAAATCATGCACAATTTGACCCTTAACAACATTATTTATTTCCATATACAAATCCAACTCAAAGATACTAATTCAAAACACTAACTTCACAACAAAAAATATGAATTATACATGATTTTAATCCAATTCAATTCATAGTATTTCTCATCATATCAATTTCCAAATCAACCATAAAACTTACTGAAATTGACCATTTCATTTGGCCAACTATGAGTATATCAAACCATACCAATTTATGCATCTTATAGCATAGACTAAACTCATCCATAAACACATTCATTAACAAGCCATATCACATGGCTATATTTACACATTTCAAAACATAATCAAAGTTCTCTAGACTATACATGCCATACTTTAGTATATACATTTTCAAAAGGTACCAAAATATAGTTCGATAGTATGGTGATGATACTCGATGATTCTCGAGCTTTCTGTAGCTTTAATAATCTATAAAATAATGAACAAACATACATACAGAGTAAGCTTTCATAGCTTAGTAAGTCATAAGCAAATAATGATAAAAAAAACATTCGCATTAAAACAACTAGCTAAATCAAACAAACCTTAACCAAATGTACATTTATTGTGCTTGCAAACTCAAAACTTATCACATATACAATAGCATTATAACATTAATGGCCTAATGTACATATACTCATAAGCACACATAAGTCTCTCTTTTACCATGTCTAATTCATATATTCATTTCAAACATAACCTGAACCTTTTAATTCATTTTCACACTCGATCTTAACTCGATAATGCCCGTTGAACCATTCGGAATTAATAAGGATACTCAGATAGTCAGAGATCTCATACAATGCCAACGTCCCAGACGTGTTCTTACATGTAATCACATATCGATGCCACTGTCCCAGACAGGGTCTTACACGAATCAAATACGATGCCAATGTCCCAGACATGGTCTTACACGTAAACACAAATCGATGCCAACGTCCCAGACCTGGTCTTACACGAAAACACATATTGGAATCCTATGTCATGACATATGTATCCTAACTATTCCTAAGGTTCGTACGGGGCTTTCGGACATCGTAACTCGATCAATTCAAGCTTATAGACAATTCTTCCTCACTTTTACCAATTCGACATTCACATAATATACAAGTGATAATTCAATTCGATACAAATAAAATATATACAATTGAATTTAACAACATTTATTTACTTATGAACTTACCTCAGACGAAGACGGACAAGCCGAGAAAACTATTCAACTTTAGTTTTTCCTCGATCTAATTCTGATTTCCTCTTTTCTTGATCTAAATTAATACAAATTTAACTTATTTAATCACATATTCAATGAAATTCATCCAAAAACACATAAATGAGCAAATTACACTTTTGCCCCTAACATTTCACATTTTTCACAAATTAGTCCCTATTTCACAAAATACAAAATAAGCATAATTTCATTACACAATAACTTGGCCGAATATTCACTAAGCTCATATAAGTCCTGTAACACCCCAAACCCGGCCCATGCGATATGACCGGATCTAACATGTCACATGAAGAAAACGTATAAAGAACATGTGATTCTTACTAAAATAGGCGTTATTTGGTCATGGTCAAGAAAACAAGTTTGGTTATAAATATTTGATAAAACACTACCAATTTCGAGAGGTTGATTGATGAATTGAAAATCGAACTAGTGAACTGTAAAATCGTGAGTTTTGAGAAATGACGTTGATAATTTGAAATAGAGTCCGAGTTAATTTATTAGTGCATATTTATTATGAAAACCATTTGTTAATAAATTTTGGAAACCGTTATTTATGATTTTAGAAAAAAAATCCCCATTTTAAAACAATTCAAGCAAGATAATAAGTACGACTAAACATAAAGCAAAATAAAAATATTCCAGAGGCCTTATTACAACTTAAAACCCAAAATAGTAAAAATAGTGAAATAAAGCGAGAAAGTAGTTTACTAATATTTGGAAATATTATTTCCAAAGTATGGCCTCCACCGAGTCATCCATGGGCCCAAGTCCTCATTACGGAGAATTACCTGCAAGGGTTAAGAAAGAAGGGGGTGAGTCACAAGAACTCGGTGTATAATCCCCTTACCAGTCATCCACTGGGGCCTGAACTCGCATAGCATAATCTTGGGCCTAAGCCCATTTACATAGTAATAATTAAAATGAAGTATATGTATGCAACCCAACCCATCCATCTATCACACCCGACCACCAATCACACCTTTGGGGATCAAGTCAACCCACCCACTGCGCCACACCAAAATTTGCGGTCAAACCGCTATCATATAGTATTTTTGTGGTCAAGCCACCGAAATCATATTTAAGCACAATAATATACAAATTGTGGCAATGCCACCAGGCTACACCGCTCTCCATACAATTTTCCCATCCCATGCAATATGTAAAAATGCTACGTACATAATAATATAACATAAAACATCCACATATAAATATCAACCATTAATCAAGTAATTTATAAAGGTGAATTGACCCATTATAGTTCTTTGGAAATTCGGCCCACTAAGGCATTCTAGCAAATCAGCCCGTAGGGGCATTTTGGTAAATCGGCCCATAGGGGTATTTTGGTAAATCGGCCCATAGAGGCGTTTTGGTAAATTGTACTGATTAACACCGATATTGACAGATCTTAGAATTAACGTCGATTAAGCCAATTACTCGTTTTATGCTATTTTATGATTTTTAACTCTGTAAATAATAACGATCTACTTTTCCAACATAATATCGAATCTCGAATCTACGGATTTCAGTGTGAGATTACACACCTGATTACGGTGAGGACTAACCCTTCTTAATCGTCAGCACCTAAATCAACATTACACTCGATTAACCAACAAACAAGATTTTATTAATCCAAAACTAAATCAGACGATCTAAAATGCTTACCCTTAGTATCGTGAACGACCACGATTTGCCTATTCTCACCGGATAATGGTCCACAACCTGGTGGAAAATCCCGAACCGCCGATACCGCCCTACGCTTGAACTTAGGAGTAGGAATCGCAAATCCCCTCCCTTTTTGCTCTCCTATCGATTTTCTTTTCAAATCACTACCACTTGCCTCCATTGGAAAAGTCTTAGTCAGAACGATATTACGATGATAGAAAATGATTGTCTAAGGAAAAGGTTTCGGCTTACCACTACTTTCGAAGGGTCAACGAGTAGATAAAAACGAACGATCTAGTCCCTATAATAATCGATTAGTCAAACTTTCAATCCGATTAACACAATAACCGAGTAGCGATATCGTATGGACTATGAAGAGACTCTTTACCTTAATCGATGATGAACCTGATTCCCACCGATTGGACTTATGACTAGAGATGAATTGGCAATGATGTGGTATTCGGCCACCCACTATAACACTACGAAAAAGAATTGATCACAATATGAGAGTGTAGGAAAGAGTGATGTTTCGATTTAGAAACAAAGTAGAACAATCGAATAGTGATGGACACACATTCGGCTAGGAAGAAAAGAAAATGGAAGCAGTAGAAATTAAACCCTTACCCGATTCAACCAAGGAGAAATGTCCAACATGCAAGAATGGAGAAGAGAGAAGATGTTAAAGATTCGGCTATTGAAGAGAAAAGGGCAAGGAAGATTCGACCAATCAAAGTTGTCAACTAAGAAGAAGAAAAGAGAGGTTGAAGAAATGGTGAGAAAAAGGAACAAAGATGGAAAAATAGTGTTAGGGGGTTTCGGCTAATCACCAAGGAGAAGATGACCAAATTGTCTTGAGTAATTCGGCAAAACAAAGGAAAAAAAAGAATCAAAATAATTTGAGTGTTTCGGCCAAGGGAAAAAAATTGGAAAAGAGACACAAAAAAAAATGTTCAAAAAGAAACTACCTCTCATGCACAATTTTGCAAAAAGGCTATAGCAAATTGGCTCCCAAAATCCCCCTACCAAAACCGTGTATCATCTTTACCAAAAAGATGAGTGTTGACCAAAACTCTTTCCTTAGGCAACTCCTAATATTCAGCCAACATGTCCCCCTCCCTTATCCCTTTCTTTGATTTCTTTCCTTCTTTTTCCCTTGTCTTCCTCCTTACCATATTCCTTAGTCATCTTTCCATCAATAAAAAGTCTCCCTTACCATATTTAGAACCATGGCCGACACTTTGGAATAGGAGCACAAAAATACTCCAAAAATTTTGCAAAAGGTGGGATTCGAACTCCACCCCTTAAGCCTCTTCATGTGACGCCACACCACTCTACTACTAGCTCATCTTATGCTAGCAAAATACACACTTATTTCCTTAAGTCATGATGCCACTTACCTTCTCTACTTAAAGTGCTTAAACACAAAAATTTTACTAAGGCCCAACTTAACCCCAAACCTTCTTAGGACCCCTAAACATACACAATTAACATTCTAAACTAGCCTATCGCGAGGTATAAGGCAAAACATAAAATCCCGAATTTCAGGATGTTACAATTCTACCCCCTTAAAGAAATTTCGGCCTCGAAATTTACTTAATTAAAAGAGATGAGGATATTGCTGCCGTATTGTGTCCTCTGGATCCCATGTAGCTTCCTCTGATCAGTGATTACGCCATAATACTTTAACTAACGGAACTGACTTCCTTCTTAGCACCTTAATATCCCGATCTAAAATCTACAATGGCTCTTCTTCAAAGGACAAGTCAGGTTTTATCTCAATTTCCTCCACTGGTACAATATGAGACGGATCCGAATGATAACGCCTTAACATCGAGACATGGAATACGCTATGTATCTGACTTAATTCCGGAGGTAACTCAAGCTGATAAGCCACTGGTCCAACACGCTTCAGTACACGGTAAGGTCAGATGAACCTAGGGCTCAACTTGCCTTTCCTCCCAAATCTTAAGATCTTCTTCCAAGGTGAGACCTTCAAAAAGACCTGATCACCCACAGAGAACTCTATCTCCATTCGCTTCAGATCTGCGTACGATTTCTGTCTGTCTGAAGCTTCTTTTAATCGTGCTCGAATTACCTTAACTTTTTCCTCCATCTCCGAGATCAACTCTGGACCCAATAACTGTCGCTCCCCCAACTCAGTCCAGCAAGTAGGAGTACGACATCTACGACGATACAATGCCTCGTAGGGTGCCATCTGGATGCTGGATTGATAGCTGTTGTTGTATACAAACTCTGCCAACGGTAGAAAATCTTCCCAGCTACCCCTGAAGTCGATCACACAGCCTCTTAATATGTCTTCTAGAATATGGATTACTCTCTCCGACTGACCATCAGTCTACGGATGAAACGCCGTGCTGAAATTTAGCCTTGTACCCAAAGCTTCATGTAGAGCATTCTGCAACAAGTGATGTAAACCTAGGATCCCGTCCGATATAATCGACACTTTGGTACCCCATGCAACCTCACGACACGCTATATACAACTTGGCCAACTTCTGCAACGTATAATCCATACGAACAGGTAGGAAATGGGCAGACTTCGTTAACCGATCTACTATCACCCATACTGAATCTTTCTTAGTAGGCATTAAGGGTAACCTACTAAAAAAAATCCATCATTATCCTTTCCCATTTCTATAGTGGAATTTTCACCGATTGCAATAACCCTGAAGGCAGTTGATGCTCCGCCCTCACCTGCTGACATGTCAAGCACTTGCTCACAAAGTCAGTAACCTCTCGTTTCAACCCTGGCCACCAATACTGCTCACGGAGGTCTCGGTACATCTTATTTCCTCCGGGGTGCATAGCATATGGGCTACTATGCGCCTCACACAGAATCATTTATCTCAATTCTGAATCCCTGGGCATACAAACTCTTCCGCGGAAACACAATACTCCATCACTATTCAATCCAAAATCCCCTATATCACCACCTTCCACTTGCTGAAGCTGAGAACTCAACCTTTCATCTGACAACTGCTTTTCCTTAATCTGATTTACCCATACAGGCTTCACCTGAAGTTCGGCTAACAGGCTACCATCTTCATAAAGGCTGAGATGAGCAAACATCGCTCTCAAATTCGATATCACCTTACGACTCAACGTATCTGCCACTACGTTAGCTTTACCTGGGTGATACTCGATTGAGAAGTCATAATCCTTCAACAATTCTATCCACCTCCGCTGTCTTAAGTTCAACTCCTTCAGGTAAGGACGTACTTCAGACTCTTATGATCCGTGTAGATAATCGACTTCTCCCCGTACAGATAGTGTCTCCAAATATTCAGAGCAAACACCACTACAGCTAACTCTAAAACATGAGTGGGATAGTTTACCTCATGCGACCTTAATTGACGAGATGCATAAGCTACCACTTTTGCCCATTGCATCAACACACATCCTAAGCCCGTGTGTGACGCATCACAATACACAATAAACTCTTTACCAGCCTCAGGTTGAATCAATACTGGCGCTTCAGCCGTAACCTTCTTGCTTTTTCAAAGCTCTCTTGCTGCTTATCTGACCACATAAACGGTACTCCTTTACGCAATAGCTTAGTTAGGGTACAAGAATCAACAAAAACCCCTCAACGAATCACCTATAATACCCATCCAAACCTAGAAAACTCTGAATTTCTGCCACTGACTTCGGTGGCTTCCAATCCAACACAGCCTCGACCTTCCGGGGATCAACTCTAATTCCTTCGGCAGACACAACATGCCCCAAAAAGGTTACCTCCTTCAACCAAAATTCACACTTACATGAATTTGGCATATGTTTGCTTCTCCTCAAAATCTGCAATACTACCCGTAGATGCGAATCCTGCTCTTCTTCAGTCTTTGAGTACACCAGGATGTCATCTATGAAAATAACCACAAATCGGTCTAGGTAAGGTTGGAAGACTCGGTTCATCATGTCCATAAATGTAGTTGGTGCATTAGTCAACCCAAACGGCATCACTAAGAAATCGTAATGCCCATATCTGGTACGGAACGCAGTCTTGTGAATATCTACCTCCTTGACCCAAAGCTGGTGATACCCCGATCTCAAGTCTATCTTCGAGAAAACTAAAGCTCCTCACAGCTGATCGAACAGATCATTGATCCTCGGTAATGGATACTTGTTCTTGATCGTAAACTTATTCAATTGTCTATAATAGATGCACATACACATCGACCCATCCTTTTTCTTAACGAACAACACCGGTGCTCCCCACGATGACACACTTGGTCGAATAAATCCACGATCCAACAACTCTTGAATTTGAGCTTTAAGTTCCACGAGCTCCTTCGGTGCCATTCTGTAAGGAGCAATGGACACCGGAGCCGTTCCTGGCAACAGCTCAATACCAAATTCTACCTTCCGATCTGGAGGCAATCCTGGAAGCTTCTCGGGAAAGACGTCTGAAAACTCTTTCACCGTTCTAACACTCTCTACCGACAACTCTTTGGCATCCAAAGCACTGACAAAGGCTTTGAACGCTCCACACCCCTTTCGCACCAACTTTTCTGCCTTTAAAGCAGATACCACATTAGACAGATAATTTCTTCTTTCACCTATCATCATCACTTCCTTATCCTCCGAAGTTCTTAGTTCCATCTGCTTTGCAGCACAGTCTAAGTTCGCACGATGTTTAACCAGCTAGTCCATGCCCAAAATTAGATCGAACTCCCCAAACGGCAGTTCCATCAAATTTGCCAGAAATACTACCCCCTGAACCTCTAAAAGCACATCCCTAAACAACTTATTTACTACCACCGACTGTCCTAAAGGGCTAATCACAGTTGTTTCTCTAGCAGTAATCTCAGATTTAATATTCAGAGTTCCAGACACAGCACATGCAACATACGAATGAGTGGATCCAATGTCTATCAAAGCGGTAAAAGGTACATCAGATATGAAGAACGTACCGTTTATGACATCCGGTGCATCAACATCCTCTCGACGCCTGACCGCATAGACCAACCCTAGCTGTCTCGCCTTCGTGTTACCCCTGTTACCGATACCTCTACCCGGTGCACCTTGACCTCGTCTTACACCATTACCACCTTGACCTGGCCCACGGCCTCTCGGCGGCTGCTGAGCGCCCCCAGTCGACTGTGCAAATCTATTATGAACTGCCTGAGTTTGATCCGGCTTTCAAGGGCAATCCCTAAACCGATGGTCCTTGGATCCACATCTGAAACAACCACCAGTTCTCTTCCAGCATTCACCCAAGTGAAGTTTCCCACAATCCACGCAAGGCTGTAACTAATTGGTAGTAGCTGGAACTCCTACTCAAGCTGGCTCCACATTCCTGGGCCTTTTCTGAAATCCTTTGGCAGGACCTGAATACCCATAGTCTCTCTTGTTCCTGCCCCTATCCTTGTCTCGATTTTGCCGTTCCGAATGCTTTACTTCTTCAGCAATCTTAGCTTTTTCCACCAGTGTGGCAAAATTCCTCTCCTTCTGTGGGGATATCAGTACCCGCAACTCCTCACGCAATCAATCCTCAAAATGCACACAGCGTTCATGATTAGTCGACACTATACCCCGGGCATACCGACTCACGCGAAACTCGCCTCGTAGTCGCCATGAGACCTACCTCCTTGTACAGCATTCGAAATTCCTTCCTTCCGGCATCCACATAACTAGCCCGACATATTTTCCTGGAATCTTTGTCTTAAAGAAATCCCAGGTAATACGATCAGCCTGAGTGCCTTCCCGAACAGTGAGCCAACACTGATACGCCTCGTCTCTCAGCAATGACACAACCCCTTTCAGTTTCTACTCAACTGTGCAATCCAGATTGTCCATAATCCACTCCACCGCCTCAAGCCGATTGACTCCGCTACACTTGGGGCTACACCCAAATACCCTAAAGACTTTGGCCCCATTCGATCTGAGTCGCTCCGATATCGACCCACGAGTCATCAATCAGCAGTTCTCGCCCTTGACCCTTTCTTTCCGAGACTGCAACATTGCTTGGGACAGAGTGTCATCCTCTCTCATTCAATCATGTGACCCAGCTTTAGTCACAGGTGACACAGGTGCGTCCATTTCAGGCATATGTCCCGATGCCTCAGATACAAATCTAGCACCTCGGCCTCTACCACGGCCACGTCTACCGCGTCCACATCCTATAGCGCTCATGTTTACTAACGTCGATTTAATCTGATTAAGAGTCTTATGAATCAGTATGCTTATTAAGTTTTTATTAAACAATATTTTATGGAGTATAAGAAGTAAAGTTGTTTTCGCAAAACATATCCTAAAGTCTCAATCTCTATGGTTTCAGCTCCTAAAGGTAAAAGTTCTAGAGTATCTCTATTTTGTGAAGTTTTCTTACTACAGTCATACCACAATAATCATAAAATGAAAACAAAACTTACTGACTTGGTGCCGGATACCCGTGGTGCCATACTTCCTTTGAAACATGTATTTATAAATCAAATTTCAAGCAGTTTTAGAAAACATTTTTGAACCCAAACCACAGTCGAGTTTTGCAACTTGGCTCTAATACCATAAAATGTAACACCCCAAACCTGGCCCATGCGGTATGACCGGATCTGACATGTCACATGAAGAAAATGTATAAAGAACATGTGATTCTTACTAAAATAGGCATTATTTGGTCATGGTAAAAAAAACAAGTTTGGTTATAAATATTTGATAAAACACTACCAATTTCGAGAAGTTGGTTGATGAATCAAAAATCGAACTAGTGAGTTGTAAAACCGTGACTTTTGAGAAATGACGTTGATAATTTGAAATAGAATCCGAGTTAAATTATTAGTGCATATTTATTATGAAAACCATTTGTTAATCAATTTTGGAAACCGTTACTTATGATTTTAGAAAAAAATCCCCATTTTAAAACAATTCAAGCAAGATAATAAGTACGACTAAACATAAAGCAAAATAAAAATATTCCAGAGGCCTTATTACAACTTAAAACCCAAAATAGTAAAAATAGTGAAATAAAGCGGGAAAGTAGTTTACTAATATTTGAAAATATTATTTCCAAAGTATGGCCTCCACCGAGTCATCCATGGGCCCAAGTCCTCATTACGGAGCATTACCTGCAAGGGTTAAGAAAGAAGGGGTGAGTCATAAGAACTCGGTGTATAATCCTCATCTTGTTATCCATGGGCCCGAACTCCGCATAGCATAATCTTGGGCCTAAGCCCATTTACATAGTAATAATTAAAATGAAGTATATGTATTCAACCCAACCCATCCATCCATCACACCCCGACTGTACCAATCACACTGTGGGGATCAAGTCAACCCACCCCGCGCTCACACCAAAATTTGCAGTCAAAGCGCTATCATATAGTATTTTTGTGGTCAAGCCACCGAATTCATATTTAAGCACAATAATATAAAAATTGTGGCAATGCCACCAGCTACATCGCTCTCCATACAATTTTCCCATCCCATGCAATATGTAAAAATGCTACGTACATAATAATATAACATAAAACATCCACATATAAATATCAACCATTAATCAAGTAATTTATTAAGGTGAATCGACCCATTATAGTTCTTTGGAAATTTGGCCCACTAAGGCATTCCAAACAAATCTACCCGTGAGGGCATTTTATAAATCACCCATAGGGGCATTTTGGTAAATAGACCCATAAGGGCATTTTGGTAAATTGTACCGATGAACACCGATATTGACAGATCTTAGAATTAACGTCGTTTAAGCCAATTACTCGTTTTATGCTATTTTACGATTTTTAACTCTGTAAATAATAACGATCTACTTTTCCAACATAATATCGAATCTCGAATCTTGGATTTCGGTGTGAGATTACACACCTGATTACGATGAGGACTAACCCTTCTTGATCGTCGGCACCTAAATCACCATTACACTCGATTAACCAACAAACGAGATTTTATTAATCCAAAACTAAATCAGACGATCTAAAATGCTTACCCTTAGTATCGTGAACGACCACGATTTGCCTATTCTCACCGGATGATGGTCCACAACCCGGTGGAAAATCCCAAACTGCCGATACCGCCCTACGCTTGAACTTAGGAGTAGGAATCGCAAATCCCCTCCCCTTTTGCTCTCCTATCGATTTTCTTTTCAAATCGCTACCACTTGCCTCCATTGGAAAAGTCTTAGTCAGAACGATATTACGATGATAGAAAATAATTGTCTAAGGAAAAGGTTTCGGCTTACCACTACTTCTGAAGGGTCAACGAGTAAATAAGAACGAATGATCTAGTCCCTATAATAATTGATTAGTCAAACTTTCAATCCGATTAACACAATAACCGAGTAGCGATATCGTATGGACTATGAAGAGACTCCTTACCTTAATCGATGATGAACCCGATTCCCACCGATTGGACTTATGACTAGAGATGAATCGACAATGATGTGGTATTCAGCCACCCACTATAACACTACGAAAAAGAATTGATCACAATATGAGAGTGTAGGAGAGAGTGATGTTTCGATTTAGAAATAAAGTAGAATAACCGAATAGTGATGGACACACATTCGGCTAGGAAGAAAAGAAAATGGAAGCAGTAGAAATAAAACCCTTACCCGATTCAACCAAGGAGAAATGTCCAACACGCAAGAATGGAGAAGAGAGAAGATGTTAAAGATTCGGCTATTGAAGAGAAAAGGGCAAGGAAGATTCGACCAATCAAAGTTGTCAACTAATAAGAAGAAAAGAGAGGTTGAAGAAATGGTGAGAAAAAGTAAGAAAGATGCAAAAATAGTGTTAGGGGGTTTAGGCTAATCACCAAGGAGAAAATGACCAAATTGTCTTGAGTGATTCGGCAAAACAAAGGAAAAAAAAGAACCAAAATAATTTGAGTGTTTCGGCCAAGGGAAAAAAATTGGAAAAGAGACACCAAAAAAAAATGTTCAAAAAGAAACTACCTCTCATGCACAATTTTGCAAAAAAAGCTATAGCAAATTGGCTCCCAAAATCCCCCTACAAAAACCGTGTATCATCTTTACCAAAAAGATGAGTGTTGACCAAAACTCTTTCCTTAGGCAACTCCTAATATTCGGCCAACATGTCCCCCTCCCTTATCCCTGTCTTTGATTTCTTTCTTTCTTTTTCCCTTGTCTTCCTCCTTACCATATTCCTTAGTCATCTTTCCATCAATAAAAAGTCTCCCTTACCATATTTAGAACCATGGCCGACACTTTGGAATAGGAGCACAAAAATAATCCAAAATTTTTGCAAAAGGTGGGATTTGAACTCCACCCCTTAAGCTTCTTCATGTGACGCCACACCACTCTACTACTAGCTCATCTTATGCTAGCAAAATACACACTTATTTCCTTAAGTCATGATGCCACTTACCTTCTCTACTTAAAGTGCTTAAACACAAAAATTTTACTAAGGCCCAACTTAACCCCAAACCTTCTTAGGACCCCTAAACATACACAATTAACATTCTAAACTAGCCTATCGCGAGGTATAAGGCAAAAGATAAAATCCCGAAGTTCATGATGTTACAAGTCCACACATTTCATTTATTTCACATTTTGGTCCTTTAATTTATTTTTTTCACAATTTAGCTCAAATTACTCAAATTCATCAAAAATCCAAAGACAAAATATATTAATCTATCACATATCTTTTATTTTCCATCATCAAACCACAAAAACCACAAGCTTTCAACAATGGCAAAACACAAAATCATCATCAAATTAAAAAATTGAGACATGGGCTTTATAGATTACAAAGCAACGATCACAAAAACATAAAAATCACTAAAAATCGAGCTCAAAACATACCTTGATTGAGCTAAGTGAATGCCGAATGCAAATGAAGCTTAAAACCCTTCTTTTCTTTCTAAAATTCGGTGATGGATGAACATAATGGACAAAATTTTGTGTTTTGTTTTATTAATCAAACATTTAATTATCAATTTCCACTTTTAACCTTAATGAAACATTAATGAAAAGCATTTAAATCATGGACATAAATGTCCACTAACTCAATAATGGCATATTAGCCTTTTAAGGAATTCTAACAAATCAAATCATAGCAATTTAACACATTAACAATTAATTAGCCACTTTTACATTTTACGTGATTTAATCCTTTTTGCAAATTAAGCACACAAACGATTAAATTAAATCACGGAAATTTCATACATATCAATTCACATACTAAAAACACAGAAAATAGTTTTAAAATATTTTTCTAACTCGAATTTGTGGTCCTGAAACCACTGTTCGGCTGGAGCCTAAACTGAACTGTTACATTGTTAATAGTTAAACATGTTTTGTAAAGTGATTTTTGAAAAAAATGTCAAAAAGGGATTAAATTGTGAAATGTGTAAATTGAGGGGTTAAAATTTGAAATAAATGAAAGTTATGGGCTGCTAGGGACCTAAAGGAAATTCGGCCAAGCTTGGGTTTAATGAAAATTTGTGAATTTTGTGTATTTGTGAAATAGGGACTAAATTAATTAAATGTGAAAGTTTAGGGGCTAAAGTGAAAATATGCCTAAATGTATGTTTTGGACTAAATTGAAAGAGTGTATGATTGAATAAGTCAATTTTTAATTCATATAGATCAAGAAAGAAAGAATTCAGATTTAGATCGGGGGAAAGCAAGGTTGTCGAATAGTTGATTCGATCCGTTAATTCCGAATACGAGGTAAGTTCGTATAATTGAACTTAAATGTGTATCTATTTATTGAATGGATGAAATTGAGATAGTAATTATTCTATTGAATAAATGTTGTGGTATTAAATGAAATGTATGAATTGAGTAAGGCAAGTTGCCAAATAAGACCATAGCTGGGATATGGCAATCGAATAATAAGACCATAACCAGGTTATGGCATGTGAATGAAAGACCACGGCAGGGCCTTGGCAACGTATGTGAAAGACCATAGTTGGACTCTTGGAAACGTATGTGAAAGACCATAGTTGGACTATGGCATTAGAAAAATCAATGAATTTGTATCGAAAGCATATTATAAACCGGAGCGGTTTGATAAGAGTATTGATGAGAAATAGAAATGTATCGGTACAGGTATGTACGGAAACTATTCAAGTATCGAGTTAGATGAAATTGAGAAATCATGAATCATGATAGGGATAAATTCTATGATATCTCATGAATTGATGCTTTAAATGTTTATGACATTATCCATTTTGATTTGCTAATGAATCTTGTGATTATTTTATGTTCACATACGAACTTACTAAGCTTATAGCTTACTGTGTGTAATTGTTTCAATGTTTTATAGTTCTACGAAGCTAGCTCGGATCCATATATTGTCCGAGACTTCATCGCACTATCGATCATCTATTTTTGTACTTTTGAAATCATGTATATATGGTATATGGCATGTATAGACTTGTGTCATTTTGGTATGTTTGATTGATATGTATTTGGCCATTTGAGTTAGAATATGATGATGAATTTGATGATGTTTATGAATGTGTATATGGTTCTACTTTTAATGTTTGATAATAGACCATAATGAATGAATGGGATTGAAGTAGTTATGAATGTTTGGATTAGTTATGCTAAATGAATTATACATGTGAATTATGCTTAGAAAAGCAAGTTAAATTGTTTGGTATTTGAATAGGTAAATGATATGGAATTGAGTATTGAAATGGTTGAAATGAATATGGTATGATTATGTATTGGTTGATGAACTTTGGCTGCATATTTGTGACTTAAAATGATACCATATGAGCTTGTGTAGGTATGTGCAAAAAGGGTGACAAATTGGCTTTGCAAATGGCATATTTTTGTCCACACGGGCAGAGACACAGGCGTGTGTCTCAATCGTGTGTGACACACAGTCATGCTACACTATCGTGTGTCCCCTGGTGTTGAAAATGAATTGAAGTCAGTATGCTCCACACGATCTCACACATGGGCGTGTGATCGGCCGTGTGGCGCAAGTCAGTATACCCCCCTAATTGGCACACGGCCTAGTACACGGGTGTGTGACTTGGCCGTGTTGCATAAGCCAGTATACCCTGTAGGATTGGCACGGCCTAGCACACGGCCTGGCACACGAGCATGTGTGGCCACTTCGAATGGCACACGGGCGTGTGGTCGGCCGTGTGACCCAAGTTAGTATGTATGCCCTGTTTTCACACGGCCTAAGACACGGGCCTGTCTGGAGCCGTCTGAGGCACACGACCTGTTCACACGGGTGTGTGACCCTTATATGTTTGAAAATTTTCTAAGTATCCAAAATTTTTATATGTTATCGGTTTAGTCCTGAACCACTTCTAAAGCATGTTTAAGGCCTCGTAGGCCCTCATAAGGGACAATATGAATATGATTGAATGGCATTTGAGTATGAATATATAAATGTATGAGTTATGTATGTTAAATGATGTTGATTGATCGGTAATACATCGTAACCCTATTCTGACTGTGAATACGGGTGAGGGGTGTTACATTTGGATACTGTGATCTCATTAATTCCCCTGTTTCCCAGGTTGCCTCCTCCGAACCATGACAATGCCACAGCACTTTAACTAATGGTACTCGTTTATTCTGTAATTCTTTAACTTCTCGAGCAAAAATCTTCACTGGTTCTTTTGAATAAGTCATCTCCGGTTGAAGCTCAATTTCAGTATAAGGAATCACGTGTGAAGTATCCGATTTGTACTGTCTCAGCATAGACACATGAAACACATTATGAATTTTCTCAAGTTCTGGAGGCAGAGCTAATCAATAAGCCGCAGGGCCAATTCTTTCAATAATCTCATACGGTTCGATAAATCTTAGACTTAACTTTCCTTTCTTACCGAACCGTAACACTTTCTTCCACGGAGAAACTTTTAAGAACACTCTATCACCTACATTGAATTCTATTTCTCTTCTTTTCAAATCTGCATATGATTTCTGGTGGTCTGAATCAGCTTCCAAACTATCCCCGATGATTTGAACTTTTTCTTCAGTTTCTCAAATTAAATCGACTCCCGCTAACTTGGATTCACTCAATTCGGACCAATACAATGGAGTTTTACATTTCCTACCATAAAGAGCTTCAAATGGTGCCATTTTTATACTACACTGATAACTATTGTTATATGCAAATTCAGCCAAAGGTAAATACCTTTCCCAGCTATCTTCAAACTCAAGTATACAACATCTCAACATATCTTCTAAAATCTGAATCACTCGCTCTGATTGCCCGTCAGTCTGAAGATGTAATGCTGTGCTAAGATTCAACTTAGTACCAAGGGCTTCTTGCAATTTACTCTAAAACCTCGATGTGAACCTCGGATCTCGATTCAAAATAATGGATGTTGGAATCCCGCGTAGTCTCACAATCTCAGACATATATAATTCTACTAACTTCTCAAGTGAAAAGTCAGTTCTGATTGGGATAAAATGTGCTAACTTAGCTAATCTATCAAAAATCACCCAGATTGAATCTTTCTTTGTCGGAGTCATAGGTAATTTGGATACAAAATCCATAGTGACATGCTCTCATTTCCATTCAGGAATCATAACAGGTTGCAACAAACCCGTTGGTACCTGATGTTCTGCTTTGACTTACTGACAAATTAGACATTTTGCAACAAACTCACAGATTTCATGTTTCATACCAGGCCACCAATACATCTTTTTCAAGTCACAATACATTTTCGTACTACCCAGGTGAATGGATTACATACTATTGTGAGCTTCAGAAAGAATATCATTTTTCAGATCTGAATTATTCTGAACACAAATTCTATTACGATAACGTAACATACCGCTATCATCAATGCTATATTCTAAACTCAAATTTTCCCGAACCATCTGTCGTTTCAGCGCCAATTTCAGATCATCATCTTGTAACTCCCGAATCAATTGAAGAAACATAGGTTTTGCTTTCAATTCTGGTAATACAAAACCATCCTCATTAAGAGACAAATGAGCATTCATTGCCCGAAATGCAAATAAAGAAGATTTTCGACTAATTGCATCCGCCACTACGTTAGCTTTTCCTGGATGGTAATCAATAATTAGATCATAATCTTTTAACAGCTTTAGCCACTGTCTCTGTCTCAAATTTAGCTCTTTTTGAGTCATCAAATACTTTAAACTCTTGTGATCTGTATACACATAACACTTCTCACCATACAAGTAGTGTCTCCAAATTTTCAAAGAAAAAATGATTGCAAGCTCAAGATCATGTGTAGGATAATTCCTTTCATGCAGTTTTAATTGCCGAGAAGTATAGGCCACTACTTTTCTCGACTGCATCAATACACAACCCAAACCATTTAGAGACGCATCACTATATACAACATATGGTATACCCGATTCTGGTTGAGTCAAAACTGGAGCTTCTGTTAACATTTTCTTCAACTGATCAAAACTCTGTTGACACTCATCAGACCAAACAAATTCAACATTTTTCTGTAGTAGTGGAGTTATCGACGAAGTAATCATTGAAAAATTCTTAACAAAACGACGATAGTATCCTACTGAACCAAGAAAACTTCGCACTTCTGTTATATTCTTCAGAACTTTCCAATTCACCACTGCAGATGCTTTGCTTCGATCTACCCGAATCCCTTTCTCTGATACAATATGACCCAGAAATCCAACCTCATGAAGCCAGAATTCACATTTGCTAAACTTTGCATACAATTATTTTTCCCTCAAAGTCTGTAACACAATTCTCAAATGTTGTGCATGATCGGATTCTGTCTTTGAATAGATCAGTATATCATCAATAAACACGACCACAAATCTATCCAAATAAGGCTAAAAAATCTGATTCATTAAATCCATAAAGGCAGTAGGAGCATTAGTCAACCCAAAAGGCATTACCAAAAACTCATAATGACCATACCGAGTTCTGAAAGCAGTCTTCGGCATCACACTCTTTAACTTTCAGCTGATAATACCTAAATCTAATATCTATCTGTAAAAATACTGCAACACCTTTCAGTGATCAAACAAATCATCAATACGGGGCAAAGGATATTTTTTTTAATTGTTACTTTATTCAATTGCCTGTAATCTATACACAATCTCAGTGAACCGTTTTTCTTTTTCACAAATAATACAGGTGTACCCCAAGGAGACATACTCGGTCTGATAAACCCTTTGTCTAGTAACTCTTGTAACTGTGTCGTTAACTCCTTTAACTCAGCTGGTGCCATTCTGTATAGTGCTATTGATATAGGAGTTGTTCCCGGAACCACATCAATTACAAACTCAACTTCATGATCAGGTGGTAAACCTAGTAATTCCTCCAGAAACACATCAGTAAATTCATTAACAACTGGTAACTGATCTAACTTTGATTTAGATCCCCGAGTATCAAGAATGTAGGCTAAAAATGCCTCATTACCTTTTCGTATTAATTTCTGAGCTGAAAAGGCTGAAATAATTCTGACAACATTTTCTGCATTCCCAAACTCAGCCGAAATTACTTCCCCTATCTGAGTTTTTAGATCAATTTGTTTCTCTCGACAATTCACTATAGCATCATGTTTTGTTAACCAATCCATTCCCAAAATAACATCAAATTCCTGAAAAGGTAGTAGCATCAGATTAGCAGGGAATTCACAACCTTTTATTTTCAGTGGACAGTCATGACACACTAGATTAACTATCACACTTTGACCTAATGGATTAGTGACGTGAAAATCATAGTCAATAGATTCAACATACAATTTCTTTTTTGATGCTAATGCAGTACAAATATAAGAATGTATAGACCCAGGGTCAATCAATGTATACATAGTAACATCGAAGAGATAGAATGTACCAGTAATTACATCTAGAGCTGTAGCTACCTCTCTCACTTGGATAGCATAAGTACGTGCAGGTGCTCTAACTTTTGACCGGATAGCAGAATCTCTCATACCCGAACGAATAGTACCAATCACACTGCTTTGACCTGACCGTCTACTTCTTTGAGAAATGGCTATTTACTTTTCTTTTTTTTCTCTCTCCTCTTTTAATAGTTGGGGACAATCTCGAATGAAATGATTAGTAGCTCCACACTTGTAACAAGCTCCTGTCTTGCCTCTACATTCACCAGAATGAGGTTTTCCATAATACTTGCATCTAGGCCTGAGAGCATTCTGTACATTGCCAACCCTAGTTGCAGGTTTAACAGTTACTCTAAATTCTTGTTGAGTTACTTTGTTCCTATTCGATCGTTTCGGCATTGAAGTGGATCAGCTAAAATCATCTCTATACTTTTTGGCCAGAAATGCTAAAAATGACTTGGAAGATCTTCTCTTATAAGATTCTTTATTTCTTCTTTCCCGTTGTATTTTTCTATTGTACACTTCTTCCATTTTCTGAGCATGATCTGATAAAACAACAAATTCTCGTATCTCTGTGCCCCCAATCATCATTCTAATCTCATCATTTAACCCTTCCTCGAATTGAATACATATTTCTTCCTCAGTTGGAACAATATCTCGAGCATATTTGCTGAGGTATACAAACTCCCTTTCATACTCAACTACTGACCAATTTCCTTGTCGCAAATCGGGGAATCCCCTTTTCTTTTTATCCAAATACCTCCTGCCAACATATTTCTTTTTAAACTCGCTCTGGAAAAATTCCCAAGTAATTTTCTCTTCCAGTACCACAGCCTCTATAGTCTCCCACCAACTATGAGCTTCTTCTTTTAATAAATAAACAACACATCTCAAATAATCATCTAGGGATCACGTCATTTCTCTACAAACTCTCACTATATTCTAGAGCCAATACTCAGCTTTGACGGGGTCATCATCTGATCTACCTCGAAATTCCTCAACCCCAAATTTTTTGAGCCTTTCTATCGGAGAACGCTTACTAGATTCAGTTACTGGAGGAGGAGGAGCAACCACAGGTACTACAGATGGTGCAGTAGGGGGAGAAGGTTGCTGAGCCATATTTCTTTCTTGCATCATCTCATTAAACCATTGATCCATAAACTCATAAAACATATTTTTAAATTCTTGTTGTTGTACCAGAGGAATCGGGACATTACTGCTTGTCCCATGCTCAGATATCTATACTCTACTGTTAGCTTCATCGTGTTCAGCATGTTCGGATCTATCTGACATCTTTACAATCTATAAGAAAAACAAGGATTAGATCAGATCATACACATCATACTGTCACAGGTTTATATGGCATGTATTTCTCGACACTTCACACATCATATTTATTATGAGAATCGGCTAAACTGAAGCTCTGATACCAATAAATGTAACACCCCTAACCTGTATCCATAGCCGGATTAGGGTTACGGGGCATTATCAGAGTTTACATAATAATTACGGATAAATCATATCATGTACTATTTATGTCCGAAATTAATAATATAGTCCCTTGAATGAGCCCTTGAAGCCCAATATAAACATTGGAATCGAGTCGGAACTAAATTGGGATCTCTAAGAAATTTTCACGAAATTTTAAATTTTTTTCCTAGGTACAGGGCTCACACGTCCGTGTGGTCTAGGGACACGCTCGTGTGACCCTAAGACATGCCCGTGCTTCAGGTCATGTCTTACCCCGTGCAACTCTCTGACTTGTGCCACACAGCCTGCCACACGCCCGTGTGCTAGCCCGTGTGGTTAATTTAATTTTCACAAAATAGGTGCAGGTTTCACACGGCCAAGACACACACCAGTGTTCTAGGCCGTGTCTCTCACACGGCTGAGACACACGCCCATGTCTCTATCCGTGTGCACAATTTTGAGCATTTTGTTTCACAATTTTAAGATGCAGGGGGCACACGGCCAAACCACATGCCCATTTGCCATACACGGTCAAAACACACTCCCGTGTGTCTACCCGTGTGGACAAAAATAGACCATTTTAAGGCCATTTTTCTCACCCTTTTCATTGTCAACCTGCACACAACATTCAAATACCCAAATATATCCAAACCAAGCATTCAAAGCAACCAAAACTCATATTTATCATCTATCTTCTTATCACAAAACTCATTTACTTAAACTTACCCAAAGTAACTTAATTCATTACTTACCAAAGTCAACTACTAAGTATATGCACACAAACATACAAATATGTATTTTTCACAACCATATTTCAAGTTAAACTCTTTTCTAAACTAATCTTATACATGCCATATAAACCATAAGTTATATTACAAAATCTACCAGAGATAATCTGGATAGTGTGACTTGAATGTGTTGATCCGATCCTCCGATTTCACGTTAATCTACAAAGAACATTAAACACACAAGAGTAATCTTATAGAAGCTTAGTAAGTTCATAGGCTTTAGAAGATAAATCTTACCAAACATTCTATAATATAACATTAAACAGAGCATTTCACTAATATTGCCTGCCATTCACAATTTCAGATGATGAACTCACTTGATTGAGCTCAATATCAATAACTATTTAAATATTTCTACTTTAATCTATATAACACTTACCAACCTTTGTCAAATTAGTGAACGTCTTACAGAATTGAGTACATCATTAATTGATGCCGTAGTCCAACTATGGTCTTACACATGTATTGCCATGGCCCAGCCATGGTCTTACACTCGTATTGTCATAACCCAGTTATGGTCTTATAATCATCATGATGCCATAGCCCAGCTATGGTCTTAAACATACACATATACTGCCATGGTCCAACCATGGTCTTACGTTCACGGTGCCATAACCCAGTTATGGTCTTTTCACTGAAATGCCATAGCCCAGCTATGGTCTTACATTTAAATATTATCATGGTCCAACCATGGTCTTATCCGTCAATTAATCTTTTGTCATGGAACGGTCGTAATTAATCATGCGTTCTACTCAATTTGAAATTTTGATCCAATTTTCATACTTTTATAATATTCATAATTCAACAACAATCATTTGAAATAATACATTATACCATTTCTAAATTGACAATTAATCATTAAGGTTCAACCATATGAACTTACCTGGAGTAGATTGTAGAAGTTGTAGCAGTTCAGGGACTATTCTGCTACTTTTTCTTTTCCACGTTTGTCTTCAGTTTCTTAATCTATAATATAAAATTTTTCATTCATTAACATCTAATTCAATTCTAATTTCACTTCACAATTTATGCCCTTTAATTCTTGAAATTTCATTTTTACCCCAAACTTTACAATTTTTTTACAATTTGGTCCCTAATCAATTAACCCATCAATTGAACTAATTTATCTAAATTAACACTTTATCTAGTTATTTTAGACTACTATACAGCCTTTGATATTCAGAATTTTAGCACCAAACTCTAATTCTTAACTTTTTCACAATTAGGTCCTAAAATCAATTTCTATTAAAATCACTTGATAAAATCATCACATAACAAAATTAGAGCTTCAATTCCATATTAATTCATCATAAACTTCTAGAACTCTTCAATGGTAACTTTCAAAATCACCCATAGATTCAAAAACTAATGAATTAAATAGTTAGACCTAATTGTAAAAGTCACAAAACATAAAAAAATCCAAGAAATAAACAAAAATTGAACTTACATGTAGTAAAATATGGAAACCAGCTTCTTAAGGGTTCTTCAGTGGTGTTTTGGCTGAAAATTTATGAAGAATTGTCTAGATTTCTCTTAAACTTCATTTTTATCTTAATTTCCCAAATGACCATTTTGCCCTTAAGTCATAAAATCTCAAGATTTTTTTATACACTAACTGTTTCAGCCTTCTAATAAATGTTTAATTGCCTTTTTGGTCCTCTCTTCTTTACCAATTAGGCTATTTAATCACTATTCCTTTATTTTGCAAGTTTTGCAACTTTTTCAATCTAGTCCTTTTTATTTAATTAACTATCAAAACATTAAAATTTTCTAACGAAATTTTTTATTTAATTAACATATAAATATTACGACTCGATTTATGAAATCGAAGTCTCGGTACCTCATTTCCAACCTAAATTACCTAATAAATTCTTTTAATTCTCAAAATTCACTAATTCGAGAATATTTCTAAAATCACACTTGACTCATAAATATTAATTTATTAAATTTTCGAACTTACTCATCAGATTTAGTGATCTCCAATCAATGTTTCTGACACCACTGAAAATTGGGCTGTTACAGCCAGGCCATGTCACACGCCCTGCCAAGCCGTGTGCTATATGGCTTGCACCCTAAGCACTTAACATGTAACACCCCTAACCCGTATCCGTCGCTGGACTAGGGTTAATGGCGTTACCAGACAGATCAGAAACATTTACAGAAATGTCATACAATTTCATATCAACCTCAAACATAATGTCCCCTTAGTAGGTCATCGAGACCTAAAACATACTTATAAACTGGGTCGGGACTAAACCGGAACACATACAAAATTTCACGAAAATTTAAAACTTTTCTAAGTTTCAGGGGTTACACGCCCGTGTAGGCAGGCTGTGTGCCTCGCACGGCTACTAGACACCTCCGTGTGTCCTCCCCATGGTCGAACCTGACTTTACATCCACGGCCACCAAGCACGCCCGTGTACTTCGGCCGTGGTAGAATCTGACTTTACCCCCACGACCACTCAGCACGCCCATGTGCTAAAGCCGTGTACTCTAAGGCCACATACTAACTTATTCACACGGCGACTAGGCACGCCCATGTGCCATAGCCGTGTGTAACTAGCTAGCTACTGACTTAGCTCCACGGTCACTAGGCACGCCTGTGTGCCATAACCGTATGACAAAATAGGCCATTTACAAGGCCAATTTGCCACCCATACAAGAGTCAATCCTACAAGCACATTTAAGCATAATCCCACACACAATTTAGCAACCAATTTCATGTCAAATGATCATCATATCATCACATACAATCCTCATTACTAAATATGTCAACTTATATACCATCTTGCTCAACTAAATCACATACATTATCAAGCATGACTCATCCACAAAATCATTATATTATTATGGCATCAATTCTTCACTAATCTTACCATACTTAAAAACATATCATTATCACCAAGCCATACCAAAATGTACTTCACATATCATAATCATAACTCATTCATAAGTTAACCTCATTTCACTTCCAAGCCAACTCACATGGCAAGGATTAAACATTCCCAAAACATACCATAACTTCTATCCTATACATGCCATATTTCATCTATTTACATCTTTCCAAAAGTACCAAATTGGATTGCCGATAGTGTGATAAAGATGCTGACGATTCCCGTATCCGAGCTAGCTTTGTTGGCACTGTAAAATAGAGAAACAATCACACAGTAAGCTTTCAAAGCTTAGTAAGTTCAAAATACAATACCATTATCTCATCAGATCAAACCAATGTATATAATTAAACCATCACATAGTTCAATTCTCTTATATTCATACCATATCATCCATAGCTAAAATACTCATTCATCCATTCATGGCTTTATCTATAAACTCGTCAACCACAAAGGTTCAATACATACCTTAGCTAACACATAGTTATTCAATGCCCGATATTACACGTCGATCATCCTCTGATATTCATCTAATTTAATCGCACACCCAGTGCCATATACATTATTGAAGCATATTCGTCATCGCACACTTAGTGCCTATTCTTTTAACCGACTTATCTCGGTATTGCACACACAGTGCCAAATCAATAAGCCGAAGCTTTCATAACATCGCACACACAGTGCTATTCATCTCTGTTTCAATCTTGATTTTGCACACTTAGTGCCATCCAATCTAATTTTGCACATAACATCTCAAATCTCATAATCATATACTTATTCATTCCATAATACTAAAACATATCTTAATAACTTGTATTATATCCAAACTTACCTCAGACGTCAAACTATCGATGTAACATCCTAAATCGGGGCCTTTGCATTTTATCTGATTGCATGTAGATAGTATGGTTGTCATGCTAGTTTAGGGTATTTTGGGGACCAGGCATGAGCTAGGGGTAGGCTAGAGTCTTAGCGAAAATTTTCTTTTGGGCACTTTGAAGGGGGAGCTGAATGGGACAGGAGTTAAGGGTAATTGGTGGTATGTTTTGACACAAGGAATGCCTTGGTAAAGTGGCAAGGAGGCGCCACTTAGGGCACAAGGGAGTGACACCTCGGGAAAGTCAAGGGGACTTGGTTGAGCATGGGAATATTCTTTTGAGCATTTCTTTTGACGCTTAAGACCAGGAAGTGTTGTACTCGGTTGGGACTCGTGGATGAGTATTGAAGGAGTCAACAGATTTGAATAAGTGGAGAAGAGAAATCTTAGGAGTTTGAAACATTCAAATTGGTTTGAATGAGTGAATAGGAGGAAATTTAGGAGGAAAAGAAGGGATTGAAGAGAGTGGAGGTTTAGCCAAGTTTTGAAGGTAGTAGGTGGTGTTGGGCATTCGGTTCTTGTGTGTTTAGGGGTGTGCCGAAATTTGGGTGTGGGTTTCTTCAATTTTCAGTTTTTGTAAGTGCTAGTTGGGGGGTGGCCGAATGTTGGTAAAGGCCTTAGGGAAGTGTTGCATATTCGGCTAGATAGGGAGCCTTAGGGTGTTTTTTTTTCCTCTCATTCTTTTGTGCCGAAACCACACTTCTTATTTGGCATTCTTCTTTTCTCTCAAATACCAAAAGTGAGTGGCCTTCCAAGTTTCTTTTTCTTCTTCTCTTGGTGCATAGCCGAATCCTCCTAGCACCTTACCATATCCTCTTTCTTTCTTTTGGGTGCAGCAAGAGCCGAAACTTCATTTTCCATCTCTTCTCTTCACCTCTTTTCTTTGTTAGCCGAAACCTTCTGAAGCATTAACCTTTGTCGAAAATTTTGATACTCTCCTCTCTTCTCATTCAGCACTTTAGCCGAATATCTCTTGTTAAAGGGTACCTTTCTGTTTCATCTCTTTTCTTTTCATAGCAGAACGATTTCGGCATTTGGGGTAAGTTCTTAGTATTTTGGCAGAATCTCCCTAACTCTCTCTCATTCTCTTTTCTCTTTTCCCTATCGTTTTCTTTGGCATGAAAAGCCGAAATCCCGGGGCACTCAAACCTTCTCTTTTGACTCTTGGTTGCAGTGGATCGCCATCTTTGAGCTGTCATCATTCCCAATCTGTTTTGCTAGTGTTGTGGTAAGTTTTCTGTCGATTCAATCATCTCTTATAGCGTTAAATGCCGAAGGCAGAGATCCAATTCTATTTGATGCTTGGCCGAATATAGGTGGTGTGGTGACGCCTTCTTGTGGAGACTTTCAGGATTCGTTGGTTTGTGAATTAAGTCTGAGCCTCGGGATTTGCCGATTTAGGTAAGGGTTTAACTTTGGGTCTTAGTTCCTTACGATTCGTTTCACTACTTTAATCCGTTTAGTGATCAAGGTGTGTTCATGGACCCTAATGCCAGCCAAGCGGTAGGAGGGGTTGGATCTGTAAACCCAGCCCCTAAGTTTAAGAAACGGGCAGTGTCAGCGGTTCGGGATTGGCCACCGGGTTGTGGGCCGGCATCTGAGCAAATAGCAGTAGTGTCGATTAACGAGAGTGTCGACGTAGAAAGTATCGTGTTACGAGTAATCAGGTGTGTAACTCTTACACACTTCATATGTTTAATGTGCTATTATTTGTGATTTGTCAAAAGCCGAAATAACTGTAGAAATCGATAAGTTACCCTTGTGGGTAAAAGCGAGGACTCGGGTAAGTCCATCTTGGTGGCTAACGTTAATTGCCTCTGTTAAATCTGCATATGCCATATTAGATTACTCCTAAATGTTAAGCATGATTATATTGTATTGAAAAGCATGTTTAGGGAAAGGGGTATGATGAGAGGAGGGGGAAGGTATGATTATCAGACTGTCACCAGTGGTTAGGTACCACACGTGGGTTGGCCCCACATATTAATATTTTGTGACTAAGTCTCAGTGGTTTGGAACCACCAGTGGTTAGGTACCACATATGCTTATTCTGTGACTCGTCCCAGTGGCTTGGCACCATAGTGGGTTGGCCCCACATATTGATATACGGGATCGTCACCAGTGGTTAGGTACCACAAGTGGGTTGGCCCCACACATGATTATTTGTGACTTTGGTCACGGTGGTTTGGAACCACCGGTGGTTAGGTACCACCGGTGGCTAGGTGCCACAAGGGGTAGAATTGGGAGTTCGGATGGATAGGTTGGATGGATTGCATGACATACATATTTGCATATGAAACTGTGTAAGAGCTTAGAATCTTTCGGATGGGGATTTATACATTGAGTCTCGGTGACTCACCCCTTCCATTACTTTTTGCAGGTAATTCCTAGTTCACGGATATGGAGCCAGGATTGGACTCGAGGTGGCCATGCATAGTAATTTCGATTTTTAGTTTAAAAGGTTAATTCGGGTTTATTTTACTTTAAGTTTGGATTTTCGCTATGTAATAAGGCCATTCAGATTTTATTTTGGGATTATTCATTTTGTTAAATTTCTTTAAACCGACGTTTAAAGACTAAAGGCATGCCTAATAAACTCGTAAAATGGACGTTTTTAAAACTTTAACGAATTTTCGGAATTTCCAAAATTTTTACCATCGGGTATTTATCAAACACGCAATAATAACAAGGCAACACTGTCTTCTTTAAAACTAAGTTTCGAAAGAATTTTAACAAATGGCTTAACACAATTCGGGTTTTATAAAATCAAAGGTTTTCTTTTCAACATTGAGACGACAACTTGTTTTCCAAAAATGTTTTCTTCTCTGTGACATGCCAGATTCGGTCGTAGCATTTTGACCGAGTTTGGTGTGTTACAATTGTGGTATCATAGCCAAGTTCAAAAGCTCGGCTGTGGGCATAAGGCCCAAATTGTTTTTCAAAGAAGGGGTATGCAAAATGGTTTGAATGAGAAACATGTTTTGGGAAGCATGGCACCGAGTCTCCGGCACCAATCCGCGACGGTAAGTCTCCTAACTGCTGTTTCGATGGTTTAAATGCTTGCACTATGAATGCTAGTAGTAGGACCTTTACCTTAGAGACTGAAGCTCGTAGGACTGTATGAACTTCCGAGAACAACTACTTTAATAAATTGCTCATAAGACTGTGCCGTAATAAATAGTAGAAGAAAGCTAACTCATAAAATTCTTAAATCAGATTAAATCGGGAACGCTAGTCATGAGCACTCGGGGACGCGGGCGTAATGTACGTGGTCGTGGTAGGGGTAGGATTACCGTGTCAGAACCGGTAGGGTCTGGTCATGGGTCAGAGAATGAGGTGCCGCCGCCGCCAGCTGTGGGCGCAAAATTTCAAGACCAAACGGATGGTGATGACGCGGTGTCGCAGGCGATGCTGTGGGTTCTGGAGAGAGTTGCGGGTGCAGCGTTGGAGAACGGGGCTCAGAAATGCGTGTTCGAACGACTCAGGGCTAATGGAGCGAAGAAGTATTTAGGGTATTTCCGGTGTAGCTCCCAACACACCAGTGATGCGGCTAGAGCATCGAGCGCATAATGGATGATTTGGACTTTACGGCTGAGGAGAAACTGAAAGGGATAGTGTCTCTTCTTCGAGATGAGTCTTATCAGTGGTGGCTCACAGTCAGGGATGGTGCGATGGTTGATGATATCACTTGGGATTTCTTTAAGGCGGCTTACCAGAGGAAGTACGTTGGGTCTAGTTATATAGATGCGTGTGTGCAGGCATTCTTGAATTTGGTCCAGGAGTAAGTCGATTCGAATATGAGGCAGAATTCTTAAGGTTAAGGAGGCGGATATCCATAAGACAGCGTTTCGTACTCGTTACGGTCACTATGAATTTTTTGTGATGCCGTTTGGATTGACCAACGCACCAGCAGCGTTTATGGATATGATGAATCGGGTTTTCCAACCGTATTTAGATCAATTCGTTATGGTGTTTATAGATGATATTCTGGTGTACTGGAAGTCCGAGGAGGAGCATGATGCACATCTTCGTGTAGTTTTGCAAATTTTGAGGGAAAAGTAGCTATTCGCAAAGTTTAGTAAATGCGAGTTCTGGCTAAGGGAAGTTACTTTCTTGGGTCATGTGGTGTCAGCTGAGGGGATTAGAGTAGACCCTCGGAAGATTGAAGTCAGATCGGGTGAAACCACCTAAGTGCGTGGCGAGGTTCGGAGCTTTCTGGGTTTAGCGGGGTACTACAGAAGGTTTGTGGAAGGGTTTTCCTTGATTGCAGCGCCGTTAACCAAGTTGTTAAGGAAAGGGGTTCCGTTTGTATGGTCAGACAAACAACAAGAAAGTTTCGAGAAGTTAAAAAGGATTTTAACAGAAGCTCCGGTATTGATTCAGCTCAAGCGGGAAAGGAGTTTCTTAAGCATTGTGATGCGTCGCGATATTGGTGCAGGATGTGTCTTGATGCAAGAGGGGAAGGTAGTGGCGTATGCTTCTCAACAGTTGAGACCTCACGAAGTGAATTACCCGACGCATGATCTGGAGTTGGCTGCAGTGGTTTTCGCCCTGAAAATTTAGAGACATTACCTGTATGGGGAGAAGTCTATCGTGTATACGGATCATAAGAGTTTGAAATACCTTCTCACTCAGAAGGAATTGAATTTAAGGTAGCAGAGGTGGATCGAGTTGTTGAAGGATTACGACTGCTCGATTGAGTACCATCCGGGTAAGGCTAACGTGGTAGCGGATGCGTTGAGCCGCAAAGTGGTAGTAGACTTAAGAGCAATGTTTGCCCACCTTAGTCTGTATGATGATGGAAGTCTGTTAGCGAAACTGCAAGTGAAGCCGACATGGGTAAACCAGGTTAAGGAGAAACAGTTAGTAGATGAAGCCTTAAGTGTTCGATGCTTGCAAGTGCAGAATGGTGGATTGGAGGGGTATAGCTTGAGGAACGATGGAGTGTTATGTTTTCAGGGAAAAGTTTGCATGCCAAAAGATGTGGAGTTGAGGCAGAGGATTCTTCAGGAGGCACATAGCAGTCCATACGCTATGCACCCTGGAGGTAGTAAGATGTACCGGGATTTCCGGGAGCAGTTTTGGTGGCCAGGTCTAAAACAGGAGGTAACTGAATTTGTGGGCAAGTGTTTGACGTGTCAGCGGGTGAAGGCAGAACATCAGTTACCTTCGGGATTGTTGCAACCAGTGAAGATTCCGCAGTGGAAATGGGAAAGGATTACGATGGATTTTGTCAGTGGGCTACCCCTTACGCCTAGCAAGAAGGATTCGGTTTGGGTGATTGTTGATCGTCGACAAAGTCCGCTCACTTCATACACATGCGTGTGGATTACTCTCTTGAAGTTAGCAGATTATATATAGCGGAGATAGTAAGGTTGCATGGGGTGCCAGTGTCGATTATTTCGGACAGAGACCCTAGATTTATGTCAAGATTCTAGAAGGCACTTCATCAGGCATTGGGTACAAGGTTGGATTTCAGTACGGCGTTTCATCCACAGTCAGATGGGCAGTCGGAGAGGGTGATTCAGATTTTGGAAGATATGTTAAGGGGTTGTGTCTTGGATTTCAGAGGTACTTGGGAGGAATTTCTACCATTGGCAGAGTTCGCGCATAACAACAGTTACTAGGCAAGTATTCAGATGGCACCGTATGAAGCGTTATATGGGCGGAAGTGTCGTACCCCTACGTGTTGGACGGAGTTGGGTGAACGGCAATTGTTGGGTCTAGAGTTGGTTGCTGAAATGGAAGATAAGGTTAAGCTGATTCGAGCTCATCTGAAGGAAGCTTCGGACAGGCAGAAGTCCTATGCCGATCTTAAGCAGAAAGATGTAGAATTTGCAGTGGGTGACAAGGTTTTCTTGAAGGTGTTGCCGTGGAAGAAGGTGCTGAGATTTGGTCGGAAGGGCAAACTGAGCCCTAGGTTTATCGGGCCTTATCGAGTGTTGAAGCGTGTGGGACCAGTAGCTTACCAGCTCGAGTTACCATCAGAATTGAGTCAGATCCATGACGTATTTCATGTTTCGATGCTTAGATGCTATCGTTCAGATCCGTCTCATGTTGTGCCGATAGAAGAAATCAAAGTAAGCCTAGACTTGTCTTTTGAGGAAGAACCAGTGCGAATTTTGGATCGGGATACCAAAATGTTGCGTAGGAAATCCGTTCCTTTGGTGAAGGTGTTGTGGCGGAATCATGGAACAGAGGAGGCCACGTGGGAGCCAGAGGATGTGATGCGGCAGCAATACCCTCAACTCTTTTGACAGGTAATTTCGAGGCGAAATTATTTTTTAAGGGGGTAGAAACTGTAACATCCTAAATCGGGGCCTTTGCATTTTATCTGATTGCATGTAGATAGTATGGTTGTCATGCTAGTTTAGGGTATTTTGGGGACCAGGCATGAGCTAGGGGTAGGCTAGAGTCTTAGCGAAAATTTTCTTTTGGGCACTTTGAAGGGAGAGCTGAATGGGACAGGAGTTAAGGGTAATTGGTGGTATGTTTTGACACAAGGAATGCCTTGGTAAAGTGGCAAGGAGGCGCCACTTAGGGCACAAGGGAGTGACGCCTCAAGGAAGCTGAAGGGGACTTGGTTCGAGCTGCGGGAATCTCCTTTTGAGCATTTCTTTTTTACGCCAAGACCAGGAAGTGTTGTACTCAGTTGGGACTCTGGTGGATGAGTATTGAAGGAGTCAACAAATTTGAATAAGTAGAGAAGAGAAATCTTAGGAGTTTGAAACATTCAAATTGGTTTGAATGAGTGAATATGAGGAAATTTAGGAGGAAAAGAAGGGATTGAGGAGAGTGGAGGTTTAGCCAAATTTTGAAGGTAGTAGGTGGTGTTGGGCATTCGGTTCTTGTGTGTTTAGGGGTGTGCTGAAATTTGGGTGTGGGTTTCTTCCACTTTCGGTTTTTGTAAGTGCTAGTTGGGGGGTGGCCGAATGCTGGTAAAGGCTTTGGGGAAGTGTTGCATATTCGGCTAGATAGGGAGCCTTAGGGTGTTTTTTTTTCCTCTCATTATTTTGTGCCGAAACCACACTTCTTATTTGGCATTCTTCTTTTCTCTCAAATACCAAAAGTGAGTGGCCTTCCAAGTTTCTTTTTCTTCTTCTCTTGGTGCATAGTCGAATCCTCCTAGCACCTTACCATCTCTTCTTTCTTTCTTTTGGGTGTAGCAAGAGCCGAAACTTCATTTTCCATCTCTTCTCTTCACCTCTTTTCTTTGTTAGCCGAAACCTTCTGAAGCATTAACCTTTGTCGAAAACTTTGATACTCTCCTCTCTTCTCATTCAGCACTTTAGCCAAATATCTCTTGTTAAAGGGTACCTTTCTGTTTCATCTCTTTTCTTTTCATAGCAGAACGATTTCGGTATTTGGGGTAAGTTCTTAGTATTTTGGCCGAATCTCCCTAACTCTCTCTCATTCTCTTTTCTCTTTTCCCTATCATTTTCTTTAGAAGGAAAAGCCGAAATCCCGGGGCACTCAAACCTTCTCTTTTGACTCTTGGTTGCAGTGGATCGCCGTCTTTGAGCTGTCATCATTCCCAATCGGTTTTGCTAGTGTTGTGGTAAGTGTTCTGTCGATTCAATCATCTCTTATAGCGTTAAATGTCGAAGGCAGAGATCAAATTCTATTTAATGCTTGGCCCAATATAGGTGGTGTGGTGACGCCTTCTTGTGGAGACTTTCGGGATTCGTTGGTTTGTGAATCAAGTCTGAGCCTCAGGATTTTCCGATTTAGGTAACGGTTTAACTTTGGGTCTTAGTTCCTTACGATTCGTTTAACTGCTTTAATCCATTTAGTGATCAAGGTGTGTTCATGGACCCTAATGCCAGCCAAGCGGTAGGAGGGTAAGATCTCAAAACCGACCCTTAAGTTTAAGAAAGCAGGCGATGTCGCGATTCGAGATTGGCCATCGGGTTGTGGGCCGGCATCTGAGCCAATAGCAGTAGTTTCGATTAACGAGAGTGTCGACATAGAAAGTATCGTGTTATGAGTAATCAGGTGTGTAACTCTTACACACTTCATATGTTTAATGTGCTGTTATTTGTGATTTGTCAAAAGCCGAAATAACTGTAGAAATCGATAAGTTACCCTTGTGGGTAAAAGCGAGGACTCTGGGTAAGTCCATCTTGGTGGCTAACGTTAATTGCCTCTGTTAAATCTGCATATGCCATATTAGATTACTCCTAAATGTTAAGCATGATTTTATTGTATTGAAAAGCATGTTTAGGGAAAGGGGTATGATGAGAGGAGGGGGAAGGTATGATTATCAGACTGTCACCAGTGGTTAGGTACCACACGTGGGTTGGCCCCACATATTAATATTTTGTGACTAAGTCTCAGTGGTTTGGAACCACCAGTGGTTAGGTACCACATATGCTTATTCTGTGACTCGTCCCAGTGGTTTGGCACCACAGTGGGTTGGCCCCACATATTGATATACAAGATCGTCACCAGTGGTTAGGTACCACAAGTGGGTTGGCCCCACACATGATTATTTGTGACTTCGGTCACCAGTGGTTTGGAACCACCAGTGGTTAGGTACCACCAGTGGCTAGGTGCCACAAGGGGTAGAATTGGGAGTTCGTATGGATAGGTTGGATGGATTGCATGACATACATATTTGCATATGAAACTGTGTAAGAGCTTAGAATCTTTCGGATTGGGATTTATACACTGAGTCTCGGTGACTCACCCCTTCCATTACTTTTTGCAGGTAATTCCTAGTTCGCGGATATGGAGCCAGGATTGGACTCAAGGTGGCCATGCACAGTAATTTCGGTTTTTAGTTTAAAAGGTTAATTCGGGTTTATTTTACTTTAAGTTTGGATTTCCGCTATGTAATAAGGCCATTCAGATTTTATTTTGGGATTATTTATTTTGTTAAATTTCTTTAAACCGACGTTTAAACACTAAAGGCATGCCTAATAAACTCGTAAAATGGACATTTTTAAAACTTTAACGAATTTTCGGAATTTACAAAATTTTTACCGTCGGGTATTTATCAAACACGCAATAATAACAAGGCAACACTGTCTTCTTTAAAACTAAGTTTCGAAAGAATTTTAACAAATGGCTTAACACAATTCGGGTTTTATAAAATCAAAGGTTTTCTTTTCAACATTGAGACGACAACTTGTTTTCCAAAAATGTTTTCTTCCCTGTGACATGCCAGATTCGGTCGTAGCGTTTTGACCGGGTTTGGGGTGTTACAAATGAAACGGTCGATTAATCGAGCACTTTATCTTTGCCTCGATCTCGATCCGAACCTCTCCTTTCTTGGTCTATACACATTCAAATTCAATCCATTCAATTTCCAATTCATTCATTTTAGTACAAACACACATATTTAGGGCATTTTACAAAATGGCCCTCACATTTTCACATTTCGACACTTTAGTCCCTATTTCACAAAATCATCAAATTCACACAATTTCTTTTCACACAAGCCTAGCCGAATTTTCCTTGAGTTCATTCAAGCCCACACATTTCATTTATTTCACATTTTAGTCCTTCAACTTATCATTTTCACAATTTAGCCCTAATTAGCTAAATTCACCAAAATTCCAAGAACAAAACATGTTTATTAAACACATATCTTCCATTTAACACCAATATTCATCACAAAGCTCACCATTTCATCAATGGCACATCTCATAAACATCATCAATTCTTCAAATTACAACATGTGCTTGATAGTATACTAAGCAAAAATCTCAAAAACATAAAAATCATCAAAAACAAAAGTCAAAACATACCTTAATTAAGCTTCAAACTAGCCGAACCCTAGTGTTCTTTTTCTTTTATTTTCTTTGCTATTTTTGGCTAACAAGGATGAACAATGCCACTATCTTCTTGTTTCTTTTATTATATTATTATAACATATATTATGTTTTTATTATTTAACCATTAAAACAATATAAAATAATGTATATTTTAACCTTATGCCGTCCACTATACTTAATTTTGGCCAAATTCCATCATAAATCCTCCTCATTATAAAGACAACATCAATTAAGCATATAACAATCAGCACACAGCATTTTACACTTTATGCAATTAAGTCCTTTCTCACAATTTGACACACAGTCAATAAAATTATCACATAAAATTTTCACACAGGCTATATCACATATAATTCACACCCAAACTAATATTAGAATATTATTCTAACCTCGGATTTGTGGTCTCGAAACCACTATTCAGACTAGGGTCTATTTCGGGCTGTTACAACTCTCCCCCCTTAGGGATTTTCGTCCCCGAAAATCTTACCAATGAATAGGTGTGGATATTGCTCTCTCATAATGTTCTCAAGCTCCCACGTAGCCTCTTCAATTCCGTTCTTGTGCCACAATACTTTCACTAAAGAGATTTTCTTATTTCTCAACTCTTTGGTCTCTCGTGCCAAAATTCAGATTGGTTCTTCACTATACGAAAAGTCTGACTAGATCTCAACCTCTGTAGGAGCAATCACATGAGACGGGTTTGATCTGTACCGTTGAAGCATTGACACATGAAACACATTACGAATCTTTTCTAACTCAGGTGGCAACATCAATCTGTAAGAAACCGGGCCAACTCGTTCAATAATCTCATACGGTCCAATAAACCTCGAACTCAGCTTACCCTTCCGGCCAAATCGAAGTATCTTCTTCCACGGAGATTGATCGCTGTAAATCAGAGTTTTAATATTTATAAAAGAATGATCGAACCTAGAAACTAACTCTGACAAAGATTAAATGCAAGTGCACCTATCGAACAGTAGTATAGTTTAGGCACCGGATTATTATCCTTAATATAAAGTAATGGTTGTTTAAACTAAAATTAATCTACTTACTAAGCTAAGACGCAAAGAAAAAAGAATGAATTCGGGAAATAACTTTTGGGAAAACTCAGTTGACTCAAGCGATACCCTTAGGAAAAATCCACCTAGACTTCACTTGTTATCTAACCTTGAACCATATGATTTATTTACTTAGTTTGATCCGTGAGACTCCCTAACGTATATTAAACCCTCTCTCTAAGCGAATAACGTCTAACCCTAGGTTAATTAGTGGAACTCTCGTTTGCTTATAATAACCCCCTAGAATAGCAGTAAATCATTCTGTGGACTCCCATATTAGGTTTCACCCTAATTCGAAAAAATCTCGTCACCTTATCTCTAGGCGTGCGATCAACTCCGCTTAATTATGTTGGATCTACTCTTAGGCAGGGTCTATTCCTCCTCCACCTAAGCACATTAGATTTGGATTAAATTCGCACAATTAAGAACAAACTAAGTTATTATCATATAATTCAAAAAATCAAATAACAAGATTCCTCATAGGTTTCATCCCCTTCGGGTATCCGAAGGTTTAGTTCATAATAATAAAAGACAACATCTCAAGAGAAAAGATAAAACGAAACATAAGAAATCCATAAAACTCCCTGAAGGAATTGAAGGAGAGATCCGCCGTCTTGAGTAGAATTCCGGCTTCTAGAGATGGATCAACTGGCTATCTTCGAGTGATTCCCACAAATCTAACCTTTTCGGCTTGGCTTCTTGGCCTAGCTCTCTGCCCCCTTTCAGCTGGTACCTAGGGTGTTTATATAGGCTCTTGGAATGTGTTTCTTCGTCCCTAAGTATCAAAATTTGACTGAAACTCTTCTTTGCCACGACAGGGGCACGGCCTTGGCACACGCCCGTGTGGATCGTCTTCAAACCGTGTTCGGATTTCTTTAGTGAGGCACGGCCGTGTGAATCGGGGTCAGGCCGTGTTCTAAAAGGAAAGGTGGCACGGCCGTGTGGCTGGAAGTTCAGGCCGTGCTGATTTCAGGGTTTGGCATGAATTGGTCTATTTTAAGCCAGTTTCTCATTCTTTTTGTCATCGGGTGCTTTCCTGAGTATAAGTCATGAAAAGAAAGGATTAAGAGCACCTTTTTACATAAATTTGGGCTTAAATCATCCAAAAGCATACTAAATATGGGCTTAGAATATGTTACTTTTACGGTTTATCAAATACCCCCACACTTAAGCTTTTGCTTGTCCTCAAGCAAAATTCTCAACTTACAATTAAAACGAACTTTCCATGTTTCATAATTCCTATCAACAATGTTTTATCATAATTTATAGATAATTTATACATGGATAATTCTACTCAAAGAATCCTAAAGATTCAAACAATTCTAAGTCATAGATTTGTAGCACAAAAATATAGGTATCTCCCTTCATCTAAATAATTACCTCTGATTCAAAATCGACAAGGATTGACATCCTCACTAAGGATTCACTCAAATCACTCAAAGTGTTTAAGGTTCAGAATTAAGTACTCAAATGTCAAACATAAAAGGTTAATCCTATAGGCTTGCATGAAAATCAAATCTCCACCAATGGAATATGAGATGATACACAAATCAAAAGGTCTTTAATTAGGGTTGTAACGGGGCTTAGGTTAAAGGGTGTGGATATAGGCTGAATTAGAGGGTTAAAATCGAGATTGACCTGACAAATTACCTAACAATAAACTGAATAATAAGTAGTTACATCAAATGAAAAACAAATAATAATACGAGCTTCTTTCTAAAGATGTGGATTTCACTGTTTTAAGCTCATCAGACATAAACTGAACTAATACTGAATTACATCAACTGAAAATTCATAATACTAATAATTCGAGCATTTTCTTCAATAATTGGAATTTAAAATGTATAAGCTCTTTAAATCACATAACTAATAATGAATATATTTTGGTTTTTTTTTCTTTCTTTTTTTTAAGAACAAACTAAATAATAAGGACAAACTAAATACATCATAATTAGGCAACTAATCAAATCAACTCTCGATATGAGGGTAGTTAAAAGGAATGGTGATAAAAACAAAGGGTTTTGGGGTAATATTAGTGGTTATGTCAATAAAAAGGGTTGTTAGGTTAAAACGGGGTTCACTAGGGGTTAATTTGTGAAGGTAGGCTTTTTATGGAATTAGTGGGTTAAAACCTAGGTGCCTTTATCATCTCTGTATATCAAATCAAAAATGTGGTCTCGACATGTATAATCGATGCAAGTTCTAGAATAACAGATCAATGTTGACACACTCATAATCAATAAAGTGAGCAAGAAAAAGAATTTATGCTCTATAAGGCTCAAAAACTCACAAAAATTATGGGTAATTTGATGTCAACATTGTAAATTTCAAACTTCAAAGTAATATTCAGATTTAGTTTAATAACCTAACAAATTTTTAATTTCTTGAAAAATTAGACTTATCATGCTTGATTCCCTAGTATCTTCAAATTTAATTATCAATGCACAATTAACTATAACTTAATCTAAAACATGTCAATAAAAATCATAAATCACCAGAAATTTCATCCTAATTAGTAATATGAGAAAATTACTTTTAAGACAAGGCATAATTCAGGCTTTGAGTTAGGTATCTTTTTAGGTTGTTCACCCCCTACACTTAAGATGTACATTGCCCTCAATTTAAAAAGATATATAATAACCTTGTAATAAAATCATCAGATATGGGGATAAGTGCAAACTTCCTGAATTTTCGGATGATTCCTTGAGAGGAGATTGTGCCTTTGGTGGTGGTTTTGGGCCGTCTGGATGACGAACCTGCGCTAGATGAAGAAATTGGGAGGCTCGTGGAGAATTAGCCATGACATCTAGAGTAATATTAAAACTATACTAATAATGTAATTAAAGACAAGAAAGATAAAGAGAAGGAGACTAAGAAGAAAACTAAAATTAAAATAAAAGATGAATAGACTGGGAGGTCCTTATTGTTGGGTGTGATTTCTAAGGCTGAGGTTATGGTGGTGGTGGTGGCGTGATTCCCTGTAACATCCCAAAATAGGGGTTATTTGTGATTGAATTATTTTTCTTGTATTTGAATTTCTGTGATATTATTCGTGATGATATAAGGCTTAATTAGGGGTCTTGAGTAAGCTCGGTTTAGTAGAATAATTCTTAGTAAGGCTTATTTAAAGAAGAGGATTAAATGAGCTTAGCACTTAAGTTAATTTAAGTAGCAATAAGTGACACAAGATGAGTGCATGGCAAGTTGGTAATGGCGCATGGAGTTTAGCTTGAGGGGAGAGGTTCGAATCCCTTAAATAGCATTGGGACAACTTTTATTTTTGCTTTGGTATGGTAAGTGTCGGCCAAGGATAATTAAGATAAGGGTTGACCATGTTAATTTTTGGTTAGTAGACTATAGGTTTAAGGCAAGTGTTAACATATGGAAGGGAATCAAGTAATTAAGGAAAATATGGAGACATGGGGCTAGTATCAAGGATTATGTTTTGGAAACAAAATCATGGCCTTTATGCCATGAACTTGGACGGCAATGTGGCTAAGGGGGGGGATTTGGCCGAATATGCTAGTGTTGGTAAGGCTTGGGAAGAATTTTTGGTCATTTCTTTCATTTGGTGCAAAAGTACAAAACAATTCTCTCTCAAACTCTTTTCTTGTTTAGAATTTCACCTTTTGATAAGCCTAATACTTTTGACCATTTGGTCATTTTGGCTCATTTTCTATTTCTCCTTTTCATTCTCTCAAAACCGAAACTTGAGTATTTTCTTCAACCATTGCCGAAACACTTATCTCTTTTGTCCATTTTCTTCTTTCTTTCTTAGCCGAATCTCCTATATCATAATATTCTATCTATTTCTTTCTTTTCTCTTCTCAAAAGCACTTAGCCGAAACTATTAGTTCACTTTCTTACTTCATCTTTTTCCATACAAGTTGAACCTTGGTTGTTTGTGTTGAGCAAATCATAGCCGAATCCACTCTCTTGGGTATACCGAATTTTCTTCTCCTATCTTGATCAACTTTGGCGAATATTGAAGGTAAGATAGTTTTCATCGGGACTTCTCTAGAAATCGGTTTTGGTAAAGTGGTAAGGGCTTATTTCAATGGATTACTCTTTTAAGTTTTCGTTTAAGCCGAAGGCTAATAAACCTTATTGATGATGGTTGATTGTAGGGAAGTGAGGCCGATTCTTTTAGGAGTGTGTTGGATAAGTGTTCGAAGGCTTTGGGTAAGATTTTAGGTTCACAAGGAACCTTTCTCAATTATTTTGGTTTGGCCGAATAGGCCATGGTTCTAATATTCATTTTTGGCCGAATATAGGGGCAAGAATACTTGTGTGGCCGATTTGTCTATTTGGGATTTAGAACTCTTTTTGGTGCAGTGTGTATACATACACATCTTATAACTTTTAATATGCTAAGTGTTATTTTATCCCTAAACGTTTTGTGTAGACGGGGATGTAATACCTTCATGGTATTAACAAGGATTTGGGTAAGTTCTTATTACTATGTGATTATTATTTGATGCTTTTGGGAAGCATGACACATTTAGTATGTGTATTATTTGATATATGGCTTATGATAAATCGATTGGATGTTGTTAAATAAATCTATCAACATGATTTGTGGTACATGCATATAAATGATTGTTATGGGTTGATGAGAGGAGGGGGAGGCGGTGATATTCGTGTCGAGCGGACACCGGTGTTTTGGTAACACATCGTGACTACGGTCACAGAGGTTTGGTACCTCCAGAGGTTTGGCACCTCATAGCGACTTGTCCTCGTGGTGGTTAATACCACCGTGGGTTGGCCCCACTTTGAGATATGGGATTGTGCGCGGTGATTTGGTATCACACGATGGGTTGGCCCCATCATCTAATTGTGACTTCGGTCACCGGTGTTTTGGTAACACAATTGTGTCTTGGACACCAGAGATTTGGTATCTCCAAAGTGATTTGGTATCACATTTGTGACTATACGTCACGGTGGTTTGGCACCACGAGTGGTTTGGTACCACAAAGGGGTAGAAAAAGGCGTATGGATGGTTAGGTTGGGTGCATTTAAACTTATGCATGTTAATTGGTTATAATTTGTGTATGTTATTACATTAAATTGGGGAAGGGTTACACATTGAGTCTTGGTGACTCACCTTCTCCTTTAATTTTTCAGTGATTAAGTAGCCCGCGGGTGAGGAGCTAGGATGGACTCGAGGTGGCCATGCGGTGGAGTTTTTAATAAATGAATTTTAGATTTTATCTATCTTTCTTTTGGATTTATGTTGCTTAATTGTAATAAGGCCTCCTAGGATTATTCTATTATTTGCATGTTTTGAATGGTTTGTTTAAACTATTTGATGATGTTAAAACGGATGCATATGTTTTCTCAAATTAAAGCATAAAAATGTTTTTAAAGTACCATCGGGTACATTTGAAAGCAGTAACAACCTAACTTAGTATATTTTTAAATGACATTAAGTAATGCTTTCTTCATAACACCTCAATTGTTTTAAAACAAAACAATATCTTTTATCAAAATTTAAAACGACTTAACAAGGGATTTCCAAAGGTTTTTCCTCCGTAGCATACCAAATTCGGTCGTAATGTTTGGGCGGGTTTGGGGTGTTCTGAGCACTGGGATCGAGCCAGTTCAAAGCTCTACTGTGGGGCCCAAGGCCCAAAAATGTTTTAGTAGGTCTATTTGAAATATTATGGTTTTGAATAAGCATGGCACTGAGTCTCAAGCACCGATCCGCTGGTAAGTACCACTAACTTTTTGTATGAATTATTTTCTGTAGAAGGGTAGGAAGCATGGGACGTAGATAGTGATAGTATTTTAAACTTTAGGACTAGTTTACTCCAAACAAAGACATAAGACTTTAAGAGCCTAATTAAACCAACCTACGACCAAGTCGCCGAGTTAGGGGTGTGGTAACCTTCAGTGCGCATGTCTAGGATTGGATCCGAAGAAGCTTGGTACTTAGCGGTCCTCGTGACTCACCTCCTCTTCGCGGGATTCCTACACAGTGCGTAAGCCGGTTCACCCTAACCAAGAGGACTCGGTCATAGGCAAAATCCTAAATAAAACCGAAAGGGATTAGCCATGTTTTAAGGAAAACTTGGTTTAAAATCATTAAATTATTTTTTAGATGGTAGGACAAATTTATCTTGAAAATTTTCAAAATATTCTTGATTGACAAAATTACAAAAATACCCTTTAGGAAAAAATGACGAAAATACCCACAGGTTAGAAAGCAGATGATAATGCTCGAAGAGTGCATAGGTATGAAAGGTATAGGGAATGGATGTATTATTCTGTGTAAACCAAGATAGAAGACTTAAAACCTTGTTTGATCGAAAGAATCTCTATTAAACTTTTTCATAAAATTTTCCTAATCGATTAAAAGCGCGATAGTTAGAATGAGCTTTAGAGGACGTGGCCGTCGTGGGACGCGGAAGGGGTAGGATGGCGTGATCCAGGAACCGCCGGGTCGGGTCAAGGATCTCGAGAATGAGATACCGCCACCACCACCCCCAACCTTTGGAGTCAAGAGCAGGATCGGGCGGGTGACGACGCTGTGTCAAGCGATGCTTCGAGTTACGGAAAGGGTAGCTGGAATTGGTGGAGGTGGAGGAGCTCGAAAGTCGGTTCTGAGAGACTTGAGCTAACGGAGCTGAATTTTCCGAGGTGTGTGCGGTGTAGCGCCAATCACGGTGAGTATTGGTTTGGAATCGACCGAAAGAATCATGGATGAGATAGATTTGACAAATGAGGAGCGAAAGGAGCGGTGTCGCTTCTCAAGGATGAGTCATATCGATGGTGGCTCACGGTCCGAGATGGTGCTACGGCAGATGATCTCACTTGGGAGTACTTCAAAGGCGCATACCGGAAGAAGTATGTTGGATCAAGCTACATTGGCGCTCAAAGGAAAGCTTTTCGGGGTTAGTGCAAGGGAATAAGTCCGTCTCGGAGTATGAAGCGGAATTCCTAAGGTGAGTTGTTATGCTCGGGGAATAGTGGCATCGGAACATGATCGTTGTGTTCGTTTTGAAGACGGACTTAGAGGCGAGTTAAAGTGCTGATTGCTCCACAGCAAGAACGTGAGTTTTTGTCTTGGTGGAGAAGGCCAAGGTAGCCAGAAGGAATCAAGGAGTCCGCGAGGCAAAGTTATGATAGGAGCAAGTGAAGAGAGGCTTTGGATCGTGCGGGTCGGTGGTAATGTTCGAGAAAAGATTTAGGCGAGTGGGTCAAATCAGTGAGAGAGGTCCATAGTGCTAATCAAAGACCGGCCCGATGTAACCGTTGTGGAAAGTTTCATTGGGGTGAATGTTGGACCGAGGGAAAGGATGTTTCGAGTGTGGTTCGCTAGAACATCGTGTGAGGGATTTGTCCGCGTAAGCAAACTAGGAATCGGTCCTCGAAGGTCAAGGTCGTGCCCGATTCGAGAAAGGAGGGACCAGCACGCGAGAGGTCGTGGTTATGGTAGAGGTGGTTATGGCTCTAGTGGAGGTCGCGAGCACCGGAGAGGTATTGACAACACGGAGGCTAGGCGGCTGGTTTGGTGTATCTTTGCGAGGCGTCGTGAGGAAGGAGACGCACCGGACGTCATAACGGTACATTTTTAATTTTTGGTGTTCCATATAACGCCTTGATAGATGTGGGTTCGACGCACTCTTACGTTGCTAGTAGTATAGTTGAGACCATGAGTTTAGTTCAGAGATCGCTTCTAAGAGGATGGTGCATACTTAGTCCTTTAGGTCACTCTGTAGAAGTAGATAAGTTGTATAGAGATATACCCCTAGAACTCCAAGGGTAGTGTTTGTAGCCGATCTCGATGGAACCGCCGTTTGAGGAGTTCGATCGATTCTTGGGATGGACTGGTTGGTCAAGTACCAAGCAAGTTTGGATTGTCTTTGCTAAGCGTATGGTTTTGAAGACGGTTGAAGGTGAAGAAGTGGTCATGATAGGTAATAGGAGAGATTATCTATCCAACGTGGTATCTGCGTTGAAAGCGATAAAGATGGTCGGGAAGAGTGTGAGGCGTTCGTAATTCATGTGTGTGCTTTGGAAGCTAAGGAGTCTTCGTGGGGAATGTTCAAAGCTGTAAAGGAATTTCTTGACGTATTTCTGAAGAACTTAGGGATTGCCTCCGGATCGTGAAGTTGAATTTGGTATAGATCTGTTACCGAACAGCGCCGGTGTCTATAGCTCCATATAGGATGGCACAGAAGGAATTGTTGGAATTGAAGGCTCGGATACAAGAGTTGTTGGATCGAGGTTTCATTCGACCAAGTGTTTCACCTTGGGGAGCGCCGGTACTTTTTGTCAAGAAGAAGGATGGTACGATGCGGATGTGTATAGACTACCGCTTGGTTGAATAAGTCGACGATTAAAAACAAGTATCCTTTGCCGAGGATAGATGACTTGTTTGATCAATTGAAAAGAAGTGTCGTTTTTTCTAAGATTGATTTAAGGTCCGGATATCATCAATCGAAGGTGAAAGAGGTGATATCCATAAGACGGCATTTTCGTACTTCGGTATGGACACTACGAGTTCTGGTGATGCCGTTTGGTTTGACTAATGCACCAAAGACTTTCATGGACATGATGAATAGGGTATTTCAACGCTTTTTGGATCGGTTTGTTGTGGTCTTTATAGATGATATTACGGTGTATTGAAGTCGAAAAAGAGCATGATGCGCATTTGCGAGTAGTGTTGCGATTCGAGGAAAAGCAATTGTATGATGCTAAATTTAGTAAGTGCGAATTCTCGCTTAGGAGGTGACTTTCTTGGGTCACGTTGTTTCAAATGAAGGGATTAGAGTGGATCCTCGAAAGATTGAGGCGATGTTAGATTGGAAGCCGCCTAAATCATGGGTGAAATCGGAGTTTTCTAGGTCAGCGGGGTATTACAGAAGATTTGTGGAAGGATTTTCTTTGATTGCCGCACCGATGACCAAGTTGTTGAGGAAAGGAGTTCCATTTGTGTGGACCAGAGGAGCAGCAAGAAAGTTTCGACAAATTGAAGAAGATTCGATCAAGCTCGGTTTTGATTCAACTTTGAGGCGAGCAAGGAATTCACGGTTTATTGCGATGCATCACATATTGGTTTGGGATGCGTCTTGATGCAAGAAGGGAAGGTAGTGGCTTATGCATCTCGGCGATTGAGACCACATGAGGCTAATTATCCGACTCATGACTTGGAGTTAGCGGTACGTAGTCTTCGCTTTGAAGATATGGAGGCACTATTTATGCGGAGAGAAGTCGATAGTTTATACGGATCACAAGAGTCTTAAGTATCTCTTGACTCGGAAGGATTTGAATTTGAGGCGGCGTAGATGGATTGAGTTGTTGAAGGACTACGATCGCTCGATCGAGTATCATCCTGGCAAGGCTAACGTGGTGGCGGATGCGTTGAGTCGTAAGGTTGTATCGGATTTAAGATCGATGTTTGCTCGACTTAGTCCGTTCGATGATGGGAGTCTTTTGGCGAATTGCAAGTCAAGCCGACTTGGTTAGATCGATTAAGGAGAAGCGGTTAGAGGATGATGGTTTGAATGATCGGAGGTTGCAAGTCGAGAATGGTGGATTAGAGGATTTTAGTCCATCCCGGTGATGGAGTTTTGTGCTTTAAAGAAAGAGCTTGTATGCAGAAGGATGTGGAGTTGAGACAAAGGATTCTTCGGGGACGCACATAGCAGCCCATATGCTATGCATCCGGAGGTAGCAAGATGTATCGGGATTTGAGAGAGCAATTTTGGTGGCAGTGTCGAAGCGGAAGTGGCTCGAGTTCGTGGGTAAGTGTGTCGCGTGTCAACAAGTCAAGGCTGAACATCGGTTGCCATCCGGTTTACTTCAACGGTGAAGATTCCTCGGTGGAAGTGGGAGAGGATCACCATGGACTTTGTCGGTGGATTACCTCTTACGCCTAGCAAGAAGAATTCAGTTTGGGTGATTGTGGATCGTCGACTAAATCAGCGCATTTACATACATTGTAAGGGTAGATTATTCGCTTCAGAGGTTAGCTAAGTTATATGTAGCCGAGATAGTGAGATTGCATGGTGTGCGATGTCGATTATCTCGGATAGGGATCCGAGGTTTACATCGAGGTTTTGGAGAGCGTTGCATCAAGCTTTTGGGTACGAGATTGGACTTGGCAACGACTTTTCATCCGCAATCCAAGACGGACAATCGGAGAGAGTGATTGATTTTAGAAGATATGCTCGAGGTTGCGTTCGGATTTGATGGCGGTTGGGAGGAGTATCTACCGTTGGCGGAATTCGCTTATAACAATAGTTATCAGCGAGTATCCAAATGGCTCCATATGAAACCTTTGTATGGGACGAAGATGCCGTACTCCTACGTGTTGGACGGAACTAGGTGAACGACATGTCTTGGGTCCAGAATTGGTGACGGAAACTGAGGACAAAGTTAAGGTAATTCGGGCTCGTCTCAAGGAAGCATCGGATAGGCAAAAGTCTTACGCCGATCTCAAGCGCAAGGAGATGGAATACGAGGTAGGAGATAAAGTTTTTCGAAGGTGTCGCCTTGGAAAAAGGTGTTGCGCTTTGGGCAAAAAGGGAAATTAAGTCCAAGGTTCATCGGCCCGTATACTGTGTTGAAGCGAGTAGGACCGGTAGCTTATCAGCTCGAACTGCCAGCAGAGTTGAGTCAGATTCACAATGTCTTCCATGTGTCGATGCTTAGAGGCGGTATAGGTCGATCCATCGCACATCGTGCAAGAGCAGAGATTGAGGTTAACTCCGACTTATCATTCGAGGAGGAACGATTCAGATTTTAGATCGTGATGTCAAGGTGTTGCGTAGAAAGTCGGTACCCTTAGTGAAAGTGCTATGGCGAAACCATGGTACGGAGGAAGCGACGTGGGAACTCGAGGAGGTGATGCGCAGCAATACCCTCACCTTTTACGATCGAGGTAATTTCGAGGTCGAAATTATTTTTAAGGGGGTAGAAGCTGTAACATCCCAAAATAGGGGTTATTTGTGATTGAATTATTTTTCTTGTATTTGAATTTACGTGATATTATTCGTGATGATATAAGGCTTAATTAGGGTCTTGAGTAAGCTCGGTTTAGTAGAATAATTCTTAGTAAGGCTTATTTAAAGAAGAGGATTAAATGAGCTTAGCACTTAAGTTAATTTAAGTAGCAATAAGTGACACAAGATGAGTGCATGGCAAGTTGGTAATGGCGCATGGAGTTTAGCTTGAGGGGAGAGGTTCGAATCCCTTAAATAGCATTGGGACAACTTTTATTTTTGCTTTGGTATGGTAAGTGTCGGCCAAGGATAATTAAGATAAGGGTTGACCATGTTAATTTTTGGTTAGTAGACTATAGGTTTAAGGCAAGTGTTAACATATGGAAGGGAATCAAGTAATTAAGGAAAATATGGAGACATGGGGCTAGTATCAAGGATTATGTTTTGGAAACAAAATCATGGCCTTTATGCCATGAACTTGGACGGCAATGTGGCTAAGGGGGATTTGGCCGAATATGCTAGTGTTGGTAAGGCTTGGGAAGAATTTTTGGTCATTTCTTTCATTTGGTGCAAAAGTACAAAACAATTCTCTCTCAAACTCTTTTCTTGTTAATGAATTTCACCTTTTGATAAGCCTAATACTTTTTGACCATTTGGTCATTTTGGCTCATTTTCTATTTCTCCTTTTCATTCTCTCAAAACCGAAACTTGAGTATTTTCTTCAACCATTGCCGAAACACTTATCTCTTTTGTCCATTTTCTTCTTTCTTTCTTGCTTGAATCTCCTATATCATAATATTCTATCTATTTCTTTCTTTTCTCTTCTCAAAAGCACTTAGCGAAACTATTAGTTCACTTTCTTACTTCATCTTTTTCCATACAAGTTGAACCTTGGTTGTTTGTGTTGAGCAAATCATAGCCGAATCCACTCTCTTGGGTATACCGAATTTTCTTCTCCTATCTTGATCAACTTTGGCCGAATATTGAAGGTAAGATAGTTTTCATCGGGACTTCTCTAGAAATCGGTTTTGGTAAAGTGGTAAGGGCTTATTTCAATGGATTACTCTTTTAAGTTTTCGTTTAAGCCGAAGGCTAATAAACCTTATTGATGATGGTTGATTGTAGGGAAGTGAGGCCGATTCTTTTAGGAGTGTGTTGGATAAGTGTTCGAAGGCTTTGGGTAAGATTTTAGGTTCACAAGGAACCTTTCTCAATTATTTTGGTTTGGCCGAATAGGCCATGGTTCTAATATTCATTTTTGGCCGAATATAGGGGCAAGAATACTTGTGTGGCCGATTTGTCTATTTGGGATTTAGAACTCTTTTTGGTGCAGTGTGTATACATACACATCTTATAACTTTTAATATGCTAAGTGTTATTTTATCCCTAAACGTTTTGTGTGAAGACAGGATGTAATACCTTCATGGTATTAACAAGGATTTGGGTAAGTTCTTATTACTATGTGATTATTATTTGATGCTTTTGGGAAGCATGACACATTTGGTATGTGTATTATTTGATATATGGCTTATGATAAATCGATTGGATGTTGTTAAATAAATCTATCAACATGATTTGTGGTACATGCATATAAATGATTGTTATGGGTTGATGAGAGGAGGGGCGTGATATTCGTGTCGACGGACACCGGTGTGTTTTGGTAACACATCGTGACTACGGTCACCAGAGGTTTGGTACCTCGGAGGTTTGGCACCTCATAGCGACTTGTCCCCGTGGTTAATACCACCGTGGGTTGGCCCCACTTTGAGATATGGGATTGTCGCGGTGATTTGGTATCACCACGATGGGTTGGCCCCATCATCTAATTGTGACTTCGGTCACCGGTGTTTTGGTAACACAATTGTGTCTTGGACACGAGAGATTTAGTATCTCCGGTGATTTGGTATCACATTTGTGACTATCGTCACCGGTGGTTTGGCACCACGAGTGGTTTGGTACCACAAAGGGGTAGAAAAAGGCGTATGGATGGTTAGGTTGGGTGCATTTAAACTTATGCATGTTAATTGGTTATAATTTGTGTATGTTATTACATTAAATTGGGGAAGGGTTACACATTGAGTCTTGGTGACTCACCTTCTCCTTTAATTTTTCAGGTGATTCGTAGACCGCGGGTGAGGAGCCGGATGGACTCGAGGTGGCCATGCAGTGGAGTTTTTAATAAATGAATTTTAGATTTTATCTATCTTTCTTTTGGATTTATGTTGCTTAATTGTAATAAGGCCTCCTAGGATTATTCTATTATTGCTGCATGTTTTGAATGGTTTGTTTAAACTATTTGATGATGTTAAAACGGATGCATATGTTTTCTCAAATTAAACGCAAAAATGTTTTTAAAGTACCATCGGGTACATTTGAAACTGTAACAACCTAACTTAGTATATTTTTAAATGACATTAAGTAATGCTTTCTTCATAACACCTCAATTGTTTTAAAACAAAACAATATCTTTTATCAAAATTTAAAACGACTTAACAAGGGATTTCCAAAGGTTTTTCCTCCGTAGCATACCAAATTCGGTCGTAATGTTTGGGCCGGGTTTGGGGTGTTACATTCCCAAGCAGCCTTTAGAACCTAAAATTAAGAAGTTAAGATAAAATAAACTAAATTAAGTAGAAGAGAAGTAAAGATAAGGAAAATAAAGGAGAAGATAAAAATAAAAGAACAGATGATTGGTCTCAAAGACCATTGACTTGTTGTTTGGATGAAGCTACCGGCATGAACTCATGTGACTCGGTCTCCTTTGAGGAGACTGTGATTGGCCTTTTACGCTTCCTTGCCATGGATATGATGTTTTTGGGGCTCAAGAGTCTAAGTATTTATTAAGAAAAAGGAACAAGAAAGAGGGAGAAAAGAAAGAAAGAAAGTGGGTTAAGAAGAGAAAGGAGAAGGGTATGGTGTTTAAATAAAATTTTGTGTCCGCGGTTTCCCACGCTGTGGGTTGAGGATGTGTCGATTCACACGGCCGCCTCGCACGGCCGTGCTCTAGGGCGTGTTAGTTCCCCCAGGTATGTTTTCAAGAAGTTTGTGTCGACCACGGGTTGGATGCACGGGCGTGTTCTGCCCGTGGTTGGTAAGTCAGTAACCTCACATGGTCATAAAGCACGGCCGTGCCACTTTGTCGGTGCCCGTGGGGTAGTAGTTGGGTCCGTGATTATGAAAATCTATTTTTCCCTCACATGTACCTTCTCTGCTCTGTTAGTTCAAAGCGTCGGAGTACCCACACGGCCACGGCCACGGCCGTGTGTAAGGCCGTGTGGCCTAGAATTCTGCACTTCGTTAGTTGGTTGTTAGTTGCTAAAAAGGAAGATAAAAAGGAAAATTAAGATAGACCAAATATAAAAAATAATAGTATTAGTGCTCGGGTTGCCTCCCGAGATGCGCTCGTTTATAGTCTTAAGCTAGACTCTCTTCTCGTTTGCATTGTCAGGGTGGTTTGAGGATTTTAAAGTCCTTCCTCATGCCATCATTTGTATCCTCGTGAAAAAATTTAAGTCGAGATGCGTTTATAGTAAAAGTACCAAAAATAGGATTACTTACCTCGACTATTCCGTATGGGAAAACATTGGTTACCCTAAAAGGTTTTTCTTTGTTTGTGTTAGGGTCCGGAGGAGATATTCGAGGATATGCTTCGTCTAACAGTACCTTGTCCCCTATTTTGAAGTGGTTTGTTGTTCCTATAAGCTCTTCTGGGGGCTCTTTCAATTTTACCTCGTGTGGTTCTGGTTCTTCGTCGTGTATCCCTAATTTCTCCTTGAAGTGTGTCTTCCACTCGTCTAGATCATCGATCTGAATTCCTCGATCTTTACGGATTATTTCTTTGTTGGGGTTAGGTCGGGATCGGGTTCAGGTTGTATTCCTTGGTGGTGTTTCTGAAAATAAGTCTTAACAAGAATGGTTGTCAGAGAATTTACGTTCTCACCTTGATTACTCGATGTTCTAGTTGAGTCGAGAGCCTTTATGGTGACTGTCTCATTACCTACACAAAGTATGAGTTCTCTTGCATCAACATCGATTTTAGTTCTGGCAGTTGCTAAAAAGGGTCTTCCTAAAATTAGGGGATCGAATTATCCTCATCATGTCTAAGACAACAAAATCTCTTTGGGAAAACGAATCATTAATTTTTACAAGAACATCATCGATAATACCCCTAGGAGTTCTAATAGTTTTATCATACTAATTGAATGCTCATCCTAGTTTGTTTAGGTTTCCCTAGACCTAATTGTTTAAACAATTTGTAAGGCATGACATTTATGCTTGCCCCTAAATCGCCTAACGCATTATCAATAGTTAGTCTACCAATTAAACATGGAATTGTAAAACTCCTGGATCTTTTAATTTACGTGGTAGCTTATTTTGCAAGATTGCTTTGAGCACTTTGCGTTGAGTTCCACATACGAATCTTCGTCTAGTTTCCGCTTGTTTGTCGAAGCTTCTTTAAGAATTTTTCGAATCGGGCATCTGAAAGAGCTTCGAGGAGTGGTAAGTTAATGTGTAATTTCTTTAAAAGTTTAAGAAACTTACCGAATTGTTCCTCTGTGTCGTCTCTCTTCAATGCTTCGGGATAAGGTATGCGAGGTTGGTATGCTTTGATTACTGGTTTTGGCTTTTCTTGGATTACCTCAGCTTTACCTTTTTCTACCTTGTTTCCTTGTGTTGGACTGGGTTTGTCTACTTCTTCGCTTTCTTGAGCTGTTATGGCTTGGATTTGCTCATTTGGATTAATTTCAGTATTACTCGGTAGACGCCCTTGCGGTCGTTCGGATAATAGCTTCGCAATTAGTCCGACTGACTCAGTAATTTCCCCGATTACCTTTGTAAGTCCTCCAACTTGGTTCTCGATCATTTTGATCGATGTTTGTTGGGTGTCGAGTGTTACCTCAGTCTTTCAGAGACGGGCTTCTGTGGATGCTATGAATTTGTTCAACGTCTCTTCAAGATTTGGCTTCTTTTCCTGTGGATAGGGCTGATTTTGGAAGTTCTGAGGAGGTTGTTGTTTTTGATTTCCTTGATTTCCTTGTCCTCCCCACGAAAAATTTGGGTGGCTCCTCCAACCTGGATTATAATTATTACTATATGGGTTATTATTAGATCTGAAATTATTACCTATATAGTTCGTCTGTTCGCTTTCTTGCTGGTATGGTGGGTACTCAGGATTCGCCACGGTGCCCACCGTGTCGCGACCGCATCACTTTGGATTTACCTACAAAGAACACAAACTATCAAGCTTTTTATTCATCATCTCTACCGTTTTGATAGCCTGGTTTACTGCATCAATGTTGAAAACTCCGGCCGATTTTGTTGGTTTGGTCCTTGTAACCTGCCACTGATAATTATTCAGTGACATCTCTTCAATAAACTCGTAGGCTGCCTCAGGAGTTTTGTTGTTCAAAGTTCCACCGGTGGCTGAATCAATTAATTGCCTTATTGAAGGATTCACACCGTTATAAAAAGTTCAGACTTGGAGCCACAAAGGTAAACCGTGGTGTGGACATCTCCTCAAGAGATCTTTATATCTCTCCCATGCGTCGTATAATGTTTCTAAATCCATCTGCACAAAGAAGAGATATCATTCCGTAATTTGGCCGTTTTGGCCAGTGGGAAATATTTTAATAAAAACTTTTTGGTCATTTGATCCCATGTGGTGATCGACCCTCGTGGTAACGAGTTTAACCACTGTTTGGCTTTGTTTCTTAGTGAAAAGGGAAATAGCCGAAGACGTATGGCATCGTCAAAAATTCCATTTATTTTGAAGGTATCACAGAACTCTAAAAAGTTAGCTATATGAGTGTTTGGATCTTCGTCCTGCAAACCATCAAATTGAACAAATTGTTGAATCATTTGAATAGTGTTAGGCTTTAATTAAAAATTATTAGCAGCTATAGCAGGCCTAACAATACTCGATTCTGCTCCTGTTAAATGAGGTTTAGCATAATCATACATAGTACGAGGAGCATTCTGATCCGCCACATAATTTTGTGGTGGTGGATTATTCTCGTCCATCCCTTCAGTAGGATTGGATCTGTCTTCTCGCTCTTCTTCTGTGTAGTTTAGGGCTCGCCTAATTTCTCTACGATTTCTTCGAGCGATAGCTTAAATGTCACTGTCGTATACTAATGGTCTTGTTGGGTTCCTTCTAGTCATAAACTAGAGGTACCTGTTAAGAAAAGAAAGAAATAAAATTAGCAAAATTGAAAACTAAACTATAAACAAAAAATAAAGTGCAGAAAATAAAAAAAATAATGGCTAAAGTACTAAAAATAAAACTTTCTTAATATTTTAGTTCCCCGGCAACGGCGCCAAAAACTTGATCGCTGTAAATCAGAGTTTTAATATTTATAAAAGAATGATCGAACTTGGAAACTAACTCTGACAACGATTAAAGGCAAGTGCACCTATTGAACAGTAGTATAGTTTAGGCAAGACCGGATTGTCGAACCCAAAGGAACTAAAAGTACTAATACTCACCGTCTTTTTATTATTTAGCCTTAATATAAAGTGATGGTTGTTGAAACTAAAACTAATCTACTTACTAAGCTAAGACGCAAAGACAAAAAGAATGAATTCGGGAAATAACTTTTGGGAAAACTCAGTTGACTCAAGTGATACCCTTAGGAAAAATCCACATAGACTTCACTTGTTATCTAACCTTGAACCATATGATTTATTTACTTAGTTTGATCCGTGAGACTCCCTAAAATATATTAAACCCTCTCTCGAAGCGAATAACGTCTAACCCTAGGTTAATTAGTGGAACTCTCGTTCGCTTATAATAACCCCCTAGAATAGCAGTAAATCGATCTGTGGACTCCCATATTAGGTTTCACCCTAATCTGGCAAAATCTCGTCACCCTATATCTAGGCGTGCGATCAACTCCGCTTAATTATGTTGGATCTACTCTTAGGCAGGGTCTATTCCTCCTCCACCTAAGCACATTAGATTTGGATTAAATTCACACAATTAAGAACAAACTAAGTTATTATCATATAATTCAAAAAATCAAATAACAAGATTCCTCATAGGTTTCATCCCCTTCGGGTATCCGAAGGTTTAGTTCATAATAATAAAAGACAACATCTCAAGAGAAAAGATAAAACAAAACATAAGAAATCCCTAAAACTCCCTGAAGGAATTGAAGGAGAGATCCGTCGTCTTGAGTAGAATTCCGGCTTCTGGTGATGGATCAACTGGCTATCTTCGAATGATTCCCACAAATCTAACCTTTTCGGCTTGGCTTCTTGGCCTAGCTCTCCGCCCCCTTTTAGCTGGTACTTAGGGTGTTTATATAGGCTCTTGGAATGTGTTTCTTCGTCCCTAAGTATCAAAATCCGACTGAAACTCTTCTTTGCCAAGACAGGGGCACGGCCTTGGCACACGCCCGTGTGGATCGTCTTCAAACCGTATTCGGATTTCTTTAGTGAGGCACGGCCATGTGAATCGGGGTCAGGCCGTGTTCTAGAAGGAAAGGTGGCACGGCCGTGTGGCTGGAAGTTTAGGCCGTGCTGATTTCGGGGTTTGGCCTGAATTGGTCTATTTTAAGCTCGTTTCTCATTCTTTTCGTCATCGGGTGCTTTCCTGAGTATAAGTCATGAAAAGAAAGGATTAAGAGCACTTTTTTACATAAATTGGGGCTTAAATCATCCAAAAGCATACTAAATGTGGGCTTAGAATATGTTACTTTTACGGTTTATCAGAGATACTTTCAAAAACACTTTATCACTCACTTCAAATTCAATATCTTTTCGTTTCAAATCTGCATAAGACTTCTGACGATCTGAGGCATCTTTCAAACTGCCACGGATTACTTTCACTTTCTGCTCAGTCTCTTTTATAAGATCAACCCCGTGAATCTTATTCTCACACATTTCAGTCCAATACAATGGAGTTCGACACTTTCGACCGTAGAGAGCCTCATCTGGTGCCATTTTAATGCTAGATTGAAAACTATTGTTATACGCAAACTCAATCAACGGTAAATGTTTTTCCCACGCACTTTTGAATTCAAGAATACAATATCTCAACATATCTTCAAGAACCTGAATGATCCGCTCAGACTGACCATCCGTTTGCGGATGAAACGCAGTACTGAAATGCAATTTTGTGCCTAAAGCCTCTTGTAATTTCTTCCAAAATCACGAGGTAAATCTCGGATCTCTGTCCGACACAATAGATAGTGGCACCCGATGCAATCTCACAATCTCAGCAATATACAATTCAGCCAATTTATCAAGTGAATACTCTGTTCTCACCGGAATAAAATGAGCTAATTTCGTCAATCAGTCAACTATCACCCAGATTGCATCTTTCTTTCCTGGAGATAAAGGCAATCCCGACACAAAGTCCATCGTGATCCTTTCCCATTTCCACTAAGGAATCGTAATCGGTTGCAACAATCCAGACGGAACCTGATGTTCGGCTTTAACTTGTTGACAAATTAAACATTTCGACACAAAGTCGGAGATGTCTCGTTTCATACCATGCCACCAATAAAACCGTTTCAGATCATTATACATTTTTGTACTCCAAGGATGTACAGTTAATCGACTATTATGAGCCTCTTTTAAAATCGCTTGAATCAACTCTGAATTTCTCGGAATACAAATTCGATCTCTAAATCTCAAACAATCATCACTATCAACTCGAAATTCTGATTCAGCATTTGATTCACATTGAGTTCGTTTAGCCATCATTTTAACATCATTTTTCTGGGCATTACAAATCTGATGTACAAACATCGGCTTTACTTTCAACTTAGCCATAACCGCATTATCATCACACAGATCTTTTTGAGCATTCATTGCTCGCAAAGCACATATGTACTTTCAGCTCAAAGCATCAGCTACAACATTAGCTTTACCCGGGTGATAATCTATCACAAGTTCGTAATCTTTCAATAACTCTAACCTTCTTCTCTGTCACAAATTCAATTCTTTCTGAGTCATCAAGTACTTCAAACTCTTGTGATCTGTAAAGATATGACACTTCTCACCAAATAAGTAATGACGCCATATTTTCAATGCGAACACAATCGCAGCCAATTCAAGGTCATGCGTTGGGTAGTTCTTTTCATGCGGCTTTAGTTGTCTCGAAGCATAAGCAATGACTTTACCTTCTTGCATCAGCACACAGCCCAAACCATTAAACGAAGCATCACTGTAAACTATGAATTCTTTGCCCGATTCAGTTGAACCAACATCGTGCTGCTTACATCAACAACACTTTCAATTGTTCAAAACTCTGTTGGCATTTTTCTGACCACACGAATCTAACATCTTTCTGTAGCAACTTCGTCAACGGAGTCACAATCATCGAGAAGCCTTTCACAAACCATTTATAATATCCCATTAGTCCCAGAAAACTACGGACTTCAGACACATTTCTCGGAGGCTTCCATTCTAATATAGCAGAGATTTTACTAGGATCAACTCGTATCTCGGCAGCTGACACAATATGCCCCAAAAAACCAACTTCACGCAACCAAAATTCACATTTACTAAACTTAGGATACAACTTTTTCTCACGCAGAGTTTGTAGCACAGTTCTCAAATGCTCGGTATGTTGCATCTCATCACACGAATAGATCAAAATATCATCAATGAACACCACTACAAAGCGATCCAAATACGGTCTGAATATTTGATTCATCAGATCCATAAACACTGCAGGAGCATTTGCTAGTCCGGAAGGCATCACTAAGAATTCGTAATGTCTGTACCTCGTTCTGAAAGCAATTTTCGGCACATTAGATTCTTTAACTCTTAACTGGTAGTAACCTGATCTCAAATCTATCTTTGAAAACACTGTAGCTCATCTCAACTGATCAAACAAATCATCAATACGAGGAAACGGATGTTTGTTCTTTATCGTTACTTTGTTCAACTATCTGTAATCAACACACATCCTCATCGTGCCATCTTTCTTTTTCACGAATAACACAGGAGCTCCCCAGGGTGAGAAACTCAGTCGTGCAAATCCTCTGTCAATCAACTCCTGCAATTGAGACTTTAACTCTTTCAATTCTGTTAGTGCCATTCTATACGGAGCTATCAAAATGGGAGTGGTCCCCGGCACTAATTCAATACCAAATTCAACTTCTCGAATTGGAGGTAATCCGGTAACTCTTCAGAAACACATCCGAAACTCACATACCACGTGCAGATTCAACTTTCTTTTCCGACACTTTTGTATCAATCACGTACGCCAAATAAGCTTCACAACCCTTTTTCACATAGTTCATAGCTTTTATCGCAGATGCAACAGCTGGTAATCCTTTCATATCATTGGATTCTATTCGAACCAGCTCACCATTCTGACTTTTCAACTTAATACTCTTTCTTTTACAATTCACGATGGCATTATGCAGAGTAAGCCAATCCATACCCAGAATTATGTCAAACTCATTGAATGGTAGTAACATCAAATTAACCAGAAAACAAACATCCCAAAACATCAATGGACAATTCTTGAACACCTTATTTACCAAAATACACTTGCCTAAGGGATTCGATACTCTAATCACAAATTCAGTAGACTCGACAGGTAGAGTCTTACTTGATACTAGATTCACACACACATATGAATGGGTAGATCCTGGATCTATCAATGCAATGACATCAGTATTAAATAAAGTGAAAGTACCAGAGATGACGTCTGGAGATGATGCTTCCTCTCGTGCACGTATAGCATAAGCTCGGGCAGGTGCTCTCGCCTCTGACGTCATAGCTGTGTCAGTAGTCCCCCTTTGGCTTCCACTCACATTTCTGGTGTTTCTGGGTGGTCTACCTCTAGCCGTCACATTACTCGGTCTTTCATTCTGAACATTTTCCTCTTCGACCATCTTTGGGCAATCTCGAATAAAATGATCTTGGGATCCACATTTATAACAAAATCTATTGTTGTACTTGCCCCAGCATTCTCCCACATGTCGTCTTCCACACTGTCTGCACTCAGGTTTGTTACTCTTAACGCTACCAACACTTGATTCAATCCGAGCTTGAGTTCGTGGACCAGCACTTTGTCACGAACGATCTCTACTTGGATGTCCAAACGAAGCATTTGAACGATTGCTTGCATCTCTAAATCTCTTCGTCAAAGGTTGAGAAAACTTATTCATCGATCTTTTTCTTTCATGACGAGCTTCAGAATCAGCTTTCTTCTTTTCTTTACTAAGCTCATCAGCTTTGCATGCTCTTTCAACTAACACAACAAATTCATTTATATCAAGTATTCCAACCAACAATTTAATATCTTCATTCAATCCCTCTATGAAGCGTTTGAACATAGTAGCTTTAGTCAAAACACATTATCTTGCGTATTGACTCAATCTTACGAATTCTCGCTCATATTCAGTAACGGACAAATGACCTTTTTTCAGTTCAAGAAACTCTTTACATTTCTGATCAATGAAGCATTGACTGATATACTTCTTTCTAAACTCAACTTGAAAGAAATCCAAAGTGATTCTCTCTCTCGAAACCACGGATGTCAATGTTTTCCACCAATTATAAGCCGTATCTCTCAATAAAGAAACTGCACAGTTGATACATTCATTAGGGGTTAACGACATTTCATCAAATACCCGAATTGTGTTATCAAGCTAAAACTCAGCTCCCTCAGCATCGTCGTCAGCTATGGCCCTAAACTCTTCGGCCCCATACTTCTGAATCTTATCCACAGGAGGTTTATTCAATCGAATCAGATCTATCACTTGTGGCACAACAGGTACTTGTGGGGGTGTAGGTTGTGGAGTAGCCGGGTTCGTTCGAACGAACTCCGAAAACCACTCACTCATCATACGGAAGAAGGCTTCCTTAGCCTCTCCTCCCTACTACTTTCATTTGGCCTAGATGTGGCCGGCGCTGTCCCTTGAGCGGGAGCAGGCGCGTTACTCTCTACATCGTCAGCAACTGCTCGATCGGGATCCATTACTATACGAAAACACATTTATAACTGTCAGAATTCATCACACTATCGCAATTTGATATATGGCATGTATAGCTAGACTCACACACGCTATGTTAGTCCGAGAATCGACTAAACCGTAGCTCTGATACCAATAAAATGTAACACCCCTAACCCGTATCCGTCGCCAGACTAGGGTTAACAGCGCTACAAGACAGATCAGAAACATTTACAGAAATGTCATACAATTTCATATCAACCTCAAACATAATGTCCCCTTAGTAGGTCATCGAGACCTAAAACATACTTATAAACCGGGTCGAGACTAAACCGGAACACATACAAAATTTCACGAAAATTTAAAACTTTTCTAAGTTTCAGGGGTTACACGCCCGTGTAGGCAGGCCGTGTGCCTCCCACAGCTACTAGACACCCCCCGTGTGTCCTCCCCGTGGTCGAATCTGACTTTACATCCACGGCCATCAAGCACGCCCGTGTACTTTGGCTGTGGTAGAATCTGACTTTACCCCCACGGCCACTCAGCACGCCCATGTGCTAAAGCCGTGTACTCTAAGGCCACATACTGACTTATTCACACGGTGACTAGGCAAGCCCGTGTGCCATAGCCGTGTGTAACTAGCTAGCTACTGACTTAGCTTCACGGTCACTAGGCATGCCCGTGTGCCATAACCGTGTGACAAAATAGGCCATTTGCAGGCCAATTTGCCACCCATACAAGAGTCAATCCTACAAGCACATTTAAGTATAATTCCACACACAATTTAGCAACCAATTTCATGTCAAATGATTATCATATCATCACATACAATCCTCATTACTAAATATGTCAACTTATATACCATCTTGCTCAACTAAATCACATACATTATCAAGCATGACTCATCCACAAAATCATTATATTATTATGGCATCAATTCTTCACTAATCTTACCATACTTAAAAACATATCATTATCACCAAGCCATACCAAAATGTACTTCACATATCATAATCATAACTCATTCATAAGTTAACATCATTTCACTTCCAAGCCAACTCACATGGCAAGGATTAAACATTCCCAAAACATACCATAACTTCTTGCCTATACATGCCATATTTCATCTATTTACATTTTTCCAAAAGTACCAAATTGGATTGTCGATAGTGTGATAAAGATGCTGACGATTCACGAATCGAGCTAGCTTTCTTTGTGCAATCAGAAAGCAGAGAAACAATTACACAAAGAAGCTTTCAAAGCTTAGTAAGTTCAAAATACAATACCATTATCTCATCATATCAAACCAATGTATATAATTAAACCATCACATAGTTCAATTCTCTTATATTCATACCATATCATCCATAGCTAAAATACTCATTCATCCATTCATGTCTTTATCTATAAACTCGTCAACCACAAAGGTTCAATACATACCTTAGCTAACACATAGTTATTCAATGCTCGATATTACACGTCGATCATCCTCTGATATTCGTGTAATTTAATCGCACACCCAGTGCCATATACATAATTGAAGCATATTCGTCATCGCACACTTAGTACCTATTCTTTTAACCGACTTATCCCGGTATTGCGCACACAGTGCCAAATCAATAAGCTGAAGCTTTCATAATATCGCACACACAGTGCTATTCATCTCTATTTCAATCTCGATTTCGCACACTTAGTGCCATCTAATCTAATTTTGCACATAACATCTCAAATATCATAATCATATACTTATTCATTCCATAATACTAAAACATATCTTAATAACATGTATTATATCCGAACTTAACTCGGATGTCGAACTATCGAAACGGTCGATTAATCGAGCACTTTATCTTTGCCTCGATCTCTATCTGAACCTCTCCGTTCTTAGTCTATACACATTCAAATTCAATCCATTCAATTTCCAATTCATTCATTTTAGTCCAAACACACATATTTAGGGCATTTTACAAAATAGCCCTCACATTTTCACATTTCGACACTTTAGTCCATATTTCACAAAATCATCAAATTCACACAATTTCTTTTCACACAAGCCTAGCCAAATTTTCCTTGAGTTCATTCAAGCCCACACATTTCATTTATTTCACATTTTAGTCCTTCAACTTATCATTTTCACAATTTAGCCGTAATTAGCTAAATTCACAAAAAATCCAAGAACAAAACATGTTTATTAAACATATATCTTCCATTTAACACCAATATTCATCACAAAGCTCACCATTTCATCAATGCCACATCTCATAAACATCATCAATTCTTCAAATTACAACATGGGCTTGATAGTAGACTAAGCAACAATCTCAAAAACATAAAAATCATCAAAAACCAAAGTCAAAACATACCTTAATTAAGCTTCAAACTACCCGAACCCTACTTTTCTTTTTCTTTTATTTTCTTTGCTATTTTTGGCTAACAAGGATGAATAATGCAACTATCTTCTTGTTTCTTTTATTATATTATTATAACATATATTATGTTTTTATTATTTAACCATTAAAACAATATAAAATAATGTATATTTTAACCTTATGCCGTCCACTATACTTAATTTTGGCCAAATTGCATCATAAATCCTCCTCATTATAAAGACAACATCAATTAAGCATATAACAATTAGCACACAGCATTTTACACTTTATGTAATTAAGTCATTTCTCACAATTTGACACACAGTCAATAAAATTATCACATAAAATTTTCACACAGGCTATATCACATATAATTCACACCCAAACTAATATTAGAATATTATTCTGACCTCGAATTTGTGGTCTCGATACCACTATTTCGACTAGGGTCTATTTCGGGCTGTTACATAACAGATGACACATGGCCATGTCGCAAAGCCTTATGTCTCACTCGGCCAAGACAGACGCATGTGTGTCTGGCCGTGTGGACCTAAAATGTACTTTAAATGTAACACCCCAAAATTTTAAGAATTTAATTGTGAGAATCTGCAGTAATTAAAATTTTGTATCTACGGTTCTATGCTCTGCGTTTGTGTTTAAGGTCTAAATTTTGAGTTGCATCGTTAAAAGTTTTGTTGTTTTTGAAATCAACCCATAAGCACACGTTACCCGGTTAAGTTTAATACAGTGTGAAATTGTGCCAAGAATGAGCCTACTGGTTCACTGGTTAAGTATTTGTATGTATTCTGTTAGGTCCCGTGTTCGAGTTCCGGAGGTTTCCAATAAGAAAAATATTTTTTTATTAAATGCTAGAAATATTCTTGGAAGTTAGGAAATCAATTAACAATAGTTCCTTCTTCTTTATTTTTTTTATTTCTTTCGTTAATTAATGATAGTTCCTTCTTCTTTATTCTTTTATTTCTTTCTTCTTTGTCATTTCTATCTTCTTTTTCTTCTTTTTCATTTTAATTATTTTGTTAATTGGAGTAGTGGGGGAATACGAGATTAACGAAAATTCTGTTGTTAGTCACTGGTCAGAAGGCTATTGGGTAAGTAACTGATAATGCAAGCATCTCTGCGATTTTTTCTTCGCTTCGTAAATTGCCTGGAATGGGGTATTTTTGTGAGTTACGATAATCTCTTTAATAATTGTTTGCTTACCTAGCAGAGGAGAACATTAACAAAAAGGATTAGCAGCAAGAAAATCTTTGTGATTGTTGTTGAAGTTTCGGTAAGTTTAGGTCGGTGGAAGGTTTCATGTTGAAACTTTTGACACAGGCATTAAGTGAGTAATCGGGAGATTCTGTTGATTAAATGGCTAAAGTGTGTTACTGAATGCTTGTTTTAGGCTTCGGGGATCTTTTACATTGTTGTTTCTTCGAAATCTCTCTAGGTGCGTATCGGAAACCTTAGTTTTTGCAAGTTTCAGTCGCCAAAAATAGTGGCTGTTGACACCACACGGCTAGGCATACGGGCATGTGTCCAGGCTATGTGAGCCACACGACCGTGTGGCAGGCCGTGTAATTTGCCATGTAACTCACTGTTTATAGATTGAGGCCACACGGGCTAGGACACGGGCGTGTTTCTAGGCCGTGTATGGCCATATTAGTGCAGGGTTCACATGGGCAATGGACACGGGCGTGTGTCTGGGCCTTGTAACTCACTATTTATGGTATAAGACCACACGACTAGGGATACATGCATGTGCCTTGGCCGTGTAACTCACTGTTTGTGGTATAAAACCACACGGCCAGGGACACGGGTGTGTACCTAGGCCGTCTAAGTCACACGGGCGTGTGTTCAGGCCGTGTAACTTACTGTTTATGCTTTAGAACTTCATGGGCAAGACATATGGGCGTGTGCCCAGGCCGTGTGTCATGCTGCTGGGGCTCGAAACCTGTTTTGAGATCGTGAATGTTTTTTAACACTGTTATTGACTTCCGTATTGTATGAATGGATGAATTTGATTGTATGAAAGCTATCTAATCTTTTGAGACTGATGTGTGAATAACACAATTGTAAGTATACTATGATAATTATTTTGAGGTTGAATTGTCTTATCTGTTTGTGAAATAACATAGAATGACTGAATACTCAATATGAGTACTTGTGCTCTGCATTTGCATGGATTGGGATATTGTGAAGAAGGAAGTAATCTGTTCTGAATTAGTGGCTATGCCACAATATGTATAAATCTGATTCTGGCATTTTGTCGCAATCTTGACTAGCAGCTAAGCTGCGTATCTGTAAATTGTCAAACGGACACTCTGAGGTGTGTAGGGTTGGTTGGGCATTGAATGTCCTTAATGGTGTGTTGGGATGGTCGGAGATAGTGTGTAGCGGACGGGGATAGGAATATTGCATCTGAATTTGATCTGTATTATATATGAACTGAAATTGATTATATATATGTAACTGATATACTCTAAATCTGAACTGAAATTATTTTTATATCGAACTGAATCTCTGAATTTGAAACTATTTTTAAGTGAGCATTAATTGGATAAACTTCTTTTACGCACTGAGTTCAAAACTCATTTTGTTATTGATTGGATTTCAAATGGCTCCCAGTCTTGAACGGGTCAGCGCAGCGGGAGCTTGATCAAGCGGTTGTCTTTCTTTATGTAATACATTAGAAATTTTGGTAAATTATAAAAATATGACTTTGGAAGATTATATACTTAATTAGTTTTGTGATAAATGTGATGTGAAGCACGGTTTAGCTTTATTGTGTTGTTGTGTGGTAATTGATAATCGATGAGGTAACTCTCTAAACTTGGTCTAGAAGTCTAGGCAGGGTTTAGGGTGTTACATTTAGTGGTATCAGAGCTAGGTTAAGAGGAATCCAGGTCTCTCTGATTCTAGTTAGCGTCCTAAGAAGCGGGTGAGATTCGATAGGCCCCTTAGGGCCGATGCACTAGCTGTAGTGACTGAGATTCAACTATGCGGTGATTATGGGAATTGCTATCCAGTCGAGTGCTGAAAGAAGTCAGGAGCGTGTCTTTGTTGCGGGATGATGGAGCATCCAGTTAGGGATTGCCCCCGTAAACCAGATTCAGTGCCAGCTGTGGCACAGGCTCTGGCTCCAAATTCTGTTCAGCCTTCGAGAGAGGTTCAGTAACCTTTCAGAAGTCATGGTACTGGTAGGGCTGGTAATGGATTTGGGAGAGGACAGCGAACACCGAGTAAAGGTTCAGGTCAGGCTGAGACTCATCAGTCGACACTTGTTTATGTGGCGAGATGCCGCGACAAGAGCGATGATGCTGATGTCATTGCTGGTACCTTGTTTATTCATTTTGTTCCATATTATGCTCTCATTGATATTGGCTCTACTCACTCGTACATAGCTAGTGTTGTTTTTGTAAACCTGGGTTTAACCGCTGAGAATACTGTTATAGAGTTTTCTTTGATTAGTCCTTTAGGTCAGTCAATTTGAGTTGATAGAGTATACAGGCGGGTACCCCTAGAGCTCCAGGTTATGGTGTTTCCTGTTGATTTAATGGAATTACCCTTTAATAAGTTTGATTTAATTCTAGGAATGGATTGGCTCGTTGAGTATCGGGCCAGTCTAGACTATGCAACAAAGAGAGTTACTCTGAGATAGAATGAGAATGTTGAGGTGGTCATGGTTGGTGAGCATCGAGATTACCTCTCTAATGTAATCTCTGCCCTGGTAGCAAATAAGTTAGTCCAAAAGGGCTGTGAGGCATACCTTACTTACGTATCCGATTCTATTCTCGCAAAACTTTCAGTGGGAGATATCCTTATCGTGAGGGAATTCCCAGACGTCTTTCACGAGGAATTGCTCGGAGTACCTTCGGATAGAGAGGTGGAGTTTGGAATTGATTTGTTACCAGGTACTGCTCCGTGTCTATTGCACCCTACCGCATGGCACCGAAGAGTTGACCGAGCTAAAAGTGCCTCTTTAGGAACTCCTTGATAGGGGATTTATTTGACCAAGTGTGTCTCCATAGGGCATCAGTGTTGTTTGTTAAGAAGAAAGATGGGTCCATGAGGATGTGTATAGATTACGGACAGTTAAACAAGTTGACAATCAAGAATAAGTACCCATTACCAAGGATTGATGACTGATCGCTGTGATCTCAGAGTTTTAAATTTATAAAGATAATGATCGAACCTGGAAACTAACTATGACAACGATTGAGGCAAGCGCACCTATCGAACAGTAGTATAGCTTAGGCAAGGCCGGATTGTCGAACCCAAAGGAACTAAAAGTACTAATACTAACTTTCTTTCTATTATTTAGCCTAAGAATTAAGCGAATGGTTGTTTAATCTAAATTAATTAACTACTAAACTTAAAGACTCTAAGACAAAGAAGAATGAAATTGGGAGAATAACTTGAGGAAAAACCAATTAATTAAGACGACACCCAAGGAAGAATCCACCTAGACTTCACTTGTGATCTAACTCTGAACCAGACGATGTATTCACTTGACTTGATCCATAGGATTCCCTAATTTATATTAAACCCTCTCTCAAGGCGAATAACGTCTAACTCTAGGTTGATTAATTAAAATCTCTTTCTAATTAAAACCCGAGAATTGCATTAACTCGATCTATGGACTCCATATTAGGTTTCACCCTAATCGGCAATGCCTAAATCACCCTATCTCTAGCGCGCAATCAACTCCGCTTAACTATGCTAGATCTACTCTTAGGCGGGACTTTTGCTCCTCCACCTAAGCACATCCAACTTGAATTAATATCCGCGAAATATCAACAAAAGAATTAAGAACACATAATTAAGAACAAGTCAAATATTTATCATATAGTTCAGCAAACGATAACAAGATTCATCTAAGTTTCATCCCCCTCAGGTATCTGAGGGTTTAGCTCATAACAATAAAAGAAAACATCTCAGAAGAAAAGATAAAACAAAACATAAGAAATCCCTAAAACCCCCTGAAGGAATTGAAGAGGAGATCCTCCGTCTTGAGTAGAATTTTGGCTTCTTGAGATGGATCAACTGGCTATCCCTGAGAGAATCCCCACAAATCTGCCCTCTCTGGCCTAGCAAGAAGCCCCTAAACGATAGCTTTGGGCTCCCCCCGACAGAGGGTTTCGGTCAAACTCCCCGAATAAGTTGCCCCCTAGGTTGTTTATATACGCTTTGAGATGCCTTACTTGGCCTCCAAGTATCCAAATCTCAGTGGAGTTCCTACTTGGGTGTTTAAATAGACTTTGGATTGTGTTTCTTTGCCTCCAAGTATCCAAATCTGAGTAAAACTCCTCTTGGCCACTGTAGGGACACAACCATGGCCCACGCCCGTGTGAATCGTCTTTAGGCCATGTTTGGACTTCATTAATGAGGCATGGCCGTGTATCTCTTGGCTAGACCGTGTTCGAGATTATTGAGGAGGCACGACCGTGTGGTCTTGGGCCCAGGCCGTGTTGATTTCGTGCTTTGGCCCATTTGGCCCGTTCTAAGCCCATTTCTTGTTCTTTTCATCCTCCGGTGCTTTCCTGAGTATAAAACATGAAAAGAAAGGATTAAGAGCACCTTTTTACATAAAATAAGGGATAAATCATCCAAAAGTATGCTAAATGTGGGATTAAAATATGTTACTTTTACGGTTTATCAATGACTTATTTGACCAGTTGCCAGGAGCATCTATTTTCTCTAAAATCGATTTGTGCTCCGGTTACCATCAGTTCAAAGTCAAGGAGACTGATGAGTACAAAACTGCCTTCAGGACTCATTACGAACATTACGAGTTTCTAGCGATGCCTTTCGGGTTAACAAATGCCCTAGTGGCGTTTATGGATTTAATGAATCGAGTGTTCCAACCATACTTGGATCAATTTGTAGTGGTTTTTATCGATGATATCTTAATCTACTCTAAAATTGAAATTGAGCATGATGATCATCTTCCATTGTACTTAGAATACTCTGAGAAAAATAACTGTATGCCAAGTTTAGTAAGTGCAAGTTTGGGTTGCAGGAAGTAGCTTTTCTGGGTCATGTAGTGACGGTGGAAGGGATTCGAGTGGATCCCAAGAAAATAGAAGCTATTGTTGAATGGAAACAGCTGAAAAATGTATCTGAGCTTCGTAGCTTCCTGGATTTAGCCGGTTACTACCGAAGGTTTGTCGAAGGATTTTCTCTGATTGCATCACCTTTGACAAAACTGCTGCGTAAGAATGCTCCATTCATGTGGTTTGAGGCACAACAGTCTAGTTTTGATAAGCTCAAGTCTGTTCTAACACAAGCTCCTGTCTTAGTTCAACCGAAATTGGGTCAGGTGTTTGTGGTATACAGTGATGTTTCACATGCCAGGTTAGGATGTGTGCTCATACAAGATGGTAAGGTGGTCTCTTATGCATCACGGTAGCTTAAGACACACGAGGGTAACTTCCCTATGCATGATCTTGAACTGGTTGCGGTTGTGTTTCCTCTGAAAATCTGGAGACATTATCTGTATGGTGAAAGGTGTATTATTTACACCGATCATAAGAGTCTCAAATATTTGTTTACCCAAAAAGAGTTAAATATTTGGCAGCGTCATTGGGTTGAGTTACTTAAAGATTACGATTGCACAATAGAATACAATCCAGGTAAGGCTAATGTGGTAGCTGATGCCCTTAGCCGTAGAGTGATGACTGATCTGATAGCAATGTTAGCTCGTCTGAGTTTGGTTGAGGATGGGGGACAGTTGGTAGAATTGCAGGTTAAACTGATTTGGGTGGAGAAGATTCGAGCTAAGCAATTGAGCGATGAGTCCTTAGTTCAGCGATTGCAACATGTTACTTCAAACAAGACTTTTGATTTTAGCTTGAATATGGATAATGTGCTATGCTTCAAAGGTAGGATTTGTGTACCCAATGACAAAGAGTTAAGGCATTCGATCCTACAGGAGGCACATAATAGTCCCTATGCTATGCATCCTGGTAGGAATAAAATGTACCGGGATCTCTAACAGCTCTATTGGTGGCTCGAACTAAAACGGGAGGTAGTCACTTTTGTATCCCATTGTCTAACATGTCAAAAGGTTAAGGCCGAACATCAGTTGCCCTCTGAAATGCTTCAGCCAGTTAGATTCCACAGTGGAAATGGGAAGGGATAACAATGGATTTTTGTTACGGGGTTGCCTTTAACCCCCACTAAGAAAGATTCAGTTTAGGTCATTGTTGATCAGTTAACCTGTAACACCCCTCACCCGTATTCAACGCCAGAATAGGGTTACGAAGCATTACTAGACTTACAAAACATTTAAAACATACTTTTCACATACATTTAAATGAACTCATACAATCATCATTTAATTTCAATCAATATGTCCCTAATACGAGCCCACGAGGCCCTAAACATACTTTGGGAGTTGTTTAGGACTAAATCGATAATTGATCGTTATGATTTGTCAAAGTTTTAAAATTTATAAAGAGAATGATCGAACCTGGAAACTAACTATGACAATGATTTGAGGCAAGCGCACCTATTGAACAGTAGCATAGTTAAGGCAAGACCGGATTGTTGAACCCAAAGAAACTAAAAGTACTAATACTAACTTTCTTTTTATTATCTAGCTTAAAATAAAGGGAATTGTCGTTTAATCTAAATTAACTAACTACTAAGCTAAAGACTCTAAGACAAAGAAGAATGAATTTGGGGAAATTCTTGTGGGAAAAACCAATTGATTAAGACAATACCCGAGGAAGAATCCACCTAGACTTCACTTGTTATCTAACACTGAACCAGATGATTTATTCACTTGACTTGATCCGTAGGATTCCCTAAGTTATATTAATACCTCCATCGAGGCAACTAACGTCTAACCCTAGGTTGATTAATTGAAATCTCTTTCTAATTAAAACCCCTAGAATTGCATTAACTCGATCTATGGACTCCCATATTAGGTTTCACCCTAATCCGACAAAATCTTGTCACCCTATGTCTAGGTGTGCGATCAACTCCGCTTAATTATGCTAGATCTACTCTTAGGCACGGACTTTTGCTCCTCCACCTAAGCACATCAAACTTGAATTAATATCCCGGAAATATCAAAACAAGAATTAAGAACAAATCAAGTATTTATCATATAGTTCAAAAAACAATAACAAGATTCATCTTAGGTTTCATCCCCCTCAGGTATCTGAGGAGTTTAGTTCATAATGATAAAAGAAAACATCTTAGAAGAAAAGATAAAACAAAACATAAGAAAAACCCTAAAACTCCCTGAAGGAATTGAAGAGAGATCCTCCGTCTTGAGTATGACTCCGGCTTCTTGAGATGAATCAACTGGCTTTCTTCGAGTAAATCCCACAATTCTGACCTCTCCGGCTTGGCTCCTTGGCCTAGCTGGACGCCCCCTGACAAAAACCCTGGGTTCCCCCCTTTTAGGTCATACTTAGGGTGTTTATATAGGCTTCGGAATGTGTTACTTCGCCTCTAAGTATCCTAATACGAATAGAATTTCTCTTTGCCACGGCAGGGACATGCTCATTGCACATGCTCGTGTAAGTCGTGGTCAGGCCGTGTTCGAGTCCATTAATGAGGCACGGTCGTGTGGTCTTGGGCCCAGGCCGTGTCGATTTCGTGATTTGGCCCATTTGGTCCGTTTTAAGACTGTTTCTCGTTCTTTTCATTCTCTGGTGCTTTCCTGAGTATAAAACATGAAACAAAGGATTAAGAGCACCAAATTACAGAATTGAAGGCTTAAATCATCCAAAAGCATGCTAAATGTGGGCTTAAAATATGTTACTATTGCGGTTTTTCAAATACCCCCACACTTAAGCTTTTGCTTGTCCTCAAGCAAAATTCTCAACTCATAATTAAAACAAACTTCCTCAATAATATTCATCGATAGTGTTTCATCATAATTCATAGATAATTCATACATGGATAATTCAACTCAAAGAGTCCTAAAATTCAAACAATCTAAGTCATACATTTGTAGCATAAAACATAGGTGTTTCTCCTTATCTAAATAATTACCCCTGATTCAAAATCGACAAGGATTGACATCCTCGCAAAAGATTCACTCAAATCACTCAAGGTGTTTAAGGTTCAAGAAAAAGCACTCATAAGTCAAACATGAAAAGTTAATCCCATAGGCTTGCATGAAAATCAAATCTCCACCACTATAATATGAGATGATACACAAATCAAAAGGTCTTTAACAGGGTTGTAACGGGGCTTGGTTAAAGGTGTGGATAAAGGCTGAATTAGGAGGTTAGAATCGAGATTGAATTGAAAAATTACCTAACTAGAAACAATGAACTGAATATAAATAATTACATCAATTGAAAATTTGTACTAATAATACTCTAATACGAGCTTTTTCTTCAACAATTGGGATTTAAAGGTATAAGCTCACTTAATTACAAAACTAATAATGAATATACTTCGATTTTTTTTAAGAACAAATCAAAAATACATAATAAATGATGAATTTACTATCGAAATAAATAGGCAATCGATCAAATCAAATATCGATATAAGGGTAGTCAAAAGGAATGGTGATAACAAAAATAAAGGGTTTTGGTTAATATTAGTGGGTGAGTCAATAAAAAGGGTTATTAGGATCAACAGGGTTCACTAGGGGTTAATTATGAAGGTAGGCTTTTTAGTGGAGTGAGTGGGTTAAAACCTAGGTGCCTTCATCACCTTTGTATATCAAATCAAATGTGTGGTCTCGACATGTATAATCGATGCAAGTTCTAGAATAACAAATCAATGTTGACACACTCATAATCAATAAAGTGAGCAAGAAAAAGAATATATGCTCTAAAGGCTAAAATCTCACAAGAGAAATTTATGGGTTTTTGATGTCAACCTCGTAAATTTCAAACTTCAAAGTAATATTCAAATTCAGGTCGAAAACCTAGAATTTTTTTTAATTCTGAAAAATAGACTTATCATGCTTGACTCTCTAGTATCTTAAAGATTAATCATCAATGCACAATTATCAATGACTTAATCTAAAACATATCAATAAAAATCATAAATCATAGGAAATTTTATTCTAATCATAATATGAGAAACTTACTTTAAGAAACAAGGCATAATTCAGGGATTTTCAAATAATACTATGGTTAACCCCCCCCACACACTTAAGATGTACATTGCCCTCAACGTACAAAGATAGATAATAGTATAATAAAATCATAAGATAGGGAGAGAAGTGAAACTTCCTGAATTTCAGACGGATTCCTTGTGTTGGAGGTGAAAGATAAGTTGGAGGGGTCGTCCTTAATGGTGATAATGCGCTAGATGAAGAAATTGGGAAGCTCGCGAAGAATTAGTCTGGACATAATAAGAATAATTCAAACTATACTAACTATATATTTAAATAAAAGCAAGCTAAAGTGAAGGTAAATAAAAAGTGAAATAAAATTAAAAGAAAAGATTAATGGACCGAAGAGTCCTTATTATTGGATGGTTCGCGAGGTGGGTGTAATTTCTAAGGCTGTGGTGGTGTTGGCGGTGGTCGAGGTGTGGTGCTTCCGTAGCAGCCTTTAGAACCTACAACCAAGAAACTAAAATAGAATAAGTTAAATTAAGCATAAGAGTGTCAAAGAGAAGGAAAATAAAAGAGATGAGAAAAGAAAAGAAAACTAAAAGCTAAATGGTCTCAAAGACCCTTGGCTTGTCGACTAGATGAAGCAGTCGGCATGAACTTATTTAGATCGGTCTTCCATGGGGAGACTGTGCTTGGTTCCTTCCGCTTCTTCGACATGGTGTGGCTTGATAGTTGGGGAAAGATTAGAGAAGAAAATTAGGGAGAGGTCTGAAAAAGAAAGGGAAAAGAAAATGGGATGGAAGAGATGGGAGGGGTGGGTGTTTTAAATAGAAATTTCAAGTCTGGTACGTCCCCACGCCCGTGTACCATGGGCGTGTTGTGTCACACGGACCTATCGCACGGCTGTGTTGTGCTTCGTTTAGTTCTCCCATGCCCGTGTATGATCTAACAGTGTCGACCACGGTCGCAGCGCACGGCCATGGTGTGGTAGTTGGAGTCCGTGACTCGAAGATCTGATTCATTTTGACTCGTACCATCCCTGCCATGTCAGTACAGAGATTCGTGGTTTCCACACGGCCACGGCCACGACCGTGTGCACGGCCGTGTGGCATGAAAATACGCACTTTTGGTTAGCTTATAAATAGATGCTGAAGTAGAAATAAAAATAAAAATAAAGGAATGTAAAAATTAATAGTGTTAGTGCTTGGGTTACCTTCCGAGAAGCGCTCGTTTAAAGTCTTAAGCTAGACTTACCTCTCATTCACCTAATCATGGTGGTTTGAAAAGTTGAACATCCTTCCTCATGCTATCTGTCTTACTAACAGTATATAGTTCAAGTCGAGTAGCGTCTATTTTAAAAGTGCCAGAAATAGGATTACTTACCTCGACTGTTCCGTATGGGTAAACATTGATTACCTTAAAAGGGATTTCTTTGTTTGTGTTAGGGTCAGGAGGAGATATTCGTGGGTCTGCTTTATCTAACAATACCTGGTCTCCAATTTTGAACTTGTCTGTCTCGTAGAGTGGCATTGGTTCTGCTTCGTGTATCCCTAGTTTTTCCTTGAAATGCGTCTTCCACTCATCTAGTTTATCGATCCAAAACCTTCGCTCTCATGAGTTGTTTCTTTGTTGGCTTTGGGTCTAGGATCGGGTTCGGTTGTGTTCTTTCGTGGTGCTTCACGAAAAGAAGGGTTAACAGAATGGTTATTGATAGAATGTACGTTCTCACCTTGTTTACTCGATGTTCTAACCAAATCGAGAGCACGAAGAGTGATCGCCTCGTCACCTACATGCAGTATGAGTTCACTGCATCGACATCAATTTTAGTCTGGCGGTTGCTAAAAGGGCCTTCCTAGAATTAAAGGGATACTATTGTCCTCATCCATGTCTAAAACGACAAAGTCTATGGGAATACGAATTTATCAATTTTCACCAAAGACATCTTCAATTATACCTCTAGGAATTCTAACAGTTTTATCAGCTAATTGAATGCTCATCCTAGTTTGTTTGGGTTTCCCTAGACCTAATTGTTTAAACATTTTATAAGGCATGACATTTATGCTTGCCCTTAAATTAGCTAACGCATTATCAATAGATAAACTACCAATTAAGCATGGAATTTTAAAACTCCCTGGATCTTTTAATTTTCGTGGTAGTCTATTTTGCAGAATTGTCGAGCACATTGCGTTTAGCTCCACATGTGATGCTTCGTCTACCCTTCGCTTGTTTGTCAAAAGCTCTTTTAAAAATTTCCTAGAATCTGGCATCTGCGAAAGAGCTTCAAGTAATGGTAAGTTAATATGTAATTTCTTTAAAAGTTTAAGAAACTTACCGAACTATTCCTCTGTGTCGTCTCTCCTCATTGCTTCGGGGTATGGTATGCGAGGTTGGTACTCTTTGATTATCGGTTTTGGCTTTTCTTGGGTTACCTCAACCTTACCTTTTTCTACAACATTTTCTTGCCTTAGATTGGGCTCATCTAACCCTACATTATCATGAGCTGATATGGATTGAATTTGCTTCTTAGGGTTAGTCTCAGTGTTGCTAGGTAGGCTCCCCTGCGGTCGTTTGGAGATTAGCTTAGCAAGTTGCCCTAACTGGTTCTCTATCCCTTTAATCGATGCTTGTTGATTTTTAAGTGTTGTCTCAGTGTTTTGGAGACAGGTTTTTGAGGCTGCTATGAATTTTTTCAGCATCTCCTCAAGGTTCGGCTTCTTTTCCTATGGGTATTGAAAATTTGTAGGGGGTTGTTGTCTTTGATTTCCTTGACCACCCCATGAAAAATTGGGGTGGTTCCTCCAACCTGGATTATAAGTGTTACTATAAGGGTTATTGTTAAATCTAAAGTTGTTACCCATATAGTTCATCTGTTCGTTCTCTGTGCCCGGATGGTAGGGTGGGTACTCAAGATTCACCACGCCTCCACTTGCGCGTTTGCATGACCGGATGTACTGCGAAGAACACAAACCATCAATCTTTTATTTAGCACCTCTACCGATTTGATAGCATGGTTATTGCGTCGAGGTTGAAAACTCTGTTTGCTTTTGTTGGCCTTGTCCTTGTAACTTGCCACTTTGGTAGTTATTCAATGACATCTCTTCTATAAACTCATAGGCCGCCGGGAGTTTTGCTATTCAAAGTCCCACGGTGGCTGAATCGATTAATTGCCTTGTTGAGGGGTTCACACCGTTGTAAAAGTTTGGACCAGAGCCACAAGGGTAATCCATGGTGTGGGCACCTTCTCAACAAATCCTTGTATCTCTCCCATGCATCGTAAAGTGTCTCTAAATCCATCCGCACAAAAGAAGAGATATAATTACTTAACTTGGCCGTTTTGGGCGTGGAAAATATTTCAATAAAAATTTTTGGTCATTTGATCCCATGTAGTGATTGACCCTCGTGGAATAGAATGCAACCACTGTTTGGCTTTATTCCTCAAAGAGAAGGGAAATAACCGAAGATGGATGGCATCGTCAGTAACGCCATTTATTTTGAAAGTGTCGCAAAATTCTAGGAAATTTGCCAAGTGATTATTTGGATCTTCATCCTGCAAACCATCAAACTGAACAAATTGCTATATCATCTGAATTGTGTTAGGTTTCAGTTCAAAATTATTTACGGCAATAGCAGGTCTAACAATACTTGACTCAGTTCCTGTTAAACTAGGTTTAGCATAATCATACATAGTTCGAGGAGCATGATTTTCGGCTATCTCTGGAGGTGGCGGATTGTCCTCAGCCATCTCTTCGGTAGTATTAATTTCGTCTTCTTGCTCTTCTTTTATGTAGTTTAAGCTTCGCCTTATTTCTCTATGATTTCTGTGAACTATGCTTTCAATTTCACTGTCGTAAAGTAGGGGTCCTATCGGATTCCTTCTAGTCATAAACTAGAGGTACCTGAAAGGAACAAAAGAAAGAAAATTAGCAAATTTCAAAACAAACTAAGAAATAAAAGTAAATTACAAAAAAAATGGCTAAAGTAATAAAATTTGAGCTTTCTTAATATTTTAGTTCCCCGGCAACGGCGCCAAAAACTTGATCGTTGTGATTTGTCAAAGTTTTAAAATTTATAAAGAGAATGATCAAACCTGGAAACTAACTATGACAACGATTTGATGCAAGCGCACCTATCGAACAGTAGCATAGTTAAGGCAAGACCGGATTGTCGAACCCAAAGGAACTAAAAGTACTAATACTAACTTTCTTTTTATTATCTAGTCTAAAATAAAGGGAATTGTCGTTTAATCTAAATTAACTAACTACTAAGCTAAAGACTCTAAGACAAAGAAGAATGAATTTGGGGAAATACTTGTGGGAAAAACCCAATTCATTAAAACAATACCCGAGGAAGAATCCACCTAGACTTCACTTGTTATCTAACACTGAACTAGACGATTTATTCACTTGACTTGATCCGTAGGATTCCCTAAGTTATATTAATACCTCCGTCGAGGCTATTAACGTCTAACCCTAGGTTGATTAATTGAAATCTCGTTCTAATTAAAACCCCTAGAATTGCATTAACTCGGTCTATGGACTCCCATATTAGGTTTCACCCTAATCCGGCAAAATCTTGTCACCCTATGTCTAGGCGTGCGATCAACTCCGCTTAATTATGCTAGATCTACTCTTAGGCAGGGACTTTTGCTCCTCCACCTAAGCACATCAAACTTGAATTAATATCCCAGAAATATCAAAACAAGAATTAAGAACACATAATTAAGAACAAATCAAGTATTTATCATATAGTTGAGAAAACAATAACAAGATTCATCTTAGGTTTCATCCCCTCTGTATCCGAGGAGTTTAGTTCATAATGATAAAAGAAAACATCTCGTAAGAAAAGATAAAACAAAACATAAGAAAAACCCTAAAACTCCCTGAAGGAATTGAAGAGAGATCCTCCGTCTTGAGTATGACTCCGGCTTCTTGAGATGAATCAACTGGCTTTCTTCGAGTAAATCCCACAATTCTGACCTCTCCGGCTTGGCTCCTTGGCCTAGCTGGACGCCCCCTGACAAAAGCCCTGGGTTCCCCCCTTTTAGGTCATACTTAGGGTGTTTATATAGGCTTCGGAATGTGTTACTTCGCCTTTAAGTATCCTAATCCGAATAGAATTTCTCTTTGCCACGGCAGGGACACGCTCATGGCACACTCCCGTGTAAGTCGTTGTCAGGCCGTGTTCAAGTCCATTAATGAGGCACTGCCGTGTGGTCTTGGGCCCAGGCCGTGTCGATTTCATGATTTGGCCCATTTGGTCCGTTTTAAGCCCATTTCTCGTTTTTTTTCATTCTCCGGTGCTTTCCTGAGTATAGAACATGGAAACAAAGGATTAAGAGCACCAAATTACATAATTCAAGGCTTAAATCATCCAAAAGCATGCTAAATGTGGGCTTAAAATATGTTACTATTGCGGTTTATCAATAATTCAAGTATTGGAAATTTTTCTCAAAATAGGGGACACACGCCCGTGTGACTAGGTCGTTCCTCTCACACGGCCACTAGACACGCGTGTGTCACAAGCCATGTGGACATTCAAAATGGGAGCACATGGCCGTGTCCCAACACGTGTCTGACCCCGTTTAACTCTCTGACTTGGGTCACACGGCCATCACACATGCACGTGTGCTAGGCTGTGCCAATCCTGTAGGGTATACTGACTTATGCCATACGGCCAGGTCACACGCCCGTGTGTGAGGCCGTGTGGAGCATACTGACTTGATTCTAAATTCAACACCAGGGGACACACGACATTTTAAAATGACCATGTGTCACACATGGCTGAGACACACGCCCGTTTCTCTGCCCATGTGGACAAAAATAAGCTATTTACCAAGCCATTTTGCCATCCCATTTGGTACACATCTTCACATAAACAAATGGTACCAAACCATAGCATAATATGCAATCCAAAACAACCAAACCAAACCTAAATCCTACCATTTCATTACTAACCAATTCAAGGCACATAAGTACCACAATATGCTATCTCAATTCACACCAATCCCTGTCTTCTCACATCATCAAAATGACCATTATCAAATATGCATTATTTGGCCTAACTTCACAAGCATACCAAAAACCACAACATTAATTTAACACTTATAATACCTATTATCATAAATCATTTCACAACCATCAACCAACTAAATTCACAAGACATAATCATAAATATATGTACATGATTCAAACATACCAAATAAACCAACATAAGCCATCACACATGGCTATATATACATACCAAAATATAAACATTTACAAACCAATTCAAATGGCCAATATCATTACCAAAACATAGCCAAAATGACTCAAAATCCTTATACATGCCATATACTTAATATACCAAAATTCAAAAGTACCAAGTGATAGGTAGATAGTGTGACAATGTCTCTAACAATCCCCGAATCCGAGTTAGCTTTGAATTCACTATAAAACATAGAAAAATAAACAATGTAAGCTTTAAAGCTTAGTATGCTCGTATGGAATAAACTTAATACAATCTCATAAATATAATTCAATAAATTGAATAAAACAACAATAAGGTTACTAACTAACAAACCTTTCATATACTCATTCACAAGCTAAATAATTTCATCTCCATTTCTTCGATTCAATGTTAAAATAGTTTATACACATACCTATACCATCCCGTACAAATCTCATACACATTCTCGTCTTACATTTACCCGTTGAACCATTCGGAATAGAAGTCTGATACTCAAGGATCTCACACGATAAGTACCTATACCAAAGCCCGCAGCCAAATCAAGGTAACTTATCTCTGAAGTTTTGATATCATGGCCCGAAGCCAAAATCAATCGATATGCATGGCCCGAAGCCAAATCGGTATATCTCGCAACCGAAGTGCTATATCATGGCCCGAAGCCAACTCAATGTATCCCCTAATGACATGTCACTAGTATCCTAAACTATTCCTAAGGTTCAACCGGGATTTCGGATGCCAAATCGTCATCGAATTACTATCGTTCATATCCACAGTCTCGTATTCGTAATTTATGTAATATCAAAGCATATTAAATACATTTGTATAGAAATTTATCACATACGAACTTACCTTGGATGTGTAAACAACGAAATGAGGCGATTAATCGATAACTTTATCTTTTCCCCGATCCAAGTCCGTATTTCTCCTATCTTGATCTAAATATAATCAAAATTAACTTATTTAACCATCTGTCTATGCAATTTAGTCCAAAACACACTTTAAAACATATTTACACTTTTGCCCCTAATATTTCACATTTTTCACTTAGTCCTTATTTCATAAAATCACAAATTAATGAAATTCACAATAAACCCATGCTAGTCGAATTAACATAATGCCCCTAGTAGCCCATATTTTTCTATTATTACACATTTCAACCACAAAATTTTAACACTTCTCAATTTAATCCCTATTTTGCATTTTCACTAAAAATCACTTTACAAAACTTGCATAATTCATAATAAATATTCATAATATATTATCAAAAATCAAAAATCATACATATTCATCAATGGAAACTTTCACAATCTCTAACAGTTTTGCAAAATAGTCCCTGGGCTAGCTAGACCTAGCTGCAACGATCTAAAAAACGTAGAAATCATTAAAAACGAAACAAAAATATACCTTAATTGAGCAAAATTGCCTTAGCTGAATGATAGCCCTAAAATGGTGTTTCTTCTCTTCCAAAAATCGGTGGAGAAGATAATACCAACAATTAATTTGGTTTTGTTTTATTTATTTTAAGTTAAATTACCAAATTACAATTATAACCTTAATAAAACCATTTAAAACACCTTAATATGTGTCAATATATGTCCACTCACAAATAAAATGGTCTATTTACAACATAAGGACCTTAACTTTAAGGTTCTATAACTATTTGACACCTTTAGCTAATAGAACAACACTTTTACATTTTACGCGATTTAGTCCTTTTTATTAAATTGAGCAACCAATTGTTAAAATTTCTTAACGAAAATTTCACACCATCATATATTCATGCTGTAAACATTAAAATAATAATAAAATAAATATTTCAACCTCAGATTTGTGGTTCTGAAACCACTGTTCCAATTTGACTAAAAACAAGCTGTTACATGACCAAATCAGCCCATTTCAATCCTATCCGGATAAATTACTCCTTACAGAAGTTAGCTAAACTGTATATCACTAAAATTGTGAGGCTACACGGAATTCCAGTCTCAATCATCTCTGACAAATATCCGCGATTTACGTCTCAGTTCTGGAAGAAACTCCAAGAGGCTTTAGGCACTCGACTTAATTTCAGCACTACGTACCACCCTCAGAATGACGGATAGTCGGAGCGAGTCATTCAGATCCGAGAAGATATGTAACACCCCTAACCCGTATCCGTCCCCGGGCTAAGTTTAAGAGGCATTACCGGACATATCGGAACATTTTACTCTCATTTCACAATATCAATCATACAACATCATTTCATAATGATTCATACACATATAGTCCCTTTAGGAATTCTACGAGACCTTAAACATGCTTTAGAGAGGGTTCGGGACCAAACCGATCTCATACGGAAACTTTGCGGAACTTAAAAAAATTTTCTTTCGAAACAGGGCACACGCCCATGTGGCTAGGCCATGTGCCTCACACGGCCGTGCCTTGGACCATGTCTCAGTTCATGTGCAATACTGACTTGAATCACACGGCCTGTCACACGCCCGTGTGTCTGGCCCATGTGCAACACTGACTTACTTCGAATTGGGACATTGAAGGACACGGTCGGGACACACGCATATGTGTTCAATCGTGTGGGCAATTATAGGACATTTGCAAGGCCAAATTGCCACCCATTTTGTGTCATACATACAAGCATCAAACAAACATCAATTTATGTCCCAAAAGAAGCCAAAACATACTAAATAATGAACAATTTGACCCATAACAACATCATTCATTTCTATATGCAAATCCAGCTTAATCATACCAATTCAAAATACCAACGTCACTTCAAAAACATATGATTCATACATCATATAAATCCAATTAAATTCATAGCATTTCTCACCATTTCAATTTCCCAAAATTAACCATGAAACTTACCAAATTGACCATTCATGAGCGCATCAAAACATACCAACTTTTGCATCACATAGCATGGACTAAATTCACCTATATTCACATTCATTATCAAGCCATATCACATGGCTATATATATACATTGTCCCAAAACATATCTTAACATTTCTAGCCTATACATGCCATACTTCAATATGTACATTTTCAAAAGGTACCAAAACACAGTTCGATAGTGTGGTGATGATCCTTGACGATCCCCGAGCTTCCCGTAGATTCAATAATCTATAAAACAATGCAAACACATACAAAGTAAGCTTTCAAAAGCTTAGTAAGCCATATACAAATAAACTTATCACATAATCAATTATAAACTATTTTATTCATATGAACTATGGCATAACACAATAGTAAATTCTTATTTCTCATCTAGCTTCTTTGTTCATAATCACTTGCTTATAAACATATCACATTTTAATATAGCTCACATATCAAATGTTCATATTCATACTTATATTCCACTACCAAATTTCATATACATTACATACATACCTGAAACAGATACATATTCACCTATTCAACCATATCTCGGAATGCCCGTTGAACAGTTCGAAATCAAATAGGATACTCGGATAGTTCAGAAAGCTTGTACAATGCCAACGTCCCAGACATGGTCTTACATGTAATCAATGTCGATGCCACTGTCCCAAACAGGGTCTTATACAAGATCAAATACGATGTCGATGTCCCAGACATGGTCTTACACGTAAATCACAAATCGATGCCAACGTCCCAGACGTGGTCTTACACGATAACTCATATCGAAATCCTATGTCATGACATAAGTATCCTAACTACTTCCTAAGGTTCGTACGGGGCTTTTCGGATGTCGTCACATTACCAAAACTTTCCCAGATTTCACATATTCAGTTCAAATTGCCATATATCACAATTCATTCACATATAAATAATAATAATTCAATTCAAACACATTTATTTGTATATAGACTTACCTCATACAGGAAAGAACGGAAACGAACGGCTATTCAACTACTTTCGATTTCCCCCGATCTAATTATGTTTTCTTTGGTTCTTGATCTATACACATTCAAATTTAACTCTTTTATTCACCAAATCATTCAATTCAATCCATTTACAGATATTTAGGGCATTTTACAAATTAGCCCTCATATTTTGACATCTAAGTCCCTAATTCACAAAATCACAAAATATACAAAATTTCATTACACTATAACTTGGCCGAATATTCCATTAGTCCATATAAGCCCATATCTTTCATTTATTTCACATTTTAGTCCTTTAATTTCTCATTTTCACAATTTAGCCCAATATACTCAAATTCATCAAAATTTCAAATACAAAACATGTTAACCCAACACATATCTTTAATTTTTCATCAACTAACATCACAAAGCTCACAATTTCATCAATGGCATAACTCAAAATCTTTATCAAATTCAAAAATTGTGACATGGGCTAGATAGTACACTTAACAACAATCACAAAAACATAAAAATCATTAAAAATGGATCAAATTTCATACCTTAATTCTGCTTGGAAATGGCCGAATGAAACCAAAGCTTAAAACCTATTTTTTCTTCTTATTTTCGGTGGAAACAACAAAGATGAACATCATTTTATCAATTTGTTTTATTATATTAAGCTTATTAACATAATTACCATATTATCCTTAATAAAATAATATAAAAGCTTAAAAATGATTGTCCACTACTGTAACACCCCAAACCCGGCCTAGAAGTTAGGCCCGGATCTAGCGTGTCACATTGAAGAGTTTTTTTTTTGAAAACCATGTTTTCATTGAAAACCCTTCTTACAATTTAAAACTTTCTGCCTTTAAAACCTCAGATTTTGTTTACTTAGTTTCAAAACGTGGTTTATTAAAAGTCATTCTCTTGTTAAACATTGTTATCTTTAAAACCTTGCTTATTGCGGAAACTTAATTTAAAACAGTTGCGGAAGCATGATATTTTGAAAAATAGTAGTTAATTTGGAAAACCATGTTCTACTTCTAGCAATTATAAAACCATAAAAAAATCCACAACTTCACTTACAAGGCCTTATTACAAAAATTAAAACCCAAACTAGATTCTCAAAAATATAGTCCAAAGTATAAAGAAACTGTAGACGTCTGGCCATCTCCGAGTCCCTCACAGCACTGATCCTCCCAAAAGCTGAGGATTACCTGCACAGTTAAAAACGGGGTGAGTTTATGAAAACTCAGCGTGTAATCCCCTATTACGGTCATGGTCTGGACTTAAGCCCTATTCGGTAACAATCTGGGCCTAAGCCTTATTCGGTAGAAATCTGGTCCTAAGCCCTATTCGGTAATAATCTGGGCCTAAGCCCTATATCATAACAATGCAATGAACATGTAACCCAACCCTTAACCACCAAACTCTCTACCCGTAACAACCAATATCTCCATGTGGGGACCATGTCGACCCACCCAGCCAAACTCTCCAAAGGTGCAGCCTAGCTGCTAAAAACAGTATATGTGGCTAAGCCACTAGAATCAGAATACGTGGCAATGCCACTATAACGGTACTTTCTCCAAATCATAAAAACCCAACCCAATGCAATGTGTCATGTATGCAATGTATCACAATCATATACGGTTATGTAAATATCATATAAACATCATTTAAACTACCACTAAGGGTATAACGGTCATTTATCATTTAGAGGTAAAAGGGTAATTTCACCCATCGGGGGTATTTCAGTAACTTTACCCATTGAGGGTATTTTGGTAACTTTACCCATAGAGGTTATTTCGGTAATTTTACCCACCAAGGGTATTTCGGTAATTTTACCCATTAAGGGTTTTTCGGTAATTTCATAAATCGAGGGTATTTCGATAATTTCACAACTCGGGGGTGTTTCAATAATTTTACAAATCAGGGGTACTTTGGTAATTTTGTAAACTGAGGTTATTTTGGTAATTTTGCAAATCGAGGGTATTTCGATAATTTTGCAAATTAGGGGTACTCTGGTAATTTTGCAAACTGAGGGTATTTCGGTAGTTTTACAAACCGGAGGTACTTCAGTAATTTTACAAGTCGAGGGTGTTTTAGTAATTTTGTAAACCAAGGGTATTTAGTTAATTTTGTAAACCAAGGTATTCTAAACAGAGATAACGATTAGGCCCATTCTCGGCCCAAATGGGCCCACACGCTCATGCGGCCCATTTAGCCCAAATCTAGCCACTGATATGAGATTCACATAGTCCAGTCCAATATCTACTACACAACCATACAATTTATTCACATAGGCCCACGGACCCATTGGGCCCACTCGGCCCAAGGCAGCCAAAACCCATGAGAACACTCATGAGGGCCTCAACTATCGCGCCGAAGCTCCCACACGTGCGCTCACACGCTCGTGTGACCGATATTTCAGCATTTACCGCTCTACAGCTAGAGTAATGCGAAATACAAACCGGATAAGAATCTGAAGTTAATCCACGCCCTGAACACTGTTCTGCGCAGAAGCCAACAATGATCGCACCCTTGACCCCCAAGGGGTGTGTCGATCAACTTTTGTCACCACCACCGCGACCCAACGGCATACAGATCAACGAATGGATCCAACGCCTAACCCAAACGAGCACGCCATAAAGCGAAGGGATAAGCCAAGAAAGGTGTGCTTACTCTCCTCATGGTTTGCTCTATTTAAAGTCAGCTTCTTGCCTATCCCCATGCTAGCTTCCCGATGTGGGATCCCACCTTCAGCAGAGTTTAAATCAACCACAAACTCTGGCCGTCCAATCCGCAAAATAAACACTCCCCTGCTTGACATGAGATTCGAACCCTTGCCCTCTCCTTCGCTCCAGACGCTACATGCCACCACAACACAAGCTCCTTTTGTGACTTAGAACATGCGCAACTAAATATAAGCCTGTGGGCCAAAGTCTAAGTTCATTTAAAAGAAAAACAAAATGAATTGCAAGTGCCAAGACTTGAACCTTGGACCCCTTGCTTCCTCTATGGCGTCACTTCCTTGTCTCCCATGTGGCGCCATTTGCCTCTAGACCACAACTCCTTTTGTGTCATTTTGTTCCCACAATTCATTCTTAAAGCCTACTTACTTACCCCAAGGCTTTATTCACCTACAACCAAAATTTTTCCTAAAGCCTAGGTTTAAATCCAAGACTTCATGGAAGCCCCCTAACCTTCCAAAATCACTCACCTAATAGGTCCAACTTGCACTAGTGCTATTCTCTTATTCCAAAAAATTTCAAATGCTCTCATTTCCAAGGCCCAATGGGCCCAATTCTACTAGGCCCAAATTCGGGGTGTTACAATTCTACCCCCTTAAAGAAATTTTGTCCTCGAAATTTCCAACTATAGGAACAGTCGCACATCCTAACCTAGCACACTACGCTCTCGCTGTGCACTCTGATCTTAATCAAACTAGCACGTACCACACTATCTATCCATCAGAGTGGATGGATATCACACGCAAATAATTTCCAGAATATACACAAAATAAATACAAAATCTAAATTTAAGCATCACAGTACAGTCTAATATCTAGGGTAATCACAGTGTTTCCTATTGCATAATAGCAAACAACAATTTTTAGAAAACTTACGGATTCGGTGCCGGAGACTCGGTGAACCACACTTTTAGAAAAATATTCAATAAAACATTTCACATACTTCAAATCTTTTCAAACAGTTCTTTCAGAAATTCAATTTTAAAAACCCAACCCATAGCCGAGTTTTACAACTGGGCTCTGATACCATTAAGTGTAACACCCCAAACCCGGTCTAAAAGTTAGGCCCGGATCTAGCATGTCACATTGAAGAGTTTTTCTTTCGAAAACCATGTTTTCATTGAAAACCCTTCTTACAATTTAAAACTCTCTGCCTTTAAAACCTCAGATTTCATTTGCTTAGTTTCAAAACATGGTTTACTAAAAGTCATTCTCTTGTTAAACATTGTTATCTTTAAAACCTTGCTTATTGCGGAAACTTAATTTAAAACAGTTGCGGAAGCATGATGTTTAGAAAAATAGTAGTTAATTTGGAAAACCCTGTTCTACTTCTAGCAATTATAAAACCACATAAAAAACCCACAACTTCACTTATAAGGCCTTATTACAAATATTAAAACCCAAACTAGATTCTCAAAAATATAGTCCAAAGTATAAAATAACTATAGACGTGTGGCCATCTCCGAGTCCCTCACAACACCGATCCTCCCAAAAGGTGGGGATTACCTACACAATTAAAAACGGGGTGAGTTTACGAAAACTCAGTGTGTAATCCCCTATTATGGTCATGGTCTGGGCCTAAGCCCTATTCGGTAACAATCTGGGCCTAAGCCCTATTCAGTAACAATCTGGGCCCAAGCCCTATTCGGTAACAATCTGGGCCGAAGCCTTATTCGGTAACAATCTGGGCCTAAGCCCTATTCGGTAACAATCTGGGCCTAAGCCCTATATCATAACAATGCAATGAACATGTAACCCAACCCTTAACCACCAAACTCTCCACTCGTACAAACCAATCTCTCCATGTGGGGACCATGTCGACCCACCCAGCCAAACTCTCCAAAGGTGCATCCTACCTCCTAATAACGGCATACATGGCTGTGCCACTAGAATCAGAATACGTGGCAATGCCACTATAACGGTACTTCCGCGAAATCATAAAAACCCAACCCAATGCAATGTGTCATGTATGCAATGTATCACAATCATATACGGTTATGTAAATATCACATAAAATTCATTTCAACTATCACTAAAGGTATAACGGTCATTTGTCGTTTAGGGGTAAAATAGTAATTTCACCCCTCGGGGGTATTTCGGTAACTTTACCCATTGAGGGTATTTCGATAACTTTACCCATAGAGGTTATTTCGGTAATTTTACCCACCAAGTGTATTTCGGTAATTTTACCCATCGACGGTATTTTGATAATTTTACCCACCAAGGGTATTTCGGTAATTTTACCCACCAAGGGTATTTCGGTAATTTTACTCACCAAGGGTATTTCGGTAATTTTACCCACCAAGGGTATTTCGATAATTTCATAAATTGGGGGTATTTCGGTAATTTTACAACTCGGGGGTGTTCCGGTAATTTTGCAAATCAGGGGTAATTTGGTAATTTTGCAAACTAAGGTTATTTTTGTAATTTTGTAAATCAAAGGTATTTTGGTAATTTTGCAAATTGGGGTATTTCGGTAATTTTCCAAACTGAGGGTATTTCAGTAATTTTGCAAATTAGGGGTACTTTGGTAATTTTGCAAACTGAGGGTATTTCGGTAGTTTTACAAAATAGGGGTACTTCGATAATTGTACAAGTCGAGGGTGTTTCAGTAATTTTGTAAACCAAGGGTATTTCAGTAATTTTATAAACCAAGAATATTTCAGTAATTTTGTAAACCAAGGTATTCTAAACAGAGATAACAATGCGAATAGGCTTAGGGCCCATTCTCGGCCGAAATGGGCCCACACACTCATGTGGCCCATTTAGCCGAAATCTAGCCACAAATATGAGATTCACATAGTCCAGTCAAATATCTACTACACAACCATACAATTTATTCACACGGGCCCAATGGGCCCACTCGGCCCAAGGCATCCTAAACCCATGAGAACACTCATGAGGGCCTCAACTATCGCGTCGAAGCTCCCACACGTGCACTCGTACGCTCGTGTGGCTACCATCGCCGTGACCGGCATTTCGGTATTTGCCGCTCTACAGCTAGAGTACTGCGAAATAAACACCTGATAGGAATCTGAAGTTAATCCGCGCTCTGAACACTGTTTTGCGCAGAAGCCAACAATGATCGTACCCTTGACCCCCAAGGGGTTTGTCGATCAACTTTGGTCACCACCACCGCGACCCAACGGCATACATATCAACGAATGATCCAACGCCTAACCCAAACGAGCATGCCACAAAGCGAAGGGATAAACCAAGAAAGGTGTGCTTACTCTCCTCATGGTTTCCTTTATTTAAAACCAGCTTCTTGCCTCTATCCCCTTGCTAGCTTCCCGATGTTGGATCCCACCTTCAGCAGAGTTTAAATCCAACATAAACTCTGGTCATCCAATCCGCAAAATAAACACTCCCTTGCTTGACATGAGATTCAAACCCTTGCCTTCTCCTTTGCTCCAGACGCTACATGCCACCACTGTAACACCCCAAACCCGGCCTAGAAGTTAGGCCCGAATCTGGTGTGTCACATGGAAGTAAAAACCATCTTTGCGATTATTAAAAACTTGCTTGAGAAATACAGCCTCTTTGTTAAAACCAAAAACACTTAAGCAATTGTTAACTACTTGAAAACGTAATAATCTTTAAAAACCTTTTTGTTTGCGGAAGCATATTTGAAATAAACAATTTACGAAAATGTGACGTTTATAAATAGAGTTGCAGAAGCATTTTGAAAACGTTACGGAAACATAGATAAAATACAATTATTTTGAGAGGTTGTTTGATAAATCGATAATCGAACTAGTAATCTTTTAAAACCGTGACTTTTGAAAATGTCATTGATAAATTTATAGAAAAACCGAGTTAAGATTATTTGTAAAAGTTTGTTATAAAATCCTTTTGTTAATCAATTTTGGAAAATCTTTATTTAAGTTTTTAGAAAAATTCCCATTTAAAAACAATTCAAGCAAAATTAAAGTACGTCAACATAAAGCAAAAATAAATACTCCAGAGGCCTTATTACATCATAAAAATCAAAATAGTAAAGTGAACGGAAATAGAAATCTAAAGTTCAAAATAAACACCATTTCTGAAGTATGGCCTCCACCGAGTCATCCATGGGCCCAAGTCCTCGTCACTGAGCATTACCTACAAGGGTTAAGAAAAAGGGGGGTAAGTTACAAGAACTCAGTGTGAAATCCCCTTACCGTTGTCCACTAGGCCAAAATCCATTAAGAAAATATTTGGGCCTAAGCCCATTTACAATAATAATAATGTAATGAATATAACATGAATATGTAATGCAATTCCCAAACCAAACCTAGTTTTCCATCCGCTACACACCACCCGTACCAACCAACACACCTGTGGGTGATATTTAGTCAACCCACCCCGCCAACACACCAAATGTAGGCATTAAGCCATTTATATCAAATTTGTGGACAAGCCACCAGATTAACAGAATTTACATGGCATTGCCATTTTTCAGATTTGTGACAGAGCCACCAGATTTATGTAGCAGAGCTACCAGAACTTCTCTTCATCATTATCCCATCCCATGCAAATCATGTATATAATGCATAACAAATCACAATAATTTATTCAGATATTTCTTACAAAATTATGGCCCATTATAACAATTAATCAAAAGGCCCATTAAGCAAAATATCAGATTTGGCCCATTTAGCAAAATATCAGATTGGCCCATATAGCAAAATATCAGATCGACCCATTTATCAAAATCTCAGATTGACCCATTTATCAAAATATCATATTGGCCCATTTATCAAAATATCAGATTGGCCCATATAGCAAAATACCAGATCGACCCATCTAGCAAAATATCAGATCGGCCCATTAAACAATTTCGTAATTCGGCCCTTTAGAGGCATTTTCGTAATTTCGACCCATAGGGGCATTTTCATAATTTCGATAATTTACCCACTAAGGGTAATTCGGTAATCTCGCAACCTAAGGGTATTTTGGAAATTTCGCAACCTAGACTTAACTACTAATGTGGAGCATAAAAAATCGAAACTGTCCATCTGCGTTGTACTAACTAAATTGACTATAACTTGAGTTAGGAATCTCGAAATCTAACTTCGTAAATTTTCCTTGAGACTAGACTCATATATCTTCTTACTATAATTTTTCCATAATTTTTTACTTATCCATTTAGTACATTTTATTCCTTAAAGATTCCCTTGTTTCACTGACAAACGATTCTGACCTCTCTTACCCAAAATTCAAATATCTCACTGTACAGTTTTCATATGTTGGTCCCACTTGTTTCTATTGAAAATAGACTCACTAAGGAATCTGTACATATAAACTATAACTCATAATTAACTTTGTACAATTTTATAAGATTTTTCCAAGACAGATCAGGGAACCACGAAGTCATTCAAAACCAGTCTCACTAAAATTAAGATATCTCAAAATATAAAATTCCTTTTCCTTCTCCGTTTCTTCCATATCAAAATAGACACAGTAAGATTTAATTTGATATCTTATTCACTTTCTAATCCATTTTCTCCTATCTTTTGTGATTTTTCAAAAACACGCCACTGCTTCTAACTGAAACTATTTTATTATGAAATACGATTACCACTACGATCATACGCATGCCCGAGTGATCACGGATGCCGATTTTCGGTTTTATTCGGTATTTCGATCGATTCACAGAATATTTCATACAAACTTTCAGAGAAGTGTGAGATTACACACCAGTTTAGATATGTATACGGAAGATACGGGATTACACACCTGATTTTGATTTCCTAAAGAACCACTCGTCGATGACCTAGAACAATACCAACCAAAAGTTAGCCTCGGATTTCCAAAAGATTTAGTATCACTTACACTTGAATCACTTACCACTATGTCCAAAGGTAGAATATATCGAGTGATTCCGTCCCTAAAACATAATCGATTAGTCGAAACTTCAATCCAATTTGCAACATAGCCAAATAGAGATATAACGAAAAAATCCAAAAATGAACTCTTTACCTTAGTGATTTTAGGACCGATTTCTAGCGATTATACGATGACTTCGGAAAAATCCCAGTTTCAGCCTTCCACTATATCTCTACGAGGAAGAAAATCATTTTGAATGAGAGAAAGTAAGGTGATGGTCTCGGTCAAAATGACCATCCAAAAACCAAAGTATGGATTCGGTCATAAGAGAAAGAAAATAAAACATTGGAAAGAACATTTACCGATTGATTAAGGAATGAGTGATAATTCGAATGAGAAGGAAAGAACGATGAAAAGGTTTCAGTTATGGAGAAAAATGAACAATGATATTCGGCTATGGAGGGTATGGATTTTGAGAAGAAAAAGAAAGGGTTGAAAAATTTTGTAATAAGGAATAGAACGATGAAAAAGGTGTATTTTTGAGGTTTCGGTTCTTCCAAAGGATAAAGAGTGAACAATTTTGTCTCAATGGTTTAGGTACATTCGGCAATCAAGAAGAAAGAAGAAAAATTTGCTTATTATCAACTTGAAGTTTCGGCATGAAGAGGAAGAATTTGAAGAAAATGGTTCAATTTGACAAAGAGAAATTTGACCAAAACAAACACTTTGGTTTATCAAAAGGCAAAGCACTAATTCGGCTATCAAGGAAGGTGGACAAAAGATGAATATGTGACCAATCAAAAGAGAAGGAAAAATGCACTATTGTGCTAGTAAGTTTCGGCAAAGAGAATAGCAAATTGGGAGAAGATGACACTAAAGTTGCAAATAGGATTTTTTTTTTGGCCAAAACAATACCAAGACCTTACCAAATGCCAAAGTAAAAATTCAGCTACCTATCTACCCCCAAAATCGTCCATATGCATTACAATATTGGTCAACATTTGGCCAACCATACTTTCCAAAACAATCTCCCCAAAATAAGCCACTTGTTCCCCTTACTTGCCTTATTCTTTTGATTTCTTTCCCCAACCTCAACCTTTCCTTATTTCCTTTAGCCACCTTACCAAAAATAAAGTCCACCTTACCATATATACACCTTGGCCGACACTTAAGGAAGGAATGCAAAAATAAAAGTCAAAAATTACACACAAAGTGATTCGAACCTCTTCCCTCAAGGTACTACATGTGGCGCCATAACCTCTTTACTAATTGCTCATTTATGCTAGCTATTTACTCATTTATTTCCATATGCTTTAAGGCCACTTACTATATCTCCTTAAAGTGATAAAATACTAAATTTTTACTAAGGCCCAATCAAACCCCGAACTTCCTAAAAACCTCGTAACTTTCCAAAATCACCTTCCTAATTAGTCCAATCTTGAAATAATGCCATTCTCTTTTTCTCAAAATATTAAACACTCCTAAGCCCAAGGCCCAATGGGCCCAACCCTACTAGGCCCAATTTCGGGATGTTACAACCACAATACAAGCTCCTTTTGTGACTTAGAACATGCGCAACTAAATATAAGCCTATGGGCCAAAGTCTAAGTTCATTTAAAAGAAAAACAAAATGAATTGCAAGCGCCAAGACTTGAACCTTGGACCCCTTGCTTCCTTTATGGCGTCACTTCCTTGTCTCCCATGTGGCGCCATTTGCCACTAGACCACAACTCCTTTTGTGTCATTTTTTTCCCACAATTTATTCTTAAAGCCTACTTACTTACCCCCAGGGCTTTATTCACCTACAACCAAAATTTTTCCTAAAGCCTAGGTTTGAATCCAAGACTTCATGGAAGCCCCCTAACCTTCCAAAACCACTCACCTAATAGGTCCAACTTGCACTAGTGCCGTTCTCTTATTCCCAAAAATTTTAAACGCTCCCATTCCCAAGGCCCAATGGGCCCAATTCTACTAGGCCCAAATTCGAGGGGTTACAATTCTACCCCCTTAAAGAAATTTTGTCCTCGAAATTTCCAACTATAGGAACAGTCGCACATCCTAACCTAGCACACTACGCTCTCACTGCACACTCTGATCTTAATAACACTAGCACACACCACACTATATATCCATCAGAGCGGATGGATATCACACGCAAATAATTTCTAGAATATACACAGAATAAATACAAAATCTAAATTTAAGCATCATAGTACAGTCTAATATCTAGGGTAATCACAGTGTTTCCTATTGCATAATAGCAGACAACAATTTTTAGAAAACTTACGGATTCGGCGCCGGAGACTCGGTGAACCACACTTTCAGAAAAAATTCAGTAAAACATTTCACATACTTCAAATCTTTTGAAACAGTTCTTTTAGAAATTCAATTTTAAAAACCCAACCCATCGCCGAGTTTTGCAACCGGGCTCTGATACCATTAAATGTAACACCCCAAACCCTGCCTAGAAGTTAGGCTCGGATCTAGCGTGTCACATTGAAGAATTTTTTTCGAAAACCATGTTTTCATTAAAAACCCTTCTTACAATTTAAAACTTTCTGCCTTTAAAACCTCGGATTTTGTTTGCTTTGTTTCAAAACGTGGTTTATTAAAAGTCATTCTCTTGTTAAACATTGTTATCTTTAAAACCTTGCTTATTGCGGAAACTTAATTTAAAACAGTTGCGGAAGCATGATATTTTGAAAAACAGTAGTTAATTTGGAAAACCCTGTTCTACTTCTAGCAATTATAAGACCATAAAAAACCCACAACTTCACTTACAAGGCCTTATTACAAAAATTAAAACCCAAACTAGATTCTCAAAAATATAGTCCAAAGTATAAAGAAACTGTAGACGTGTGGCAATCTCTGAGTTCCTCACAGCACCGATCCTCCCAAAAGCTGGGGATTACGTGCACAGTTAAAAACGGGGTGAGTTTACAAAAACTCAGTGTGTAATCCCCTATTACGGTCATGGTCTGGGCCTAAGCCGTATTCGGTTACAATCTGGGCCTAAGCCCTATTCGATAACAATCTGGGCCTAAGCCCTATATCATAATAATGCAATGAACATGTAACCCAACCCTTAACCACTAAACTATCCACCCGTACCAACCAATCTCTCCATGTGGGGACCATGTCGACCCATCCAGCCAAACTCTCCAAAGGTGCAACCTAGCTGCTAATAACGGTATATGTGGCTGAGCCACTAGAATCAGAATACGTGGCAATGCCACTATAACGGTACTTCTTCCAAATCATAAAAACCCAACCCAATGCAATGTGTCATGTATGCAATGTATCACAATCATATACGGTTATGTAAATATCACATAAACATAATTTAAACTACCACTAAGGGTATAACGGTCATTTGTCGTTTAGGGGTAAAACAGTAATTTCACCCATCGGGGGTATTTCGGTAACTTTACCCATCGAGGGTGTTTCAGTAACTTTACCCATAAAGGTTATTTTAGTAATTTTACCCACCAAGGGTATTTCGGTAATTTTACCCATCGAGGGTATTTCGATAATTTTACCCACCAAGGGTATTTCGGTAATTTTACCCACCAAGGGTATTTCGGTAATTTTACCCAGTAAGGGTATTTTGGAAATTTCATAAATCAGGGGTATTTCAGTAATTTCTTAAATTGAAGGTGTTCCGATAATTTTGCAAATTAGGGGTACTTTGGTAATTTTGCAAATTGAGGTTATTTTTGTAAATTTGCAAATCAGGGGTATTTCGATAATTTTGCAAATCGGGGTATTTCGATAAATTTCAAAACTGAGGGTATTTCGATAATTTTGCAAATTAAGGGTACTTTGGTAATTTCACAAACCGAGGGTATTTCGATAGTTTTACAAACCAGGGGTACTTCGGTAATTTTATAAGTCGAGGGTTTTCAGTAATTTTGTAAACCAAGGGTATTTCAGTAATTTTATAAACCAAGGGTATTTCAGTAATTTTGTAAACCAAGGGAATTTCAGTAATTTTGTAAACCAAGGTATTCTAAACAGAGATAAAGATGCGAATAGGCCTAGGGCCCATTCTCGGCCCAAATTGGCCTACACGCTCATGTGGCCCATTTAGCCCAAATCTAGCAACAGATATGAGATTCACATAGTCCAGTCCAATATCTACTACACAACCATACAATTTATTCACATGGGCCCACGGGCCCAAGGCAGCCTAAACTCATGAGAACACTCATGAGGGCCTCAACTATCGTGCCAAAGCTCCCACACGTGCGCTCGCACGCTCGTGTGACCGGTATTTTGGCATTTGCCGCTCTACAGCTAGAGTAATGCGAAATACAAACCTGATAAGAATCTGAAGTTAATCCGCGCTCTGAACACTGCTCTGCGCAGAAGCCAACAATGATCGCACCCTTGACCCCCAAGGGGTGTGTCGATCAACTTTGGTCACCACCACCGCGACCCAACGGCATACAGATCAACGAATGGATCCATCGCCTAACCCAAACGAGCACGCCACAAAGTGAAGGTATAAGCCAAGAAAGGTGTGCTTACTCTCCTCATGGTTTGCTCTATTTAAAGCCAGCGTCTTGCCTATCCCCATGCTAGCTTCCCGATGTGGAATCCCACCTTCAGCAGAGTTTAAATCCAACACAAACTCTGGCTATCCAATCCGCAAAATAAACACTCCCCTGCTTGACATGAGATTCGAACCCTTGCCCTCTCCTTCGCTCCAGATGCTACATGCCACCACAACACAAGCTCCTTTTGTGACTTAGAACATGCGCAACTAAATATAAGCCTATGGGCCAAAGTCTAAGTTCATTTAAAAGAAAAACAAAATGAATTGCAAGCGCCAAGTCTTGAACCTTGGACCCCTTGCTTCCTCTATGGTGTCACTTCCTTGTCTCCCATGTGGCGCCATTTGCCTCTAGACCACAACTCCTTTTGTGTCATTTTTTTTCCCACAATTTATTCTTAAAGCCTACTTACTTACCCCCAGGGCTTTATTCACCTAAAACCAAAATTTTTCCTAAAGCCTAGGTTTGAATCCAAGACTTCATGGAAGCCCCCTAACCTTCCAAAATCACTCACCTAATAGGTCCAACTTGCACTAGTGCCGTTCCTTATTCCCAAAAATTTTAAACGCTCCCATTCCCAAGGCCCAATGGGCCCAATTCTACTAGGCCCAAATTCGGGGCATTACAACTACCATCCATACCATCATATAATGGCCTAATTTCATTTTAAGGCCTTCACATTAAAAGAACATAGTAGTATAGCACTTTAACAATTAGCAAGTCACTTTTGCATTTTATGTGATTAAGTCCTTTTATCAAACTGAGCACACAAACGATAAAATTTTCATACGAAACTTTCATAGATATTAATTTACATACTATAATCATAGAAAATAATATTAAAATATATTTTTGACCCAGATTTGTGGTCCCGAAACCACTGTTCCGACTAGGGTCTAAACCGGGCTGTTACAATTCTCCCCCTTAAGGATTTTCGTCCCTGAAAATCTTACCGTTGAACAGATTCGGATATTACAGTCTTATAGCATCTTCGGGCTCCCATGTAGCCTCTTCAACACCGTGTCGATGCCACATTACTTTTACTAATGGAATTTTCTTATTTCTCAATTCTTTAACCTCGCGAGCTAAGATACGGATCGGTTCTTCTTCATAAGTCATATAGGACTGAAAATCTATCTCAGATGGAGAAATTACATGCTTAGGATCTGATCTGTATCGTCGAAGCATCGATACATGAAACACATTGTGAATCTTTTCTAACTCAGATGGTAGCAACAGTCTATAAGCAACTGGCCCCATACGCTCGATAATCTCATACGGCCCAATGAATCTCGGACTCAATTTGCCTTTTCTGTCGAATCGGAGTATTTTCTTTCACAGAGACACTTTCAAAAATACTTTATCACCGATCTCAAATTCAGTATCTTTTCGTTTCAAATCTGCGTATGATTTTTGTCGATCAGACGCTGTTTTCAGAATATTTCGTATCACTTTTACTTTTCGTTCAGTCTCTTTAATCAAATCAATCCCGTGGATTTTATTTTCACTAAGTTCAGACCAGTAAAGAGGTGTTCGACATTTCCTACCATACAAGGCTTCATATGGTGCCATTTTAATGCTCGATTGAAAACTATTATTATACGCAAATTCAATCAATGGCAAATAATGTTCCCACATACCTTCAAACTCAAGAATGCAACATCTCAACATATCCTCGAGTATCTGAATAATCCATTCAGATTGACCATCCGTCTGTGGATGAAAAGCAGTACTGAAGTGCAATTTCGTACCTAAAGCCTCTTGCAGTTTCTTCCAAAACCGCAAAGTAAATCTCGGATCTCTGTCAAACACAATAGATAGTGGCACCCCGTGCAATCTCACAATATCATAAATGTATAACTCAGCTAACTTATCAAGCGAATAATCCATTCTCACTGAAATAAAATGAGCTGATTTTGTCAATCTATCAACTATAACCAAGATTGCATCTTTCTTCCTCGGAGTTAAAGGCAAACATGAAACAAAATCCATTGTCACTCTATCCCATTTCCACTCGGGAATCATAATCAGTTGTAACAAACCGGATGGCACCTGATGTTCAGCTTTAACTTGCTGACAGATCAAACATTTCAAAACAAAATCAGAGATATCTCTTTTCATTCCAGGCCACCAGTAAAGTTGTTTCAAATCATTATACATCTTTGTACTTCCCAGATGAATAGATAAGCGACTGCTATGTTCTTCTTTCAAGATCAACTGAATCAACTCTGGATTTCTAGGAACACAAATCCAATCTTGAAATCTCAAACAATCATTAACATCAACTCAAAATTCTGAATCAGAGTTTAAATCACACTGAGCTCGTTTAGCTAACATTTCATTGTCAACTTTTTATGCTTTACAAATCTACTATAAGAACAACGGTCTTACTTTCAATTCGGCTAAAGCCGAACCATCATCAGATAGAACTAAATGAGCATTTATCGCAAGTAAGGCAAACAATGACTTCCGACTCAAAGCATCAGTAACAACATTTGCTTTTCCCGAATGATAATCATTCAAAAGCTCGTAGTCTGTAACATCCCGAAATTGGGCCTAGTAAGATTGGGCCTTGGGCTTTAGGAAAAATTTGAGTATCATCTTGTTGTTTGTGTTAATTCAGGTATGAATTTTTGTGTGTTAGCATAGTCTTGTGAAGGCTTGATTCTATTTAGGAAGATAGAATAATTTTTAGTATGGTTTATTTAATGAAGTGGATTAAGTGAGCTTAGCACTTAAGTTAATTTAAGTGTTAATTAAAGCACATGAGGAGTTAGTGGCAAGGTGGTTATGATGCTTGGATAGTTGCTTGAGGTTAGAGGTTCGAGTAGCATGATTAACATTTTGAAGACTTTATTTTTATCCTAGCATTGATGGACGGTCAAACCTTATTTATGATAGGTTGGACTCTCAAATTTTGGTAAGTTGAATATTGGTTTAAGGAAAGCATGAAATTGGGGATAAGAATCTTAAGGTTATGGTATGATGAGGGGACAAAAGGCATGGATTATGGAGTGTTGTTTTGGAAACTCTTCTATGGCATTTTGTCCATGAACATGGATGGTTTCATGGACTAGGGGGAGTTGGCCAAATTTTTGGAAGGAATAGGATTAGGAGGAAATAAAGAGGAAATTGTGGGATTTCGATGAATATGTGAGTTGGATGGCCAAGGGGATTTCTTTGATGACCATTTCGGTTTTGTGAGTAGAGGGAGTAGCCGAATTTCTCTTAAGGAGTTTAGGTGTTTTCTTTTCGGGTTTATTCTTCTTTCTCTAGTGTGGTGCAAAAAATCCTAATGCCATCAAAGTGCCATTTTTGTGCATAAGCCATTTAGTTTCGATTTCCCTTCTCTTTGTTTTGTGTTCGAAACTTCAAAGATCATTAAGGTCACTAGCGATTTCTTCTTCTCTCTATTTGCTAGTTTGGCCGAATCTATCTCCTTTCTCAAACTCCTTCTTTTCCTTTTGATAGCCGAGTTTGTCATCACCTTTGGTAAGGCTTGGCTGAACCCTATAGCCTCTTTCTCTCTTGTCTTTGCTTGAAATTTTAAGAAACACCATAGCCAGAATCCTCTTAGCATTCAACTCCCTCCACTTTGGCGTGATCTCTCTCTCTTCACCATTCAAGTGCCGAAATCTTTCTCTTTGGGACTTGAAGTCGATTCTCTGAGGGTGATACCATCGATCTCTTGCTCTTAGTTTCGTTTTAAAGTGTGAAGTGCTCGCATAGAGGAGTCTTTTGGATTCGATTCTTCAAGGTAAGTAAGTGTAGCATTCGGCCAAGGGCCATTCTTATGGATTATTACTTAAAGCCGATTCTAACTTAGGTTGTGTAGGAAGGAGTTCAACAATCATAGGAGTGCAAATCGTTAGACGTGGGTTTCGGGATTTGATTAATTGTGCCAAAGCAGGTGCGTAGTTATCGCACTGTTCTTTTGTTGTGTGTATGTGTTTTAATATATAAATATGTATATGATGTGCATGGTAGCCGAATTAATGGCTAAAAAGGGTGGATGCCTATGTTGGGTAATCAATTGACAAGGTCAGTATTTTATGATTTTAATTTACATATGATCTATGTATGAAAATGTGATGGCATGTGATATATGTTTATTTTAATAATATTGTGGCATGATACATGGGACTTGGGATGTGACTATTGAAGGAAAGGGTGTACATTATGTACGTGGTCTGATGTTAGCCTTGTGCTACATTGGCGCTTGATGTTAGCTATGTGCTTCATCAAGGGAGGTGTTGGCTAGGTGCCCATCTTGGCGGTTGATAGCTGTGTGCATCATCGTGGATTAATTGATATGTGGGATCACTTATGTGATCGGTGGCTTAGCCACGGCCTTGAGCAGCAAGTCTGCCGAGGTAAGTTATGTGGGATCACTTAGGTGATCGGTGGATTAGCCACGGCCTTGGGCGGCAGGTGTGCCGAGGTTTGTGTAATGGATGGAACTAGGTTGGGTTGGGCTTCATAATTGCATAATTTTGTATGTGGACTGTGTGGATATGGGCCAAGCCCATATGTGGGGACATGTGTAATAACTATGCACTGAGTCTGTTGACTCACCCAATTTTTCTCAAACCTTACAGGTGATGCATAAAGCTTGGACCGAGTTGGAGTGGATGCGAGGTGGCCCATGCAGAAGTTATTTTCCTTATTTTATATATTATATATATTTTCAGAATTTGCGAATATTTGATTATTGTAATAAGGGCCATTTAAAGGTTTTGAAGTTTATTATTATGTTTTAAAGTGGATTGACAATTTTTATTATTTGGATATGTTTATTTTTAGCAACTCACATCTTAAAGATATATGTTAAAATTACAAATCGAAGGATTTGTAACAACTTGATTTTATTTGGATTTATAAATATACAATGTTTTATTAAAGACAATAAATTTTTATGTTTTCACTCTAAGTCAAAATATTTTTCAAACGTTTTCCGCAGTGGCATTCTAAATTCGGCCGTGGCGTATGGGCCGGGTTTGGGGTGTTACATAGTCCTTTAAAAGTTCTAACCATCTTGTCTGTCGCAGATTCCAATCTTTCTGAGTCATCAGATATTCCAAACTTTTATGTTCTAAAAACACATGACATTTCTCACAGAAAAGATAGCGGCGCCAAATTTTTAGAGCAAAAACAATTGTAGCTAATTCAAGGTCGTGCGTCGGATAATTCTTTTCATGCGATTTCAATTGTCTCGAGGCATAAGCTATAAGTTTGCCTTCATGCATCAAAACATATCCCAGACCTTTCAACGAAGCATCACTATATATCACAAATTCTTTACCGGATACTGGTTGTACTAGCATTGGAGCTTTAGTCAATAGGGCTTTCAACTGATCAAAGCTTTTCTGACACTTTTCAGACCATTCGAATTTCACATCTTTCTGAAGCAATCTCGTCAATAGAGTTGCAATCATCGAAAAGCCTTTTATGAACCATCGGTAATAACTCAAACCACTTGATCGCCACTTAGGCTCGTCGTAACTACTCTCTGAAGTCACCTCAACAACCTCATTCTCGACTTACGAGGCCTCACTAATACACACGAGGGCTCTCGAGACTAAACCGAAACTTTTTCCAATCTTAAATTTTTTTTCCTCTTTTATACAGGTCTCACACGCCCATGCAAGATTAGACACGCCCGTGCATGGACACACACGCCCATGTCCCCCAATCGTGCCTAAAACCCCAGCATTCTGCCAATGCCCCACGGCCAAGGCACCCGCCCGTGCTTACCACCTGTGGTGTACACTGACTACCTTAACACGGCCTAGAGTCTAGACACACGCCCGTGTGGCTAGCCCGTGGCCAACACTGGTTAATCCCACACGCCCTAGATACACGCCTGTGTGGCTGGTCCGTGGTCTATTCTGATTTAAAATACTAACATGCTGGGGACGTACGGCCAAAGCACACGCCCGTGGGCTGATCGTGTGTCACACATGGCCTAGATACACGCCCGTCTGTCTATCCACATGGCCAAGAACAAAGCTATTTTCTAAGCTCTTCTCACCCTTATAGCTTACACAACATGCACCCATACAACACATCCATAATCAACTCAAATTGAAGTGTAATCTCACATAGAAAACTACATCTTTCATTCATATAATGTAATAGCCAACAACCATGGCATTATACAAAATACACTATCCATCTAAAGGCCAACACATCTTAGCCATTTACAACAAAATTCACTAACTTGTCTAGCCCCTATACATGCCATATACAAAACATTAAGTCTAATGTACCAGAGTGTGCTGATAGTGTGGGTGATCTTCCAAATGATCCTCGTATCTCGATTCAACACCTTTACTCTATAAGACAAGGGAAAAGAAAGAGAGTAAGCTTTGAGCTTAGTAAGTTTACACATAAACAATTAAGCAACATAGTATAAGCTAAGCAACAATTAGCATTATACCAACATAAGTAATTCACCACTATGCTTACTCTTTCTATCCCTTACCACATTTCCAACACATCATGAGTCACATACTCATAACCATCGAAATGCACCCCTGCATTCAATGTCACATTTACACTATATACAACACATCATTATTTCAATAATTCATCCACACAGCTAATTAACTTAATTATACATCCACATATTTTACTCAATAATGCAATCACATGGCTAATCCACACAGTTAACCCACACAGCAAATGTCTCGGTGGTTTCGCACTTAGCACACCACAATTGATTAATAAGGTGGTATCGCACTTAGCCTACCACAAAGGTAATCATAGGGGTTTCTCACTTAGCCCATTAAACGATATACCTCACGATAGCATCGCACATAGCCAGCTCATCGTCAATATGCATTAGGATGGTATTGCACTTAGCCCACCATCTAGCATTATCACAACACATGCACAAGTCTACTTACTTAATCATTCTACTTAAACCACATAGGTCCTCAATCATTCCCGATCATACATTCATTCACAATTTCTACTACATTCATCCCACATAGGTTTTCAAACATGCTACACATTAGCCAGCATTAACAAATTGTAAGTATGAATGCATTATTTGTGCATAGACTTACCTCGATACTCAAAAGTATAGAAATATGTAATTTAGTCTACCACCTTACTTTTGTCTCGGTTACGATCCGGGCTTCATCTTTCTTGATCTATAATGAATAAATCAGCTTATTCAATACACACATTGACTAAATTGACCCACATTTCATACTTTAGCAAAATTACTATTTTGTCCCTAAACTTTCTCATATTTACACTTTAGCCCCAAGGCTCGTAAAGTGATTTTTATTCAACTTTCTATCCTTTCATGCTTAGCCGAACCACTTACTCAACTAAAGCATTCATCAATTCTCACTAAATCACATATGTATGACCAAACTAAAGTTTTTCACAAACTAGTCCCTACATGCATTTTCATGGAAAATCACTTAGCAAAAGATGTTTCTACTACATCAAGCTTTCATATTCTTCCATAAAACATCAAAATACATGCATGTCATACATATGTACATTTTTGAACATCCATTATAGCTCACCAAATAGCTAAAAATAGCTTATTCATGCTACTAGGACTTCAAAAATACGAAGAATATCAAAAACCGGGCTTAGGAGCACTTACTAGCAAGCTTGAAAAATTGAAAGATCCCTAATAATGGCTATTAGAATTTTCAGCAACTTGGGGGAGAAGATGAGCATGATTTTGTCATCTTTTCTCCTTTTTAATCACTTATTTGATAAATGACTAAAATGCCCTTTTTGATAAACTTTCAAATTTAACTCATCCATGCCCATATTTGACCAAAAACTAAAAATTGGGAAAATTGCTAATTAAGGACCTCTAATTAAGAATCTAAAGCTATTTCACACATATAGCTTCTAGAAACACACATTTTGCAACTTTTGTAATTTAATCCTTTTGGACAATTCAACCACAATTTCACAAAATTGCTTCATGAAACTTTCACACTAGCATGCATACAAGGCATAAACCTCAATAACTCATTTATAACCCTCGGATTTGTGGTCTCGCACCACTATTCTGACTATGCCCTAAATCGGTGATAAACCATAAAAGTAACATATTTTAATCCCACATTTAGTATGCTTTTGGTTGAATTATCCCTTATTTTATGTAATTTGGTGCTCTTAATCCTTTATTTTCATGTTATATACTCAGGAAAGCACCAGGGGATGAAAAGAACGTAAAACGGGCTTAAAACAGGACAAATGGGCCAAAGCATGAAATCGACACGGCCTGGACCAAAGATCACACGGCCGTGCCTTCTTAAAGATCTCGAACACGGCCTGGACCACGATTCACACAGCCGTGCCTCACTAGTCGACCGAACACGGCCTGGCCACGATTTACACGGGCGTGTGCCAAGGCCGTGCCCTTGCGGCGGACAAGAGGAGTTTTACTCGAATTTGGATGCTTGGAGGCAAAGAAACACACTCCAAAGTCTAATTAAACTCCCAAATAGGAATTGTAATCAAATTAGGCTACTTGGAGGCCAAGTAACACATCTCAAAGCCTATATAAACACCCTAGGGGCAACTTAATAGGGGAGTTCGACAGAAGCCTCTGCCAGGGCTTTCGTCTAGGGGCGTCGTGCTAAGCCGAAAAGGTCAGATTTGGGGGAATCACTCGAAGATAGCCAGTTGATCCATCTCAAGAAACCGGAATTCTACTCAAGACGGAGGATCTCCTCTTCAATTCCTTCAGGGGGTTTTAGGGATTTCTTATGTTTTGTTTTATCTTTTCTCTTGAGATGTTTTCCTTTATTGTTGTGAACTAAACCTTCGGATGCAAGGATGAAACCTATGATGAATCTTGTTATTTGATTTTTGAATTATATGATAATAACTTAGTTTGTTCTTAATTGTGTGAACTTAATCCAAATCTAATGTGCCTAGGTGGAGGAGGAATAGACCCTCGCCAAGAGTAGATCCAACATAATTAAGCGGAGTTGATCGCACGCCTAGAGATAGGGTGACGAGATTTTGTCGGATTAGGGTGAAACCTAATATAGGAGTCCATGATCGATTTCATTGCTATTCTAGGGGTTATTTATGTTTAACGAGAGTTCCACTAATTAACCTAGGGTTAGACGTTATTCACCTCGAAAGAGGGTTTAATATATGTTAGGGAGTCTCACAGATCAAACTAAGTAAATAAATCATATGGTTCAAGGTTAGATAACAAGTGAAGTCTAGGTGGATTCTTCCTAAGGGTATCGCTTGAGTCAACTGAGTTTTCCCAAAAGTTATTTCCCGAATTCATTCTTTTTGTCTTTGCGTCTTAGCTTAGTAAGTAGATTAGTTTTAGTTTAAACAACCATCACTTTATATTAAGGCTAAATAATAAAAAGACGGCGAGTATTAGTACTTTTAGTTCATTTGGGTTTGATAATCTGGTTTTGCCTAAGCTATACTACTATTTGATAGGTGCACTTGCCTCAATCGTTGTCAGAGTTAGTTTCCAGGTTCGATCATTCTTTTATAAATTTTAAAACTCTGATTTACAGCGATCAAGTTTTTGGCACTGTTGCCGGGGAACTAAAATATTAAGAAAGCTCTATTTTTATTACTTTAGCCATTTTTTTTATTTTCTGTAATTTATTATTATTATTATTATTATTATTATTTATTACTTTGCTAAATTTTCTTTTATTTGATTTTGACAGATAGAGGAGATGGCACTGAATAACTATCAGTGGCAAGTTACGAGGACAAAGCCAACAAAAGTAGCCGATATCTACGACCCCGACCCAGTAACCAGGCTATCAAACCAGTTAGAGATGTTACATAAAAAATTTAATGGTTTATAAGGTTCCTCGCTGGTACATCCAGTTATGCAGTGTGAAACAAGCGGAGGCGTGGCGAATCCTGAGTACCCACCCTACGGACATGGCATGGAAAGCGAACAAGTCCACTATATGAGTAACTATTCTAAACCTCATAATAATTTTTATAGTGACACTTATAATGCAGGTTGGAGGTACCATCCTAATTTCTCGTGGGATGATCAAAGTAGCCAAAGACAGGAACTTCCTTTAAATTTTCAACAACCACCTCACCAACAGGGAGAGGGGTCGAACCTTGAAGAGATGCTGACAAAATTCATGGCAGCTACCGATAACCGTCTCCAAGACACTAAAACCACCCTTGAGACCCATCAAGCATCGATCAAAGGGATCGAGAGCCAAGTTAGGGAAGTCACTGAGTCAGTTGGGGAACTTACTAAGTCAGTTATACAACTTGCTAAGCTGATCTCGAGAACTACCACAAGGAAGCTTGCCACGCAATCATGAAACTAACCCGAGTGAGCAAAATCAAGCCATTTACGACAGTGAAGGGTTAGACGAACCAAACCCAAGGGAAGAACCTGTGGTAAGCGAAGGTAAGGTTGAAGTGTGCCATAATATATCAAAACTGGCAATTACAGAGTACCAGCCTCGTGTGCCATATCCCGATGCAATAAAGAAAGACCACACAGAGGAAGAAGTCAGTGAACTCACACTTCGTGTAGACGATGAAACAATCACTCTTCAAGCTCTTGACTCAGCTAGGACATCGAGTAATAAAGGTACGAACGTTAATTCTATTGATAACCATTTGGTTCAACCTTCTTTTACAGAAGCATCACGAAATCACCTAGTGAGCTAGATCTTAGACCTCGTACCCATAAAGAAAAAAAATTCATGAAGGAATAAGGCTTGTGTCGAGGAACTAGACAAGTGGAAAACACACTTTAAAGAGAAACTAGGAATACACGAAGTGAAACCGAAGGAAACCCCAGACGAGCTGATAGGAGCAACAAATCACTTCAAAATAGGGAATCAGGTATTGTTGAATAAGGAAGACCCTCGAATCTCCAATTCAGACCTCAAGAAAACCGAAGAAATCACTTTTGAGGTACTTAATGTCTTCCTAATCGGCGCAGTCGAGGTAAGCAATCCTAAATTCAACACTTTTGAGGTAAACATTACTCGACTTAAACTTTATATCAAAAATCGAGTTGATCGCATGAGAAAGGATTTTCACCTCCTCAAATCGCCTTGACCATACAAATAACAGGTAAAGTCTAGCTCAAGACTTTAAACGAGCGCTTCTCGGGAGGCAACCCTAGCACTAACCCTATTAATTTTTACATTTTTTTATTTTTTATTTTACTTTTATTTTTTTTCATTTTAGCACCTAACCATAAACTAACCAAAGTACAGATTTCCATGCTCACACGGCCTTGCACACGTGGTGTGTGTGGTCGTGTGTGGAAGCGTAGAAGGACGAACCGCGGACGTATAGTAACCGCGTACACGACAAAGAATGATTTCTTTTCCCAACACGGGCTGCAATAAAAGCCACGCCCGTGCCGACATCCCGTGTGAGGTTATCGACTTATTGAGCACAGGCGAGACACTACCGTGCCTTACAAGCTGTCTTGAGGTTCTCGACTTGCGAGCGAGCACGGGTTAAACACGCCCGTTCTAAAGGACCGTGTGAATAATACACGGGCATGCTACGAGACCCACGGCCGTGGTAAAACACCTAAACGCACCCGAAATTCAAAATCACGAAAAACACGGGCTGATTAAACTCGAACAAGGGCGTGGACCGTATCACTATTTAAATATTCACTTTTATTTCAATTTTTATTTTTATTTTTATTTTCATTTTTATTTTTATTTTTATTCTTTTTATTTTATTTATTATTTTCTTTTTATTATTTATGTCATTTAGATTTAGCTTAGGACACAATAAAATTCGACCGGCTGCTTCGAGAATTCAATTGGTTCGAGGTGCTCCCCTACGTTCACATCCAATCCTATCCGATTTCTTTGACTTCATCCAAAATTCAGGAAAGTTCACATCTCTCCCTATCTTTTGATTTCCTCAATATATTGTCATAATTATCTATCTTTGTACATTGAGGGCAATGTACATCTTAAGTGTGGGGAGGGGGTTACCTATAGTATTATTTGAAAATCCATGAATTATGCCTTGTTTTAAAGTAAGTTTCTCATATTATGATTAGAATGAAATTCCCCTGATTTATGATTATTGTTGATGTATTTTGGATTAAGTCATTGATAATTGTGCATTGATAACTAAATTTAAAGGATACTAGAGAATCAAGCATGATAAGTCTATTTTTCAGAAATAAAAACTTTTCTAGGTTGTCGAACTGAGTTTAAATATTACTTTGAAGTTTGAAATTTACAAGGTTGATGTCAAAAATACCCATAACTTTTGTGAGATTTTGAGCCTTACAGAGCATATATTCTTTTTCATGCTCACTTTATTGATTATGAGTATGTCAACATTGATCTGTTATTCTAGAACTTGCATCGATTATACATGTCGAGACCACACTTTTTGATTTGATATACAGAGATGATGAAGGCATCTAGGATTTAACCCACTTACTCCACTAAAAAGCCTACCTTCATAATTAAACCCTGGTGAACCCCTAGTGAACCCCGTTGAATCCTAACAACCCTTTTATTGACTTACCCGCTAATATTAACCCAAAACCCTTTTATTTTTACTACCATTCTTGTTAACTACCCTTATATCGAGATTTGATTTGATTAGTTGCCTAATTATGATTTTTATTTCAGTAACTTATCCTTTATTATGTATTTATTATGTATCTATGATGTTCTAAAAAAAACGAAGTATATTCATTATTAGTCATGTGATTAAATGAGCTTACACATTTAAATTCCAAATATTGAAGAAAAAGCTCGTAGTATTAGAATTATTAATTTTCAATTAATATAATTACTTATTATTCAGTTCATTGTTTCTGGTTAGGTAATTTGTCAATTCAGTCTCGATTCTAACCCTCTAATTCGGCCTTATTCCACACCTTTAACCCAAGCCCCGTTACAACCCTTTCAAAGACCTTTTTTTTTGTGTTTCATCTCATATTACAGTGGTGGAGATTTGATTTTCATGCAAACCTATGGGATTAACTCTTCATGTTTGACTCTTGAGTGCCTAATTTTGAACCTTAAACACTTTGAGTGATTTGAGTGAATCTTTTGTGAGGATGTCAACTCTTGTCGGTTTTGAATCAGAGGTAATTATTTAGATAAGGGGAAAACACCTATGTTTTATGCCACAAATGTATGACTTAGATTGTTTGAATCTTTAGGACTCTTTGAGTTAAATTATCCATGTATGAATTATCTCTGAATTATGATGAAACACTATTAATGACTATTATGAATTGAGGGAAGCTCGTTTTAATTGTAAGTTGAGAATTTTGCTTGAGGACAAGCAAAAGCTTAAGTGTGGGGGTATTTGATAAACCGTAAAAGTAACATATTTTAATCCCACATTTAGTATGCTTTTGGTTGAATTATCACTTATTTTATGTAATTTGGTGCTCTTAATAATTTCTTTTCATGTTATATACTCAGGAAAGCACCAGGGGATGAAAAGAACGTAAAACGGGCTTAAAACGGGACAAATGGGCCAAAGCATGAAATCGACACGGCCTGGACAAAAGATCACACGGCCGTGCCTTCTTAAAGATCTTGAACACGGCCTAGACCATGATTCACACAGCCGTGCCTCACTAGTCGACCCAACACGGCCTGGCCACGATTTACACGGGCGTGTGCCAAGGCCGTGCCCCTGCCGCGGCCAAGAGGAGTTTTACTCGGATTTGGATGCTTGGAGGCAAAGAAACACACTCCAAAGTCTAATTAAACTCCCAAATAGGAATTGTACTCAAATTAGGATACTTGGAGGCCAAGTAACACATCTCAAAGCCTATATAAACACCCTAGGGGGCAACTTAATCGGGGAGTTCGGCAGAAGCCTCTACTGTGGCTTTCGCCTCAGGGCGTCGTGCTAAGGTTTAAAAGGTCGATTTGGGGAATCACTCAAGATAGCCAGTTGATCCATATCAAGAAGTCGGAATTCTACTCAAGACGGAGGATCTCCTCTTCAATTCCTTCAGGGGGTTTTAGGGATTTCTTATGTTTTGTTTTATCTTTTCTCTTGAGATGTTTTCCTTTATTGTTATGAACTAAATCTTCGGATACCCGAAGGGGATGAAACCAATGATGAATCTTGTTATTTAATTTTTGAATTATATGATAATAACTTGGTTTGTTCTTAATTGTGTGAACTTAATCCAAATCTAATGTGCTTAGGTGGAGGAGGAGGAAGACCTCGCCTAAGAGTAGATCCAACATAATTAAGCGGAGTTGATCGCACGCCTAGAGATAGGGTGACGAGATTTTTCCGAATTAGGGTGAAACCTAATATGGAAGTCCACAGATCGATTTACTGCTATTCTAGGGGGTTATTATAAGCGAACGAGAGTTCCACTAATTAACCTAGGGTTAGACGTTATTCGCCTCTAGAGAGGGTTTAATATACGTTAGGGAGTCTCACGGATCAAACTAAGTAAATAAATCATATGGTTCAAGGTTAGATAACAAGTGAAGTCTAGGTGGATTCTTCCTAAGGGTATCGCTTGAGTCAACTGAGTTTTCCCAAAAGTTATTTCCCGAATTCATTCTTTTTGTCTTTGCGTCTTAGCTTAGTAAGTAGATTAGTTTTAGTTTAAACAACCATCACTTTATATTAAGGCTAAATAATAAAAAGACGGTGAGTATTAGTACTTTTAGTTCCTTTGGGTTCGATAATCCGGTCTTGCCTAAGCTATACTACTGTTCGATAGGTGCACTTGCCACAATCGTTGTCAGAGTTAGTTTCCAGGTTCGATCATTCTTTTATAAATTTTAAAACTCTAATTTACAGCGATCAACCGGGATGTTACAACTCTCCCCCCTTTAGAGATTTTCGCCCCCGAAAGTCTTACCAGTAAAGAGGTTTGGATGTTGCTCTCTCATAGCTTCTTCCGTTTCCCACGTAGCCTCTTCCACACCATGCTTCTGCCATAACACTTTCACTAGTGCTATGCTCTTATTTCTCAACTGTTTCACTTCTCGAGCTAAGATCTTAATCGGCTCTTCTTCATAAGACATATCCGGTCTTATCTCAATTTTCATCGAAGGAATCACATTTGAAGGATCGGGGCGATACCGTCGCAACATCGATACATGGAACACATTATGAATCTTTTCCAACTCTACTGGCAAAGCCAACCGGCACGCTCTGCACTCCAATTCTCGCCTGCGTGATCTCATACGACCTTATAAACCTTGGACTCAATTTCCCTTTTCGCCCAAATCTCATAATCTTCTTCCACGGGGACACTTTCAAAAACACTTTGTCGCCCACTTCAAACTCAATTTCTTTTCTTTTCAAATCCGCTGCAGACGACGACTCGCTTCGGTCCAAGCGACTCTCGGACTATTACGAATTACTTTCACCTTCTCTTCTTGGTTTCTTTCACTAGATCGACCCGTGGATCCGCTTCTCACTAAGCTCGGTCCAATACAAAGGAGTCGACACTTACGACCATACAAAGCCTCATACGGTGCCATCTCAGTATACTCGATCGATAATCGTTGTTATAGGCGATTCGACCAAAGGTAGATATCTCTCCCAACTACCTTTGAATTCTAGCACACAGCATCGAAACATATCTTCCAGAACTTGAATCACTCTTTCAGACTGACCATCGGTTTACGGATGGAACGCAGTGCTAAAATTCAATCTCGTACCCATGGCCTCTTGCAACTTCTTCTAAAATCTCGAAGTAAACCTCGGATCTCTATCCGATATAATAGACACAGGTACACCATGCAATATCACTATCTCTGCCACATACAACTCAGCTAACTTATCCAGTGAATAATCAACACGTACTGGAATAAAGTGAGCTGACTTTGTCAATCTATCCACAACAACCCACACAGGATCTCTCTTTCTCAGAGTCATCGGCAACCCCGTTACAAAATCCATGGTAATCTGATCCCACTTCCATTCGGGTACCATTACTGGCTAAAGAAATCCCAAAGGCACTTGATGCTCAGCTTTCACTTGTTGACAAATTAAACACTTTGTCACATACTCTGAAATATCTCTCTTCATACCCGTCCACCAATACAACTTCTTCAAGTCATTGTACATTTTCGTACTGCCCAGATGTACTGACAAACATCCACTGTGGGCCTCATACAAAACCTTTTGAATCAACTCATCATCCTTAGGAACACAAATTCTGTCACGATACATCAGACAACCATTCAAATCCACTCGAAAATCAGAATCACTTTCTGATCTGCACTTAGCTATCTTAGCTTGCATCTCACTGTCATTTTTCTGAGCCTCACATATCTGTTGAACAAATAGCGGCTTAGCTCTCAACTCTCCCAAAATAGCACCATCGTCAGACAATGCTAAACTCTTGCTCATAACTCTTAGAGCAAACAAGGATTTCCTACTCAGGGCATCCACAACCACATTCGCTTTTCCTGGGTGGTAGTCAATGACTAACTCATAGTATTTCAACAACTCAAGCCACCGTCTCTGTCTCAGATTCAGATCCTTCTGATCCATCAAATACTTTAAACTCTTGTGATCCGTAAAGATTCGACACTTCTCATGTAACATCCCAAAGTTGGGCCTAGTAGGATTGGGCCCAATGGGCCTTAGGCGTAGGAGCGTTTAAAATTTTTGGGAATAAGAGAACGGCTTTAGTACAAGTTGGATCTAGTAGGTGAGGGGTTTTGGAAGGTTAGGGGGCTTCTACGAAGTCCCGGGTTCAAACTTTGGCTTTAGGGAAATTTTGGTTTTAGGTGAATAAAACCCTGGGAGTTAGTAGGTAGGCTTTAAGAATAAAATGTGGAAAAAATGACACAAGTGGAGTTTGTGGTGTAGTGGCAAAGTGATGCCACATAAGAGACAAGGGGGTGACGGCACAAGGAAGGAAGGAGGTCCAAGGTTCAAGTCTTGGCTCTTGCATTTTGGTTTCTTTTTTTAAATGGATTCTAGAATTTTGCCATAGGGTTATATTTAGTTGCGCATGATTTTAGAGACAAGAGGAGCTTGTGGCCGAGTGGATAGCGGTGTGGATTATGCTACAAGGGAGCCTGGGTTCGAATCTCATGGAAAGCAAGGGAGTATTTATTTTGCTAAGTTGGGGCGGCAAGAGTTTGAGTTGGATTTAAACTCTACTAACGGAGGGATCCCACATCGAAAAGATACAAAGAAGGAAGGTGAGAAGCTAGCTATATATAGAGCAGTCTATGAGGAGGGTTAAGATACCTCGGTGGGCGTTTGGGCACAGGAGTGGTCAGAGCGCGGATTAGCATCAGATTCCTATCAGGTGTGTACTTCTCTCTACTCTAGCTGTAGAGCGGCAAATGCCGAAAAGCCGGTCACATGGCAATAGTAGCCACACGAGCATGCGAGCACACGTGTGGGAGCTTCGATGAGATTAGTCGAGGCCACCATGAGTATTCTTGTAGGTTGAGGCTGCTTGGGCCATGATAGGGCAAGGTGGGCCCAATGGGCCCGTAGGCCCATATGAATAAATTGTATGACTGTGTAGTAGAAATTAGACTAGACTATGTGAATCTAATATCTGTGGTTAGATTTGGGCTAAATGGGCCACACGAGCGTGTGGGCCCATTTGGGCCGAGAATAGGCCCTAGGCCCAATTGCACCATTTCGATAAGAAAAGGTATCCGTGTCACACGAGGCAAAAATAGGCCGTCGGAAAGGCCATTAAGTGCAAAATTGCTGAAATACCCTGGTTTGTAAAATTACCGAAATACCCCTGGTTTGCGAAATTACCAAATTACCCCCAGTTTGCGAAATTACCGTTTTACCCCTACACGACAAAATGATCGTTGTACCCTCGTGGTAGTACTAGCGTTGTATGTGTTAATTGTATGATTGATTATGTTTGAGATGCGTTGCTTACATGGATTGGTTATGAGTAGAATTACCGAACTACCCCTATAGGGTTGAATTACCGAACTACCTTTATAGGGTAAAATGACTGATTTGCCCTTGTAGGTAAATGATCGACTTGTGCAATGAGTTGTCTAATTTGTCTGTGGTTGTATGACTGATATGCTTTTATTACATGTTTAAATAATTGTTACTGAGCATGTCCATTTTGTATACACGTGTAATGATTGAGCATGACATACACGACATATTGCATGGGTGGGAATTATGGTACGGAGGAAGATTTGAGGATCGCATGGTCGTATGGTATGGATCCAGGATCGCATGGCCGTATGGTATGGATCCACCGTAGGCTTTTTAGCCACCGAGTAGCCATGCTGCACCGATAATGTTACCGAAGGCTTTGTGCCGTAATTATGGGCTTTGTGCCAATACCAAAGGCTTTGTGCTGTTATTATGGCTTTGTGCCAATCATATTTACCGTGGCTATGTGCCTAACATATATATATTGATGACTCTATGTCAATATTTGAGGATCGCATGGCCGTATGGTATGGATCCAGGATCGCATAGCCGTATGGTATGGATCCACCGGAGGCTTTAAGCCTAATGTATGTGATTAAGCAGCTTTGCTGCAACGTTCGGTAGTACCGCAACTGGGCTACCCTTGGTGTGTAGCGGTGAGGGTCGATTGTAGAAATCCCCACTGGTGTGTTTGGCAGGAATGGGTGGTGTGTAGCGGATTGAAAAGTTAGGTTGGGCTGGGTTTGCATCGCATTGCATACATTATCTGCTGTGACATATGATATGGGTTAAGGCTCAATCGAGGCTATTTTGGGCTAAAGCCCAATTGCCACCACATCAGAATGGGCTTCGACCCGGATTGTTGTGATGCATGTTCTTACCAATGAGGGTTGTACACACCGAAGTTTTCGTAAACTCACCCCTCTTTTATTAAATGTTTCAGGTAATTCCCAGCGATAGAGGATTGGGAGCCGTGGAGGACTCGGGGGTGGCTATACATCGGAGATACTACTCGTGAACTTTAGTAATTTCGATTTTTACTGTAACATCCCAAAATTGGGCCTAGTAGGATTGGGCCCAATGGGCCTTGATTTAAAATTTTTGAGAACGGCATTAATGCAAGTTAGACTTATTAGGTAAGTTATTTTGGAAGGTTAGAGGGCTTCTATGAAGTCCCGGGATCAAATATTAGCTTTGGGGAAATTTTGGTTTTAGGTGGAAAAAAACCCTGGAAGTTGGCAGGTAGGCCTTAAGAATAAATGTGGGGAAAAATGACACAAAAGGAGTGTGTGGTGTAGTGGTAATGTGACGCCACTTAAGAGGCAAGGGAGTGACGCCACAAGGAAGGAAGGAGGTCCAAGGTTCAAGTCTTGGCTTTTGCATTTTGGTTTTCTTTTACTTGGACCTCGTAATTTGGCTATAGATTTATATTTAGTTGCGCATGGTTTAAGACACAAGAGGAGCTTGTGGCCAAGTGGCTAGCAGCGTGGATTATGTTGCAAAGGAGCACAGGTTCGAATCTCATGAGAAGCAAGGAGTATTTATTTTATGTCCGGACGGGGAAGAGTTTCATTGAATTTAAACTCTCGACGAAGGGATCCCACATCGGAAAGATACAAAGAAGGAAGGTGGAGAGCTAGCTATATAAAGAGCATTCCGGGAGGAGAGTTAACATACCTTGGTGGGCGTTTGGGCACAGGAGTGGTTAGAGCGCGGATTAACACGAGTCCTATCGGTGTGTAACTCTCTCTACTCTAGTTGTAGAGCGGCAAAATGCAGAAGTGCGATGGCCACGGCAATAGTAGTTACACGAGCGTGCGCGCGCACGCGTGTGGGGCTTCGACGCGATAGTTGAGGCCATCGTAGTATTCTTGTGGGTTGGGGTCGCTTAAGCGCGCGATGGGCCGGTGGGCCCAATGGGCCCGTGGGCCCTTATGAGTAAATTGTGCGATTGTGTAGTATATAGTGAACTAGACTAGGTGGAACTTATATACATGGCTAGATTTGTGCTAGGTGGGCCACACGAGCGTGTGGGCCCGAATGGGCCGGAATCGAGTTTTAGGCCCAATCATCCCAGACGATCGGAAATGGTAATGAGTCGCCGGGGTGACATTTGGGCCTTTGGGAAAGGCCATTGTAGGTGCAAAATTACGAAAATACCCTTAGTAGGAAAATTACTGAAATACCACTAAAGTGTAAATTACGAAAATGCCCTTGGTGGGTAAATTACCAATATACCCTTGGTGGGTAAATTACGAAAATGCCCTTGGTAGGTAAAATTACGGTTATACCCTTAGAGGTTGATTAGGGTGATTATGTTGTTTTATGTCTATCCGATTATGATGGTAATTCATGTTATACTTATATTTGATATATGTCTAGCATACATGACATCTGCATACACGAATTATTATGTCATATTGCATGGGTATGATGAGAGGAGGGGAAGATAATATCCGTGTCTTTGGGACACCAGTGGTTTGGCACCACCAAGTGGTTTGGTACCACAGATTGATAATTGTGACTTTGGGTCACCAGAGGTTTGGCACCTCAGCCGCCTCGCCCCAGTGGCTTAGCACCACAAAGTGGGTTGGCCCCACGCTGATTGATTATACGGGATTGACGCCCGGTGATTTGGTATCACACGATGGGTTGGCCCCATCATTGGATTCGTGACTTTGGTCACCGGTGATTTGGTACCACATTCGTGTCTTTGGGACACCGTGAGGTTTGGCACCTCATAGCGTCTCGCCCCGGTGGCTTAGCACCACGCTGGGTTGGCCCCACGATTGATTATACAGATTGACGCCAGTGATTTGGTATCACACGATGGGTTGGCCCCATCATTGGATTCGTGACTTCGGTCACCGGTGATTTGGTATCACATTCGTGTCTTTGGGACACGTGAGGTTTGGCACCTCATAGCGCCTCGCCCCAAGTGGCTTAGCACCACAGTGGGTTGGCCCCACGATGATAATACTGGGATTGACGCCGGTGATTTAGTATCACACGATGGGTTGGCCCCATCATTGGATTATTCGTGACTTTGGGTCACCAAAGTGGTTTGGCACCACAATTATGGATATCGTGACTTTGGGTCACCAAAGTGGTTTGGCACCACCAATGGTTTGGTACCACACGGGGTAGAGAAAGGAGCATTGGATGGCTAGGTTTGGGTGCATGATATGCATATTTTCATATGAAATTGTGTAAGGGCACGTTGGATGGGGATTTACACACCGAGTCTCGATGACTCACCCCTTAGTTAAATTTTGGTGTAATCATTAGATCGCGGATTTGGGAGTGAGGTGGACTCGTGGAGGCCATACATATGTTCACTCGTAAATTCTTTTCTTTTATTTGGACTTATTTTTATTTGAGTTTTTGTTATGTAATAAGGCCTTGGGTATTTTATTTGGTTTCAGCTTTCAATTTGCTTATTGCTTATTATTAAATGATCAATATGGGATTTTCCTAAAATGATAATAAACCATTTCTTATTCAAAATTACTTAAACTCGATTTCTCACCACAACTATAAAGAATATGAGCTTTTTAACGAATGCACAGTTTTTAGACATTCCTTTCATGTGACATGCCAGATTCGGTCGTAACGTTTAGGCCGGGTTTGGGGTGTTACATTTACCTTATTTTCAGATTATTTATTTTGGGTTAATATTTTTAATAAGGCCATTGGTTTATTTTTTCTAAGTTTTCATTTATAACTGTTAAACTTATAAATATGGGGTTTTCTTAAAACATTAGGAATCGTTTTCTAAAATATCATGTTTACGCAACGATGCAAGTTCAACTTTCATAACAAAACAGTTTTTCAAAATAATAACAACTTTTAAACGGTCATTTAGCAAATCGCTTTTTTCTCAAACAAACAACGAACTCGGAGTTTAAAAATTCGATAAAACTTTTCTAAATAATTGCTTAGCTTTTCAGCTTCCTTCAATGTGACACGCCAGATTCGGGCCTAACTTCTAGGCCGGGTTTAGGGTGTTACAATTATGGTATCAGAGCCTGGGTTGTAAAACTCGGCTGTGGAATGGGTTCGAAAATGTTTTTTGTCAGAGTTATTTTAAATTTGGTTTAAAAAAAGTATCTTTATTGGAAGTATGGCACCCGAGTCTCCGGCACCAAATCCGTAAGTCCCCTTACTTATTATATGCTATAATGACTATATTTATTCTGTGTATGTTTTGGATGTGATGTTTGAATGAAAACTTTTTATGTATGAGTGTTAAATATCTATTTGCTTATGTATTAGATATTTGGTTGTGTGAAGAGGTTCCAAGCTTAAGTTAGAAAGTGTATTACTATTTTAGAATTAGAGTGCTCAGCGTGAGTGTAGTGTTATAGGTTAGTATGTGCGACTATTTCTATAGCTGGAAATTTCGAGGACGAAATTTCTTTAAGGAGGGTAGATTTGTAACATCCCAAAGTTGGGCCTAGTAGGATTGGGCCCAATGGGCCTTAGGCGTAGGAGCGTTTAAAATTTTTGGGAATAAGAGAACGACTTTAGTGCAAGTTGGATCTAGTAGTTGAGGGATTTTGGAAGGTTAGGGGGGCTTCTATGAAGTCCCGGGTTCAAACTTTGGCTTTAGGGAAATTTTAATTTTAGGTGAATAAAACCCTGGGAATTAGTAGGTAGGCTTTAAGAATAAAATGTGGAAAAAATGACACAAGTGGAGTGTGTGGTGTAGTGGCAAAGTGACGCCACATAAGAGACAAGGGGGTGACGCCACAAGGAAGGAAGGAGGTCCAAGGTTCAAGTCTTGGCTCTTGCATTTTGGTTTCTTTTTTTAAATGGATTCTAGAATTTTGCCATAGGGTTATATTTAGTTGCGCATGATTTTAGACACAAGAGGAGCTTGTGGCCAAGTGGTTAGCGGTGTGGATTATGCTACAAGGGAGCCTGGGTTCGAATCTCATGGAAAGCAAGGGAGTATTTATTTTGCTAAGTTGGGGCGGCAAGAGTTTGAGTTGGATTTAAACTCTGCTAACGGAGGGATCCCACATTGAAAAGATACAAAGAAGGAAGGTGAGAAGCTAGCTATATATAGAGCAGTCTATGAGGAGGGTTAAGATACCTCGGTGGGCGTTTGGGCACAGGAGTGGTCGGAGCGCGGATTAGCATCAGATTCCTATCAGGTGTGTACTTCTCTCTACTCTAGGCAGAGCGGCAAATGCCGAAAGCTTGGTCACATGGCAATGGTAGCCACACGAGCGTGCGAATGCACGTGTGGGAGCTTCGACGCGATAGTCGAGGCCACCATGAGTATTCTTGGAGGTTGAGGCTGCTTGGGCCATGATGGGCCCGTGGGCCCATATGAATAAATTGTATGACTGTGTAGTAGAAATTGGACTAGACTATGTGAATCTAATATCTATGGTTAGATTTGGGCTAAATGGGCCACACGAGCGTGTGGGCCCATTTGGGCTGAGAATGGGCCCTAGGCCCAATTGCACCGTTTCGATAAGAAAAGGTATCCGTGTCGCTAGAGGCGACAATAGGCCGTCGGAAAGGCCATTAAGTTCAAAATTGCTGAAATACCCCTGGTTCTCGAAATTACCAAAATACCCCCAATTTGTAAAATTTCCGAAATACCCCTGGTTTGTAAAATTACCGAAATACCCCTAGTTTGTGAAATTACCAAAATACCCCCAGTTTGTGAAATTACCATTTTACCCCTACACGATAAAATGATCGTTGTACCCTCGTGGTAGTACTAGCGTTGTATGTGTTAATTTTATGATTGATTATGTTTGAGATGCATTGCTTACATGGATTGGTTATGAGTAGAATTACCGAACTACCCCTATAGGGTGGAATTACCGAACTACCCTTATAGGGTAAAATGACTGATTTGCCCTTGTAGGTAAATGATCGACTTGTGCAATGAGCTGTCTAATTTGTCTGTGGTTGTATGACTGATATGCTTTTATTACATATTTAAATAGTTGTTACTGAGCATGTCCATTTTGCATACACGTGTAATGATTGAGCATGACATACACGACATATTGCATGGGTAGGAATTATGGTACGGAGGAAGATTTGAGGATCGATTGGCCGTATGGTATGGATCCAGGATCGCATGGCCGTATAGTATGGATCCACCGCAGGCTTTTTAGCCACCGAGCAGCCATGCTGCACCGATAATATTACCGAAGGCTTTGTGCCGTAATTATGGGCTTTGTGCCAATACCGAAGGCTTTGTGCTGTTATTATGGCTTTGTGCCAATCATATTTACCGTGGCTATGCGCCTAACATATATATATTGATGACTCTGTGTCAATATTTGAGGATCGCATGGCTGTATGGTATGGATCCACCGGAGGCTTTAAGCCCAATGTATGTGATTAAGCGACTTTATCGCAACGCTGCAGAGTAGTACCGCAACCGGGCTACCCTTGGTGTGTAGCGGTGAGGGTCGATTGTAGAAATCCCCACTGGTGTGTTTGGCAGGATTGGGTGGTGTGTAGTGGATGGAAAAATTAGGTTGGGCTGGGTTTGCATCGCATTGCATACATTATCTGCTGTGACATATGATATGGGTTAAGGCTCAACCGAGGCTATTTTGGGCTAAGGCCCAATTGCCACCGCATCTTGTAATGGGCTTCGCCCGGATTGTTGTGATGCATGTTCTTACAGATGAGGGTTGTACACACCGAAGTTTTCGTGAACTCACCCCTCTTTTTATTAAATGTTTGAGGTAATTCCAGATAGAGAGGATTGGGAGCCGTGGAGGACTCTGGGGTGGCTATACATCGGAGATACTACTCATGGACTTTAGTAATTTGATTTTTACCTTATTTTAAGATTATTTATTTTGGGTTAATATTTTGTAATAAGGCCATTGGTTTATTTTTTCTAAGTTTTCATTTATAACTGTTAAAATTATAAATATGGGGTTTTCTCAAAACATTAGCAATCGTTTTCTAAAATATCATGTTTACGCAACGACGCAAGTTCAACTTTCATAACAAAACAGTTTTTCAAAATAATAACAACTTTTAAATGGTCATTTAGCAAATCGCATTTTTCTCAAACAAACAACGAACTCGGAGTTCAAAAATTCGATAAAACTTTTCTAAACAATTGCTTAGCTTTTCAACTTCCTTCAATGTGACACGCCAGATTCGGGCCTAACTTCTAGGCCGGGTTTGTGGTGTTACATCTCACCATACAAGTAATGTCACCAAATCTTAACGCAAAAACAATCGCAGCCAACTCTAAATCATGAGTCGGATAATTCTTCTTGTGCGGCTTTAGCTGCCTCGAGGCATAGGAGACTACCTTACTCTCTTGCATCAACACGCAACCGAGACCATTAAACGATACATCACTGTAAATCACGAACTCTTTTCCCGATTCAGGTTGAACCAAAACCGGCGCCTCAGTCAACATTTTTTTCAGTCTCTCGAAGCTCTGTTGACATGTCTCAGTCCATTCAAACTTGACATCTTTATGAAATAGTTTCGTCATCGAGGTGGCAATCACAGAGAACCCCTTTACGAAACGTCTGTAATATCCCGCTAATCCCAAGAAACTTCTAATTTTTGACACGTTCCTCGGTGGTTTCCAATCCACAACAGCCAATATCTTACTCGGGTCAACTCTGACACCATCACCTGACACCATGTGTCCTAGGAATCCGACCTCTCAGAGCCAAAACTCACTCTTGCTAAACTTAGCATACAACTGCTTATCTCTCAAAGTTTGCAAGACAATTCTCAAATGCTCTTCATGATTGTTCTCATCCCGAGAATAGATCAATATGTCATCAATGAAGACAACTACAAACTTGTCCACATACGGTCTGAAAACACGGTTCATCAGATCCATAAAAATCGCAGGTGCATTCGTCAAACCAAATGGCATAACCAAAAACTCATAATGGCCATACCTTGTCCGAAATGCGTTTTCAACACATCTTGCTCTTTCACTGAAATGATAATAACTGGACTCTCAAGTCTATCTTGAGAACATCAGAGCTCCATTTAGTTGATCAAAGAGATCATCAATCCTTAGTAAAGGATACTTATTCTTCACCGTCACCTTGTTCAATTGTCTATAGTCTATACACAACCTCATAGACCCATCTTTCTTCTTCACGAATAATACCGGAGCACCCCACGGCGAGTAGCTCGGTCTGGCAAAACCTTTATCTCATCAACTCTTGCAACCGAACCTTGATTCTTTCAACTCTCTACAGTTCCATTCTATATGGAGCAATTGAAATAGGTGCCGTTCCTAGAACCAACTCAATTCCAAACTCGACCTCTCTCATTGGAGGTAATCCAGGTAACTCTTCCAGAAATACATCTGGATACTCACATACCACTGGCACTGTTCCAAACTCTACTCCAACCTCTCGAGTATTCAACACAAAAGCAAGATAGGACTCACATCCTTTTCTCAAACATTTCTCAGCCACTAGGGAAGAAATCATCACTGGTAGACTATCCGATCCACCTAATTCAACCCGAACCACATCTCCACTCTCACATTTCAAAACAATAAACTTACTACCACAGTTCACTAAGACATTATGGGTAGTCAACCAATCCATGCCTAGGATTAAATCAAACTCATCAAACGACAACAACATAAGGTTTGCCGGAAAACAATGATTCTCAATCAATAAAGGACAATTCTTACACACTCTGTCCACTAACACATGCTTCCTTAACGGGTTTGACACCTTAACCACTATGTCCGTAGACTCAACGGGCATACTCAAACTAGATGCTAACCTCATGCAAATATAAGAATGAGTAGACCCTGGATCTATTAAAGCAATAACGAAGGTGTCATAGAGAGAAAAAGTACCCGTTATCACATCAGGGGAGGATGCTTCTTCGCGAGCGTGAATAGCATACGTCCTCGCAGGTGCCCGACCCTCTGGTCTCGCGAAGAGAATCTCTCCGGGTGCACCTCTACCAAAGTATTCCCGCCTCTCGGGTTCCTTGGTGGTCTACCCTCGTAGAGACACATCACTGTGTCTCGCCTCTTGCCTCTCTTCCTTTTTATCCGTCTCAGGACAGTTACGGATGAAGTGGTCAGGGGAACCACACTTATAACATTTTCGAATATTTCCCCAACACTCTCCGGTGTGATACCTACCACAAGTTGTACACTCCGATTTACTCTTTGTATTGCCCACACTTTCCATCGAGGGAGCTTGGACTCTCGAACCCGAGCGAGTATTGCCCAAGTCTCGATGCGAATAACCCACTGGTGCTGTCGTCCGAGGATTCACTTCCTTGGATCTTTTCGACTGGAATTGGTATGACCTCCCCATTGGCCTCTTTCTAGCATCTCGGGCTTCACTCACAGCCCTCCTCTTTTCTGAACTCAGCTCTTCGGCCTTACTTGCCCTCTCAACTAATACCACAAATTCTTTCAACTCCAAAATGCCCACTAGGAGTTTGATGTCCTCATTCAGCCCATCTTCAAACCTCTTACATAAGATGGTCTCAGTCGATACACATTCTTGAGCGTATTTGCTAAGCCTAACAAACTCACGCTCATATTCCGCCACTGTCATTCTTCCTTGTTTCAACTCAAGGAATTCCTTCCTTTTTTGATCAGTAAACCTCTGGCTTATATACTTCTTCCGGAACTCTTCCAGAAAGAAGTCCCATGTCAACCGCGCTATCAGGACCACTAGCGTCAACGTTTTCCACCAATGGTATGTCGAATCTCTCAGGAAGGATACGACACACTTCAAACTCTCTTCAGGCGTACATGAGAGTTCATCGAACACCCTCATAGAGTTCTTCAACCAGAACTTCGCCCTTTCTGGGTCATCATCTACCTTAGCTCTAAACTCCTCAGCCCCGTGTTTCCTAATCTTATCCACCGGGGGTTTCGATATCCTCACTACATCCATACCTTGAGGAGCCACTGGATTTGGCTGAGGTATAGGAGGAGGAGGTGGTGGAGGAGGTTGAGCATTAGGGTTCGCTCGAACATAATTCGAGTACCAATTACTCATCATCTAGAGAAAGGCTTCTCGTGCCTCTTCCCCTTGACCCCTGTCCTCGGGTCCACTTTGAACAGGCACGGTTCCTTGCGCAGGAGCCGGCGCATTAGTAGCTGCTTCGTTAGTAGTCGATGGATCGGAATCCATATACTATATAAAACAAGATGTAAAATCATCAGAAACCACCACACTATCATTGTACTCTTATGGCATGTATAGCTAGACTCTTACACCTGCTACAGTAGTCCTAGAACCGACTAAACCATAGCTCTGATACCACTAAATGTAACACCCCTTACCCGAGTTCTACGTCGAAATCGGGTCCGAGGCGTTATCGAACTCAAACCACTTGATCGCCACTTAGGCTCGTCGTAACTACTCTCTGAAGTCACCTCAACAACCTCATTCTCGACTTACGAGGCCTCACCCATACACACGAGGGCTCTCGAGACTAAACCAGAACTTTTTCCAATCTTAATTTTTTTCCTCTTTTATACAGGTCTCACACGCCCGTCCAAGATTAGACATGCCCGTGCATGGACACACACGCCCATGTCCCCCAACCGTGCCTAAAACCCCAGCATTCTGCCAATGCCCCACGGCCAAGGCACACGCCCGTGCTTACCACCCGTGGTGCACACTGACTACCTTAACATGGCCTAGAGTCTAGACACACGCCCGTATGGCTAGCCCGTGGCCAACACTGGTTAATCCCACACGCCCTAGACACACGCCTGTGTGGCTGGTCCGTGGTCTATTCTGATTTAAAATACTAACATGCAGGGGACACACGGCCAAAGCACACGCCCATGGGCTAACCGTGTGTCACACACAGCCTAGACACACGCCCGTGTGTCTATCCACATGGCCAAGAACAAAGCTATTTGCTAAGCTCTTCTCACCCTTATAGCTTACACAACATGCACTCATACAACACATCCATAATCAACTCAAATTGAAGTGTAATCTCACATAGAAAACAACATCTTTCTTTCATATAATGTAATAGCCAACAACCATGGCATTATACAAAATACACTATCCATCTAAAGGCCAACACATCTTAGCCATTTACAACAAAATTCACTAACTTGTCTAGCCCCTATACATGCCATATACAAAACATTAAGTCTAATGTACCAGAGTGTGCTGATAGTGTGGGCGATCTTCCAAATGATCCTCATATCTCGATTCAACACCTTTACTCTATAAGACAAGGGAAAAGAAAGAGAGTAAGCTTTGAGCTTAGTAAGTTTACACATAAACAATTAAACAACATAGTATAAGCTAAGCAACAATTAACATTATACCAACATAAGTAATTCACCACTATGCTTACTCTTTCTATCCCTTACCACATTTCCAACACATCATGAGTCACATACTCATAACCATTGAAATGCACCCATGCATTCAATGTCACATTTACACAATATACAACACATCATTATTTTAATAATTCATCCACACAGCTAATTAACTTAATTATACATCCACACAGCTATTTTACTCAATAATGCAATCACATGGCTAATCCACACAGTTAACCCACAAAATAAATGTCTCGGTGGTTTCGCACTTAGCACACCACAATCGATTAATAAGGTGGTATCGCACTTAGCCTACCACAAAGGTAATTATAGGGGTTTCTCACTTAGCCCACTAAACGATATACCTCACGATAGCATCGCACATAGCCAGCTCATCGTCAGTATGCATTAGGATGGTATCGCACTTAGCCCACCATCTAGCATTATCACAACACATGCACAAGTCTACTTGTTTAATCATTCTACTTAAACCACAAAGGTCCTCAATCATTCCCGATCATACATTCATTCACAATTTCTACTACATTCATCCCACATAGGTTTTAAAACAAGCTACACATTAGCCAGCATTAACAAATTGTAAGTATGAATGCATTATTTGTGCATAGACTTACCTCGATACTCAAAAGTATAGAAATATGCAATTTAGTCCACCACTTTGCTTTTGCCTCGGTTACGATCCGGGCTTCGTCTTTCTTGATCTATAATGAATAAATCAGCTTATTCAATACACACATTGACTAAATTAACCCACATTTCATACTTTAGCAAAATTACTATTTTGCCCCTAAACTTTCTCATATTTACACTTTAGCCCCAAGGCTCGTAAAGTGATTTTTATTCAACTTTCTATCCTTTCATGCTTAGCCGAACCACTTACTCAACTAAAGCATTGATCAATTCTCACTAAATCACATATGTATGACCAAACTAAAGTTTTTCACAAACTAGTCCCTACATGCATTTTCATGGAAAATCACTTAGCAAAAGATGTTTCTACTACATCAAGCTTTCATATTCTTCCATAAAACATCAAAATACATGCATGTCATACATATGTACATTTTTGAACATCCATAATAGCTCACCAAATAGCTAAAAATAGCTTACTCATGCTATTGGGACTTCAAAAATACGAAGAATATCAAAAACCGAGCTTAGGAGCACTTACTAGCAAGCTTGAAAAATTGAAAGAGCCCTAACAATGGCTATTAGAATTTTCGGCAGCTTGGGGGAGAAGATGAGCATGATTTTGTCATCTTTTCTCCTTTTTAATCACTTATTTGATAAATGACTAAAATGCCCTTTTTGATAAACTTTCAAATTTTACTCATCCATGCCCATTTTTGTCCAAAAACTAAAAATTGGGAAAATTGCTCACTAAGGACCTCTAATTAATAATCTAAAGCTATTTCATATATATAGCTTCTAGAAACACACATTTTGCAACTTTTGCAATTTTGTCATTTTGGACAATTTAACCACAATTTCACAAAATTGCTTCATGAAACTTTCACACTAGCATGCATACAAGGCATAAACCTCAATAACTCATTTATAACCCTCGGATTTGTGGTCTCGCACCACTATTTTGACTAGGCTCTAAATCGGGATGTTACAACATTTTTTAGAGGCTTCCACTCTAAAATAGCTGAAATCTTGCTCGGATCAACTCGTATACCTGATGCTGACACGATATGCCCCCAAAAGCCAACTTCTCGCAAACTAAACTCACATTTACTAAACTTTGCATACAATTGCTTATCACGCAAAGTTTGTAGCACAATTCTCAATTGTTCGGCATGCTCCATTTCATCACGCGAATAAATCAAAATGTCGTCAATGAATACAACAACAAATCGATCTAAATACTGTCTAAAAATTCTGTTCATCAAGTCCATGAAGACAGCAGGAGCATTTGTTAGTCCGAAAGGCATAACTAAAAATTCATAATGCCCGTACCTCGTTCCAAAAGCTGTTTTCAGAATGTCTGAATCTTTTACTCTCAACTGATAATAGCCTGATCTCAGATGTATTTTTGAAAACACAGTAGCTCCTTTCAGCTGATTGAACAAATCTTCGATTCTGGGCAGAGGATATTTGTTCTTAATAGTAACTTTGTTTAACTGACAATAATCAATACACATTCTCATCGTGCCGTCTTTCTTTTTCACAAACAAAACGGGAGCACCCCAAGGTGAGAAACTCGGTCGTGCAAATCCTCTATCAGTCAACTCTTGCAACTGAGACTTTAATTCTTTCAATTCTGTCAGAGCCATTCTATATAGAGCTATTGAGATAGGGGTCATCCCCGACACTAACTCAATGCCAAACTCAACTTCTCGTATTGAAGGTAATCCCAGTAATTCTTTAGGAAACACATCAGAAAACTCACAAACCACAGGCACTAATTCAATTTTCTTTTCAGTCACTTTCAAATCAATCAAATACGCAAGATAAGCTTCACATCCCTTTTTCACATAATTCAGAGCTTTCATTAAAGATATTACTGTCGATAACCCATTTAAATCACTAGACTCAATCCGTATTATCTCATCATTCTGACATATCAAATCAATAGTCTTTCGTTTACAGTTCACAATAGCATCATGAAAGTTAGCCAATCCATACCCAGGATTATATCAAATTCATCAAAAGGTAATAACATCAGATCAGCTTGAAAACATATATCTCGAAACATCAACGGACAATTCTTGCACAGTTTGTCAACTAGGACACTTTTGCCTAAGGGGTTCGATATTCTAATTACAAATTCAGTAGACTCTATAGGAAAAGTCTTAATGGATACTAAGTTCATGCATATATATGAATGATGTAACACCCCAAACCCTACCTATACATTATGACCGGATTTAGCGTCTCACAACAAAGTGTTATTTGAAAACTATGCGTTCATTGAAAACCCTTCTTCAAATCAAAACTTTCTACCGTTTAAAAATCCAGAATTATGTTGCTTACCAAAACAAGATTTGCTCAAAGTCATTCCCTTGCAAAAATATTAATATTTTTAAAACCTTATTTGTTGCGGAAGTATGACTTAAACAGTTGCGGACACGTGATATTTTGAAAGCAATAGTTATTGTTTTAAAAACCCGTGTTTAATAGACTAGTAGTTAGTAATTAAAAGGCATACCAAATAAAAGTTAAAAGAAAATCCCAATGGCCTTATTACACAAAAATTATTAACCCAATAATTATAATAAAATAAAAATAGAGTCGCTAAGTTCAGTTTTAAAGCATGTCGGTCATGTGGCCACCTCTAAGTCCCTCGCAGCTCCAAATCCACTAAGGCTGGGGATTACCTGCACAGTTAAAGAAAAAGGGTGAGGTGCGAGAACTCAGTGTGTAATCCCCTATTACGATCATAGTCGAGGCCTGAGCCCATACGGTATCAGTCTAGGCCTAAGCCCTATTCAGTAGCAATCTTGGCCTAAGCCCTATATCATAATAATGCAATGGACATGTAACCCAACCCTTAACCACCAAACTCTCCACCCGTACAAACCAATCTCTCCATGTGGGGACCATGTCGACCCATCCAGCCAAACTCTCCAAAGGTGCAGCCTAGCTGCTAATAACGGTATACGTGGTTGAGCCACTAGAATCAGAGTACGTGGCAATGCCACTATAACGGTACTTCCTCCAAATCATAAAACCCAACCCAATGCAATATGTCATGTCGTAATCAACCCATGTATGTAGTGCATCAGAATCATATACAGTTATATAAATATCACATAAACATCACCTAAACTACCACTAAGGGTAAAACGGTCATTTAATCAGTTAGGGTAAAACGGTCACTTCACCCCTTAAGGGCATCTCGGTAATTTTACCCATCGAGGGTATTTGAGTAACTTTACCCATAGAGGGTATTTCGATAATTTTACTCCTAAAATGACCTTTTCGGAGGCCTAAAGTCGCCTCGAGCGACACGGATTCTCTTTTTGATTGAAACAGTGCAATTGGGCCAAAGTCTAATTTTTGGCCCAAGTGGGCCCACAAACTCGTGTGGCCCAATCAGCCCATATCTAGCCACAAATATGAGATTCACATAAACCATTCCAATATCTATTACACAATCATACAATTTATTCACATGGGCCCACGGGCCCATTGGGCCCACTCAGCCCAATGCAACCTAAACCCATTAGAGCACTCATGAGGGCCTCAACTATCGCGTCGAAACTCCCACACGTGCGCTCGCACGCTCATGTAGCTACCATCACCGTGTGACCAGCATTTCGGCATTTGCCGCTCTACAGCTAGAGTAGTGCGAAAACCACACCTGATAGGAATATGGAGTTAATCTGAGCTCCGACCACTCCTATGCCCGAACACCAACCAAGGTATGTTTACTCTACTTATAGATCGCTCTATTTAAAGCCAGCTTCTCTCCTACTCTCATGCTAGCTTCCTGATGTGGGATCCCTCTATCAATCCTCAAAAATTCGACTCCTTAGCAAAATAATCCACCTTTCGCATGCAAGGGGTTTCGAACTCAGGCTCCCTTGTAACTTAATCCATGCCACTAGCCACCTTACCAACTTGCTCCTTGCGTAATAAAACAAGCACAACTAAATATAAGTCTATGGGCCAAAGTCTAAGTTCATTTAAAAGGAAATCAAAATGAATTGCAAGCGCCAAGACTTGAACCCATGCTCCCTTGCAACCTTAATGACGCCTTGCCACTAGACCACTCACTTCCTTGTGTCATTTTTTCTCACAATTTATTCTTAAAGCCTACTTACTTACTCCCAGTGTTTTATTCACCTAATAGGTCTAACTTGCATTAGTGCCATTTTCTTGTTCTCACAAATTTCAAACGTTCCCCATGCCCAAGGCCCAATAGGCCCAGATCTACTAGGCCCAAATTTGGGGCGTTACAATTCTACCCTCCTTAAAGAAATTTCGTCCTCAAAATTTCCAGCTCACAGAACAATCGCACAGCCCAAACTACACCACCGCGCTTCCGCTACGCACTCTAATTCCAAAACATTACCTCTTACGCACACCCAAAATACCTATTCACTAGAGCAAATAGATATCATACAAATACAATTTCCATATCCACAACATCACACAGAAAATACAAAATCTAAATTTAAGCATCACAGTACAGTCTAATATCAAAAGTAATCACAGTGTTTCCAATTGCATAACAGTAGACAAAGGTATTCAGAAAACTTATGGATTCGGCGCCGGAGACTCGGTGAACCACACTTTAAGAAAAACAGTCAATACAACATTTCAAAAACTTCAACTCTTTTCAAACCTTTTTGAAACAACACTTTCAGAAATTCAATTTTGAAAACCCAATCCATAGTCGAGTATTGCAACCTAGCTCTGATACCACTAAATGTAACACCCCAAACCTGGCCTATACGTTATGACCGGATCTAGCGTGTCACAACAAAGTGTTATTTGAAAACTACGCATTCATTGAAAACCCTTCTTCAAATCAAAACTTTCTATTGTTTAAAAATCCAGAATTACGTTGCTTAACAAAAAAAGATTTGCTCAAAGTCGTTCCCTTGCAAAAATATTAATATTATTAAAACCTTGTTTGTTGCGGAAGTCTGACTTAAACAGTTGCGGACACGTGATATTTTGAAAGCAGTAGTTATTGTTTTAAAAACCCGTGTTTAATAGACTAGTAGTTAGTAATTAAAAGGCATACCAAATAAAAGTTAAAAGAAAATCCCAATGGCCTTATTACCTAAAAATTATTAACCCAATAATTATAATAAAATAAAAATAGAGTCGCTAAGTTCAGTTTTAAAGCATGTCGGTCGTGTGGCCACCTCTGAGTCCCTCGCAGCTCCAAATCCACTAAGGCTGGGGATTACCTGCACAGTTAAAGAAAAAGGGTGAGTTACAAGAACTCGTGTGTAATCCCCATTACGGCCTGATCGGGGCACGAGCCCATACGATATCGATGCAGGCCTAAGCCCTATTCGATAGCAATCTGGGCCTAAGCCCTATATCATAACAATGCAATAGACATGTAATCCAACCCTTAACAACCAAACTCTCCACCCGTACCAACCAATCTCTCCATGTGGGGACCATGTCGACCCACCCAGCCAAACTCTCCAAAGGTGCAGCCTAGCTGCTAATAACGGTATACGTAGCTGAGCCACTAGATTCAGAATACGTGGCAATGCCACTATAACGGTACTTCCTCCAAATCATAAAACCCAACCCAATGCAATATGTCATGCCGTAATTAACCCATGTATGCAGTGCATCACAATCATATGCAGTTATATAAATATCACATAAACATCACCTAGACTACCACTAAAGGTAAAACGGTCATTTAATCGGTTAGGGTAAAACGGTCACTTCACCTCTTAAGCGCATCTCAGTAATTTTACCCATCGAGGGTATTTCGATAACTTTACCCATAGAGGGTATTTCGGTAACATTACCCATAGAGGGTATTTCGGTAATTTTACTCCTATAATGGCCTTTCCGGAGGCCTAAAGTTGCCTCGAGCGACACGGATGCCCTTTTTGATCGAAACGGTGCAATTAGGCCAAAGCCCAATTTTCGACCCAAGTGGGCCCACACACTCGTGTGGCCCAATCAGCCCATATCTAGCCACAGATATGAGATTCACATAAACCAGTCCAATATACACTACATAATCATACAATTTATTCACATGGGCCCACTCGGCCCAAGGCAGCCTAAACCCATGAGAGCACTCATGAGGGCATCAACTATCGCGTCAGAGCTCCTACACGTGCGCTCGCACGCTCATGTGGCTACCATTACCGTGTGACCGGCATTTCAGCATTTGTCGCTCTACAGCTAGAGTAGTGCGAAATACACACCTGATAGGAATATGGAGTTAATCCGTGCTCCAACCACTCCTATGCCAAAACGCAAACCAAGGTATGTTTACTCTCCTCATAGATCGCTCTATTTAAAGCCAGCTTCTCGCCTACTCTTATTCTAGCTTCCCGATGTGGGTTCCCTCCATCAATCCTCAAAAATTTGACTCCTTAGCAAAATAATCCACCTTTCGCATGCAAGGGGTTTCGAACTCAGGCTCCCTTGTAACTTAATCCACGCCGCTAGCCACCTTACCAACTAGCTCCTTGCGCAACAAAACAAGCACAACTAAATATAAGTCTATGGGCTAAAGTCTAAGTTCATTTAAAAGGAAATCAAAATGAACTGCAAGCGCCAAGACTTGAACCCATGCTCCTTTGCAACCTTAATGATGCCTTGCCACTAGACCACTCACTTCCTTGTGTCATTTTTTCCCACAATTTATTCTTAAAGCCTACTTACTTACTCCCAGGGTTTTATTCACCTAATAGGTCCAACTTGCATTAGTGCCATTTTCTTGTTCTCATAAATTTCAAACGCTCCCTATGCCCAAGGCCCAATAGGCCCAATTCTACTAGTCCCAAATTCGAGGTGTTACAAATGAGTAGACCCTGGATCTATCAATGCAATCATAGAAGTATCATAAAGAGTAAAAGTATTGGTAATAACGTCTGGAGATGAAGCTTCCTCACGAGCTCGAATAGCATAAGCTCCGGTAGCCGCTCTCGCCTCAGATCTCAAAACTGTATCTTTCATAGCTCTCTGGCTACTACTCACATTTCCCGTGTTTCTAGGAGGTCTACCCCTAGCTGAAGCATTATTCGACTTTAGATTCTGTATAATCTCTTGCTCAACAGACTCGGGACAGTCTTGGATAAAGTGATCTAAAGATCCACATTTGAAACAAGCTCGATCATTTAATCGACAATTGCCCAGATGTCTTTTACCGCAATATCTACACTCGAGTCACTCAGATCTGACATTTCCAACACTTGCAATTGAAGTAGCTGGAGCTTGGAAGCTCGAATGTGATCTTGCACAATCTCTACTCGAATGTCCCACGTTAGTGTTTGAACGGCTATAATCATCTCAAAATTTCTTTGATGCCGACTGATATGACTTACTATTTATTTGTTTTCGCACCTCTCTAGCTTCCAAATCAGCTTTTCTTTTCTTTTTTTCGAGTTCTTCAGCTTTACACGCTCGGTCAACAAGCACAACAAACTCTTTTATTTTTAGAATTCTGACTAGCAAACGGATATCTTCATTCAAGCCGTCTTCAAACCTTTTACATATTATTGCCTCAGTCGAGACACATTCTCGTGCATACTGGCTCAGCCTCACAAATTTTCACTCATATTCTGTAACATACATATGGCCCTGTTTCAATTCAAGAAACTCTTTGCCTTTCTAATCTATAAATCTTTCACTGATGTATTTCTTTCAGAATTTAGTTTAGAAGAAATCCCAAGTAATTCGTTCTCTCGGAACAACAGAAGTCATAGTTTTCCACCATTGGTAAGCTGTATCTCACAACAAAGAAACGGCACATTTAACACATTCATCAGGGGTACATGACAATTCATCAAATACCTGAATCGTATTCTCAAGCCAGAACTCAGCTCTCTCAGCATCATCATCAGTGGTAACATGGAATTCTTTAGCCCCATATTTTCTAATCTTATCAACCGGAGGTTTATTCAGAAGAATCAGATCTATAACTTAGGGAGCTACGGGAACTTTCGAGGGCGGAGGTTGAGGAACAGCCAGATTTGCTCTAACATACTCAGTGAACCACTCATTCATCATTTCGAAGAAGGCTTGTTTAGCCTCTCCTTCCTGACTGCTAGTAACCGGTCTAGAATCAGACAGTGCTGTCCCTTTAGCGGGAGCAGGCGCATTACTTTCAAATCGTCAACTACGACTCATTCGGGATCCATTTACTATACAAAAAACACATTTTATCTGTCAGGATTCATCACACTATCACAATTCAAATATATGGCATGTATAGCTAGACTCACATACGCTACGTTAGTACTAGAATCGACTAAACCGTAGCTCTGATACCAACAAATTGTAACACCACTAACCCGTATCCGTCGCTGGACTAAGGTTAAGAGGCATTACCGGACATAACGGAACATTTTACTCTCATTTCACAATATCAATCATGCAACATCATTTCATAATGATTCATACACATATAGTCCCTTTAGGAAGTCTACGAGACCTTAAACATGCTTTAGAGAGGGTTCGGGACAAAATCGATCTCATACGAAAACTTTATGGAACTTAGAAAATTTTCTTTCAAAACAGGGCACACGCCCATGTGGCTAGGCCGTGTGCCTCACACGGCCGTGCCTTGGACCATGTCTCAGTCCGTGTGCAAAACTGACTTGAATCACACGGCCTATCACACGCCCATGTGTCTGGCCCATGTGCAACACTGACTTGAATCACACGGCCTGTCACACACTCGTGTGTCTGGCCCATGTGCAACACTGACTTACTTCGAATTGGGACATTGAAGGACACGGTCGGGACACACGCCCGTGTGTTCAAACGTGTGGGCAATTATAGGCCATTTGCAAGGCCAAATTACCACCCATTTTGGGTCATATCTACAAGCATCAAACAAACATCAATTTATGTCCCAGAAGCAGGCAAAACATACTAAATTATGCACAATTTGATCCATAACAATATCATTCATTTCTATATGCAAATCCAGCTTAATCATACTAATTCAAAATACCAACCTCACTTCAAAAACATGTGATTCATACATCATATAAATCCATTTCAATTCATAGCATTTCTCACCATTTCAATTTCCCAAAATTAACCATGAAACTTTCCAAATTGACCATTCATGAGCACATCAAAACATACCAACTTTTGCATCACATAGCATGGACTAAATTCACCTATATTCACATACATTATCAAGCCATATCATATGCCTATATATATACATGTCCCAAAACATATCTTAACATTTCTAGCCTATACATGCCATACTTCAATATGTACATTTTCAAAAGGTACCAAAATATAGTTCGATAGTGTGGTGATGATCCTTGACAATCCCCGAGCTTTCCGTAGCTTCAATAATCTATAAAACAATGCAAACACACACAAAGTAAGCTTTCAAAAGCTTAGTAAGCCATATACAAATAAACTTATCACATAATCAATTATAAACTATTTTATTCATATGAACTATGGCATAACACAATAGCAAATTCTTATTTCTCATCTAGCTTCTTTGTTCATAATCACTTGCTTATAAACATATCACATTTTCATATAGCTCACGTATCAAATGTTCATATTCATACTTATCTTCCATTGCCAAATTTCATATACATTACATACATACATGAAACGGATACATATTCACCTATTCAACCATATCTCGGAATGGCTGTTGAATCGTTAGTTTGAAAAGCTCGTACAATGCCAACGTCCCAGACGTGGTCTTACATGTAATTAATATCGATGCCACTGTCCCAGACAGGGTCTTATACGAGATCATATACGATACTGATGTCCTAGACATGGTCTTACACGTAAATCACAAATTGATGCCAACGTCCTAGATGAGGTCTTACACGATAGCTCATATCGGAATCCTATGTCATGACATACGTATCCTAACTACTTCCTAAGGTTCGTACGGGGCTTTTCGAACATCGTCACATTACCAAAACTTTCCTGAATTTCACATATTCAGTTCAAATTGCCATATATCACAATTCATTCACATATAAATAATAATAATTCAATTCAAACACATTTATTTGTATATAAACTTACCTCGTACAGGAAAGAACGGAAACGAACGGCTATTCAACTACTTTCGATTTCCCCCGATCTAATTCTGTTTTCTTTGGTTCATGATCTATACACATTCAAATTTAACTCTTTTATTCACAAAAAAATTAAATTCAATCCATTTACACATATTTAGAGCATTTTACTAATTAGCCCTCACATTTTCACATTTTAACATTTAAGTCCCTAATTCACAAAATCACAAAATATACAAAATTTCATTATACTATAACTTGGCCGAATATTCCATTAGTCCATATAAGCCCATATCTTTCATTTATTTCACATTTTAGTCCTTTAATTTCTCATTTTCACAATTTAGCCCAATATACTCAAATTCATCAAAATTTCAAATACAAAACATGTTAACCCAACATATATCTTTAATTTTTCATCAACTAACATCACAAAGCTCACAATTTCATCAATGGCATAACTCAAAATCTTCATCAAATTCAAAAATTATGACATGGGCTAGATACTACACTTAACAACAATCACAAAAACATAAAAATCATTAAAAATGGATCAAATTTCATACCTTAATTGTGCTTGGAAATGGCCGAATGAAACCAAAGCTTAAAACCTATTTTTTCTTCTTATTTTTGGTGGAAATAACAAAGATGAACATCATTTTATCAATTTTTTTTATTATATTAAGCTTATTAACATAATTACCATATTATACTTAATGAAATAATATAAAAGCTTAAAAATGATTGTCCACTACCGTCCATACCATCATATAATGGCCTAATTTCATTTCAAGGCCTCCACATTAAAAGAACATAGCAATATAGCACTTTAACAATTAGCAAGTCACTTTTACATTTTATGCGATTAAGTCCTTTTATCAAACCGAGCACACAAACGATAAAATTTTCATACGAAACTTTCACATATTTTAATTCACATACTATAAACATAGAAAATAATATTAAAATATTTTTCTGACCCGGATTTGCGGTCCTAAAACCACTGTTCCGACTAGGGTCTAAACCAGGCTGTTACAAGATATGCTTCAGGGTTGTGTGATAGACTTCAGGGGTAGTTGGGAGGAATACCTACCGTTGGCGAAGTTTTCATACCATAAAAACCTCCAGTCTAGTATTCAGATGGCACCCTATGAAGCCTTGTATGGTCGTAAGTGTCGTACTCCGTTATGTTGGACAGAATTAAGTGAACACCGGATATTGGGTCTTGAGCTGGTTTCTGAAATTGAGAGCATTGTAAAAGTGATTTGTGATTGTCTGAAATTAGACTTTGATTGATAGAAGTCTTATGTAGATTTAAAAAGAAAGGATATTGAGTTTTCGATAGGTGATCAGGTGTTTCTCAAAAGTATCACTGTAACATCCTGAATTAGGGGCTTTGCATCTTTTATGCTTCTGTGTGTTTGGGTTGCCTTATCTATTGTTTGAGTGAGTTTGGGGTCCCCGAGAAGGCCCGAGGTTAAGTCGGAACCTTGGCCAAAATTTCAATTTTGGGCATTTTAGGAGGGAAGCTGACTGGGCAGGACTTAAGGATTTTTGTTTGTGTTTGGTAACACAAGAACTAGAGTGGTAAGGTGGCAAAGATGCGCCACTTGAGAGATAGGAGAGTGACACCACAAGGAACAGGGAAGGAGTAGGTTCGAGGCGCACAGTTTACATTTTGGAATTTATTTTGGCGTCAGGATGAGTAGAGTTGGATTCGGCAAGGGACCTTGAAGAGGGGATGTGGAATTGGTCAAACATTTTGAATTGGAGGTCATGAGAGAAATGTGGGATTTGACTTGTTCAAATCAATTCAAATGGGAGGATGTGAGTGAAGATATGAGGCAATCAAGGGGATGAAGGTGGAGATGGGTGTTAGCCGAATTCTTTGAGTGGGGTAGGTGGGATAGGCATTCGGTTTTGGTTAAGGGGTGTAGGTGCCGAAATTTTATGGAGTGTTTTCTTTTTCTCTTTGATATTCGGTTCCTCTTTTTCGTTACTTCTCTCTTTAGTGTGCCAAAACTCCTCAATCTTTTCTTCTTCATTCTAGTGCTTAGTTAGGCCGAAACCTGTAGGGCACTCTTTTCCCTTTCTACTTCTTTCTCTTTCTCTTCTCATATATTATTTCTTACTCAATTGCCGAAACACTTGTGCTTCATCCTCTAGTCACCTTTCGTCACCATTTGTTGCAAAGTTCGTTCCTTCAAGGCCGAAACATCTGTGCTTCAACTCTTCCTCTATCTTCTTTGGTAAGCCGAACCTCCATAGCCATCTCTTTTTGCATTTTCTCTTTGTTTCTTCATAAACCAAAACCAATCTTCTCTTCTTTCTCCCTGAGTTGTTCTTATTCTCTTGCTTAACCGAATCTCTTTGGTGTTTATGTCCCTTGCTCGATTTTGTTTTAGTGAAGTGCCGCCACTCATCCTCCTATCTCTCTCTAGTCAGTTTCTTCCTGTTTTGGTGGTAAGTGCTATCTTCTTTCTCGATTCCTTCTTATTCTCTGATTGGTTGGTAACCAATGGGGTTAACTTGGTTCTGGATATTTTGGTCGAATGTAGGAAGGGGCCTTGTCTCTGTATTCTTTTTGCATCAGGCCATCGATTGAAGAGTCTTTGGGAACAATCAAATTCGATCAATTAAGTGATCTATTAATTCAAGTGTAGTAGCTTCCAGGTTCTGTCGATTTAGGTAAGAACTTTTTCATCTTGAGCGTTTATTTTCGTTTTTATGTTATTCAATGTCTTAACTCGGTCTTCTGACCAAGATATCGTTTATGGAACCAAATGCCAGTCAAGCCAAGGAGGGGGTTGGACACGTAGTCCCTACCCCTAAATTTAAGAAGCGAGCGGTATCGGCAGTTCGAGATTGGCCACCGGGTTGTGGGCCAGCTTCAGAAAGGGATAAGCAGATCGCTGTGATCCCTGCAAGTGAGGACGTTAGTGAGATCGATAGTTTAGTTCTTCAGGTTTACAGGTGTGTAATTACCACACTATCCCTTAATCGTATAAATGTGTATGTGTTAGGTTTGAAAGCCGGAAATCGCGGCAATGGTGATTGAGTTACCCATGTTGGGTAAAATCGAAACCCCAGGTCAGTATATTATGATCGAGCCATATAATTATTGTTGATAGCATGATTGTATGGGTACACTAAGTATTGCATGTATGACATCATATAACCTGTCTATTATACTATGTCGCATGTGCATGGGATATTGAGATGATAATGATATAAATGGGAAGTATATATCGGTGACATTGTCACACTAAATGATGGCTTGGTGCCTCATTACCATATCGGTGATTGGATCACATGTTGATCAGTGGCTAGACCACGTTATATTGACTTTGAGCAGTGTGTCTGTCAGCATGACTGCCAAAGAGGTGTGTCGAGGATGGAGGGTTGATTGTAGAAATCCCCACAGGTGTGTTGAGGATGGACATATGGAGCGGTGTGTAGAGGATGGAATATTAGGCTGGGCTGGGCTATCATATTGATTATTCGATCATGTTGTAATGATTGGGCTTTGGCCGATGATATTTTGGGGCTCAGGCCCACTTGCAGAATTTTGTGTACTAATTGCACACTGAGTCTGGTGACTCACTCTATTTTCTTAAACAACTTGCAGGTAACTCTTAGTTCTTTGGACCGGGCTGGAATGGACTCGAGGTGGCCACGCATGGGTTATTTTATTAAACTTTATTTTACCTATCGTTTGCTATTTTTGTGCATTTTTGATTTGTAATAAGGCCACTTCAAATTTGATAATTTTCCTTTGGATTTTAATTTTGGACACATTCATTACAAACTACTCGATGGGACATTTTATAAAATATGAACCGAAGTTTTCTTTACAACCCGACAAACAACATTACTTACAAAAAGGGATTTTGCTAATAACCTTAGAGTCGATTGATCGAGAATGATTTCAAATATCATCTAATCGCGAGGCTAGGCTTATTAGATTTCTAACTTAAATAGGATAATGGGTTTTCAATTGAATCATGAAACTTGGTTTTCTTTTGTATCTAAAAATATAAAGAAATTCCTCTAAAAGCTTGTAAAACTTTTTAAACTCTTTTCTAGTGACATGCCAGATTCAGTCGTGGTGTTTGGACAGGGTTTGGGGTGTTACAATTTGGTATCAGAGCCACGTTTAATAACTCAGCCTTGGGTTTTGGGTCCAAAACGTTTCAAATTTTGAATTTAAGACGGTTTAAAAAAAAGATAATACATATGAACTTGTTCTCTGGAAGTGTGGCACCCAAGTCTCCGGTCCAGGTCTGCCAGGTAAGTTTTTTGATTGTTAAGTGATTTGCATGAGGTAGTGATATGATATAGATATATCGCCATGGATGTTGGAATTTATAAACTTTACTATAGAGATGGAAACCTTTAGGTATTCATGTGCTTGCGAAGGAACTACTTATAACTCTATTCTCATAAAACTACTCGTTATTAAACAGTGGAAAGAATACTAACGCATAAAATTTATAATCAGAGTAAGACGAAGCGATAGACATGAGTGGTAGAGGGCGTGGACGTGGACGTGTTACACGTGGCCGTGGGAGAGGCCAGAGTACTAAGGTTGAACTCTCGGAAGTGAGAAATGAGCCTGAGGATGAAACGCCAGTATCACCGGTGGCAGGAGCGGGATCACAAGACAGAACTGGTGGAGACGATGCCCTGTCTCAAGTAATGCTGCGGGTGTTGGAGCGTGTGGCTGGGGCAAGCACTGGAACAGCAACTCGAAAATCCATTCCTGAGCGACTCTGAGCTAATAGAGCTGAAATGTTTAGGGGTATTTCTGGGGTAGCCCCAAATGTGGTTGAGTATTGGCTAGAGGCAGTCGAGAGAATTATGGATGATATGGACTGCACGGCAGAGGAGAAGCTGAAAGGCGCGGTGTCACTACTTCGGGATGAGGCATATCAGTGGTGGCTCACCGTAAGAGAGGGTACTCCGGCGGACCGAATTGATTGGGATTTCTTTAAGATGATGTTTCAAGGGAAGTATGTTGGGGCCAGTTATGTGGATGCTCAGAGGAAAGCATTCTTGAATTTGGTACAATGGGGTAAATCGGTAGCTGAGTATGAGTAGGAATTTCTGAGGTTGAGCCGGTACGCCCGAGGGATAGTTGCGACCGATTATGAGCGATGTGTACGGTTTGAAGATGGGCTGCGAGACGAGCTGCGAGTGTTGATAGCTCCACACCGGGAGAGAGATTTTGCTATCCTAGTTATGGACCGTCAGGGTCATCTGGGGGTTTTCAGAAGAGGTCTAGGGTTGATAGGCCGGGTCGTGTTGCAATGCCAGCTGCTGTTGGGCAATTTCGATAGTGTGCTCAGTGTGGGAGGTCGCATGCAGGAGAGTGCTGGGGAAGAAATAGGGAATATTTCAAGTGTGGGTCAAAGGATCATCTGATAAAAAATTGTCCGCTAGAAATGACCAGGGCACAGATGGTAGGTCAGGGGTACGTACAGCCAGAAAGGGGTAGACAGCAGATGCCGAGAGGTCGTGGTCCAAACAGAGGAGAGAATGGTTCTGGTCGAGGTCGTGGGGCATCGGGTAGAGGTGCTGGGAATACAGAGGCAAGACAGCCCGGGTTAGTCTATGCAGCCAGACGCCAAGAAGAGAGTGATGCACCAGACGTTATAACGGGTACATTCCTCATTTTAGGTTTACCCTTTACTGCATTAATTGATATTGGGTCGACGCATTCCTATGTTGCTAGTGAGGTGTCTGGGGCTTTAAACATGAACTCTGAAACTGCTTCTAGGGAGATGACTGTACTCAGTCCTTTAGGACAATCCGTACTGGTAAACAATTGTTTTAGAAATGTGCCTCTAGAAGTTCAAGGGTCAATTTTCCCGGCTGATTTGATGGAACTACCATTTGGGGAGTTCGATTTGATCTTAGGCATGGATTGGTTGGTAAGGTATCGAGCAAACCTAGATTGTGCTGCTAAGCGCATGGTGTTAAGGACTCCCGAGGATGATGAAGTTTTGGTGATAGGTGAAAGGAGAGATTACTTGTCCAATGTAGTGTCTGCTCTAAAAGCTAAAAGAATGGTGAGAAAAGGGTGCATGGCTTTCTTAACCTTTGTTAGTGCATTGGATATAAAGGAAGTGACTGTGAATGAAGTGAGAACAGTAAAGGAATTTGTGGATGTCTTTCCTGAAGAGCTTCCAGGGTTGCCTCTGAATCGTGAGGTGGAGTTTGGAATTGAGCTACTTCCAGGTACGGCTCCGGTGTCCATCACCCCTTATAGGATGGCGCCGAAGGAGCTGGTTGAACTTAAAGCTCAGATCCAGGAGCTGTTAAATCATGGTTTTATCCGACCCAGTGCATCTCCGTGGGGAGCGCCGGTGCTATTCTTGAAGAAGAAAGACGGGTCCATGCAAATGTGCATTGATTACCGTCAGTTGAATAAGTCGACGATTAAGAACAAGTACCCGTTGCCGAGGAAAGATGACCTGTTTGATCAACTCAAAGGGGCTTCGGTCTTTTTAAAGATAGATTTGAGGTCAGGATATCATCAGCTTAAGGTAAAGGAAGCGGATATTCATAAGACGGCTTTTCGGACTCGCTATGGTCATTACGAATTTTTGGTGATACCGTTTGGGTTGACAAACGCACCAGCTACGTTTATGGATATGATGAACCGGGTTTTTCAACCCTATCTAGACCGGTTCGTTGTAGTGTTCATAGACGACATCTGGTATATTCCAAGACAGAAGAGGAGCATGATTCGCATCTTTGGGTGGTTCTACAGATTTTGAGGGAGAAGCAGCTATACGCCAAATTTAGCAAATGTGAGTTTTGGTTAAAGGAAGTTACCTTTTTGGGTCATGTGGTATCTGCAGAAGGGATTAGGGTCGATCCTCGGAAGATTGAGGCTGTGCTGGACTGGAAACCACCTAAGTCTGTGGCGGAGATATGAAGTTTCTTGGGATTGGCAGGTTATTACAGAAGGTTTGTTGAGGGTTTCTCCTTAATTGCGGCACCCTTAACTAAGTTGTTAAGGAAAGGGGTACCATTTGTGTGGACTGACAAGCAGCAGGAAAGCTTTGAGAAGTTGAAGAGGATTTTGACTGAGGCTCCGGTTTTAATTTAGCCTGAGGCTGGAAAAGAGTTCGTAGTGTATTGTGATGCTTCACACACGGGGTTAGGGTGTGTGTTGATACAAGATGGGAAGGTTGTTGCATATGCATCTCAGCAGTTAAGACCGCATGAGATTAACTATCCCACGCATGATTTGGAGTTGGCTGCGGTAGTTTTCGCTCTGAAGATCTAGAGACATTATTTGTATGGAGAGAAGTCCATTATCTACACCGACCACAAGATTTTGAAATATCTTCTAACTCAGAAGGAGTTGAATTTAAGGCAGTGAAGGTGGATTGAGCTGTTGAAGGATTATGACTGCTCGATCGAATATCATCCAGGTAAGGCAAACGTGGTGGCGGATGCGTTAAGCCGAAAGGTAATAACAGATTTGAGAGCAATGTTCGCTCATCTCAGTTTATATGATGACGGAAGTCTATTAGCTGAACTCCAAGTGAAGCCGACGTGGGTAAATCAGATTAAAGAGAAACAATTATCGGATGATGTCTTGAGTGCTCGACTCCTGCGAGTACAAAATGGTGGGGTAGAAGATTACAGTTTGAACGGTGATGGAGTTTTGTGTTTTCGTGAAAAGGTTTGCATGCCGAAGGATGTGGAGTTGAGGCAGATGATTCTTCAAGAGGCGCATAGTAGCCCTTACGCTATACATCCTAGAGGGAGTAAGATGTACCGGGATCTGTGTGAACAGTTTTGGTGGCCTGAATTTAAGCGGGAAGTTACGGAATTTGTGGGAAAGTGTTTAACGTGTCAACAAGTAAAGGCGGAGCATCAGTTGCCTTCGGGGTTATTGCAGCCGATGAAGATTCCACAGTGGAAATGGGAGAGGATCATTATGGACTTTGTTAGTGGGCTACCTCTTACGCCTACTAAGAAAGATTCGGTATAGGTGATTGTGGATCGGTTGACGAAGTCCGCTCATTTCATACCTGTTCGTGTCGACTATTCTCTTCAGAGGTTGGCTAAGCTGTATGTGGCAGAAATTGTGAGGTTGCATGGGGTACCAGTATTGATCATATCAGATAGAGACCCTAGGTTTATGTCGCGGTTCTGGAGGGCACTGCAGCAAGCTTTGGGCACAAGACTGGACTTCAGCATAGCGTTTCATCCGCAGGCAGATGGACAGTCTGAGAGGGTAATTCAGATCTTGGAAGATATGTTGAGGGGTTGTGTCATCGACTTCAGGGGTAGTTGGGAAGAGTTCTTACCGTTGGCATAACTCGCATAAAACAATAGCTACCAATCTAGTATTCAGATGGCGCCCTATGAAGCGTTATATGGGCGGAGGTGTCGTACTCCCACCTGTTGGACAGAATTGGGTGAGCGTCAGGTGTTGGGTCCAGAATTGGTGGCAGAGACAGAGGAGAAGGTTAAGTTAATTCGGACTCGATTGAAGGAAGCGTCAGACAGGCAGAAATCGTATGCAGATCTGAAAAGAAAGGAGATAGAGTTTGTGGTAGGTGATCGGGTTTTCTTAAAAGTTTCACCGTGGAAGAAGGTGATGAGGTTTGGACGAAAAGGCAAGCTAAGTCCCATGTTTATCGGGCCTTATCGGGTTTTGAAACGTATGGGAGTAGTGGCGTACCAACTGGAGTTACCTTCAGAATTGAAATAGATACATGATGTGTTCCATGTTTCAATGTTAAGACGTTACAGTTCGGATTCGTCTCATGTTGTGCCAGTGGAGGAAATTGAGGTAAGGCCAGACCTGTCATTTGAGGAGGAGCCAGTGCGGATTTTGGAACGAGACGTCAAGGTGCTAAGAAGGAAATCAGTTTCTTTGGTCAAAGTTTTTTGGCGGAACCATGGTATGGAAGAGGCGACATGGAAGCCAGAGGAGGCAATGCGACAGCAATACCCCCACCTCTTCGGACCAGGTAATTTCGAGGCCAAAATTTCTTTAAGGGGGGTAGAACTGTAACATCTTGAATTAGGGGCTTTGTATCTTTTATGCTTCTGTGTGTTTGGGTTGCCTTATCTATTGTTTGAGTGAGTTTGGGGTCCCCGGGAAGGCTCGAGGCTAAGTCGGAACCTTGGCCAAAATTTCAATTTTGGGCATTTTAGAAGGGAAGCTGACTGGGGCAGGACTGAAGGATTTTTGTTTGTGTTTGGTAACACAAGAACTAGAGTGGTAAGGTGGCAAAGAGGCGCCACTTGAGAGACAGGAGAGTGACGCCACAAGGAACAGGGAAGGAGTAGGTTCGAGGCGCACAGTTTACATTTTGGAATTTATTTTGGCGTCAGGATGAGTAGAGTTGGATTCGGCAAGGGACCTTGAAGAAGGGATGTGGAATTCGTCAAATATTTTGAATTGGAGGTCATGAGAGAAATGTGGGATTTGACTTGTTCAAATCAATTCAAATGGGAGGATGTGAGTGAAGATAGGAGGCAATCAAGGGGATGAAGGTGGAGATGGGTGTTAGCCGAATTCTTTGAGTGGGGTAGGTGGGATAGGCATTTGGTTTTGGTTAAGGGGTGTAGGTACCAAAATTTTGTGGAGTGTTTTCTTTTTCTCTTTGACATTCGGTTCCTCTTTTCATTACTTCTCTCTTTAGTGTGCCGAAACTCCTCAATCTTTTCTTCTTCATTCTAGTGCTTAGTTAGGCCAAAACCTATAGGGCACTCTTTTCCCTTTCTACTTCTTTCTCTTTTTCTTCTCATATATTGTTTCTTACTCAATTGCCGAAACACTTGTGCTTCATTCTCCAGTCACCTTTCGTCACCATTTGTTGCAAAGTTCATTCCTTCAAGGCCGAAACATCTGTGCTTCAACTCTTCCTCTATCTTCTTTGGTAAGCCGAACCTCCAAAGCCATCTCTTTTTTGCATTTTCTCTTTGTTTCTTCATAAACTGAAACCAATCTTCTCTTCTTTCTCCCTGAGTTGTTCTTATTCTCTTGCTTAACCAAATCTCTTTGGTGTTTATGTCCCTTGCTCGATTCTGTTTCAGTGAAGTGCCGCCACTCATCCTCCTATCTCTCTCTAGTCGATTTCTTCCTGTTTTTTGTTGTAAGTGCTATCTTCTTTCTCGATTCCTTCTTATTCTCTGATTGGTTGGTAACCGATGGGGTTAACTTGGTTCTGGATATTTTGGCCGAATGTAGGAAGGGGCCTTGTCTCTGTATTCTTTCTGTATCAGGCCATTGATTGAAGAGTCTTTGGGAACAATCGAATTCGATCAATCAAGTGATCTATTAATTCAAGTGTAGTAGTTTTTAGGTTCTGTCGATTTAGGTAAGAACTTTTTCATCTTGAGCGTTTATTTTTACTTTTATCTTATTCAATGTCTTAACTCGTTCTTCTGACCAAGATATCGTTTATGGAACCAAATGCCAGTCAAGCCAAGGAGGGGGTTGGACACGTAGTCCCTACCCCTAAATTCAAGAAGCGAGAGGTATCTACAGTTGGAGATTGGCCATCGGGTTGTGGGCCAGCTTCAGAAAGGGATAAGCAAATCGCTGTGATCCCTGCAAGTGAGGACGTTAGTGAGATCGATAGTTTAGTTCTTCAGGTTTACAGGTGTGTAATTACCACACTATCCCTTAATCGTATAAATGTGTATGTGCTATGTTTGAAAGCCGGAAATCGCGGCAATGGTGATTTAGTTACCCATGTTGGGTAAAACCAAAACCCCAGGTCAGTATATTATGATCGAGCCATATAATTATTGTTGATAGCATGATTGTATGGGTACACTAAGTATTGCATGTATGACATCATATAACCTGTCTATTATACTATGTTGCATGTGCATGGGATATTGGGATGATAATGATAGAAAGGGGAAGTATATATCGGTGACATTGTCACACTAAATGATGGCTTGGTGCCTCATTACCGTATCGGTGATTGGATCACATGTTGATCGGTGGCTAGACCACGTTATATTGACTTTGAGCAGTGTGTCTGTCAGCATGACTGCCAAAGAGGTGTGTATAGGATGGAGGGTTGATTGTAGAAATCCCCACAGGTGTGTTGAGGATGGACATATGGAGTGGTGTGTAGAGGATGGAATATTAGGCTGGGCTGGGCTATCATATTGATTATTCGATCATGTTGTAATGATTGGGCTTTGGCCGATGATATTTTGGGGCTCAGCCCACTTCATGAATTTTGTGTACTAATTGCACACCGAGTCCGGTGACTCACTCTATTTTCTTAAACAACTTGTGGGTAACTCTTAGTTCTTTGGACCCGAAATTTGGAATGGACTCGAGGTGGCCACGCATGGGTTATTTTATTAAACTTTATTTTACCTATCGTTTGCTACTTTTGTGAATTTTTTATTTTTAATAAGGTCACTTCAAATTTGATAATTTTCCTTTGGATTTTAATTTTGGACACATTCATTACAAACTACTCGATGGGACATTTTATAAAATACAAACCGAAGTTTTCTTTACAACCCGACAAACAACATTACTTACAAAAAGGGATTTTGCTAATAACCTTAGAGTCGATTGATCGAGAATGATTTCAAATATCATCTAATCGCGAGGCTAGGCTAATTAGATTTCTAACTTAAATAGGATAATGGGTTTTCAATTGAATCATGAAACTTGGTTTTCTTTTGTATCTAAAAATAAAAAGAAATTCCTCTAAAAGCTTGTAAAACTTTTTAAACTCTTTTCTAGTGACATGCCAGATTCGGTCGTGGTGTTTGGACTAGGTTTGGGGTGTTACAATCACCATGGAAAAAGGTTTTCCAATTTGGATACAATGGTAAGCAGAGTTCGAGGTTCATCGGACCTTACCGTATTCTGAAGCGTGTCAGACTTGTTGTGTATTAGTTGGAGTTACCGTCAGAATTAGATCGAATTCATGATGTATTTCATGTCTCGATGCTGAGATGGTGTCGGTCGGATCTATCGCATATTATTACTGTCGACGAAATCAAATTACGACCGGACTTAACATTCAACTAAGAGCCTGTCTAGATCTTGGAGCTTGATGTTAAGGTACTGAGGAAGAAAACTATTCCACTAGTAAAGGTTCTGTCGTGGAACCACGGTACTGAAGAAGCCACATGGGAACCTGAGGAATCAATCTGCCGGCTGTATCCGTATCTGTTCGACTCAGGTAAAATTTTGAGGCCAAAATTCTTTTTGGGGGAGAGAGTTGTAATGCCCCAAAATTTTAAGAATTTAATTGTGAGAATCTGTAGTAATTAAAATTCTGTATCTGCAGTTCTGTGCTCTACTTTTGTGTTTAAGGTCTAAAGTTCGAGTTGCATCATTAAAAGTTTTGTTGTTTTTGAAATTAACCTATAAGCATGCGTTACCCGGTTAAGTTCAATTCAGTGTGAAATTGTGCCAAGAATGAGCCTGCTGGTTCACTGGTTAAGTATCTGTCTGTATTTTGTTAGGTCCCGTGTTCGAGTCCCGAAGGTTTCCAATAGGGAAAATATTTTTTGTCAAATGCTAAAAATCTGCTTGGAAGTTAGGAAATTAATTAACGATAATTCCTTCTTTATTTTTTTATTTCTTTCTTCTTTGTCATTTCTATCTACTTTTTCTTCTTTTTCATTTTAATTATTTTGTTAATCGGAGTAGTGGGGAAAACGGGATTAATGAAATTCTGTTGTTAGACACTGGTCAAAAGGCTATTGGGTAAGTAACTGACAATGCGAGCATCTCCGTGATTTTTTCTTCGCTTCGTAAATTGCCTGGAATGGGGTATTTTTGTGAGTTACGAGAATCTATTTAACAATCGTTTATTTACCTAGCAGGCGAGAATATTAACAACAAGGATTATCAACAAGACAATCTCTGTAATTGTTGCTGAATTTTCGGTAAGTTTGGGTCGGTGGAAGGTTTCGTGTTGAAATTTTTGACATAGGCATTAAGTGAGTAATCAGGAGATTCTGTTGGTTAAATGGCTAAAGTGTGTTATTGAATGTTTGTTTTAGGCTTCCAGGATCTTTTGCGTTGTTGTTTCTTCGAAATCTCTCCAGGTGCGTATCGAAAACCTTAGTTTTGCAAGTTTCGGTAGCTGAAAATAGTGGCTGTCGATGCCACACTGCCAGGCCGTATGGCAGACTGTGTAATTGGCTATGTAACTCACTATTTATAGAATTGGTCCCACACGGGCTTGGAAACGGACGTGTGTCTAGGCCGTGAGTGGCCATATTAGTGTAGGATTTACACGGGCAACGGACTCGGGCGTGTGTCCTGGCCATGTAACTCATTGTTTGTGGTATAAGACTACACGGCCAGGGACACGGGCAGGTGCCTTGGCCGTGTAACTCACTGTTTGTGGTATAAAACCATACGACCAGGGACACGGGTGTGTACGCAGGTTGTGTGAATCATATGGGCAGGGATACGGGCGTGTGTCCAGGCCATGTAACTTACTATTTATGCTTTAGAACCACACGGGCAAGACACATGAGCGTGTGCCCAGGCCGTGTGTCATGTTACTGGGGCCCGAAACCTATTTTGAGGCCGTGAATGTTGTTTAACACTGTTACTGACTTCCACATTGTATGAATGGCTAAATTTGATTGTATGAAAGCTATCTGATCTTTTGAGACTGATGTGTGAATAACATAGTTGTAAGTATACTATGATATTTATTCTGAGGTTGAACTATCTTATCTGTTTGTGAAATAACATAGAATGACTGAATACTCAATATGAGTACTTGTGCTTTGCATTTGCATGGGTTGAGATATTATGAAGAAGGAAGTAATCTGTTCTGAATTAGTGGCTATGCCACAATACGTATAAATCTGATTCTGGTGCTTTGTCGCAATCTTGACTAGCAGCTAAGTTGCATATCTGTAAAGTGTCAAACGGACACTCTAAGGTGTGCAGGGCTGGTTGGGCATTGAATGTCCTTAATGGTGTATTGGGATGGCCGAATATAGTGTGTAGCGGATGGGGATAGGAATATTGCATCTGAATCTGATCTGTATTGTATATGAACTAAAATTATATATATATGCAACTGATCTGCTCTGAATCTGAACTGAAATTATTTCTGTATCGAATCGAATCTCTGAATTTGAAACTATTTTTAGGTGAGCATTAATTGAATAAAATTCTTTTAGCAATGAGTTCACAACTCATTTTGTTATTGATTGGATTTTAGGTGGCTCCCAGTCTTGAACGGGTCGGCGCAATGGGAGCTAGGTCAAGCAGTTGTCTTTCTTTAAGTAGAATATTAGGAGTTTCAATAAATTATAATAGTATGACTTTGGAAGATTATATACTTAATTAGTTTTGTGATAAATGTGATGTGAAGCTCAATTTAGCTTTACTGTGTTGTTGTGTGGTAATTGATAATTGATGAGGTAACTCTTCAAACTTGGTCTGGATGTCTAGGCAGGGTTTAGGGTGTTACATTAAACAACAAGTTTTCCATTTCCTACTTTCTTGGGCATTAAGCAACTCAAAAACCAATCATTTAACCTATTCAAAATATGATCAAATATACTCAAAACATGCCAAAACAATCATCTTATGTGCCTAACCAATGTACCCTCATTGTGTAACACCCCAAACCTGACCTAGAAGTTAGGCCCAAATCTGGCGTGTCACATTGAAGACTTTTTTTTGAAAACCATGCTTTCATTAGAAACCCTTCTTACAATTTAAAACATCCTGCCTTTAAAACCTCAGATTTCGTTTGCTTAGTTTCAAAACGTGGTTTATTAAAAGTCATTCTCTTGTAAAACATTATTATCTTTAAAACCTTGCTTGTTGCGAAAACTTAATTTAAAACAATTATGTAGCATGATATTTTGAAAAACAGTAGTTAATTTGGAAAACCATGTTCTACTTCTAGCAATTATAAAACCATAACAAAAAAAACCCACAACTTCACTTACAATGCCTTGTTACAAAAATTAAAACCCAAACTAGATTCTCAAAAATATAGTCCAAAGTATAAAGAAACTGTAGACGTGTGGCCATCTCCGAGTCCCTCACAACATCGATCCTCCTAAAGCTGGGGATTACCTGCACAGTTAAAAATGGGGTGAGTTTACGAAAACTCAGTATGTAATCCCCTATTACGGTCATGGTTTGGGCCCTAGCCCATACAGTATCAGTTTGGGCCTAAGCCCTATTCAGCATCAGTCTGGGCCTAAGCCCTATTCAATAACAGTCTGGGCCTAAGCCCTACATCATATTAATCCAAAACAGGCATGTACCCCAACCCTGTCCAGCCAACTCCCTACCCGTACCAACCATCTCTCTATGTGGGGACAACGTCGACCCATCCAGCCAACTCACCACCCGTACCAACCATCTCTCCATGTGGGGACCAAGTCGACCCACCCAGCCAACTATCCAATAGCGCAGCCTAGCTGCTTATCAACAAAATACGTGACTGAGCCACTAGAATCCGAATACGTGGCGATGCCACTATAACGATACTTCCTTCAAATCAGAAAACCCACCCTAATGCAGCATGTCATGCCATAGCTAATACATGTATGCAGTGCATCTCAATCATAATCAGTCATACATTTAATACACATAAAACACTAGTACTACCACTAAGGGTACAACGGCCACTTAGACGGTTAGGGGTAAAATGGTCTTTTCACCCTTTAAGGGCATCTCGATAATTTTACCGATCGAGGGTATTTTGGTAATTTTACCCATAGAGGGTATTTCAGTAATTTTGTAAACCAAGGTATTCTAAACAGAGATAACGATGTGAATGGGCCTAGGGCCCATTCTCGGCCCAAATGAGCCCACACGCTTGTGTGGCCCATTTAGCCCAAATCTAGCCACAGATATTAGATTCACATAGTCTAGTCCAATATTTACTACACAATCATACAACTTATCCGATTGGGCCCACAGGCCCATTGGCCTCATATGGCCCCTTTCGGCCCATCATGGCCCAAACAGCCTAAACCCACAAGAACACTCATGATGGCCTCAACTATCGCGTCGAAGCTCCCAAACGTGCGCTCGCACGCTCGTGTGCCTACCATCGCCGTGTGACCGGCATTTTGGTATTTGCTGCTCTACAGCTAGAGTTGTGTGAAATACACACCTGATAGGAATCTAGAGTTAATCCGCGCTCCGAACACTCCTATGCCCAAATGCCAACCAAGGTATGCTTACTCTCTTCATAGATCGCTCTATTTAAAGCCAGCTTCTCACCTACTCTCATTCTAGCTTCCCAATGTGGGATCCCTCCATCAATCCTCCAAAACCGTCCCAACTGCAAAATAAATATCCCTTTTAGCTTGCAATGGGATTCGAACCCCTCTCTCCTTGCCTTCCTAATGACACCACCACCATCAGGCCACAAGCTCACTTGTGTCATAAGTCCAACACATTTAACTATAAAGCCTACCTACTTGCTTCCAGATTTATTTAAAAGAGAAACCAAAATAAATTTCAAGAGCCAAGACTTGAACCTTGGACCCCTTGCTTCCTCTATGGCGTCACTTCCTTGTCTCCCATGTGGCGCCATTTGCCACTAGACCACAACTCCTTTTGTGTCTTATTTTACCCTAATTTATTTGTGAGTCATACCATTAGAGATCAGGGTTCCACTAAGGCTAAAAATCAAAATTTTTCCTATGGCCTAACTTGAACCCGGGACTTCATAGTACCCTCTAAACACTCCAAAATCACTCACATAATAGGTCCAACTCACATTAGTGCCGTCCTCTTATTCTCAAAACAAATTTTAAATGCTCCCATGCCCAAGGCCCAATAGGCCCAATTCTACTAGGGTAGAAAAATTAGGCGTTACATAATTCAACCCCTTAAAGAAATTTCGTCCTCGAAATTTCCAACTATAGGAATAGTCGCACATCCTAACCTAGCACACTACGCTCTCGCTGTGCACTCTGATCTTAATAACACTAGCACGTACCACAATATCTATCCATCAGAGCGGATGGATATCACACTCAAATCATTTCCAGAATATACACATAATAAATACAACTCTAAGTTTAAGTATAGCCATACAGTCTGATATCTAAGAAATCATAGTATCTTTATCTATTGCTTTTCAACGAAACTAACAACAGTTTCAGAAACTTACAGATTCGGCGCCGGAGACTCGGTGTACCACACTTTCGAAAAACGGTCAATACAATTTCAGAACTTTAAATCTTTTCAAGCCTTTTTGAAATAATACTTCTAGAAATTCAATTTTGAAGACCCAATTCACAACCGAGTTTTGCAACCGGCCTCTGATACCATTAAATGTGACACCCCAAACCCAGCTTAAAAGTTAGGCCCAAATCTGGCGTGTCACATTAAAGAGTGTTTTTTGAAAACCATGCTTTCATTAGAAACCCTTCTTACAATTTAAAACATTCTGCCTTTAAAACATCAGATTTCGTTTGCTTAGTTTCAAAACGTGGTTTATTAAAAGTCATTCTCTTGTAAAACATTATTATCTTTAAAACCTTGCTTGTTGCGGAAACTTAATTAAAAACAGTTGCAGAAGCATGATATTTTGAAAAATAGTAGTTAATTTGGAAAACCATGTTCTACTTCTAGCAATTATAAAACCATAACAAAAAAAAAAAAAAACCACAACTTCACTTACAATGCCTTATTACAAAAATTAAAACCCAAACTAGATTCTCAAAAATATAGTCCAAAGTATAAAGAAACTGTAGACGTGTGGCCATCTTCGTGTCCCTCACAGTACCGATCCTCCTAAAGCAGAAGATTACCTGCACAGTTAAAAACGGGGTGAGTTTACGAAAACTCAGTGTGTTATCCCCTATTACGGTCATGGTCTGGGCCCTAGCCCATACAGCATCAGTCTGGGCCTAAGCCCTATTCAACATCAGTCTGGGCCTAAGCCCTACATCATATCAATGCAAAACAGGCATGTACCCCAACCCTGTCCAGCTAACTCTCCACCCGTACCAACCATCTCTCTATGTGGGGACCACGTCGACCCACCCAGCCAACTCTCCACCCGTACCAACCATCTCTCCATGTGGAGACCGAGTCGACCCACCCAGCCAACTATCCAATAGTACAGCCTAGCTGCTAATTAACAAAATACGTGGCTGACCCACTAGAATCTGAATACGTGGCGATGCCACTATAACGATACTTCCTCCAAATCAGAAAAACCCACCCTAATGTAGTATGTCATGTCATAGCTAATACATGTATGCAGTGCATCTCAATCATAATTAGTCATACATTTAAAACACATACAACACTGGTACTACCACTAAGGGTACAACGGTCACTTAGACAGTTAGGGGTAAAACGGTTATTTCACCCCTTAAGGGCATCTCAGTAATTTTACCCATCGAGGGTATTTCAGTAACTTTACCCATAGAGGGTATTTCGGTAACTTTACCTATGGAGGGTATTTCGGTAACTTTACCCATAGAGGGTATTTCAGTAATTGTACAAATTGGGGGTACTTCGATAATTTTACAAGTCAAGGGTATTTCAATAATTTTGTAAACCAAGGTATTCTAAACAGATATAACGATGCGAATGGGCCTAGGGCCCATTCTCGGCCCAAATGAGCCCACACGCTCGTGTGGCCCATTTAGCCCAAATCTAGCCACAGATATTAGATTCACATAGTCCAGTCCAATATTTACTACATAATCATACAACTTATCCAATTGGGCCCACAAGCCCATTGGCCCCACATGGCCCCTTTCGGCCCATCGTGGCCCAAACAGCCTAAACCCACAAGAACACTCATGATGGCCTCAACTATTGCGTCAAAGCCCCCACACGTGCGCTCGCACGCTCGTGTGGCTACCATCGCCGTGTGACCAGCATTTTTGCATTTGCCGCTCTACAGCTAGAGTAGTGCGAAGTACACACCTGATAGGAATCTGGAGTTAGTCCGTGCTCCGAACACTCCTATGCCCAAATGCCAACAAAGGTATGCTTACTCTTGTAGCACCCCAAACCCGGCCTAAACGTTACGACCGGATCTGGTATGTCACAAGGAAAGGTTGTTTTAAATAACTTTAAAAATTTAAAAGAGAAACATTCTTCGCGTTGTGTTAACCCTTATTGAAAATCAAATCCGGTCAGGTTCTGTATTACGAAAATTGAAATCTAGTGGTATTCCGAAACGTGATATGTTGAAAGTAGTGTTTGTTGGTTTAAGAAAAATTTCCGAATTTAGTTAATTAACCGCTTGCTATCTTTTGTTAACACTTGAAAACATGATTGTTTAGATTTTTATCTTAGAAAACTTCGTATTTGACAGTTCATAAAACATGCTATAACCAATTTAAAGCAAAAACCCAAATTAAATTTATGGAGGCCTTATTACATTGCAAAAATCCCAAAATGAAAAAGTAAGTTTAAATAAGAAACGAAAGTTTACGAGAAAATAATGCATGGCCACCTTAAAGTCCGCCTCGACTCCAAATCCGCGATCTAGGGATTACCTTCAAAATTAAGCAGAGGGGGTGAGTCACCGAGACTCAGTGTGTAATTCCCCTTATAACACAATTGGGCTTTAAGCCCACAGATGCACATTGGGCCTTAGCCTCACAATATAGCATATTAATAATGTATGCAATGCAAACACACCTCAACCTAGTTTTCCATCCTCTAGGTCACCTGAATCAGCCAAACACCCGTAGCATCAAGCCACTGTAGTCCCAGATCACTTGTGACAGAGTCACAGAATATATATAAACGTGGGGCCAACCCACTATGGTCCCAGACCACTGTGACAATCTCTGATAAGTATACGTGGGGCCAACCCACTGTGGTCCTAGACCATTGAGGCAAGTCACTGAATATTTATGTGTACGTGGTTCCAAACCACCGTGGTCCCAGACCACTGTGACAGAAGTCACTGAATAACACTTCCCCTTTCAATCATTTCCCAAAACCCATGCAACATATTATCATACTGAGATGAATGAAAGCATACCTTCAATATACAACAGATAATTAATTCATACATACATACATATATTTGAAAGTAACATCATAGCAGAACTTACCCGGTGTCTCCAACCTTACCCACAAGGGTATCTCGACTATCTATTCAGTCGTTTCGGCTTTCAGCCAACACAGTTCTTAACACAATTTAATAAATAAAAATGAGAGCATTACACACCTAGTTACGCGTAACACTAGACTCTCTACGTCGACACTCTCACTAGAAGGGATAACAACGATTTGCCTATCCCAGGCAGACGTCGGCTCTCTACCACAACCCGACGAAAAGTCTCAAACTGCCAACAGAGTACATCTTTTAAATTTAGGAGCAGAGACTACAGGCCCACTCCCTTCCTTAGATTGGCTAGCACTCGCATCCATGAAGAGACTTGATCAGTACAGTACTATAGTGAAACAACGATTTCCCCAACAAGGGGTTTGATTATAACAGATTAATGAATAGAGGCTGATCACAAAGAACAAAAGAGGGCTCCTTACCTTAAAACCCAAATAGAAAGGTAAGATTCGAAAATCAACAGATCTTCAGGCTTCGAACTTCAAAACATTCGGCTACTGGGGTTTCCCGGAGTAAGCATTCCAAAACAAGAGAGAAGATGAGGGATTAGCTGAAATCTAACCATCAAAACAAAATAGCCATTCGGCTATGACCACACAGAACTGAAAAAGAATGAGAAAGAAACGAAAGAGTCTCCCTTACCTTACACGATAGAACCCGATTGAGGAGGAGACTTTCGACAAACCACAGGGGCGCTTCTTGCTATTCGACTTGAAAAAAAGAGAGAATAGAGTAGGATGAAGGAGTAAAGAAGAAAGACAGGATTAGGCTATGGGGAAAAACAAGTTGTAAAAGATGAGCAAAGGTGGTTCGGCTCAAGAGAGAAACAAGGAAGACGAAAAGAAAACGAAGAAGATAGAAGTAGTGTGGAAGAGAAAGGGGGTTTCGGCTTAATGAAAAATGTAGAGAAAATGAAGAAGAAAGGTTTCAGTTATGATGGGTAGAAGGTGAGGGAGAGGTTCGGCTAATGTGAGGCTAAAACAAAGAAAAGAATAAACTTTGAGTGGGAGAAGAAGAGGATTCGGCTATGTTGGAGTACTTCGAGAGGAAATGATGAAAGTTGAAAGAAAATGCAAAAGAAGAAAGAGCTTCTAAATGAGTTTCAGTTGCACTTTTCTTTTTCCAAATGGCATAAATGGCACACCCCTCCCCTTATGACCGAATATACTAAGTTAGAAAAGCCTAAGACTGATGAGAAGTTTGGCACACCCCTAAAGCAGCTAAACCGAAATGCTCCTCACCCAAAACCCCTTTCTTGACTGAATTTCTCCCTTTAAAGACCCCCACATTCGGCCACCACTTCCACCAACTTGAATCCCACGATTCTCTCCTTGTTTTACTCCCCATCACCCATTCAAACCTGTTGACTCATTGAAACTCCTCCAAGCCCTTATGTCCATCCATTTCAAATGCTTTGACTCCTTCAACAACCACCATGAAGAGTCCCAGTCGAAAGCCAACACTCCACCATCTTGAGCATAAAAATAAAGTTCCACATGCTGCAGTTGAGACTCGAACTCCTTCCCCCCTCCATGCTCCCTTGTGACGCCACTACACTGCTCCTTAAGTGGCATCTTCTCGCCACTCTACTACACTCCTTCTTGTGTCAACAACCACTAGGAAATATTCTTAAAGCCTACTTCCACCAGCTCTACCCCCTAAAGGGCCCAAAAAGAAAAATTCCACCAAGGCTCTGGCTCGAACCCGAGCCTTCCCAGGACCCCCAAACACAACCAAAACACAAGCAGAACAAGCCAAGCACACAGAAAACATAAAATGTAGAACCCCTAATTCTAGGATGTTACAGTTCTACCCCCTTAAAGAAATTTCGGCCTCGAAATTTACCTGCTCAAAAGAGGTGAGGGTATTGCTGTCGCATCACATCCTCTGGTTCCCACGTGGCTTGTTTTGCACCATGATTCTGCCATAACACTTTAACCAATGGAACTGACTTCCTTCTCAACACTTTAACCCCTCGATCCAAGATCTGAACTGGTTCTTCTTCAAAAGACAAATCAGGTCTCACTTCAATTTCTTCTACCGGCACTATGTGAGATGGATCCGAACGATAGCGTCTTAACATTTAAACATGAAATACATTGTAACATCCCAAAATTGGGCCTAGTAGAATTGGACCTATTGGGCCCGTTGGACCTTGAGCGTAGAAGCGTTTTAAAATTCATGGGAATTTGAGAACGGCATTATTTCAAGTTGGACTTATTAGAAAGGTGATTTTGGAGAGTTACGAGGTTGCTAGGAAGTTCCGGGTTCAAGTTAAGTTATAGGAAAAATTTTGTGTTTAAGCACTTTAAGGAGAGATAGTAAGTGGCATCAAGGCTTATGGAAATAAGAGAGTAATTTGCTTGCATAAATGAGCAATTGGTAAAGAGGATATGATGCCAAATGAAGGACTTTAAGGGAAGAGGTTCAAATCCCACCAAGTGAAAATATTTTGGATTAAATTTTTGTACTAATAAGGTAAATGTCGGCCAAGGCTTTAATATGGTATGGAAGACTTTTTAATTTTGGAAGGGAGGCTAAGGAATATGGTAAGGAGGAAGATAAGGGAAAAAGAGGGGAAAGAAATGAAAGAAAAGGAAGGATAAGGGAACATGTTGGCATATAGAGTGGAAGGTGTTTTGGAAAGAATTTAATTGGTTAATGTTCATCTTTTGGAAAAGATGATAATGGTTTTGGAGGGGGGGTTTGTGATAGCCGAATTTTCTATAGGAATTTGCAAATTTTTGGTGCTTGAAGAGGTTGTTTTCTCCTTAGCATTTTGGTGTCTTTTGCTTTCTCCAATTTTTCCCTCTTTGCCAAAACTCCAAAGCCAAAAAGAGAGCATCTTTTTCTCTTGTTTTGACCGAAACCCTCAAGGCATCTTTGCTTCTTTTCCCTTTGATAGTCGAACCCATTATAATCCTATTCCTTCATCATTACGTTCACCATCGTGTGGGAAAAAAACTCTTCTTAGGGTGGGTTTGGATGGGCGGTGAGTTTACTCATGTTAGTGTAAAAGCAAATGGTGGCGGTGAGATTAGATCTTTGTAGCGATCTTTGTAGCGTGAGACAAAAAGTAAGCTAAACGCACCGCACCGCACTCAATCGCCCATCCAAACTCACCCTTAATCAGATTGGTAAGAGACTCTATTCTATCATTGTATTTTTCTTTTCTCCATGCCGACTTTTGTGCCCTTGTCTTGGGATGGTTTTCTTAACCGAAAACATCATTTCTTCTATTCTCTCCAAGCGTGATCATCTTTCCTTTCGTAGTGTTCTAGTGTGTAGTCGTAAAGGATATTCTTGTTGATCCCTCTCTAGTCTTGAGTCAAACGATTGAAGTCGGATCTATCATCATTAAGGTAAGGGGTTCATTTTCGAATTTTTGGTTATATCTCTATTTGGCTACGTTGCAAATCGGATTGAAGTTTCGACTAATCGATTATGTTTTAGGGACGAAATCACTCGATATATTCTATTTGCAAATTCTTCGGATATAGTGGCAAGTGATTCAAGTGTAAGAAATGCGTTGAGTATGAATCTTTTGGAAATCCGAGGCTAACTTTTGGTTGGTATTGTTCTAGGATCAACGGAGAGTGGTTCTTTAGGAAATCAAAATAAGGTGTGTAATCCCGTACCCTTCCAAATACATGTTTGAAATGGTCTGTGTTCTCACATCTCTCTGATTGTTTGCATGAAATGTTCTGTGATTTGGTCGTAATACCAAAGAAAACCGGAAACTGGCTTCCGTGATCACTCGGGCGTGCGTAGGTTCATAGTGGTAACCATATTTTTGCAATGAAACAGTTTTGGTCAGCAGCAGTGACGTGATTTTGAAAAATCATGAAAAATAAGAGAAAGAGAATTAGAAAGTGAATAAGATATCGAATTAAATCTTACTGTGTCTATTTTGATATGGAAGAAACAAAGAAGGAAAAGGAATTTTATATTCTGAGATATCTTAATTTTAGTGAGACTGGTTCTGATAGACTTCGTGGTTCCCTATTGTGTCTTGGAAAAATGGTATAAAATTGTAAAAAGTAAATTATGAGTTATAATTAATATGTATGGATTCCTTATTGAACCTATTTTTAATAGAAAAAAGTGGGAGTAGCATATGAAAACCGTACAGTAAGATATTTGAAATTAAGATAAGAGAGGGCAGAATCGTTGGACAGTGAAACGAGGGAAACTTTAAGGAATAAACTGTACTAAATGGTTAAGTCAAAAATTCTGGAAAAATTATCGTAAGAAGATATATGAGTCTAGCTTCAAGGAAAATTTACGGATCTAAATTTTGAGTTTCCTAATCCGAGTTTTGGTCAGTTTAGTTAGTATGACACAGATGGATAGTTTCAATTTTTATGCCCCAAATTAGTAGTTAAGTCTAGGTTGCGAAATTACCATAATACTCTTAGAGGGTAAATTACCGAAAAACCCCTGGGTTACGAGATTACCAAATTACCCTTTGTGGGTAAGATTACCGAATTACCGAAATGTCCTTATGGACTGATTTACCGAAATGCCCTTATGGGACGAATTATGAAAATGCCCCTAATGGGCCGATCTGATGTATTGTTAATGGGCCGATTTGATATATATTGTTTTGTGGGCCGATCTGATATATTGTTTAATGGGCCAATTTGACATATGGCTTAATGAGCCAATTTGATATAATGCCCTAATGGGCTGATTTTGCAAAGTGTTAATGGGCCAAATTGTTTGTAATAAATCTCTTAGTTATTAATTATCGTGGTTATATTGTAAATATTATGATTTACGATTTATGTTGCATTTACATAAGTTGCATGGGATTGGAATATTGATGATCGTGGAAGTGAAATTTGGTGGCTCAGCCACAAATATTATGAAATGGCATCTTGCCTGCGAATTAAATGGCATCTTGCCTGCAAATTAAATGGCATCTTGCCTGCGAATTATTATAAATGGCTTAATACCTGCGATTGGTGTGTTGGCGGGGTGGGTTGACAAAAGATCCCCACAGGTGTGTTGGTTGGTACGGGTGGTGTGCAGCAGATGGATTATAAGGATGGTTTGGGTTTGCATACATCCGTACATTTGCTTCATTTTAAGATTATTATGCAAAAGGGCTTAGGCCCAAGATGATTGCTATATGGGTTCAGGCCCAGTGGATGACAGTAAGGGGATTTCACATTGAGTTCTTGTAACTCACCCCCCTTTTTCTTAACCCTTGTAGGTAATGCTCAGTGACGAGGACTTGGGCCCATGGATGACTCGGTGGAGGCCATACTTCAGAAATGGTGTTATTGAATTTTAAATTTCTATTTCCGTTTATTTTATTATTTTGCTATTTTGGTTTAAGTTGTAATAAAGCCTCTGGAGTATTTTATTATCGCTTTATGGTTGATATACTTATTATTTTGCTTAAATTGTTTAAAACGAGAAATTTTTTAAAACATAAATAAAGGTTTTCCAAAATCGATTAACAAATGGATTTCATAATAAAATTTATAAATATTTTAACACGGAAGTTATTTTCTCGAACTATCAAACAATATTTTCAAAAGTCACGGTTTAAGTTCACTACCTTGATTGTTGACTCATCAATCAATCTCTCAAAAATATTTGTATTTTATCTACGTTTCAAACGATTTTGTAAATATCAGAACTCTATTTCTAACAAAGACATTTTTGTGAATTGTTTATCTCAAATATGCTTTTGCCACCAAAAAGGTTTTTAAAGATAATTACGTTTTCAAGTAGTCAATAAATTGCTTAAGTGTTTTGGGTTTTAACAAAGAGGCTGAAATTTTCAAACGAAGTTTTTGTGTGACACGCCGATTCGGGCCTAACTTCTCGGGCCGGGTTTGGGGTGTTACATTTTATGGTATCAGAGCCCAGTTGCAAAACTCGCCTGTGGTTTGGGTTCAAACACATTTTCAAAGCTGTTTAAAATTTTAAATTAAGTATGTTCCAAAGGAAGTATGGCACCACGGGTATCCGGCACCAAGTCAAGTAAGTATATGTTATCATTTTATGATTATTGTGTTAGTACTGTGGTAAGAAAATTCCACAAAATAGAATACTCTAGAACTTTTAGTCTTAGGAGCTGAAACTATAGAGATTGAGACTATAGGATGCGTACTACGAAAATAACTTTACTTCCTATACTCCATAAGACACTCTTTCATAAATATTAGAACTATAGACTTATTCATAAGACTTTTAATAAGATTAAATCGACATTAGTGAACATGAGCGCTAGAGGACGTGGACGTGGTAGAGGCCGAGGTGCTAGGGCTAGATTTTCAGCATCGGGGCATGTATCCTAAAGGGAGGCGTTGGCATTGCCAGTAGCCGAGACGGAGTCTTATGAGCGAGCTAGAATTGATGAGCTGACTCAGCTAGTTAGGGAGGTTGAGGAGGAGGTTAGAGAAATTGGTCGAACACTTCGAGTTGAGTGTATGGACTGTAAGAAGAAATTATATCGTGGTTCTCTAGGGCCGCAGTCTCGTTTCGTGAAGCGTGTTAAGGCACGTCCAAACTTTTCGGCTTGCGATTATTGCAGAAGGCGTCATCCGGGAGAATGCTGGAGGAGATTAGGAGCATGCTTGAGATGCGGGTCTAAGGAGCATAAGGCTTGGGATTGTTTCATCACCATCAAGTCAGGTATGTTTTTGTTGGACGTGATGATTGAATGTAGGAAATTTTAGGTATAAGTGGTAGATAACTGTTGGCTTCTGTGGTTAGATGTCTGGTTACGTGAAAGATGATTCGAGATCATGTTAAAAGTACATTGGTGTTATTAAGATCAGAGTGTGCAGCGAAAGCATAGTGGTATGATTTAAGCGATGCGTTTAGTAGGTGGTTGGAAATTTCGAGGAAGGAATTTTTTTAAGGGGGTAGAATTGTAACATCCCAAAATTGGGCCTAGTAGAATTGGACCTATTGGGCCCATTGGACCTTGAGCGTAGATGCGTTTTAAAATTCATGGGAATTTGAGAACGACATTATTTCAAGTTGGACTTATTAGTAAGGTGATTTCGGAGAGTTACGAGGTTTCTAGGAAGTTTCGGGTTCAAGTTAAGTTATAGGAAAAATTTTGTGTTTAAGCACTTTAAGGAGAGATAGTAAGTGGCATAAAGGCTTATGGAAATAAGAGAGTAATTTGCTTGCATAAATGAGCAATTGGTAAAGAGGATATGATGCCACATGAAGGACTTTAAGGGAAGAGGTTCAAATCCCACCAAGTGCAAATATTTTGGATTAAATTTTTGTACTAATAAGGTAAGTGTCGGCCAAGGTTTTAATATGGTATGGAAGACTTTTTAATTTTGGAAGGGAGGCTAAGGAATATGGTAAGGAGGAAGATAAGGGAAATAGAGGGGAAAGAAATGAAAGAAAAGGAAGGATAAGGGAACATGTTGGCATATAGTGTGGAAGGTGTTTTGGAAAGATTTTAATTGGTTAATGTTCATCTTTTGGAAAAGATGATAATGGTTTTGGAGGGGGGTTTGTGATAGCCAAATTTTCTATAGGAATTTGCAAATTTTTGGTGCTTGAAGAGGTTGTTTTCTCCTCTGCATTTTGGTGTCTTTTGCTTTCTCCAATTTTTCCCTCTTTGCCGAAACTCCAAAGCCAAAAAGAGAGCATCTTTTTTCTCTTGTTTTGACCGAAACCCTCAAGGCATCTTTGCTTCTTTTCCCTTTGATAGCCGAACCCATTATCATCCTATTCCTTCATCATTTCGTTCACCATCGTGTGGGAAAAAAACTCTTCTTAATTAGATCAGTAAGAGACTCTATTCTATAATTGTATTTTTCTTTTCTCCATGCCGAATTTTGTGCCCTTGTCTTGGGATGGTTTTCTTAACCGAAAACATCATTTCTTCGATTCTCTCTAAGCGTGATCATCTTTCCTTTCGTAGTGTTCTAGTGTGTAGTCGTAAAGGACATTCTTGTTGATCCCTCTCTAGTCTTGAGTCAAACGATTGAAGTCGGATCTATCATCATTAAGGTAAGGGGTTCATTTTCGGATTTTTCGTTATATCTCTATTTGGCTATGTTGCAAATCAGATTGAAGTTTCGACTAATCGGTTATGTTTTAGGGATGAAATCACTCGATATATTCTATTTGCAAATTCTTCGGATATAGTGGTAAGTGATTCAAGTGTAAGCAATACGTTGAGTATGAATCTTTTGGAAATCCGAGGCTAACTTTTGGTTGGTATTGTTCTAGGATCAACGGAGAGTGGTTCTTTAGGAAATCAAAATAAGGTGTGTAATCTCGTTCCCTTCCAAATACATGTTTGAAATGGTGTGTGTTCTCACATCTCTCTGATTGTTTGCATGAAATGTTCTGTGATTTGGTCGTAATACCAAAGAAAACCGGAAACCGGCTTCCGTGATCACTCGGGCGTGCGTAGGTTCATAGTGGTAACCATATTTTTGCAATGAAACAGTTTTGGTCAGCAGCAGTGACGTGATTTCGAAAAATCATGAAAAATAGGAGAAAGGTAATTAGAAAGTGAATAAGATATAGAATTAAATCTTACTGTGTCTATTTTGATATGGAAGAAACAGAGAAGGAAAATGAATTTTATATTTTGAGATATCTTAATTTTAGTGAGACTGGTTCTGATAGACTTCGTGGTTCCCTGTTCTGTCTTGGAAAAATTGTATAAAATTGTACAAAGTAAATTGAGAGTTATAATTAATATGTATGGATTCCTTATTGAACCTATTTTTAATAGAAAAAAGTGGGAGCAGCATATGAAAACCGTACAGTAAGATATTTGAAATTAAGATAAGAGTGGGCAGAATCGTTGGATAGTGAAATGAGGGAAACTTTAAGGAATAAAATGTACTAAATGTTTAATTCAAAAATTCTGGAAAAATTATCGTAAGAAGATATATGAGTCTAGTTTCAAGGAAAATTTACGGATCTAAATTTTGAGTTTCCTAATCCAAGTTATGGTCAGTTTTGTCAGTATGACACAGATGGACAGTTTCAGTTTTTATGCCCCAAATTAGTAGTTAAGTCTGGGTTGCGAAATTACCATAATACCCTTAAATGGTAAATTACTGAAAAACCCCTAGGTTGCGAGATTACCAAATTACCCTTAGTGGGTAAGATTACCAAATTATCGAAATGTCCTTATGGATCGATTTACCGAAATGCCCTTATGGGCCGAATTACGAAAATACCCTAATGGGCCGATCTGATGTATTGTTAATGGGCCGATTTGATATATATTGTTTTGTGGGCCGATCTGATATATTGTTTAATGGGCCAATTTGACATATGGCTTAATGAGCCAATTTGATATAATGCCCTAATGGGCTGATTTTGCAAAGTGTTAATGGGCCAAATTATTTGTAATAAATCTCTGAGTTATTAATTATCGTGGTTATATTGTAAATATTATGATTTACGATTTATGTTGCATTTACATAAGTTGCATGGGATTGGGATATTGATGATCGGGGAAGTGAAATTTGGTGTCTCAACCACAAATATTATGAAATGGCATCTTGCTGCGAATTAAATGGCATCTTGCTGCGATTATTATAAATGGCTTAATGCCCGCAATTGGTGTGTGTTGGCGGGGTGGGTTGACAAAAGATCCCCACAGGTGTGTTGGTTGGTACGGGTGGTGTGTAGCGGATGGATTATTAGGATGGTTTGGGTTTGCATACATTTGTACATTTGCTTCATTTTAAGATTGTTATGCAAAAGGGCTTAGGCCCAAGATGATTGCTATATGGGTTCAGGCCCAGTGGATGACTGTAAAGGATTTCACACTCGAGTTCTTGTAACTCACCCCCCTTTTTCTTAACCCTTGTAGGTAATGCTCAGTGACGAGGACTTGGGCCCATGGATGACTCGGTGGAGGCCGTACTTCTGAAATGGTGTTATTGAATTTTAAATTTCTATTTCCGTTTATTTTATTATTTTGCTATTTTGGTTTAAGTTGTAATAAGGCCTCTGGAGTATTTTATTATCGCTTTATGGTTGATATACTTATTATTTTGCTTAAATTGTTTAAAACGAGAAATTTTCTAAAACTTAAATAAAGGTTTTCCAAAATCGATTAACAAATGGATTTCATAATAAAATTTTTAAATATTTTAACACGGAAGTTATTTTCTAGAACTATCAAACAATATTTTCAAAAGTCACGGTTTAAGTTCACTACCTTGATTGTTGACTCATCAATCAATCTCTCAAAAATATTTGTATTTTATCTACGTTTCAAACGATTTTGAATATACGCAACTCTATTTCTAATAAACACATTTTTGTAAATTGTTTATCTCAAATATGCTTTTGCCACCAAAAAGGTTTTTAAAGATAATTACGTTTTCAAGTAGTTAATAAATTGCTTAAGTGTTTTGGGTTTTAACAAAGAGGCTGAAATTTTCAAACGAGTTTTTTTGTGTGACACGTCAGATTCGGGCCTAACTTCTGGGCCGGGTTTGGGGTGTTACATTTTATGGTATCAGAGCCCAGTTGCAAAACTTGCCTGTGGTTTGGGTTCAAACACGTTTTCAAAGCTGTTTAAAATTTTAAATTAAGTATGTTCCAAATGATGTATGGCACCACGGGTATCCGGCACCAAGTCAAGTAAGTATATGTTATCATTTTATGATTATTGTGTTAGTACTGTGGTAAGAAAATTCCACAAAATAGAATACTCTAGAACTTTTAGTCTTAGGAGCTGAAACTATAGAGATTGAGACTATAGGATGCGTACTACGAAAACAACTTTACTTCCTATACTCCATAAGACATTGTTTAATAAATATTAGAACTATAGACTTATTCATAAGACTTTTAATAAGATTAAATCGACATTAGTGAACATGAGCGCTAGAGGATGTGGACGCGGTAGACGTGGACGTGGTAGAGGCCGAGGTGCTAGGGCTAGATTTTTAGCATCGGGGCATGTATCCTAAAGGGAGGCGTTGGCATTGACAGTAGCCGAGATGGAGTCTTATGACCGAGCTGGAATTGATGAGCTGACTCAGCTAGTTAGGGAGGTTGAGGAGGAGGTTAGAGAAATTGGTCGAACACTTCGAGTTGAGTGTATGGACTGTAAGAAGAAATTATATCGTGGTACTCTAGGGCCACAGTCTCGTTCCGTGAAGCGTGTTAAGGCACGTCCAAACTTTCCGGCTTGCGATTATTGCAGAAGGCGTCATCCGGGAGAATGCTGGAGGAGGTCATGAGCATGCTTGAGATGCGGGTCTAAGGAGCATAAGGCTTGGGATTGTTTCATCACCATCAAGTCAGGTATGTTTTTGTTGGACGTGATGATTGAATGTAGGAAATTTTAGGTATAAGTGGTAGATAACTGTTGGCTTCTGTGGTTAGATGTTTGGTTGCGTGAAAGATGATTCGAGATCATGTTAAAAGTACATTGGTGTTATTAAGATCAGAGTGTCCAGCGAAAGCATAGTGGTATGATTTAAGCGATGCGTTTAGTAGTTGGTTAGAAATTTCGAGGAAGAAATTTCTTTAAGGGGGTAGAATTGTAACATCCCAAAATTGGGCCTAGTAGAATTGGACCTATTGGGCCCATTGGACCTTGAGCGTAGAAGCGTTTTAAAATTCATGGGAATTTGAGAACGACATTAGTTCAAGTTGGACTTTTTAGGAAGGTGATTTCGGAGAGTTACGAGGTTTCTAGGATGTTTCGGGTTCAAGTTAAGTTATAGGAAAAATTTTGTGTTTAAGCACTTTAAGGAGAGATAGTAAGTGGCATCAAGGCTTATGGAAATAAGAGAGTAATTTGCTTGCATAAATGAGCAATTAGTAAAGAGGATATGATGCCACATGAAGGACATTAAGGGAAGAGGTTCAAATCCCACCAAGTGCAAATATTTTGGATTAAATTTTTGTACTAATAAGGTAAGTGTCGGCCAAGGTTTTAATATGGTATGGAAGACTTTTAAATTTTGGAAGGGAGGCTAAGGAATATGGTAAGGAGGAAGATAAGGGAAATAGAGGGGAAAGAAATGAAAGAAAAAGAAGGATAAGGGAACATGTTGGCATATAGTGTGGAAGGTGTTTTGGAAAGATTTTAATTGGTTAATGTTCATCTTTTGGAAAAGATGATAATGGTTTTGGAGGGGGGTTTGTGATAGCCGAATTTTCTATAGGAATTTGCAAATTTTTGGTGCTTGAGGAGGTTGTTTTCTAAGAAGAGAAGGGAAAAAGGGAAGGTGCCTGCTTTCCGTCATTCCCAATTCCATGGCTTGTAAAATCTCAAATTCCATGTTCCTTTGCTTGGTATGTTCTGATTTCTCAATATTTTTACAAATATATATATATGTGTTCATTGTTTTGAATTCTAAATTTCGTTCCTTTGTTGGTTTGATTTTCAGGGTCCTAGTCAAAGGCCAATTTTTCCCTCTTTGCCGAAACTCCAAAGCCAAAAAGAGAGCATCTTTTTTCTCTTGTTTTGACCAAAACCCTCAAGGCATCTTTGCTTCTTTTCCCTTTGATAGCCGAACCCATTATCATCCTATTCCTTCATCATTTTGTTCACCATCGTGTGGGAAAAAAACTCTTCTTAATTAGATCAGTAAGAGACTCTATTCTATAATTGTATTTTTCTTTTCTCCATGCTGAATTTTGTGCCCTTGTCTTGGGATGGTTTTCTTAACCGAAAACATCATTTCTTCGATTCTCTCTAAGCGTGATCATCTTTCCTTTCGTAGTGTTCTAGTGTGTAGTCGTAAAGGACATTCTTGTTGATCCCTCTCTAGTCTTGAGTCAAACGATTGAAGTCGGATCTATCATCATTAAGGTAAGGGGTTCATTTTCAGATTTTTCGTTATATCTCTATTTGGCTATGTTGCAAATCAGATTGAAGTTTCGACTAATCGGTTATGTTTTAGGGACGAAATCACTCGATATATTCTATTTGCAAATTCTTCGGATATAGTGGTAAGTGATTCAAGTGTAAGCAATGCGTTGAGTATGAATCTTTTGGAAATCCGAGGCCAACTTTTGGTTGGTATTGTTCTAGGATCAACGGAGAGTGGTTCTTTAGGAAATCAAAATAAGGTGTGTAATCTCGTTCCCTTCCGAATACATGTTTGAAATGGTGTGTGTTCTCACATCTCTCTGATTGTTTGCATGAAATGTTCTGTGATTTGGTCGTAATACCAAAGAAAAAAGGAAACCGGCTCCGTGATCACTCGGGCGTGCGTAGGTTCATAGTGGTAACCATATTTTTGAAATGAAACAGTTTTGGTCAGCAGCAGTGACGTGATTTTGAAAAATCATGAAAAATAGGAGAAAGGGAATTAGAAAGTGAATAAGATATAGAATTAAATCTTACTGTGTCTATTTTGATATGGAAGAAACAGGGAAGGAAAAGGAATTTTATATTCTGAGATATCTTAATTTTAGTGAGACTGGTTCTGATAGACTTCGTGGTTCCCTGTTCTGTCTTGGAAAAATCGTATAAAACTGTACAAAGTAAATTAAGAGTTATAATTATTATGTATGGATTCCTTATTGAACCTACTTTTAATAGAAAAAAGTGGGAGCAGCATATGAAAACTGTACAGTAAGATATTTGAAATTAAGATAAGAGAGGGTAGAATCGTTGGATAGTGAAACGAGGGAAACTTTAAGGAATAAACTGTACTAAATGGTTAAGTAAAAATTTTGGAAAAATTATCTTAAGAAGATATATGAGTCTAATTTCAAGGAAAATTTACGGATCTAAATTTTGAGTTTTCTAATCCGAGTTATGGTCAGTTTAGTCAGTATGACACAGATGGACAGTTTCAGTTTTTATGCCCCAAATTAGTAGTTAAGTCTGGGTTGCGATATTACCATAATACCCTTAGAGGGTAAATTACCGAAAAACCCCTGGGTTGCGAGTTTACCAAAATACCCTTAGTGGGTAATATTACCGAATTACCGAAATGTCCTTATGGACCGATTTACCGAAATGCCTTTATGGGCCGAATTACGAAAATACCCCTAATGGTCCGATCTGATGTATTGTTAATAGGCCGATTTGATATATATTGTTTTGTGGGCCGATCTGATATATTGTTTAATGGGCCAATTTGACATATGGCTTAATGAGCCAATTTGATATAATGCCCTAATGGGCTGATTTTGCAAAGTGTTAATGGGCCAAATTGTTTGTAATAAATCTTTGAGTTATTAATTATCGTGGTTATATTGTAAATATTATAATTTACGATTTATGTTGCATTTACATAAGTTGCATGGGATTGGGATATTGATGATCGGGGAAGTGAAATTTGGTGGCTCAGCCACAAATATTATGAAATGGCATCTTGCCTGCGAATTAAATGGCATCTTGCCTGCGAATTATTATAAATGGCTTAATGCCTGCGATTGGTGTGTTGGCGGGATGGGTTGACAAAAGATCCCCACAGGTGTGTTGGTTGGTACGGGTGGTGTGTAGCGGGTGGATTATTAGGATGGTTTGGGTTTGCATACATTCGTACATTTGCTTCATTTTAAGATTGTTATGCAAAAGGGCTTAGGCCCAAGATGATTGCTATATGGGTTCAGGCCCAGTGGATGACGGTAAGGGGATTTCACACTCGAGTTCTTGCAACTCACCCCTTTTTCTTAACCCTTGTAGGTAATGCTCAAGGACGAGGACTTGGGCCCATGGATGACTCGGTGGAGGCCGTATTGTAAATGGTGTTATTGAATTTTAAATTTCTATTTCCGTTTATTTTATTATTTTGCTATTTTGGTTTAAGTTGTAATAAGGCCTCTAGAGTATTTTACTATCGCTTTATGGTTGATATACTTATTATTTTGCTTAAATTGTTTAAAACGAGAATTTTTCTAAAACTTAAATAAAGGTTTTCCAAAATCGATTAGCAAATGGATTTCATAATAAAATTTTTAAATATTTTAACACGGAAGTTATTTTCTCGAACTATCAAACAATATTTTCAAAAGTCACGGTTTAAGTTCACTACCTTGATTGTTGACTCATCAATCAATCTCTCAAAAATATTTGTATTTTATCTACGTTTTCGAAACGATTTCAGAATACTTCTGCAACTCTATTTCTAACAACACATTTTTGTAAATTGTTTATCTCAAATATGCTTTTGCCACCAAAAGGTTTTTAAAGATAATTACGTTTTCAAGTAGTTAATAAATTGCTTAAGTGTTTTGGGTTTTAACAAAGAGGCTAAAATTTTCAAACGAGTTTTTTTGTGTGACACGGCAGATTCAGGCCTAACTTCTGGGCCGGTTTTGGGGTGTTACATTTTATGGTATCAGAGCCCAGTTGCAAAACTCGCCTGTGGTTTGGGTTCAAACACGTTTTCAAAGCTGTTTAAAATTTTAAATTAAGTATGTTCCAAAGGAAGTATGGCACCACGGGTATTCGGCACCAAGTTAAGTAAGTATATGTTATCATTTTATGATTATTGTGTTAGTACTGTGGTAAGAAAATTCCACAAAATAGAATACTCTAGAACTTTTAGTCTTAGGAGCTGAAACTATAGAGATTGAGACTATAGGATGCGTACTACGAAAACAACTTTACTTCCTATACTCCATAAGACATTGTTTAATAAATATTAGAACTATAGACTTATTCATAAGACTTTTAATAAGATTAAATCGACATTAGTGAACATGAGCGCTAGAGGACGTGGACGTGGTAGAGGCTGAGGTGCTAGGGCTAGATTTTCAGCATCGGGGCATGTATCCTAAAGGGAGGCGTTGGCATTGCCAGTAGCCGAGACGGAGTCTTATGACCGAGCTGGAATTGATGAGCTGACTCAGCTAGTTAGGGAGGTTGAGGAGGAGGTTAGAGAAATTGGTCGAACACTTCGAGTTGAGTGTATGGACTGTAAGAAGAAATTATATCGTGGTTCTCTAGGGCCGCAATCTCGTTCCGTGAAGCGTGTTAAGGCACGTCCAAACTTCCCGGCTTGCGATTATTGCAGAAGGCGTCATCCGTGAGAATGCTGGAGGAGGTCGGGAGCATGCTTGAGATGCGGGTCTAAGGAGCATATGGCTTGGGATTGTTTCATCACCATCAAGTCAGGTATGTTTTTGTTGGACGTGATGATTGAATGTAGGAAATTTTAGGTATAAGTGGTAGATAACTGTTGGCTTCTATGGTTAGATGTTTGGTTGCGTGAAAGATGATTCGAGATCATGTTAAAAGTACATTGGTGTTATTAAGATCAGAGTGTGCAGCGAAAGCATAGTGGTATGATTTAAGCGATGCATTTAGTAGTTGGTTGGAAATTTCGAGGAAGAAATTTCTTTAAGGGGGTAGAATTGTAACATCCCAAAATTGGGCCTAGTAGAATTGGACCTATTGGGCCCATTGGACCTTGAGCGTAGAAGCGTTTTAAAATTCATGGGAATTTGAGAACGACATTATTTCAAGTTGGACTTATTAGGAAGGTGATTTTGGAGAGTTACGAGGTTTCTAGGAAGTTCCGAGTTCAAGTTAAGTTATAGGAAAAAATTTGTGTTTAAGCACTTTAAGGAGAGATAGTAAGTGGCATCAAGGCTTATGGAAATAAGAGAGTAATTTGCTTGCATAAATGAGCAATTGGTAAAGAGGATATGATGCCACATGAAGGACTTTAAGGGAAGAGGTTCAAATCCCACCAAGTGCAAATATTTTGGATTAAATTTTTGTATAATAAGGTAAGTGTCGGCCAAGGTTTTAATATGGTATGGAAGACTTTTTAATTTTGGAAGGGAGGCTAAGGAATATGGTAAGGAGGAAGATAAGGGAAAAAGAGGGGAAAGAAATGAAAGAAAAGGAAGGATAAGGGAACATGTTGGCATATAGTGTGGAAGGTGTTTTGGAAAGATTTTAATTGGTTAATGTTCATCTTTTGGAAAAGATGATAATGGTTTTGGAGGGGGGTTTGTGATAGCCGAATTTTCTATAGGAATTTGCAAATTTTTGGTGCTTGAAGAGGTTGTTTTCTCCTCAGCATTTTGGTGTCTTTTTCTTTCTCCAATTTTTCCCTCTTTGCCGAAACTCCAAAGCCAAAAAGAGAGCATCTTTTTTCTCTTGTTTTGACCGAAACCCTCAAGGCATCTTTGCTTCTTTTCCCTTTGATAGCCGAACCCATTATCATCCTATTCCTTCATCATTTCGTTCACCATCGTGTGGGAAAAAAACTCTTCTTAATCAGATCGGTAAGAGACTTTATTCTATAATTGTATTTTTCTTTTCTCCATGCCGAATTTTGTGCCCTTGTCTTGGGATGGTTTTCTTAACCGAAAACATCATTTCTTCGATTCTCTCTAAGCGTGATCATCTTTCCTTTCGTAGTGTTCTAGTGTGTAGTCATAAAGGACATTCTTGTTGATCCCTCTCTAGTCTTGAGTCAAACGATTGAAGTCGGATCTATCATCATTAAGGTAAGGGGTTCATTTTCGGATTTTTCGTTATATCTCTATTTGGCTATGTTGCAAATCAGATTGAAGTTTTGACTAATCGGTTATGTTTTAGGGACGAAATCACTCGATATATTCTATTTGCAAATTCTTTGGATATAGTGGTAAATGATTCAAGTGTAAGCAATGCGTTGAGTATGAATCTTTTGGAAATCCGAGGCTAACTTCTTGTTGGTATTGTTCTAGGATCAACGGAGAGTGGTTCTTTAGGAAATCAAAATAAGGTGTGTAATCCCGTTCCCTTCCGAATACATGTTTGAAATGGTGTATGTTCTCACATCTCTCTGATTATTTGCATGAAATGTTCTGTGATTTGGTCGTAATACCAAAGAAAATCGGAAACCGGCTTTCGTGATCACTCGGGCGTGCGTAGGTTCATAGTGGTAACCATATTTTTGCAATGAAACAGTTTTGGTCAGCAGTAGTGACATGATTTCGAAAAATCATGAAAAATAGGAGAAAGAGAATTAGAAAGTAAATAAGATATCAAATTAAATCTTACTGTGTCTATTTTGATATGGAAGAAACAGAGAAGGAAAAGAAATTTTATATTCTGAGATATCTTAATTTTAGTGAGACTTGTTCTGATAGTGGTTCCCTGTTCTGTCTTGGAAAAATCGTATAAAATTGTACAAAGTAAATTAAGAGTTATAATTAATATGTATGGATTCCTTATTGAACCTACTTTTAATAGAAAAAAGTGGGAGCAGCATATGAAAACCGTACAGTAAGATATTTGAAATTAAGATAAGAGAGGGCAGAATCGTTGGATAGTGAAACGAGGGAAAATTTAAGGAATAAACTGTACTAAATGGTTAAGTCAAAAATTCTGGAAAAATTATCGTAAGAATATATATGAGTCTATTTTCAAATAAAATTGACGGATCTAAATTTTGAGTTTCCTAATCCGAGTTATGGTCAGTTTAGTCAGTATGACACAGATGGATTTTTCGCTTTTTATGCCCCAAATTAGTAGTTAAGTGCGGGTTGCGAAATTACCATAATACCCTTTACAGGTAAATTACCGAAAAACCCACGGGTTGCGAGATTACCAAATTACCCTTAGTGGGTAAGATTACCGAATTACCGAAATATCCTTATGGACCGATTATTTAAAATGCCCTTATGGGCCGAATTACGAAAATACCCCTAATGGGCCGATCTGATGTATTGTTAATGGGCCGATTTGATATATATTGTTTTGTGGGCCGATCTGATATATTGTTTAATGGGCCAATTTGACATATGGCTTAATGAGTCAATTTGATATAATGCCCTAATGGGCTAATTTTGCAAAGTGTTAATGGGCCAAATTGTTTGTAATAAATCTCTGAGTTATTAATTATCGTGGTTATATTGTAAATATTATGATTTACGATTTATGTTGCATTTACATAAGTTGCATGGGATTGGGATATTGATGATCGGGGAAGTGAAATTTGGTGGCTCAGCCACAAATATTATGAAATGGCATCTTGCCTGCGAATTAAATGGCATCTTGCCTGCGAATTATTATAAATGGCTTAATGCCTGCGATTGGTGTGTTGGCGGGGTGGGTTGACAAAAGATCCCCACAGGTGTGTTGGTTGGTACGGGTGGTGTGTAGCGGATGGATTATTAGGATGGTTTGGGTTTGCATACATTCGTACATTTGCTTCATTTTAAGATTGTTATGCAAAAGGGCTTAGGCCCAAGATGATTGCTATATGGGTTCAGGCCCAGTGGATGACGGTAAGGGGATTTCACACTGAGTTCTTGTAACTCACCCCCTTTTCTTAACCCTTGTAGGTAATGCTCGATTTGAGGACTTGGGCCCATGGATGACTCGATGGAGGCCGTACTTCAGAAATGGTGTTATTGAATTTTAAATTTCTATTTCCGTTTATTTTATTATTTTGCTATTTTGGTTTAAGTTGTAATAAGGCCTCTAGAGTATTTTATTATCACTTTATGGTTGATATACTTATTATTTTGCTTAAATTGTTTAAAACGAGAATTTTTCTAAAACTTAAATAAAGGTTTTCCAAAATCGATTAACAAATGGATTTCATAATAAACTTTATAAATATTTTAACAAGGAAGTTATTTTCTCGAACTATCAAACAATATTTTCAAAAGTCACGGTTTAAGTTCACTACCTTGATTGTTGACTCATCAATCAATCTCTCAAAAATATTTGTATTTTATCTACGTTTCAAACGATTTGAGAATATACACGCAACTCTATTTCTAACATCACATTTTTGTAAATTGTTTATCTCAAATATGCTTTTGCCACCAAAAGATTTTTAAAGATAATTACGTTTTCAAGTAGTTAATAAATTGCTTAAGTGTTTTGGGTTTTAACAAAGAGGCTGAAATTTTCAAACGAGTTTTTTTTTGTGTGACTCGCCAGATTCGGGCCTAACTTCTGGGCCGGGTTTGGGGTGCTACATACATCATGTATCTGTCTCAATTCCGGAGGTAACTCAAGCTGATTCACGACTGGACCTACATGTTTCAACACTCGATAAGGCCCGATGAACCTGGGGCTCAACTTGCCCTTTCGTCCAAATCTTAGAACTTTCTTCCACGGTGAATCTTTCAGAAAAACCTGGTCACCCTCCGCGAATTCCATCTCCTTACGCTTCAGATCTGCATAAGATTTCTGCCTGTCGAAAGCTTCCTTCAATCGAGTCCGAATCAGCTTAACCTTTTCCTCTGTTTCTGAAACTGATTCCGGACCCAACAACTGTCGCTCACCCAATTCTGTCCAGCAGGTAGGAGTACGACACTTACGACCATACAACGCTTCGTAGGGTGCCATCTTAATACTGGATTGATAACTATTATTGTATGTGAATTCTGCCAACGGCAAGAAATCCTCCCAACTACCCCTAAAGTCGATAACACAGCCTCTCAACATATCCTCCAGAATTTGAATTACCCTCTCTTACTGACCATCAGTCTGTGGATGAAACGCTGTGCTGAAATCCAACCTTGTACCCAACACCTTGTGCAACGCCTTCCAGAATCGCGATGTAAACCTAGGGTCTCTGTCTGATATGATAGACACTGGTACCCCATGCAACCTCACAATTTCTGCTACATACAGCTTGGCTAACTTCTGTAGTGAGTAATCAACATGAACCGGTATGAAGTTAGCGGACTTCGTCAACCGATCGACAATTACCCACACTGAATCTTTCCTAGTAGGCGTAAAAGGTAGCCCACTAACAAAGTCCATAGTTATCCTCTCCCACTTCCAAAGTGGAATCTTCACTGGCTGTAGCAACCCTGAAGGCAACTGATGTTCCGCTTTCACCTACAGACACGTCAAGCACTTACTCACAAACTCGGTAACTTCCTGCTTCAGACCTAGCCACCAAAACTGTTCACGTAAATCTCGATATAAACCTTCTGTAGTACCCAGCTAACCCAAGGAAACTTCGAATTTCTGCTACTGACTTCGGTGGTTTCCAATCCAAAACAGCCTCAATCTTTCGGGGATCAACTCTAATCCCCTCGGCAGACACAACATGCCCCAGAAAAGTAACTTTCCTTAGCCAAAATTCACACTTGCTAAATTTGGCATACAGTTGCTTCTCTCTCAAAATCTGTAGAACAATCAGAAGATGCGAGTCATGCTCCTCTTCCGTCCTTGAATATACCAATATATCGTCTATGAACACTACGACAAACCGATCCAGATAGGGTTGGAATACCCGGTTCATCATATCCATAAATGCGGCTGGTGCATTCGTCAATCCGAACGGCATCACTAAGAACTCGTAGTGACCATATCGAGTTCAAAAAGCCGTCTTATGAATATCCACCTCCTTGACCTTAAGCTAATGATAACCTGGCCTTAAGTCTATCTTCGAGAAGACCAAAGCACCTCGTAGTTGATCGAACAGGTCGTCAATTCTTGGCAACGGGTACTTGTTTTTAATCGTCAACTTGTTCAACTGCCTGTAGTCGATGCATGTAACACCCCAAACCCGGTCAATACGCCACGACCGAATCTGGTATGTCACTAAGGAAAATATTTTTGAAAGAATTGAATTAACAATTAAATTTTGTGAAAAACTCTTTGAAATTCTTTATTTGTCGAAAATAAGTTAAAACTGAGATTTACTTTGAATTACATAAAACTTTAAAATAAGTGAATAAATTATAGATAAGAAAACATTTATATATTTTTAAGAAAATTTGAAATATCACTTTGAAAATCCATTTGCAATTGAGTATAGAAACTTGAATTTTGGAAATCACTTAATTTGTTGAAAACACTTAACTTGAAATCTTTTTTTCTATCGAACTATTCATATTACCCGATGGTAAGATTTTTAAAACCATTGCGAGTTTTTAGTTTAGAAAACTTTGAGCTCAATTATTAGATTAACCAAGTGACATGCTTAAACATGTTTAGAATAAATCTCAAAGCATATAAATAATCCAAAACCATAATTAAAGAGGCCTTATTACAAATCCATAAAATATGAAAACCCAAAATTAAAATATGGTACCCAAATGGAAGTTCATGTAAAACCAAACTTTATTGCATGGCCTCCTCGAGTTCATCCGGCTCCATATCCGCGATCTCACGAATCACCTGAAAAGATAAGGGAGAAGGTGAGTCACCAAGAATCACTGCATATTCCCTCTCCCGAGTAAATACCACATACTTACACAAATTATAACAAAGCAACATATATGTATAATGCACCCAACCTAGCCATCCATAACTCCTTTTCTACCCCGTGGTACCAAACCACTTTGGTGGTGCCAAACCACCGGTGACCGAAGTCACGATATAAATGTGATACCAAATCCTTTGGTGACCAAAGTCACAAATAATCCATCTGTGGGGCCAACCCACGTGTGATACCAAATCACCGCGAGACAATCCCATATCTCAAAAGTGGGGCCAACCCACGGTGGAGTTAATCCACGAGGGACGAGTCGCTATGAGGTGCCAAACCTCCGTGTCCGAAGACACGAATGTGATACCAAATCACTTTGGTGGTGCCAAACCCGGTGTCCAAGACACGAATCATCAAGTTGTGGGGCCAACCCACGTGTGATACCAAATCACCGCGAGGCGATCCCATATCTCAAAAGTGGGGCCAACCCACGGTGGAATTAACCACGAGGACAAGTCGCTATGAGGTGCCAAACCTCTGGTGTCCGAAGACACGAATGTGATACCAAATCACTGGTGGTGCCAAACCACTGGTGTCCGAAGACACGAATCATCAATCTTCCCCCTCCTCTCATATTGCCCATACCAATGCAATAGATAGACAAATCACGTCAATAAACTTTGATATGTATCTCATAACGAATATATCATAAATCGTAGATCATAATTTCAATCCACATGTATTAACAATAAATTGAAACGGACTTACCCAAATCCTCATTCATAACATCATAGTATCATATCCAGATCTCATCGATTTACCCACTTTCATAATATGATTAGTTATAACACACAAATATACATATATAAACCAAGTTATAAAGTGTGTAAGATACACACCTTTCACCAACGCAAGAACTAACTCCCGAATCCGATCTACCGCACTAGAACACCTTGTCCTACAATCGGCCAATACTAAAATTATGAACAAAGGCCATTCGACCATACTACTAAATCCCAAAGAGTTATCACTTGTAATACCAAATCTTACCTAAACTTACCCAAATCGATTGACAAAGAAACGAGGCTTAGATTGATTGCTTCCAACGTCCCGAAAAGCCTAAAAGAATAATCGGTTCCTAAAATGGTTAGAACCTTGCAAACCAATGCCCAAAGATTCGGCCTTTGACCACAAGAAAATAACTTGGAAAAGAGAAAAGAATTGAAAGAGAATCGGCCATGAACACTTACCCTTTTCCAAAATCGATTGAAGAAAAATCAAAGAGAATCTACCCTTGAATATTCGGCCAAAACAAAACAATAAGAGAAAGGAAAATTTCGCAAAATGATTAAATGGTCAAAGAAATTTGGCTATGGTTGATTTGATTTAACAATAAGGATTCGATTAAAGTTGAGAAAGAGAAAGGAAAACAAAAGAAGAAGATGGAAGAGATTTCAATGGGAGAGGAATGTTTATGACTTTGAATAAAATAAAAGAAAGTAAAGAGAGATGGAGAGATGAAAGTTTGGCCAAGAGAAAGTAGGAGAAATGTGATTATGAACCAATGTCAAAGAAGAAAAAAAGAGAGAGATGGAGAGAGAGAGAGGTTCGGCCAAACACTATTTTGCCTAAAAGAAATGTGCACAAAATGCCCAAAAAAATCAAATGTTGTTTTGGTTTCAAAAGGATGAATGAAAAGAAAGAAAAAGTAGGATTTGGTTCCAACAAAATAAGGCTAAAACCAAAAGGAATTTTGCACTAAAAGCATAGTACACATTCGGCCAAGGAGGGAGTTTTTGGAGAGAAAGAAAACAATACAAAAGATGCACAACAAGCAAAGGTTGACCAACTATCCCCCCAAGCCACCTAACAACATTCGGCCACCCCTAGACACCCATGCAGCCCACATACATGCACTAAAGGCCTAGGATTACTTTCCAAAACATCCTCCATATTCCATGCCTTTTGTCCCCTCATCATACCATAACCTTAAGATTCCTATCCCCTATTTCATGCTTTCCTTTTCCAAAATTCAACTTTACCAAAAACTTAAGGTCCAACCTATCATAAACATAGGTTGACCGTCCATCAATGCTAGAACACAAAATAAAGTCTTCACAAATGCTTTCCATAATACTCGAACCTCTAACCTCAAGCCACCTTAAAAGCTCCTTAACCAACTTGCCACTTACTCCTCTTATGCTTTAATTAACACTTAAATTAACTTAAGTGCTAAGCTCACTTAATCCACTTCATTAAATAAACCATACTAAAAATTATTCTAGCTTCCTAAATAAAATCAAGCCTTCACAAGACTATGCTAACACACAAAATTCATACCCGAGCCAACACAAATAATACTCAAATTTTGGGATGTTACAATGCACATCCGCATCGACCCATCCTTTTTCTTGACAAATAACACCGGCGCTCCCCACGAAGACACACTTGGTCGGATAAAACCACGGTCCAACAATTCCTGTATTTGGGCTTTAAGTTCCACCAGCTCTTTCGGCGCCATCCTATATGGGGCAATGGACACCGGTGTTGTCCCTGGAAGAAGATCAATGCCGAACTCCACCTCGCGATCCGAAGGTAACCCTGGAAGCTCTTCTGGAAAAACATCCGAGAACTCCTTCACCGTTCTAACATCTCTTACCGACAATTCCTTGGCTTCCATAGCACTGATGAAAGCTAAGAAAGCCTCACAGCCTTTCCTCACCATCCTTTCAGCCTTCAATGCAGACACCACATTTGACAGGTAGTTCCTTCTCTCACCTATTACCAACACCTCCTTATCCTCGAGAGTCTTCAAAATCATGCGCTTAGCAGCACAATCCAAGTTTGCTCGATACCTAACTAACCAGTCCATGCCTAAAATCAAATCAAACTCACCGAACGGCAATTCCATCAAGTCAGCCGAGAAAACAACCCCTTGTACTTCTAAAGGCACACTCCTAAATAATTTATTCACCACTACAGGTTGTCCTAAAGGGCTAATCACAGTCATCTCCCTAGAAGCAACCTCAGATTCTATATTCAAAGTTCCAGACACAGCACTAGCAATATATGAATGTGTAGACCCAATATCTATTAAAGCTATAAAGGGCACACCAAAAATAAGGAACGTACCGGTTATAACGTCCGGTGCATCTCCGTCCTCTCGGCATCTAGCTGTATAAACCAACCCAGGCTGTCTTGCATCAGTATTCCCAGCACCTCTGCCCGGTGCTCCACGCCCTCGACCAAAACCATTTCCTCCTCTGGTCGGACCACGACCTCTCGGTGGTTGCTGCCCACCTCTTCCAGACTGCACATTTCCTTGACTTACTGGCCGTGCCCTGCTCTGCTCTTGTGGACAGTCCCTTACCAGATGATCTACAGATCCACACCTGTAACATCCTTTACTTCTTGCCCAACACTCTCCTGAATGATAATTCCCGCATCTACTACACTGCTGAGACCGACCAACAGCAACAGGCTTCGCAACTCGACTCGGCCTATCAAACCTAGGCCTCTTTTGGAAACCCACAGCAGATCCTGACGACCCAAAATTCCTTTTATTACTACCCCTGTCCTTATCCTGATTCTGCTTTTCATATCGCTTCACCTCTTCGGCTATCTTAGCCTTCTCAACCAGAGTAGCAAATTCTCTTTCCCGTTGCGGAGCTATCAGTACTCGCAACTCATCCCTTAGACCATCCTCAAATCAAACACAATGCTCGTGTTTAGTTGTGACAATACCCCGGGCATAACGGCTTAAACGCAGGAACTCTGCCTCGTACTCAGCCACCGACTTATTCCCCTGGACCAAGTTTAAAAATGCCTTCCTTTGAGCATCCACGTAACTAGTCCCAACATACTTTCCCTGAAATGCTGACTTAAAGAAGTCCCAGGTAATATGGTCCGCTGAGGTACCATCTCTCACCGTGAGCCACTACTGATATGCCTCATCTCGAAGAAGGGACACCACCCCTTTCAAGTTTTCCTCCACAGAACAATCAAGATCGTCCATGATTCGTTCCACCGCTTCCAGCCAGCACTCAGCTACGTTAGGAGCCACACCAAAAATGCCCCTAAATATCTCAGCCCCATTAGCTCGGAGTCGCTCAGAAACAGATTTTCGAGCTACAGATCCCGTGCTAGCTCCAGCAACCCGCTCCAGAACACGCAACATAGCTTGAGACACAGCATCGTCTCCACCAGTTTGGTCTTGAAATCTCACTTTCGCAATAGGTGATGCTGGTACTTCACCTTCTGGCCTATGCCCTAATTCTGAGGGTCCAGCCTCAATACCCCGGCCTCTACCACGACCGCGCACACCACGTCCACGTCCTCTAGCGCTCATGACTACCGATTCGACTTAATCTAATTAAAAGTTTTATGAATTAGTATTTCTTCCACTGTTTATTACCGGACAGTCTTATGAAAGTAACATTAGTAGTAGTTTCTTTTTTTCCACAAGACATATATACCTAGAGGTCTCAGTCTCTAAAGTTGAATTTCTTAGCACTAATAGTCATAGCACAATATAATTTCTTCATGCAATTCAACTAATAATAAGAAGACTTACCGTTCAGATTTGGTGCCGGAGACTCGGGTGCCATACTTCTAGAAAACACATATCTTTCTAAACCATGTTCAGACCAAGTTTGAAAAATGCTTTTGAACCCATTTCACAGCCGAGTTTGCAACCTAGGCTCTGATACCATAATTGTAACACCCCAAACCCGGCCTAAATATTACGACCAGATCTGGTATGTCACAAGGAAAGGTTGTTTTAAATAACTTTGAAAATTTAAAACAGAAACATTCTTCGCATTGTGTCAACCCTTTTTGAAAATCAAATTCGGTCAGGTTCTGTATTACAAAAACTGAAATCTAGTGGTATTCTGAAACGTGATATGTTGAAAGTAGTGTTTGTTGGTTTAAGAAAAATTTCCCGAATTTTGTTAATTAACCGCTTGCTATCTTTTGTTAAAACTTGAAAACATGATTGTTTAGATTTTTATCTTAGAAAACTCTGTATTTGACAGTTCATAAAACATGCTATAACCAATTTAAAGCAAAAACCCAAATTAAAGTTATGGAGGCCTTATTACATTACAAAAATCCCAAAATGGAAAAGCAAGTTTAAATAAGAAATGAAAGTTTACGAGAAAATAACGCATGGCCACCTCAAAGTCCGCCTTGGCTCCAAATCCACGATCTAGGGATTACCTGCAAAATTAAGCAGAGGGGGTGAGTCACCGAGACTCAGTGTGTAATTCCCCTTATAACGCAATCGGGCTTTAAGCCCACAGATGCACATTGGGCCTTAGCCCTCACAATATAGCATATTAATAATGTATGCAATGCAGCCCAGCCCAACCTAGTTTTCCATCCTCTAGGTCACCTGAATCAACCAAACACCCGTGGCATCAAGCCACTATGGTCCCAGACCATTTGTGACAGAGTCACAGAATATATATAAACGTGGGGCCAACCCACTATGGTCCCAGACCACTGTGACAATCTCTGATAAGTATACGTGGGGCCAACCCACTGTGGTCCCAGACCACTGAGACAAGTCACTGAATATTTATGTGTACGTGGTTCCAAACCACCGTGGTTCCAGACCACTGTGACAGAAGTCACTGAATAACACTTCCCCTTTCAATCATTTCCCAAAACCCATGCAACATATTATCATACTGAGATGAATGCAAGCATACCTTCAATATACAACAGATAATTAATTCATACATACATACATATATTTGAAAGTAACATCATAGCGAAACTTACCCGGTGTCTCCAACCTTACCCACAAAGGTATCTCGACTATCTATTCAGTCGTTTCAGCTTTCAGCCAACACAGTTATTAACGCAATTTAATAAATAAAAATGAGAGCATCACACACCTGATTACGCGTAACACTAGACTCTCTATGTCGACACTCTCACTAGCAGGGATAACAATGATTTGCCTATCCCAGGCAAACGTCGGCTCTCTACCACAACCCGGCGGAAAGTCTCGAACCGTCGACGCAACACGTCTTTTAAATTTAGGAGCAGAGACTACAGGCCCGCTCCCTTCCTTAGATTGGCTAGCACTCGCATCCATGAAGAGACTTGATCAGTACAGTACTATAGTGAAACAACAATTTCCCCAACAAGGGGTTTGATTATGACAGAGTAATGAATAGAGGCTGATCACAAAGAACAAAAGAGGGCTCCTTACCTTAAAACCTGAATGAAAAGGTAAGATTCAAAAATCAACAGATCTTCAGGCTTCAAACTTTAAAACGTTCGGCTACTGGGGTTTCCCGGAGTAAGCGTTCCAAAACGAGAGAGAAGAGGAGGGCTTAGCCGAAATCTAACCATCAAAACAAAATAGCCATTCGACTATGACCATACAAAACCGAAAAAGAATGAGAAAGAAACGAAAGAGTCTCCCTTACCTTACACGATAGAACCCGATTGAGGAGGAGACTTTCGACAAACCACAGGGGCGCTTCTTGCTATTCGACTTGAAACAAAAAGAGAATAGAGTAGGATGAAGGAGTAAAGAAGAAAGACAAGATTAGGCTATGGGGAAAAACAAGTTGTAAAAGATGAGCAAAGGTGGTTCAGTTCAAGAGAGAAACAAGGAAGACGAAAAGAAAACGAAGAAGATAGAAGTAGTGTGGAAGAGAAAAGGGGTTTCGGATTAATGAAAAATGTAGAGAAAATGAAGAAGAAAGGTTTCGGTTATGATGGGTAGAAGGTGAGGGAGAGGTTTGGAAAATGTGAGGCTAAAACAAAGAAAAGAATAAACTTCGAGTGGGAGAAGAAGAGGATTCGGCTATGTTAGAGTACTTCGAGAGGAAAAGATGAAAGTTGAAAGAAAATGCAAAAGAAGAAAGAGCTTCTAAATGAGTTTCGGTTGCACTCTTCTTTTTCCAAATGGCATAAATGGCACACCCCCTCCCCTTATGACCGAATATACTAAGTTAGAAAAGCCTAAGACTGATGAGAAGTTCGACACACCCCTAAAGCAGCTAAACCGAAATGCTCCTCACCCAAGACCCCTTTCTTGACCGAATGTCTCCCTTCAAAGACCCCCACATTCGGCCACCACTTCCACCAACTTGAATCCCACGATTCTCTCCTTATTTTACTCCCCATCACCCATTCAAACCTGTTGACTCATTCAAACTCCTCCAAGCCCTCATGTCCATCCATTTCAAATGCTTTGACTCCTTCAACAACCACCATGAAGAGTCCCAGCCGAAAGCCAACACTCTACCATCTTGAGCATAAAAATAAAGTTCCACATGCTGCAGTTGAGACTTGAACTCCTTCCCCCTCCATGCTCCCTTGTGACGCCACTACCATGCTCCTTAAGTGGCGTCTTCTCGCCACTCTACTACACTCCTTCTTGTGTCAACAACCACTAGGAAATATTCTTAACGCCTACTTCCACCAGCTCTCCCCCTAAAGTGCCCAAAAAGTAAAATTCCACCAAGGCTCTGGCTCGAACCCGAGCCTCCCCAGGACCTCCAATGTAACATCCTGAATTAATGGGCCTTTGCATTTAATGTGATGTGATGTTTATGTTATCTCTAATGTGTAATTAGGGTGTTTAAGGGGTTCAGATTGGGCTCAAGAATTTGGCCGAGGCCTTAGTCAAATTTTTTGCTTGGGCACTCTAGTGGAAAGCTAGTTAGAATAGGGGCTTAAAAGATATTATCTGTAAAGTAAGACACACAAATGGGCTTGTGGCCAGTGGTCAGTGGCATTACTTAGGGGCTTTGAGGTGGCGTGATAAGCAATAAGGAGGTCCAAGGTTCGAGTCGCATTACCCACTTATTTTAAATATTTTTGGCGTCAAAAGAGAGGGAGTTGGAGTCGGTTGGAATGCTTAAAAACAGGGAGATTTAATGAGTGGGATAATGTGGATAATATGGCTGATAATGTGGCAGATAAAGGAAGGAAGAGGTGGCGTTATCCATGCCACTTGAGGATGAGTGATCAGATGGAGATAAGGGAGGAAATCTAAGAGTTATCTGGTAAACTGAGTGGTGGCCGATTTTCAAACTCTAGGTGGGAAGGGGGAATCGGTTTTGTATGGCTAAGGGGTGCCGAAATTTCCCTTTTGATAGGATGGGTTTTTAGTTTGCAAAATAGGCATTTTCGGCATTTGTTTGGTAAGAGCCAAAATTCTCTTTAGGGGAGGGGAATACTTCTTTATTTTCGGTATTTGGGTTTTATTCTCTTACTCTATTCTCTCATTCTCTGCTAAAGTCGAAACCCCTAATTCCATTCTCTCATCTCCACTTTTATGCTAAAGCCGAATGTCTATTGTTTTTCTCTGCTTTCTCCTACAAACCAAAACCTCATAATCTACCTCTGCATCTTTTTCTTTTGATTCCTTCATTAAGTCGAACCTCTATAGATTCCTTTGCACCATCTTTCTTTTTGATCTTCTCAAAAGCTAAAATTCTCTAGGAGTTGCCGAATTCTTTGTGTTAAGGTAAGTGCCGATTTCTTCTGTTCTTCCTTTCTCTTTTGGTTTTTGGAGGCCAAAGCCGAAAGGCTAATTGATGTGATAAGATTAACTTTGGAGTAACGTTTTGACTGTTCTTGTGTTCTCATCTTGGGGCAACATTTGGGAATCAAGTAGATCGATCATCTAGATCCCAAAAGCCAGAAAATCGCTAGTCTCTGAGACCCATACCTCTTTCGGGATTTCAAGGTAAGGGTTCTCTTTAGATTTTCGTTAGGCTCGTTTATTGTATTTGTGGTCTTAACCTCGTGTTACGGATTAATAACCATATATGGGTGGTAGCAACTGATAAGGTCTTTTGATGGAATAAAATGTCGATCAGGCGAAGGAGGGGATTGGACCCGTAAATCCAACCCATAAGTTTAAGAAACAAACGGTATCAGTAGTTCGGGATTGGCCACCGGGTTGTGGACCGGCTTCAGAACAAAACCAAAGGCGATTAGCGATCGTATCGGCTCACATGGTAGTGTTGACATAGAAAGTATCATCTTGACTGTAATCAGGTGTGTAGATCTCTATCACACTAATTAATCTGTACTATATATGTTATGGGCTAAAAGTCGGAAAAAGGCTGTATGGATAGTCGTATTTCCCGAAAAGGGTAGGCAAGGGATGCCAGGTACGTAATCATAGAAACTTTTCTATGTGTATCTATGTATGTGATAGACTGTGATCTTTTAGGTTGTATATTATTTTGCTTCTACATGGATGTATGCATGGGATGGGGTTGATATGATGAAGGGGAAGAGCATGTTAAAAGGTCACCTCGTGATCGGTGGTTAAACCACAATATGTACACTTAGGTCACAATAGTGATCGGTGGCTCTGCCACACTTGATTATAAGGTCACCACAGTGATCGGTGGCTCGCCACAGTGGATTATAAGGTCACATGGTGATCGGCATTATAACCGATAGCATGACTATCGATATGGTGTGTAGCGGTTGGTGGGTTGATTGTAGAAATCCCGAGGTGTGATGGTGATGGTAAGTGGTGTGTAGAGGATGGACTTTTAGGTTGGGTTGGGCCATGCAGCATGTGATTATTTTGTTGCCATTGTGTATGGGCCAAGGCCCATAATGTGTTTGTGGGCCTCAAGCCTTTTATGTGTTTTGGGATTTGCACATTGAGTCTTGGTGACTCACCCCTTTATTTTTCCCGACTTTTGGATGAGCGAAGAGATCATGGACATAGGAGCCGAGAGGCGGGCTCGAGGGCCATCAAGTCTTATATTTTCATAGACTATTTTTAGCTTTCCTTTAAGTTTTCAATTTCGGGACTATTTATGTAATAAGGCTCCATAGCTTAGGTTTAAATTATACTTGTTAATGTCTTTATTCTATTTTTTTAAAAAATTTAATTTTATGTTCAAAGACTTATCTATAGGAAGTAAAAATATGGGAATTTTAAACACGTTCAAAGAAAAGAAAAGGTTTTCTTCAAATATCACTTATTTTAGCGTATACCTAAATAAACAAACTGAATTTCCAAAAATCATCCAAGTGAAGTTTTTAACGTTAAACCCCGTAGCATACCAGATCTGGTCGTAACGTTTAGGCCGGGTTTGGGGTGTTACATTTTGGTATCAGAGCCCAGTTACAAAACTCGGGCTGTGAAATGGGTCAAATGGTAGTTTATAAATTGGTAAAATGCTGTGGTTGAGATATGGCCTTCGAGTCTACCGGCACCCGATCCACGCAGGTAAGTATTCTAACTCTTGATTTGATATGAATGTTGGGTTTGATGGGCTTCATGGACGTAGACTAGTATGATAGGAATTAATGGATTTTAGGCCTAGTTTAAACAATTCTTTAAATTCATAAAACTTAATCTAACTAAACAAGTCCGTAAACCAGTCGCTGGGTTAGGGTATGGCAATAGGCATGCGCATGTCTAGGATTGGATTTAGGAGAGCTTGGTATTTAAGCGGTCCTAGTGACTCACCTCCTCTTATTTGGAATCCTACCCTGCAGTGCGTAGTGTATTTGTTCACCTTAGCCGCGAGGACTTGTTGTGGGCCAAAGACCATAATTAAAACCCGAAAGGGACCAAATACCCTTAGTTTTTAAATTACCAAAATACCCATTTTTGAAAATTTACCCAAAAACCCTAGATTTACAATAGCACCGGTTTACAAAATTATCGAAATTTGTGAAATTACCAAAATACCCTCGATTTGGAAAAAAATTCCAAAAAATACCACGCTTAAAAAATATACCAAAATATTTCTATTTCGAAAAAAACACCAAGATACTCTATTCTGGGAAATTACGAAAATACCCCTATAGGATAAAATTACGGAAAAACCCCTGGGTAGTGAAATGACGAAAATACCCTTATGTGATGAATGTGAGTTCATGGATGCTACTTGTATGTTGATGTATGATGGTTGAATGTATGTGGTTCCTAGAACTAGGAGATACAGACTTGAGACTAAAACTCGTGGATATAATTTCGATTTCGAAAGAACTACTCTTGAAACTACTGTCCATAAGATTGTTCGTGGTTAATCAGTGAAAAAAATTAATAATTCATAAAATTTCTAATCAGATAAATGCGAATCGGTAGAATGAGTACAAGGGGTCGTAGACGTCCTGCGCGTGGCCGTGGTAGGGGTAGGATGGCTGTGTCAGAACCAGTAGGATCTGGCTATGGGTCTGGAAACAAAATACCGGTACCACCCGCTGCGGAGGTGGAATTTCAGGACCAGATGGCCGAAGATGATGCGGTATCTCAGGCGATGTTAAGGGTTTTAGAGAGGGTTGCTGGGGCAGGCATGGGCACAGGGGCCCAAAAATCTATGTCGGAGCGACTTAGAGCCAATGGGGCAGAAATGTTTAGGGGAATTTCGGTATAGCCCCGAGTACAATCTGAGTGATGTCTTGGTTGGAGGCGGTTGAGCGTATAATGGATGATCTTGATTTCACGGAAGAGGAAAAACTGAAAGGGGTTGTATCTCTCTTGCGGGACGAAGCTTATCAATGGTGGCTTACGGTTAAGGATGGTACGGTGGCTGACCATATCACCTAGGATCTCTTCAAAATGGCGTTTCAGAGTAAATACATTGGGTCGAAAGTTATGTGGATGCGCGGCGTAGGCGTTTCGAATCTGGTTCGGGGAAGTAGGTCGGTGGGTGCGTATGATGAAGCGTAGTCTTACGCCTTAGCCGTTATGCTCGAGGATGGTGGCCACGGACCATGAACGTTGTGTTCAATTTGAAGATGGTATGAGGGACGATCTGCGTGTATTGATAGCACCACAGTGGGAGAGGGAATTTGCTGTGCTAGTGGAAAAAGCTAAGATAGCTGAGGAGGTTAAGCGGACAGAAAAATTGAATCGGGATAGAGATAGGAGTGGAAGTAAGAGAAATTTTGGATCGTCGAGGGGCGTCTGGGCGTATTCAGAAAAGACCCAGGTCAGACGGGCCGAGACGAGATGAGAGACTGGCTGCGCTAGTCAAACACGTAGTGTGCTCGATGTGGTAAATTCCACGTAGGTGAGTGTTGGGCGGCGGTGGGAAGTGCTTGGTGTGGATCTACGGACCACCAAGTTAGAAAGCTGTTCGCGAGAACGGGGGCGGTGAAGGGCCCACGGGTCAAGGGAATGCACACCGAGAAGAGGTGGTCCGCGACCACAGAGAGGTCGTGGTCCGGCCCGGAGGTGGTAACGGTTACGAGTCCGGGCCGTAGAGCACCAGTGCCGAGAGGCGAGAAACACCGAGGTGAGACAATGGGTTAGTTTATCTTTGCCGCCAGACGTCGAGAGGAGGTCGATTTAACCGGATGTCATAACCGATACATTCTTAATTTATGGTTTGCCTTATACGCCTTGATTGATATTGGTTCGACGCACTCTTATGTTGCTAGTGCTATAGCGGGAACTTTGAACTTAGATTATGAGACTTCTTCTAGGGAGATGATCGTAGTGAGCCTTCTAGGACAAATTGTAGTGGTGAGCAAAGCGTATAAGGATGTACCACGGAAGTTTAAGGGGTAGCTTTTGGGGTGATCTAATGGAAGCGCCATTTGGGAGTTCGATTTGATCTTAGGAATGGATTGGTTAGTGAAGTATCAAGCAAATTTGGGTGTGCGACCAAGCGTATGGTGTTAAAAACTCCCGAGGGTGGCAAAGTGTTGGTGATAGGTGAAAGGGGGAACCTGTTTGTCAAATGTGGTGTCCGCCTTTAAGAGAGAAAGGATGGTGAGGAAAGGATGCGAGGTAATTTTAATGTTTGTTAGGCTCTGGAAGCCAAGGAACTAAGCTGTTGGGGACGTTAGGGACGGTGAGGAAATTTCCTGATGTTTTCCCAGAAGAGCTTTCGGGATTACCCCGGATCGTGAAGTGGAGTTTGGTATTGATCTTCTTCCGGGAACAGCGCCAGTATCTATCGCTCTGTACAGGATGGCGCCGAATGAGTTGGTGGAATTGAAGGCTCAGATCAAAGAGTTGCTGGATAGAGGGTTTATCTGACCAAGTGTGTCTCCTTGGGGAGCGCCGGTGTTATTTGTTAAGAAGAAGGATGGATCAATGCGTATGTGCATTGACTATCGCCAGCTGAATAAGTTGACCATCAACAATAAATACCCGTTGCCGAGGATCGATGACTTGTTTGATCAGCTGAAGGGGCTTGATTTTCTCAAAGATAGATCTCGAGATCGTGGTACCATCGCCTAAGGTCAAGGAGGCGGATATTCATAAGACGGCTTTTAGGACTCGCTACGGTCACTACGAATTCATGGTAATGCCATTTGGGTTGACTAACATTCCAGCAGCGTTTATGGATATGATGAACCGAGTATTTCAACCCTACTTGGATCAGTTTATCGTGGTGTTTATAGATGATATTCTGGTTTATTCAAAATCGGAAGAGGAGCATGATTCACATCTTCGGGTGGTTCTGCAGATTCTGAGGGAGAAGCAGTTGTATGCCAAATTCAGTAAGTGCAAATTTTGGCTAAGGGAAGTTACTTTTTCTAGGTCACGTTGTGTCGGCAGAGGGGATTAGGGTTGACCCTCAGAAAATTGAAGCGGTGTTGGATTGGAAGCCACCTAAGTCGGTAGCAGAAATTCAGAGTTTCCTTGGTTTGGCTGGGTATTACAAAAGGTTTGTTGAAGGATTTTCATTGATTGCAGCACCGTTGACTAAGTTGTTACGAAAAGGGGTTCCGTTTGTTTGGTCTAATAAGCAGCAAGAGAGTTTTGAGAAGTTAAAAAGGATTTTAACGGAGGCTCAGATTATTGATTCAGTTTGAGGTCGGGAAGGAGTTCGTGATGTATTGTGATGCTTCACACACGGGACTAGGATGCGTGTTGATGCAAGGTGGAAAGGTTGTTGCGTGACGCATCTCGGCGATTAAGACCGCACGAAGCAAGTTATCCCACCCATGATTTGGAATTAGCGGCGATGGTTTTGCTTTGAAGATTTGGAGACATTATCTCATGACGGGAGAAATCATCATTTATACCGATCATAAGGGCTTAAAATACTGTTGACCCGGAAGGAGTTGAATCTAAGGCAAAGGAGGTGGATCGAGTTGTTAAAAGATTATGACTGCTCGATCGAGTACCATCCGGGTAAAGCCAACGTGGTGGCGGATGCTCTAAGTCATAAAGTAATCTCTGACTTGAGAGCAATGTTTGCTCACCTTAGTCTATATGATGATGGGAGTTTATTAGCTGAACTTCAAGTGAAACCCTCTTGGGTCAGTCAGGTTAAGGAGAAATAGTAGACTGACGAGTTGCTAAAGGAGAAGTTTCCGGTAGGATCAAGTGAAGGATCAACAGAATTTAGTGTGAATGAGGAAGGGCTATTATGGTTTCAAGGGAGAGTGTGTATGCCGAAAGATCCTGAGTTTAGGCATAAGATTTTGCAAGAAGCGCATGGTAGTCCATACGCTATGCACCCTGGAGGAAGTAAGATGTATCGAGATTTGCGAGATCAGTTCTGGTGGCCGGGTTTGAAATGAGAGGTGACTGAATTTGTGGGGAAGTGTTTGACCTATCAGCAGGTAAAGGCGGAACATCAGTTACCATCAGGGTTGTTGCAGCCGGTGAAGATTCCACAATGGAAGTGGGAAAGGATCGCAATGGACTTTGTTAGTGGGCTACCCCTCACGCCTACTAAGAAAGATTCGGTGCAGGTGATTGTTGACCGCTTGGCGAAGTCCGCTCATTTCATACCGATGCGTGTCGATTACTCTCTGCAGAAATTGGCTAAGCTATACATAGCGGAGGTAGTGAGGTTGCATGGGGTACCAAAGTATCAATCATATCGGACACAGGACCTAGGTTCACCTCACGATTTTGGAAGGCGTTGCATCAAGCGTTAGGTACGGTTGGATTTCAAGATGGCGGCGTTTCATCCTCGCACCGATGGACGACCGAGCGGGTAATCCAGATCTTAGAGGACATGTTAAGAGGATGTGTCATTGACTTCAGGGGTAGTTGGGAAGAGTTCTTACCGTTGGCGGAGTTTGTGTACAACAATAGCTACCAGTCAAGTATTCAGATGGCGCCCTATGAAGCATTGTACGGGCGGAGGTGTCGTACACCTACCTGTTGGACGGAATTAGGGGAACGTCAGATTTTGGGTCTGGAATTGGTTACCAAGACAGAGGAGAAGGTAGAGTTAATTCGGGCTCGGTTAAAGGAAGCGTCGGGATCGATGAAGTCCTATCTTGACACAAGCGTAAGGACATAGAATTTGCGATGGGTGACAAGGTGTTCTTGAAGGTGTCACCATGGAAGAAAGTACTGAGGTTTGGACGGAAAGGTAAATTAAGTCCCAAATTTATCGGACCTTATCGGGTGTTGAAACGAGTGGGACCAGTAGCTTATAAGCTAGAGCTACCTTCTGAGCTAAGCCAGATTCACAATGTATTCCACGTCTCTATGCTAAGACGTTACCGTTCGGATCCATCCCACGTGGTGTCGGTGGAAGAAATCAAGTAAGACCCGATTTATCCTTTGAAGAGGAGCGGTGGAAATCACGGATCGTAATGTCAAAGTATTGCGGAGAAAGACGGTTCCGTTGGTTAAAGTTACGTGGCGTAATCACGGTTACGAGGAGGCTACTTGGGAACCGAGGAAGCGATGCGGCAGCAATACCCGCATCTATTCTGATCAGGTAATTTTGAGGCCGAAATTTCTTTAAGGTGGTAGAACTGTAACATCCTGAATTAATGGGCCTTTGCGTTTTATGTGCTGTGATGTTTATGTTATCTCTAATGTGTAATTAGGGTGTTTAAGGGGTTCAAATTGGGCTCAGGAATTGGGCCGAGGCCTTAGTCAAATTTTCTGCTTGGGCACTCTAGTGGAAAGCCAGTTAGAATAGGGGCTTAAAAGATATTATCTATAAAGTAAGACACACAAATGGGCTTGTGGCCAGTGGTCAGTGGCGTTACTTAGGGGCTTTGAGGTGGCGTGATAAGCAATAAGGAGGTCCAAGGTTCGAGTCGATTACCCACTTATTTTAAATGTTTTTGGCGTCAAAAGAGAGGGAGTTGGAGTAGGTTGGAATGCTTAAAAACAGGGAGATTTAATGAGTGGGATAATGTGGATAATATGGCTGATAATGTGGCAGATAAAGGAAGGAAGAGGTGGCGTTATCCATGCCACTTAGGATGAGTGATCAGATGGAGATAGGGGAGGAAATCTAGCAGTTATCTGGTAATCTGAGTGGTGGCCGATTTTCAAACTCTAGGTGGGAAGGGGGAATCGGTTTTGTATGGCTAAGGGGTGCCGAAATTTCCCTATTGATAGGATGGGTTTTTAGTTTGCAAAATAGGCATTTTCGGCATTTGTTTGGTAAGAGCCGAAATTCTCTTTAGGGGAGGGGAATACTTCTTTATTTTCGGCATTTGGGTTTTATTTCTTACTCTCTTCTCTCATTCTCTGCTAAAGCCGAAACCCCTAATTCCATTCTCTCATCTCCACTTTTATGCTAAAGTTGAATGTCCATTGTTTTTCTCTACTTTCTCCTACAAACCGAAACCTCATAATCTTCCTCAGCATCTTTTTCTTTTGATTCCTTCATTAAGTCGAACCTCCATAGATTCTTTTGCACCATCTTTCTTTTTGATCTTCTCAAAAGCTGAAATTCTCTAGGAGTTGCCGAATTCTCTGTGTTAAGGTAAGTGCCGATTTCTTCTGTTCTTCCTTTCTCTTTTGGTTTTTGGAGGCCAAAGCCGAAAGGCTAATTGATGTGATAAGATTAACTTTGGAGTAATGTTTTGACTGTTCTTGTGTTCTCATATTGGGGCAACATTTCGGGAATCGAAGTAGATCAGATCATCTAGATCCCAAAAGCCAGAAATCGCTAGTCTCTGAGACCCATACCTCTTTTCGGGATTTCAAGGTAAGGGGTTCTCTTTAGATTTTCGATAGGCTCATTTATTGTATTTGTGGTCTTAACCCTGTGTTACGGATTGATAACCATATGTGGGTGGTAGCAACTGATAAGGTCTTTTGATGGAATCAAATGTCGATCAGGCGAAGGAGGGGATTGGACCCGTAAATCCAACCCCTAAGTTTAAGAAACGAACGATGTCAGCAGTTCGGGATTGGCCACCGGGTTGTGGACCGGCTTCAGAACAAAACCAAAGGCAGTTAGCAGTCGTATCGGCTACCGATAGTGTTGACATAGAAAGTATCATCTTGACTGTAATCAGGTGTGTAGATCTCTATCACACTAATTAATCTGTACTATATATGTTATGGGCTAAAAGCCGGAAAAAGGTTGTATGGACAGTCGTATTACCCGAAAAGGGTAGGCAAGGGATGCAGTACGTAATCATAGAAACTTCTTCTATGTGTATCGATGTATGTGATAGATCGTGATCTTTTAGGTTGTATATTATTTTGCTTCGCATGGATGTATGCATGGGATGGGGTTGATATGATGAAGGGAAGAGCATGTTAAAAGGTCACCTAGTGATCGGTGGTTAAACCACGATATGTACACTTAGGTCACAATAGTGATCGGTGGCTCGCCACACTTGATTATAAGGTCACACAGTGAACGGTGGCTCGCCACGATGGATTATAAGGTCACATGGTGATCGGCATTATAAGCCCGACAGCATGGTATCGATATGGTGTGTAGCAGTTGGTGGGTTGATTGTAGAAATCCCCGAGGTGTGATGGCTGGTACGGGCTGGTGTGTGGAGGATGGACTTTTAGGTTGGGTTGGGCCATGCAGCATGTGATTATTTTGTTGCCATTGGGTATAGGCCAAGGCCCATAATGTGTTTGTGGGCCTCAAGCCTTTTATGTGTTTTCGGGATTTGCACACTGAGTCTTGGTGACTTACCCCTTTATTTTCCCTGACTTTTCAGATGAGCAGTAGATCGTGGACATGGAAGCCGAGGCGGGCTCGAGGGGCCATCAAGTCTTATATTTTCATAGACTATTTTCAGCTTTCCTTTAAGTTTTCAATTTTGGGACTATTTATGTAATAAGGCTCCATAGCTTAGGTTTAAATTATACTTGTTAATGTCTTTATTCTATTTTTTTTTAAAAATTTAATTTTATGTTCAAAGACTTATCTATAGGAAGTAAAAATATGGGAATTTCAAACACGTTCAAAGAAAAGCAAAGGTTTTTTTCAAATATCACTTATTTTCGCGAATACCTAAATAAACAAACTGAATTTCCAAAAATCATCCAAGTGAAGTTTTTAACGTTAAACCCGTCAGAGCATACCGTGACCGTCGTAACATTTGGGCGGGTTTGGGGTGTTACACCCAAACACAACCAAAACACAAGCGAGAACAAGCCAAGCACACAGAAAACATAAAATGTAGAACCCCTGATTCTAGGATGTTACAACTCTCCTTATAGATCGCTTTATTTAAAGCCAGCTTCTCGCCTACTCTCATGCTAGCTTCCCGATGTGGGATCCCTCCATCAATCCTCCAAAACCGTGCCAACTGCAAAATAAATATCATTTTTAGCTTGCAATGGAATTCGAACCCCTCTCTCCTTGCCTTCCTAATGATGCCACCACCATCAGGCCACAAGCTCACTTGTGTCATAAGTTCAACACATTTAACTATAAAGCCTACCTACTCGCTTCCAGATTTATTTAAAAGAGAAACCAAAATAAATTTCAAGAGCCAAGACTTGAACCTTGGACCCCTTGCTTCCTCTATGGCGTCACTTCCTTGTCTCCCATATGGTGCCATTTGCCACTAGACCACAACTCCTTTTGTGTCTTATTTTACCCTATTTTATTTATGAGTCATACCATTAGAGATCAGGGTTTCACTAAGGCTAAAAATAAAAAAATTTCCTATGGCCTAACTTGAACCCAGGACTTCATAGTACCCTCTAAACACTCCAAAATCACTCACTAATAGGTCCAACTCGCATTAGTGTCGTCCTCTTCTTCTCAAAAAAAAAAATTAAACGCTCCCATGCCCAAGGTCCAATAGGCCCAATTCTACTAGGCCCAAAAATTCAGGGCGTTACACATTAGTACCACAATTTATATCATCAAAACATATCATCAATGCCCAAAATTCAAAAATTTCCCCTAAGGTCGTACCCGTCATTTCGATCGACTGTGGGCCTTCTGTAGGATCGTTATGTGATTAAATATATTATAAAACATGAAATTTGGTCACATATTGGTATATTTTCTACTATCCACAAGTGTATTTGGGATGTCTTATGATAATTAAAACTGAGAACAAAGTTATATATGTGATTTGTATCTAATATGTTATGTATGATTTATGCTCTGATCATATTTGATTCTAGGATGGGTTATATATATTATGTGGAGGAAGTGTTTCTATGAGAGGCGACATCTTGCCCTCTACACTGGCAGCACCGCTGTAAATATTATGTAAGTGTGTTAACGACACTAAGTGGTGTGTAGGGTTGGATGAGTGTTTCAAACCCCATATGGTGAGTTGGGATGGTCGGAGATGGTGTGTAGCAGTTGGGGGTAGGAATTATATTTATGTTTGTATCTGAATTGCTTTGTTAAGATTCTGTACTGTTAAATTGTCTGGTAATAATTATCTATTTGAGTTAGTTGTTACACACAGAGTTACAAAATCTCATTCTCTGTTTGTCTATCACTTTTAGGTAATTCATAGACTTAGGCGGTCGGTGCGACGGGAGCTCGGTTATATTAGTATTTTGTTCTTCTTAACTGTAATAGGCCAATTTAGCCCAGGCCCATACAAAAAATAATAAACCCAAAATAATAAAACAAAGTCCAAGTCCAGTCCAAAATATATCATTTGGGCCAATCGAAATGGCCCATTACTTGAAAAGATTGAAGGTCCATCTACAAGCTTGACGTATATGGGAACACAATCTTTAAGGATATGCAATCTTAGATATGATATGCAAATCTTAGATATAATATGCAATCCTAGAAGATATGGTATTTAATCTTAGAAGATATGATATGCAATCTTAGATATGATATGCAAATCTTAGATATGATATGCAATCTTAGAAGATATGGTATGCAATCTTAGAATATATGATTTTGTAATCTTAGAGATTTAATTTGTAGATACCTTTTAATCTTAGCCGTTGATGTAATTGATCTGTACCGTTAGATTTGGGGAGGCTCAACTATAAATAGAGGCCTCTCCCTTCATTGTAAAGCACACTTGAGTTTTGGGGGAAGCAATAAGAATTCTTGAGAGCATTCACTCAAATTTCTCTCCTTCTTGCGTTCTTATTTTCTATGGTTTGCTCTTATTTTATTCTTCATTCATCTTCGTTTTTTCAGTCTTTTTTATTTATCCATTTAATTGTTTAATTATTAGTTATTCTTTTATTTTATTCGTTTATTTATTATTTCTGTATAGAGATTTAATTTATTTTCACACTTTTGCAAATTTGTATTTTATTTATTTATTCCAAATTTTTACGTGGTATTTATTTCAAGCTGTTTTATTTTATTATTTTAGATATTAATTATTTCAAATAGTTTTATTTTGATTAAGTTTTTTTATATTATTACTTTAAATTATCTTATTTATCATTCATTTTTCTTATTGTTTTATATAACGATTATTTTAAAGTGGTTTTATTTTATATCATTTTAAGTTGTTTTATATTATCTATTTTAAGTTTTCGTATATTGTTTATTTTAAACTTATACGTATCTTTTTAGGATTTGTCACATGTCATTTTCTTTAAGTCATTTTGTATATTATTTATTTAGATTGATATATATATTGTTTTATATATTACTTATTTAAACTTACTTCTTATATAATATTTATTTTAAAATTCATTTATATATTATTATTTCATATATTATTTATTTATTTTGGATTTATTTCAAACTTTTACATATATTACCTACTTTAAAATTTTTATACATGAATTTAATTTTAAGTTGCTTTTTATTGTCGATTTCAAAATCCTTTTCTTTCACATTATTTGTTTTAACATTGTCCATTATTATTTGAAAGCTTGGTACATTTTGTTTTTTATTTTTTTTAGATATGTTTTTTTTTTTAAATTCATTAATCTTTATTTATTAATGTGGCCAAATATACCTTCATATTTCAAAATCCATGATTTTTCTAATTAAAAAAATAAGGCAATATTCGATATTTGGGAGTTTTGAGAAAAATCGTGCCCTAACTTACTGGGTTTCGATTTTTCTCATTAAGTCCAAATGATTGAGTACCCTTTTTGAAATTAAAACATATGAATTTTTAAATAAAAAAACCTATTCTCGGGAATTTAAGATGTTGTGTCCTAACTCACTGGATGCGACATTTTGTCATCTCGAGGCAAGGATTTCTAAAAAGCAAAGGATATTCGGTGTTTGGAAAATTTGAAAGATCGTGCTCTAACTTACCGAGTTTCGATTTTTCTTTTAAAATCCAAATAATTGAATGTCCATTTAAAATTAAAGGACATAAGTTTTAAAAATCAAAAGGATCGTGTTTTAAAATATATTCAAATTTTTTACATTAGGACATTAATTAATCAATTAGGTACCAATTTTTGGGTATTACGAGGGTGCTAATCCTTCCTCGTACGTAACCGACTCCCGAACCCGTTTTCTTGAATTTCATAGGCCAAAATCAATGTTTTGAAATAAAATGTTTTATAAGGTGATCCGATCACACCTAAGCAAAAAGGGATTGGTGGCGACTCCATTTTTGTTTTTAAAGTCGACCCCCGTTTTTAAAATCAATTTTAAAAATGGTTTCGACAGCTTGGCGACTCCGCTGGGGACAATAAGAGAGTCAAGCCGTAAAATCGATAATTTCATGTCTTTTTGTCTGAATTTAAAATTCTGATTTAAAAAACCATGATCCTTTTATGGCATGTGGTTCTAATTTTTAATATATATCTTTGCATTGCATTACATGACCGTTGCGGTCGCGCCTTTAAGTGGGAGCGAGAAGCTATGCCTTCGTGAGGTTTCACCTCTGCATGGGCTAGTGGATTGCTTCCGGGATACATCTGTACCTATGTCTTCGTGAAGTTTTCACTTCCGCATGGCCATAGGGAAATGTATTCCCCTGAACTGAACTCGGTCCATATGAGCCTATAATAGGTGAGGATCGAGGAATCTGCTGGTTCAGGTACCTCAACTTTAGAGCTGAACCACATGTAGACAACCTAAGGGCCCACCCTAAGTAGAACTATGACAAACTTTAGTAGTTACCCAGATAGGTGTTTGTTTATTTTACTTGCTTTACATTTTATTCTGTCGTACTAACTTGTTGTATTTTATTCTTTGTGCATGTCATTTCATATTTTAAGAGGTATCGATTCACGGTCAGTTTCTAAGTTAGAAAGCTAGTTATGGAGAACGAATTCCTTGATAAAGTGGAAGACAATACTGTCGTCCGCATATGGTCAGAGCAAAGGCAATTAGAGAAAGGGGATAGCTTAGCTGAGGGGTATGTGTCGGAACTACGGGATTTCGCTCGTATCAGTGTCACGCAAAATGAGCTTCAGGAGTTGAAAGAAATATGGACCCAGTGGGATGATGAGGCAAAGCAGCCGTTCTATCTTAATTATGGTGATCTACCCTACTTGCTCGACATGAAGGTAAATAAACATCTGCTCCAGGCTATGACTTAGTTTTGGAACTTTGCTTATAGCTGTTTCACTTTCGGGAAAGTAAATTTAGTACTCACGGTGGAGGAATATACAACTTTGCTTCGCTGTTCAAGGATCCAAGTCGAAAAAGCTTATTCTAGGACTGCTAATGTCCCAACTTTTGTGAGGGAAGCTAATGAATATCACGGGGATGAGTGAACAGTGGCAACAGGAGGTTCAAGAGGAAAAGGCCAAAGCTGACCATTGGGAGAGGAAGTTCCTAAAGATGCAGATGCAAAACGAGGCCCTCGAAAAGAGTTTAGCAGAAAGCCAAAAGGAAAAGAGTGGATTAAAAGCTAGAGTGGCTAAATTGGGACGGTCTCTTCATCACCATCGAAGCCGTAATTCTGTAGTTGAGTTGAAGTCAAGTCTGAATAAGATTGAGGAAATGAAGGGCAAGATCAAAAAATTAGAATCGACATTGCAAAATTTTGAACTCCGGATCAAGCATCTTGAAGCAAGAGAAGCGTATTAGAAGGAAGAGCTCCATCATTCTCATAATCAAGTTAGAAATCGGGATTATCTCATGGGTGAAGCAATAGTTCAGATTCGACAGATAGCTGATCACCTACAGACTTTAGCAGTACAGGTTGATACATTGAGCATGAAATGTGAGCTACAGTCAGATCGTGGTCAAGAGTTAGCCTTGTTGTTTGGGAAAATCAAAACTTTAGGCTTTAGGGCGAAAGCATATTTGTAGTCCGTTTTATGTAAAGGATTTTATTTTCTAATAAAGTTTTTTAAAATGAAGTTGAATCTGAATCGATGCCTCCTTGCATTCATGCATTTGCATTACATTACATCATATGCATTTAAGTCCATAGAGAGAGCCTAATTAGTTGAAATTATCACAGAATAGGGAAAAAGAGAGGAAAAAATTTGGAAACTGAACACCGTTACGGTACACGTGCCAAGACAAAGAAAATAGATCAAAGATCCGATGGGAATGTTAGGGAATCTAAGCATTAACGACATATTCGAAGAGAGAACCGGGGAATAAAAGCTTCCAAGCCCTTACATACTTGGGAAGATTTTAAACAATGGAACTATGGAAGGAATCCCTGTATTTTTAAGATTAATCTAGAGTAATATTCAAAACATGCTTGTTGCCTTAAGCCTAGAGACAATAAGAATCCTTTTGTGAAATAGGCTTATGTCCATAATTTTTATTTCAATAAAATGCATCTTTTTAAGCAAATATTTTTTTTATTCTTTACATTTCATACTATACATTCTTTTGTTTTTTTTACAATATTCTTTATTCATGACCATACCATACAAATAATCATCCTTAGAATCATTTATTCTTTGGATTTTTTACCTTCGTACCTAGGTACCCAGATATCAATGACATGAGCGACGTTGTTACTGACTCCCTTTTTGAATGAGATATGGGTCTAGGGGATCTAAGGACTTTGAAGATGACGGAGATTGTAACCTATCTTCTGATTTTGTTAAGAATGGTAGAACAAGATCTCATTCTACAAAGGGCCAGTGGATATCATGAGCCTAGAAAAGAGGTGAAGATTGTAGCCTAGCTCATCACAGAACTAAAGCGAGACATCATTGAGTTATTTTCAAGAATTCAAAGATGTTTTTGCACGATCATATCAGGACATTCCTGGGCTAATAAGACGCGGGCTAAACATGAAGATCGGGCACTGTTGGTCTACCATGGAAGGGGATTGCATCAGTTATACCGCAAATACCGAATTGAAGAATACGAGATTTATGTGACTCTTCCACTTTTTTCATAGACTTTTCTATATAGGGGCATGGATGTTATGGGATCGATCTCGTCAAAAGCTTCTAGTTGACATTGAATTATCTTTGTGGTCATCGGTTACTTCACTAAGAGGGGGAATGTTGCTTCATATGCCAATGTTACAAAGTCGATAGTCATCGAATTCTGAAAAAAAAACAAAAGGATCACACGCCGACAAAGAATGCCAAAAAGGACAATGTCCAAAGTTTGTAGTCTGTTCAAAGATCAGACGCCACATCATAGAGCAATAAAGGAAGCCAAAAAGAAAAAATAAAAAAAAACAAAACAAGGATTGTAGGGAAGATGACCGAGACTTGTAAATATTGACATAAAGAAGTTACCATTTACCCTCTATCTTATCGAACGTCGACTAGAACCTTCGCTGGGGCAACACATTTCTCATTGGAATAAAAATAGTTTTGCCAATTGAACCTAATCGAAGAAAAGGTTAAAAGTTATCCATCACGGTAGGATGGTACAAGCTTATGACAAAAGGTTTGCCTAAGAGAATTTCATGATGGGGACCTGGCATTAAGAAGGATTCTTCTCATACAAAAGGACTTCAGAGGAAAATAAAGCCAAAATTTGGAAAAACCTTATGTGGTGAAGAAGGCTTGTTCTGGAAGATCATTAACCTTGACCAGGATGTATGCCAAAGACATGCTCAGGCTGGTGAATTCAGATTTCATCTGAATGGAGAGGCCAAGGTGAAAACCCGCAAAGGGCGCCTTGAGACCTTTAAAAAAAAAGAAGAGAGGTCAAGGCGAAAACCCGCAAAGGGCACTTTGAGACCAAAGGGGATTTGAGTTGAAAACCCAAAAAGGGCGGCTTAAATTTTGATCAAAAGTGGGGCATACAGTAATCTTGCTACGTTTGAATTAACAATGAGGAAGTATGTTACGTCTTGGGGCATCGAAGAAGTACTCCGGATCCCCCAAATACATATTGAGATTAAAATGGTCCTCAAGAAGTTTGAACAGAGAAGCTCAGGCTGCGATATATGGGGCACCTAGTTTCCCATCTTACCCATTCTGAATTTGTTATCTTTAATTATTCATTTCAAAATACACTACCAATAAATTTCCTTCTAGATTGCATTTGCTGTCTTTGCTTAACTTATTTGTTCCGAACTATGCTCCTAATTTCCTTCTTGTCCATTGTTATGATCTTTTTTAGGCATTTTGCATTGAAATAACGATTAGTGGACTAATAATACTTTATAAAAGGGGTTTCACATATTACTCTGGAAACTTTTAAATAATACAAGAGCTTGAAACAGGAATATTATTTAAAACACACTAATTTTATGGGATGGAAATATTGGGGGAGGACGAGTCTAAACTGAGACTATCTCTCTAGATTTTTGTCAAAAATGGTGATTGAACAAAATGACAAGATATTGTGGCAGTAATACAATCTTGACGAAAATGGGCAATGTTGACTCAAGTGTAAAAGGGGAATCATTCTCTAAAAATGATATTCTGCATCCATGCAGATATCATGCATACACATTTGGTTAGGTCACCTTGGGAGTGATCAGTTGATTGAACAAGTTACAAATCCTATACCCTTGAGTTGTAGTGGGGTGAGGTGAATTTGATACAGATACTATAGCCATAAGTCGCAGTAGGATGATTTAAAGATGGTACAAATTTTATGTCTCCAGGGTACAGTGGAAGGGACTCTGAAATTACAGCGGGGTAAGCTTGTTGAGCAGAATATGATCATTTCTTTGGGTTTTCTGTCAAAGATACCAGCTGAACGAAAAATCAGGGTAACGCATCAGTGATAGAACCTTGATGAACTATGAGCAATGACAACCCAAGCATTAAAAAGGGATCATTCTTATGCATACACTTCCAATTAGGAGCATTTGATTCATTCCGATCATTGTATCCTAATCGTTGTACATAAAAAAAAAAGAAAAAAAAGAAGAAGAAGAAGATCATTCTCATGACATTCTGCATTCATGCAAATGTTGTAACGCCCCATACTCGAGTCTGAGGCCTAGACCGGATACGAGACATTTCTTTGCTTGAACTTGCTTAACCATGGAATTTTGGGCTATAAAATTTCGTCTCGAACTAAAAACTTCTCTTTCGTATACAACTCACACATTTCATGGGCCTACGAGGCCTTAAACTCATGTTCGTAAACTTTTGAAACTTGATCGAATACCTTTCTTAGAAACAGGGGTCACACGCCCATGTGGTTTGGGACACGCCCGTGCACCCCTTAACACGCCCATGTCTTCCAACCGTGGGAAGCTACTGACTTGATCCACACGGCCTTGGCACGCCCGTGTCTTCCAACCATGGGGAGCTACTGACTTAATCCACACGGCCTTGACACACCCGTGTCTTCCAACCGTGGGGAGCTACTGACTTAATCCACACGGCCTTGACACACGCCCATGCTCGAACCGTGTGTCTTACACGGCTCATGCACACGGCCGTGGGATTCACCCGTGGCCTATTCTATCTAATAATAATAAGGTTCAGGACACGCACGGCCTAGACACATGCCCGTGTGTCTAACCGTGTGGGCACTTAGAGGCTATCTACCAAGCCTTCTTACCACTCTCATTTGCATACATGCATACACTAATTCAATGGAAACTTAAATCATCAACTAAAACACATGAATTTATATATATGATTCATGAAAATAAGGTTTTCCTCCCATACAATTACAACAACTTAAGCCATCATCAATGGCCATACACATTTAAACTATGACCCACTTAGGCCAACACAATTAGTCACATTAACAACAACATAATCAACCTTAAATTCTAGCCCTATACATGCCATGACTCATAAGGACTTGATACCTCATAAAAAATAGACATAGTAAGCTTTAATTTGATATCTCATTCACTTTCAAATCCCCTTTCTCCTATTTTTCATGATTTTTCGAAATCACGTCACTGCCATTGACCCAAACTATTTTATTACAAAAACATGTTTACCACTATGAACCTACGCGCGCCCGAGTGATCCCGGATGTCGATTTCTGATTTTTCTTTGGTATTTCGACCAAAACACAGAACATTCATGCAAAATTCCAGAGAAGTGTGAGATTACACACCATTTCCGATATGTATACAGAAAGTACGGGATTACACACCTTGATTACGAGTTGTGCTTTCTACCGATTTCAATACCTATAATGATAGTTGATAGAAGGTTAGTCTCAACTTTGATAATCGTAACTAGAAACACTGTATTAGGCTAACACCACTTACCACGAATGTGATCTCCCTCAGTGCACCAAGAATCGATCCTACCCTTTGACTATTAAAATCCCGTCCTAACAATATTTGGTGAGCGAAAGAGTTGTTAGCAATTATCTCACCTTTGGCCAAAACAAATCTTATAACAATGTTCTTACCCCACTTGCTTGACGAGTCGACGATAATGATTTGGTTAATACAAATCACTTGCGCTCTTTTACCTTGTTGAAAGTCTGATTGTACTAATGGCTACGGATGAATCAAATGTGATAGATTCGGCTTTCCCACTATTACGTCGGTTTAATCGAGAAAGAAAAGTCCAACTTGTAAGATGGAGAAGAGGATGATCAAGATTCGGTTAGTGGAAGGAAATGCAGAAAGATTGAAGGAATAATGAATATGAAAAGAAGTGTTAACCCAAGAGGAATTAGAAAGTTTCGGCCATCAAAAGAAAATGAGTAAAAGTGGTTTGAGAGTCACGACAAAACAAGGGAGAAGAAGAAAAAGAATTGACCAAATAGACTAGGAGGTTTCGGTAAAGAAGAAAGAAAAGAAGAAAATATGCTCACTAATGGCTTGTAATTTCGGCACAAAGCAAAAGAAGAAGTTTGGAGAAAAACACAAAATAGTGCAAAAGAGATTTTGGCCTAACAAGCACCAAAATTCTACCAAAAGACAAAGCAAAAATTCGGCTACCTCCCTTTACCCCCAAAATTGTCCACATACATGACCATAATGGTCAAAAATTGGCCATCCAAACTTTCCATAACACTCTCCTCTTTTTGTTCCAACATGTTCCCTATACTTGCCTTTTTCTTTTGATTCCTTTCCTTACCTTCATCCTTTCCTTGTTTCCTTAGCCATTATACCATAATTAAAAAGTCTTACTTACCATATTTAAGCCTTGGCCGACACTTACCATATAGCATAAAAATTTAATCAAAAATATTTGCACTAGGTGGGATTCGAACCTTAGACCATTAGTACACTCCACACGCCACTTGCCACTTTACCAATTGACTCCTTGTGCTAGTAAAATGCACACTTATTTCCTTAAGTCTCGATGCTACTTGCCTACTCTCCTTAAATGCTTAAACACAAAATTTTTCCTATAGCCCATCTTGAACCCGGAACTTCCTAGAAACCTCGTAACCTTCCAAATTCACTTAACTAATAAGTCCCACTTGAAATAATGCCGTTCTCTTGTTCTCAAAATTTTAAAACGCTTCTACGCTCAAGGCCCAATGGGCCCAATAGGTCCAATTCTACTAGGCCCAATTTTGGGATGTTACAACACGCCCGTGTACCCCTTAACACGCCCATGTCTTCCAACTGAGGGAAGCTACTGACTTGATCCACACGGCCTTGGCACGCCCGTGTCTTCCAACTGTGGGGAGCTACTGACTTAATCTACACGGCCTTGACACACGCTCATGCTCGAACTGTGTGTCTTACACGGCTCATGCACACGGCCGTGGGATTCACCCGTGGCCTATTCTATCTAATAATAATAAGGTGCAGGACACGCACGGCCTAGACACACGCCCGTGTGTCTAACCGTGTGGGCACTTAGAGGCTATCTACCAAGCCTTCTTACCACTCTCATTTGCATACATACATACACTAATTCAATGGAAACTCAAATCATCAACTAAAACACATGAATTTATATATATGATTCATGAAAATAATGTAACATCTTGGAAAGGGCCTATGCATTTTCGGTTTAATTGTACGAAGTAACATGTTTTATGTACTAAGAATAAATTTTGAACAATTTTGGAAACCTGAAAATGTATGGAAATGTTAAGTTAAAAAAAAATGGAAAGTGAACATTTTTGGAAACTTGGAAATGTAAGAAAATGTCAAGATTACAGAGCCGAACGAAAATTTTTGGAAACTTAGAAATGACTTAGAAATGTCGAGTTTTAAAGTTTAAAAGAGGAAATTAAGGCAAGGTGGCCTTAAAAGAAAAATTTTGTGAAATTTGACACACAAACAGGCTTGGAAAAGTGGCTGAAGATGCCACTTAGGGCCTCTGGAAATGGCGCCACATGCAAGGTGTTGGGCACTGGTTCGAGTCACTTGGGAAGCAAATAAAAGAAGTTTTATTTTTGCTTCAGAGAAGCTCTGAGGTGGGACGGCACAAGCCTTCTAGAAAGGAGGAGTTTTATTCTCTTTAATATTCGATTAATAAGGTGATAAATAAGGGATTTAATTTGGATTATTTTTGAAGAGATAATAAAGGATTATTCTCTAATTATTTTAAATTAAGAGATAAAGCTATCAAATAAAGAAGAGTGGTGGCCAAATGCGGGATTCGAGGAGTAGTTTCGGCTATAAAAGGAAGGAAATAGGGCTACTCATCAATTTTTCTTCCTCCTCCTCTCTCTGCCGAATTTCTCGAGTGCTCTCCTCTCTTCTCTTCTCTTTTCTTTTGTCAAGCCGAATCTATAGTCCACCATTGCCAAAATTCTCAAGTTTCTTTTCCTTATTTTTGTGGAAACCAAATACCCCAAGAGAACCTCTAATCGACTTCTCCATTAAATCCCAAAAGCCGAAACTTTATCATCTAGTCATCAAGGCCGATTCTTTAAGGGGCTTTTAACAAGGGTGCTACCGATTTCTTAAAAGGGTAAGATCCAAAGTTTGGTTTCAATTCTTTTATATTTTAAACCTATCTAAAATTTAGGGACTAATCTCTATTATGGATTTTGGCCGAGTTATGGAAGGGTGTTTTGGGATTTAAGAAATTGTCAACTACAAGAAGGTATCTTTCAAACTTCTAAGATCTAAGGTAAGTTATGAATACCATTCGGCCATAAGCTATATTATTATGATTTAATGTTAGATTGGATCTAACATGGGTACATAGGATTTCGATGACAATAAAGAAGCAAGGATCCAATTCGGGATTTAAGATTTGGAAGGTAAGAACAAAGGTAAATTCGGCCAAGGCCTATTTTAGTAGTAGATCTATTATTATGTGTTTTAAGCCGAAAACTAACAAATTCAAGGGATTTAGTGACTAGCCGATTTCAAAGGAAAATACGAGTTTCGGGATTTGATTAAATCATCAAATCGACACCAAGGAACTTGAGATCTAAGGCGATAGATCGATTTTGGGATTTCGGTGAAGTGGTTAAGCAAATCAGTGTGTACCCCACACTACTTCTTAATATGTTTCATGGCTGTTTTATTAAAATATGTGATATTAAGAATATGAAAGTGGCTAGGGTACCATGTTATGGTACTAAGTACCAGTGCACGTTTCCTACTTCTACAAAGAATATGAAAAGGTCATTAGTAAGATGAGAATATGATAAGAATGTGAACTCTAGCATATTTATGCATATCATCATTATATGGGGCATATGGGTTTGTTTGAAAGGGAAGTGAATGTGGTGACCTAAGACCACGAACACGGTGACCTAAGACCGTGGTATCGAATGTGGTGACCTAAAACCACGAGAATCTGAATGCGGTGACCTAAGACCGCGATATACGAATGTGGTGACCTAAGACCACAAATGCGGTGACCTAAGACCGCGATATGGAGTGTAGCGGAAGGAGGGTCGACTTAGTAGTCCCCACGGTGTACAAAAGGTGGTAGTGCGGGAGTGTAGCGGATGGTTTATTAGGTTTGGGTTTGGGAATGCATCATAATTTGTATGCTATGATATGAATGCGTAACATTTTATGCCCGATTCTATTTTGATTTAGTGTTTGTGTACACATTGAGTCTGTTTGACTCACCCTGTTGTGGGACCATGTTTGGTGATGAGCAGTGATGGACCAAGGGACAGCGAGAACTTGTGGTGGCCATGCTCAACATGAAGTTTTTATTTTATGAACTACTATTTCTATTTAAGTACTTGAATTACTTGGAAATTATTTGATGTAATAAGGCCATAAGGCCATAGTTGGGTTGTTTTCCATTTATTTCTATTTATTATGATTATGAGTTTTACCTATTAAAGTTTAAGTAAAATTTTTAATATAAAGAATTGAATTCGTTTTCAACACAAGCCCAACCCAAAACAATTTTTTTCAAAATCGCACAAGTTTTCTCTAGGTAACGAAAGAATTTTGAAACCGATTTACTTGAGGAACATACCAAATCTGGGCAAATCTCGTGGGCCGAGTTCGGGGTGTTTCAGTTTGGTATTAGAGCCCAGTTTTAAAACTCTCGACCTGTGGGCCAAGGCCCAAAACGTTTTCAAAGCGAGCCCAAATGAGTTTTTTTTTTTGAAAATATTTTATGAAACAAGCAGGTTTTCTTGCATGGCACCTAAAGTCTCCGACCCGCAGTCCACCAGGTAAGTACCCCTAACTATTTGTGTGATTATGTGTAATGAATATTAGAAGGGTAGAAAAGGAATGGAACATAGAATAGCATGATAGGAACTTGAACCCTAGGACTAGTCCACTCAAACACAAACACATAAGACTTAAGGAACGTTAAACAAACCCATGGCTAAGTCACTAAGTTAGGGTGTGGTAACCCCTCTGCGCATGTCTAGGATTGGATCCGGAAGAGCCTGGTATTTAAGTAGTCCTAGTGACTCACCTCCTCTTCGCAGAATCCCACCAGTGCGTAGCCGGTTCACCCTAACCGAGAGGGCTCGGTGAGGTGTGGCAACCTCTGTGCGCATGTCTAGGAATGGTTTTGGTGGGAGCTTGGTATTTAAGCAGTCCACGTGACTCACCTCCTCTCCACTCGAATCCTGCCTGGTGCGTAGCTTTGGTTCACCCTGACCAAGAGGACTCGGTCATAGGCTAAACACAATAACTAAAACCCGAAAGGGAATTAGCCGTGTTTTTATAAAAACAACAAAACCCTAGTTTTAAAATTCTTAAAACTTTCTTCTAAATTCATGAAAATCATCTTTACAAAATTTTTGAAAGATTTCGATTTATACAAAAATGCCCCTAGTGGTAAAATTACCAAAATACCCTTGGTTTATAAAATGACCAACTACCCTGTGATTTTGCCAAAATTTCATTATTTTATCAATGTTCAAAACCCTAATTTGTAAATTATCAAAAATACCTTGAATTTTGGAAATTTCAAAATTGCCCATAACTTATAAAATTACCAAAATGACCCTGATTTCCAAAATTTTTGCAACATCACCGTTTTGAAAAGTACAATTCTCAAAAAGAACCCTCAAAGTTTTGTAACCTTTGAAATATCCACGATTTATAAGATTTTACAAATTTACCCAGCTTGGAAAAAATCACCGAAATACCCTGGATTTCAAAATTTTTCAAAATACCCGGAAATTTAAAAATACTAAAATACTTTGTGACAAAATCACCAAGGAACTTTTTCCTTTTGAAAAATTACGAAAATACCCACTGTAGAGATGAATTACGAAAATACCCTAGGTAGTGGAAGGAAAAAAACAATAACAATGAAAACTACAACCTTTCTCTGAATGAGCGAGAGTTCATGATTGTTTGATGGATGTATGGATGAATGAATGGAAAGACTGTGTGCATCTGAAAGAACCACTCCTAAAACTCTTTTCATAAAATTTCTTGCGGGTAATCAAGTGAAACAAAGACTAATTCATAAAACTTCTTAATCAGATCACGACGTTAGAAATGAGCTCTAGAGGACGTGGTCGTTGTGGACGAGGTAGAGGAAGGATGACGGTGTCAGAACCCGTTAGATCGGGTCAAGGGTCTGACAATGAGATACCACCGCCACCACCACCCCCAGCTGTTGGTGTTGAGCAGCAAGCTCAAACGGGGGATGATGCTATGTCGCAGGCTATGCTGCGAGGTGTGGAGTTGGTGGCTGGTGCAGGAGGAAATTCGGGAACCCGTAAGTGCGTACTGAGCGCTCACGAGCTAATAGAGCCGAAATGTTTCGTGGGGTATCGGTGTGGCACCCAGTTCGGTGAAATCTTGGTTAGAAGCAACAGAGCGCAACATGGATGAGCTTGACTTGACCCCCGAGGAGAAGTTAAAAGGAATGGTGGCTTTATTACGCGATGAAGAGTATCGATGGTGGTTGACTATTCGGGATGGTGCCACGGTGAGGATCCGACACAGGAATATGTTAAGGAAGCATTTTCGGGAGAAGTATGTGGGAACCAGGGTATCTTGATGAGCAAAGGAAGGCATTTTGGGGCTGGTTCAAGGGAACAAGTCCGTGGCGGAGTATGAGGTGAATTCCTGAGGTTGAGCCGATATGCTTGAGGAGTAGTGGCAACTGAGCATGAGCGCTGTGTCCATTTTGAGGACGGGCTAAGGGATGATCTGAGACTGTTGATAGCACCGCATCAGGAGCGGGAGTTTTACGCTTTGGTAGAAAAGGCCGGGGTGGTGTTGAGGAATCAAGGATTCTACAAAGCAGGCTATGGATAGGAATAGGCCCAAAAGAGGTTTTGGAATGTCTGGAAAGGTTCATAAGAGGCCTAGAGTTGATGGGCCGCGAGGTCAACAAGTTGATTCAGAAGGGTGGTATCGACCTTGTGATGTGTGTGGAAAGAAGCACTTAGGAGAGTGCTGGAAGAAAACAGGAGGATGTTTTAGATGTGGGTCCAAGGACCATGTGATCAAGGATTGTCCTAAGCAATCAGATGAAAGCCGACCAATAGCTCGAATGTTAGTCATCTTTGGTAGAGGAGGACCGCAGCCTCAACGAGGTCGTGGTTCGAGTAATGAGAGGTAATGGTCTTTGGCAGAGGCCGTGGAACACAAGGCGAGAGGTTCCGCTAATCTTTGAGGCAAGGCAACCAGGTTTGGTTTATGCGGTTCGCCGGAGGGAAGATGGAGACGCGCCGGATGTTATAACCGGTACGTTCTTTATTTTTGACAAGCCCTATTTTTCTCTAATTGATGTGGGCTCGACCCATTCCTATGTTGCATGTAGTGTAGTGGAAACACTAGGCCTAGACTCTAAACCTTCTGATAGGCAGATGACTGTAGTAAGCCCATTAGGCCTAACTGTAGTGGTGGATAAGATCTTTCGGAATGTACCCCTAGAGATTTAGGGAGTGAACTTTCGGGCTGACTTAATGGAACTACCTTTCGGGAGTTTGAACTTATACTTGGAATGGGTGGCTAGTAGAGCAGAGCCGTGTTGGATTGTGCGGCTAAGCGAATGGAACTAAGGACCCCAGAGGATGAAGTAGTAGTAATGATTGGAGAGAGAATAAACTACTGTCCAACGTAGTTTCGGCGTTGAAGGCTGAGAAAATGGTTAAGAAAGGGTGCAAGGCGTTCTTAGCCTTCGTAAGTGCGTTAGGTGTAAAGGAAAAAGGTGTCGGTGGAGTTAGAAAAAGTGAAAGACTTTGAAGATGTATTTCCGGAGGAATCACGAGAATACCCCGGATAGGAGGTGGAGTTTGGAATAGACTTACTCACAGGAGCGACTCTGTGTCAATCGCTCCATACCGAATGGCGCCAAAGGAGTTAGTTGAGCTCAAGGCTCAAATCCAAGAGTTGTTGGATCGTGGGTTCATACGACCCAGTGTGTCTCCATGGGGAGCACCATTACATTTGTAAAGAAGAAGGACGGAACTATGCGTATGTGCATAGATTACCGTCGATTAAATAAGTGACCATCAAGAACAAGTATCCTTTGCCAAGGATCGATGACTTGTTCGATCGGTGAAGGGGGGCATGATATTCTCAAAGATAGACTTAAGGTCGGGATATCACCGATTGAAGGTGAAGGAGGCGGATATCCATAAGACCACTTTTAGGACAAGATACGGCCATTTTGAGTTTGTGGTGATGCCGTTTGGATTGACAAGCGCCCGGCCGTGTTCATGGATATGATGAACCGAGTTTTTCAACCCTATTTGGATAGGTTCGTCGTTGTGTTCATCGGCGATATTTTGGTGTATTCTAAGTGCGAAGAGGAGCATGATGAACATCTCGAGTGGTGCTACAAGTGTTAAGGAGAAGAAGCTCTATGCCAAATTCGGCAAGTGTGGATTTTGGCTTAAGGAGGTGGCATTCTTAGGGCATGTGGTATCGCGGAAGGAATAAGAGTGGATCCTAGGAAGATCGAAGCAGTGTTAGATTGGAAACCACCTAGGTCCGTGGGTCGAGATTCGAAGTTTCTTAGGTTTGGTGAGCTATTACGGAAGGTTCGTAGAAGGATTCTCGTCAATAGCCGCGCCTTTGACAAAGTTACTAAGGAAGGAAGTACCTTTGAATGAGTGCGATAAGCAACAGAAGAGCTTTGACAACCTTAAGAAGGTGTTGACGGAGGCTCCAGTGTTAATTCAGCCGGAGGCTGGGAAGGATTTTGTGGTGTACTGTGACGCTTCGCATACGGGATTAGGATGTGTGCTAATGCAAGAACGAAAAGTAGTCGCTTATGCGTCTCGGCAACTAAGGCCTCATGAGGTTAACTACCCAACTCATGACTTGGAATTGGCAGCAGTGGTTTTCGCCCTTAAGGTTTGGAGGCACTACCTCTGTGGAGAAAGGTCAGTGATCTACACAGACCACAAGAGCCTTAAGTATCTGTTGACTCAGAAGGAGTTGAACTTGAGGCAACGAAGGTGGGTGGAGTTGTTGAAGGACTACGACTGTTCGATAGAATATCATCCGGGAAAGGTGAATGTGGTAGTTGATGCCCTAAGTCGGAAGGTTGTGTCGGATCTAAGGGCTATGTTCGCTCACTTAAGTTTGTACGATGATGGAAGCCTGTTGGCAGAGTTGCAAGTCAAGCCCACATGGCTGAAGGAGGTGAAAGAGGGACAGTTGGTTGATAAGGATCTAAGTGTTAAGTTACAACAAGTACGGAACGGAGAGTTAGAGGATTATAGTGTTAATGATGAGGGAGTATTGTGTTACAAAGGAAAAGTTTGTATGCCGAAGGACAATGAGTTAAGACAAAGGATTCTTCGGGAGGCGCATAGTAGCCCTTATGCTATGCATCCCGGAGGCATTAAGCTGTACAGAGATCTAAGGGAACAATTTTGGTGGTCTGATCTTAAGCAAGAAGTGACTGAATTTGTGGGGAAATGTTTGACGTGTCAGCAAGTTAAGGCTGAACACCAAGTTCCATCAGGATTGCTTCAACCAATCGAGATTCCGCAATGGAAGTGGGAGAGAATTACCATGGATTTCGTTAGTGGGCTTCCCCTTACGCCTACTAAGAAGGACTCGGTATGGGTGATAGTGGACCGTTTGACTAAGTCCGCGCATTTCATCCCGGTAAGAGTTGACTATTCTCTTCAGAAGCTGGCTAAGTTATATGTGGCGGAAATTGTGAGGTTACATGGTGTACGATGATCGATCATCTCGGCAGAGACCCAAGGTTTACGTCTCGGTTCGGAGGGCACTTCATCAAGCTTTAGGCACTAAGTTGGACTTCACTACGGCTTTTCATCCACAATCGGATGGGCGATGCAACGAGTTATACAAGTGTTGGAGGATATGTTGAGAGGTTGTGTGATGGATTTCGAGGAAGTTGGGAAGACTATTTGCCTTTAGCTGAGTTCGCCTACAACAACATCTATCAAGCTAGCATTCGGATGGCACCATATGAAGAATTGTATGGTCGGAAGTGTAGAACTCCTACTTGTTGGGTGAGTTAGGAGAACGTCGAGTTTTGGGTCCGAGTTAGTGGCCGGCCGAAGAGAAGGTTGAGATGATTCGAGCACGGTTAAAGGAAGCCTCGATAGGCGAAGTCGTGCACGCAGACCTTAAGCGGAAGGAAATAGAGTTTGAAGTGGGAGACCAAGTGTTTACGAAAGTCTCGCCTTGGAAAAGGCAATGAGGTTCGATCGCATGAGGAAGTTAAGCCCAAGGTTTATAGGGCCCTATCGAGTAATTGAAGCGAGTTGGAGCGATGGCATACCAATTGGAGTTGCCACCGAGTTGCGGCAGATGCACGACGTATTCCATGTATCCATGCTACGTCGTTACCGATCGGATCCGTCTCATTTGGTACCTGTCGAAGAAGTAGAGCTAAGGCCAGACTTATCCTACGAGGAAGAGCCGATTTGGATATTGGAACGTGATGTGAAAGTGCTACGGAGGAAGTCAGTTCCTCTAGTCAAGGTGTTATGGCGCAATCATGGATCGGAAGAAGCTTCGTGGGAAACGAGAAGAGGCAATGTGACAATAATACCCTCAATTATTTTAGTTAGAAAATTTCGAGGACGAAATTATTTTAAAGGGGTAGAATTGTAACATCTCGAAAGGGCCTATGCATTTTCGGTTTAATTGTATGAAGTAACATGTTTTATGTACTAAGAATAAATTTTGAACAATTTTGGAAACCTGAAAATGTATGGAAATGTTAAGTTAAAAAAAAATGGAAAGTGAACATTTCTGGAAACTTGGAAATGTAAGAAAATGTCAAGATTACAGAGCCGAACGAAAATTTTTGGAAACTTAGAAATGACTTAGAAATGTCGAGTTTTAAAGTTTAAAAGAGGAAATTAAGGCAAGGTGGCCTTAAAAGAAAAAGTTTGTGAAATTTGACACACAAACAGGCTTGGAAAAGTGGCCTGAAGATGCCACTTAGGGCCTCTGGAAATGGCGCCACATGGAAGGTGTTGGGCCTGGGTTCGAGTCACTTGGGAAGCAAATAAAAGAAGTTTTAATTTTGCTTCCAGAAGCTCTGAGATCGACGGCACAAGCCTTCTAGAAAGGAGGAGTTTTATTCTCTTTAATATTCGATTAATAAGGTGATAAATAAGGGATTTAATTTGGATTATTTTTGAAGAGATAATAAAGGACTATTCTCTAATTATTTTAAATTAAGAGATAAAGCTATCAAATAAAGAAGAGTGGTGGCCAAGTACGGGATTCTGAGGAGTAGTTTCGGCTATAAAAGGAAGGAAATAGGGCTACTCATCAATTTTTCTTCCTCCTCCTCTCTCTCTGTAGAATTTTCGAGTGCTTTCCTCTCTCTCTCTTCTCTTTTCTTTTGTCAAGCCGAATCTATAGTCCACCATTGCCAAAATTCTCAAGTTTTTTTTCCTTATTTTCGTGGAAACCAAATACCCCAAGAGAACCTCTAGTCGACTTCTCCATTAAATCCCAAAAGCCGAAACTTTATCATCTAGTCATCAAGGCCGATTCTTTAAGGGGCTTTTAACAAGGGTGCTACCGATTTCTTAAAAAGGGTAAGATCCAAAGTTTGGTTTCAATTCTTTTATATTTTAAACCTATCTAAAATTTAGGGACTAATCTCTATTATGGATTTTGGCCGAGTTATGGAAGGGTGTTTTTGGGATTTAAGAAATTGTCAACTACAAGAAGGTATCTTTCGGAACTTCTAAGATCTAAGGTAAGTTATGAATACCATTCGCCATAAGCTATATTATTATGATTTAATGTTAGATTGGATCTAACATGGGTACATAGGGATTTCGACAGCAATAAAGAAGCAAGGATCCAATTCGGGATTTAAGATTTGGAAGGTAAGAACAAAGGTAAATTCGGCCAAGGCCTATTTTAGTAGTAGATCTATTATTATGTGTTTTAAGTCGAAAACTAACCAATTCAAGGGATTTAGTGACTAGCCGATTTCAAAGGGGAAAAATACGAGTTTACGGGATTTGATTAAATCATCAAATCGACACCAAGGAACTTGAGATCTAAGGCGATAGATCGATTTGGGATTTCGATTGAAGTGGTTAAGCAAATCAGTGTGTGTACCCCACACTACTTCTTAATATGTTTCATGGCCTGTTTTATTAAAATATGTGATATTAAGAATATGAAAGTGGCTAGGTACCATGTTATGGTACTAAGTACTCAGTACGTTTCCTACTTCTACAAAGAATATGAAAAGGTCATTAGTAACATGAGAATATGATAAGAATGTGAACTCTGGCATATTTATGCATATCATCATTATATGGGGCATATGGGTTTGTTTGAAAGGGGAGGTGAATGTGGTGACCTAAGACCACGAACACGGTGACCTAAGACCGTGGTATCTCGAATGTGGTGACCTAAGACCACGATAATCTGAATGCGGTGACCTAAGACCGCGATATCTCCGAATGTGGTGACCTAAGACCACAAATGCGGTGACCTAAGACCGTGATATGGAGTGTAGCGGAAGGAGGGTCGACTTAGTAGTCCCCACATTATGTACAGGTTGGTACGGGGAGTGTAGCGGATGGCTTATTAGGTTTGGGTTTGGGAATGCATCATAATTTGTATGCTATGATATGAATGCGTAACATTTGTATGCTGATTCTATTTTGATTTAGTGTTTGTGTACACATTGAGTCTGTTTGACTCACCCCGCTTTGGGACCATGTTTGGTGATGAGCAGTGATGGACCGGGACTGGCGAGAACTTGTGGTGGCCATGCTCAACATGAAGTTTTTATTTTATGAACTACTATTTCTATTTAAGTACTTGAATTACTTGGAAATTATTTGATGTAATAAGGCCATAAGGCCATAGTTGGGTTGTTTTCCATTTATTTCTATTTATTATGATTATGAGTTTTACCTATTAAAGTTTAAGTAAAATTTTTAATATAAAGAATTGAATTCGTTTTCAACACAAGCCCAACCCAAAACAATTTTTTTCAAAATCGCACAAGTTTTCTCTAAGTAACGAAAGAATTTTGAAACCGATTTACTTGAGGAACATACCAAATCTGGGCAAATCTCGTGGGCCAGGTTTGGGGTGTTTCAAATAAGGTTTTCCTCCCATACAATTACAACAACTTAAGCCATCATCACTGGCCATACACATTTAAACTATGACCCTCTTAGGCCAACACAATTAGTCACATTAACAACAACTTAATCAACCTTAAATTCTAGCCCTATACATCCCATGACTCATAAGGACTTGATACCTCATACCAAGTGTCTGCTCGATAGTGTGAAAACATCTCCGATGGCCTCCAACTCGAGCTAGTTAAAAATAACCTATACAAGATGGGGAAAGAAAGGGATTAAGCAATAATGCTTAGTAAGTTCATCTGCATAAACTAATAATTTCTGATATTCATCGAGTAAGCATAACCACAAAGTATTATAAAGAGTTTCTCTCACAAACCCTTGGTTACTTACTCAACCATTGTTGGAACTTACCCATTCAATCTCTTACCACATTCTTACCATGTCACAAGCCAACTGCTCGCGCTGAATAGCATTCATTCCTGCACTGATCACTATTTAATCACATGAAACAACATATCGACCACTCTAGATAAATCGCTCATACCACTAATCTCTCAGTGGTTTCGAACTTAGCCCATCGATTATTAGTTAACCCGGTGGTAATGCACACAGCCCACCGATAATAATATGGTAGATGGTATCGCACACAGCCCATTATTACCATCAATAAGACATCCACCCAGCAACTTTCCTCAATAACGCAACCACATAGTCGATTCACATAGCTATTTCATACATAGTTAGTTCACACTGTCAATACTAACTCACACAGTCAATATCTCGGTGGTTTCGCACTTAGCATACCACTATCGATTAACGAGATGTTATCGCACTTAGCTTACCATCTAGCATTATCACAACGCATGCACAACTCTACCACGTTTACTCTACTTGAATCACATAGGTTCTCAATCAATATCAATCATACATCCAATATCAAATTTTACTACATTCATCCCCCTCAGGAGTTTATCATGTATTGAATTCATCTCAATACAGTTCTAACACATACTTGTTTTTCTCGTAGTACAACCCCATACATTAAACATATCCATTGAATAATTCAAATTATTAAATAGCTCTCTTGAGTATCATACACATAATTCTCATTGACATCTTACCCTAATAGGGTCTTACATACATTAATATGTTGATGCCATGTCCTTAACATGGTCTTATACGAATTCTTACACCGAGGCCATATTCCAATATGGTCTTACTAGAGACTTTAACCATCATCATATCATGCTATACACTTTTACCATTACTCTAAATTCAATTCCATTGACATCTCACTAAAAATATTTCATACATTCATATAGTAAACCTACATTCTATTCAACATTGGAATATTAAATTAACTCATACGTAATTGCAACATTCGCACATGAACTTACCTCGATGTCGAAAGAGCAGAAAAGGACTATTTGCCCACATCTCTCTTTTTATCCGTTCTATGTCCGAAACTCATTTTCTTTGATCTGGAACAATGAAATATACTGATTTATTCATTTATAAATCATAATATACCATAATACACCTTTTAGGCAAAAATGACTATTTTGCCCCTACACTTTGGCAAAATTATGATTTTGCCCCTAGGCTCGTAAAAGAATTTTTATCACATTTTCTTGTTAATCAAGCCTAGATGAACATTTAGTCCTCTTATAACAATCCACAATTCCAACTATTTCATGCTTTAATGAACAATTTACAACTTTTGCATTTTAGCCCAAATTAGGTGTTTTCATGACAACACCTTTCACAAAAGTTGTTTATCAACATCCTAACATTCATTTTCTTCCATAAAAACTCAGCTAACAACTTAAAATCTCTCATTTAAAATCTCTAAACTTTTTACCATAATGCAAACTAGTCCCCTCTTTAGAAAGCTTAAGCTTTGGGGATCACAAAAGTACAAATTTTCTTCAAGAAATACCATCAAAATCACTTACTTGAGGAGGAGAAGTGTTGCTGAAATTTTGATCTTCAAACACCCCTTGTTTTCTGCAACTGTCGGTGGAGAAGAAGAGAGAAAAAGATGATATCTTTTTCCTTTCTTTATTTTATTATAAAACACCCTTTCAACCCACCAACTTTGACCAAAATTAAAAACTCTTGTCCCCTCTTGTCTACATGGCCGGCCATCATATCCAAGATGGTCTAATTGCCCTTTAAAATCCTCCAATTAATGTTTCATGGCTATTTGGTACCTTTATCCTATAGAATGGAACTTTTGCACTTTATGCGATTTAGTCATTTTTCACAATTTAGCTAGAAATTGCTAAAATTAAGACACCAAAATTTTCATGCATCCTTATAAACATGTTATCACACATAACATAACATGAAAATAATATTCCCTATCCTCAAATTAGTGATTCCAAGATCACTGTTCCGACTAGCCCCTAATCGGGCTGTTACAATTCTCCCCCCTTAGGGATTTTCGTCCCCGAAAATCTTATCAGGAGGAGTTGCTACTAACTTTCTTAAAACGTTTCCATCAATTCTTCTAAATCATAATCTCACGTATCCTCAAGTTTCTCTTTCCAATTACTTTTAAGCTGTGATACACAAGGTCGAAACATAACTAGATACCTAGGTTATTCTTCCTCTGGGCATTGACTATATCCGGAAATACACTAATTTGGAACTCTATATATGTTCAAATAATTGTTCGGATCTTTACTGGTTGATTTACCACAATTTGAATGACATCCCCCTCCTTGGGAATTTTTCAAACCAAATTTAAAATCTATTAGGCTTTATCTCACTTTCTCATTAAAGCATTCACCAACTGCAATAGTCTTGACTTGTATGCTTTGACAACTCAGCTTTTAGTGGTCAACTCTTTTTCTCGATTCAGACTGAACTCAGTACTAGAACTTTCAATTAATAGTTCTTTCTATAGCTTTCAATTTGACTATCATGGTTTGAACATTTTGATGAGCATACCCTTGAATCATGCTCCTTACTCACTTACACACAGAACTTTATTCTCTTTATTGGTTCATGCGTGAATATACATAGAACTCGAATCATATCCCATTACATTAATCTATTCTTTTCTCCACACTGAAAACATATTTTAAGCACACTCTCATCTGAGTTTCTCTTCCTACGCCAATCTAAAACCTTTACTATCGTTATACCTCACGATAACAGGGACATCTCTATCGGATTCATTAACTCTATTCGGCTTGCCCGAAAACTCATCACACAATGTGAAACTCATGATTTTACTCTTTATACCTGAATCATCACCAACTTCCTCCTCAAAGTACCCAAATAAGGTTACGATGAGATAAAGTAATGTCAATTCCAATTACTAAATCGACAACCGTTTAATCTGATTACACAATCAACTAATATTCTCGCACAATCTCGATTCATGAGATAAACAACTACACCGCCCCTGAAAGGCAAAAGATATGAACTCATAATACTTAGAGAGAGATCATTAAGACCTCTACAACTATGGTTATCATAATTGAACACTCTCACAATTCAAACGTTGTTTCTTTAACCATTTCCGTCCTCAAACTCCTTAACAATTAATTTTATTAATGAACATCAATTTAAGAAGATCTCGATAATTATAAACCTTAGGCTTCCTACTCATTTGAGTCAAATAGCCTAGGCTAACTTTTTATTTGCTCTTAAAATTGTATAATCACTACAATCGTTAAAGCATTCAGACATACTTTCTTACAATTGCCTTTATTAAGCACATACCGTGCCACACTCTATACTCATCTATTTGACCCATTGATTACTAAGGATAGTCAAAGACGCATAGTCATCGTCATTCACGTAGGTACGAAACCATTGCCACATCCCTGAGGTGGTATTATATGGACTTCTACATTAAGTATCGATGCCATATTCTGAACATGGTCTTACACGATTCTCATATTCATTATCGATGCCATATTACAAATATGGTTTTATATGGAACTTCAACTCGGTACCGAGGCCATGCCTCGAACATGGTCTCATACGGGACCTTATCTATTTCATATCTCAATGATAGCCTTTTCATTATAGTCCCCTAGGACTTCAACCTCATGTTCAACAACGATTACTCTATCTAATAGAGTATCATGTATCAATGTGATACAAAGCATTCTTAAAGTGCTAACATAAATACTGCATTAATCACATGTAAACTTACTCAAATTAACTCTCTTAACATCTCATCATAATTCAACAGTGGTAAGGAGAGTGAGGTCACAGAGCCCCTTAACTTGGCTCTCGTGACTACATACATATGACTTAATAGTCATCATAGTCATATAACTCATCTCGAGTGGGTTTTCACATTTATCACTCTACAATTGTTTCTATCCCTTATACTTTTGAATTGTAACTTTTAATAATTCAAGTTCCACATTAATATCTGCTCGAGTACTCAACATTTAACCCTACTTTCTCTTACAATCACTTATCAATTAATGAATGTTGTACGGGTTTGAGTACGTCGTCTACCTGATTGCTATAGTCCAACTATGGTCTTACTCGTATCACGACAGCATAGTCTAGCTACTTCTTTATATGTCATCACTATGACATAGCCTCGCTATGGTCTTACATGAAATCTCATACCAATACCAATGCCATATCCCTGATACGGTGTTACATGAACGCATGTCAATGTCGATGCCATATCCCGGATATGGTCTTACACCACTCTTGTCTTAATGCCGATGCCATGTTCCAAACATGGTCTTGCTCGCACTCATAATACGGCCGATGCCATGTTCCAAACATGGTATTACACTCGACCCTCATAATACGGTCGATGCCATGTTCCAAACATGGTCTTGCGACCCTCATAATACGGTCGATGCCATGTTCCAAACATGGTCTTACACTGACCCTCATAATACGGTCGATGCCATGTTCCAAACATGGTCTTACACTGACCCTCATAATACGGTCGATGCCATGTTCCAAACATGGTCTTACACTGACCCTAATAATACGGTCGATGCCATGTTCCAAACATGGTCTTACACTGACCTTCTCATTGCCATGGTCCAACCATGGTCTTATTCATCTTTTTATCGTTGAACGATCGTACTCATATCCTGCATCCTACTAAATCGAACTTTTCAGTTTTTTTTTCATCATGTGAACATATTTATCATAAGCAATGGCATCACAAATTGCAAGTGCTTACTTACTCTTACTGCCCTTTACATACATCATGGCACTTACTAGTCTCATGCTTGTAAGGTAAACAAAGTACCTGTAACACTTGATCACATAGATCAGTATGCTTTACTATAATAAACATAATCTCAGCATCATCATTCATAACATGAATTATACTTGTTAGTCAGCCTTAACTAGCATGACATAATATCAAATTTACTACTAACTTTCTTGGTATCTCATTTAAGCTTTACTCTTTTGCCCAATGAATTATTATGAATAACCGAGGATACTAAATCTCGTCCCACATAACTTGATGCCAAAGCCATATCCTAGATATGGTCTTACATGGAATATCTCTTCTTGAATCAATGCCAAGCTTACCTTGGACTTACATGATAACTTGCTCAATTTCCGATGCCATGCCCTGGCTTGGTCTTATACGGACTTTCTTGTTTCATGTGGTAGATCGAGTATCCTAAGCTATTCAACTTCAATCGGGGCTTTCTCATGCTTGCTCTCATTAATTTCTTTGTTTAACAGATCATTGAACATTTTCATAGAAATAATGTGCACATAGCAACATCACAAGCCGTTCAACGAAATATTCATGAAACTTGAAAATCATAAAAACTTACTGAAACTAGCTCGGTTGGGAATCGTCTCTGTCTTAACAAAAAAATTTCGTTAGAGCCGGGAGATATCACACTATCACGGTCCACATATGGCATGTATAGCTAGACTCTTACTCACGCTAGGTTAGTCCTAGAACCGACTAAACCGTATCTCTGATACCACTAAATGTAACGCCCTATACTCGAGTCTGAGGCCTAGACCAGATACGAGACATTTCTTCGCTTAACTTGCTTAACCATGGAATTTCGGGCTATAAAATTTCGTCTCGAACTAAAAACTTCTCTTTCGTATACAACTCACACATTTCATGGGCCTACGAGGCCTTAAACTCATGTTCGTAAACTTTCGAAACTTGATCGAATACCTTTCTTAGAAACAGGGGTCACACGCCCATGTGGTTTGGGACACGTGTAACACCCCAAACCCGGCCTAGAAGTTAGGCCCGAATCTGGTGTGTCACATAGAAGTAAAAACCATCTTTGCGATTATTAAAAACTTGCTTGAGAAATACAGCCTCTTTGTTAAAACCAAAAACACTTAAGCAATTGTTAAATACTTGAAAACGTAATAATCTTTAAAAACCTTTTTAGTAGCGGAAGCATATTTGAAATAAACAATTTACAAAAATGTTATGTTTAGAAATAGAGTTGCAGAAACATTTTGAAAACATTGCGGAAACGTAGATAAAATACAAGTATTTTTGAGAGATCGTTTGATGAGTTGAAAATCGAGGTAGTGAGCTTTAAAACCGTGGCTTTTGAAAATATCGTTTGAAAGTTCGAGTGAAAACTTCCGTGTTAAAATATTTATAAAAGTTTATTATGAAATCCATTTGTTAATCGATTTTGGAAAACCTTTATTTAAGTTTTTAGAAAATTCCCATTTTAAACAATTTAAGCAAAATAATAAGTATAACAACCATAAAGCAAATAATAAAATACTCCAGAGGCCTTATTACAACATAAAACAAACCCAAAATAGTAAAGTGAACGGAAATAGAAATTTAAAATTCAAAATAAAACACCATTTCTGAAGTATAGCCTCCACCGAGTCATCCATGGGCCCAAGTCCTCATTACGGAGCATTACCTACAGAGATTAAAAAGAAAGGGGGTGAGTTACAAGAACTCAGTATGAAATCCCCTTACCGTCATCCACTGGGCCAAAATCCATTAAGCAAATATTTGGGCCTAAGCTCATTTACAATAATAATAATGTAATGAATATAACATGAATATGTAATGCAATTCCCAAACCAAACCTAGTTTTCCATCCGCTACACACCACCCGTACCAACCAACACACCTGTGGGTGATCTTTAGTCAACCCACCCCGCCAACACACCAAATGTAGGCATTAAGCCATTTATATCAAATTTGTGGACAAGCCACCAGATTAACAGAATTTACATGGCATTACCATTTTTCAAATTTGTGACAGAGTCACCAGATTTATGTAGCAGAGCTACCAGAACTTCTCTTCATCATTATCCCATCGCATGCAAATCATGTATATAATGCATAACAAACCACAATAATTTATTCAGATATTTCTTACAAAATTATGGCCCATTATAACAATTAATCAAAATGCCCATTAAGCAAAATATCAGATTGGCCCATATAGCAAAATATCAGATTGGCCCATTTATCAAAATATCAGATTGGCCCATTTATCAAAATATCAGATTGGCCCATTTATCAAAATATGAGATTGGCCCATATAGCAAAATATCAAATTGGCCCATTTATCAAAATATCAGATTGGCCCATATAGCAAAATAACAGATTGGCCCATTTATCAAAATATCCATTCAGCCCATAAGGCAATATCTCAAATCGGCCCATTAACACTTTTGCAAATCGGCCTTCGGCCCTTTAGAGGCATTTCCATAATTCGGCAATTTACCCACAAAGGGTAATTCTGTAATTTCGCAATCCAGACTTAACTACTAATTTGGGCATAACAATTTAAACTGTCCATTTGCGTCGTAATGACTAAATTGACTATAACTTGAGTTAGGAATCTCGAAATCTAAATCCGTAAAATTTCATTGAAACTAGACTCATATATCTTCTTACTACAATTTTTCCAGAATTTTTTTACCTTGCCATTTTGTACATTTTATTCCTTAAAGTTTCCCTTGTTTCACTGTCCAACGATTCTGACCTCTCTTACCTTAATTTCAAATATCTCACTGTACGGTTTTCATATACTGCTCCAACTTGTTTCTATTGAAAATAGGTTCTCCAAGGAATCCATACATATAACTTGTAACTCATAATTCACTTTTTAAAATTTTAACCAATTTTTCCAAGACAGAACATGGAACCACGAAGTCCATCAGAACCAGTCTCACTAAAATTAAGATATCTCAAAATATAAAATTCCTTTTCCTTCTCCGTTTCTTCCATATCAAAATATACATAGTAAGCTTTAATTTGATATCTCATTCACTTTAAAATCCCTTTTCTCCTATTTTTCATGATTTTTCGAAATCACGTCACTGCCACTGACCCAAACTGTTTTATTACAAAAACATGGTTACCACTATGAACCTACGCGCCCCCGAGTGATCTCGGATGCCGATTTTAGATTTTTATTTGGTATTTCGACCAAAACACAGAACATTCATGCAAAATTCCAGAGAAGTGTGAGATTACACACCATTTAAGATATGTATACGGAAAGTACGGGATTACACGCCTTGATTACGAGTTGTGCTTTCTACCGATTTCAACACCTATAATGATAGTTGATAGAAGGTTAGTCTCAACTTTGATAATCGTAACTAGAAACACTTTATTAGGCTAACACCACTTACCACGAATGTGATCTCCCTCAGTGCACCAAGAATCGATCCTACCCTTTGACTATTGAAATCCCGTCCTAACAATATTTGGTGAGCGAAAGAGTTGTTAGCAATTATCTCACCTTTGGCTAAAACAAATCTTATAGCAACGTTCTTACCCCACTTGCTTGACGAGTCGACGATAATGATTTGGTTAATACAAATCACTTGCGCTCCTTTACCTTGTTGAAAGTTCGATTGTACTAATGGCTACGGATGAATCAAATGTGATAGATTCGACCTTCCCACTATTACGCCGGTTTAATTGAGAAAGAAAAGTCCAACTTGTAAGATGGAGAAGAGGATGATCAAGATTCGGTTAGTGGAAGGAAATGCAGAAAGATTGAAGGAATAATGAATATGAAAAGAACTGTTAACCCAAGAGGAATTAGAAAGTTTCGGCCATCAAAAGAAAATGAGTAAAAGTGGTTTGAGAGTCACGGCAAAACAAGGGAGAAGAAGAAAAAGAATTGACCAAATAGACTAGGAGGTTTCGGCAAAGAAGAAAGAAAAGAAGAAAATATGCTCACTAATGGCTTGTAATTTCGGCACAAAGCAAAAGAAGAAATTTGGAGAAAAACACAAAATAGTGCAAAAGAGATTTTGGCCTAACAAGCACCAAAATTCTACCAAAAGACAAAACAAAAATTCGGCTACCTCCCTTTACCCCCAAAACCATCCACATACATGACCATAATGGTCAAAAATTGGCCATCCAAACTTTCCATAACACTCTCCTCTTTTTGTGCCAACATGTTCCCTATACTTGCCTTTTTCTTTTGATTCCTTTCCTTACCTTCATCCTTTCCTTGTTTCCTTAGCCATCATACCATAATTAAAAAGTCTTACTTACCATATTTAAGCCTTGGCCGACACTAACCATATAGCACAAAAATTTAATCCAAAATATTTGCACTAGGTAGGATTCGAACCTTAGACCATTAGTACTATCCACACGCCACTTGCCACTTTACCAATTGACTCCTTGTGCTAGTAAAATGCACACTTATTTCCTTAAGTCTCGATGCTACTTGCCTACTCTCCTTAAATGCTTAAACACAAAATTTTTCCTATAGCCCATCTTGAACCCGGAACTTCCTAGAAACCTCGTAACCTTCCAAATTCACTTAACTAATAAGTCCCACTTGAAATAATATCGTTCTCTTGTTCTCAAAATTTTAAAATGCTTCTACGCTCAAGGCCCAATGGGCCCAATAGGTCCAATTCTACTAGGCCCAATTTTGGGATGTTACAACACGCCCGTGTACCCCTTAACACGCCCATGTCTTCCAACCGTGGGAAGCTACTGACTTGATCCACACAGCCTTGGCACGCTCGTGTCTTCAAACCGTGGGGAGCTACTGACTTAATCCACACGGCCTTGACACACGCCCATGCTCGAACCGTGTGTCTTACACAGCTCATGCACACGGCCGTGGGATTCACCCGTGGCCTATTCTATCTAATAATAATAAGGTGCAGGACACGCACGGCCTAGACACACGCCCGTGTGTCTAACCACGTGGGCACTTAAAGGCTATCTACCAAGCCTTCTTACCACTCTCATTTGCATACATACATACACTAATTCAATGGAAACTCAAATCATAAAATAAAGCACATGAATTTATATATATGATTCATGAATATAAGGTTTTCCTCCCATACAATTACAACAACTTAAGCCATCATCAATGGCCATACACATTTAAACTATGACCCTCTTAGGCCAACACAATTAGTAACATTAACAACAACTTAATCAACCTTAAATTCTAGCCCTATACATGCCATGACTCATAAGGACTTGATACCTCATACCAAGTGTCTGCTCGATAGTGTGAAAACATCTCTGACGGCCTCCAACTCGAGCTAGTTAAAAATAACCTATACGAGATGGGGAAAGAAAGGGAGTAAGCAATAATACTTAGTAAGTTCATCTGCATAAACTAATAATTTCTGATATTCATCGAGTAAACATAACCACAAAGTATTATAAAGAGTTTCTCTCACAAACCCTTGGTTACTTACTCAACCATTGTTGGAACTTACCCATTCAATCTCTTACCACATTCTTACCATGTCACAAGCTAATCGCTTTCATATTTGAATAGCATTCATTCTGTGACCGATCACTATTTAATCACATGAAACAACATATCGACCACTCTAGATAAATCGCTCATACCACTAATCTCTCAGTGGTTTCGCACTTAGCCCATCAATTATTAGTTAATCCGGTGGTAACGCACACAGCCCACCGATAATAATATGGTAGATGGTATCGCACACAGCCCATTATTACCATCAATAAGACATCCACCCAGCCACTTTCCTCAATAACGCAACCACATAGTCGATTCACATAGCTATTTCATACATAGTTCACACTGTCAATACTAACTCACACAGTCAATATCTTGGTGGTTTCGCACTTAGCATACCACTATCGATTAACGAGATGTTATCGCACTTAGCTTACCATCTAGCATTATCACAATGCATGCACAACTCTACCACGTTTACTCTACTTGAATCACATAGGTTCTCAATCAATATCAATCATACATCCAATATCAAATTTTACTACATTCATCCCCCTCAGGAGTTTATCATATATTGAATTCATCTCAATACATTTCTAACACATACTTGTTTTTCTCGAAGTACAACCCCATACATTAAACATATCCATTGAATCATTCAAATTATTAAATAGCTCTCTTGAGTATCATACACATAATTCTCATTGACATCTTACCCTAATAGGGTCTTACATACATTAATATGTCGATGCCATGTCCTTAACATGGTCTTATATGAATTCTTACACCGAGGCCATATTCCAATATGGTCTTACTGGAGACTTTAACCATCATCATATCATGCTATACACTTTTACCATTACTCTAAATTCAATTCCATTGACACCTCACTAAAAATATTTCATACATTCATATAGTAAACCTACATTCTATTCAACATTGGAATATTAAATTAACTCATACGTAATTGCAACATTCGCCCATGAACTTACCTCGATGTCGAAAGAGCCGAAAAGGACTATTTGCCCACATCTCTCTTTTTATCCGTTCTAGGTCCGAAACTCATTTTCTTTTATCTGGAACAATGAAATATACTGATTTATTCATTTATACATCATTATATACCATAATACACCCTTTAGGCAAAAAATGACTATTTTGCCCTTACACTTTGGCAAAATTATGATTTTGCCCCTAGGCTCGTAAATGAATTTTTATCACATTTTCTTGTTAATCAAGCCTAGCTGAACATTTAATCCTCTTATAAAAATCCACAATTCCAACAATTTCATGCTTTAATGAACAATTTACAACTTTTGCATTTTAGCCCAAATTAGGTGTTTTCATGACAACACCTTTCACAAAAGTTGTTTATCAACATCCTAACATTCATTTTCTTCCATAAAAACTCAGCTAACAACTTAAAATCTCTCATGTCAAATCTCTAAACTTTTTACCATAATGCAAACTAGTCCCCTCTTTAGAAAGCTTAAGCTTTGGGGATCACAAAAGTACAAATTTTCTTCAAGAAATACCATCAAAAGCACTTACTTGAGGAGGAGAAGTGTTGCTGAAATTTTGAGCTTCAAACACCCCTTGTCTACTGCAACTTTCGGTGGAGAAGAAGAGAGAAAAAGATGATATCTTTTTCCTTTCTTTATTTTATTATAAAACACCCTTTCAACCCACCAACTTTGACCAAAATTAAAAACTCTTGTCCCCTCTTGTCTACATGGCCGGCCATCATATCCAAGATGGTCTAATTGCCCTTTAAAATCCTCCAATTAATGTTTCATGGCTATTTGGTACCTTTAGCCTATAGAATGGAACTTTTGCACTTTATGCAATTTAGTCCTTTTTCACAATTTAGCTAGAAATTGCTAAAATTAAGACACCAAAATTTTCATGCATCCTTATAAACATGTTATCACACATAACATAACATGAAAATAATATTCCCTATCCTCAAATTAGTGATTCCAAGATCACTGTTCCAACTAGCCCCTAAATCGGGCTGTTACAATTCTCCCCCCTTAGGGATTTTCGTCCCCGAAAATCTTATCAGGAGGAGTTGCTACTTTCTTAAAACGTTTCCATCAATTCTTCTAAATCATAATCTCACGTATCCTCAAGTTTCTCTTGCCAATTACTTTTAAGCTGTGATACACAAGGTCGAAACATAACTTGAGACCTAGGTTATTCTTCCTCTGGGCATTTACTATATCCAGAAATGCAATAATTTGGAACTCTATATATGTTCAAATAATCATTCGGATCTTTACTAGTTGATTTACCACAATTTGAATGAGATCCCCCTCCTTGGGAATTTGTCAAACCAAATTTGAAATCTATTAAGCTTTATCTCACTTTCTCATTAAAGCATTCACCAACTGTAATAGTCTTGACTTGTACGCTTTGACAACTCAGCTTTTAGTGGTCAACTCTTTTTTCTCGATTCAGACTGAACTCAGTACTAGAACTTTCAATTAATAGTTCTTTCTATAGCTTTCAATTTGACTATCATGGTTTGAACATTTTGATGAGCATACCCTTGAATCATGCTCCTTACTCACTTACACACAGAACTTTATTCTCTTTATTGGTTCATGCGTGAATATACATAGAACTCGAATCATATCCCATTACATTAATCTATTCTTTTCTCCACACTGAAAACATATTTTAAGCACACTCTCATCTGAGCTTCTCTTGCTACGCCAATCTAAAACCTTTACTATCGTTATACCTCACGATAACAGGGACATCTCTATCGGATTCATTAACTCTATTCGGCTTGCCCGAAAACTCATCACACAACGTGAAACTCATGATTTTACTCTTTATACCTGAATCATCACCAACTTCCTCCTCAAAGTACCCGAATAAGGTTACAAGGAGATAAAGGAATGTCAATTCCAATTACTAAATCGACAACCGTTTAATCTGATTTCACAATCAACTAATATTCTCGTACAATCTCGATTCGTGAGATAAACAACTACACCGCCCCTGAAAGGCAAAAGATATGAACTCATAATACTTAGAGAGAGATCATTAAGACCTCTACAACTATGGTTATCATAATTTAACACTCTCACAATTCAAACGTTGTTTCTTTAACCATTTCCGTCCTCAAAACTCCTTAATAATTAATTTTATTAATGAACATCAATTTAAGAAGATCTCGATAATCATAAACCTTAGGCTTCCTACTCATTTGAGTCAAATAGCCTAGGCTAACTTTTTCTTTGCTCTTAACATTGTATAATCAATACAATCGTTAAAGCATTCAGACATACTTTCTTACAATTGCCTTTACTTAGCACATACCGTGCCACACTCTATACTCATCTATTTGACCCATTGATTACTAAGGATAGTACAAGACGCATAGTCATCGTCATTAACGTAGGTACGAAACCAATGCCACATCCCTGAGGTGGTCTTATATGGACTTCTAAATTAAGTATCGATGCCATATTCTGAACATGGTCTTACACGATTCTCATATTCATTACCGATGCCATATTACAAATATGGTTTTATATGGAACTTCAACTCGATATCGAGGCCATGCCTCGAACATGGTCTCATACGGGACCTTATCTATTTCATATCTCAATGATAGCCTTTTCATTATAGTCCCCTAGGACTTCAACCTCATGTTCAACAACGATTACTCTATCTAATAGAGTATCATGTATCAATGTGATACAAAGCATTCTTAAAGTGCTAACATAAATACTGCATTAATCACATGTAAACTTACTCAAATTAACTCTCTTAACATCTCATCATAATTCAACAGTGGTAAGGAGAGTGAGGTCACAGAGCCCCTTAACTTGGCTCTCGTGACTACATACATATGACTTAATAATCATCATAGTCATATAACTCATCTCGAGTGGGTTTTCACATTTATCACTCTACAATTGTTTCTATCCCTTATACTTTTGAACTGTAACTTTTAATAATTCAAGTTCCACATTAATATCTGCTCGAGTACTCAAAATTTAACCCTACTTTCTCTTACAATCACTTATCAATTAATGAATTTTGTACGGGTTTGAGTACATCGTCTACCTGATTGCTATAGTCTAACTATGGTCTTACTCGTATCACGATAGCATAGTCTAGCTACTTCTTTATATGTCATCAATATGCCATAGCCTCGCTATGGTCTTACATGAAATCTCATACCAATACCAATGCCATATCCCATATACGGTCTTACATGGAACGCATGTCAATGTCGATGCCATATCCCAGATATGGTCTTACACCAGCTCTTGTCTTAATGCCGATGCCATGTTCCAAACATGGTCTTACACTGGCACTCATAATATGGCCGATGCCATGTTCCAAACATGGTATTACACTGACCCTCATAATACGGTCAATGCCATGTTCCAAACATGGTCTTACATTGACCCTCATAATACGGTTGATGCCATGTTCCAAACATGGTCTTACACTGACCCTAATAATACGGTCGATGCCATGTTCCAAACATGGTCTTACACTGACCCTCATAATACGGTCGATTCCATGTTCCAAACATGGTCTTACACTGACCCTCATAATACGATCGATGCCATGTTCCAAACATGGTCTTACACTGACCCTCATAATACGGTCGATGCCATGTTCCAAATATGGTCTTACACTGACCTTCTCATTGCCATGGTCCAACCATGGTCTTATTCATCTTTTCATCGTTGAACGACCGTACTCATATCCTGCATCCTACTAAATCAAACTTTTTAGTTTTTTTTTTATCATGTGAACATATTTATTATAAACAATGGCATCACAAATCGCAAGTGCTTACTTACTCTTACTGCCCTTTACATACATCATGGCACTTACTAGTCTCATGCTTGTAAGGTAAACAAAGTACCTATAACACTTGATCACATAGATCAGTATGCTTTACTATAATAAACATAATCTCAGCATCATCATTCATAACATGAATTATACTTGTTAGTCAGCCTTAACTAGCATGACATAATATCAACTTTACTCCTAACTTTCTTGCTATCTCATTTAAGCTTTACTCTTTTGCCCAATGAATTATTATGAATAACCGAGGATACTAAATCTCGTCCCACATAACTTGATGCCAAAGCCATATCCTAGATATGGTCTTACATGGAATATCTCTTCTTGAATCAATGCCAAGCTTACCTTGGACTTACATGATAACTTGTTCAATTTCCGATGCCATGCCCTGGCTTGGTCTTATACGGACTTTCTTGTTTCATGTGGTAGATCGAGTATACTAAGCTATTCAACTTCAATCGGGGCTTTTTCATTCTTGCTCTCATTAATTTCTTTGTTTAACAGATCATTGAACATTTTCATAGAAATAATGTGCACATAGCAACATCACAAGCCGTTCAACGAAATATTCATGAAACTTGAAAATCATACAAACTTACTGAAACTAGCTCGGTTGGGAATTGTCTCTGTCTTAACAAAAAAATTTCGTTAGAGCCGGGAGATATCACACTATCACGGTCCACATATGGCATGTATAGCTAGACTCTTACTCACGCTAGGTTAGTCCTAGAACCGACTAAACCGTAGCTCTGATACCACTAAATGTACCGCCCCATACTCGAGTCCGAGGCCTAGACCTGATATGAGACATTTCTTCGCTTGAACTTGCTTAACCATGGAATTTCGGGCTATAAAATTTCGTCTCGAACTAAAAACTTCTCTTTCATATACAACTCACACATTTCATGGGCCTACGAGGCCTTAAACTCATGTTCGTAAACTTTCGAAACTTGATCGAATACCTTACTTAGAAACAGGGGTCACACGCCCATGTGGTTTGGGACACGCCCGTGTACCCCTCAACACGCCTATGTCTTCCAACCGTGGGAAGCTACTGACTTGATCCACACGGCCTTGGCACGCCCGTGTCTTCCAATCGTGGGTAGCTACTGACTTAATCCACACGGCCTTGACACACGCCCATGCTCGAACCGTGTGTCTTACACGGCTCATGCACACGGCCGTGGGATTCACCCGTGGCCTATTCTATCTAATAATAATAAAGTGCAGGACACGCACGGCCTAGACACACGCCCGTTTGTCTAACCGTGTGGGCACTTAGAGGCTATTTGCCAAGCCTTCTTACCACTCTCATTTGCATACATACATACACTAATTCAATGGAAACTCAAATCATCAACTAAAACACATGAATTTATATATATGATTCATGAAAATAAGGTTTTCCTCCCATACAATTACAACAACTTAAGCCATCATCAATGGCCATACACATTTAAACTATGACCCTCTTAGGCCAACACAATTAGTCACATTAACAACAACTTAATCAACCTTAAATTCTAGCCCTATACATGCCATGACTCATAAGGACTTGATACCTCATACCAAGTGTCTGCTCGATAGTGTGAAAACATCTCCGGCGGCCTCCAACTCGAGCTAGTTAAAAATAACCTATACGAGATGGGAAAAGAAAGGGAGTAAGCAATAATGCTTAGTAAGTTCATCTGCATAAACTAATAATTTCTGATATTCATCGAGTAAACATAACCACAAAGTATTATAAAGAGTTTCTCTCACAAACCCTTGGTTACTTACTCAACCATTGTTGGAACTTACCCATTCAATCTTTTACCACATTCTTACCATGTCACAAGCCAACTGCTCGCGCTGAATAGCATTCATTCCTGCACTGATCACTATTTAATCACATGAAACAACATATCGACCACTCTAGATAAATCGCTCATACCACTAATCTCTCAGTGGTTTCGCACTTAGCCCATCGATTATTAGTTAATTCGGTGGTAACGTACACAGCCCACCAATAATAATATGGTAGATGGTATCGCACACAGCCCATTATTACCATCAATAAGACATCCACCCAGTCACTTTCCTCAATAACGCAACCACATAGTCGATTCACATAGCTATTTCATACATAGTTAGTTCACACTGTCAATACTAACTCACACAGTCAATATCTCGGTGGTTTCGCACTTAGCATACCACTATCGATTAACGTGATGTTATCGCACTTAGCTTACCATCTAGCATTATCACAACGCATGCACAACTCTACCACGTTTACTCTACTTGAATCACATAGGTTCTCAATCAATATCAATCATACATCCAATATCAAATTTTACTACATTCATCCCCCTCAGGAGTTTATCATGTATTGAATTCATCTCAATACAGTTCTAACACATACTTGTTTTTCTCGTAGTACAACCCCATACATTAAACATTTCCATTGAATCATTCAAATTATTAAATAGCTCTCTTGAGTCTCATACACATAATTCTCATTGACATCTTACCCTAATAGGGTCTTACATACATTAATATGTCGATGCCATGTCCTTAACATGGTCTTATACGAATTCTTACACCGAGGCCATATTCCAATATGGTCTTACTGGAGACTTTAACCATCATCATATCATGCTATACACTTTTACCATTACTCTAAATTCAATTCCATTGACATCTCACGAAAAATATTTCATACATTCATATATTAAACCTACATTATATTCAACATTGGAATATTAAATTAACTCATACGTAATTGCAACATTCAGACATGAACTTACCTCGATGTCGAAAAAGCCGAAAAGGACTATTCGCCCACATCTCTCTTTTTATCCGTTCTAAGTCCGAAACTCATTTTCTTTGATCTGGAACAATGAAATGTACTGATTTATTCATTTATAAATTATAATATACCATAATACACCCTTTAGGCAAAAATGACTATTTTGCCCGTACACTTTGGCAAAATTACGATTTTGCCCCTAGGCTCGTAAATGAATTTTTATCACATTTTCTTGTTAATAAAGCCTAGCTGAACATTTAGTCCTCTTATAAAAATCCACAATTCCAACTATTTCATGCTTTAATGAACAATTTACAACTTTTGCATTTTAGCCCAAATTAGGTGTTTTCATGACAACACCTTTCACAAAAGTTGTTTATCAACATCCTAACATTCATTTTCTTCCATAAAAACTCAGCTAACAACTTAAAATCTCTCATGTCAAATCTCTAAACTTTTTACCATAATGCAAACTAGTCCCCTCTTTAGAAAGCTTAAGCTTTGGGGATCACAAAAGTACAAATTTTCTTCAAGAAATACCATCAAAATCACTTACTTGAGGAGGAGAAGTGTTGCTGAAATTTTGAGCTTCAGACACCCCTTGTTTGCTGCAACTTTTGGTGGAGAAGAAGAGAGAAAAAGATGATATCTTTTTCCTTTCTTTATTTTATTATAAAACACCCTTTCAACCCACCAACTTTGACCAAAATTAAAAACTCTTGTCCCCTCTTGTCTACATGGCCGGCCATCATATCCAAGATGGTCTAATTGCCCTTTAAAATCCTCCAATTAATGTTTCATGTCTATTTGGTACCTTTAGCCTATAGAATGGAACTTTTGCACTTTATGCGATTTAGTCCTTTTTCACAATTTAGCTAGAAATTGCTAAAATTAAGACACCAAAATTTTCATGCATCCTTATAAACATGTTATCACATATAACATAACATGAAAATAATATTCCCTATCCTCGAATTAGTGATTCCGAGATCACTGTTTCGACTAGCCCCTAAATCGGGCTGTTACAAATGTCATCCCTAATATAATTTAGTTAGGAGCATTAGATTCATTCCGATCAATGCATCCTAATCAGGAATCATTTTCATGACATGTTGCGTTCATAACATATGTGGCTAGGAGCATTTGATTCATTTTGATCATAGCATCCTGATCATTCGGCATAAACATATGCATATGGAACTGAGTCTATAGGACATGTCCCTCAGAGGACGGTGTAGTAACATTGGTGAATTCACAGATCTTATCTCCCTAAGCAATAGTGGAGCATATCAAATTTGGCGAATCCTATCTCCATGTATCGGCAATGGAGCAGATTTTAGCCATTGGTCTAATCTCCTTGATGTAGCAAGGGAGCAGACTAAAAAGTTCAGATTGTATTCCCTCGAGATGGTAGTGGAGCAGATTGAAGATTGAAGTCTTCCTGAGATAGTAAGGAAGCAAATTGGAAAGTTCAGATTTTGTTCCCTAGAGATGGTAGTGGAGCAGACTGAAGATTGAAGTCTTCCTGAGATAGTAAGGAAGCAAATTGGAATGTTCAGATTTTGTTCTCTAGAGATGGTAGTGGAGCAGACTGAAGATTGAAGTCTTCCTGAGATAGTAAGGAAGCAAATTGGAAAGTTCAGATTTTGTTCCCTCGAGATGGTAGTGGAGCAGACTGAAGATTGAAGTCTTCCTGAGATAGTAAGGAAGCAAATTAAAAAGTTCAAATTTTGTTCCCTCGAGATGGTAGTGGAGTAGACTGAAGATTAAAATCTTCCTGAGATAGTAAGGAAGCAAATTGTAAAGTTCAGATTTTGTTCCCTAGAGATGGTAGTGGAGCAGACTGAAGATTGAAGTCTTCTTGAGATAGTAAGGAAGCAAATTGGAAAGTTCAGATTTTGTTCCCTAGAGATGGTAGTAGAGCGGATCAAGATTGAAGTCTTCACGAGATAGTAAGGAAGAAAAGCGAAAAGTTCGATTTTGTTCCTCGAGATGGTAGTGGAGCGCATCAAGATTAAAGTCTTCTGAGTTAATAAGGAAGCAGACTGAAAAGTTCAAATCTTGTCCCCTCGAGAAAGTAGTGGGGCAAGCTGAAGATTATAGTCTTATCTTCCTAATGTAGTAAGGGAGCAAACTAAATAAAATTGTAGATCTTGTCTCCTCGAGATAGCAGTGGGGCAAATCGAAGATGGCGAATCTTATCTTCCTGATGTAGCAAGGGAGCAGACTAAAAATTATAGATCTTGTCTTCCTGAGATTGCAGTGAAGCAGATCGAAGATACTAATCTGGCATCCCTGAGTTTGCAGTGGAGCAGATTAAAATAGCAGATTTAGCATTCCTGAAGTTGTAGTGAAGCAGATCGAAGACATCAGATCTTGTCTCCCTGAGTTTGCAGTGGAGCAGATTGAAGATAGCAGATATTGTCTCCTTGAAGTTGCAGTTGGGTTAGAGACTACTTGAAGAAGATGAGGATCAAGAGGTTAAGGCTCGGCATGATCGGGCAAAATTGGTCATTTTATAGTCTTTGCTCCATTCTCGTTATACGACGATGAGCAAAGAGGGCACTGTAATAATAGGCCAATTTTAGCAGGCCCATACAAAAAATAATAAACCCAAAATAATAAAACAAAGTCTAAGTCCAGTCCAAAATATATCATTTGGCCCCGATCGGAATGGCCCAGTACTTGAAAAGATTGAAGGTCCATCTACAAGCTTGACGTATATGGGAACACAATCTTCAAGGATATGCAATCTTAGATATGATATGCAATCCTAGAAGATATGGTATGTAATCTTAGAAGATATGATATGCAATCTTAGATATGATATGCAAATCTTAGATATGATATGCAATCTTAGAAGATATGGTATGCAATCTTAGAAGATATGATTTTGTAATCTTAGAGATTTAATTTGTAGATACCTTTTAATATTAGCCGTTGATGTAATTGATCTGTACCGTTGGATTTGGGGAGGCTCAACTATAAATAGAGGGCTCTCCCTTCATTGTAAAGCACACTTGAGTTTTGGGGGAAGCAATAAGAATTCTTGAGAGCATTCACTCAAATTTCTCTCCTTCTTGCATTCTTATTTTCTATGGTTTGTTCTTATTTTATTCTTCATTCATCTTTGTTTTTTCAATCTTTTTTATTTATCCATTTAATTGTTTAATTACTATTTATTCTTTTATTTTATTCGTTTATTTATTATTTCTGTATAGAGATTTATTTTATTTTCACACTTTTGCAAATTTGTATTTTATTTATTTATTCCAAATTTTTACGTAGTATTTATTTCAAGTTGTTTTATTTTATTATTTTAGATATTAATTATTTCAAATAGTTTTATTTTGATTAAGTTTTTTTATATTATTACTTTAAATTATCTTATTTATCATTCATTTTCCTTATTGTTTTATATAACGGTTATTTTAAAGTGGTTTTATTTTATATCATTTTAAACTATTTTATATTATCTATTTTAAGTTTTCGTATATTATTTATTTTAAACTTATACGTATCTTTTTAGGATTTGTCACATATCATTTTCTTTATGTCATTTTGTATATTATTTATTTAGATTGATATATATGTTGTTTTATATATTACTTATTTAAACTTACTTCTTATATAATATTTATTTTAAAATTCAATTATATATTATTATTTCATATATTATTTATTTATTTATTTATTTGGATTTATTTCAAACTTTTACATATATTACCTACTTAAAAATTTTTATACATGAATTTATTTTTAAGTTACTTTTTATTGTCGATTTCAAAATCCTTTCCTTTCACATTATTTGTTTTAACATTGTCCATTATTATTTGAAAGCTTGGTACATTTTGTTTTTTATTTGTTTTTTAGATTTTTTTTAAATTCATTAATCTTTATTTATTAATGTGGCCAAATATACCTTCATATTTCAAAATCCATGATTTTTCAAATTAAAAAAATAAGGCAATATTCGATATTTGGGAGTTTTGAGAAAAATCGTGCCCTAACTTACTGCGTTTCGATTTTTCTCATTAAGTCCAAATGATTGAGTACCATTTTTGAAATTAAAACATATGAATTTTTAAATAAAAAACCTATTCTCGGGAATTTAAGATGTTGTGTCCTAACTCACTGGATGCGACGTTTTGTCATCTCGAGGCAAAGATTTCTAAAAAGCAAAGGATATTCGGTGTTTGGAAAATTCGAAAGATCGTGCTCTAACTTACTAAGTTTCGATTTTTCTTTTAAAATCTAAATAATTGAATTTCCATTTAAAATTAAAGGACATAAGTTTTAAAAATCAAAAGGATCGTGTTTTAAACTATATTCAAATTTTTGACATTAAGACGTTAATTAATCAATTAGGTACCAATTTTTGGGCGTTACGAGGGTGCTAATCCTTCCTCGTACGTAACCGACTCCCGAACCCGTTTTCTTGAATTTCGTAGGCCAAAATCAATGTTTTGAAATAAAATATTTTATAAGGTGATCCGATCACACCTAAGTAAAAAGGGATTGGTGGCGACTCCATTTTCGTTTTTAAAGTCGACCCCCGTTTTTAAAATCAATTTTAAAAATGGTTTCGACATTAACTATTTTAAATTGGGTTTAAGTGTTTTGTAAAATTTGGATTGTTTGGATATTTTGGGATTGTTTTGGTTTTGGATTTTATTTTTTGATTTTTCCATGATACTGATAAAACGATTTACCGAAAATGTATGTTTCCCTACAAACAATCGATTTTGAGAAAACAAACTTGGTTTTCTAAAATATAATGACCTAAGAATTTCCGTTGCAAGGTATTCGTTTTATTTAGAAATGTATACAAATAACGTTTTCAATTAAATAGTTATGTCAAATATGTTTTCTAATAAAACGAGTTTTTAAATAACAAAATTTTATGATGTTTTTTAAAATATACGAAAATTAGATTTTTAACTATTTTACGTAGCATCTCTAGTTCTAATTATAACATTTAGGACGGATTTAGGGTATAATTGTACGGTTGTTTCCGTTTGAATGAAATAATCATCTTCACTAAAAAAAATAATAAATTGACTTGAACTTTATAAGCAAACTAAAATATGATCACGTATATTATTATTTGTTTATCGGATAACGTTTCATCCTTATCAGGCTGCAATATTGAAATCTTATTGCTAAAGAAAAAACAAAACCAAAAAAATTTTGAAGACCCAAAATCCAGAAAGAAGGTAAAAGTATTATAATACTTTTTTTATTATACCTTAAATTGTATTTTATTTTTTTATTTTTAAAAAAATGAGTAAAATATTCCCTGTACCTTAGATAAGTAAGAAAAATAGTCTCTCTGTTAAAATTGTACTATTAAATGTCTGTTTTGGTGTTTATATATAAGATATAATGATAAATTTAGCCTTCAATTTTTACATATTTATTGAATTTGACCCCTACTCTTTTATTAAAAGTAAATTGTTTTTTATAAAATAATACTAAGTCTAAAAGCCAAAAAGATTTTAGTAGTAAAATTTTAAAAAAAAAATCAATTAAACCCTTTTAAAATTTAAAAATTATAAATAAACTTTATAAAAAAAGTTATAAAAAGTTTAAAATTATAAAGTTTTTATTAAAAATAACAATACCATCTCAATAAAAGAATAGGGGTAAAATTTTTAAAAATCTCATAAATATTAGATTTTAATGGGTCGGTATTATTATTATTAATTAAAATTTTATATTTTTAAAAATTGTACAACTTTTTTTAGAAATTTTTTTATATTTTTATGATTTTTAAAATAATTTTTAAATTTTACAAGAACTTAATTGATTTTTTTTTTATTTTTTACAAAGGCTTTTTTTTACCCTTTGCCCTTACTAATTTAAAAAATTTCTAATTTAATTTCAATAAAAGAGTAAGGGTCAAATTGAATAAAAGTGTAAAGGTTGAGGCTAAATTTATTTGTATACTTTATATATAAACACCAAATTTTAACAAATGAACTATTTTACTCACTTATCTAGTATACAAAAAATAATTTACTATTTTTTAATAGAAAATAAAAATACAATAAAAAAATTTGGTGATACTTTTATTCGAACATGTGCTACAATATTATCACATCTATCGTTTATTTATTTATTTCAAATACGAGTTTAAAAAAACAGTATCAGATTTTTGACGCATTATGAAATTATAATGACCGTCCAAGTACTCCTAAATCAATAATTAATTGCATTAAAATAGTAGAGTGGAAGCCATCATCGGAGAAAATATATATGGCTTTTGGGTTTTCTTTTGTCAGAATGTGTATGGCTTTGATTTTAAGCAACTTGGTGCATTGAAAAAGTCAATTCACGTATAGAGGAGCTTTATTTATTTATGATAACGTGAGTAGTATATATGTTTAGTGGAATAAAGAAGTTTCACGATTTTAAATCACTGTTTTATTTGTTTCAAACGTACATATTATAGTAATAAAAAGAATTTAAATCTCGCTTACATATTTTATAATCAATTATTTATTTCTTTGAAAGTATTAGAAATATGAAAACTGAGGAAATTTATTAATCTGACTTAACAAATACAATTAGATCTCCAATACTTATACACAAAAACTGAATCATTAACAGAATATAAAATTATCCTTAACTACTTAACTAACAATGAATTGTTCTTAACTAATTTACATTACTTAGTTACTATTGATATTCCCCCTACATATTCGCTTTGAAAAACATCGGCAACAATCACATTTATCTTATCACGACAAGAAAAGGAACCAATGTTTAACGGTTTGGTAAGCACATCAACTACTTGATCATTCCAAGGAACATAGTTGACCTGAAGTTGTTCGTTAAGCACCTTGTCACGCACAAAACGTAAGTCAAGCTCAACATGCTTGACACGAGCATGTAGCACTGGATTTGCTACCAAAGACATCATGCTAGAATTATCAAACCAAATTACTGGTGTACCTTTAATCTTCACACATATTTCATCCAGCAAACAACGTAACCATGTCACTTCGGATGTTGCATTAGCTAGACTTTTATACTCGACTTTTGAGGTTGATCGAGATATAACACTTTGCTTCTTAGAAGTCTATCCGATGAGGTTGTTGCCAAGATATATAGAAAACCCTGATGTTAACTTACGATCCTCAAGAGAGCTTAGCCCAATCAACATAAGAAAAACCTATTAAGGAGACACTCGAAGGCTGAAACACCAAAACATGAGTTAGTGTACCTCGAATATAACATAGGATCCGTTTGACAACTGTCCAATGGACATCATGTGGACAATGCATGTAATGGCTAACTTTGTTAACAGCAAATGCTATGTCAGCTCGAGTCAGACACAGGTACTACAAACTACCAACAACCTGCCAATATTTGGTACTATCCTCAAGTGGAGAACCAATCAACGAAGTCAGCATAGGGGATTTTACGATAGGTGTATTAACTGATTTAGCATTAGCCATATTAGCTCGCTCCAAGAGTTCTCAAGCATACTTTTTCTTAGACACATGCATACAATCTCCATTTGTATCCACTTCAAGGCAAAAAAAAAAAAATTTCAACTACCCTAAATCCTTTAAGGAGGATGTTTGGTTCAGACACTGAATCGCAGTGTAACACCCCAAACCCGGCCTAGAAGTTAGGCCCGAATCTGGAATGTCACATTAAAGGCGCACTTCAAAACAATTTACTAGTTAACCATTTAAGGCCCAAAAGCCCAAAACAAAAGATTATTTCGAGAACCATATTAACACTTTAATAATTTTATGAAATTTCTTAAGTGGGCAGTTGAAACAACAATAATAATAAACCCAAAATTCAAAGTCAAATAGGAGTTACATGGCCTTATTACAATCCAATGAAAAAACAAAGTATTTGAACAGAATCATTTGAATAAATTAAAACATTTGAACAACTTGTAGTGTGGCCATCTCCGAGTCATCTCCCTCGTCGAGCCGCCTATTCAGATTACTCAAACATTTAAAATTAAGGGTGTGAGTTTGAAACTCAAAGTGTGTACAACCCTTGGCAATCAAATCACATACAAATATTCACATTGGGCCTAAGCCCTAGCAAAATCGGTGGTCTTGGGCCTTAGCCCACAATGACCTCTGAAACACCCCAAACCCGGCCCACGAGCCCTGACCGGATCTGGTATGTTCCTCAAGAAAACATTTGAAAATCCGTTTGTTACTTAGGAAAAATTCGTGTGGTTTTGAAGAAGGATTTGCTTGTGTTGGGTTCAATTGAAAACCCTGTATATTTTTTTTTTAACTTTAAATTGGAAATTTATTTGTGATTAGGTGGTCAAAAACACTTAATATTTATTTTTAAGAAAAACCATTTAACCTTGATTTAAACTTAATCGTATAGTAATAAAATCAAATAAAAATGCATGCATAAACAGTTTCATACTAGTGGCCTTATTACATCAAAGCAAAACCCAAAATAAATTCGAAATGCTAGAAACAATAAACAGTCCAAAATAAAATAAATTCTGTGCTAAGCATGGCCACCACTGTGCTCCCGCCGACCCGGTCCATCACTAAATGTCACCTGAAAAATATTCCCCAACGGGGTGAGTCAAACAGACTCAATGTGTACAGCCAACACTAAATCCCAATAATTTAGGCATACCAGTTCATACATGTGCATATAATTAAATAATAAAATGATGCAAACCCGAACCCAAACCTAGATGCCATCCGCTACACATCACCCGTACCAACCTGCACACCGTGGGGACTACTAAGTCAACCCTCCATCCGCTACACATCATTGAAGGCAGTCGTTGCAGTCGACGTGCTCATCGCCCTTATAAATTCGTGGCAGAGCCACCACATAATATATTTTGTGACATAAGTCACCACATTCAAATTATGTGACCGAAGTCACCACATTCATATATTGTGACCGAAGTCACCACATTCATATATTGGGGTATAAAACCACCAATCACTTCCCCTTTCAATATCACCCTTATGCCCATGCACATTACAACACATACAAAATCATCCCTTGTAGCTTATTTCACATTCTTATCAATAGTCACATATGTGCCATATTCCAAATTGCATATATTTTATTAACATAGAGTTAAAGTTACGTACCTGAGTACTTTGTACCATAACATGGTACCTTTCGGCCACATTCATACTATTATAACACATACATTAACTAAAAGCCGTAATCTACTAAGATTTAGTGTGGAGTACACACCTGATATACTTATCGAGTTTACTGAAATCCCGAAACCCGATCTATCGCTTTAGATCTTTAATTCCTATATCCAGCCAACACTTGTATTTTAGCAAAAGCCTATTCGGCTATTCAATCAGATCCCGAAGGATTATTACAACCAAAACCTTACCTTGCTGTCGATTTGTTACTACACAAATACCGGAAACTTCGTGATGACTCTCTTTGAACTCGGCTAGACACTGAATCCTTTAACTAGTTAGTTTCGGCTTTTGAATAAAATAAGGAATAGATCTAGGTTGCCAAAATAGGCCTTGGCCGAATACCTCATGACTTACCTTGGATGTTAGAATCCCAAGAATCTCCTCCTTATAGTCGACTATAGCCAAATCCCGAGAGATCCTTCAAGGTTTCGGTCACAACAATAATGAGATTAAAGCCTTGCTTTTTGTCAGTTAGAGAAGGAAAAGAATAAGGGTTCAACTAAGAGAGATTCTTACCAAAAGGACAATCGAAACACAATTGACCACTACCCTTAAGAAATCGGCTAAGAGCTTGCAGGAGAAATCAATTCAAAAGAAGTGAACTTCGGCTTTAGGCTTTGCTGAACAATCGGCTAAAGGTTGCCTTGAGGTTCGGCTAAGCCTTTTCAAATGGTGATGGAAAAGTCGGCCACAAGAGGAAAAGATGTATAATCAAGGTTGAAAAGGAAAAAGATGTAAAGAGAAAGGCTAGAAGAATTCGGCTAGAAGGCTAAAAGAAAAAGAAGAAGAAAGTGGATGCTCAATAACAAAAAGAAATTCGGCACCTACTCCCCTTTCATGGCCGAAATTCATCACTAAAGGAGTCCCTTGGCCGGCCACTTCTCATTCTCCTCTATCAAATTCCAAATTTTCCTCCTATTTTTCCTCTCTTCTATCCATTCAAAATAATTTGAATGGGTCAACTATTATCTCCTCATAATAGCCGAATTTTAAAAGAACAAGACAAGTCTTTATCCTTATCTTTCAAAAGTCCCATAGCCGTCCATCACCTCCCCCTCTCCTTGACGCAAACATGCAAAATAAAAGCCCCAAAATATTGTTTCCCACGCGACACGAACCTTGGCCCTGCACACATGCTTGCGGCGTCACTTACCTAGGCTTTAAGTGGCGCCTTCAAGCCGCTTTACCAAGCCCAATTCTGTGTCATATTTCCCCTACATTTTCTCTTAAGGCCTATCAGGCCTAGCTCCCTCTTTTAAACTTGAAATCTAATAATTTCTAAGGCATTTGCCTATATTCCTAAGTTCAAAAAAAATCCATAAAACACACTCAACACACACAGGCATGCTACTTCATATAATTGAGCAAGATGCATAAGCCATAAATCCCGAATATTACAGTTCTACCCCCCTTAAAATAATTTCGTCCTCGAAATTACCTGGCTAAAATAGGTGAGGGTATTGCTGTCGCATTGCTTCTTTCGGCTCCCAAGAAGCTTCTTCCGATCCATGATTATGCCATAACACTTTGACTAAAGGAACTAATTTCCTTCGTAATACCTTCACATCTCGTTCCAAGATCTGGATCGGCTCCTCCTCGTAGGACAAATCTGGCCTTAGCTCCACCTCCCCAAATGGAACTACATGAGATGGATCCGATCGTTAACGACGTAGCATAGAAACATGGAATACGTCGTGCATTTGCTTCAATTCCGAAGGCAACTCTAGCTGGTATGCCACTGGTCCCACTCGCTTCAATACCTGATATGGTCCTATAAACCTTGGACTTAGCTTCCCTTTGCGACCAAATCTCATCACCTTCTTCCAAGGCGAAACCTTAAGAAACACTTGATCTCCCACAGCAAATTCTATTTCCTTTCGCTTAAGATCCGCATACGACTTCTGCCTGTCAGATGCCTCCTTTAATCGTGCCCGAATTAACTTAACCTTTTCTTCGGATTCTGCCACAATCTTTGGACCCAAAACTTAACGTTCTCCTAATTCTGTCCAACATGTAGGAGTGCGACATTTCTGTCCATACAACGCTTCATACGGTGCCATCCGAATACTAGCTTGATAGCTGTTGTTGTATGCAAATTCCGTTAAAGGCAAATATTCTTCCCAACTTCCTCTGAAGTCTATCACACAGCCCCTCAACATATCTTCCAACACTTGAATCACTCGCTCGGGTGGCCGTCCATTTGTGGATGAAAAGCCGTAGTGAAATCAATCGGTGCCTAAAGCTTGATGTAGAGCTTTCCAAAACCGAGACGTAAACCTTGGATCCCTATACGAGAGATAATCGACACCGGCACTCTATGCAACCTTACAATTTCCGCCACATACAACCGCCAACTTACGCAAAGAATAATCAACCCCCACACCGGAATGAAATGCGCGGACTTTGTCAATCGATCCACTATCACCCATACCGAGTCCTTCTTAGTGGGCGTGAGGGAAGCCCACTAACGAAGTCCATGGTGATTCTCTCCCACTTCCACTGCGGAATCTTTATCGGTGAAGCAATCGACGGAACTTGGTGTTCAGCCTTGACTTGTTGACACATTAAGCATTTCCTACAAATTTTGTAACTTCCGCTTAAGACCAGGCCACAAAAGCTGTTTCCTTAGATCTCTATACAACTTACTACCTCCGGGATGCATAGCATAGGGGCTACTATGCGATTCTGAAGAATTCTCTGCCTTAACTCCTTATTCTTAGGCATACTGGACCTTACCCTTGAAGCAGAATACTCCATCACTGTTAACACCATAATCCTCTAACTCCCCCTGCGCAATTTCTTTGCAACTTAGCACTTATATCATCATCTGCCAACTGACTCTCTTTCACCTCCTCCAACCATGTCGGCTTAACTTGCAGTGCGCGTGGACTTTCATCGTCATACAAGCTAAGATGTGCAAACATTGCCCTAAGAATGCAACCTCCTTCAGCCAAAATTCACACTTGCTGAATTTGGCATATAGCTTCTTCTCCCTTAACACTTGCAACACTGTCCGAAGATGCTCGTCATGTTCCTCCTCCGACTTGGAATACACTAAGATGTCATCTATGAACACAACGACGAATCGGTCCAAGCAGGGTTGAAAAACGCGATTCATCATATCCATGAACGAAGCTGGGGCGTTCGTCAATCCGAATGGCATTACCACGAACTCATAATGTCCGTATCTTGTTCGAAAAGCTGTCTTATGGATATCTGCTTCCTTCACCTTAAGCTGATGATATCCAGACCTTAAATCTATCTTCGAGAATACCGCTGCCCCTTTAAGCTGATCGAACAAGTCGTCTATCCTTGGCAAAGGGTACTTGTTCTTGATGGTTAGCTTATTCAACTGCCAATAATCTATGCACATACGCATAGTTCCGTCCTTTTTCTTCACAAACAAGATCGGTGCTCCCCACGGAGACACACTGGGTTGAATGAACCCACGATCAAGCAACTCTTGGATTTGAGCCTTGAGCTCAACCAACTCCTTCGGTGCCATTCTATACGGGCGATGAATCTGGCGGCGCGTTCGGGTAACAAGTCAATTCCAAACTCCACCTCCCTATCCGGGGGTATTCCGTAATTCCTCCGGAAAGACATCCACAAATTCCCTTTACCTTTCTAACTCCACTAACACCCTCTTCATTTGCATCCCACGCACCTGACGAAAGTCAAAAATGCCTTGCACCCTTTTGAACCATCTTATCGACTTTCGGTCTTTGAAACTACGTTAGACAAGTAGTTTCTTCTTTCTCCTATCATAATTATCGCCTCATTCTCCGGTGTCTTTAACTCCATTCGTTTAGCTGCACAATCCAATATAGCTCGGTGTTCTACTAGCCAGTCCATGCCAAGTATGAGGTCAAATTCTCCGAAGGGTAGTTCCATTAAGTCGGCAGGGAAAATCACTCCTTGAATCTCTAGAGGTACACTCCGAAAGATCTTATTCACCACTACTGATTTGACCTAGTGGGCTCACTCTGATCATCTCCTTACTAGAAAGTTGAGTCTATGCCTAGTGTTTCAACTACACTACTAGCAACATAAGAATGGGTCGAGCCCACATCAATCAAAGCAAAATAAGGCTTGCCAGATATAAGGAACGTACCGGTTATGACGTCCGGTGCGTCTCTATCCTCCCTTCGACGAACCGCATACACTAGACCCGGCTGTCTTGCCTCTGCATTACCAACACCTCGCGGGTGTTCCACGCCCTCTTCCAACACCGTTACCCCTACCATTCGGACCATGACCTCGCTGAGGCTGTTGTCCCCCTCTTCCAGCCTGATTAGAACCTTGACCTGTTGGTCGACTCCCGTCTATGTAACACCCTGGTTTTAGGGGTTATGCGCTTGGAGCATAGCTCGAGCAGTTAGTAGGCTTATGGTCATGTTGGATAGATTTTTAGGGGTTTGGAGAACCCTAGAAGGCAAAGAATGCCTTAGAAAATTTTTAGATTTTTGGGGTAAAAAGGGGAAATGGGGCAGGAAGGCCTTAAAATAATTTAGGGGAGTTTATGACACAAGAAAGACTTTGCCAAAGTGGCGATTGAGGCGCTGCTTGGGGGCTTTGGAAGGTGGCGCCTAAGTGAGCAAGGGTTCGAGTCCAAGCGGCAGCATTTTGGTTTTATTTTTGCGTCAAGAGCTGGGCTAAGTAGGCCTTAAGAATAAATGTCCAAGTTGATGGACATGAAAGTCCAATTGGGAGAAGTGGCTCTTGGGCGCTACTTAGGCGCTGGAGAGGAGGAGAGGTCGCGGTTTCGAGGGGCCGGAGAAGCATTTGGCGTTTTTATTTTTGTTGGTGGTTATGGGCTGGAGTAGAAAGGGTTTAAGAATAAATGTTGGGGCTTTATGGCATAAAAATCAAAGTGGCCGAGTGGCCTGGGGCTTTGGAGGGAGGCGTGCAGCAGTTGGTCCCAGGTTCGAATCCAAGGCTGTGCAATTGAAGTTTTAATTTTATTTCACCCTTATTTTTGCAGCAGCTTGGTAAAGATTGGACGGCACATGGGTGAGTTGTTTAGTTCTTCTTGAATTCGGCTGGAAGGAGTGATAAGGGTGGGTTTTTATTTTATTTTTTTATTCTAGATAATGGTAGGATAATTGTAGGAGTATTTTATTTAGTTTAAAATTTGTAATTAGAAGATGAATTGCTGTTACTTTATTTTAATAGATAAGGTTAGATTAGTGTTGTTTAGTTTTTTTGAATTCGGTTGGTGGGAATCTTGCTTTATTTTATTTATTTATTTTTCTTTGTTTATTGGGGGATTATTTTAGTTAGTTTTTATTAGTATTTTATTTATCTACTTAGTTATATTAAGTATGGGATTTTGTTTTATTTTTTTATTATTATTATTTATTTATCTATTTGAGTGTGGGATAATTATTTATTATTTATTATTTATTATTAATTAGATTAAGTAGGGATAATTATTATTTATTTGGTTTTTTTTTATTTTGATAAGTGGGATAATAGTAGAACAATTCAAGTTGTTTTTAACTAATTCAAATGGAATTGAATTAGTGAGGTGTTGGCCAAATCTTGGAGACTTCAAGGGGGTGTTGGCCGAATGCTATAAATAGGGGAGGGTAGAGTGCTAGTTATTCATCAAGTCTTTTGCCTCTCCCTCTTGGTGTGCCGATTTCTCCTTTGGCCTTTGTAGCCAAATAATTCTTTTGTTTTCTTTTAATCCCTTGTTAGCCGAAATCTCCCTTGGTGTCCTAGTGGGGTTGGCCGAATCTTAATCAAGAGTGGTAAGTATATTCTGTCCTTAGCAATCGTTTTATGAATTTCTTGTTGTAGTGGCCAAAACCGAATGATTGGCCTTAGTTTTGGCATGGCCGAATGTCATAGTGCCATTAAGTATGTTCTCTTGTGTGTAGCCGAAAGAAGGAAGCATTGAGGAAGTCTCTTGGATTCGATCATCTAAGGGGCATATCGACAAAGTACAGAGGAGCCTTTGAGATTTTAGATCGTTTCGGTAAGTAGTTAAATTGTAGTTGTTCGCTTGAGATTTTGTATTATGGTGTTTAACCAAAGGGTTCTAATTAAGTGATTACGATGGACGTGGATTCGAGTACCAGTCAAAGTGGGCAAGGGAAAGCTCCCATCCCAAAGTTCAAGAAGAGATCCGTTCTGTTTCGAGATTGGCCACGAGGTGTGGGCCAACAAAGAAGAAAGCGTTAAGCGTAAAGTCGTAGTTTAAGCTAGACGATAGCGTCGAGGATCGAGAGTCTAGAACTCCTAGTGATAAGGTGTGTAGTTAGCCATTGTTTCGGGATTTGCTTGATAAATGTCTATTTTATATGTATGCTAACCAAAGGCAGATAAATGTGAAAATGGTACCCTTAAGGGTATGAAGATGATCGAGTTAGTAGCAAAGTTTATAAATATGTGATCACCGATCTTATTATGTGAGTATGCCTATGATTGTGTTTAATATGTACATGCACCACCTTATCATCATTTTATGTTACATGTGCATGGGTGGGTTTTGAAAGAAGATGCGGGTGTACTTGAGTGCGTGGTTGATGTCACTTTGTGCTACATCGTGGATTGGCGCTGATCGAGGTCGCGTTGTGGATCTTTGCGATTTGGTTCGCGTGGTTACCTTGATTGATATGGGCTTTATGCCATATCGTGGCTTGATGGATTGCTTTGTGTGCTCCATCGTGGTTTGATGTTAGCTATACGCTACATCGTGGATGGCATTTGTTGCCTTTTTGGAGGGAAAAGGAGAGGGTGACTCGATAGTCCCACGGTGTGTGGTAGGTTGGATAAGGGGTGTGTAGCGGATGGACCTAGGATTGGGAATCATGTTGCATTATTTTTGTAATAATATGGAAATGGGCCAAGCCCAATATGACATGTGGATAGGTATGTTTTGGAAACATACGTGGAAATGGGCCAAGCCCGGATGATATGTGGTTTATTGAGAAATGGGCCAAGCCCGAGTATGTAATGTGATTTGAATGTGGGCCAAGCCCAGATTGTGGTAATTGTTAAAATGATATATATATTACTTGTTGCATTTGATAATTGGGATATTATGTGGCTAGCATGTGGGTGGATTCGGTGGTTAACTTACACCTTTGAGTCATTGTGACTCACCCAATTATTTATCCATCATCGCGGTGAGTCGTGATTAGTGGACGGGTTGGAGTGGATACAAGGTGGCCCATGCGAAGCGGATTTTCATGCGAAGTTGACGTTTTGAATATTTTTATTTCAAGCATTTTAATTACTTGGTTTCAATTTATTTGATGTAATAAGGGCCACTATGATTACAATACTCTATTTAATTTTGTTGAAGTTTACATTATATTCAGAAATATTTTTATTAAAAAGGTTCATATTATAGTAATTTATAACAATGTTTTAATTCAGAAAATTTCAACAAACTTATATTGTGTATTAAATTTTTGTGGACACAATTTTCCAAAGATAATAAATTTTCATGTTTTAAATTCTAAGTAAAGAAACATATTTTCACTAACATAACCAGATTCGGTCGTAGTGAATAGGCCGGGTTTGGGGATGTTACAGATTGGTATCAGAGCCGGTTCAAAACTCGGCTTTGAGGGTTTTGGGCCCTAAAACATTTTCAAAATATGGATTTTTAAGAAATATTTTCAGGTTATTCTGGCATGGCACCTGTACCTTCAACCCGAGTCCACCAGGTAAGTACTTCAGACTTGTGAAGTAATTTGTTATATGAACTGTTATGGGCTTAGTTGGGCTCGTAGATTAGTGAACTAGGATCTGTTGAACCCTAGGACTAGTCTACTCAAACATATGCATAAAACTTAAAGCTACTAAACAAACACTCGTGATTAAGTCGCCGAGTTAAGGTGTGGTAACCATTGTGCGCATGTCTAGGAGTGGATCCGGAAGAGCACGGTACTTAGCGATCCTCGTGACTCACCTCCTCTTCGCTGGAATCCTACAGTGCGTAGCTACGGTTCACCTTAACCAAAAGGACTTGTTCATGGGCTAAACCAATTATTAAAACCCGAAAGGGATTAGCCTTGCTGTTTTAAAAATTCTTGGTTTTAAAATTTTCAAAATTACCCTTTTTGGTTTGTAAACCCTAAATCTGGTTTTGAACAACATTGTCTCGATTTACCCAAAATTGCCAAAATGCCCCTAGCGGCAAATTACGAAAAATACCCTGTGTTGAAAATTACTAAAATACCACGACTTTCAAAATTTCCGGTTTAACCCCAAGTTTAATAAAATTTTCTTACTTTGTAAAAGTACCCAATTTTTGTATGGCAACAATAATAACTACGACTTTGAAATTTACAAAATTTACGATTGTCAAAATTACCAAAATACCCCAGAAGTTACCAAAATCCTGTTATACCTTCAATTTGCGAAATTTTCGAAAATACTCTTCAATTTTGGGAATTTCAAAAAGATCTTGACTTATTAAAGTTTTTGAATCGCTCTGGTTTATGACGAAAATGTCCCTGTAGGACAAAATGACGGAAATACCCCTGGGGTAGAAATGGGCGGAAAGTTCCGAATAGTGAATGTGTGTGGTGGATACCACTGAATGTGCCTTTTCTGAGGAAGGAATGTGTTTTTGTTGATGAATGAATGTGTGTGTGAATGTGATTCTTGAACTAGAGCAGTAAACTTGAACTGAACTTTTGCGTGATCGAAAGAATTACTTCTAAATACCCTTCCTTCATAAAATTTGCTCGTGGTTAAATAGTGGAACAAAATTTCTAATGCATAAAACTTGTTAATCAGATTAACTCAAGACGATAGAGATGAGTTCTAGGGGACCTTGGTAGAGGTAGAATGACGCCTTCTGAATCGATAGGGTCCGCCATGGGTCGAAAGTGAAGTGCCGCCAAAGAAGTGGGCGTAGAGGGCAAGACCAGACGGGGAGAAGATGACGCAGATCTCGCGGGCCATGTTACGAATTTTAGAACGTGTGCGCGAGAGCTAGTAGAGGAAATGGAACTCGAAAGTCGGTGTCGGAAGGCTTAGATTGAGAACGAGTGAGATCTTTAGAGGAATATCACGGAGTAGCTCGAACGTAGCGGAGTATTGGCTAGAAGCGATCGAAAGAATCATGGACGATTTGGACTGCACCAATGAAGAAAAAGTGAAGGGTCTTTGTTTTCGTTGCTTCGCGCGAAGCTTATCGTTGGTGGCTCACTTTGTCAAGCAAAGTGTACCAAAGCAGATCGGCGGATTGGGACTTCTTTAAGGTTAAGTTTGAAGGAAAATGCGTAGGAGCCGATTATTTGGACTCGCAAAGGAAAGCGTTTCTAAATCTAGTACAAGGAAGTAAGTCGATAAGTTGAGTACGACGGCGGAATTCGTGCGACTTAGTCGATATGCTAAGGAATTGTGGCCACCGATTATGAGAGGTGCGTCCGGTTTGAAAGACGGATTGCGAGATGAACTTGAATGGTGATTGCTCCGCAGAGGATAGAGACTTAGCGGTGCTAGTGGAGAAAGCTCGGATCGTTGAAGAGGTTAAGAAGACTATAAGAGAAAACCGAGAAAAGAATAGGAGCGAGAATAAGAGAAATATTGGACCGTCGATGATCGTTTGGTAATGTCGAGAAAAGACCAAAGATCGAGAATCCTGTGCATGTACTTGTACCAATGGATCGAGAATCGTTCTTGTGTTCGATGTGGAAGACCTCACACGGGAGAGTGTTGGGGAAATAGTAAAGAATGCTTTCGGTGCGGATCTAAGGCACATTTAGTTAAGAATTGTCCTCAAGCGGCGAGGGTCGTGGTTCAAGTCATGGAAGGAATGGTTCTAGTCGAGCCAACCAAGGATGTGATATTAGGTAAGCTCCTTTGCTTTGGTACATGCTTTAATTACTTTGTTTGATTACGATTTAGCCTTTTACGTGTTGCTAAGAGAGGTGTTTGAATTTTTAGCATGAACTTAGAGATTGTGTAGGTACGATAGCCTTAGTAAGATCGAGTGCGCAGACATAAGCGTAAGGTGGTAAGATAGGTTGTATGGACGTTTGTTAGTAAAGTAATTTCGAGGACGAAATTATTTTAAGGAGGGTAGAATTGTAACACCCTGGTTTTAGGGGTTATGCGCTTGGAGCATAGCTCGAGCAGCGATTAGTAGGCTTATGGTCATGTTGGATAGATTTTTAGGGGTTTGGAGAACCCTAGAAGGCAAAGAATGCCTTAGAAAATTTTTAGATTTTTGGGGTAAAAGGGGAAATGGGGCGGGAAGGCCTTAAAATAATTTAGGGAGTTTATGACACAAGAAAGACTTTGCCAAAGTGGCGATTGAGTATTTGCTTGGGGGCTTTGGAAGGTGGCGCCTAAGTGAGCAAGGGTTCGAGTCCAAGCGGCAGCATTTTGGTTTTATTTTTGCGTCAAGAGACTGGGCTAAGTAGGCCTTAAGAATAAATGTCCAAGTTGATGGACATGAAAGTCCAATTGGGAGAAGTGGCTCTTGGGCGCTACTTAGGCGCTGGAGAGGAGGAGAGGTCGCGGTTTCGAGGGGCCGGAGAAGCATTTGGCGTTTTTATTTTTGTTGGTGGTTATGGGCTGGAGTAGAAAGGGTTTAAGAATAAATGTTGGGGCTTTATGGCATAAAAATCAAAGTGGCCGAGTGGCCTGGGGCTTTGGAGGGAGGCGTGCGTGATTGGTCCCGAGTTCGAATCCAAGAAATTTGTGCAATTGAAGTTTTATTTTTATTTCACCCTTATTTTTGCAGCAGCTTGGTAAAGATTGGACGGCACATGGGTGAGTTGTTTAGTTCTTCTTGAATTCGGCTGGAAGGAGTGATAAGGGTGGGTTTTTATTATTATTTTTTTATTCTAGATAATGGTAGGATAATTGTAGGAGTATTTTATTTAGTTTAAAATTTGTAATTAGAAGATGAATTCTTTGTTACTTTATTTTAATAGATAAGGTTAGATTAGTGTTGTTTAGTTTTTTTGAATTCGGTTGGTGGGAATCTTGCTTTATTTTATTTATTTATTTTTCTTTGTTTATTGGGGGATTATTTTAGTTAGTTTTTATTAGTATTTTATTTATCTACTTAGTTATATTAAGTATGGGATTTTGTTTTATTTTTTTATTATTATTATTTATTTATCTATTTGAGTGTGGGATAATTATTTATTATTTATTATTTATTATTAATTAGATTAAGTAGGGATAATTATTATTTATTTGGTTTTTTTTTTATTTTGATAAGTGGGATAATAGTAGAACAATTCAAGTTGTTTTTAACTAATTCAAATGGAATTGAATTAGTGAGGTGTTGGCCAAATCTTGGAGACTTCAAGGGGTGTTGGCGAATGCTATAAATAGGGAGGGTAGAGTGCTAGTTATTCATCAAGTCTTTTGCCTCTCCTCTTGGTGTGCCGATTTCTCCTTTGGCCTTTGTAGCCAAATAATTCTTTTGTTTTCTTTTAATCCCTTGTTAGTGAAATCTCCCTTGGTGTCCTAGTGGGGTTGGCGAATCTTAAGCAAGAGTGGTAAGTATATTCTGTCCTTAGCAATCGTTTTATGAATTTCTTGTTGTAGTGGCCAAAACCGAATGATTGGCCTTAGTTTTGGCATGGCCGAATGTCATAGTGCCATTAAGTATGTTCTCTTGTGTGTAGCAGAAAGAAGGAAGCATTGAGGAAGTCTCTTGGATTCGATCATCTAAGGGGCATATCGACAAAGTACAGAGGAGCCTTTGAGATTTTAGATCGTTTCGGTAAGTAGTTAAATTGTAGTTGTTCGCTTGAGATTTTGTATTATGGTGTTTAACCAAAGGGTTCTAATTAAGTGATTACGATGGACGTGGATTCGAGTACCGGTCCAAAGTGGGCAAGGAAAGCTCCCATCCCAAAGTTCAAGAAGAGATCCGTTTTCTGCATTGTTCGAGATTGGCCACCAGGGTGTGGGCCAACAGCAAGAAACGTTAGGCAGAAAGCCGTAGTTTCGCTAGACGATAGCGTCGAGGATCGAGAGTCTAGAACTCCTAGTGATAAGGTGTGTAGTTAGCCATTGTTTCCGGGATTTGCTTGATAAATGTCTATTTTATATGTATGCTAACCAGTGCAGATAAATGTGAAAATGGTACCCTTAAGGGGTATGAAGATGATCAGGTTAGTAGCAATGTTTGTAAATATGTGATCACTGATCTTATTATGTGAGTATGCCTATGATTGTGTTTAATATGTACATGCACCACCTTATCATCATTTTATGTTACATGTGCATGGGTGGGTTTTGAAAGAAGGTACGGGTGTACTTCGAGTACGTGGTTGATGTCAGCTTTGTGCTACATCGTGGATTGGCGGCGATCGAGGTCGCGTTGTGGATCTTTGCGATTTGGTTCGGCGTGGTTACCTTGATTGATATGGGCTTTATGCCATATCGTGGCTTGATGGATTGCTGTGTGCTCCATCGTGGTTTGATGTTAGCTATACGCTACATCGTGGATGGCATTTGTTGCCTTTTTGGAGGAAAAGGAGAGGGTGACTCGATAGTCCCCTGGTGTGTGGTAGGTTGGATGGAAGGGGGTGTGTAGCGGATGGACCTAGGATTGGGAATCATGTTGCATTATTTTTGTAATAATATGGAAATGGGCCAAGCCCAATATGACATGTGGATAGGTATGTTTTGGAAACATACGTGGAAATGGGCCAAGCCCGGATGATATGTGGTTTATTGAGAAATGGGCCAAGCCCGAGTATGTGATGTGATTTGAATGTGGGCCAAGCCAGTTGTAGTAATTGTTAAAATGATATATATATTACTTGTTGCATTTGATAATTGGGATATTATGTGGCTAGCATGTGGGTGGATTTCAGTGGTTAACTTACACACTCGAGTCATTGTGACTCACCCAATTATTTATCCATCATCGCGGTGAGTCGTGATTAGTGGACGGGTTGGAGTGGATACAAGGTGGCCCATGCGAGCGGATTTTCATGCGAAGTTGACGTTTTGAATATTTTTATTTCAAGCATTTTAATTACTTGGTTTCAATTTATTTGATGTAATAAGGGCCACTATGATTACAATACTCTATTTAATTTTGTTGAAGTTTACATTATATTCAGAAATATTTTTATTAAAAAGGTTCATATTATAGTAATTTATAACAATGTTTTAATTCAGAAATTTTCAACAAACTTATATTGTGTATTAAATTTTTGTGGACACAATTTTCCAAAGATAATAAATTTTCATGTTTTAAATTCTAAGTAAAGAAACATATTTTCACTAACATAACCAGATTCGGTCGTAGTGAATAGGCCGGGTTTGGGGATGTTACAGTCTATCATTATTGGACAGTCCTTAATCATATGATCCTTAGATCCACACTTGAAACATCCTCTCGTTTTCTTCCAACACTCTCCTAAGTGCCTCTTCCCACACTGATCACAAGTACGATACTGCCCTCCAGTAGCAACCTGCTGACCTCGCGGCCCATCAACTCTAGGCCTCTTCTGCGCATTTCCAGATGACCCAGACGATCTGAATCCTCTCTTTTGCCTATTCCGATCAGAGTTCTGCCTTACAGAGTCCTTAACTCCTTCGGCCACTTTAGCCTTCTCCACCAACACAGCAAATTCCCGCTCTTACTGCGGAGCTATCAATAACCTCAGATCATCTCTCAATCCGTCCTCAAACCGGACACACCGTTCATGTTTCGTAGCCACTACTCCTCGAGCATATCGGCTCAGCCTTAAGAACTCTGCCTCGTACTCCGCTACGGACTTATTCCCTTGAACCAGCCCCAAAAATGCTTTCCTTTGCGCATTAATATAGTGAGTACCAACATATTTATTTTGGTACGCCACCTTGACATACTCCCAAGTGAGATCCTCCGCTATGGCACCATCCCGAACTGTGAGCCACCATTGATAGGCTTCGTCGCGGAGTAATGCCACCATCCCTTTCAGTTTCTCCTCAGGGGTCAGATCCAACTCATCCATAATTCATTCGGTTGCCTCCAACCAATACTCAGCTGTACTAGGTGCCACACCAGATACACCACGGAACACCTCAGCCCCATTGGCTCAGAGTCGCTCGGGTATAGATTTCCGAGCTCCCATATTTCCTCCTGCTCCAGCCACCATTTCAAGAACTCGCAGCATTGCTGCGCGATCATCGCATCGTCCCCTATCGATCTTTGCGCCAACACCAACGGTGGTGGTGGGGTGGTGGTACCTCATTTTCGGACCCTTGTCCAGACCTAACGGGTTCCGATACGACCATTCTACCTCTACCACGTCCTCGCACATTACGACCACGTCCCCTAGAACTCATGTCTACGATCGCGCTTTAACGATTAAGAAATTTTTATGCATTAGTATTTTGTTCCACTTGATTATCCGCGAAGAAATTTTATGAAAGAAGTTTAGAAGTAGTTCTTTCGATCGATCGAAGTTTCAAGTCTTCTATCCTAATTTAAAGGAGCACATTCATTCAACACACATTCATCATTCAAACATTTTCGTCCTATTCCTATCCTGTGGGTATTTTCGTCATTTCACCTCTGAGGGTATTTTGGTAATAAATCGGGAGTTAATTTAAAAATTTGTAAATCAGGGGTAATTTCGTAAATTTTCCAATTCAGGGTTCCTTGGTGATTTTATGAAATAAGGGTATTTCGGTAATTTTGAAATTTGGGGGTATTTCGGTAATTTTTTTTTCAAACTAGGGTGGCATTTGGTCCCTTTCGGGTTTTAATTATAAGGTTTAGCCCATCAACGAGTCCTCATAACTAGGGTGAATAGTCACCACGCACGGATAGGATTCAGTGAAGAGGAGGTGAGTCGCTAGGGCGCTTAAATACCAAGCTCTCCTGAATCCACTCCTAGGCATGAGCACGCCTATTGCCACACCTAACTCGACTAAGGTGAACAGTCACTACGCACCAGGTAGGATTCCAGCGAAAAGGAGGTGAGTCACTAGGACTGCTTAAATACCAAGCTCTTCTGGATCCAATCCTAGACATGCGTATGACGGTTACCACACCCTAGTCTTGCGGCTCATTAACGGGTTTGTTTAGTGAAATTAAGTCTTATGAAAGTTTAAGAAGTGGTTTAAACTAAGCCTATAGTCCATCAGAGTCTATTTAAACTAGTCTACGTCCCATAAAGCCCATAAAGCCCACATGTATAACACACAATGGTTTAGGGTACTTACCTGGCGGACTTGGGTCGGAGATGCAGGTGCCATGCTGAGCTAACAGACCTGTTATCCTTTAAAAAGCCCATTTTTAGAAAATGTTTTGGAGCCCAAAAACCCCAGAGCCGAGTTTTGAACCGGGCTCTGATACCAAACTTAAACACCCCAAACCCGGCCCACGAGCCCTGACCGGATCTGGTATGTTCCTCAAGAAAACATTTGAAAATCCGTTTGTTACTTAGGAAAAATTCGTGTGGCTTTGAAGAAGGATTTGCTTGTGTTGGGTTCAATTGAAAACCTTGTATATTTTTTTTAACTTTAAATTGGAAATTTATTTGTGATTAGGTGGTCAAAAACACTTAATATTTATTTTTAAGAAAAACCATTTAACCTTGATTTAAACTTAATCGTATAGTAATAAAATCAAATAAAAATGCATGCATAAACAGATTTGAGACTAGTGGCCTTATTACATCAAAGCAAAACCCAAAATAAATTGAAATGCTAGAAACAATAAGCAGTCCAAAATAAAATAAATTACATGCTTTGAGCATGGCCACCTTGTGCTCCGTGACCGGTCCATCACTTAGTGTCACTGAAAAATATTCCCAACAGCGGGTGAGTCAAAGCAGACTCAATGTGTACACCAACACTAAATCCCAATAATTTAGGCATATCAGTTCATACATGTGCATATAATTAAATAATAAAATGATGCAAACCCGAACCCAAACCTAGATGCCATCCGCTACACATCACCCGTACCAACCTGCACACCGTGGGGACTACTAAGTCAACCCTCCATCCGCTACACATCATCGAAAGCGATCATTTGCGATCGGCGTGCTCATCGCCCTTATAAATTAAGTGGCGAGCCACCACATAATATATTTTGTGACATAAGTCACCACATTCAAATTATGTGACCGAAGTCACCACATTCATATATTGTGACCGAAGTCACCACATTCATATATTGGGGTATAAAACCACCAATCACTTCCCCTTTCAATATAACCCTTATGCCCATGCACATTACAACACATACAAAATCATCCCTTGTAGCTTATTTCACATTCTTATCAATAGTCACATATGTGCCATATTCCAAATTGCATATATTTTATTAACATAGAGTTAAAGTTACGTGCACTGAGTACTTTGTACCATAACATGGTACCTTTTGGCCACATTCATACTATTATAACACATACATTAACTTAAAGCCGTAATCTACTAAGATTTAGTGTGGAGTACACACCTGATATACTTATCGAGTTTACTGAAATCCCGAAACTCGATCTATCGGTTTAGATCTTTAATTCCTATATCCAGCCAACACTTGTATTTTAGCAAAAGCCTATTCGGCTATTCAATCAGATCCCGAAGGATTATTACAACCAAAACCTTACCTTGCTGCCGATTTGTTACTACACAAATCCCGGAAACTTCGTGATGACTCTCCTTGAACTCGGCTAGACACTGAATCCTTTAACTAGTTAGTTTCGGCTTTTGAATAAAATAAGGAATAGATCTAGGTTGCCAAAATAGGCCTTGGCCGAATACCTCATGACTTACCTCGGATGTTGGAATCCCGAGAATCTCCTCCTTATAGTCGACTATTGCCAAATCCCGAGAGATCCTTCAAGGTTTCGGTCACAACAATAATGAGATTAAAGCCTTGCTTTTTGTCAGTTAGAGAAGGAAAAGAATAAGGGTTCAACTAAGAGAGATTCTTACCAAAAGGACAATCGAAACGCAATTGACCACTACCCTTAAGAGATCGGCTAAGAGCTTGCAGGAGAAATCAATTCAAAAGAAGTGAACTTCGGCTTTAGGCTTTGCTGAACAATCGGCTAAAGGTTGCCTTGAGGTTCGGCTAAGCCTTTTCAAATGGTGATGGAAAAGTCGGCCACAAGAGGAAAAGATGTATAATCAAGGTTGAAAAGGAAAAGATGTAAAGAGAAAGGCTAGAAGAATTCGGCTAGAAGGCTAAAAGAAAAGAAGAAGAAAGTGGATGCTCAATAACAAAAAGAAATTGGCACCTACTCCCTTTCATGACCGAAATTCATCACTAAAGGAGTCCCTTGGCGGCCACTTCTCATTCTCCTCTATCAAATTCCAAATTTTCCTCCTATTTTCCCCTCTTCTATCCATTCAAAATAATTTGAATGGGTCAACTATTATCTCCTCATAATAGCCGAATTTTAAAAGAACAAGACAAGTCTTTATCCTTATCTTTCAAAAGTCCCATAGCCGTCCATCACCTCCCCCTCTCCTTGACGCAAACATGCAAAATAAAAGCCCCAAAATATTGTTTCCCACGCGACGAACCTTGGCCCTGCACACATGCTTGCGGCGTCACTTACCGAGGCTTTAAGTGGCGCCTTCAAGCCACTTTACCAAGCCCAATTCTGTGTCATATTTCCCCTACATTTTCTCTTAAGGCCTATCAGGCCTAGCTCCCTCTTTTAAACTTGAAATCTAATAATTTCTAAGGCATTTGCCTATATTCCTAAGTTCAAATAAAATCCATAAAACACACTCAACACACACAGGCATGCTACTTCATATAATTGAGCAAGATGCATAAGCCATAAATCCCGGATATTACAACCTCATATCATATCATATCGTATAATTTATAAACAGATAATGCAAAACCCACCCCAAAAATCCATCCGCTAAACACACCATTTGCCTTCCAACCTTATGACTCCTGTGGGGAATTCTAGCTCGACCCACCCCTCCGCTACACACCAAGGGTAGCCCGATTGCGGTACTACCGAACGTTGTAGCAAAGCTGCTAATCATATGTTGGGCTTAAAGCCTTCTGTGGATCCATACCATACGGCTATGCGATCCCGGATCCATACCAAACGGCCATGCGATCCTCAAATCTTCCTCCGTACCATAATTCCCACCCATATGCATCCTAAGCAGAATATCATATGAATGCATCAAACACAAAAGTAACATCCACAAACCCATATTCATCACATAGGGGTATTTTTGTCGTTTCACTACCCAGGGGTATTTTCGTAATTCTACCCTACAGGGGTATTTTGGTAATTTGGCAAATTAGGGGTATCTTGGTAATTTTACAATATAAGGGTGTTTTAGTAATTTTACAATATAAGGGTATTTTAGTAATTTTCCAGCATAAGGGTATTTTAGTAATTTTCCAATATAAGGGTATTTTAGTAATTTTCCAATATAAGGGTATTTTAGTCCCTCTCGGGTTTTAGTTATAAACTTTGGCCCATAAACAAGTCCTCATGGTTAAAGTGAACAAACACTATGCACGGGTAGGATCTCAGAAAAGAGGAGGTGGGTCACTCGGACCGCTTAAATACCAAGCTCTCACTAGATCCAATCCTAAACATGCATATGTCGGTTACCACACTCTAACTAATCGACTTGTTCACAGACATGTTTAATTAGATTAAGTCTTATGAAATTGAAGAGTTGTTCAAACTAGGCCTAAGTCCATAAACCCTAGCATATTTGTCTACGTTCCCATAAAGCCCATCAAACCCAAATTCCAACCTTACGGCCCATTAGGCCCAAAGCTTATTATATGGCCTATTAGGCCCAAAACAAGTCCAAATCGTGTATCATGCGTGACTAACTCAATATGTCTAACAAGCCAGACCATTTAATCAAACTTAGCCTCAGGGCCCACCGGGCCCATTTAGCCACTTTCGGCTTTTCGGCTTTTCGGCATTGCCAATATCGTGTGTGTAGTGTTTGTACACACCTGGTAACCTTGCGTGCTGCGAACTCTTTAGTCACAAACCTACAATTGACATTACTAGCGATTAACCAAAGCGTTAACACATACTAACCAAAAACCGAAACCTCACCGTACCCTTACCGTCTGCCCCACGTTCTAGTAGCCCTTCCTTTGCTACTATTGGCGATTATCCTCTAGATCTGCACCTAAACACCCATATCGTCAAAACCAAGTGACCCATATTGATCATAAGTCACCCCTATGAGCCACATAAGATTCGGCCATTTACCAAAACCCTAACTGAGTCGAGAATACTTACCACCTTGTTAGCAATCCTTACTTACCACACTTGCGATTGTTGAGCCTTACCCTTATTAATACAGGTTAACGACAAGGATTGGGTTAGATAGCCCTTCGGCTTTTAACAAAACACACTAAAAAGTTTAACTAAGCACTTACCGAAATTCTCCTTTGATCCTGCGGCTTAGATATCTACTTGAACAAGATTCGGCTTCCAAACGTGACTAAGAGTAGATAATAATCGATTGAGGTGGAAGAACAAACAACAAAGAATCGGCATAAACAGGGGTTTCGGTAAACAAGGATTTTGGCAAATAGGGATTTCGGCAAACAGAGATTTCGACAAACAGAGATTTTGGTAAACAAAGATTTCGGAAAACAAGGATTTCGGCAAACAGGGGTGGTGGTATTCGGCAATGGAAGAAAATAAGAATGAGGGGAAAAAGAGAGAAAGAAAGATGGAAACTCCAAGAACCCTTCTAAGGATTTGGCACCCCTTTTATAGCCAAAGCCGAGTGCCTTTCCCCCACAGTTCTATTCGCCCCAACACTTCACCCTCTTCATCTCCTATCTTTTCTCTCGATAATACCTTAATCTTATCTGAAATATCCTCCACATCCATGATCCCCCGCTTCCTTCAAACTCTCCACGGCAAGAGTTCAAAATCCACACAACTCTTGCCGTCCACCTATGCAAAATAAAACACTCCAAAATACACTCCTCCTGCTCGAACCTTGGACCTCCTCGGCTTTCACACACGCCACCTCATAGCTCCCAAGTGACGCCACTTTCCCTTTGGACCACAAGCCCATTTGTGTCCTATTTTCTCTTAATCTACTTAAGAAGCCTCTTGATCAAGTCACAGTTCCCTTGGGGCTAAAACCAAAATTTTTCTGTACCTTTACTTGATCTCAGGACTTCTCCAACACCCCTAGACACTCCAAATTCATTAACCCTCAGAGCCCACATACCAATTTTCATTTTCTCGCTCACTTAAAAAAAAATTCTGAGATCAAAAGCCCAAAGCCCAAATCTTCTAGGCCCAAATTCGGGGCGTTACACACAGCATCTAACTCAGAGCATACATCACCTGTCACGGTTATATCATCAACATATACAAGAAGAAAAATAAAACCAGATAGAGTTTGTTTGAAAAATAATGATGAATTAGCTTGTGAAACCTAAAAATTCAGTTGTTGAACTAAAAAACCCCTTAATTTTTCAAACCATGCTCTCCGTGCCTGCTTAAGAGCATAGATAGCTTTGTTCAGTCGACAAGCTAAAGGCTTCCCATTGACATCCAAGACCTCCAAACTAGGTGACTGTCTCATGTATATATCTTCAGCCAAATCACCATTTAGAAAAGCATTATTGACATCAACTTGTAGTTTATACTTTCTTGACACAACTAGCTTAAGAATAGTTTGAACTATGTTTGCTTTGACCACTAGACTGGATGTCTCATGATAATCCAATTTAACAACTTGAGAAAAACCTTGAGCAACTAGATGAACTTTGTTTCGAGCCACACTGTAACACCCCTTAACCCTTATTCGTTGTCGGAACAGGGTTACGGAGCATTACCAGACATTTCAGAACAATATGAACGATCATATAATAATATAACATACACACCATATTTTAATTATAATGTCCCTTTATTGAGCCCTCGAGACTCAAATCACATGTTAGAAACAAATCGGAACTTAATCGGAAGTCTAGAAAATTTTTCGTGAAATTTCAAATATTTCCTAAGTACAGGGCTCACATGCCCGTGTAGCCCAGGGACATGCCCGTGTGACCTTAAGCACGCCCTTGCTTCAAGCCGTGTTTGACCCCGTGTAACTCTCTGACTTAAGCCACATGGCCAACCACACGCCTGTGTGCTAGGCCGTGTGCCTCACACGGCTGAGACACATGCCCGTGTCTCTGCCCGTGTGCAATTTCCTGGGCATTCTGTTTTAAATTTTTAAATTGCAGGAGACACACGGTCTAATCACATGCCCATGTGTAAGCTGTGTGTCTCACATGGTCTGGTCATACGCCCGTGTGCGAGGCTGTGTGGACTCAAAATGAACCTTTAGCCCTGCAAACTTTAACCACAAGCAACTCAATAACCAAATGTTCAACCAATCCAAATCACAATCAAATACATCCAAATCATTCTAAATAATCAACCTAATGACCTAACCATCATATCAACATAGGTACTTTACATATTTTTATCAAAATTAAACAATATTACTTCATTCTAGCCAATTCTAACAGCATATCAATTTAACCCAAATTTTGACTTATTTCATACTCATTTTTACATTAACTTAAACATACCATTTTTATAACTTAACATGTCATGCACATATTCATGTATATAAGTAACTAATATCTTTTTATAACATTATTTACAATCATTTCCCAAAATGACATACATAAACATCCTAGGTACATGCCATTACCAAAAAGAAATGTACTTCACCACAATGAGTTCGGGATCGGCCTTGAATGTTGATTTAACGATCTGACTTTAACCTAACCTGCGCACGGAAATAAATCGTACGCTGAGTATAAACTCAGTGGTATTTCTATAACCCGAATACTTTAAATATAAAATTAATGTTATTTACACATTCAATCATACAAATACTATAATTATACAATAAACAACTCATAGCTAAATCATTTATAATACATTCACTTTCAATCAATTGCTATCCCAAATAGCTTTTCACAATGTCAACACATATCACTTGAACCATAATATTGGTCATTCATATTCAATTCACAAATTCTCAATTCATATATCTCTAACCATATTTCATTTAATTATTCAATATCATTCATATCGATCAATTTTCCAATTCATTATATACACCTATTAACACGATTCGGACTTTGGCGGATACACGGATCCAACCAAAACACACCAGTATGGCACCCAGTGCCTTATCGGATAGTTCAAAGTATTAGATTGACACCCAGTGTCTCATCGACCATGCCGAAGTAAGTTTGTACCTAGTACCTCATCGAATTTATCCGAAGTAATAGTTTGACACCCAGTGTCTCATCGACTCGTGGTCGAAGTATCCCTGAACACTTCTAATCCTATGGCATGCCAACTATATCCAACACAACCCGATACAGTTAATAGGGTTTTCAATTTCAATTTCTCAATTCAATTTCAATCAAAATCCTCACTAATCACAAATTCTCATAATTTCAATTCAACTATTTGCATATACTTATAAAATTCAATTTCATTCAATTCAATATCACAATATCAATTACTTACCTCAATCTACTTACCATACATATTAAGTAATAAATTCAACAATTAATTATTAAATTCGGATTATAGAAATATAAACCGTAATTCTCAAGCTACTCCTCGTTAATCTTGTCTTTTCCTTTCTTAGCCAAGGTCTCTAGCTCAAAATTGGATACAAAATTAAAACAATTAAAAATAATCAATACAACACAATTTAACTTTGAATATTTCAATTTATACACAACTTTTGCCTAAGTTTCAATTTAATCCTTAATCAAATCTAACCTTATTTTCTTCACAATTTTATTCTTTATTTTCATTCAAATACCATTTAAAACTAAATTTAACTCTCTAATTTCACCATAAATCCCTAATTTCAAAATTCTCTCAATTTAGTCCCTATTACTTCAAAACTTATAATTTGTTTTACAATTCAATCCTTTTCTTAATTCTAACTTGAAATTCTATCAATTTAACCCCTAATACTTCAATTTATTCAACATAAACAACATCTAAAAAATTCACTAACTTTTAAAATTTCAACATAAATCAAGTAGTATTTATCACTAGGATTCCAAAAACTTAAAAATTACAAGAAAATAGGCTAAATTGACTTACCAATTGAACTTGGAACCTTAAAACCCTAATTTTTCCCTTTTTCTTTTCTTTCTCCTTTCTCCTTCTTTGTTTTGTTTTCTATTCTGTTTCCTTTTATTCTTTTTGTTTCTTTATTTTTTTTAATTATAATAGTAATATAATATAATATAATATAATATAATATAATATAATAATATTTTCTTAAATAATAAGTAGGTATTGGTATATATGTATATTACAAATGTATGTATATATTTATTACACATGTATATTACTATTACCATACAATTGTCACATTTGTTTTATTTGCTTCTTTAGTCCCTTAAATTTTCTCTATTCTATAATTCAACTTTTATTCTATTTGCAATCTAATCCTTACATCTAATTAACCTTAATTCAAACTAATTCACCTAACCAAAATCTAATTAACCACACAACTAACTTTATAAATATTTACGAATCCTTTTTACGAAACGAAGACCTAAAAATTCACTTTTCAATAACCGTAAATTTTGGGTCGTTACACACACTACCATCTGGGTTCTTTTTTATCTTGAACAACCATTTGCAACCAACAAGGAATCGGTTAGCTGGTGCTGACAATAAATCCCAAATATTATTTTTTTTACTAGAGCTTGTAGCTTAGCATGAACAACATCCTTCCATTCGGGAATGGCCATAGCTTCATGAATGTCAATTGACTCAACAGAGCTAAGAGTAGCAGTGTAAACCTTTGGCTTGTAAACCCCGACTTTAAATCATAGGATGAATATTACTCTGAGTTGAACCTTGCATCGTTGAAGTGGTAGAAGGAATTACAGTCTGAGTATACTGACTGTCATCTGATTTTGATACGGACAAGCCTGAAAAAATAGAGTCCTATGAGGAGATTGCATAGAAGATTCAGAAGAAGCTGGTATAGAAACCATAAGAAGAGTACTCACAGGTGAGGAAAACATAACAACTTGAAGAGTAGTAACAATACTGGAACTATCAAAAGCTACAACAAGCTTCGAAATTGAAACTTTAGCAAATGGAAAAAACCTCTTCACCAAATTGAACATGTCGAGAAATTTACACTCGACTAATCTTATCCAAACATTTATAACCTTTGTGATTTGGTGTATAGCCCAGAAATGTGCAAGGCGTGGACCTATACTATAACTTGTGATGGTTGTATACTCTCAGCAAAGGATAGCATAAGCACCCAAACACGTGAAGCATCTTATAATCAAGCTTCTGACCAATAAGCTTTTCACTCAGAGATATTCTACCTAACACCTTTGTAGGAAGCAAATTCATGAGATACATTGTAAAGTAAAAGGCATCAGTCCAATAAGACAAAGGTAAGGATGCATGAGCATGCATAACCAAACCAGTTTCCATAATCTTCCAATGACGCCTTTCCACCATCCCATTTTGCTCAAATGTGTGCAGACAAGTGAGTTGATGAGTTACACCACAGCCCTTGATAAATGAATCAAAGATGTGAAACTCACCTCTCCCATCTATCTGAAGTTGTTTGATCTTGACACCTAGCTAAAGTTCAACATGAGTTTTGAAATTCAAAAACATTTAAAATGCATCAGATTTCTTACAAAGAAAATATATCCACGTGTGCCTTGAAAACACATCTACAAACGAAATGTAATACTGGAAATAAGAAAAGTATTAAGGAGCAGAACTCTATAAATCAACAACTGCAACTCCCCCAACCCGGCCTAGACGGTAGACCTGAGTTGAAGAGATCATATTAACCACCGAAATGGCTCGATCTTTTTGAAATCAATTTTCAAATCTAAACCTATTTTATACACATAAATTTTCCAATGAAATTATCAAGAAAATATAACATTTGTAAATAATTAACATACTCTAAAATAAATAAACCTTTTTTATCGAATATATATAAGAACTATACTCAATCTCATCGTAAAACCCTCATAATAAATATAAATAACATTTCAACTAATTTCAAGACTTCTTAATAATCCATATCATGTGTTTATCGCGGGGAAAATCATGTGTTTGATGACTGCCCATCAAACCCAGCATAACTATACAACATGGGTAATTCCAATCGAAATAGCAATTCATATTCCAACACCTACAATTCAGGGTGGAAGCAATATCCGAATTTTAGTTTGGGTAATCAAGGTGCTGAAAATTTCAATAATGCCGGAAGACAGAATGTCAACAATGCGCCACCTGGTTATGTTCAACCTATGTCGAGGCAAAATACTCAATACAGTCAAGCATCATCTTCTACTTCCATTGAAGTTTTGTTAAATGAATATATGGCAAGAATGATGTGTAATTCAGAGTCAAGCTACATCTCTCAGAAAGCTTGAAACTTAAGTGGGGCAAATAGCGAATGTTCTAAATTCAAGGCCACAAGGAGCATTGCAAAGTGATACCAAGAATTCAAGAATACAAAGAAAGGAGCAGTGCAAGGCTATCACCCTTAAAAGCTGGACTCAGTTGAGTGATGTTGTTTATGATACCGCGACAAGAGAGGATAATGCAAGTAACAAACAGGTAAAGATCCTAGAACCATCTGAAAAATATACTACACTTAAGAAGGGTAAGGAGAAGAATGTTGTGGCAGAACCAAATCAGGTTGCTAACAAAAATACTATAGCAAAACAATATCAGCAACCAGAAGGATAACCGCCTCTACCTTTTACACAGCGATTCCATAATTCCAAACAAGAGGCTTAGTTTAAAAGGTTTTTGGAGGTTTTGACGCAACTCCACATTAATACACTGCTAGTCAAAGCTTTGGAACAAATGCCCAATTACATGAAATTCATGAAAGACATACTGTCAAAGAAGTGCAGGTTGGGAGAATTTAAGGTTGTTGCTCTCACTGAAGGGTGCACAACAATGTTGATGAAAATATGTCTCCAAAGTTAAAGGACCTAGGGAGTTTCACTATCCCACGTTCATTTGGAAATCATTATGTACAAAAAGCATTATGGGATCTAGGCATAAGTATAAATCTAATACTTATGTCTATTTTTAGGAAACTAGGAATTGGGAAAGCGAGACCTACTACAGTGATGTTGCCATTACACCCATCTAGAAGGTAAATTGAAGATGTATTGGTAAGGATGGATAAATTTATCTTTCTTGCAGATTTTCTTATTTTAGAATGTGAAGCTGACCATGACATACCAATTATTCTTGGAAGACTATTTCTTGCTACTAGCAGGACCCTAATTGATGTGCAGAAAGGCGAGCTAACCATGAGAGTGAATGATTAGTAGGTTACTTTTAATGTGTTTGATGCATTAAAATGCGCGGATGAGAATGAGGAATGTCACACCATTGACTTGATAAAAACAACAATAGATGAGTTCACAAATTTTTTCTACGACAATTCTGATAGTGAAGACGATTTGATGGAGCAAGGTGACAGTAAGTATTGAAGAGCTTGGTCAATTTATGAAAGCCTAGCAGATAGTGGATAGGCCAGGGAAGAAATTTGAATCCCTAGATTTATAAGATTAAGCTTTTAAGCCTCCTAAACTATTTGTAGAGGAATCTCCCGTACTAGAGCTAAAGCCTCTACTACAACATTTGAAATATGCATATTCGGGGAACAATAGTATTTTTCCAATTGTAATTTATGCTAAATTAACACCTAAGCAAGAGGATAGGTTGTTAGAAGTGTTACGATGATATAAAAGAGCACTAGGTTGGACTCTGGTCGATATAAAAGGAATTAGCCCTATATTTTGTATGCACAAAATTTTGTTGAAAGATTGTCATTGCAAATCCATTGAATAGCAGATACGTCTAAATACAATTATGAAGGAAGTTGTCAAGAAAGAAATTATCAAGTGGCTTGATGCTGGCATTATTTACCCAATTTCAGACAGCTCGTGGGTAAGTCCTGTACAATGTGTACCCAAGAAAAGGGCTGTCACAGTGGTAAGTAATGACAACAATGAGCTCATACCGACTTGTACTATTATAGGATGAAGAGTGTGTATGGACTACAGCAAGCTTAACAAGGTAACTAGGAAGGATCATTTCCCTTTGCCATTCATCAATCAAATGTTGAACAAATTAGCTGGTAAGGCTTTTTATTGCTTCCTAGATGGTTACTCAGGATATAATCTGATTGTCATAGCACTTAAAGATCAAGAGAAGACAAATTTTACGTGTCCATATAGTACTTTTGCATTCAGGCAGATGTCGTTCTGGTTAAGTAACATCCCAACAACTTTCCAGCACTGCATGATGGCCATATTCTCAGACATGGTGGAAAATTTCCTTGAAGATTTTATGGATGAATTCTCTGTGTTCGAAAATGATTTTGAAGATTACTTAAGGAATTTGAAGATGGTTTTATACCATTGTGAAGAAACAAATCTAGTATTAAACTGGGAGAAATATCATTTCATGGTTCGTGAAGGCATTGTCCTGGAACATAGGGTGTCACAAGGAGGAATTGAAGTAGACAGAGTGAAAATAGAAGTGATCGAAAAATTTCCATCGCCCACCAGTGTTAAGGGTATTAGAAGTTTTCTAGGACACATAGGATTTTGTAGAAGATTTATCAAGGATTTTTCAAAAATCTCTAAACCCTTGTGTACTTTACTTGAATAGAATAAACCTTTTAATTTTGATGATCAATGTTTGCAGGCTTTCGAGGAACTCAAGAAGCGACTTATAGCAGCACCGATTGTGGTTGCTCTAGAATGGACATTACCCTTCAAACTCATATGTGACTCCAGTGATTATGTTGTAGGGGCAGTGTTAGGTCAAAGGAGAAACAAGGTACTACATGTAATATATTATGCTAGTAGGACGCTGACAGAGGCTCAACTTAATTGATTAGGTGGATGCTCTTGTTACAAGAGTTTGATTTGGAAATTAGAGATCGGAAGGGAACTGAAAATCAAGTGTCTGACCATTTGTCAAGAATAGAATCAAGAAACTTATTAAGGAAGAATTCCTAGATGAATAGTTGCTCATTGCCAAGGCATTACATTGGTATGCCAACATAGTAAACTTCTTAGTAAGTGATGTAATGCCACCTGACTTCAATGCTCATAAAAGATGAAAATTTCTTCATGATGCCAAACCATACTATTGGGATGAACCATTCCTATTCAAGCATTGTGCAGATCAAATAATTAGGAAGTGCATCCCTAACGATGAGATGCATAGTATTTACAACATTGTTACTCAGCCCCATATAGAGGACATTTTGGAGGAATAAAAATAGTTGCCAAGCTACTCTAGTCAAGATTCTATTGGCCAAGTTTAGTTAAAGATGCTCATGAATTTTATAGGTCGTGTGACCGTTGTTAGAGAACAGGAAATGTGTCTAGGAGACAAGAAATGTCGTTGTAAAGTATATTGGAGATTGAACTATTTCATGTATGGGGAATAGACTTTATGGGTCCATTTTAACCATCTATGGACAAGCTATACATACTTTTCGTAGTAGACTATGTTTCTAAGTAGGTAGAAATAGTAGACCTAGCCTCTAATAATGCTAAGTCGGTATAGAAATTTTTGCATAAGAACATTTTCACACGATTTGGTACATCGAGAGCCATTATCAGTGACGAGAGATCCTATTTTGATTGCAAACTGATGCCTAATGCCTTGCGCTGGTATAGGGGTGAAACATAGAATTGCCACGGGATATCACCCTCAGACAAATGGTCAAGCTAAAATCTCTAATAGAGAAAATAAACAAATTCTGCAAAAAGTGGTGAATCCATCTCAAAAGGACTGATCTACTAGATTGGATGAAGCTCTATAGGCATACCGAACTATATTTAAAACACCATTAGGGATGTCACCTTTTAAACTTGTTTACAGTAAGCTATGTCATTTACCTGTTGAACTTGAGCATAAAGTGTTTTAGGCAATTAAGAAGCTGAACATGGATTGGGCTACTGCTGGTGGTAAGAGATTGCTAGAATTGAATGAGATGGAAGAGTTTCGAACACAAGCATATGAGAATGCTCATTTAAATAAGGAAAAGACCAAGTGATAGCATGATGCCAGAATTTTGCCAAGGCAATTTGAACCTGGACAACATGTATTATTGTTCAATTCCAAGCTCAAATTATTTCCTGGTAAGTTAAAATCTCGATGGTCAGGATGTTTTCAAGTAATTCAAGTGTATCTGCATGGTACTGTTGTTGTTAAAGACCTAAGAACAGGGGCTACATTCAAGGTTAATAGATAATGCTTGAAGCATTACTGGGGTGCTCCTATAGCCTTCGTGATGTTTGAATTTTTTGTTTTCATTAATAAATAGTTCTTAGCCTACCGAACTAGAGAAGGATGTAGAAGAAAGAAAAGAAAAAAAACAAATGTCCCTGCCACTGAAAAAGGTAAAACTCCTATACCGACATCTTTACCCACCTCTATGACTGCACAGGATCAAGCAATTGATCAACTGATTAATGAACTAACGGAGACTAACCTAGAAGGTGAGGAAGTTGACCTATAGAAAAGGAAGATGCGATACAAAGTCCGTGCTCGCAAGTCCACAAAAAATAATTGAATGAAGTGCCAACGTTCCAGTGCAAGAAAGTTAAGTTTTTGTTTTTGTTTTTCTCTCATGCATTGCATAAAATTTTTTTATTGTTTGTGTGCATATTCATACTTGTTATATATTGTTCATGATTTACATGCATATAGGACAATGCATCCCATAGGTTTGGAGGTGTATTATGCATCTAGGTTGCGTTTTGTATTTAGTATGTTCATTTTGGTATATAGGATATTCTGCCATGGCATAATAACTATTGAAATACTGCTTTGTCTATAAAAAGTACAATTTTTCTTTATGATATTTCATGATGAGCTTAATTTTTTTCAATATACCTAGAACATGTAACAATGGATTGGGTGAAGTTAGCTTAGGAAAAGTTACTTGGAAATTGATTTCTAAAAATGGGATGTCCTATACTCTATTTTTTTTTATTTTCTGAAATATAATAAGTATATTTTAATGCCCTTAGGGATTTTTGAAACCAAACATTAGTTCAATTGTTACGTTATTTTTTTAAATAAGTATGCATTCCAATTCTTAGAGTTGCTATGTAGGTCAGCATCACTGTGTTTCCTCTATTGTGCTATTGATTAGAAAGAAGGTTCTAAGTAAGAGTGTGTGATATAATTTTAGGGGCACTCTGCTGTAGCAAAGAATTGAGTAGCTAAAGATATAGTTGTATGCTCCATCCATCTTTTTAGTTAAAGGCCTTAGCTTCATGAGTGAATTTTGGCTTAAATTGTGACATGATGAGGTACTGAACAATTTAGTGTATGCTCCATCGTGATTGTCAAGTCAAAAACATTTTTGTGACATTACTAAATCCCCTTGTAACACTCCTTACCCGTATTCAATGCCGAAACTGGGCACGAGGCGTTACCGAAATAAAATCCTCTGGATCGCCACTTAGGCACAACATGACCACTCTCTTTGGCCATCACAACAACCTCAATCCCGACTTACGAGGCCTCACTCAAACACACGAGGGCTCTCGAGACCATATCGAAAACTCTTACGATCTTAAAATTTTTCCATCTATACAGGGCTCACACGCCCGTGTAAGATTTGACACGCCCGTGGATTTCACACACGCCCATGGTCACTACCCGTGCATGAAAACTCAAGCATTCTGCCAGTGCCCAACAGTTAGGGAACACGCCCGTGCCCTCCACCCATGGTGCACACTGACTACCTTAACACAACCTAGAGTCTAGACACACGCCCGTGTGGCTAGCCCGTGGCCAACACTGATTAACACACACGTTCTAGGTGATCGTTGTGATGTCAAAGTCTTAAAATTTATAATGAGAATGATCGAACCTAGAAACTAACTATGACAACGATTTGAGGCAAGCGCACCTATCGAACAGTAGTATAGTTAAGGCAAGACCGGATTGTCGAACCCAAAGGAACCAAAAGTACTAATACTAACTTTCCTTTTATTATCTAGCCTAAAATAAGTGAAGTTGTTATTTAATTCAAAATTTAACTAACTACTAAGCTAAAGACGCAAAGACAAAAAGAATGAATTGGGGAAATACTGTTGGAAAAACTCAGTTGATTAAGACAATACCCTTAGGAAGAATCCACCTAGACTTCACTTGTTATCTAACTCTGAACCAGATGATTTACTCACTTGACTTGATCCGTAAGACTCCCTAATGTATATTAAACCCTCTCTCGAAGCGAATAATGTCTAACCCTAGGTTGATTAATTGAAATATCTTTCTAATTAAAACCCCTAGAATTGCATTAACTCGATCTATGGACTCCCATATTAGGTTTCACCCTAATTCGGCAAAATCTCGTCACCCTATCTCTAGGCGTGCGATCAACTCTGCTTAATTATGCTAGATCTACTCTTAAGCAGGGACTTTTGCTCCTCCACCTAAGCACATCAAACTTGAATCAATATCCCGGAAATATCAACACAATAATTAAGAACAAATCAAGTATTTATCATATAGTTCAGCAAATGATAACAAGATTCATCTAAGTTTCATCCCCTTCATGTATCTGAAGGGTTTAGTTCATAACAATAAAAGAAAACATCTCAAAAGAAAAGATAAAACAAAACATAAGAAATCCATAAAACCCCCTGAAGGAATTGAAGGAGAGATCCGCCGTCTTGAGTAGAATTCCGGCTTCTTGAGATGAATCAATTGGCTATCTTCGAGTGTTTCCCACAAATCTGACCTTTTTGGCTCGGCTCTTTGGCCTAGCTCACCGCCACCTTCTAGGTTATACATAGGGTGTTTATATAGGCTTTTGAAATAGGTTTCTTTACCCCTAAGTATCCTTTTCCGAGTGAAATTGCTCTTTTCCACGACAGGGACACGACCATGGCACACGCCCGTGTGAATCGTCTTTAGGCCGTGTTCAGACTTTTAATGAGGTGACACGCCCGTGTAAATCGTTATCAGGCCGTGTTCTAGTCTGTCAAGGAGACACGGCCGTGTTGGCTTAAGTCTAGGCCGTGTCGATTTTCACTTTGGCCTAATTTGGTCCGTTTTGAGCCCGTTTCTCGTTCTTTCCATCCTCCGGTGCTTTCCTGAGTATAAAACATGAAAAGAAAGGATTAAGAGTACCTTTTTACATAAATAAAAGGATAAATCATCCAAAAGTATGCTAAATGTGGGAATAAAATATGTTACTTTTACGGTTTATCACATACCCCCACACTTAAGCTTTTGCTTGTCCTTAAGCAAAATTCTCAACTTAGAATTAAAACAAACTTTCCATAGTTCAATATTCCTATCAACAATGTATCATCATAATTCATAGATAGTTTATACATGGATAATTTAACTCAAAGAGTCCTAAAGATTCAAACAATATAAGTCATACATTTGTAGCACAAAACATAGGTGTTTCCCCTCATCTAAATAATTACCTCGATCCAAAACCTACAAGGATTGACATCCTCACAAAAGATTCACTCAAATCACTCGAAGTGTTTAAGGTTGAATTAAGCACTCAAATGTCAAACCTAAAAGTTAATCCCATAGGCTTGCATGAAAATCAAATCTCCACCACTGTAATATGAGATGATGCACAAATCAAAAGGTCTTTGAAAGGGTTGTAACGGGGCTTGGGTTAAGGTGTGGATAAAGGCTGAATTAGAGGGTTAGAATCGAGATTAAATTGACAAATTACCTAACTAGAAAAAAAATGAATTGATAAATAAATAATTACATGAATTGAAATTTTGAAACTAATAATATGAGCTTTTTCTTCAATAAATAGACTTCAACTGTATAAGCTCGCTTAATCACATAACTAATAAAACTAATAATGAATATACTTCATTTTTTTTAAGAACAAACCATCAAATAATAAAGAACTTTAACAACAGAAATAAAGAACATAGTTAGGCAACTGATCAAATCAAATCTCGACAAAGAGGGTAGTAAAAAATAATGGTGATAACAAATACAAAGGGTTTTGGGTTAATATTAGTGGGTGAGTCAATAAAAACGGTTGTTAGGATTAAAGGGGTTCACTAGGGGTTAATTATGAAGGTAGGCTTTTTATGGAGTAAGTGGGTTAAATCCTAGGTGCCTTTATCATCAAATCAAAAATGTGGTCTCAACATGTATAATCGAGGCAAGTTCTAGAATAACAGTTCAATGTTGACACACTCATAATCAAAAAGTGAGCATGAAAAAGGATATATGCTCTTATAGGGCTCAAAATCTCACAAAAATTATGGGTATTTTGATATCAACCTCGTAAATTTCAAATTTCAAAGTAATATTCAAATTCAGGTTAACAACCTAAAAAATAATTTTAATTCTGAAAAATAGACTTATCATGCTTGATTCTCTATTATCTTAGAATTTAATTATCAATGCACAATTATCACTGACTTAATCTAAAACATATCAATAAAGATCATGAATCATAGGAATTTCATTCTAATGATAATATGAGAAACTTACTTTAGAAACAAGACATAATTTAGGGATTTGAGAATAATGCAAAAAGTTTGGCACCTAATTTCAGGAATTTGAGAATAATGAAAAAAGTTAGGCACCTTTTTAGGTTGTTCACCCCCCACACTTAAGATGTACATTGCCCTCAATGTACAAAGATATAATAACACAATAATAATAAAATCATAAGATATGGGGAGAAGTGAAACTTTCTGAATTACGGATGCAATCCTTGAATTGGAGGTGAAAGATAAGTTGGAGGGGTCGTTCTTGATGATGATCCTGCGCTAGATGAAGAAATTGGGTAGCTCGTGGAGGATTAGCCAGGATATAATAATAATAATTAAAACTATACTAATTAAATAATTAAAGAAAAGCAAGCTAAAGTGAAGAGAAATAAAATTTTTGAAATAAAATTAAAAGAAAAGATGGATGGACCATAGAGTCCTTATTGTTGGGTGTGATTTCTAAGGCTGGGGATATGGTGGTGGTCGTGGTGTGATTCCCAAGCAGCCTGTAGAACCTAAAATCAAGAAACTAAAGTAAAATAAGTTAAATTAAGCAGAAGAGAAGTAAAGATAAGGAAAATGAGGCAAAAGAGAAAAACGAAATAAAAACTAAATGGCCTCAAATATCCTTGGCTCGTTGAATAAATGAAGCGGCCATCATGAACTTATGTAGATCGATCTCCCGTGGGGAGATTGTGCTTGGTTCCTTCCGCTTCTTCGACATAGTTATGGTGTGGCTCGATAGTTAATGAAATATTAGAGAGGAAAAAATAGGGAGAGGGTTGAGAAAGAAAAGGAAAACTAAATGGGCTGAGTGGGTGAGAAGAGAGAGGGGTGGGTGGTTTAAATAGAATTCTCAAGTCAGGTACATTCACACGTCCGTGTCTCGTGGGCGTGGCCTCTTACACGGTCGCATCGAACGGCCGTGGTAGGCTTCGTTCGTTTCTCCCATGCCCATGCTCAGGTCGCCATGCCCGTTGGTGCTAAGTCAGTGTCGATCCCGCGCCGCGTCGCCGCGCCGTAGCGTTTTTGTCGGTGCCCGTGGGGTGGTGGTTGGAGTCCGTGACTTGAAGATTTGATTCTTTTCTGACTTGTACCTCTTCTGCCATTATCAGTATGGAGATTCTGTACCTCCACACGGCCACGGCCACGGCCGTGTGCAAGGCCGTGTGGGCTTGAAATCTGCACTTTTGGTTAGTTTATAGTTAGATACTATAAAGAAAGGATAAAATAGAATAAATAAGACAAAATAAAAATGTAAAAGTTAATGGGGTTAGTAGTCGGGTTGCCTCCCGAGAAGCGCTCATTTATAGTCTTAAGCTAGACTCTCCTCTCATTTGTACATTCATGGTGGTTTGCGGAGTTGAAAGTCCTTCCTCGTGCTATCGGTTTCATTATCATGATAGAATTTAAGTTGAGATGCACTTATATTGAAAGTGCCAAAGATAGGATTACTTACCTCGACTGTTCCGTATGGAAAAACACTGATTACCCTAAACGGTATTTCTTTGTTTGTGTTAGGGTCAGGAAGAGATATTCGAGGGTCTATTTTTTCTATCAATACCTGATCTCCAATTTTGAATTTGTTTGCTTCGTGGAGAGGCTCTGGTTCTGCTTCGTGTATTCCTAATTTTTCCTTGAAATGCGTCTTCCACTAGTCTAGGTCGTCGATCTGAATCCTTCGGTCCTCACGAGTTATTTCTTTGTTAACACTGGGTCTATGATCAGGTTCAGTTGTATTCTTTTGTGGTGCTTCCTGAAAAGAAGGTTTAACTGAATGGTCATTAATAGAATTTGTTTTCTCACCTTGATTACTTGTTGTTCTAGCCGAATCAAGAGCTTTGAGAGTGACTGTCTCATTACCTACACAAAGTATGAGTTCTCCTGCATCAATATCAATTTTAGCCATGGCAATTGCTAAAAATGGTCTTCCTAAGATTAAGGGGATACTATTGTCCTCATCCATGTCTAAAACGACAAAGTCTACTGGGAAAACGAATTTTTCAACTTTTACAAGAACATCTTCGATAATACCCCTAGGAATTCTAACAGTTTTATCAGCTAGTTGAATGCTCATCCTAGTTTGTTTGGGTTTCCCTAGACCTAGTTGTTTAAACAATTTATAAGGCATGACATTTATGCTTGCCCCTAGATCAGCTAACGCATTATCAATAGGTAAACTACCAATTAAACATGGAATTGTAAAACTCCCTGGATCTTTTAATTTCCGTTGTAGTTTATTTTGCAAGATTGCCGAGCACATTGCATTTAGTTCCACGTGTGATGCCTCGTCTATCCTTCGCTTGTTCGTCAAAAGCTCTTTTAAAAATTTTCTAGAATCTGGAATCTACGTAAGAGCTTCAAGTAACGGTAAGTTAATATGTAATTTCTTTAAAAGTTTAATAAACTTACCAAACTGTTCCTCTGTATCATCTCTCTTTAATGCTTCAGGATATGGTATGCGAGGTTGGTACTCTTTGATTACCGATTTTGGCTTATTATTACTTACCTCAACCTTACCTTCTTTGACCACATTCTCTTGCCTTGAATTGGGCTCGTCTAACCCTTCACTTTCTTGAGCTGTTATGGCTTGGATTTGCTCCTTTGGGTTAATCTCAGTGTTGCTTGGTAGACGCCCTTGCGGTCGTTCAGAAATTAACTTTGCAAGTTGTCCAACTGTTTTAGTAAGTTCCCCTACTTGATTCTCGATCCCTTTGATCGATGCTTGTTGATTCTTAAGGGTGGTTTCAGTGTCTTGGAGACGGTTATCTATGGCTGCCATAAATTTTGTCAGCATCTCTTCAAGGTTTGGCCTATTTTCCTATGGATAGGGCTGATTTTGGAAATTTTGAGGAGGTTGTTGTCTTTGAATTCCTTGATTTCCTTGACCTCCCCATGAAAAATTTGGGTGGTTCCTCCAACCTGGATTATAAGTATTACTATAAGAGTTATTATTAGATCTGAAATTATTACCTATATAGTTCATCTGCTCGCTTTCTGTGCCCGGTTGGTAGGGTGGGTACTCAGGATTCGCCACAGTTCCACTTGCGTCGCACTGCATGACTGGATGTACCTACGAAGAACACAAACTATCAAGCTTCTTATTCATCAACTCTACCTGATTTGATAGCATGGTTACTGTGTCGAGCTTGTAAACTCCGGGTGTTTTTGTTGGCCTTATTCTTGTAACTTGCCACTGATAGTTATTCAGCGACATCTCTTCTATAAATTCGTAGGCTGCTTCAGGAGTTTTATTATTCAGAGTTCCACCGGCGGCTGAGTCGATTAGTTGCCTCGTTGAGGGGTTTACACCGTTATAAAAAGTTTGGACTTGGAGCCACAAAGGTAAACCATGGTGCAGACACCTTCTCAAGAGATCCTTATATCTCTCCCATGCATCATATAATGTCTCTAAATCCATTTGCACAAAAGAAGATATATCATTGCGTAATTTGGCCGTTTTGGCTGGTGGGAAATATTTTAATAAGAATTTTTTGGTCATTTGATCCCATGTAGTGATTGACCCTCGTGGTAACGAGTTTAACCACTGTTTGGCTTTATTTCTTAATGAAAAGGGAAATAACCGAAGACGTATGGCATCATCAGAAACGCCATTTATTTTAAAGGTATCATAGAACTCTAAAAAGTTGGCTATAAGAGTATTCGGATCTTCGTCCTGTAAACCATCAAATTGAACAAATTGTTGAATCATTTGTATAGTGTTAGGCTTTAATTCAAAATTATTAGCAGCTATAGCAGGCCTAACAATACTTGATTCTGCTCCTGTTAAATGAGGTTTAGCATAATCATACATAGTACGCGGAGCATTATTTTCTGTCACATCTTGTGGTGGTGGATTATTCTCGTGCATCCCTTCAGTAGGATTGGATTCGCCTTCTCGCTCTTTTTCTGTGTAATTTAGGGCTCGCCTAATTTCTCTGCGATTCCTACGAGCGGTAGCTTCAATATCACTGTCGTATACTAGTGGTCCTCTCGGGCTCCTTCTAGTCATAAACTAGAGGTACCTGCTAGGAAAAGAAAGAAAGAAAATTTAGCAAAGATAAAAACAAAAGGAAAATAAAAATAAAAATAAAAGTAAATTGCGGAAAATAATGGCTAAAGTAATAAAAATAGAGCTTTTTTAATATTTTAGTTCCCCGGCAACAGCGCTAAAAACTTGATCGCTATGATGTCAAAGTCTTAAAATTTATAATGAAAATGATCGAACCTAGAAACTAACTATGACAACGATTTGAGACAAGCGCGCCTATCAAACATTAGTATAGTTAAGGCAAGACCGGATTGTTGAACCCAAAGGAACCAAAAGTACTAATACTAACTTTCTTTTTATTATCTAGCCTAAAATAAGTGAAGTTGTTATTTAATCTAAATTTAACTAACTACTAAGCTAAAGACGCAAAGACAAAAAGAATGAATTGGGGAAATACTGTTGGAAAAACTCAGTTGATTAAGACGATACCCTTAGGAAGAATCCACCTAGACTTCACTTGTTATCTAACTCTGAACCAGACGATTTACTCACTTGACTTGATCCGTAAGACTCCCTAATGTATATTAAACCCTCTCTCGAAGCGAATAACGTCTAACCCTAGGTTGATTAATTGAAATCACTTTCTAATTAAAACCCCTAGAATTGCATTAACTTGATCTATGGACTCTCATATTAGGTTTCACCCTAATACGGTAAAATCTCGTCACCCTATCTCTAGGCGTGCGATCAACTCCGCTTAATTATGCTAGATCAACTCTTAAGCAGGGACTTTTGCTCCTCCACCTAAGAACATCAAACTTGAATTAATATCCTGGAAATATCAACACAATAATTAAGAACACATAATTAAGAACAAATCAAGTATTTATCATATAGTTCAGCAAACGATAACAAGATTCATCTAAGTTTCATCCCCTTCAGGTATCTGAAGGGTGTAGTTCATAACAATAAAAGAAAACATCTCAGAAGAAAAGATAAAACAAAACATAAGAAATCCCTAAAACCCCCTGAAGGAATTGAAGGAGAGATCCGCCGTCTTGAGTAGAATTCTGGCTTCTTGAGATGAATCAACTGGCTATCTTCAAGTGTTTCCCACAAATCTGACCTTTTCGGCTCGGCTCCTTGGCTTAGCTCACCGCCCCCTTCTAGGTTATACGTAGGGTGTTTATATAGGCTTTTGAAATAGGTTTCTTTGCCCCTAAGTATCCTTTTCCGAGTGAAATTGCTCTTTTTCACGACAGGGACACGGCCATGGCACACGCCTGTGTGAATCGTCTTTAGGCCATGTTTGAACTTTTAATGAGGTGACACGCCCGTGTAAAGTGTTATCAGGCCGTGTTCTAGTCTGTCAAGGAGACACGGCCGTGTTGGCTTAAGTCTAGGCCGTGTCGATTTTCACTTTGGCCCAATTTGGTCCGTTTTGAGCCCGTTTCTCGTTCTTTCCATCCTCCGGTGCTTTCCTGAGTATAAAACATGAAAAGAAAGGATTAAGAGCACCTTTTAACATAAATCAAAGGATAAATCATCCAAAAGTATGCTAAATGTGGGATTAAAATATGTTACTTTTACGGTTTATCACTAGGCACACGCCCGTGTGACTAGTCCGTGGTCTATTCTGACTTAAAATACTAACATGCAGGGGACACACGGCCAAGCCACACGCCCATGGGCTGACCGTGTGTCACACATGGCCTAGACACATGCCTGTGTGTCTACCCACGTGGACAAGAACAAAGCTATTTGCCAAGTTCTTTTCACCCTTCTAGCATACACAATCATGCTCTCATCCAACACATCCATAATCAACTCAAAATCTTACAATCTCACTTAGATAACTACATCTTTTCATATAATAAAGTGCCAACAACTATGGCATTACACAAAATAGATTATCCCTATACATGCCATATACAAAACATTAAGTCTCATGTACCAGAGTGTGCTGATAGTGTGGGTGATCTTCCAATTGATCCTCGTATCTCGGCTCAACACTTTCTCTCTATAAGACAAGGGAAAAGAAAGGTAGTAAGCTTTGAGCTTAGTAAATTTACACATAAACAATTAAGCAAAATAGTATAAGCTAAACAACAATTAGCATTATACTAACATATAATGTACAACTATCCTTACTCTTTCTATCCCTTACCACATTTCCAACACATCATGAGTCACTTACTCATAACCATTGACATGCACCCCTGCATTCAATATCACATTTACACAATATACAACACATCATTATTTCTCAATAATACATCCACACAGCTAATCCACACAGCTAATCCACATAGATAATGTCTCGGTGGTTTCGCACTTAGCCCACCACAATCAATTAATAAGGTAGTATCGCACTTAGCCTACCACAAAGGTAATCATAGTGGTTTCGCACATAGCCCACTTAGACAATATACCCAACGATAGCATCGCACATAGCCAGCTCATCGTCATTATGCATTAAGATGGTATCGCACTTAGCCCATCTTTTAGCATTATCATTACACATTCACATATTTATTTACTCAATCATTCATCCATTCACAAAATCTGTCACATTCATTCCACTTGAACCTCATAGGTTCTCAATCATTCTCAACCATGCTATACACTAGCTAGCATTGACAAAGTGTAAGTATGAATGCATTGTTTATGCATAGACTTACCTCGATACTCAAAAGTATAGAAACGTGCAATTTAGTCCACCACTTTGGTCTTGCCTCGATTTCGATCCAGGCTTTGTCTTTCTTGATCTGTAATGAATAAATCAGCTTATTCAATACACACATTGACCAAATTGACCCACATCTCATACTTTGGAAAAATTACTCTTTTGCCCTAAATCTTTCTCATAATTACACTATTGCCCCAAAACTCTTAAAGTGATTTTTATTCAACTTCCTAGCCTTTCATGCTTAGCCGAATCACTTACTCAACTAAAGCAATCATCAATTCTCACTACATCACACATGTATGACCAAACTCAAGATTTTTACAAACTAGTCCCTATATGCATTTTCTATGGAAACTCATTTAGCAAAAGATGTTTCTACTACATCAAGCTTTCATAATCTTCCATAAAACATCAAAATACATGCATGTCATACATGGCCACATTTTTGAACATCCATCATAGCTCATCAAATAGCTAAAAATAGCTTACTCATGCAACAAGGACTTCAAAAATACAAAGAATATAAAAAACGAGGCTAGATGCACTTACTAGCAAGCTTGAAATTTTTAAAGAACCCTAACAATGGCTCTCTCAAATTTTCGGTAGCCTTGGAGAAGAAGATGAATGAATTTTGTCATCTTTTCTCCTATTTTAATCACTTAATTGTTAAATGACCAAAATGCCCTTTTTGATAAACTTTCTATTTTAACTCATCCATGCCCAAATTTGTCCAAAAACTAGAAATTGGGAAATTGCTATTTAAGGACCTCTAATTAATATTCTAAAGCTATTTCACACAAATAGCTTCTAGAATCTGACATTTTGCAACTTTTGCAATTTAGTCCTTTTGGACAATTTAACTGCAATTTCACAAAATTGCTTCATGAAACTTTCACACTAGTATGCATACATAGCATAAACCTCAAAAACTCATTCATAAACCTCGAATTTGTGGTCTCGCACCACTATTCCGACTAGGCCCTAAATCGAGATGTTACAACTCTCCCCCCTTTAGAGATTTTTGCCCCCGAAAATCTTACCAGTAAAGAGGTTTGGATGTTGCTCTCTCATAACTTCTTCCATTTCCCATGTAGCCTCTTCCACACCGTGTTTCTGCCATAACACTTTCACTAGTGCTATGCTCTTATTTCTCAACTGTTTCACTTCTCGAGCCAAGATCTTAATCGGCTCTTCATCATAAGACATATCCGGTCTTATCTCTATTTTCATCGAAGGAATCACATATGAAGGATCGGAGCGATACCGTCGCAACATCGACACATGGAACACATTATGAATCTTTTCCAACTCTACTGGCAAAGCCAACCGGTATGCTACTGGCCCAACTCTATCTGTAATCTCATACGGCCCTATGAATCTTGGACTCAATTTTCCTTCTCGTCCAAATCTCATAATCTTCTTCCATGGGGACACTTTCAAAAACATTTTGTCGCCCAATTCAAACTCAATTTCTTTTCTTTTTAGATCCGCGTACGACTTATGTCGGTCCGAAGCAACTTTCAGACTATTACGGATTATTTTCACTTTCTCCTCGGTCTCTTTTACTAGATCGACCCCATGGATCCGCTTCTCACTAAGCTCGGTCCAATACAAAGGAGTCTGACACTTACGACCATACAAGGCCTAATACGGAGCCATCCGTATACTTGATTGATAATTGTTGTTGTGAGCAAATTCGACTAAAGGTAGATATATCTCCCAACTACCTTCGAATTCTAACACACAGCATCGAAGCATATCTTCGAGAACTTGAATCACTCTTTTAGACTGACCATCGGTTTGCGGATGGAACGCAGTACTGAAATTCAACTTTATTCCCAAATCCTCTTGCAACCTCTTCCAAAACCTCGAAGTGAACCTCGGATCCCTATCCGATATTATAGACACAGGTACACCATGTAACCTCACTATCTCTGCAACATACAACTCAGCTAACTTATCCAGTGAATAATCAACACGTACTGGAATAAAGTGAGCCGACTTCGTTAGTCTATCCACAACAACCCACACAATATCTCTCTTTTTCGGAGTCATCGGTAACCCCGTCACAAAATCCATGGTAACCCGATCCCACTTCCATTCGGGTACCAAAATGGGCTGAAGCAATCCCGAAGGCACTTGATGCTCAGCTTTCACTTGTTTGCAAATCAAACACTTTGTCACGAACTCTGAAATATCTTTTTTCATACCCGGGCACCAATAAGACTTCTTCAAGTCATTATACATTTTCATACTTCCCGAATGTACTGACAAACATCCACTGTGGGCCTCATGCAAAACCTTTCGGATTAACTCTTCATCTCTAGGTACACAAATTCTGTCACGGTATAGGAAACAACCATTCAAGCCCACTCGAAAATCGGAATCACTTTCTGATTCACATTTATCTCTCTTAGCTGACATTTCACTGTCATTTCTCCGAGCCTCACATATCTGTTGAACAAATAGTGGCTTAGCTCTTAACTCTGCCAGAATAGCACCATCATCAGACAATGCCAAACTCGTCCTCATAACTCTTAGAGCATACAAGGATTTCCTACTCAGGGCATCCGCAACCACATTCGCTTTTCCCGGGTGGTAATCAATGACTAACTCATAGTCTTTCAACAACTCAAGCCACTGTCTCTGTCACAAATTCAGATCCTTCTGATCCATCAAATATCTCAAAATTTTATGATCCGTAAAGATTCATCACTTCTTACCATATAAGTAATGTCGCCAAATCTTTAACGCGAAAACAATCGTAGCCAACTCCAAATCATGAGTCGGATAATTCTTCTCCTGTGGTTTCAACTGTCTCGAGGCGTAAGCGACTACCTTACCCTCTTGCATCAACACGCAACCGAGACCATTAAACGACGCGTCACTCTAAACTATGAACTCTTTCCCCGATTCTAGTTGAACCAAAACCGGTGCCTCAGTCAATAATGTCTTCAGTCTCTCGAAACTCTGTTGACATGTCTCAGTCCATTCAAACTTGACATCTTTGTGCAATAGTTTCGTCATCGGGGTAGCAATCACAGAGAACCCTTTTACAAAACGTCTGTAATATCCTGCCAATCCCAAGAAACTTCTTATTTCTGACACGTTCCTCGATGATTTCCAATCCACAACAGCCGATATCTTACTCGAGTCAACTCTAACACCATCATCAGACACAATGTGTCCTAGGTATCCGACCTCACAGAGCCAAAACTCACTCTTGCTAAACTTAGCGTACAACTGCTTATCTCTTAAAGTTTGCAAGATGATTGCTGTGAATCAGAGTTTTAAAATTTATAAAAAGAATGATCAAACCTGAAAACTAACTCTGACAAAGATTGAGGCAAGTGCACCTATCGAACAGTAGTATAGCTTAGGCAAGACCGGATTATCGAACCCAAAAGAACTAAAAGTACTAATACTAACTTTCATTTTATTATCTAGCCTAAAAATAAAGAGGGATTGTTTATCTAATCTAAATTAATTAACTACTAAACTAAAGACTCTAAGACAAAGAAGAATGAATTTGGAAAATAACTTGGGAAAAACTCAGTTGATTTGGATGATACCCTAGGAAGAATCCACCTAGACTTCACTTGTTATCTAACACTGAACCATACGATTTATTCACTTAGTTTGATCCGTAAGACTCCCTAGCGTATATTAAACCCTCTCTCGAGGCGAATAACGTCTAACCCTAGGTTAATTAGTGGAACTCTCGTTCTCTTATAATAACCCCCTAGAATAGCAGTAAATTAATCTATGGATTCCCATATTAGGTTTCACCCTAATCCGGAAAAATCTCGTCACCCTATCTCTAGGCGTGTGATCAACTCCGCTTAATTATGTTGGATCTACTCTTAGGCAGGGTCTATTCCTCCTCCACCTAAGCACATTAAATTTGGATTAAGCTCACATAATTAAGAACAAACTAAGTGTTTATCATATAATTCAGAAAACAATAACAAGATTCATCATAGGTTTCATCCCTCTTGGTATCCAGAAGGGTTTAGTTCATAACAATAAAGGAAAACATCTCAAGAGAAAAGATAAAACAAAACATAAGAAATCCCTAAAACCCTCTGAAGGAATTGAAGGAGAGATCCTCCGTCTTGAGTATAATTCTGGCTTCTTGAGATGGATCAACTGGCTATCCCTGAGTGAATCCCCACAAATCCACTTTCTCTAGCTTAGCACGACGCCCCTAGACACTGGCTTTGGGCTCCCCCTTCTTGGTCATACTTAGGGTGTATTTATAGGCTTTTGAAATACGTTTCTTTCTCCCTAAGTATCCTTTCCCGAATGAAATTGCTCTTCTCCACGGCAGAGGCACGGCCATGGCACACGCCCATGTGAATCGTGGCCAGGCCGTGTTTGGATTTCTTTAATGAGACACGGCCGTGTGAGTCAGGGTTAGACCGTGTTCTAGATGATTGACTTGGCACAGCCGTGTAGGTCCAAGTCCAGGCCGTGTTCGGATTTCTTTAATGGGACACGGTCGTGTAAGTCGGGGTTAGACCGTGTTCTAGATTATTGACTTGGCACGGCCGTGTAGGTCCAAGTCCAGGCCGTGTCAATTTCCTCTTTGGCCCGTTTTGGTCCATTTTTAGCCCGTTTCTCGTTCTTTTTATCCTTGGGTGCTTTCTTGAGTATAAGACATGAAAAAGAAAGGATTAAGAGCACCTTTTTACATAAATCAAGGGATAATTCATCCGAAAGCATACTAAATGTGGGATTAAAATATGTTACTATTTCGCTTTATCAAATACCCCCACACTTAAGCTTTTGCTTGTCCTCAAGCAAAATTCTCAACTTACAATTAAAATGGACTTTCTATAATTCATAATTCCTATCAATAATGTTTCATCATAATTCATAGATAATTCATACATGGATAATTCAACTCAAAGAGTCCTAAAGATTCAAACAATCTAAGTCATACATTTGTGGCACAAAACATAGGTGTTTTCCCCTTATCTAAATAATTACCTCTGATTCAAAATCGACAAGAGTTGTCATCCTTACAAAAGATTCACTCAAATCACTCAAAGTGTTTAAGGTTAAAAAATTAGGCACTCAAGAGTCAAACATGAAGAGTTAATCCCATAGGCTTGCATGAAAATCAAATCTCCACCACTGTAATATGAGATGAAACACAAATCAAAAGGTCTTTGTTAGGGTTGTAACAGGGCTAGGGTTAAGGTGTGGAATAAGGTTGAATTAAAAGGTTAGAATCGAGATTGACTTGACAAATTACCTAACTAAGAACTAGTGAACTAATAATAATTACATCAATTGAAAACTAATAAACTAATAATACGAGCTTCTTCTTCGATATTTGGAAATTAAATAAATGTATAAGCTCATTTAATCACATAACTAATAATGAATATACTTTGTTTTTTTTAAGAACAAACTAATTACATAATAAAGGATAAATCATTGAAATAAAAAATCATAATTACGCAAATAATAAAATCAAATCCCGATATAAGGGTAGTTAGAAGGAATGGTGATAACAAAAACAAAAGGTTTCTGGGTTAATATTAACGGTTATGTCAATAAAAAGGGTTGTTAGGATCAAGGGGTTCACTAGGGGTTAATTGTGAAGGTAGGCTTTTTAATGGAGTTAGTGGGTTAAAACCTAAATGCCTTAATCATCTCTGTATATCAAATCATAGGTGTGGTCTCGATATGCATAAACGAGGCAAGTTCTAGAATAACAAATCAATGTTGACACACTCATAATCAATAAAGTGAGCAAGAAAAAGAATATATGCTCTATAAGGCTCAAAAACTCACAAAAATTATGGGTATTTTGACGTCAACCTCGTAAATTTCAAACTTCAATGTAATATTTAAACTCAGTTTGACAACCTAGCAAATTTTTAATTTAGAAAAATAGACTTATTATGCTTGATTCTCTAGTATTCTTAGAATTTAATCATCAATGCACAATTATCAATGACTTAATCTAAAACATATCAATAAAAATCATAAATCATGGAAATTTCATCCTAATTAGTAATACGAGTAAATTACTTAAAAACAAGACTAAATTCAGGATTTTGAGAACAATGCAAAAAGTTTGGTACCTAATTTCAGAAATTTGAGAATAATGAAAAAAAGTTAGGCCACTTTTTTAGGTTGTTCACCCCCCACACTTAAGATGTACGTTGCCCTCAATGTACAACGATAGATAATATAAATGTAATGTTCAGATCAGAAGATATGGGGATAAGTAAAACTTCCTGAATTATGGATGGAATTCTTGGAGGATGTGAAAATACGTTGGAGGGGCCGGTCTGGGTGACGATCCTGCGCTAGATGAAGAAATTGGGAAGCTCATGTAGGATTAGCCAGGATATACTAATAATAATTAAAACTATACTAATTAACTACTTAAGGAAAAGCAAGCTAAAATGGAGAAAAATAAAGATGAAACTAAAATTAAAAGAAAAGATGGATGGACCGTAGAGTCCTTATTGTTGGGTGTGAGTTCTAAGGCTGAGGATATGGTGGTGGTCGTGGCGCGATTCCCTAGCAGCCTTTAGAACCTAAAATTAAGAAACTAAGATAAAATAAACTAAATTAAGCATAAGATTGTTAAAGGGAAGGAAATTGAAGCAAAAGAGAAAAATGAAATAAAAACTAGATAGCCTTAAATATCCTTGGCTTGTCGTTTGGATAAAGCTACCGGCATGAACTCATGTGAATCGGTCTCCTTTGAGGAGACTATGATTGGCCTTTTACGCTTCTTTGCCATGGATATGATGTTGTTATGGCTCAAGAGTCTAAAGATTTATTACGAAAAAAGGAAAGGAAAGAGGGAGAACAGAAAGAAAGAAGAAAGAAGGGAAGTGGATTAAGAAGAGAAAAGAGAGGGGTATGGTGTTTAAATAGAATTTCAGGTCTGGCAGTTTCCCACGCCCGTGGGTTGAGGGTGTGTCGATTCACACGGCCGCATCTCACGGCAGTGTTCCTAGGCCGTGTTGGTTCCCCATGCTCGTGTCTAGCCTGTGTTTGACAAGTCAGTATGTTGGCAAGGTTTTAAGGCACGGGCGTGTTCTTCCCGTGGTTGGAAAGTCAGAAGCTTCACACGGTCATAGGGCACGACCGTGCCCCTTTGTCGGTGCCCGTGGTGTAGTGGTTGGATCCGTGACATTGAAAAGTGGTTGGAACTGATTCGCATGGCCTCTGCTATGTTAGTACGGGGATTCTTATGGTCCACACGGCCATGGCCACGGCCGTGTGCAAGGCCGTGTGACTTAGAAATCTGCACTTCTGGTTAGTTTATAACTAAGTGTTCAGAAAGAAAAGAAGAAAAAGAAAAATAAATTTAAAACAAAATGTAAAAATAAATTATGTTAGTGCTCGGGTTGCCTCCCGAGAAGCGCTCGTTTATAGTCTTAAGCTAGACTCTACCTCTCATTTGCATCTTCAGGGTGGTTTGAGGAGTTGGAAGTCCTTCCTCATGCTATCATATGTGTCTTCGTGAAAAAATTTAAGTCGAGATGTGTTTATAGTAAAAGTACCAAAAATAGTATTACTCACCTCGACTGTTCCGTGTGGGAAAACACTGGTTACCCTAAAAAATATTTCCTTGTTTGTGCTAGGGTCCGGAGGAGATATTCGAGGGTCAGTTTTTTCTATCAATACTTGATCTCCTATTTTGAAGTGGTTTGTTGTTCCTATGAGCTCATCTGGCGGCTCTTTCGGTTTTACCTTGTGTGGTTCTGTTTCTTCATCGTGTATCCCTAATTTCTCCTTGAAGTGTGTCTTCCACTCGTCTAGATCATCGAACTGGATCCCTCGATCTTCATGAGTTATTTCTTTGTTGGCATGGGGTTTAGGATCGGGTTCAGTTGTATTCTTTGGTGGTGCTTCCTGAAAATAAGGGTTAATCGAATGGTTATCAGTAGAATTTACGTTCTCACCTTGATTATTCGATGTTCAAGCGGAGTCGAGAGCCTTGATGGCGTCTGTCTCCTTCCCTACACAAAGTATGTGTTCTCCTACATCAACATCAATTTTAGTCCTGGCAGTTGCTAAAACGGGTCTTCCTAAAATTAGGGGGATCGAATTATCCTCATCCATGTCTAAGACAACAAAATCTACTGGGAAAACGAATCTGTCAATTTTTACAAGAACATCTTCAATAATACCCCTAGGAATTCTAACAGTTTTATCAGCTAATTGAATGCTCATCCTAGTTTGTTTGGGTTTCCCTAGACCTAATTGTTTAAACAATTTATAAGGCATGACATTTATGCTTGCCCCTAAATCAGCTAACGCATTATCAACAGTTAGTCTACCAATTAAACATGGAATTGTAAAACTCCCTGGATCTTTTAGCTTTTGTGGTAGTCTATTCTGTAACATTGCTGAGCACACTGCGTTTAGTTCCACATGTGGATCCTCGTATAACTTGCGCTTATTCGTCAAGAGATATTTTCAAAATTTCCTCGAATCAGGCATCTGTGAAAGAGCTTCAAGTAGTGGTAAGTTAATATGTAATTTCTTTAAAAGTTTAAGAAACTTACCGAACCGTTCCTCTGTATCGTCTCTCGTTAACGCTTCGGGATATGGTATGCGAGGTTGGTATTCCTTGATTATTGGTTTTGGCTTGTCTTGTGTTACCTCAACTTTACCTTTTTCTACCTCGTTTCCTTGTGTTGGACTGGGTTCGTCTACTTCTTCGCTTTCTTGAGCTGTTATGGCTTGGATTTGCTCCTTTGGATTAATTTCAGTATTACTCGGTAGAAGCCCTTGCGGTCGTTCGGATAATAGCTTCGCAATTTGTCTGACTGACTGGGTAATTTCCCCGATTGCCTTTGTAAGTCCTCCAACTTGGTTCTCGATTGTTTTGATCGATGTTTATTGGGTGTCGAGTGTTACCTCAGTTTTTTGGAGACGGGCTTCTGTGGATGCTATGAGTTTGTTCAGCGTCTCTTCAAGATTCAGCTTCTTTTCCTGTGGATAGGGTTGATTTTGGAAATTTTGAGGAGGTTGTTGTCTTTGACTTCCTTGATTTCCTTGAACTCCTCATGAAAAATTTGGGTGGTTCCTCCAACCTGGATTATAATTATTACTATATGGGTTATTATTAGATCTAAAATTGTTACCTATATAGTTCATCTGTTCGCTTTCTGTGCTTGGTTGGTAGGGTGGGTACTTTCGCCATAGTTCCACTTACGTTGCACTGCATGAATGGATGTACCTATGAAGAATACAAACTATCAAGCTTCTTATTCATCAACTCTACCTGATTTGATAGCATGGTTACTGTGTCGAGCTTGTAAACTCCGGCTGTTTTTGTTGGCCTTATTCTTGTAACTTGCCATCGATAGTTATTCAAATGACATCTCTTCTATAAATTCGTAGGTCGCCTTCGGAGTTTTATTATTCAGAGTTCCACCGTGGTCGTTGAGTCGATTAGTTGCCTCGTTGAGGGGTTTACATTATAGAAAGTTTGGACTTGGAGCCACAAAGGTAAACCATGGTGCAGACACCTTCTCAAGAGATCCTTATATCTCTCCTATGCATCGTATAATGTCTCTAAATCCATTTGCACAAAAGAAGATATATCATTGCGTAATTTGGCCATTTTGGGTGGTGGGAAATATTTTAATAAGAATTTTTCGGTCATTTGAACCCATGTAGTGATTGACCCTCGTGGTAACGAGTTTAACCACTGTTTGGCTTTATTTCTTAATGAAAAGGGAAATAACCGAAGACGTATGGCATCATCAGAAATGCCATTTATTTTAAAGGTATCGTAGAACTCTAAAAAGTTGGCTATAAGAGTATTTGGATCTTCGTCCTGTAAACCATCAAATTGAACAAACTGTTGAATCATTTGTATAGTTTTAGGCTTTAATTCAAAATTATTAGCAGCTATAGCAGGCCTAACAATACTAGATTCGGCTCTTGTTAAATGAGGTTTAGCATAATCATACATAGTACGCGGAGCATTATTTTCTGCCACATCTTGTGGTGGAAGATTATTTTCGTCCATCCCTTCAGTAGGATTGGATCTGTCTTCTCGCTCTCCTTCTTGGTAATTTAGGGCTCGCCTAATTTCTCTGCGATTTCTTTGAGCGGTAGCTTCAATATCACTGTCGTGTTCTAAAGGTCCTCTCGGGTTCCTTCTAGTCATAAACTTGAGGTACCTGCTAGGAAAAGAAAGAAAGAAAATTTAGCAAATTTAAAATTCAAACTAAAAATAAAAATAAATTGAAAAATAATGGCTAAAGTAATAAAAATAGAGCTTTCTTAATATTTTAGTTCCTCGGCAATGGTGCCAAAAACTTGATCGCTGTGAATCAGAGTTTTAAAATTTATAAAAAGAATGATCGAACCTGAAAACTAACTCTGACAACGATTGAGGCAAGTGCACCTATCGAACAGTAGTATAGCTTAGGCAAGACTGGATTATCGAACCCAAAAGAACTAAAAGTACTAATACTAACTTTATTTTTATTATCTAGCCTAAAAATAAAGAGGGATTGTTTATCTAATCTAAATTAATTAACTACAAAACTAAAGACTCTAAGACAAAGAAGAATGAATTTGGAAAATAACTTGGGAAAAACTCAGTTGATTTAGATGATTCCCTAGGAAGAATCCACCTAGACTTCACTTGTTATCTAACACTGAACCATACGATTTATTCACTTAGTTTGATCCGTAAGACTCCCTAACGTATATTAAACCCTCTCTCGAGGCGAATAACGTCTAACCCTAGGTTAATTAGTGGAACTCTCTTTCTCTTATAATAACCCCCTAGAATAGCAGTAAATCGATCTATGGATTCCCATATTAGGTTTCACCCTAATCCGGCAAAATCTCGTCACCCTATCTCTAGGCGTGCGATCAACTACGCTTAGTTATGTTGGATCTACTCTTAGGCAGGGTCTATTCCTCCTCCACCTAAGCACATTAAATTTGGATTAAGCTCACATAATTAAGAACAAACTAAGTGTTTATCATATAATTCAGAAAACAATAAAAAGATTCATCATAGGTTTCATCCCCTTCGGGTATCTGAAGGGTTTAGTTCATAAAAATAAAGGAAAACATCTCAAGAGAAAAGATAAAACAAAACATAAGAAATCCCTAAAACCCCCTGAAGGAATTGAAGGAGAGATCCTCCGTCTTGAGTATAATTCTGGCTTCTTGAGATGGATCAACTGGCTATCCCTGAGTGAATCCCCACAAATCCGCCTTCTCTGGCCTAGCACAACGCCCCTAGACGCTGGCTTTGGGCTCCCCCTTCTTGGTCATACATAGGGTGTATTTATAGGATTTTGAAATACGTTTCTTTCTCCCTAAGTATCCTTTCCCGAATGAAATTGCTCTTCTCCACGGCAGAGGCACGGCTGATCGCTATAAATCAGAGTTTTAAAATTTATAAAAAAATGATCGAACCTAGAAACCAACCCTGACAACGATTAAAGGCAAGTGCACCTATCGAACAGTAGTATAGTTTAGGCAAGACCGAATTATCGAACCCAAAGGAACTAAAAGTACTAATACTCACCGTCTTTTTATTATTTAGCCTTAATATAAAGTGACGGTTGTTTAAACTAAAACTAATCTACTTACTAAGCTAAGACGCAAAGACAAAAGAGAATGAATTTGGGAAATAACTTTTGGAAAAACTCAGTTGACTCAAGCGATACCCTTAGGAAAAATCCACCTAGACTTCACTTGTTATTTAACCTTGAACCATATGATTTATTTACTTAGTTTGATCCGTGAGACTCCCTAACGTATATTAAACCCTCTCTTGAGTCGAATAACGTCTAACCCTAGGTTAATTAGTAGAACTCTCGTTCGCTTATAATAACCCCCTAGAATAGCAGTAAATCGATCTGTGGACTCCCATATTAGGTTTCACCCTAATCCGGCAAAATCTTGTCACCCTATCTCTAGGCGTGCGATCAACTCCGCTTAATTATGTTGGATCTACTCTTAGGCAGGGTCTATTCCTCCTCCACCTAAGCACATTAGATTTGGATTAAGTTCACACAATTAAGAACAAACTAAGTTATTATCATATAATTAAAAAATCAAATAACAAGATTCCTCATAGGTTTCATCTCTTGGGTATCCAAGGTTTAGTTCATAACAATAAAGGAAAACATCTCAAGAGAAAAGATAAAACAAAACATAAGAAATCCCTAAAACCCCCTGAAGGAATTGAAGAGGAGATCCTCCGTCTTGAGTAGAATTCCGGCTTCTTGAGATGGATCAACTGGCTATCTTCGAGTGATTCCCAAATCGACCTTTTCGGCTTGGCTTTTTAGCTTAGCTTCTGCGCCTCTTTCATTTGGTACCTAGGGTGTATTTATAGGCTTTTGAAACACGTTTCTTTCTCCTAAGTATCCTTTCCGAATGGAATTGCTCTTCTCCACACAGCGGAGGCACGGCCATGGCACACGCCCGTGTAAATCGTGGCCAGGCCGTGTTCGACACTGTTGAATGAGGAACGACCGTGTAAGTCATGGTAAGGCCGTGTTCTAGTAGGAATGGTGGCATGTCCGTGTGGCTTGAAGTCCAAGCCGTGTTGATTTTGTGGCTTGGCCCAATTCGGTCCGTTTTAAGCCCGTTTCTCGTATTTTTTGTCATCGGGTGCTTTCCTGAGTATAAGACATGAAAAGAAAGGATTAAGAGCACCTTTTTACATAAATTGGGGCTTAAATCATCCAAAAGCATACTAAATGTGGGCTTAGAATATGTTACTTTTACGGTTTATCAAATACCCCCACACTTAAGCTTTTGCTTGTCCTCAAGCAAAATTCTCAACTTACAATTAAAATGAACTTTCCTCAATTCATAATACCTTTTGATAGTGTCTCATCATAATTCATAGATAATTTATACATGGATAATTTAATTCAAAGTGTCCTAAAAATTCAAACAGTATAAGTCATAGATTTTGTAGCTCGAAACATAGGCGTCTCCCCTTATCTAGATCATTACCTTTAATTTGAAATCGACAGGGATTGACATCCTCACAAAAGATTCGCTCAAATCACTCAAAGTGTTTAAGGTTCATAATTTAGGCACTCAAAAGTCAAACATGAAGAGTTAATCCCATTGGCTTGCATGAAAATCAAATCTCCACCACTGAAATATAAGATGAAACACAAATCAAAAGGTCTTTGTTAGGGTTGTAACGGGGCTAGGGTTAAGGTGTGGAGTAAGGCTGAATTAGAGGGTTAGAATCGAGATTGAATCGACAAATTACCTAACTAAGAACTAACGAACTAATAATAATTACATCAATTGAAATTAGTAATGCTAACACTACGAGCTTCTTCTTCGATATTTGGGATTCAAGCGTATAAGCTCATTTAATCACAACTAATAATGAATAATGAATATACTTTTTTTTTTAAGAACAAACTATAAATACATGACTGAAATAGAAAACATAGTTAGGCTATTAATCAAATAAAATCTCGATATAAGGGTAGTCAAAAGGAATGGTGATAACAAAAACAAAGGGGTTCTGGGTTAATATTAGTGGGTGAGTCAATAAATAGGGTTGTTAGGATTAAAAGGGGTTTACTAGGGGTTAGTTATGGAGGTAGGATTTTTATGGAATTAGTGGGTTAAAACCTAGGTGCCTTCATCATCTCTGTGTATCAAATCAAAAATTGTGGTCTCGACATGTATAATCGATGCAAGTTCTAGAATAACAAATCAGTGCTGACATACTCATAATCAATAAAGTGAGCAAGAAAAATAATATATGCTCTATAAGGCTCAAAATCTCACAAAAATTATGGGTATTTTGATGTCAACCTCGTAAATTTCAAACTTCAAAGTAATATTTAAGCTCAGCTCGACAACCTAGAAAATTTTTAATTTCTGAAAAAATAGACTTATCATGCTTGATTCTCTAATATTCTTCAAATTTATTTATCAATGCACAATTATCAATGACTTAATCTAAAACATATCAAATAAAAATCATAAATCATGGAAATTTCATCCTAATTAGTAATATGAGAAATTTACTTTCAAACAAGACTAAATTTAGGGTTTTTTGAGTTAGGTATCTTTTTAGGTTGTTCACCCCCCACACTTAAGATGTACATTGCCCTCAATGTACAAAGATATATAATAACCTTGTAATAAAATCATCAGATATGGGGATAAGTGAAACTTCCTAAATTTTTGGATGATTCCTTGTGAAGAGCTTGTGCCTTTGGTGGTGGTGATGGGCCGTCTGGATGATGAACCTGTGCTAGATGAATAAATTGGAAGGCTCGTGGAGAATTAGCCAGGGGTCATTAAGACATAATTAAAGTAAACTAGATATAAAATTAAGGACAAGGAAGATAAAGAGAAGGAGACTAAGAAGAAAACTAAAATTAAAAGAAAAGATGAATGGACTGGGAGGTCCTTATTGTTGGGTGTGATTTCTAAGGCTGAGGTTATGGTGGTGGTGGTGGCGTGATTCCCAAGCAGCCTTTAGAACCTAAAATTAAGAAAATAAGATAAAATAAGCTAAATTAAGTAGAAGAGAAGTAAAGATAAGGAAAATAAAGGAGAAGAGGAAAATAAAAGAACAGATAATTGGTCTCAAAGACCCTTGGCTTGTTGTTTGGATGAAGCTGCAGGCATGAACTCATGTGAATCGGTCTCCTTTGAGGGGACTATGATTGGCCTTTTACGCTTCCTTGCCATGGATATTATATTGTTGTGGCTCAAGAGTCTAAGGATTTATTAGGAAAAAGGAAAAAGAAAAAGTGAGAGGGAGAGGAGAAAGAGAGAAAGAAAGAAAAAGGAAGGGGAAGGAAGAAAGAAAGTGGGTTAAGAAGAGAAATGAGAGGGGTATGGTGTTTAAATAAACTTTCAGGTCTGGCAGTTTCCCACGCCCGTGGGTTAAGGGTGTGTCGATTTGCACGGCCGCCTCGCACGGCCGTGTTATAGAGCGTGTTGGTTCCCCACGCTCGTGTCTAGCCTATGTTCGACAAGTCAGTATATTAGCACGGTTAGCTAGCACGGGCGTGTTCAACCCATGGTTGGCAAGTCAGTAGCCTCACACGACCGTAAAGCACAGTCGTGTCCCTTTGTTGGTGCCCGTGGGAGAGTGGTTGAGTCCGTGATTGCAAGAAATTAGTTCATTCTGACTTGTACCGTCCTGCCATATTAGTACCAAGATTCTTGAGGTACACACGGCCACGGCCACGGCCGTGTGTCCTGGAATTCTGCACCCCTTGTTAGTGTTCAGAAAGAAAAGAAGAAAAGAAAAATAAATTTAAAGCAAAATGTGAGAATAAGTTTTGTTAGTGCTCGGGTTGCCTCCCAAGAAGCGCTCGTTTATAGTCTTAAGCTAGACTCTTCTCCCATTTGCTTTGTCAGGGTGGTTTGAGGAGTTGGAAGTCCTTCCTCATGCTATCATTTTCGTCTTCGTGAAAAAAATTAAGTCGAGATGTATTTATAGTAAAAGTACCAAAAATAGGATTGCTTACCTCGACTGTTCCGTGCGAGAAAACACTTGTTACCCTAAAAGATATTTCTTTGTTTGTGCTAGGGTCCGGAGGAGATATTTGGGGATCTGCTTGATCTAACAGTACCTGGTCCCCTATTTTGAAGTGGTTTGTTTTTCCTATTAGCTCTTTTAGGGGCTCCTTCGGTTTTTCCTCGTGTGGTTCCGGTTCTTCGTTGTGTATCCCTAATTTCTGCTTGAAGTGTGTCTTCCACTCGTCTAGATCATCGAACTGAATCCCTCGATCTTCATGAGTTATTTCTTTGTTGGGGTTGGGGTCAGGATCGGGTTCAGTTGTATTCCTTGGTGGTGTTTCCTGAAAATAAGTGTTAACCGAATGGTTATCAGTAGAATTTACGTTCTCACCTTGATTACTCGATGTTCTAGCTGGATCGAGAGCCTTGATGGTGACGGTCTCATTACCTACGCAAAGTATGAGTTCTCCTGCATCAACATCAATTTTAGTTCTGGCAGTTGCTAAAAAGGGTCTTCTTAAAATTAGGGGGATCGAATGATCCTCATCCATGTCTAAGACAACAAAATCTACTGGGAAAAAGAATTTGTCTATTTTTACAAGAACATATTCGATAATACCCCTAGGAATTCTAACAGTTTTATCAGGTAATTGAATGCTCATCCTAGTTTGTTTGGGTTTCCCTAGACCTAATTGTTTAAACAATTTATAAGGCATGACATTTATGCTTACCCCTAAATCAGCTAACGCATTATCAACAGTTAATCTACCAATTAAACATGGAATTGTAAAACTCCCTGGATCTTTTAATTTCTGTGGTAGCTTATTTTGCAAGATTGCTGAGCACTTTGCGTTGAGTTCCACATGCGAATCTTCGTCTAGTTTCCGCTTGTTTGTCAGAAGCTTCTTTAAGAATTTCCTGGAATCAGGCATCTGCGAAAGAGCTTCGAGGAGTGGTAAGTTAATGTGTAATTTCTTTAAAAGTTTAAGAAACTTACCGAACTGTTCCTCTGTGTCATCTCTCTTCAATGCTTCGGGATAAGGTATGCGAGGTTGGTATGCTTTGATTATCGGTTTTGGCTTTTCTTGGATTACCTCAGTTTTACCTTTTTTAACCTCGTTTTGTGTTGGACTGGGTTTGTCTACTTCTTCGCTTTCTTGAGTTATTATGGCTTGGATTTGCTCCTTTGGATTGATCTCCGTGTTGCTTGGTAGACGCCCTTGTGGTCGTTCGGATAACAAATTTTCGCAATTTGTCCGATCGATTGATAATTTCCGATTGCCTTTGTAAGTCCTCCCAACTTGGGTCTCGATCATTTTGATCGATGTTTGTTGGGTATCAAGTGTTACCTCAGTCTTTCGGAGACGAGCCTCTGTGGATGCTATGAATTTGTTCAACGTCTCTTCAAGATTCGGCTTATTTTCCTGTGGATAGGGCTGATTCTGGAAGTTCTGAGGAGGTTGTTGTTTTTGAATTCCTTGATTTCCTTGTCCTCCCCATGAAAAATTTGGGTGGTTCCTCCAACCTGGATTATAATTATTACTATATGGGTTATTATTGGATCTAAAATTATTACCTATATAGTTCGTCTGTTCGCTCTGTGGTTGGTATGGTGGGTACTCAGGGTTCGCCACAGTTCCACTTGTGGCGCACTGCATCACTGGATTTACCTGCGAAGAACACAAACTATCAATCTTCTTATTCATCAACTCTACCTGATTTGATAGCATGGTTACTGCGTCGAGGTTGTAAACTCCGGCTATTTTTGTTGGCCTTGTTCTTGTAACTTGCCACTGATATTTGATTAGTGACATCTCTTCAATAAACTCGTAGGCTGCCTCAGGAGTTTTATTATTCAGGGTTCCACCGGCGGCTGAATTAATTAATTGCCTCATTGAAGGATTCACACCGTTGTAAAAAGTTGGGACTTGGAGCCACAATGGTAATCCGTGGTGTGGGCATCTCCTCAAGAGATCTTTGTATCTCTCCCATGCGTCGTATAATGTCTCTAAATCCATCTGCACCAATAAAGATATATCATTACGTAATTTGGCCGTTTTGCCCGGTGGGAAATATTTTAATAAAAAAATTTCGGTCATTTGTTCCCATGTAGTGATTGACCCTCGTGGTAACGAGTTTAACCACTGTTTAGCTTTATTTCTTAGTGAAAAAGGAAATAGCCGAAGACGTATGGCATCATCAGAAACACCATTTATTTTGAAGGTATCACAGAACTCTAAAAAGTTAGCTGTATGAGTGTTTGGATCTTCGTCCTGCAAACCACCAAATTGAACAAACTGTTGAATCATTTGAATAGTGTTAGGCTTTAATTCAAAATTATTAGTAGCTCTAGCAGGCCTAACAATACTCGATTCTGCTCCTGTTAAATGAGGTTTAGCATAATCATACATAGTACGAGGAGCATTCTGATCCGCCACATTGTTTTGTGGTGGTGGATTATTTTCGTCCACCCCTTTAGTAGGATTGGATCTGTCTTCTCGCTCTCCTTGGTAAATTAGGGCTCGCCTAATTTCTCTGCGATTTCTTCGAGCGGTAGCTTCAATATCACTGTCGTATTCTAAAGGTCCTCTCGGGTTCCTTCTAGTCATAAACTAGAGGTACCTGCTAGGAAGAGAAAGAAAGAAAGTTTAGCAAAATTAAAAATAGAAATAAATTGCAAAAAATAAAAATAATGGCTAAAGTAATAAAAATAGAGTTTTCTTAATATTTTAGTTCCCCGGCAACGGCGCCAAAAACTTGATCGCTATAAATCAGAGTTTTAAAATTTATAAAAGAATGATCGAACCTGGAAACCAATCCTGACAACGATTAAAGGCAAGTGCACCTATCGAACAGTAGTATAGTTTAGGCAAGACCGGATTATCGAACCCAAAGGAACTAAAAGTACTAATACTCACCGTCTTTTTATTATTTAGCCTTAATATAAAGTGACGGTTGTTTAAACTAAAACTAATCTACTTACTAAGCTAAGACGCAAAGACAAAAGAGAATGAATTTGGGAAATAACTTTTGGAAAAACTCAGTTGACTCAAGCGATACCCTTAGGAAAAATCCACCTAGACTTCACTTGTTATTTAACCTTGAACCATATGATTTATTTACTTAGTTTGATCCGTGAGACTCCCTAACGTATATTAAACCCTCTCTCGAGGCGAATAACATCTAACCCTAGGTTAATTAGTGGAACTCTCGTTCGCTTATAATAACCCCCTAGAATAGCAGTAAATTGATCTATGGACTCCCATATTAGGTTTCACCCTAATCCGAAAAAATCCCGTCACCCTATCTCTAGGCGTGCGATCAACTCCGCTTAATTATGTTAGATCTACTCTTAGGCAGGGTCTATTCCTCCTCCACCTAAGCACATTAGATTTGGATTAAGTTCACTCAATTAAGAACAAACTAAGTTATTATCATATAATTAAAAAATCAAATAACAAGATTCCTCATAGGTTTTATCCCCTTCGGGTATCCGAAGGTTTAGTTCATAACAATAAAGGAAAACATCTCAAGATAAAAGATAAAACAAAACATAAGAAATCCCTAAAACCCCATGAAGGAATTGAAGAGAAGATCCTCCGTCTTGAGTAGAATTCCGGCTTCTTGAGATGGATCAACTGGCTATCTTCGAGTGATTTCCCAAAATCTGACCTTTTCGACTTGGCTTTTTAGCCTAGCTTTCCGCCCCCCCTTTCAGCTGGTACCTAGGGTGTATTTATAGGCTTTTGAAACACGTTTCTTTCTCCCTAAGTATCCTTTCCCGAATGGAATTGCTCTTCTCCACGGCAGAGGCACGGCTATGGCACACGCCCGTGTAAATCGTGGCCAGGCCGTGTTCAACACTGTTGAATGAGGCACGGCCGTGTTAGTCGTGGTAAGGCCGTGTTCTAGTAGGAATGGTGGCACGGCCGTGTGGCTTGAAGTCCAGGCCGTGCTGATTTCGTGGCTTGGCCCAATTCGGTCCGTTTTAAGCCCGTTTCTCATTCTTTTCGTCATCGGGTGCTTTCCTGAGTATAAGACATGAAAAGAAAGGATTAAGAGCACCTTTTTACATAAATTGGGGCTTAAATCATCCAAAAGCATACTAAATGTGGGCTTAGAATATGTTACTTTTACGGTTTATCAACGGCCATGGCACACGCCCGTGTGAATCGTGGCCAGGCCGTGTTCAAATTTCTTTAATGAGACACGGCCGTGTGAGTCGGAGTTAGACCGTGTTCTAGATGATTGACTTGGCACGGCCGTGTAGGTCCAAGTCCAGGCCGTGTCGATTTCCTCTTTGGCCCGTTTTGGTCCGTTTTGAGCCTGTTTCTCGTTCTTTTTATCCTTGGGTGCTTTCCTGAGTATAAGACATGAAAAGAAAGGATTAAGAGCACCTTTTTACATAAAACAAGGGATAATTCATACAAAAGCATACTAAATATGGGATTAAAATATGTTACTATTTTAGTTTATCACAAGACAATTCTCAAATGTTCTTCACGATCGTTCTCATCCCGAGAATATATCAATATGTCGTCAATGAAGACAACTACAAACTTTTCTACATATGGTCTGAAAACACGGTTCATCAGATCCATAAAAATCGTCGGTGCATTCGTCAAACCAAACGGCATAACCAAAAACTCATAATGGTCATACCTTGTCCGAAATGCAGTTTTCAACACATCCTGCTCTTTCACTCTTAACTGATAATAACCAGACCTCAGGTCTATCTTGGAGAACACTGTAGCTCCCTTCAGTTGATCAAAAAGATCATCAATCCTTGGTATAGGATACTTATTTTTAACTGTCACTTTGTTAAGCTGTCTATAGTCTATACACAACCTTATAGACCAATCTTTCTTCTTCACAAACAATCTTTGGAGCACTTACGGTGAGTAGCTCGATCTTGCAAAACTCTTATCTGTCAACTCTTGCAACCTGAACCTTGATTCTTTCAACTTTAAAGGTGCCATCCTATACTGAGTAATCAAAATAGGTCTTTGTTCGGAACTAACTCAATCCCAAACTCAACCTCTCTCACTTTGGAGGTAATCAGGGTAATTCTTCCGGAATACATCCGGATACTCACATACCACTAGCCTTTGTTTCAAACTTTACTCCAACCTCTTGAGTATTCAACACAAAAGCAAGATAGGACTCACACCCTTTTCTCAAACATTTATCGACCACTAAGGAAGAAATCATCACCTTTGGTAGACTATCCGATCCATCCGGTTCAACCCGAACCACATCTCCACTCTCACATATCAATTCAATAAACTTACTACCACAGTTCACTAAGACGCTATGGGTAGTCAACCAATCCATGCCGAGATTAAATCAAACTCATCAAAGCGGCAACAAAATTAGGTTTGCTTGGGAAAGCAATGACTCTCAATCATCAAAGGACAATTCTTACACACCTTGTCCACTAACACATGCTTACCTAACGGGTTTGACACCTTAACCACAAAGTCCGTAGACTCAACAGTCATACTCAAACTAGATGCCAATCTCATGCAAATATAAGAATGAGTAGACCCTGGATCTATTAAAGCAATAACAAGTGTATCAAAGAGAGAAAAAGTACCCGTTATCACATCAGGGGAGGATGCCTCTTCGCGAGTGCGAATGGCATACTTCCTCGCAGGTGCCCGACCCTCCGGTCTCACAGCAGAGTCTCTAGATGCACCCCTACCACTATTCCCACCTCTCGGGTTCCTTGGTGGTCTACCCCTTGCAGACACATCATTGGATCTCATCTCTGGCTTCTCTTCCTTATCATCCCTCTCGGGGCAATTTCGGATAAAATGGTCGGGGGAACCACACTTATAACAGTTTTGACTGTTACCCCAACACTCTCTGATGTGATATCTACCACAACTTGGACACTCCGGCTTGATCTTTGGATTGCCCACACTTTCCATCGAAGTAGCTTGGACTCTCGAACCCGAACGAGTATTGCCCAAGTCTCGATGCGAATAACCTACTGGTGCTAACGTCCTAGGACTCACTTCCTTGGACCTTTTCGACTGGGCTTGATACGACTTGCCCATCGGCCTCTTTCTATCATCTCGGGCTTCACTCACAGCCCTTTTTCTTTTCTATACTCAACTCTTCGGCCTTACTTGACCTTTCGACCAACACCACAAATTCTTCCAACTCCAAAATACCCACTAGGAGTTTGATGTCCTCATTCAGTCCGTCTTCGAACCTCTTACACAATATGGTCTCTGTCGACACACATTCTTGAGCGTATTTGCTAAGCCTAACAAGCTCACACTCTTATTCCGCTACTGAAATTCTTCCTTGCTTCAACTCAAGGAATTCCTTCCTTTTCTGATCAGTAAACCTCTGGCTTATATACTTCTTCCGGAACTCTTCCAGAAAGAAGTCCCACGTCACCCACTCTCTCGAGACCACTGACGTCAACATCTTCCACCAATGGTATGCCGAGTCCCTCAGCAAGGATACGACACACTTCAAGCTATCTTCAGGAGTACAAAAGAGTTCCTCAAACACTCCAACAAGTTCTCTAACCAGAACTCTACCCTCTCAGGGTCATCATCAACCTTAGCTCTAAACTCCTCAGCCCCATGTTTTCTAATCTTATCTACCGGGGGTTTCGATATCCTCACTACATCAATACCTTGAGGAGCCACAGGAATTGGCTGAGGTATAGGAGGAGGAGGTGGAGGAGGTTGAGCATTAGGGTTCACTCGAACATAATCCGAGTACCAATTGCTCATCATCTGGAGAAAGGCTTCTCGTGCACCTTCTCCTTGACCCCTAGCCTCGGGTCCACTTTGAACAGGCACGGTTCCTTGTGTAGGAGCCGGTGCATTACTAGCTGCTTCATCAGCAGTCAATGGATCAGAATCCATATTCTATATAAAACAAGATTTAAAATCATCAGAAGCCACCACACTATCATTGTACACTTATGGCATGTATAGCTAGACTCTTACACCCGCTACGGTAGTCCTAGAGCCGACTAAACCATAGCTCTAATACCACTAAATGTAACACCCCTTACCCATATTCAATGCCGGAACCGGGCACGAGGCATTACCAAAATAAAATCCTCTGGATCGCCACTTAGGCACAACATGACCACTCTTTTTGGCCATCACAACAACCTCAATCCTGACTTACGAGGCCTCTCTCAAACACGAGGGCTCTCGAGACCATATCGAAAACTCTTACGATCTTAAAATTTTTCCATCTATACAGGGCTCACACGCCCGTGTAAGATTTGGCACGCCCGTGGAATTCACACACGCCCATGGTCACTACCCGTGCATGAAAACTCAAGCATTCTACCAGTGCCCCACGGTTAGGGAACATGCCCGTGCCCTCCACCCGTGGTGCACACTGACTACCTTAACACGTCCTAGAGTCTAGACACACGCCCGTGTGGCTAGCCCGTGGCCAACACTGATTAACACACACGTTCTAGGAACACGCCAGTGTGACTAGTCCGTGGTCTATTCTGACTTAAAATACTAACATGCAGGGGACACACGGCCAAGTCACACGCCCATGGGCTGACCGTGTGTCACACATGGCCTAGACACACGCCCGTGTGTCTACCCACGTGGACAAGAACAAAGCTATTTGCCAAGTTCTTTTCACCCTTCTAGCATACACAATCATGCTCTCATCCAACACATCCATAATCAACTCAAAATCTTACAATCTCACTTAGATAGCTACATCTTTTCATATAATAAAGTGCCAACAACTATGGCATTATACAAAATAGATTATCCATCTAAAGGCCAACACATCATAGCCATATACAACAAATATCACTAACTTGTCTAGTCCCTATACATGTCATATACAAAACATTAAGTCTCATGTACCAGAGTTTGCTGATAGTGTGGGCGATCTTCCAATTTATCCTCGTATCTCGACTCAACAATTTTACTTAGTAAGTTTACACATAAACAATTAAGCAACATAGTATAAGCTAAACAAAAATTAGCATTATACTAACATATAATGTACAACTATGCTTACTCTTTCTATCCCTTACCACATTTCCAACACATCATGAGTCACTTACTCATAACAATTGACATGCACCCCTGCATTCAATATCACATTTACACAATATACAACACATCATTATTTCTCGATAATACATCCACACAGCTAATCCACACAGCTAATGTCTCGGTGGTTTCGCACTTAGCCCACCACAATCAATTAATAAGGTAGTATCGCACTTAGCCTACTACAAAGGTAATTGTAGTGGTTTCGCACATAGCCCACTTAGACAATATACCCAACGATAGCATCGCACATAGCCAGCTCATCGTCATTATGCATTAAGATGGTATTGCACTTAGCCCATCTTTTAGCATTATCATTACACATTCACATATCTATTTACTCAATCATTCATCCATTCACAAAATCTATCACATTCATTCCACTTGAATCTCATAGGTTCTCAATCATTCTCAACCATGCTATACACTAGCTAGCATTGACAAATTGTAAGTATGAATGCATTGTTTATGCATAGACTTACCTCGATACTCAAAAGTATAGAAACGTGCAATTTTGTCCACCACTTTGCTAATTTCTTGAAAAGAGTTATATTTCATGCCTATAGATCTAGCTAATTTCTTGTACTTAAGTACATTTTGTTGCATTTTAGGACATTTTATTTAGCATTTTTAATATTGCATTAGGACTTGGACTGTGTTGGAATTAGGTGCTGTTAATCGCTTGTGGTAGAGTATTTTTGTGTGTTAGTGTGGCAAGAACAGGTTTTGGAATGAGAAATAAAAGAGTGAAGTTTTTTCAGGGCAAAGTGTAGACAGTTTGCCAACATGGATGCCGTGGTAATGTTGGGAAGACCAAGTCAACATTTTTCGTGCAACAGTCTCAGCTCAAATTCAAACTTGTACCTGATAAATCCCCCAAAAGGAGCAGAAGATAATCACGAGTTGTTAGTCGAACCTAGCCTAATCTATCTATAAAAGCCAAAAGAGGAAGCCTTAAACGGCGAACAAAAAAAAGTGGAAGAGATTCTTAGGCGTGAATAAGGGTTCGGCTGTGCAAAGGAAAGGAAGTCGAAGGCAGTCCTTCTTAGTCATCACAGGACGATGTGCTGTCGAAGTGTGGATTGGGCAAGTGAAAGATATTTCCAAAAGTTTTTCCATTATTTCCATTAGTGTTCCTTCGAAAGACTGGATTGAACTAGTTGAACACAATGTCAGATAATATTTCGGTTTGGAATTTTATTTCCCAACCCATGAGCTAAATCTTGTAGGGTTGGGATTACTTTTGATGAAACCTTAAACTATTTTTATTGATGCAATATATATCTAATTTACTTTACTATTTCATTTGATTGTTCTTATTTCTTAATTAAAATGCAAACGATCTCTAGACATAGAATACTATTCGCATACTTATAAACTGATTCTAATTTCAAAAGGGTTGGATTGGTTGGATGAAAATTAAATGAAATGAGTAAGTATTCAATAGACATTTGTAGTCGACTCTAGATATAGAGTCACGATCATACAAAAGGAACCCATGTAAGATATTTAAAAAGCCTATAGACAAGAGCAAGGTAACTTGAGGTTTTGCTCTCGCGAGAGGCGGACCATTTTAGAACTCTTCTGTGCAGTAAAATAGATTTTGCCAAGGCATTATTGATAGTAAGGGTCAACCCTGGGTAATCCCTAACTTCCGAATCAACATCACTCTATCCTTATTCTTTGTCATAGTATCTTTCCCATAACATATTTAGTTGTTTATTTCTTTATTTACATTCTATTCGGATAATCACTCTCGTTATTGCCATTACATTTATGCTCTCACTTTTTCCATAGCATTTCCAATTATTCATCAATTCCATCTAATCACATACATCATTATTCTTCTGAATTATCACTGCATACTTACCTTAGTTTACCATAGCATCTTAACCATCATTCTTGCCATAACATTAGCCATATTACAATAACTTGACCAATTTTGTGCTTCAATCTGATCCTCATGGGAACGATACTCATTCATCACTTTATTACTTGGAGTGGCGTGTATACTTGCACAAAACCACTCATCATTATACACGCGACAACTACCCCACATTCAAGCTCGACCCAAACATCTATAATGGCCTTTCAATTGGCAAAATGGGATGATCAATAAGGGGTTTTAAAGATTTGAGGGGTTTTTTTTTTTACAAAAGCTTTAAAGATCCAATAATGAATTGAAAGATTTGTTAAAGCTCGTTGTTACCCAAAATTTAAAGGTCCTAATTGGCAGGGAATGAGATACTTACTAATTTTTTATAGGGCTTTGACGAGTAAGCGACACAAACTTCAATGATTTTAATGAAGACGATGGATTAGAGCTTAATTGCAAGGATTCAAAAATTTAAAGATTTTTTTCCAGCAATAAGGTTTTGAGAACAAAACTATAACAGAGAGTTTTCTGAGATAATGGAAAGATAAAATTAGAGGTAAGGTTTTTAATTTGCTAAAATAACAAATGAGAATTTTAGTTAAATTAGGAATAGACTTTTAAAGAGTTGGTTGAGCAAGAGTTTGAGGTCTAATGGGCAAATAGCCCATTTGTCTAAGAATCATCAAAAATAGGATTTCTAACGCGGATGGAACTTTTGGAAGTGAGGGGGAAAATGGAATTTAGGAGACTTGAACCTTGGTTCTTTCTACCTTCTACCAAGCTCTTAACCACTAGGCTAGGATTTAATTCTTACTAATTTTTAAAAATCTAACCTTGTATTATTCGGGATGTTACAACTACAAGTTCAAGAGGAGCGGAATAGACTGAATTAGTAGCAAAAAGTGACAGCTTATGACTTTTACCAAGAACACAAACTATGACTTATTTTTAGAAACTGGAACATTACAAGACATTAAAACTTCTTTTACTATAGCAAAAGATGGATGACCAAGCCATTGATGCCATCGATTGAACCTATAATCTGAGTCAAAGTTTTGACACACCTCATCAGTAGTTGTGTTTTTAACAGTCTACGTATACTTGGGAGCAACACACAAAAATTGATACAACCCATTTACCTCATTGTCGCGAAGCAATATTTGGCTTGTTTCCAAATCCTTGATAAAGCAAGAATTTGGATAAAATTCAAAAAACACATTGTTATCCTTAGCAAACTTTGATATAGACAGAAGATTTTTATGGATGTCAGAACATATAATAAATCTTTAAGCAGCAATGAAGTAGAGTAATTAGATAAAGCATACTCACCAATGCAAGAAATAGGAATAGATTGACCATTACTGACAACAACCTTACTTGACCCATTGTACAATCGATAATCAATGAACTTAGTAGGTTCACTTGTCATGTGTTTTGTAGCTCTACTGTTAGGGTACCACGTTGGGTCAGAAGCAATAGAAAGAGTGGTTGTTGTTGAAGGAACAAAAGAAACAGCTGCTAATGATGCATGCAATGTACCTGTAAACCTTAAAGAATTCTCAAAAGGGCCAGAATAAACAAGACAAGAATCGGTAGGAGCTAAACCTAGACTAGGACACCGAACATGAGGTCCAAAATTGTGACCACCAGATAATCCAACATCACAACCAGAATAATGCAAAATAGGCCCAGAAGTATGACATCCATATGATCTATTAGTATTCCAACACATGTAAGTCGAAACAGATCCACGACGCTCTTGAGGTGCTGGCCCACTATACGACGAGCCCAATCTTCCAAACCTAGATGAGTCCGATTGCCTAAAAGCATTAGATTTTTCAACATCATCATCATCATCATACGCTGAATTGTATCTATGATAACAGCAATGGGCGACGTAACCAACCTTGTCGCATTCTGACATTGAGGCCACGTTCCACCACCAGATCTCCTACGCCCCTGACCACGAAACCTGGTTGCTCTATTAGACCGAAATGCCTGAGGCAGTAGTTGTCCAACATACGCAGGAATGGCCGTAGCAGACGGAGAAGCCATTGACGATGATTTGTTCTCCATCACAAGATTGGTTGAAAATGTGACCTGAGACAGATGTACTTGTTGACGGGCTTCAGCATCCAACAGCGTCATCGTTATGCCTTGTAAATTGAATGGCACTTGACTCATCTTTATTATAGAAATGACATGGTCATATTCCAGAGGAAAGCCATTAAGAATATTTGATTGATACTCCTCTAGAGAGATATGCTGACCACACCCATCCATCGAATCACAAAGGTGTTTAATTTTTGCCAAATAGGCTAACATCAAAAGCTCATTCTTCTTAAAATTATGCAACGACGAACGATACCTCATGGCTTTAGAAGCAGAATGAGTTCTAAAAATTCGCATGAGAGCACCCCTAAAGTTCAAACGGAGAAGACGAATTCCCAATCAACTGATTATGCTGCGAAGCACTTACTGTGGAAAGAAGCCAAGCACACAACGCTAAATCTTGTTGTTTATATTGTGCATATGATAGATTTTCAACAGTAAGACCATTAGCCGTAACTTCTTTTAACGGTATATGAACTATTTTATCAACAAAAGAATGCAATCCGCGGGTTTTGATTACCAGTAAAACATGCTACTTCTAAACAAAGAAGTTACTGTCATCGATAAGCACTGCTACTTTATGTGAAGCAAAAGCAAATGGAATGAAAAATTTCCTGATTGTTGATTATGTCAAAGATCGTAGCATTCATAGCTAACGTAGCAATTAGAACCGGAAAAAAAACCTACTTTAATACCATATTAGAAATATGAAATAAGGAAAACATGAACGTTTCTGGAAGGGTTGTTAAGAAAAGTAGGCGGAGGGAGGAGGAGCCACCGAATACTGGAGGAGATGTGGAAACGGTAAGCACTGAGGAAGGTAAACAAGGCTCATTTTGGGATGCTGTTTTGAAGTTAGGTTCCATGAATTCCTCATCAAACGGTGACTGGGGAGTTGATGATCTTGCTTTAAGTGAATAGGATGTGAGGAAAGAAGTAGTTGATGGAATGCCTTCAATAGACTTCTTGGATAGGGTATATACACTTATTGTAGAAAGTATGTCTATGACCCTAGTTGTGAAACTATTGGGGAGAAGAATTGGCTATAATGCTCTGTGGAACAAGGTGTGTTCTTCGTGGAAACCTACGATGAGATTTCATTTGATGGATATTGATAATGATTATTATCTGGCGAAGTTTGAATCTGTGTTGGATTACAATAATGTTATCTCTAAGGGCCCTTGGGTTGTCTTCGGTCATTATCTTACTGTTCAGCCTTAGTCGACTCAATTTTCCACCATGGAAGATTTTCCTAAGAACGTGGGGACTTGGGTTCGCATTCCTTGGCTGTCTAGGTGTTTTTATAAAAGGAGTATTCTTTATGAGATTGGAAACATTATTGGGAAGGTTATTAAGATTGATCTTCAGACTGATAAATGATCAAGAGGTCAATTCGCCAGGTTTACGGTTCAGGTGAATCTCTCACTACCCCTAGTTTTAAAGATCAGAATTGCAAACCGAATCCATCGGATAGAGTATGAATCTCTTCCCTCAATATGTTTCCAATGTGGAAGATTTGGACATATGAAGGATAATTATCCCCATGCTCCCATAGAGAACATGATGGAAGGTGAGGAAGGGTGAACTATGGAAAACTGACATCTGATCAGGGAAGGAACAACATGGAAGTCTATGAGAAAGTTGAGAAGGAGAACTATGGTGAATGGATAGTGGTTGATCATCGCCAGCGACGTCATCCATGGTACGATTTGTCAAGTTTGGGAACAGTCAAAGAAAATATTCAGAGTGGATCTCGGTTTAACGTTCTTTCCATGTCTGGTGAGAATAAGGAAGAATCTCAGGCAACAAATCTGGAATCCTTTCAATTTAGGAAGCAGAATATTGTTGGAGAAATGGAGGTTGATTTGTGGGAGGCTGATAAAAGAGAAATGGTGTCTAGAACTAAAAATAATAAGGGGAAGGGGCTGAGAGTTTCGATTAAGGCCAGGAAACAAAAAAAGAATAATGTTTGTGGGTTGGTGGGCCTGAAAAAGGATGGGGTAAGGAATGACTCGAGGATACTAAAGGAGGCCACTATGGATGGGTCAGGCAAGAGTAGTGGTGGAAGGTTAAGTGGGCAGAGGCTACTTGACCCAATGCATCATACAGTGGTGAACTTGAAAGAAAATAGGAGCCCAAATGTTGAGACTGGTAGGATTGTTAATCAAATAGAAAATTTAGGGTTTTCCAACCTAATTGCACTAAACTCTCTACAAATGATGTTAAAAAACTTTTTGACAAAAGACTTGTTGGAAGTTGGTGAATCAAGCAAATATTTCAGTAAAGGAAATATGGGTGAATTGATACCTGTTAAACAAGCGGTGGAAGGATTAGTGGAAAGTTTGGATATGGCTGAACGGGGAGTTAGGAGTCAACCAGAACAAAATCGGGGCGATTTTAATGAAGTTGTTCGGGCTGTGGATATTGGTAAAAATGGAATGGACGACACTTAGGAGTGAGTTCTTGGCTTAGGTATGTTGGTATTCCATCTTTATGAAGTCAGATATTATTGTATGGAATTGTCAGGGTGCAGGGCATCCAAATTTTCATAGGTTTCTCAAGAAATATCTAGGAGGGTTTTATCTTTGAGTTGTTATTCTGGTTGAAACCAGAGTTAGTGGGGGTAAGGCTGATAAAGTGATAAAGAGCATTGGTATGGCGAATTCTCATAGAGTGGAAGCTTATGGGTTTTCTGGGGGAATTTGGATACTATGGAAGGATACAGTTATTGTTTTGGTAGAGGTGAACCATTTTCAGTTTATTCATTTGAAGTTGGAATTACCAGAGTTGAATGAATGGGTTTATTTTACTGGTGTTTATGGTAGTCCTCGATGGTCAATTAGGAAAGAGTTATGGAATGAACTTGCCTTGATTGCTAAGAATATTAAGTTACCTTGGCTGGTTGTAGGTGACTTTAATGCTATGCTTAGTGAGGATGATAAACAAGGGGGTTGAGGAAAACTAAAAGTAGTTGCCCATTGTTCCAATAGTTTTGTGATGTGTCTGGGCTGAAAGATCTTGGATTTAAAGGTCTGAAATATACTTGGAATAGAGGGCAGGTGTTTGAATGTATTGGCCGAGCGTTGGGTAATTCTTAATGGGAAAGATTGATGCCGGATACAATAGTCTATCATCTCCAAAGAGTTAAATCTGATCACCGTCCTTTGGCTATCTGGTGGGGCAAAGATAAAGATAGTAAACCTTATCGTCCTTTCTGGTTCTTGAGCAGCTGGTTATCGCATCATGGATTTGGGCAGTTTGTTAATGACAATTGGAGGAATTATGCAATGGTAGAAGAGTCTGTTAAAAAATTACAGAAGCAGCGAGGAAGTGGAACAGAGAAGTTTTTGGTAATATTTTGAAGAAGAAACGTGCAATTTTAGCTCGACTCAGTGGAATCCAAAGGAGTATGGAGAACTATCAATCAATGAAGCTTGTTGATCTCAAAAAATAACTTCAGATTAAGTTAAAAGGGGTTCTTGATAATGAAGAACTGCTGTGGAACTAGAAATCTCGTAGTAATTGGTTGATGCTTGGTGACCGTAACACTAAGTACTTTCATTCTCAAGCTAATAATAGGAGGCGTGTTAATCAGATTAATGCTCTGAAGTTAGAAGATGGGATGTGGTGCTATGAAGAGGAGAGGTTAAAGTATGAAGCTATGTCCTTTTATCAGAGATTGTACACTGAGGCGAATGGTAACATGGGCAACTTCCTGGTAAGGCGAATGTTCCCTATAGTGGAATCTGAAATTATTAAAGCACTTGATTTAAAAGTAACTACACAAGAAGTTTATGATGATTTATTTGGTATGGCACCTCTTAAGGCCCCGGGAGTTGATGGTCTACATGCTCAATTCTATCAGTCGCAGTGGAATGTCGTTGGGGAATCTTTAGTTTCACTGGTCAGGAAGGTATTTGAGAATGGCACATTAGAGAGTTTTTTAATAAAACTTTGCTTGTTCTTATTCCAAAAATTGTGGGTCTGGAATCTATTACGCAGTTCAGACCTATAAGTCTATGCACGGTTCTATATAAAATTATTACTAAATTAATTGTGAATCGACTTAAACCTCTGATGCCAACTTTGATTGCTGGTAACCAAACCAGTTTTGTTGGAGGACGGAATATTATCGACAATGTGGTTATTGCTCAAGAGGTAATACACTCTATGAGGATTCGCAAAGGGCAGAAAGGATTGATGGTGGTCAAAATAGATATGGAGAAAGCTTACGATCGATTATGGTGGGATTTTCTCAAAGACACTCTCGAAGATGCTCAGCTTCCTGAGAAGTATATTCGTATTATTATGAAGTGTGTTTAACCATCATCTATGCAAATTTTGTGGAATGGAGGGCTAACTGATGAATTCTATACTTCAAAGGGTGTACGACGAGGAGACCCAATCTCGCCTTATTTACTGGTTTTGCCAATGGAGAAGCTTAGTCATGCGATTAATTTGGCAGCCTCAGAAGGAAAGTGGAAGCCTATTAAGTTGGTAAGGAATGGGCCGAGTCTCTCTCATTTATTTTTCCCTGACGACCTAGTATTATTTAGAAAAGCAAATGTGGATAATGCTCAGTGTTTTAAGATGATTCTTGAGCAATTTTGTTTGTATTCTGGGCATAAAGTCAATCCTAGTAAGTCGAAAGTTTGTTTTTCGGCTAATACAGAGGAACCAGTTCGTAATATGCTTGCTACTGTTTTAGGATTTTAGGTGGAAATTGACCTGGGCACATACTTAGAGGTACCACTATTCCATACAAGAACTACTAAGAGAACTTTTCAATTTGTCGTTGATAAAGTTCAGAAAAGATTGAATGGTTTCGATGGTAAACTATTTTCGTTTGCAGGAAGAGTGACGTTGGCGAAATTAGTATTGCTAGCTATTCCAGGGTATTTTATGCAGTCTATTATGATTCCAATAAGGGTGTGCGAGAAGATTGAGCAGATAGTCTGACAATTTGTTTGGGGATCGACGAGTAGTGGAAAGAAAATGTCCTTGATTAAATGGGACTATTGTTGTCAAGATCTAATGAAATGAGGTATTGGTTTAAGGAAATTAATGCCTAATAATATCTCCTATTTGATGAAGCTTGTGTATTAGATTGTGAAAAAGCCGAATGAATTGTGGGTACGTGTGTTGCGTAGTAAGTATAAAATGGTGGAAACTTGTCCCCAATCGATTAGTAGAAACGTATGTTCTTACGTTTGGTGCTCGTTGGAAAAAGTATGGGAACAATTTCGCCAGAGACTGTATTAGAGTCTAGGAAATGGAAAATCTGTTAGTTTTATAAATGATATTTGGATTCCTAGGTTGGGGCCACTGTTTGATCATTTTCTTCCTAATATAGAAATCTCGGTACATATAAAGGTAGCTTACTTTGTTGATGTTAATGGTTGTTGGAAGTGGTCGAAATTAAATAACATGTTCTGTGCAGAGGTTAAGGAATACATAGCTACTTGCCACCCACCTAATGATGTCTTTGGAGAAGATGTATGTCTATGGCAGACCATTGATAATGGTAAGTTCACTGTTAAGTCTGCATATAATAGTATTGTTATGAATGATTCTCTGCATGATCTCAATTGGTGGAAGGAAATATGGGGAAATTTCTTGCCTCCTAAAATTAAGCATTTTCTTTGGCTTGTTAAGCATAGGAAAATTCTCACAAACTGTGAGAGGGTACGGAGATGGATGACTGATGACTAATGATGCAAGTTGTTTAGTATGTGGGGATGTGCAAGAAACTGGCCTACATGTTTTAAGAGATTGTCGAGCTGCTGCTGAAGTGTGGAAGAAGATAATTTCTGTGGATGATGTTCCTAGCTTCTTTGGGAAGGAGATGAATGAGTGGTTGTCTGCTAACCTTAGAGGTGAGTTTAGAATGGGAGTTGAAACTGTTAAGACAACAGCTATGTTTGGGGTAATATGTTGGATGCTGTGGAAAAATAGGAACAATTTTGTTTTTCAACATGTGAGAAGCAAAGCGGAGGAGGTAGTAAGGGTTGCTGAATGCTTCACTGTTAATCCATGTGATTGATAAACCATAAAAGTAACATATTTTAATCCCACATTTAGCATACTTTTGGATTATTTAATCTCTTGAATTGTGGAATTTGATGCTCCTAATCCTTTAATTTCATGCTTTATACTTAGGAGAGCATCGGAGGATGAAAAGAACGAGAAATAGGCTGAAAACGAAGAAAATGGGCCAAAGCAGGAAATCAACATAGCCTGAAGTTCACCACACGGCCGTGCCCCTTTAGCAGGCTTGAACACAGCCCGGGCTCGATTCACATGGGCGTGCTCTACGGGCGTATCTCTGCTGTGACCCATTGTAATTTTACTCGAAAAAGGATACTTAGGGGCAAAGAAAGACATTCTGAAGTCTATATAAACACCCTAAGTGTGACCTAAAAGGGGGTTTCGACAGGAGCGAAGCCAGAGAGGGCTAAACTCAGGATATTACTCCAAGAAAGCCAGTTGATCCATCTTAGAAGCCGGAATCACACTCAAGACGGAGGATCTTCCCTTCAATTTCCTTCAGGGGGTTTTAGGGTTTTTCTTATGTTTTGTTATTTTTCTTCTGATATGTATTCTTTTATATTTATGAACTAAACCCCTCAAATACCTGAGGGGGATGAAACCTATCTTGTTATTGTTTTCTGAACTGTATGATAAATACTTGATTTGTTCTTAATTAAGTGTTCTTAATTCTTGTTTTAATATTTCAGGATATTGATTCAAGTTTTGATGTGCTTAGACAGTGGAGCAAAAGTCCCTGTTTAAGAGTAGATCTAGCATAGTTAAGTGGAGTTGATCGCAACCCTAGAAATAGGATGACAAAAATCTGTCGGATTAGGGTCAAACCTAATATGGGAGTCTATAGATCGAGTTAATGCAACACTAGCGTTTTAATTAGAAAGAGATTTCAATTAATCAACCAAGGTTTAGACGTTAGTAGCCTCGAAAGAGGTATTAATATAAATTAGGGAATCTTACGGATCAAGTCAAGTGAATAAATAAATGCGAATCAGAGTTAAGTAACAAGTGAAGTCTAGGTGGATTCTTCCTAAGCAATCTTGTCTTAATCACCTGGTTTTCCCAAAAGTATTTTCCCAATTCACTCTCTATGTCTTAGCATCCTTAGTTTAGTAATTAGTCAATTAAACTTCGATTCTCTTAATACTTAGGCTAGATAATAAAAAGATAGTAACTACTAGTACTCTTGGTCCTTGAGGATACGATATTTCTGGTCTTGCCATAGCTATACTACCAAACGATAAGTGCGCTTGCCTTATTCGTTGTCATAGTTAGTTTGGACACAATCAAGTTTTTGGCGCCGTTGCCGGGGACTAAGATATTAGGAACACTTGATTTTTATTACTTTAGCCCTTTTTTATTTTTTACAATTAATTTTTATTTCTACTTTGCTAATTTTTCTTTTATTTGCTTCTGGCAGGTAATTCTGGTTTATGACTATAAGGAACCCGTCAGGACCATTACTCTTTGACAGTGATATTGAAGGTACCGTTCACAGAAACCAAAGAGAAATTAGGCGAAGCCTACAGTACATATAAGAAGAGCAAGAGGACGACACCAACACTACCGAAGAGATGGCTGATAATAATCCGCTACCTCTTGTGGTTGCCGAAAACCCTTCTCCTCGAACTATGTATGATTATGCTAAACCTAATTTAACAGGAACTGAATCAAGTATTGATAGAACTGCTGTCGCTGCAAATAATTTTGAACTGAAACCTAACACTATACAGATGATTCAACAATTTTTTCAGTTTGATGGTTTACAGGATGAGGATCCTAACACACACTTAGCGAACTTTTTGGAATTATGCGATACATTTAAAATTAATGGTGTTTCTGATGATGCCATTCGCCTTCGATTATTTCCCTTTTCTTTAAGGAATAAAGCCAAACAGTGGTTGAATTATCTTCCACGAGGATCAATCACTACATGGGAGAAAGTGACCAAAATTTTTTTGTTAAAATATTTGTCGCCGGCTAAAACGGCTAAGTTGAGGAATGATATCTCTTCTTTTGTGCAGATGGATTTAGAGACACTTTACGATGCATGGGAGAGATACAAGGATTTATTGAGAAGATGCCCTCATCATGGGTTACCATTATGGCTACAGGTTCAAACCTTCTATAACGGTGTGAACCCCTCAACTAGACATCTTATTGATACAGCCGCCAGTGGAACCCTAAATAAAAAAACCCCTGAAGCGCCTTACGAATTCATTGAAGAGATGTCACTGAATAACTATCAGTGGCAAGTTATGATGATATACCCGATAAAAGCCGCCAGTGTTTTCAACCTCAACGCAGTAACCATGCTATCAAATCAGGTAAAACTTTTAAATAAGAAAATTTATGGTTTGTGTGGTTCCTCGCAAGTACATCCAGTGATGCAGTGTGATACAAATGGAGGAGGGATGAGCAATACAGAATATCAGCATTACAACCCAAGCATTGAAAACGAGCAAGTTCACTATACAGGTAACAATCCTCGACCTCAAAATAATCCTTATAGTAACTCTTACAATCCAGGGTGGAGGAACCATCTAAATTTTTCATGGGGAGGTCAAGAAAATTAGAGACAACAACCCCCTCCAGGCTTTCAACAGCAACCCTACCCACAAGAGAAGAAGCCAAACCTTGAGGAGATGCTGACAAAATTCATCGTGGTGTCAGAAACCTATTTTCAGAACAATGAGACAATGCTAAAAAATTAGCAGGCATCGATTCAAGGGATCGAGAACCAGTTAGGTCAGCTAGCTAAGCTAATCTCAGAACGACCGCAAGGTTGCTTGCCAAGCAACACTGAAACTAACCCAAATGAGCAAATTCATGCCATTACTGATCACGATAGTGAAGGGTTAGTAGAATTCGAATCTGAGCCAAGGCAAGAACCCGTGGTAAATAAAGGTAAGGTTGAGGTAAGCCACGATACACAGAAACCTATCATTAAAGAATATACACCTCGAGTGCCATATCCCAATGCGATGAAGAAAGACCACACAGAGGAACAATTTGGTAAATTTCTTAAACTTTCAAAGAAATTACATATTAACTTACCGTTTCTTGAAGCTCTCTCGCAGATGCCAAATTCAAGGAAATTTTTAAAAGAGCTTCTAACAAACAAACGGAGGTTAGACGATACGTCGCATGTGGAGCTAAATGCAGTGTGCTCAACAATTTTACAAAATAAACTACCACGAAAATTAAAAGATCCAGGGAGTTTTATAATTCCGTGCTTAATTGGTAGTTTATCTATTAATAATGCTTTAGCTAATTTAGGGGCAAGCATCAACGTCATGCCTTATAAACTGTTTAAACAACTAGGTCTAGGGAAACCCAAACAAACTAAGATGAGCATCCAATTAGCTGATAAAACCATTAGAGTTCCTAGGGGTATAATCGAAGATGTGCTAGTGAAAGTTGATAAATTCATATTCCCAGTAGACTTTGTCGTTTTAGACATGGATGAGGACAATAATATTCCTTTAATTTTAGGAATACCCTTTTTAACAACTGCTAAAACTAAAATTGATGTTGGTATAGGTGAACTCACACTTTGTGTGGGTGACGAAACGATCACTCTTCAAGCTCTTGACTCGGCTAGGACATCAAGTGATAAAGGTGAGAACATAAATTCTATTAATGACCATTCGGTTAGACCTTCTTTTTAGGAAGCACCACGGAACTACACAACTGAGCCAGATCCTAGACCTCATGCAAACAAGGAAGTAACTCAAGAGGAGCGAAGGCTTCAGATTGATGAACTCGACGAGTGGAAGCCACATGTCAAGGAGAAACCAAGAACACTAGAAGAGAAACCGAGGCAACCCCCCGACGAGCTTAAGGGAGACATAAATCAATTTCAAATCGGGGATCAGGTATTGTTAGATAAGACAGACCCTCAAATCGCCGTTTCAAACCGTAATACAAACGAAGAAATCCCTTTTATAGTACTGAATGTCTTCCCATACGGAACAGTCGAGGTAACTAATCCTAAGTTCGGCACTTTTAAAGTAAACACTACTCGACTCAAACCATATATTGCTAGAATCGATAGCAGGAAAGAGGAGCTTCAACTCCTCAAACCACCATGACTATGCGAATGAAAGGTAAGTCTAGCTTAGGACTTTAAACAATCGTTTCTCGGGAGGCAACCCGAGCTCTAACCGTGCGAATTAGTTTTTTTTTACTTTAGAGTATAGGTTTCACTTTCACACGGCCTTGCACATGGGCGTGGCCGTGGCCATGTGGACACCACGAGTATGAATATAGGCGTGGCCATAGCCGTGTGGCGATAGGGTAAAATTTTTTGATAACACGGGCTGCGATAAATTGCCACTGCCGTGCGATTCGGCCGTGGTCAAAACTGAATAAACGACACAGGCGTGAGATACGCCCGTGCCCTATAACCGTGGCCAAACCTATCAAATTAAAACGAGCATGGGGAAGAATGAAACGAGCGTGGGAGAAAAAAACGAAGCTTGGCACGGCCGTGCGACACGACCGTGTGGGACAACACGCCCACGACACACGAACGTGGGCTGCAAAACCAGGCGTACCAAAACCCTAATTTTCGAAGCACACGGGCGTGTGACACGCCTGTGTATCCCTGTTTCTATATAAACCTCTCACTATTCATCTTCTCCACCAAACACTTTTCCCTCAACCCTAAACACCATAGATCTTTTTCACTATCCTCACCACCATCCCCATGTCGAAGAAGCGAAAGGACCCTAGCCCAGTCTCCCGGTACGAGACCGATCCACATAAGTTTATGTCGGCCGCTTCATTTACTCGACAAGCCAAGGACATTTGAGTCCATTTATTTTACCTATGTCTTTTCTCTTCTCCTTTATTTTCCTTCCCTTTATCTTTCTTGTCTTTAATTTTTATTATTACATTTTGATTTCTTTGATTTAGGTCCTAAAGGCTGCTTGGGAATCACCCCACCACGACCATAGACACCACCGCCACAGGAATGTCTTCCTCTAACTCGGCCCGAATCTCCCCGATTTTTTTCTCTGACTCCATCCAAAATTCAGGAAGTTTCACCTCTCTCCCTCTCTCGTGCTTTTCTTATTATAACTTTTATATTTGTACATTGAGGACAATTTACATCTTAAGTGTGGGGGGTGAATTTTATTGTGAAAAGTTCCTAACTTTTTGCATTATTCTCAAATCCCTGAATTATATCTTGTTCTTAAGTAATGTTCTCATATTACTGTTAGAATGAAATTTCCTTTGATTTATGATTTTCATTGATATGTTTTGGATTAAGTCATAGTTGATTGTGCAGCGATGATTTAAACTTTAGGGGACTAGAGAATCAAGCATGATGAGTTTATTTTCAGAATAAATAAAAAATTGTTAGGTTGTCTACCTAAATCTAATTATTACATTGAAGTTTGAAATTTACAAAGGTTGACATCAAAAACCCATAATTTTTGTGAGATCTTGAGCCTTTTAGAGCATATTCTTTTCTTGCTCACTTTATTAATTATGAGCATTGATTTGTTATTCTAGAACTTGCTTCGATTATACATGTCGAGATCACACCTTTGATTTTATATACTAAGATGATAAAGGCACCTAGGTTCTAACCCACTTACTCCATAAAAAGCCTACCTTCACAATTAACCCCTAGTGAACCCCTTTGAATCCTAACAGACTATTTCTTGACTCACCCATTAATATTAACCCAAAACCCCCTTTTTATTTGTTATCACCATTTCTCTTGATCACCCCTATATCGAGATTTGATTTGATCAGTTACTTAACTATTTTCTTTATTTCAGTTGTTAAATTCTATCTTATTATTATTGTATGTGATTTGTTCTTAATTAAAAAAAACGAAGTATATTCATTATTAGTTCTATGTTATTTGAGCTTAAACTGTTAATTTCATTATCTTTAGAAGAAGCTCATGTTATTGGTATTAAGTTTTTAATTAATATAACTATTCAGTATTAGTTTATTTTTCTAGTTAGGTAATTTGTCAATTCAATCTCGATCTTAACCCTTTAATTCAGCCTTTATCCACACCTTTAACCCAAGCCCCATTACAACCCATAAAAGACCTTTTGATTTGTGTATCATATCATTTTACAGTGGTGGAGATTTGATTTTCATGCAAGCCTATGGGATTAACTTTTCATGTTTGACTCTTGAGTGCTTATTTTTGAACCTTAAACACCTTTAGTGATTTGAGTGAGCCCTTAGTGAGGATGTCAATACTTGTCGATTTTGAATCAGAGGTAATTATTTAGGTAAGGGGAAACACCTATTTTTCGTACTATAAAAACTAGGACTTTGATTGTTTGATTCTTTAGGAACCTTCTAGTTAAGTTATCAATGTATGAATTACCTATGAATTATGATGAAACATTATTGATGAAGATTATGAATTGAGGAAATTTGATTTTAATTGTAAGTTGAGAATTTTGCTTGAGGACAAGCAAATGCTTAAGTGTGGGGGTATTTGATAAACCATAAAAGTAACATATTTTAATCCCACATTTAGTATACATTTGGATGATTTAATCACTTAAATTGTGGAATTTGATGCTCCTAATCCTTTAATTTCATGCTTTATACTTAGGAGAGCATCGGAGGATGAAAAGAACGAGAAACAGGCTGAAAACGGAGAAAATGGGCCAAAGTAGGAAATCAACACGGCATGGAGTTCACCACACGGCCGTGCCCCTTTAGCAGGCTTGAACACGGCCTGGGCTCGATTCACACGGGCATGCTCCACGGGCGTGTCTCTGTCGTGACCCATTATAATTTTACTCGGAAAAAGATACTTAGGGGCGAAGAAAGACATTCCGAAGTCTATATAAACACCCTAAGTGTAACCTAAAAGAGGGTTCCGACAGGAGCGAAGCCAGAGAGGGCTGAACTCAGGAAATTACTCCAAGAAAGCCAGTTGATCCATCTCAGAAGCCAGAATCACACTCAAGACAGAGGATCTTCCCTTCAATTTCCTTCAGGGGGTTTTAGGGTTTTTCTTATGTTTTGTTATTTTTCTTCTGAGATATATTCTTTTATAATTATGAACTAAACCCCTCAAATACCTGAGGGGGATGAAACCTAAGACGGATCTTGTTATTGTTTTCTGAACTGTATGATAAATACTTGATTTGTTCTTAATTATGTGTTTTTAATTCTTGTTTTAATATTTCAGGATATTGATTCGAGTTTTGATGTGCTTAGGCAGTGGAGCAAAAGTCCTTGTTTAATAGTAGATCTAGCATAGTTAAGCGGAGTTGATCTCAACCCTAGAAATAGGATGACGAAAATCTGTCGGATTAGGGTCAAACCTAATATGGGAGTCCATAGATCGAGTTAATGCAACACTAGGTGTTTTAATTAGAAAGAGATTTCAATTAATCAACCTAGGGTTAGACGTTAGTAGCCTCGAAAGAGGTATTAATATAAATTAGGGAATCCTACGGATCAAGTCAAGTGAATAAATTGTCTGGTTTAGAGTTAAGTAACAAGTGAAGTCTAGGTGGATTCTTCCTCGGGTATTGTCTTAATCAACTGGTTTTCCCAAAAGTATTTTCCCAATTCACTCTCTGTGTCTTAGCATCCTTAGTTTAGTAATTAGTTAATTAAACTTCGATTCTCTTAATACTTAGGTTAGATAATAAAAAGATAGTAACTACTAGTACTCTTGGTCCTTGAGAATACGATATTTCTGGTCTTGCCATAGCTATACTACCAAACGATAGGTGTGCTTGCCTTATTCGTTGTCATAGTTAGTTTGGACATGATCAGTGATACAATTAAAAACAAGAATGCTACTGGAAACTTTAGAAGCAGCTCGACTAAATAGTGTTCGACCAACAATGGATGGATCAAGATTAATACTGATGGAGCGGCAAACTTAAATGGGAGTTGGTCAGCTGTTAGGGGTGTTTTGAGAGACTCTGCTGGGAATTGGATTGAAGGATTTCAAAGGTTCATTGGAAGGGGGTCAGCGATGAATGCAGAATTGTGGGCGATCCTTCATGGTCTTGAAATGGCACAGAGCAGAGGGTACGATAAGGTTATTTTTTAAACAGATTGTATGACGGCAGTGGAGATGATTAAGGAAGGAGTACGACTATAATGACGATAATCAGGAAAATAAATATGATGCAACGGCAGTTTGCTGATGTTAAATTCCAATTTATGAGTAGGGAAGGGAACATGGTTGCAGACTGGTTAGCAAGGAATTGCTCCTCTAATGCAGAGAGTTTAGTCAAGATAGAATTTCCTCCATTTTATGTTCAGAAATTACTTCTAGAAGATAAGCTAGGAGATGATATTGTAAGAACAAATTGAAATAAGGCATTATGATGCTTCTTTTCTTCTATAAAAAAAAAAGAAATATGAAATATGAGGAAATTTGTTAATATGACTTAACAAATACAATCAGATCTCCAATACTTATACACCAGAAATGAATCGCTAACAAAAAAAAAAAAAAAACCTACCCTTAACTACTTAACTAACAATGAACGGCTCTTAACTAATTTACATTACTTAGTTACCGCTGATAGAAAGCACTTGTGACACTGGTATCAACGATGGATGTCTTGATTATGAAAAAAAATTAAATCTCAAATTAATAATTTATTAATATTAGAAATTAGAAGCTCTATTGAATTTGACGATTAAATGCTATCATGAGCGTAGCTAACAATTCATTATCGGGAAACTAAAATAAAATTTTAAAAATTTGAGGGATTAAAATTAAAAAATTGTTAAAAAAAACTTAAATTAAATAATTCATAATTTAAAGAAACTGAAAGAGATATTAAAGAGATACCCTTTAATTACGCCATGAACATCAGGAAAAAAGTCTTCGGTTGACTAATACCGTTGTTTTTGTTTTTCTTAAATAATAAGAGATTTTAGCTTAGTTGATGTAAGCAACAATTATTTGTCAATTTAATATTATATTTTGGCGTGATTAAAACGGATCATTTGTTAATATGAACGAAAATGTATTATTATTATTATTATTATTATTATTATAATGAGGTGGTCATTAATTTATGAATATAAAACCGCGAAGAAGATTGCCTTCTCTCGATATCCTGACTTATTACATAAGTGCTTGCCTATGTATCGTATTCTTGAATATATACTAATAAGTAATCTAATCTAGATACTGAAAATCTAACAATCTTTGTTAATTATATGATGGAAAATTCTGCATCAATATTCAAGTTCTTTTCTCTTGTTAATTTTAAATTTCTTCAAATGATAGAATTTTTATTTGTGGAGTTCATTAATAATTTTTTTTTATATAATTGATAAATATTTTATATTTAAATTTTATTTAATATCATTTATTTCATATTTGTAAATATTTATATATATTAAATACTTTTTTAAAATATCGATAAATTTGAAATGATATACCAAAACAGATTGATACCGTTTATGTACCAGTTCTAGTAGAAAAATGGTGTGCCCACTAGTGTTGTAAGCTCCCCGACCTGGCCTAGACGCCATACCGAAACCAGAAGACAACATCAGCTATCTAGATGACCTAGCAGGGTTATCAAAGTTTAGAAAACAACCATTTTAAAACCTTCGTTTAATTTAGTAGAAAAATTCGATTACAAATCGTTTTATTATTCCTCAAAATCTTAATTTTAATTTACTAGCAGAAAAAAACGATATCTATTGGTTTTAAGGAAAACAGGGGGTTCATGCATAGAAATTAATAATTATAGTGTAATATCTTAAAATTTTAAATAAAATGTCATTCAAAATAAAATCTCAAATCTAAATCCTAGGTTTCGTGCCATAGTCCAAAATAAAGTAGTACAAACTATAATAATAGGATAACCCAAATAATAAGTCTTAATAAATCGAAATTTTGAAATCGAGCTGAGACACTCCGGTTGCCACGTCCGCGTCCTAACCTGGTGGGTTATCTCTAAGGATGAAAATTTAAGGGGGAGTAAGCTCTAACGCTCAATGTGAGTTCAATCACAAGAAAATTGGTGCAACAGTTAGTAAGATGCATTAGATAATATCGCATAAAATACTCACAATCAGACAACAATTCAAAGTATCAAATTTTCAAAGTAACCATCATTAATATAACAGAACTCACAATAATAGTTTTCAGAATAACCAAAATTTCATATTTACCCACAATGAACATATATATCACACATATATATAATAACAAATTTTCCAGATTTGTATGCAAATGAGTTTAAAATGCCATACAATTTTGGTTTTTAACAAAATAGATCCTACGCCACCGCTGCACACCATAGTAGGACTTCCCTAGAACTCCCTTCTCCAACACAATGGGATATGGATAAACCACTATTGGTTCGTAGATAATAACTTCCATTTGGCTGTGGACACACAGCAAGTCCCTGTAGTTGGAATCTGCCTTTGGCTGTAGGTACACAGCAAAAAGTCCTGCAGATGAAACCTGCTTTTTGGCTATAGTTTATACAGCATAAACCTGCAGTTGTAATCTGCCTTTGGCTATGGATACACAGCAGTACCCGCAGATGGAATTTGCCTTTGGTTGTGGATGCACAAAAAACAGATAAATGTAGATAAACTGTTAGACTTCTTCCAATCATATTGTCTCATCCCATGCAATGCAATGCGACATATTTAATATAGATCAAGTATGATAGCAATTAATGTACTAATACATGAAAAATCAGTAGCGAAATCATGCTTTTCATGTATTCGGATTAACAATAACATAGGTCATGTCGTTCATACAACCACAAGTATAGATACAATATTAACATGTATTATTCGTAATTTATGAAAATATACATATACAAATAAACACCGCATTAATTCGATCAATCATGGTTTCTAACATATTTCATATCATCAGGGACCCAATTGCATAATTTCAAACAGTAAAAATAGTTTAGAAATTATTCATGGATTCATCTGATCAAAACATAGAATTCTGGGTCAAAACAATAAAATCTTAGTTATAGGGGACACACGACTGTGTTATCGGATCGTGTGGGAAGCCTTGGGCCGTGTGAATGGAATACACGGCCGTCTGGCTAGGCCGTGCAGGTCATGCAAAATTAAGCTTCAGGGGTGACACGGTTGTGTGGGAGGCCGTGTAAGGAGTTCTAGGCCATGTGAAAGTTGAACATCCTAGGGTTTCAAGGGGGCATGGCCGCGTATGGGGGACGTGTGGTCCATCGCCCGTGTGGTTAGCCATGTGGCCCTATTTTAGGCTTTGTTTTGCCCCGAGTCACTTGTAAAAGAACACACACTTATCACCGGTGTCTCGAGCGATGTCCCTCTCGATCAAATCTAGTCTGGGATACTTAAATCGAGTCCTTTAAACAACATTAATTAAGAATTAACAAATGTTATCAAGATCTATCAAGATTACTGTGAATTTTGGCAAGAAATCATTGAAAAGATTGATAATGGATGAAAAATCAGTTTTAAGATAATGATATTACGAATCTTTGATGTTCAATTTATAGATAAGGCGCTTACCAATCCTTAGCAAGATTAGAGATGAAATTGATGACGTTACCTTAAACCGATAGGAAGATTAGGTTGATCGAAGATTGTTTTCGAGTTTGAGATGGAAAATAATATTTCACAATAATGGAGAAAAATATTTGCAAATGGAAGAATGGAGAAGAAAAAAGGAGAAAGAAATAGAGAGAAAATAAATAAATTTTGGTTTGGAAAAGGAACAAGAATACAAATGTAATTAGGAAAAGATAAATACCCAGGGTTTTCAAAATTTGAGGGATTTTTTGGGTAATTAACCCTTCTTGTCAATATCAAACAGGGGAAAGGAAATGTGGAGGTGTTTGGCATGACTTAAACCTTGAAAACAAGGGAAGGAATTGTAACATCCTTGAATCGGGGTCTCTGTATTTTTGTGTGTTGCATGTGATGATATGTTTGTTGTGCTAGTTTAGGGTGTTTTGGGGTCCAGGCGTGAGCTCGGGGTAGGCCCGAGTCATGGTAGAAAATTTTTGTTTTGGGTACTTGGAAGGGGGAGGTGAGGGAGTTAGGTGATAAGAGGAGTTGTTGGAGTGTCTTGACACAAGTGGTAAAGTGGCAAGGGAGGCGCCACTCAGGCACAAGGGAAGTGACGCCACATGCAGGAAGGAGAGCCTAGGTTCGAGCGTGAGAATTCCTTTTCGCTTGTTGTTTTTTGACGCCAAAGCTAGGAAGGTAGTGTGCTCAGGATGGACTCTCTTGGATAAGTGTTGAACGAGTCAACACATTTGAAATGGGTGGAAGAGAGGAAATTTAGGATTTTGACTCATTCAAATGGATTTTAATGAGTGGAAGAGAGAATTTCCAGGAGAAAACAAAAGGATTGAGTTGGGAAGGGGTGGTAGCCGAATTTGAAGTGGTGTAGGTAGTGTGCATTCGATTTTGGGAGAGTGGAAATGAGGTGTGTCGAATTTGGGTTGTTTTGGGGTATGACTTTTGGCGTTTTGGTGGGTGTTCATTTTTCTTTTCGGCTTGAGTTTTCTTCCATCTTCTAGTGTGCCGAAACCACTCCCACAATTGCATTTTCATGCATCTTTGTTCTTTTCCTTTTCTCTCGGAATACATTAGTCGAATGCTCTCCTAAACTCCTCCTCGTCTCTTTTTCTTTTACTTCTTTAGTGTCTAGCCGAATCCACATTGCTCACCACACAAGGGGTGCAGTTTATTCTTTTGCCAAAACCATAGGAACCGAAACCCTACATATCGCTTCTCTTTTTCTATCTCCTTTTCTATCTCTTTCACTTTTATTCTGCTGTTAGCTGAAACTACACTCTTCTATTTTTCTCATCATCTTTTCACTCTTTGTGGAAGCCGAAATCTCAACTCATTACAAGGTAAGATCTCGTTGTTTTTATCTTCTCTCCTTGTGTTCTCTTATGATATTTTGGCCAAATCTTTCTAGTATTCTCATCTTCTCCTTTTGTCTTGCCGAATTCCCTCATCTTTGGTGCTAGTGCTGAATTCTCTTATGTGCCAAGGGGATCTTTTGCGTTAAGGAAGGAGTGTAGCCGCATTCTGCTGATCTCCGGGATTTGTTTGGCTTGGGATTTAAGCCTAAAGGCTCGGGTGTTGTCGATCTAGGTAAGGGTGGTTATCTCTGTGGGTTATATCCTTTAGGATTTCTTGGTTAAGTCGAATGGCTTTTTGTTTAATGATATGGTGTTGGTCGAATATAGGAAGGGTGAAGGCAAGCGATTGGGTTTCTGGGTTTCACTCGATTTGTGGGCTAGATCTTAGTCTTTGGGATTCGTTAGTTAGACTCATGAGTAACCAGTGTGTAACACTTACACACTCCATTAGTTAATTTACTAATTGTGTTTACTGTTAAAAGCTGAAATAACTTTTGAAATCGGTGTGTTACCCTTGTGGGTATGAGCGTAGACTCCGGGTAAGTCCCTTGTTGATTGACTATCGATATATGCAATTATACCATTTGATTATGCTATGCTATGTGATATTTGCATTATAAACGTGTCAATATGCCATGGAAAATGTGTTCATGATGATGGGTATGTTGAGAGGAGGGGAAGGATGATTTAGGCTGTCACCGATGGTTTTGACCACCACAGTGGGTTGGCCCCGCTTTCCATATGATTTGTGACTAAGTCTCAGTGGTTTTGACCACACATGGATTATTGTGACTCGTCCCAGTGGTTTGGTACCACAGTGGGTTGGCCCCACATATTGATTACGGGATTGTCATCAGTGGTTTTGACCACACGGTGGGTTGGCCCCACCATATGATTTGTGACTACGGTCACCAGTGGTTTTGACCACACTTATATGATTTGTGGCTACGGTCACCAGTGGTTTTGACCACCAGTGGTTTTGACCACACGGGGTAGACACAGGAGTTCGGATGGTTAGGTTGGGTTTGCATGATTTGCATATTGACTTATGAATTGTGTAAGTGCCTTGTTATTATCGGGATGGGGATTTATGCACTGAGTCTCGGTGACTCACCCCTTCTCTTACATTTTGCAGATGAGGCATAGATCGCGGATGTGGAGCCGGGTGGACTCGAGGTGGCCATGCGCTAAGTTTTCGGGTTTTAATTAAATTACTATTTTGGGTTAATTTACTTTTAAATTTTGTTTTGGATTTTTAATAAGGCCACTAAAGTTTATTATTTCGGGTTTTTATTATCTGCTATAAGTTTTATCATACTGTGCTTAAGTTAATAACATAGCATGCTCAAATAACCTGTAAAATCAACGTTTTCGAAAATTATACATCTTATCAGGATTTTCCAAACTTTACCATCGGGTAATAACAAACAAATAAAGACAACAAACTAACTCAGACTTTCTCCAAATTAAGTTTTTCTCTATGTTCAAACACAAAACGGTTTTTAACTTTACTATTTTAAACTCACTTAGGATTTCATGAAATCAAACGGTTTTCCAAAACAAGGATCGACAAACGATTTTTCTCAAAAGAGTTTTTCTTTAAAACTTTTAATGACAAAGTGTTTCAACGATGTTTTTTTTTTTACGAAAACAAACCGACAACTTGTTTTATTTATAATATTTTTACCCTGTGACATGCCAGATTTGGTCGTAGCGTGTTGACCGGGTTTGGGGTGTTACAATTTTGGTATCAGAGCCAGGTTTAAATGCTCGGCTGTGGGCCTGAGGCCCAAAAATGTTTTAAAATGGGTTATGAAAGGTTTTTTGGGAAAGGTACGGTTGGGAAAGCATGGCACCGAGTCTCCGGCACCGATCCGCCCAGGTAAGTACCCCTAACTATTGTTTATATACTTGTAATGATGATGCTATGACTAATAGTAATAGGGAATCACTTCAGAGAGACTGAAACCTTAGGATTGTGTGTGAACCTACAGAAATAATCCCCGTACTAAACTATTCATAAGACTGTGCTTTAATAACAGTGGAATAAGTCTAACATATAAAACTTTTAAACCAGATCAATTCGTGAACGATAGTCATGAGTGCACGAGGACGTAGGCGTAATGCACGTGGACGAGGTAGAGGTAGGATGACACTGTCAGAACCGATAGGGTTTGGACATGGGTCGGAGAACGAGGTACCACCGCCGCCAGCTGTGGGCGTGGAATTTCAGGATCAGACGGGTGGTGATGACGCAGTGTCGCAAGCGATGTTGCGGGTTCTGGAGAGAGTCGCGAGTGCAGGCATCGGAACGGGAGCTCAAAAATTTTTGTCCGAGCGACTCCGGGCTAATGGCGCGGAGGTATTCAGAGGTGTATCTGGTGTGGCTCCCAATACGGTGGAGTATTGGCTGGAGGCGACAGAACGTATCATGGACGACCTGGATTTTACGACTGAGGAGAAGCTGAAGGGTATAGTATCTATTCTCCGAGATGATTCATATCAGTGGTGGCTCATGGTTAGGGATGGAGCAATGGCGGACGACATCACTTGGGATTTCTTTAGGGCAGCTTATTAGAGAAAATACGTCGGGGCTAGTTACATCGATGCGCGGCGTAAGCGTTCTGAATTTGGTTCGTGGAAATAAGTCGAGATCGAATATGAGGCAGAATTTCTTCAGTTAAGTCGGTATGCACGGGGTATTATGGGCACGGAACATGAGCGCTGTGTCAGATTTGAGGATGGGTTGAGATATGAGCTGCGGATATTGATTGCTCCACAAGAGGAGAGAATTTGTGGTCTTGGTAGAGAAGGCCAAGGTTCTTTGAGGAGGTAAAAAACAATCGGTGAGACGGAACCGGGATAGGAGTTGGAATAAGAGGAGTTCTGGGTCATCAGGGTCTACCGGGAATCAGCAGAAAAAGGCTAGATATGGTGGGCGAATCAAGCTACGAGGCTCTTCTTTGCTACTCGATGGCCGCCACGGTGTGCTCGATGTGGGAAGTCTCACACGGGGGAATGTTGGACCGAAAATAGAGGGTGCTTCTAGTGTGGGTCAATGGGGCACCGAGTGAGGGATTGTCTGCAGAGGTCAGCTAGGCTTCAATCTGGGGATCAAGGTCGCATACTGCGATTCGAAGGGATGGTCGTGACCACGAGAGGGTCGCGGTTCGGCCGAGGAGGTAATGGTTACGACGCAGGTCGCGAGCACCGGGCAGAGGTGCTAGGAGCACAGAGGCGAGACAGCCTGGGTTGGTCTACGCAGTGAGGCGTCGAGAGGAGGGCAACGCACCGGACGTCATAACCGGTACGTTCTTAATTTTTGGACTGCCTTATACTGCTTTGATAGATGTTGGTTCGGCGCGACTCGTATGTTGCGTGAGTATAGTGGAAACTATGAACTTAGCCTTTGAGATTACTTCTAGGGAGATGACAGTAATAAGCCCTTTAGGTCACTCAGTAGAAGTAAGTAAACTGTATAGGGATGTACCCTTAGAACTCCAAAGGGTAGTATTCTTGGCTGATCTAATGGAACTGCCGTTCGGGGAGTTCGATCTGATTCTCGGGATGGATTGGCTAGTGAAGTACCAGGCAAGTTTGGATTGCGCGGCTAAGCGCATAGTTTTGAGGACAAATGAGGGTGAAGAGGTGGTAATGATAGGTAATAGAAGAGATTATCTATCTAACATTGTATCTGCTCTGAAGGCTGAGAAAATGGTGAGGAAGGGTTGTGAGGCGTTCATGGTGCATGTGTGTGCTTTGGAGGCCAAGGATCAGTTGTGGGGAATGTCCGAACAGTGAGGGAATTTGCCGATGTATTCCCAGAAGAACTTCTGGGGCTACCTCCGGACCGTGAAGTTGAGTTCAGTATAGATCTGTTACCCGGAATCGCCCCAGTGTCTATTGCCCCGTATAGGATGGCGCCGAAGGAATTAGTGGAACTGAAGGCACAGATTCAGGAATTGTTGGACCGGGGTTTCATTCGACCAAGTGTATCACCTTGGGGAGCGCCTGTGCTCTTTGTTAAGAAGAAAGACGGCACAATGCGGATGTGCATAGACTACCGCCAGCTGAATAAGTTGACGATCAAGAACAAGTATCCGTTGCCGAGAATAGACAACTTGTTTGATCAGCTTAAGGGTGCATCGGTTTTCTCTAAGATAGATCTTAGGTCGGGGTATCATCAACTCAAAGTGAAGGAGGCTGATATTCATAAGACGGCGTTTCGCACTCGTTATGGGCACTACGAGTTTTTGGTAATGCCGTTCGGGTTGCCCAATACACCGGCAGCATTTATGGACATGATGAATCGGGTGTTTCAGCCGTACTTGGACCGGTTCGTCATGGTATTTATAGACGACATTTTGGTATACTCGAAATTTGAGGAGGAACATGATGCGCATCTGCGGGTGGTTCTACAGATTCTGAGGGAGAAGTAACTATTCGCCAAGTTTAGTAAGTGCGAGTTCTGGCTTAAGGAGGTAACTTTCTTGGGTCATGTGGTGTCGGCTGAGGGGATTAGAGTGGACCCTCGGAAGATTGAGGCGGTGTTAGATTGGAAACCACTTAAGTCGGTAGCAGAAATTCAGAGTTTTCTGGGTTTGGCAGGATATTACAGAAGATTTGTGGAAGGGTTTTCTTTGATTGCAGCGCCGTTGACCAAGTTGTTGAGAAAAAAGGTTCCATTTGTGTGGATGGATAGACAGCAGGAAAGTTTCGACAAGTTAAAGAGAATTCTGACAGAAGCTATGGTTTTGATACAGCCTGAAGCGGGGAAAGAGTTTACGGTTTATTATGATGCATCGCATACTGGCTTAAGATGTGTGCTGATGCAAGAGGGGAAGGTAGTGGCGTATGCGTCTCGGCAGTTGAGACCTCACGAAGGTAATTACCCGACACATGGTCTAGAGTTGGCTGCAGTGGTTTTTGCCCTGAAGATTTGGAGGCATTACTTGTATGGGGAGAAGTCGGTAGTCTACACGGATCACAAGAGTCTGAAGTACCTCTTGACTCAGAAGGATTTGAATTTAAGGCAGCGGAGGTGGATCGAGTTGTTAAAGGACTATGACTGCTCGATTGAATACCATCCGGGTAAGGCTAATATAGTGGCTGACGCGTTGAGCCGCAAGGTGGTAACGGATCTGAGGGCGATGTTTGCTCACCTTAGTCTGTATGACGACGGGAGTCTATTGGCAGAATTACAAGTAAGGTCGACTTGGGTAGATCCAAGGTTAAGGAGAGACGCTGGCGGATGAGGTTCTGAGTGCTCGGAGGTTGCAAGTGCAAAATGGTGAATTGGAAGGTTCTGATTTGGGCGTGATGGAGAGTCTTTGTGTTTTCAAGGGAAAGTATGTATGCCGAAGAACGTTGAGTTGAGGCAGCGAATTCTTCAGGAAGCTCATAGCAGCCCTTACGCTATGCATCCTGGGGGTAGCAAGATGTATCGGGATTTGCGGGAACAATTCTGGTGGCCGAGTCTTAAGCGGGAAGTAACTGAATTCGTGAGTAAGTGTCTGACATGCCAGCAAGTTAAAGCTGAGCACCAATTACCGTCGGGTTTATTGCAGCCGGTAAAGATTCCGCAGTGGAAGTGGGAAAGGATTACGATGGATTTCGTCAGTGGGCTACCCCTTACGCCTAGCAAGAAGGATTCAGTCTGGGTAATTGTTGATCGTCTGACAAAGTCGACCCATTTCATACCAGTTCGGGTTGATTATTCACTGCAAAGGCTGGCTAAGTTGTATGTAGCGGAGATAGTGCGATTACATGGGGTGCCGGTGTCGATTATTTCAGATAGGGATCCCAGATTCACGTCAAGGTTCTGAAAAGCATTGCATCAGGCATTAGGTACGAGGTTGGACTTCAGTACGGCTTTTCATCCGCAGTCGGACGGACAGTCAGAAAGGGTAATTCAAATCCTAGAAGATATGTTACGGGGTTGTGTTCTGGATTTCAGCGATAGTTGGGAGGAATATCTACCATTGACGGAGTTCGCGTACAACAACAGTTATCAAGCGAGTATCCGGATGGCACCATATGAGGCATTATATGGACGAAAGTGTTGTACTCCTACATGTTGGACAGAACTGGGTGAACGGCAGATGTTGGGTCCGGAGTTGGTTGCTGAAACAGAGGATAAGGTTAAGGTGATTCGGGCAAATCAAGGAAGCGCGTCGGACAGCAGAAGTCTTATGGACGATCTCAAGTGTAGGGATATAGAGTTCGCAGTGGGTGACAAGGTCTTTCTGAAGGTATCGCCGTGGAAGAAAGTGTTGAGATTTGGTCGGAAGGGCAAGCTAAGCCCTAGATTTATCGGGCCGTATACGGTGTTGAAGTGAGTGGGACCAGTAGCTTACCAGCTGGAGTTGCTATCAGAGTTAAGTCAGATTCATGATGTATTTCATGTCTCCATGCTTAGGCGCTATCGATCAGATCCGTCGCATATTGTGCCAGTGGAGGAGATAGAGGTGAACTCAGACTTGTCTTTCGAGGAGGAACCAGTGCGAATTTTGGATCGGGATGTCAAAGTTCTACGTAAGAAGTCAGTTCCTTTGGTGAAAGTATTATGGCGGAACCATGGTACGGAAGAGGCCACGTGGGAACCAGAGGATGTGATGCGGCAGCAATACCCTCAACTCTTTTGATCAGGTAATTTCGAGGCCGAAATTATTTTTAAGGGGGGTAGAACTGTAACATACTTGAATCAGGGTCTCTTCATTTTTGTGTGTTGCATGTGATGATATGTTTGTTATGCTAGTTTAGGGTGTTTTGGGGTCCAGACATGAGCTCGGGGTAGGCCCGAGTCATGGTAGAAAATTTTTGTTTTGGGTACTTGGAAGGGGGAGTTGAGGGAGTTAGGTGATAAGAGGAGTTGTTGGAGTGTCTTTACACAAATAACCCAAAGTGGTAAAGTGGCAAGGAGGCGCCACTCGTGCACAAGGGAAGTGACGCCACATGCGGGAAGGAGAGCCTAGGTTCGAGCAAAGCAGATTCCCTTCTCGCTTGTTTTTTTGGACGCCAAAGCTAGGAAGGTAGTGTGCTCAGGATGGACTCTCTTGGATAAGTGTTGAAGGAGTCAACACATTTGAAATAGGTGTAAGAGAGGAAATTTAGGATTTTGACTCATTCAAATGGATTTGAATGAGTGGAAGAGAGAATTTCCAGGAGAAAACAAAGGGATTGAGTTGGGAAGGGGTGGTAGCCGAATTTGAAGTGGTGTAGGTAGTGTGCATTCGGTTTTGGGAGAGTGGAAAGGAGGTGTGCCGAATTTGGGTTGTTTTGGGGTGTGAATTTCGGCATTTTGGTGGGTGTTCATTTTTCTTTTCGGCTTGAGTTTTCTTCCATCTTCTAGTGTGCCGAAACCACTCCCACAATTGCATTTTCATGCATCTTTGTTCTTTTCCTTTTCTCTCAGAATACATTAGTCAAATGCTCTCCTAAACTCCTCCTCATCTCTTTTTCTTTTACTTCTTTAGTGTCTAGCCGAATCCACATTGCTCACCACACAACGGGTGTAGTTTATTCTTTTTGCCAAAACCATAGGAACCGAAACCCCACATATCACTTCTCCTTTTCTATCTCCTTTTCTATCTCTTTCACTTTTATTACATTGTTGTTAAGAAACTACACTCTTCTATTTTTCTCATCATCTTTTCACTCTTTGTGGAAGCCGAAATCTCAACTCATTACAAGGTAAGATCTCGTTGTTTTTATCTTCTCTCCTTGTGTTCTCTTATGATCTTTTGGCCGAATCTTTCTAGTATTCTCATCTTCTCCTTTTGTCTTGCCAAATTCCCTCATCTTTGGTGCTAGTGCCGAATTCTCTTATGTGCCAAGGGGATCTTTTGCGTTAAGGAATGAGTGTAGCCGCATTCTGCTGATCTCCGGGATTTGTTTGGCATGAGATTTAAGCCTAAAGGCTCGGGTGTTGTCGATCTAGGTAAGGGTGGTTATCTCTGTATGTTATATCCTTCAGATTTCTTGGTTGCCGAATGGCTTTTTGTTTAATGATATGGTGTTGGCGAATATAGGAAGGGTGAAGCCAAGCGATTGGGTTTCGGGTTTCACTTGATTCGTGGGCTAGATCTTAGTCTTTGGGATTCGTTAGACTCATGAGTAACCAGCTGTGTAACACTTACATACTCCATTAGTTAATTTGCTAATTGTGTTTCTCGTTAAAAGCCGAAATAACTTTTGAAATCGGTGTGTTACCCTTGTGGGTATGAGCGTGGACTCCGGGTAAGTCCCTTGTTGATTGACTATCGATATATGCAGTTATACCATTTGATTATGCTATGCTATGTGATATTTGCATTATAAACATGTCAATATGCTATGGAAAATGTGTTCATGATGATGGGTATGTTGAGAGGAGGGGGAAGGATGATTTAGACTGTCACCAGTGGTTTTGACCACACAGTGGGTTGGCCCCGCTTTCCATATGATTTGTGACTAAGTCTCAGTGGTTTTGACCACACATGGATTATTGTGACTCGTCCCAGTGGTTTGGTACCACAGTGGGTTGGCCCCACATATTGATTACGGGATTGTCATCAGTGGTTTTGACCACACGGTGGGTTGGCCCCACCATATGATTTGTGACTACGGTCACCAGTGGTTTTGACCATACTTATATGATTTGTGGCTACGGTCACCAGTGGTTTTGACCACCAGTGGTTTTGACCATACGGGGTAGACACAGGAGTTCGGATGGTTAGGTTGGGTTTGCATGATTTGCATATTGACTTATGAATTGTGTAAGTGCCTTGTTATTATCGGGATGGGGATTTATGCACTGAGTCTCGGTGACTCACCCTTCCCTTACATTTTGCAAATGAGGCATAGATCGCGGATGTGGAGCCGGGTGGACTCGAGGTGGCCATGCACTAAGTTTTCGGGTTTTAATTCAATTACTATTTTGGGTTAATTTACTTTTAAATTTGGTTTTGGATTTGTAATAAGGCCGCTAAATTTTATTATTTCGGGCTTTGATTATCTGCTATAAGTTTTATCATACTGTGCTTAAGTTAATAACATAGCATGCTCAAATAACCTGTAAAATCAACGTTTTCGAAAATTATACATCTTATCGGGATTTTCCAAACTTTACCATCGGGTAATAACAAACAAATGATGACAACAAACTAACTCAGACTTTCTCCAAATTAAGTTTTTCTCTATGTCCAAACACAAAACGGTTTTTAACTTTACTATTTTAAACTCACTCAGGATTTCATGAAATCAAACGGTTTTCCAAAACAAGGATCGACAAATGATTTTTCTCAAAAGAGTTTTTCTTTAAAACTTTTAATGACAAAGTGTTTCAACGACATTTTTTTTTTACGAAAACAAACTGACAACTTGTTTTATTTACAATATTTTTACCCTGTGACATGCCGGATTCGGTCGTAGCGTGTTGACCGGGTTTGGGGTGTTACAGGAATGCAAAGGCTTAACCAGTTGAGCTGCTGCTCACTCTTGAAATGTATTTGATCCATTTAATATATATTCTAGGGCATTTTCATTCTACTTTGCTGAAAAATAAAAACAAAGAAATTGGAGAGGGGTGGATTGAATTAAGGATCTCTAAGGAGAAAAAAAGCTCTTAACCATTAACACTAAGACTCATTTCTTGATTAATTATTACTTCTCGACCTATATATTTTGGGGTGTTACAATTCTCCCCTCCTTAAAGAAATTTTATCCTCGAAATTTACCTAGTTCAAATAGATGAGGATACTGTTAGTGGAACGTGTCTTCTGGTTCCCATGTAGCCTCCTCTGTCCTACGGCTCCATCACAATACTTTCACAAGAGGAATTTATTTCCTTTTCAAAACCTTTACGTCTCAATGCAAAATTTGAATTGGTTCTTCCTCAAAGGACAAATTCGATCTCAATTCGATTTCCTTAATTGGAATAATATGTGTAGGATTGGATTGGTACCGTCTCAACATAAAGACATGGAAAACGTCGCGGATTCGATCCAGTTCAGGAGGTAATTCTAATTGATAAGTAGCTGGGCCAATTCTCTTAAGGATTCGGTAGGGTTCTATAAATTTCGGACTTAACTCATCCTTTCGATCGAACATAAACACCTTTCACCTTGGGGACACTTTCAGGAAGACTTGATCGCCGACACTGTACTCAATGTCCTTCCTCTTTAAGTCATATGTAATTGCGATGTATGAGTCTTCATCCCACGTAGTTCGTGTGCCATGTATGGGGTGAAGTCATATTCTTTTTGATTTAGTCCAATTGTTTCCGATTCTTTATCATTTGTGTGTGTTATGTGTACCATATAATATTGTATTTCATCGAACATATATTTTTATTTATATTGTACTTGTGATTGTATTGTATTTAATACGTTTGTGAAATTAACAATTTCTATTATAATATTGTATTTGATAGAATTATATTGCACTCGTGATTATATTGTATTTAATGCGTTTGTGAAATTAAAAATTTTAAAAAATATATTTACCCATTTTCTAACATCATATACAACATATCAATCACCGTCCAAATCTTAAATAACTACTCTTTGCTCTTGGTATGGCTTGGGGGCTCCCAATTTTGCCATTCACTTTTTCGAGATTTTAACTTTTTTTTGTAAATAGTTAATGATGTCTTTTTTTTTTATACAATCCTTAGAATTATTCATAATCTCTCTTCAATCCATAAGTAGGAGGATAATGCATTTCAGTGCATTCGAACCCACGCTCTCATGTATTGGCAACAATGTTCATGCCAATTGAATTAAGACCCAATCAACATATTTTTAATGTTATATTTTGGTGTAATTAAAACGAGATTGCTCGTTAATATTTATGAAAAAGGTTTTTTTTTTCATCACTGATGCTGCTTTTATGATTAAAATTGAGAGAGAGAATATTGTTTAAAGAAAAATAAAAAAAATCAATGAGGTAGTCATGAACTTGGAAGTGAAAATGGCGTGGAGGTAGGTTGACTCGTCTCAATAGCTATCTTGCTTGCGCATGTATCATATAATTGAATATATATCTAATCTATGAGGTAGCGGTCAGGTTTTCAAAGTTTGGGACTTCTAGACATGAAATATGTTGGGGAGATTTTACTATGGGTTGAGAAAAAAATAATATTAAGACCAAAATTTCTAACATTATATTAATATTACAATTTTTAACAGTTTTTAATTAAAAATGTTAATATAAACCTTTTGTTTTTGAAGCGCACAACAAGTTGCATGAGTTTGACCATAAGCTATATAGCTTTCGGTTTGTATGTATTCTGATTTTTGTTTATCATTTTGCATCACAACAGGTCCATGCCCTCAGGACGGGTGCCTTATTGTACTTTGTACTGATAGTTTAGCTTGGAGCCACATATCGACAGTCCACTTTCCATATGGCATCACATGGAGATTTAATTAATTTTTTATAACAGTTGATGAAATCAACCACTTATTCTTTTAGTCCTTAAATTTTAGTGCATTAATTGATGAAGAGCCCGGCTCCCATATGGAACCTTGTCCAATCAAACAGTAGTATCATAGCCTATAAATAGCATATTGAGCCGTATGCTAATTCACTTCAAAACAAAAAGATCTTAAAAACAAACAAGACGTCAGCTAAGATGAATATGGGCAATGCTAATGGGGAGGATGCTATTGAGGCACTCCAAGCACAAGCTCACATTTGGAGACATGCTTTCAACTTCGTAAGCTTCATGTCTCTAAAATGTGCACTTGATTTAGGCATCTTTGATATCATTCATGATCATGGCAAGCCTATGACTATTACCGAGCTGGTTGCTGCGCTACAGATGCTCAACCCTACTAAAGCATGCGACATTTATAGGCTCATGCGCATTCTAGTTCACTCGGACTTCTTTGCACGCCAGAAGCTAGACAACGATGCTCAAGAAGAAGGATATGTTCTTACCAACTCTTCTCGTATTTTGCTCAAGAATAATCCCTTCTGCATAACGCCTACTTTGAAGGCTACAATGGATCCTATTATAACAAAGCCTTGGAGTTTTCTAGGGACCTGGTTCCAAAGTGATGATCATACCCCATTTGCTACTGCATATGGGAAGACATTGTGGGACTATTTTACCCAAGATCCTCAGCTAAAAGATTTGATAAATGATGGCTTGGCTAGTGATTCTCAATTGGTTACTAGTGTTCTAGTTGACAAGTGTAAAGGGGCATTTGAGGGATTGAACTCCCTTGTAGATGTTGGGGGTGGCACAGGAACTACGGCCAAGGCCATTGCTGATACATTTCCACTGATGGAGTGCACTGTGTTTGATCTTCCTAATATTGTTGCTGGCTTGCAAGGGAGTAAGAACTTGAAATATGTTGGAGGCAACATGTTTGAGGCATTTCCAACAGGAGACGCAATTTTATTAAAGGTTAAGCTTTACTAAATTTATTCGCATTATTTTTTTCTGGTATTTTTACCTTTATAAATAATGCACTACAAATTCCATTACACATGATAATATTCAAAGATTTGAAGGCAAATGTAATCATAGTTTGTGGGTTAGCCAATGTTTTATGTTTTTTGAGCTAATTATGAATGATAATTGAACAGAAGGTATTGCACGATTGGAATGATGAAGGATGCTTGACAATTTTGAAGCGATGTAAAGAGGCCATTTCAAGCCAAGACAAGGAAGGAAGAAAGTTGATCATAATTGACATGGTTGTGAGGGAGAATGAGCAAGTGAATGATGAAGCCTCAAGCTTAACTAAAACACAACTCTTTTTCGACATGTTGATGTTGGTATTGGTGGCTGGAAAAGAGAGGCGGGAAGAAGAATGGGCTAAACTAGTTTTAGAAGCTGGTTTTAGTTCTTACAAAATTACTCCTATTGTGGGTTTGACATCTCTCATTGAGGTTTACCCCTGAGAGCATTTGGTTATTGCATTATTAGAATAATAATGTCGAGAAATACATAGTTGAAGTGGTAAAATTGTTCTTTGTTGACATCATTTACTAGTTGTTTGCTGGGAATTTAACTGTGTTGCGTATTCCTATAATAAGAATTGTTGTTGTGTTGTTGTCATGGTCCTACTCTCATAGACCTTTCTTGTTGTTATAACTCTTAAGGTTTGTACTTGTTGTTATAAAAAAAATCACGGGTATGCAGTTTTTAATTTTAATTTTAATAGCTTGGTGGTTTTGTAGCTTGATCCGTAATTTGTTTTACTGCATACCCCACGTGCAACTTTCCCTCCCAGGCTTTTCTTTATAAAAATCAAACACGTTTTTTCAGGCCACATCAGAAATATATATATATATATATCGTTTATATAGTGTATTTTTTGTTCTATATAAATTTGAAAATATATTTTTAAAAATATTCATACCAATGCCACCTAATGATCGGAATATAATTGGGTGAGATTTAATGTGGTATCGTCTAACGGTTTGGCGATATCCAATGACACAATAAAAAACATTTCATTTTCAAAAATAATTTAGATCCTATATCATTTTCATAATTACTTTTTTTTATATTATTTTGATAAAAAGTCGATTATTTTGTGGATTTAAATGAGCTATTCTAGCTATCTTTTTATTCAGTCCATGCAGCTTTGACAAGAAAAATAAAAAAGCCATAAGCTTCACCATTTTGAACCACGTCGGACCACAACAAACTAGAAAACACAGCTACCTTGCCATGAACATAATCACCCAAACATAAACATGATATATATTCATTTTGTTCCCATATTTATAAGAAATCAGAACCTTGAATATTGTAACACCCCGTACCCAGTTCAGTCACTGGACCCGAGCTATGGAACACCACATTAGCCACCTAAGTGACTCACCATTTAAACCTAACTTAACCTCCAACACACCATAAGTTAAAACATAAAACATGTTTAGATTTAATAAATCACATGCTTGTGAACTCACATCGCTTGTTTCATGGTACGCAACAGCAGTAACATACGAACCTACATCACTTGTAAGAACTTCAATACTCTTTCCCTGAAGACATAGTTATTTGATTAAAGGAATTAAGAACATGCAAACTCTAAGTTTTGCAGAGCAATATACCTCACCGAACACAGCAGTTCAACTGCTTCGCACCCTTACTTAGCTTATGCATTCTAAGTCTTTTATGGGGTAAGTTTCCTTAAACAAGATAGGTCTTCGCGTATGACCCCTATGTGTTTATATTCTGTGAACACGTTTCGCAGGGTCTCTCCTAATTCCGTGTAGCAAAATTTATTAGGGGTTCACAAGTACCAGTTCGCCAATTGTTAGGGTTTGCACTTTCTACAGTTTGATAACTTTATCACTTCGCAACTACTTTGGCGAACTCTATATAAGTTAGTCAATTTGATTTATTACATGTTTTGCTTATGGTGAACACTCTGTTAAAGATCAAATACTTAAGCATGTATTTGCGAATTAAAAAAATATTAGCAAATCTTTGAACTATATTCGTATACTTCAAAAATTCAGGTGTGCATATATAGTTTTATCGGTTTGTAAGAGATATTGAATACAAATATAAAACAAAACTAAGACTTAGAGCAATTGGCGAAGTCTATAGATAGAAAGAAATCACTAAGCCCAAGCAGAAACCCACATTGCCTTTATGTCCAAACTTCGCATGGATCACATTTCTAGTGTTTATACTTTGCCTGGATCACTTGCCATCGCCGCTACACACTGTGCGATCTAACTATCTGCAATGTTTAGAGAAGAGTGTGTGAGCTCTTGCGAACTCAATGAATATACAAGCAAACCACATAGCATGCAAAAAATCATAAGTTAAACAAGTGTTTAAACAAATTTACGGATCTGTGAACTGAGTTCGACATATTTACACGAAGCTTGGTTCGCAGTTATCTACTGTTAGTTAGCTTAAAACAGTAAAACATAATATTTTGAAAAACATAATTTTATTCACATGTTCTTTTCTGTTGGATAAATGGATTTCCTTATAACTCCTCACTTTGACTCAAAGAGTCTTAACATGTCCTATAAGTGTAGCACAAAGCTTAGCACTCTCCAAACACACCAACATATCATATTGAATGGAGCTTAGCTTGACATTCCCTTATTTCTCCTACCCTGTCCCAATGCCTCTCTCCCAAAACGTAAAACACAAAGGTGAGTACTTATAGTCCTATGGCATGTCATTATATCCAACAGTTTCAGAAGATTATAGTGTCAATACATTCACTTAAACATAGAGCTCGCAATTCAAGAGGAGCTCGCAGAACACTATTCATAATTAGCTCGCAATATATAGCTTACATATTACTGTTCATAAAAACATATATTTAAACTTAATCACAAAATAGAGTTTTAGAGAAGACTTACTCCTAAAACTTAGGCGAAAGCCCTAAGCTCCTGATTAACTCTACAGTTTGCACATACAAGTGGTGACCCCTGAACATTCACCAGTTTGCTTAAAGCTTTTAAACAAGCTTCGCTTTTCTCTTGTCTTTACTTGTAGACGGTTCTGTCATAGTCGCAATTCCACAACATAGACAAGTCACTAACAGGCAAATCACATTAAGACTCATACATAAACAGAAGCAAACCTAGGTTCACACATGCTAGTTGGAAACACAAAAAAATTTATATACTTTTTCATGCCCTTTTTTACCCAAATTCATGTGGTTTCGAGTAAATTCTTTTTGGAAAATAATTAGATATTATAAAATAATTAAATTGTGCTAAAAATATGAACATGATGAATTTTAATTAATTTTATAATTAATTTTGATTTATTTTGACTATTTTCGATGTAACCCACAAAGGGCTTAAAATCATTTCGGCAGATTAATCGTCAAGAACAAAACCGAGAAGCAATTTGAAGTTCAAGGAAAATTTATTTCCAGCCCAAGACGGTCCAATTATGAATATTTAATCATAATATAATTAATTTTAATTTATTCCCAATTTAATTTGGGCTAAATAAATTATTATTAATTAATTATGGAAAAGGGTCCGGTTAAACCGCACTGGTTGAACCGAATCAGTTGAACCGAACCAGCCACCAATTGGGCAGCCCAAACCGTCCACAATGATGGCCCAAATCATATTATTAGCTGATTAATTAAGCTTGCAAAGAAGCCCTTGAAGACCTTTCAAAGCGCATTCAAACCCCTCCAAAAATTATGGCTTTGTAGATTGCCCCATGTTATATTTAGCAAAGTTGAATTCTTCAACTTTGCCACATGGGATGGTGACGCCAAGGGAGGCATATTTTGCTGCTGATATTTGCTATTTTTAGCATCCTTGATCAGCTATAAATACACCCCTAGCTGGTCATTCAAAACACACCTCAAGCATTTAACATTCTCCTCTCTCACTTTCTCTCAATTCCCATTTTCCCTTCTCCTTTTTGGTGTTCTTGTATGATTTATCCTCTTGGGAAAGAGGTGTTTTTCCAGCCATTTGAAGTAGCAATTGAAGTGTTCATAAGCCACCTTGATAGCCGAGGACAACGAAGAACGAAGAAGGGAGCAAACAGACAAGCCACGGAGAAACACCGGATTTGTTTATTGTTCCTTATCTCTTTAAATTATTCGTTGTTGTTTTGACAAACATGTTTATGAATATTTATGCTGTTGGAATGTTTAATTTAATCAATTTAGCTTGAATTTAATTCGTGTTGGGTTGATCGCATTTCGTCCTCTTGAATTATTAACATTGTGTTTATGCTATTAAAGGCCTCGGTAAAATGTTTGATTAAGTAAAATTACGTTAAGTTATCTGGCATTATAATTGTTTAGATAGCTAATGAATTAATTATTTAAACGCATTGAAATTGTAATTAATGGACGCAATACTTAATCTGTGCATGTTTAATTCTTCTAAGGAAGCTGAAGATTAAATTAGCATTGTATTTGACGATACATATGCCTTGCATAACTTGCAAGATTTTTGTGATTAAATTGTTTCAAGGTAAGAATACTTTGTTACTTCACATGATCTTTTATATGCTTTTTATGTTGAATTAATCGTTTGAATCGACATAGGAATATGCGAGAGATAATTTAATTTAATAAGTATGTATGTGCGATAACATGTTTACTTTTAGAAGTCTGTTTAGTCGTTTGAATTTGCATAGGAATATGTATAAGAGATGAATGAATTTTTATTTGTAAATATGTTCATAAGTTAGCAAATTACCGAGTTGCCATGTTTTAATAAGTATAAACACGAGTTTAATAATTATAAGGTAAGAAATGTTATTAATACGACACAATTATATCATCTTGATTAAAATCAGTTTTTGAAATCGTGCATTAGAACTTTGTTTTATTTTATTTTTCTTTGTTTTATTTTTAGTTTTTAAATATTTCTTAAATCCAAATATTTTTCCTTCACCAAATTGTTTGAAAAAATTTTCATAATAAATCTTTTACAGTCCCTGTGGGTACGATAACTCGACATTTACTTGTCACTTTATTACTTGTTACGATTGTGTACACTTGCACATTTCCACCGTTCCAAGTTTTTGTGTTTCTCCGTGGCTTGTCTGTTTGCTCCCTTCTTCGTTCTTCGTTGTCCTCGGCTATCAAGGTGGCTTATGAACACTTCAATTACTGCTTCAAATGGCTGGAAAAACACCTCTTTCCAAAGAGGAGAAATCGGCACAAGAACACCAAAAAGGGAGAAGGGAAAATGGGAATTGAGAGAAAGTGAGAGAGGAGAATGTTAAATGCTTGAGGTGTGTTTTGAATGACCAGCTAGGGGGTGTATTTATAGCTGATCAAGGCTGCTAAAAATAGCAAATATCAGCAGGAAAAGATGCCTCCCTTGGCCGGCCATCCCATGTGGCAAAGTTGAAGAATTCAACTTTGCTAAATATAGCATGGGGCAATCTACAAAGCCATAATTTTTGGAGGGGTTTGAATGCAGTTTTGAAAGGTCTTCAAGGGCTTCTTTGCAAGCTTAATTAATCAGCTAATAAGCTGATTTGGGCCATCATTGTGGACGGTTTGGGCTGCCCAATTGGTGGCTGGTTCGGTTCAACTGATTCGGTTCAACCAGTGCGGTTTAACTGGACCCTTTTCCATAATTAATTAATAATAATTTATTTAGCCCAAATTAAATTGGGAATAAATTAAAATTAATTATATTATGATTAAATCTTCATAATTGGACCGTCTTGGGCTGGAAATAAATTTGCCTTGAACTTCAAATTGCTTCTGTTTTGTTCTTGAGCGTTGTCCGCTGAAATGATTTTTCGCCCTTTGTGCGATTCTCATCGAAAATAGTCAAAATAAATAAAAATTAATTATAAAATTAATTAAAATTCATCATGTTCATATTTTTAGCACAATTTAATTATTTTATAATATTTAATTATTTTTCGACAAGAATTTACTCGAAACCACATGAATTTGGGTCAAAAAGGGCATGAAAAAGTATATAAATTTTTGTGTTTCCACACCCCAAACTTAATTCATTGCTCGTCCGAGTAATGCACAAATTTGAAAAGAATTTTCTCAGAAACACCTTTGAAAAATTCCTTCAGAACAACTTTTTTCTCAAAATTATGAATTTGATATACTTAGGCTCAAAAATAAGAAATTTGATAATTATGCTACTTAAGTATACATATCGTTCAAATTACCTCCAACAATTATTATACTAGAAAAATTAGACTAAATGTTTCTTAATAAAGACATGTTCCTCGTTACCAATTTGATTTTAATTCCTTATTCAAAAAGTAATCGCAATCATTAAGCTTAACTAATGTCTTCATATGTTGAACAGAGCAATTTCTCTCCACTAATGTAGGTAACATTGGAATTTTGAATCAATAGGTCTTTAGTAAGGTTGTAACGTGGTCTGGGCTTAGGGGTAGGTGAAAAATAGACAAATTTTTGGCTTAAAACCCTAGACTCAAACTTAACTTTGAACCTTGAATTTTCACCCTTGAGACCCAACTTATGCTCTTTCGATCACTTCTTTCATTTTTAGTACATGTTTTTTTTTCAAAGCTCAAACTCGAGCACTTGCTTCATGTACTATAATTTTCGAGCATTTGATACATCTTTTCAAATCCCCCAAACTTATTTTCAAACGATATTCTGAATAGTACTGAGTCTAGTGTTTGGGACAATTTTAGAAGTAATGAAGAGAAAATTGATGGCTAAATATTGTATAGGTCTAAATAAAATTAGGCCATATAGTCTCAAAATTGGGTTTCAAAGGATAATTTTATCAGGGTCGGCTTGAAAGGCTCAAACGGTCCAAACAACAGTTGCCTAAATCATTTTCAACATTCCATGCTTCCTAGGATTTTGCCTAAAGAAATTACTAAGCCAATTCTAAAGACTTAAACTTTCATGCATGCCTAATTTTTTCGTAGGGAATTAAAAATTTTATGGTACGAATTTACATGCTTTATTAAAAATACATTCATATCATTATTAAGCTAACATAATAATTTATTGAAATAATAAAACTTTATTAATACTAGAGTTTAGCATACTTAACAAAATTTCAAATTATTGAACAAAATATATCCTAAGCATAACTAAAAGAAAATTTTATTCTGAGTGGAATCAATTCAAATTTTTGGTCCCCCCCTACTTAAAGTGAACAATGTCCTCATTGTTTAAAGTGAATAAATACTATACACTAGGTAGGATATTAGAAAAGAGGAGTTGAGTCAAATTGACTGCTTAAGTACCAGGCTCTTTCTAAAATCCAATCCTAGACATGTATATATCTATTGCCACACTTTAGCCTTTGAGACTTGTTTAGATTTTATTCATGATTCCTATCTCTTGTTTTATTGTGCAAGAATAAAAATTCCTAATTAACCTAATCCTAGAATAACTGAAAATAAAAATAAACTAAAGTTGAAGTCCTCCCCTTTTTTATTTGTTTGCCGATCCTTCCAATTTTGACTCATCTTTTGCTCCATTAGTATTGTCTTTGTAGGAATCGCCTTGCTCTCTCTTCGATGATGAAACCCATGGTTCAAATATGAAATCTGGAAACTCAGGCACAAAAATAAATGGGTCATTATAAATTTTCATGAGGGCACTCCTCATCGAATCATCTCTTATTTTTGAGTATCGCCAATAGGCTTGTTGCTGCCATTGCATGTGTTGCATTAAGTCCATCAGCTTCAATAGCTCATCACGACGATTTGGGCTAGGCGGTGGAACTCTAAACATTGAGGGTTCGATATCGAGTTCAAACTCACGGTTCCATTGGATCCGCCTCATTTGATTGCTCGTGGGATTTACGTGGGTTCATCTTACGCTTCTTTAGGATCCTCGCTCTCTTCAATTCATTTCTTTGAAGAAGCAGAATCTCCGGCCACTCGGTAGAGGTCCCAATCGGTGATTGTGCCTTGACTATACTCTGTCTTGTTCACGTCCGTAAGGAGTTTTGCTTTTAAGCACAAAATTGTGATCGTAAAGGGAAAATAAGGTGGGCAGGCGTCTAATGGCACAATTTTGCATTTCTCTCGGGATGATTTTGCCCACATCAATGGTCTTTTAGGTTAAAATCGAGTATAGTAGGACCATTTGCTCTAATGAAATTGTTGTCCCATGTGAACTAGGCATAAGGGAAAAACGAATGAAGTAGAACCATACCTTCGCGAGTGGTGTCAAATACTCTCTTTGACACGTGTGGATTCCTTGTTTTGACATGATCCACTTAGAACACAGAACCGTGAGTTCCTCGAGAATTTCTTGCAGATTTTCAGGCTTAATATTGCTCAACAGAGAGGAATATTCATCATTGTCGAAATCAGGTAATTCAAAGAACTCATTAATAGCATTAGAATTTATTGGTACCTTGATTCCGCAGACTGGAACTTCGGTCAATTCGCTTGAAGTTAAGTTCGCGTAGAATTCACGAACTAATTCCTCATCCACACTTGGTCTCTTTTCACAAAACAATTCCCAATTGAGGGCTTCAGCTGTAACACCCCAAACTCGGACAAGACACCACGACCGAATCTGGTATGTTACGGGGAAAACGTCTTTGAGTGATCAGATTTTTTTTTCGTTTAAAAGCGGGGTGAAAACATAGTGAATTTGAGGAAAATTTGAGTAGGCTTGTTTGATTAGTTTTTGAAAACTTATCCAAAGTATATAGTTAAAACGAGTTGGTTTCATTTAGTAATTCCAATAGTTTCTTAGGGCTATTTTGAAACATTTTTGACTTAGTAGAATATCAAGTTTGGTTTGAAAATCATTTGAGTGTACTCTATAGCAAAGCATAGTGAGATACCCGATGGTATAGTTTAAAAACACATTGCGATATAATTTTGAAAACGTTGTCTTTCCAAGTTTTAGTAAAATTTCATGCCAAGTTATTTGTTAAGCAGGTTGAGAATCTAATTAAAACATACCCATCATAAAACATAACTTAAAGGCCTTTTACAAATCCAAATTAAATCTCAAATAAAAATAAATAAGCTAAAGTACCCAAAGTGAATAGTCTGAGCAAAACTTTTATTAAAGCATGGCATGTGCACCTCGAGTCCACCCCGGCTCCATGTCCGCGGCTACGAATCACCTGAAATGTCAAAGGAGAGGGTGAGTCGAATGACTCGGTGCATAAATCCCGCTCCCGATGAAACAACATGCTAACACACATCATACATAGCAACATGATTAATGCAACCCGATCCTAACCATCCGTATCGCCTTTTCTACCCCGTGTGGTACCAAACCACTGGTGGTGCCAAACCACTGGTGACATATAGTCACAATGTGTTACCAAAACACTTGGTGTCCCAAAGACACGTTTGTGCTACCAAAGCACCGTGACCGAAGTCACAAATCCAATGATGGGGCCAACCCATCGTGTGATACCCAATCACTAGCGAGACGATCCCATATCTCAAAGTGGGGCCAACCCACGGTGGTGTCAAACCACGGGGACAAGTCGCAATGAGGTGCCCAACCTGCGGTGTCCCAAAGACACAAATGTGCTACCAAAGCACGGTGACCGTAGTCACAATAATCGAATGATGGGGCCAACCCATCGTGTGATACCCAATCACTAGCGCACGATCCCATATCTCAAAGTGGGGCCAACCCACGGTGGTGTCAAACCACGGGGACAAGTCGCAATGAGGTGCCCAACCTGCGGTGTCCCAAAGACACAAATGTGCTACCAAAGCACCTTTGGTGACCCAAAGTCACAAAGTGTGTTACCAAAACACTGGTGCTCGTCAAGACAAAATATCACTGCTCCCTCCACTTATATCACCCATCAACATACCAACTCATGTGATCATGCATATCATGCCAACATGTCTAGTATTACATCTCATAGCATACAAAACATAGATCATAATACCCAAGGTATCCATAATAGAACTTGTAATAAATTAGACTTACCGGATACGTGCACATACCCGTTTGGGTATCCAATAATCCATCATCTTGTCATGATTTTAATAGGCAAACAGGTTTAATAACAATATTACTAAGTATAGTGTGTTAGTTTACACACACGGTAAATACGAGTCTAAAAATCCTGACAAAAGCGATCTAAGGCTCCTTGATTACTGGCTCCTATAATCGGCCAAAAGAAAGAAAACCATTAGGCAACCACATCATTCGGCCAACATCAATTAACCAAAGGGGGTTAATGTTGATCCTCACCTTGCTAATGGTTTGATTTCTTATAAAACCCAACCACAATAGTTCTCCTTCCAACAATCGCCAACCCCAATTGATTCACAAAGGGAAAAGGCTCCAATCGATCGCTTTGAAATCTTTGATTGCCCTAAGGTGAGATGTTTAAAACGAATGGTTAACCCCCTTCCATAAACCAAAACAACATAACACTTGAGAGATAAGGAAATGGCCATTCGGCCAAGAGCTTACCAACACCCAATATTCGGCCAAAAGAGGACTTCTAGAGAGGAGAGATTCGGCCTAAGTGTTTAACACACCCTTATACTCGGTTACGAAAGGTAAAAGAGAAAGAATAGAAATGAAAAGGAAATAGGGTTACTGGCAACAAGGCGCTTTGGAAGAAAGTTTCGACAAATAGGCAATTGAGAAGAAGAAAGAAATAAATAAATAAATAAAACAAAAAAAATAGAGGAGGTACCTTGGCTTTGGAAAGAACAAATAGATGAAGAAAATGTCTTGGGTAAGATTAGGCTACAATGTTTCCAAGCAAAGAAGAAGAAAGCAAATATGAAAAAGGGAGATAGTAGTTTTGGTTTACAAAATTGAAAGAAAAGAGAAAGATGGGAAAGGGTATTCGGCTACAAGTACTCTAGGAACAAAGATGCAAACTTTCTGTGACTTGTTGAGGTTTGGTCTTTGGGTTTCAAAAGATGTAAAACAAAACAAAGAGAAATGAAAAACACCCTTAGAACTTGGCTAACAAATGACCCAAAGAATAGACTTTTACTCCTTGACAAAAAGTGACCGAAATTACCTAGGTTGCTAAGGTGAATTTCGGCTAACATGTTCCCACACTTAGCCGTCCACTTCCCCACTCCAACACCCCACAAATTCGGCCATAATCCCCAAACACCTCACCACCACTCATTTGAAATGAGTGGACCAAGTCCTCCTCCACATTTTGCTCTCCACCTTACATTTGAAAGTGAAGACCAAGTCCAAGTAGAATTTCACTAGCCTTCTACCTCTCCTCCATGCCGTCCCAAAAAGAAGCCAAAATGGGGACTCTGCAGCTCGAACACTGGACCTCCACCACAAGTAGATGACGCCACACCAAGCTCCCCATGTAGCGCATGCTTTGCCACTAAGCTAGCTCCTCTTTTGTGCAACAAAACATCAATTAAAATTCTTAAACCCCAGCTTCCTCAGCTCCCTTCACTTAACACCCAAAAAACAAAATTTTCCCATTCACTCAGGCATACTCCTAGACTTCAATCAAACCCCTAAAACACCGAAGTAGCAACACAGCACACTAAACTCATGCAATTTCATGCAACAACAAAATAACCCCTAACCCAGGATATTACAGTTCTACCCCCCTTAAAAATAATTTCGACCTCGAAATTACCTGATCAAAAGAGTTGCGGGTATTGCTGTCTCATCATATCCTCGGGTTCCCACGTAGCTTCTTCTACGCCATGATTCCGCCAAAGTACCTTAACCAAAGGCCTGGACTTCTTGCGCGGAACCTTTTACATCTCGATCAAGAATCTGCACAGGTTCCTCCTCCATGGTCAAATCTGGATTTACCTCGATCTCTTCCACTGCTACCACATGCGACGGATCTGAACGATACCTCCGAAGCATCGAAACATGAAAAACGTCGTGAATCTGACTAAGCTCTGCTGGCAACTCAAGCTGATACGCTACTGGTCCAACTCGTCTTAATACCTTATACGGCCCAATGAACCTCGGACTTAGCTTGCCTTTCTTCCCGAATCTCAACACCTTTTTCCAAGGCGAGACCTTCAGGAAAACTCGATCCCCCACAGCGAACTCTATATCTCTTCGCTTAAGATCGGCATAAGACTTCTACCGGTCCGAAGCTTCCTTCAATCTAGACTGAATCAACTTAACCTTGTTTTTGGTCTCAGCAACCAACTCGGGTCCCAACAACTGACGTTCACCCAACTCCGTCCAACACGTAGGTGAGCGACATTTCCTACCATACAACGCCTCATACGGTGCCATCTTGATGCTCGCTTGATAACTGTTGTTGTAGGCAAACTCAGCTAATGGTAGAAACTCCTCCCAACTACCTCTGAAATCCAAGACACAACCTCTCAGCATATCCTCTAAGATCTGAATAACCCTTTCTGATTGACCGTCAGACTGCGGGTGAAAAGCCGTGCTGAAATCCAAACGAGTGCCCAAGGCCTGATGCAATGCTCTCCAGAACCTTGACGTAAATCTGGGATCCCTATCCGAGATTATCGAAACTGGCACACCGTGCAACCTCACAATCTCTGATACATACAGCTTCGCTAGCTTCTGAAGCGAATAATCAACCTCACCGGAATAAAGTGAGTGATTTAGTCGATCGATCCACCACTACCCAAATCGAATCTTTCTTGCTTGGCGAAGCGGTAACCCACCGACAAAATCCATGGTTATCCTTTCCCACTTCCATCGAGGAATCTTCACAGTGAAGCAACCCCGACGGCAATCGATGTTCAAGCCTTGACTGTTGACAAGTCGACACTTCCCAACAAACTCTGTCACCTCTTTCTTCAAGCCAGGCCACCAAAATCGCTCTCTAAGATCCCTATACATCTTGCTACCTCCATGATGCATAGCATGAGGATCGCTATATGTGCGTCTGAAGAATCTTTCGCCTCACTCAACATCTTTAGGCATACAAGCCTTACCTTGGAAACACGAACCCCATCACGGCACAAGTCGTAACCCTCCAAACCACCATCCTCGCACTTGCAACCTTCGTGCACTCGTAACCTCATCCAATAATCTGTTTCTCTCGACCGCTCAACCCAAGTAGGCTTAACTTGCGATTCGCGAATACTCCCATCGTCATACAAACTCAAGTGGGCAAACAATGCTCTTAAGTCCGAAACAACCTTGCGGCTCAACGCGTCACCACCACGTTAGCCTTACCCGGATGATACTCAATCGAGCGATCGTAATCTTTCAAGCAACTCAACCCATCTGCGCTGCCTCAAATTCAAATCCTTCCGAGTCGGTAGATACTTTAGACTCTTGTGATCTCAGTATAGACTATCGATCTCTCTCCGTACAAGTAGTGCCTCCAAATCTTTAAAGCGAAGACTACAATTTGCTAGCTCCAAATCGTGCGTCGGATAATTGACCTCATGTGGCCTCATTGCCGAGAAGCGTAAGCCACAACCTTACCTTCTTGCATCAAAGACACATCCCAAGCCCGTATGTGATGCATCGCAAAAGGCGTGTACTCCTTACCAGCCTCAAAGTTGAATTAGAACCGGAGCCTCGGTCAAAATCTTCTTTAACTTATCGAAGCTTTCTGCGCTTCTCGGTCCCATACAAGCGGAACTTCTTTCCTCAAACAACTTGGTCATCGGCGGCGCTATCAACGAAACCCTCAACAAACCTTCGATAGTATCGGCCAAACCAGAAAACTCGAATCTCACCAGCGACTTAGGCGGCTTCCAATCCAAAATCGCCTCAATCTTACGAGGATCTACTCGAATCCCCTCACCGACACTACATGACCCAAGAAAGTCACTTCTCTAAGCGAACTCGCACTTATCGAACTTAGCATAGATTGCTTTTCCCTCAAAATCGCAACACCACTCGCAAATGCTTATCATGCTCTTCCTCGTCGCCCTTGAGTACACTAAGATGTCGTCTATGAAAACCACGACGAATCGGCCGGACATTGTTGAAACACCCTATTCATCATATCCATAAACGCTGCAGGTGCGTTAGTCAACCCAACAACATTACGAGTAAATTCGTAGTGCCCATACCGAGTCCGAAACGCTGTTTTATGGATATCGGCCTCCTTAACTCTTAATCGGTGATACCGGACCTCAAGTCGATCTTGAAAATACCGCAGCACCCTTCGGTGATCAAACAAGTCATCTATCCGTGGCAAGCGGATACTTGTTTTTAATCGTCGACTTGTTCAATCTGGCGGTAGTCTATACACATCCGCATCGTGCCATCTTTCTTCTTAACAAAAGTACGGCGCGCACTTACGGCGAAACACTAGGCCTAATAAAACCTCGATCCAATAACTCCCGAATCGAGCCTTAAGCTCCACCAATTCCTTTGGCGCCATCCTATACGGAGCAATAGACACCTGGCGCGATTCAGGTAATAGATCTATTCGAACTCTACCTCGCGATCAAGGCGGCAAACGGGAGTTCCTCGGGAAAACATCAGCAAATTCCTTAACGCAGTGCGAACCTTCTCCACAAAGACTCCTTAGCCTCCAACGCATACACATGAACTACATACGCTTTCACGGCCCTTCCCGACCATCTTCTCCGCCTTGAGAGAGATACCACATTTGATAAGTAATCTCTCCTATTACCTATCATAGCCACCTCTTCACCTCAACCGTCTTAAGAACCATGCGCTTGGTCGCGCAATCCAACCTTGCTCGGTACTTGACCAACGGTCCATCCCAAGAATCAGATCAAACTCCCCAAACGGCGGTTCCATCAGATCGTTGACAAACACTACCCTTGGAGTTCTAAGGGTACCTCTCTAAGCAGTTTATCTACTACTACAGAGTGACCTAGAGGGCTAATCACGGTCATACGCCTAGAAGATATCTCGAGTCTAAATCCATGGTCTCTACTATACTCACGGCAACATAAGAGTGCGTTGAACCCACATCAATCAAAGCAAAGATATGGAGAACCAAAAATCAAAAAGCGCACCGGTTATGACGTCCGGTGCGTCGCCCTCCTCTTGGCGCCTCGCGGCATACACTAATCCGGTATGCGGCATCGAACTACCGCACCTCCCGCCGGTGCTCCACGGCCCCAACTAGAACCATTACCACCTCTCGCCATTACCACGGCCCCTCCGTGGTGGCGGTCTATTACCTCGAACCGACACGGCCCGACTCTCGATCAATCTCGCCAACCCACGCGGACGAGTCCCTCACACGGTGCTCCAGAGAACCACACTCGAAGCAACCTTTTCCTCCAGTCAAAGCAACCACCCCAATGAGATTTCCCACACCGATCACATGCGGCGGTCCCCCGCCTAGCAAACAACAAACCTAGCAGGTGGTTCGGCCCACTCTGGTCTAGCTCTCTTCTGCGGATTACCCGTCGATCCGAGAAGACCCAAAGCTCCTCTTATGCCTATTTCTATCCATGACTGTCTCGCGACTCCTTAACACCCTCGGCTACCTTAGCCTTCTCAACTAAGACGACAAACTCGCTCCTGGCGAGGAGCAATCAGCGCCTCAACTCGCCTCGCAGCCCCATCCTCAAACGCACACACCTCTCATGCTCGGTGGCCACAATGCCCTCGGCATACCTACTCACCCAGGAACTCGGCCTCGACTACAAGAACCAGCGATTTACTCCCCGAACAAGCCTCGGAAAAGCCTTCATTTGGGAGTCGATATAACTAGCTCCGATGTATTTCTTTTGATATACGACCCTAAAATAATCCCATGTCGGATCCTCTGCTTTGCCCTGCTTATCTCGAACCGTGAGCCACCAGCGATATGACTCATCCCGAGAAGCGACACGATGCCCTTCGGCTTCTCTTTGCCGATCAAGTCGGATCGTCCATGATCCGCTCGGTTGCCTCGGCCAATACTACTCAAGATCTTTGGGAGCAACACCGAAAACACCTTGGAAGAATTCGCCCCATTTGCCCGAGTCGCTCGAGGGCATTTCCTAACTCCGCACCACCACCTACACCAGCCTACCCTTTCCAACACTCGCAAAGATCGCTCGTGTGACCGCTGCGTCGCCCCGGCCCCGATCTTGGAACTCACCACCTCCGGTGGTGGCGGGCCGGTATCTCATTTTACGAACCCGACGACGGATCCTACGGGCTCGTAAAAGCTGTCATTCTACCACGACCTCGTCCACGACCACGTCCACCTCTAGCGCTCATGACTAATCTTTCCTCGTATTCGATTAAGAATTTTATGCATCGATATTTATTCCACTTGTTTAAAAGCAAGTCTTATGAATATTTAAGGAGATTTGTTCTCGCGAGTTCACGAGAATCCTATCAGTTTCAATCTCTAAAGTAGTATACTATTGCTATTCATCAAATCATATCACATCCAATCAACTCACAAGAAATAGTACGGGTACTTACAGGCGGCCCGAGTCTGGTGCAGGAGACTCGGTGCCATGCCTTTCAAACCATACTGAGACACTTAAAATAAACTCTTAAAAACTTTTTGGGCCTCAGGCCACAAAAAGCCTTTGAACTTGGCTCGATACCACAATTGTAACACCCCAAACTCGGACAAGACACCACGGCCAGAACGGTATGTTACGGGGAAAACGTCTTTGAGTGATCAGATTTTTTTTTCGTTTAAAAGCGGGGTGAAAACATAGTAAATTTGAGGAAAATTTGAGTAGGCTTGTTTGGTTAGTTTTTGAAAACTTATCCAAAGTATATAGTTAAAACGAGTTGGTTTCATTTAGTAATTCCAATAGTTTCTTAGGGCTATTTTGAAACATTTTTGACTTAGTAGAATATCAAGTTTGGTTTGAAAATCATTTGAGTGTACTCTATAGCAAAGCATAGTGAGATACCCGATGGTATAGTTTAAAAACACATTGCGATATAATTTTGAAAACGTTGTCTTTCCAAGTTTTAGTAAAATTTCATGCCAAGTTATTTGTTAAGCAGGTTGAGAATCTAATTAAAACATACCCATCATAAAACATAACTTAAAGGCCTTTTACAAATCCAAATTAAATCTCAAATAAAAATAAATAAGCTAAAGTACCCAAAGTGAATAGTTTGAGCAAAACTTTTATTAAAGCATGGCATGTGCACCTCGAGTCCACCCCGGCTCCATGTCCGCGGCTACGAATCACCTGAAATGTTAAAGGAGAGGGTGAGTCAAATGACTCAGTGCATAAATCCCGCTCCCGATGAAACAACATGCTAACACACATCATACATAGCAACATGATTAATGCAACCCGATCCTAACCATCCGTATCGCCTTTTCTACCCCGTGTGGTACCAAACCACTGGTGGTGCCAAACCACTGGTGACATATAGTCACAATGTGTTACCAAAACACTGGTGTCCCAAAGACACGTTTGTGCTACCAAAGCACTGGTGACCGAAGTCACAAATCCAATGATGGGGCCAACCCATCGTGTGATACCCAATCACTAGCAGACGAACCCATATCTCAAAGTGGGGCCAACCCACGGTGGTGTCAAACCACGAGGACAAGTCGCAATGAGGTGCCCAACCTCCGTGTCCCAAAGACACAAATGTGCTACCAAAGCACTAGTGACCGTAGTCACAATAATCGAATGATGGGGCCAACCCATCGTGTGATACCCAATCACTAGCGAGACGATCCCATATCTCAAAGTGGGGCCAACCCACGGTGGTGTCAAACCACGGGGACAAGTCGCAATGAGGTGCCCAACCTGCGGTGTCCCAAAGACACAAATGTGCTACCAAAGCACCTGGTGACCCAAAGTCACAAAGTGTGTTACCAAAAACACCGGTGCTCGTCGGCACAAAATATCACCGCTCCTCCACTTATATCACCCATCAACATACCAACTCATGTGATCATGCATATCATACAAGTCATGCATATCATGCCAACATGTCTAGTATTACATCTCATAGCATACAAAACATAGATCATAATACCCAAGGTATCCATAATAGAACTTGTAATAAATTAGACTTACCGGATACGTGCACATACCGTTTGGGTATCCAATAATCCATCATCTTGTCATGATTTTAATAGGCAAACAGGTTTAATAACAATATTACTAAGTATAGTGTGTTAGTTTACACACACAGTAAATCTGAGTCTAAAAATCGACAAAAAGCGATCTAAGGCTCCTTGATTATCGGCTCCTATAATCGGCCAAAAGAAAGAAAACCATTAGGCAACCACATCATTCGGCCAACATCAATTAACCAAAGGGGGGTTAATGTTGATCCCTCACCTTGCTAATGGTTTGATTTCTTATCAAACCCGAACCACAATAGTTCTCCTTCCAACAATCGGCCAACCCCAATTGATTCACAAAGGGGAAAAGGCTCCAACTGACTGCTTTGAAATCTTTGATTGCCCTAAGGTGAGATGTTTAAAACGAATGGTTAACCCCCTTCCATAAACCAAAACAACATAACACTTGAGAGATAAGGGAAATGGCCATTCGGCCAAGAGCTTACCAACACCCAATATTCGGCCAAAAGAGGACTTCTAGGAGAGGAGAGATTCGGCCTAAGTGTTTAACACACCCTTATACTCGGTTCTGAAAGGTAAAAGAGAAAGAATAGAAATGAAAAGGAAATAGGGTTACGGCAACAAGGTGCTTTGGAAGAAAGTTTCGACAAATAGGCAATTGAGAAGAAGAAATAAATAAATAAATAAATAAAACAAAAAAAAATAGAGGGAGGTACCTTCGGCTTTGGAAAGAACAAATAGATGAAGAAAATGTCTTGGGTAAGATTCGGCTACAATGTTTCCAAGCAAAGAAGAAGAAAGCAAATATGAAAAAGGGAGATAGTAGTTTCGGTTTACAAAATTGAAAGAAAAGAGAAAGATGGGAAAGGGTATTCGGCTACAAGTACTCTAGGGAACAAAGATGCAAACTTTCGACAGCTTGTTGAGGTTTGGTCTTTGGGTTTCAAAAGATGTAAAACAAAACAAAGAGAAATGAAAAACACCCTTAGAACTTCGGCTAACAAATGACCCAAAGAAGAGACTTTTACTCCTTGACAAAAAGTGACCGAAATTACCTAGGTTGCTAAGGTGAATTTCGGCTAACATGTTCCCACACTTAGCCGTCCACTTCCCCCACTCCAACACCCCCACAAATTCGACCATAATCCCCAAACACCCTCACCACCACTCATTTGAAATGAGTGGACCAAGTCCTCCTCCACATTTTGCTCTCCACCTTACATTTGAAAGTGAAGACCAAGTCCAAGTAGAATTTCACTAGCCTTCTACCTCTCCTCCATGCCGTCCCCAAAAGAAGCCAAAATGGGGACTCTGCAGCTCGAACACTGGACCTCCACCACAAGTAGATGACGCCACACCAAGCTCCCCATGTAGCGCATGCTTTGCCACTAAGCTAGCTCCTCTTTTGTGCAACAAAACATCAATTAAAATTCTTAAACCCCAGCTTCCTCAGCTCCTTCACTTAACACCCAAAAACAAAATTTTCCCATTCACTCAGGCATACTCCTAGACTTCAATCAAACCCCTAAAACACCGAAGTAGCAACACAGCACACTAAACTCATGCAATTTCATGCAACAACAAAATAACCCCTAACCCAGGATATTACATCAGCAACTTGTCGAATACGTGCCATAAAGTCTCTGTAGTTGCTTTCTTTTAATGTAAAGCCTTTCTCTGGATGCATCTGTTGATTTTTGAAGATACTTTCGTATCTTACTTTGGCTTCTTCACAGTGAAATTTGCTTTGTGGTTTGTCAATTTGAGCGGAGGCACGAGTTCTTTTGCGAGTCATAATTAACCTGAACATAAGATGGAAAGAAAAATAAAAAATTAGTTTCTTAAAAATTTAATTAATACAAATTATTAATATTTTAATAAATTGAAAATTAAATAATTGAATAAAAATTAAACTTAAGAAAAATTATTCTTACCACATTCCTCGTAGAATTTAAGAACTCTTAAAATAAATAAAACTAATGAATCAAAAGGAGAATTTAAAGGAGGGTTGGCTTAGGTTGGGGAAAGGGAGAATGTGCGCATAGGCGCACAAAGCGACAAGGTGCGATGGGGGTGGCGGTGGCGTGCAAGGTGCTGCGCAAGCGGAGCCATGGGCTGGTTGCCGTGGGGCGTTGGTGTGCAGCTAGCGACGAGGCGCAGGCAAAGCAGCGTGAGAACCCGACTGTGCATTTCTTTGGTCTTTGGCGTCGCGGCGTCTTTGGGCTGAGCTTTGGTGGTGAATGGTGGCTTGGGGAGTTGCGGCATGTAACATCCTGAATTTATTGGGCCTATGCGTTAATGTAGGGATATGACTAACGTGTTAATTTAAGGTTAGGGGTCCAAATTGGGCTCAGGGTTAGGCATAGGCCTTGATTAAAATTTTCTGTTTGGGCATTATAGGGTTTAACAGGTAGTATCTGTGTTTAAAATATCAAGGTGGGCTTGTGGCCCAATATTTAGTGGCGCTGCAAGGGAGCTAGCGGGTGGCGTCACTAGCAGAGGAAAGAGGGCCAAGTTTAGACGCAAGGAGCCCATGATTTTGGGCCATGTTCGGCACTTAAAAGGGGAATAAGGGGGGATGGCATTGGGGCTAGGAAATAGGAGGATTCAATAATATGGATAATAAGGATAAAGAGCTGATAAAAGAAGGAAGAGGTGGTGCTATCTAGGTTTCTTTTAAAGGTATGAATAGATTTAGATAAAGGAGAAAAGTTAGGAGCTATCTCACGAGAAGCGGAGTTGGTGAGAAATTCCATCACCTAGAGGAGTAAAGAAATCGGTTTTTAATTGCTATAGGGGGTGCCGAATTTTTCCTTTTTATGGGCTTAATTCTTTAGTTATCAGGAAGGGCACTTTCGGGTTTTGATAGGTAAGTGCCGAAATTTCTATAAATAGGGGGGATAGCTCATCAATTCTGGCATTTGAACCCTAATCTTTTCTCTATTCTTTGTACCGAAATTCTCAGTCTCCCTCTGCAATTTCTTTTCTTTTGATTCCTTCAAAAGCCGAAATCTCCAAATCTTCTCAACATCTTTTCTTTCAAAAGACGAAACCCTGAACTCTCTTCTCATCTCCATAGCTGAATACTCCCTATTCTTTTCCGATTTCTTCAACTAAAAGTCGAAACTACTTAGATTTCTTCCTATCATCTTCTCTTCTGATCTTCTCAAAAAGCCAGAATCTATAAGTGGTAGTCGAATTCTCTGCGTTAAGGTGAGTGCCGATTTTCCCATCTCTTCAATCTCTCTTTCGATTTTTAAGAGACAAGGTCGAATGGCCACTTGGTTGTTAAAATTTTGCGAATGAAGCTAATATTTCCTCTCTTTTTGCGTTTGGGCGGCATTAGGGATTTGAAGGAAACACGATCATCTAGATTTAAAAAGCCGAAATCGCTAGTCTCCAATTTTGGGATTTTAAGGTAAGGTGATTTTCCTAGATTTTCACTAGATTCGTTCATCGCATGCGAGATCTTAACTTTATGATGTGGATTAACGATCATATGTTTGTGATGATGAGTTCGACAAGGACTTGTGATGGAATTAAATATGGATCGAGCAAAGGAAAGAATCCTAAGTTTAAGAAGAAAGTGTGTGTCGTGATGCGGGATTGGCCACCGGGTTGTGGACCGGCCACGAACAACACCTTAGGCAAGTAGTAGTTGTATCGACTTCTGATAGTGTCGACATAGAGAGTGTCGTTCTAACGGTAATCAGGTGTGTAGATCTCTAACACACAAATAATTTGTATGAATGTATATATATGTTTATGTTATGGGCTAAAAGCTAGGATAATAGGTGTGTAGGCAGTCGAATAAAACCCTAAAAGGGTTAGGCAAGGATGCAGTGTACGTAATCATAGAAATCTCTATGTGTATCGAAATATATGAAAACCTGTATGATGTTTTCTTTATGTGTGTATGCATGGGGTGGGATTATGATAATGAAGGGGAAGTGCATGATAGGTCACAATAGTGATCGGTGGTAGAAATCCCACGTTATATAAATGTTAGGTCACATAGTGATCGGTGGCTATGCCACGTTTAATGATTCCTGACTAACAGGAATAGGCAGTACGGTTGTCGTTACGGTGTGTAGCGGATGGAGGGCTGATTGTAGAAATCCCCGAGGTGTGATGGTTGGTACGGGCTGGTGTGTAGAGGATGGAATTCTAGGATGGGTTGGGCTATTCATCATTTACTGTTTATCATGTAATTACGATTGTTGCCTCTATGTATGGGTCAAGGCCCATAATGTGTTTGTGGGCCTCATGTCAGTGTTTTCGGGATTTATACACTCGAGTCTTGGTGACTCACGCTTTCCCTTTTTTTCTCTAGTCTTTCAGATGAGCGGTAGATCGTGGGCGTGGGAGCAGAGCAGGACTCGAGGGCCATCAACTTTTTATTTCTATAGATTATTTCAGTTTTTCTTTAAGTTTTAATTTTGGGAATATTTTTTGTAATAAGGCCCCATAGTTATATTTCACTACATAGTTTTTAATATTTGCAACTTATTAAACTTTGTCTAAGGTTTAATTATTCAAAATAATAATACAAGGTTTGTTTTTTATTTTTTTTTTACAAATGATATTTATTTATTCAAATATGGTCTAATTAACTTATACTTTCCAAAACCTACTCATGATAAAAGTTTTCAATGTACAACCCGTAGCATACCGGATCCAGTGAAACTTATGGGCCGAGTTTGGGGTGTTACATTTTGGTATCAGAGCCCAGTTCAAAACTCGGGCTGTGAAATGGGTCTAGTAGTGATTTGAAAACTTGTTGTGAATTTGAGAAAAATGTTTGGATGAAGATATGGCCTTGAGTCTACCAACACCCGATCCACGCAGTAAGCATTCTAAACTTTTGGATGTGATATGTATGTTGGGCTTGATGGGCTTGATGGATGTAGGCTAGTATATTAGACATTGATGGACTTTAGGCTTAGTTTAAACCACTCTCTAAATTCATAAGATTTAATCCAACCAAACAAACCTGTGAACAAGTCGCGTGATTAGGGTGTGGCAACAGCATACGCATGTCTAGGTTGGATTCGGGAAGAGCTTGGTATTTAAGCAGTCCTAGTGACTCACCTCCTTTTATTTGGAATCCCTGCAGTGCGTAGTGACGTTTCACCTTAGTCATGAGGACTTGTTGACGGGCCAAAATCTATAACTAAAACTCGAAAGGGACCAGCCATTCTATTTTGTAAAATTACTAAATTACCCCTAATTTATAAATGACCAAAATACCCCTGATTTGTAAAATTACCGAAATACCCCCAGATTGCAAAATTACCGAAATACCCCCGGATTGCAAAATTACCAAAATACCCTTATTTTGCAAAATCACCAAGGAACCCTACTTCGAAAAATTATGAAAATACCCCTGTAGGATAAATTACGAAAATACCCCTGGGTAGTGAAATGACGAAAATACCCTTAGGTGATGAATGTAAGTTCGTGGATGCTATTTGTATGTTGATGCTAAATGATTGAATGTATGTGCTCCCTAGAATTAGGAAACACAAACTTGAGACTGAATTGTAGATATAATCGCGAATTCGACAGAACTACTCCTAAAACTACTATTCATAAGATTGTTCGTGGTTAATCAGTGGAAGAAAACTAATAATTCATAAAATTTCTAATCAGATAAATGCGAATCGGTAGAATGAGTACAAGGGGTCGTGGATGTCCGCCGCGTGGTCGTGGTAGGGGAAGGATGGCGGTGTCAGAACCAGTAGGATCTGGTCATGGGTCTGGAAACGAGATGCCGGTACCACCAGCTGTGGAGGAGGAATTTCAGGACCAGACGGTCAGAGATGATGCGATATCTCAGGCAATGTTAAGGGTTTTAGAGAGGGTTGCTGGGGCAGGTATGGGCACATGAGCCCGAAAATCTGTGTCGAAACGACTTAGAGCCAATGGGGCAGAAGTGTTTAGGGGAATTTCTGGTATAGCCCCGAGTTCAGCTAAGTATTGGTTGGAGGTAGTTGAACGTATAATGGATGATCTGGATTTCACGGAGGAGGTGAAGTTGAAAGAGGTTATATCTCTCCTGCGGGACGAAGCATACCAATGGTGGCTTACCGTTAAAGAGGGTGCAGTGGCTGACCGTATTACCTGGGAGTTTTTCAAAACGGTGTTCCAGAGTAAGTATATCGGAATGAGTTATGTGGATGCGCAGCGTAGAGCATTTCTGAATTTGGTACAAGGAAGTAGGTCGGTGGCTGCGTACGAGGTAGAATTTTTACGCCTTAGCCATTATGCTCGTGGAATAGTGGCCACAGAGCATGAACGTTGTGTTCGATTTGAAGATGGTCTGAGGGATGATTTGCGTGTATTGATAGCACCACAGCGGGAAAGGGAATTCGATGTGCTTGTGGAGAAAGCTAAGATAGCTGAGGAGGTGAAGCGGACAGAAAGACTGAATCGGGATAAAGATAGGGGTGGAAGTAAGAGAAATTTTGAATCATCGAGGCGAGTGAGCGTAATCGAGAAAAGACCCAGTGTCGACGGACGAGGCGAGATGAGAGACACGCTCATCGCGAGTCGGATACGAAGTGTGCTCGATGTGGTAAATTCCATGAAGGTGAGTGTTGGGCGGCGGTGGAAAGTGCTTTAGGTGTGGATCTACGGACCACCAAGTTAGAAAGCGTCCCGCGAAGCGGGGCGATGAAGGGCTCACAGTCAAGGGAATGCACGGCCCGGGAAGAGGTGGTCAACAACCACCAAGGGGCCGTGGTCAAGCCAATGGTGGGAATGGCACAGGACATGGTCGTAGAGCACCGTGTGGAGGTCCAGTTATGTCGATGCGAGGCGCCCGGCCTTGGTCTATGCAGCACGTCGCCAAGGGGACGAGGACGCTCCAGATGCGAATCTGGTGCGTACTCTATCATATTATCCTAAGTGTTTCTTTTGGCTTTAGAATTAGAGTTCACAGTGGAAGCATAGTGGTGAGACTTGGGTAGTATGATTAATAGTTAGTTGGAAATTTCGAGGATGAAATTTCTTTAAGGGGGGTAGAACTGTAACATCCTGAATTTAATGGGCCTATGCGTTAATGTAGGGATATGACTAACGTGTTAATTTAAGGTTAGGGGTCCAAATTGGGCTCAGGCTTAGGCATAGGCCTTGATTAAAAATTTTTGTTTGGGCATTATAGGGTTTAACAGGTAGTATCTGTGTTTAAAATATGAAGGTGGGCTTGTGGCCCAATATTTAGTGGCGCTGCAAGGGAGCTAGAGGGTGGCGTCACTAGCAGAGGAAAGAGGGCCAAGTTTGGATGCAAGGAGCCCATGATTTTGGGCCATGTTTGGCACTTAAAAGGGGAATAAGGGGGGGCGGCATTGGGGCTAAGAAATAGGAGGATTAAATAATATGGATAATAAGGATAAAGAGTTGATAAAAGAAGGAAGAGGTGGTGCTATCTAGGTTTCTTTTAAAGGTATGAATAGATTTAGATAAAGGAGAAAAGTTAGGAGCTATCTGCTGAGAACGGAGTTGGCCGAAATTCCATCACCTAGAGGAGTAAAGAAATCGGTTTCTAATTGCCATAGGGGGTGCCGAATTTTTCCTTTTTATGGGCTTAATTCTTTAGTTATCAGGAAGGGCACTTTCGGGTTTTGATAGGTAAGTGCCGAAATTTCTATAAATAGGGGGGATAGCTCATCAATTCCGACATTTGAACCCTAATCTTTTCTCCATTCTTTGTGCCGAAATTTTCAATCTCCCTCTGCAATTTCTTTTCTTTTGATTCCTTCAAAAGCCGAAATCTCCCAATCTTCTCAACATCTTTTCTTTCAAAAGACGAAACCCTGAACTTTCTTCTCATCTCTATAGCCGAATACTCCCTATTCTTTGCCGATTTCTTCAACTAAAAGCCGAAACTACTTAGATTTCTTCCTATCATTTTCTCTTCTGATCTTCTCAAAAAGCCGAAATCTCTAAGGGGTAGTCGAATTCTCTGCATTAAGGTGAGTGCCGATTTTCCTATCTCTTCAATCTCTCTTTCAGTTTTTAAGAGACAAGGCCGAATGGCCACTTGGTTTTTAAGGCTGCCAAATAAAGCTAATATTTCCTCTCTTTTTGCGTTTGGGCGGCATTCCGTGATTTGAAGGAAACACGATCATCTAGATTTAAAAGCCGAAAATCGCTAGTCTCCAATTTCGAGGATTTTAAGGTAAGGTGATTTTCCTAGATTTTCACTAGATTCGTTCATCGCATGCGAGATCTTAACTTTATGATGTGGATTAACGATCATATGTTGTGATGATGAGTTCGACAAGGACTTGTGATGGAATTAAATATGGATCAGGCAAAGGAGAGAATCCCTAAGTTTAAGAAACGAGCTGTGTTAGCAGCACGGGATTGGCCACCAGGTTGTGGACCGGCTTCTGAACAACACCTTAGGCAAGTAGCAGTTGTATTGACTTCTGATAGTGTCGACATAGAGAGTGTCGTTCTAACGGTAATCAGGTGTGTAGATCTCAAACACACAAATAATCTGTATGAATGTATATATATGTTTATGTTATGGGCTAAAAGCCGGATAATAGGCTGTGTAGACAGTCGAATAAAACCTTAAAAGGGTTAGGCAAGGATGCCAGGTAAGTAATCATAGAAATCTCTATGTGTATCGAAATATATGAAAGCCTGTATGATGTTTTCTTTATGTGTGTATGCATGGGGTGGGATTATGATAATGAAGGGGAAGTGCATGATAGGTCACAATAGTGATCGGTGGTAGAAATCCCACGTTATATAAATGTTAGGTCACATAGTGATCGGTGGCTATGCCACGTTTAATGATTCCTGACTAATAGGAATAGGCAGTACGGCTGTCGTTATGGTGTGTAGCGGATGGAGGGTTGATTGTAGAAAGCCCCGAGGTGTGATGGTTGGTACGGGCTGGTGTGTAAAGGATGGAATTCTAGGATGGGTTGGGCTATTCATCATTTACTGTTTATCATGTAATTACGATTGTTGCCTCTATGTATGGGCCAAGGCCCATAATGTGTTTGTGGGCCTCAGGTCAGTGTTTTCGGGATTTATACACTGAGTCTTGGTGACTCACGCTTTCCTTTTTTTTCTGTACTCTTTCAGATGAGCAGTAGATCGTGGACATGGGAGCCGAGACAGACTCGAGGGGCCATCAACTTTTTATTTCTATAGATTATTTCAGTTTTTCTTTAAGTTTTAATTTTGGGAATATTTTTTGTAATAAGGCCCCATAGTTATATTTCACTACATAGTTTTTAATATTTGCAACTTATGAAACTTTGTCTAAGGTTTAATTATTCAAAATAATAATACAAGGTTTGTTTTTTTTTTTTTTTACAAATGATATTTATTTATTCAAATATGGTCTAATTAACTTATACTTTCCAAAACCTACGCAGCAAAAGTTTTCAATGTACAACCCGTAGCATACCAGATCTGGTCGAAACTTATGGGCCGGGTTTGGGGTGTTACACGGCACTTGGTGTTTTGGTGGATGGGAGTTTGAGTGATGAGTGAATGGTGAGAACAAGGGTGCAATTTATAGATGGAGGAGTATAAATTGGAATAAAACTCTTAGAACAATTAAAGCATTAAAAATAAGAGTCCCCTTCTAATTTTACTCATGATAAACAACAACTAATAATTAAATAAACACATATAAATTATCAATTGGTATTTATTTACTAAGATAAATATAAAATAAAATTAATTCTAATCCTAAGCTAGGTTGATAAAAGTTAATATATAAATTATAATGAATATAATTATATATTAAAGTTTATCAATAATTTGAAAATAAAAATATTTATTTTAGATGCCTTTCAAAAATATTTACAAGAAGAGGCACCTAGTTTTTATTATTTATGAAAATAGCAACCAAATTTGAAAAATAAATCAATTAAGTCCATGGACTTAATGAAAATTTAAAATTGAGCTGCAATTTAAAACTTGAGTCAAAATTGACCTTTTTATTTGAAAAAAAAACAAAAAAATATTTTGCTATTTAGGGGCTAATTTCTTGGAAAATTATGTAAAAATCAATTCCCAGGAAAGATTGGAGGGGTCACAAGCGGTCCCGCTTAAGTTCCAATCTCTTAGACAGAATTTATTTAAACATAATGAACCTTAAATATACCCTAAATAATTTATTGAAAATAAGAAAATTAAAAATTAGATAATCTGAACACGATTTTATCCCGTTCAGGGTTTTCTTCGTAATAGTGTTTCAAACGCTGAGCATTGACTTGAAAATTACCTCTCTTACCTTGGAGTTCAACAACTCCGCATGGATAAACGCGATGAATTGTAAATGGGCCGGACCAACGTGACTTTAACTTACCTGGAAAGAACTTCAATCTGGAATTAAATAACAAAACTTGCTGACCTACTTCAAACTCTCGAACTCGAATATGCTTGTCATGCCATTTCCTGAGTCTTTCTTTGAGTAATTTGGCATTTTCATATGAGAACATTCAAAATTCCTCTAGCTCGTTGAGTTGGAGCATTCGTTTCTCTTTAGTAAGCTTGAGATCCAAATTGAGTTGTCGAAGAGCCCAGTAAGCTTTGTGCTCTAACTCTAGAGGTAGATGACAGGCTTTCCCAAAGACCAACCTATAGGGTGACATTCCTAAGGGTGTCTTATATGCTGTTCTGTAAGCCCATAAAGCATCATCTAGTCTCTTAGACCAATCTCGTCGGTTCGGGCAAACTACCTTCTCAAGTATGCCTTTGATCTCCTTATTTGCTAGCTCAGCTTGCCCATTTGTCTGCGGATGGTAAGCTGTAGCAACCTTGTGTTTCACTCCATGTTTATCTAGCAACCATTTTAACCACTTGTTCACAAAGTGGGTCCCTTCATCGCTGATAATAACTCTAGGGGTTCCAAACCTTGTGAACACATGTTTCTGCACGAATTTCATCACAACCTTGGCATCGTTCATCGGATAAGCTTCAGCCTCGACCCACTTGGACACATAATCTACTGCTACCAATATATACTTGTGACCAAAAGATAGAGGAAAAGGACCAAGAAAATCAATACCCCAAACATCGAACAATTCTACCTCAATGATATTTGTTCGAGGCATCTCATTTCTATTAGTTACGTTTCCAACTCTGTGACATCGATCACAATTCTTTACGTAAGCGTATGCATAATTGAATAGTGTTGGCCAAAAGAATCTGGCTTGCAATACTTTGGCTGCTGTACGAGTTCCTCCGAAGTGTCCCCCACTCGGAGCTGAATGACAGTGGTATAAAATCTTCGGTATTTCATCTTCTGTCACACATCTCCTAATCATCTGATCTGCACACTTTTTAAACAAATATGGCTCTTCCCAAAAATAGTACTTCACATCGTGAAGAAACTTTTTTCTTTGTTGATAAGTTTTATCAATCGGCATCAAACCACAAGCTAAATAGTTAGCAAAATCAGCAAACCATGGAATATTATGGACATGATTTACCTTCAGTATGTGTTCATCTGGAAATGTCTCTTGGATCGGTACGAGTGGAGAATTTCCCTCTTGCGGCTCCAATCTGGATAAGTGATCTGCTACTTGGTTTTCTACTCCCCTTCGATCTTGAATTTCTAGATCGAACTCCTGAAGTAGAAGCACCCACCAGATCAATCTCGGCTTAGCATCTTTCTTGGCTAATAAGTACTTAATTGCGGAGTGGTCCGTATAGACAATCACTTTGGTACCTACAAGATAAGATTAAAACTTGTCGAAAGTAAACACAACAGGAAGTAACTCTTTCTCTGTTACCGTATAATTCAGTTGAGCTTCGGTTAGAGTTCTGCTTGCGTAGTAGATAGGATGAAAAACTTTGTTTCTTTGCTGGCCCATGACAGCTCCAATGGCGAAGTCACTTGCGTCACACATTAAAATAAATGGCGAATCCCAGTCTGGTATGATGATTATGGGTGCCGTGACTAATCAACTTTTTAGATCGTCGAAGGCTTTTAAGCATTCCTCATCAAACATGAATATCGAGTCTTTCTCCAATAGCTTGCATAAGGGTTTAGCCACTTTGGAGAAGTCCTTGATAAACCTTCGATAAAAACCGGCGTGGCCCAAAAAGCTCCTAACACCTTTTACAGATGTTGGAGGTGGGAGTTTCTCAATAACGTCTACTTTCACTTTGCCCACCTCGATCCTATGTCTCGTTATCCGATGCCCTAGAACAATTCCTTCTCGTACCATGAAATGGCATTTTTCCCAATTGAGTATGAGATTCGTTTCTTCGCATCACCTCAGTACCTTCGCTAGATTGGCTAAGCAATCATCGTAAGTATCTCCGAATACTGAGAAATCGTCCATGAAAACTTCCAAGTACTTCTCAACCATGTCAGTAAAGATAGACATCATACATCTTTAAAATGTAGCTGGTGCATTACATAAACCAAATGGCATGCGTCTAAATGCAAATGTACCGTACGGACAGGTGAATGTCGTTTTGTGCTGATCTTCCGGTGCTACTATAATCTGATTATACCCTGAGTATCCATCGAGAAAGCGATGAGTAGTCTCATCTGCGAGTCTATCCGAAGATCTGGTCCAAGAACGCATGAGAGAAAGTGATCTTTTCTAGTCGCCTTGTTTAGCTTCCGATAATCGATGCAGATTCTCCATCTCATAACTGTTCTCATTGGTATCAACTCGTTGTTCTCGTTCTCCACGACCGTGATACCTCCTTTCTTCGGCACGCACTGGACTGGACTCACCCATGAACTGTCTGAGATGGGGTAAATTATACCCGCATCCAACCACTTGATAATTTCTTTTTTTACGACATCTTTCATGATGGGGTTCAGTCTCCGTTGTCCATCAATCGTTCCTCTCTCGCCATCTTCTAATATGAACTTGTGCATGCATACAGATGGGCTAATACAGCGAATATCGGCTATAGTCCATCTGATAGCCTTCTTGAATTGTTTCAAAACTATGATAAGTTTATCTCCTTGTTCAGTAGTTAATTCTGCTGAAACAATCATAGGCAGAGTAGAGGCGTTACCTAAATAAACATATTTTAAGTGTGAAGGTAATACCTTGAGTTCTAACTTAGGTGGCTCCTCGATTGATGCTTTTGGCTGCATGTAATCTCTTTTCTCTAATTCCAAAGATTCAAAATGGGATTGCGGTTTAAATCCCTTTTGATTAGCTCCTAGCAAAGCTAAGCATTCATCTTCTTCTTCATCATTTGGAGGATCCGATGTCAAAATACTTTCCAATGGGTCCTCAACACAGTTAAGTTCCTTCTCTATTATTAATTCTTCTAAATCGGCTACTGCAGAACAATCATCCATTGTGTCAGGAAATTGCATTGACTTAAAAACATTAAATGTTACCTGATCATCTTGAACACGCATAGTCAGCTCGCCCTTCTACACATCAATAAGGGTCCTTCTGATTGCTAAGAATGGTCTTCCTAGGATAATTGGCACTTCTTTGTCTGCTTCAAAATCTAGAATTACAAAGTCAGCAGGAAGGATAAATTTTTCTACACATACCAATACGTCCTCAATTTTTCTTTCTGGATGTGCTAAGGATCGATCTGCTAGTTGAAGTGTAACCGTAGTTGGTCTAACTTCTCCTATCCCCAACTTTCTAAATATTGACATAGGCATCAAGTTGATACTTGCACCTAAGTTACATAATGCCTTACCACAATATGTTGATCCAATGTTGCACGGTATGGTAAAACATCCAAGATCCTTCAATTTTGGGGGTAGTTTGTTCTGAAGATATGCACTGCATTCCTTCGTCAGAGCTACCATCTCAAATTCTCCAAGCCTTCATTTTTTAGACAAGATATCTTTCATGAACTTGACGTAGTTCGGCATTTGCTCAAGTGCTTCGACCAACGGGATGTTGATGTGTAGTTGCTTGAGTACGTCAAGGAACTTCTTGAATTGAATCTCCTGCTTCGATTTCTGAAGTCATTGAGGGTAGGGTGGCGGTGGTTTCATCACTGGAACTAATTCTGGTTGATTTGCCTTTGGTGGTAATTCTGCATCTAACAAAGTTGTTGGTTGATCAGAATTGATTGGTCCTGAGGTTACTTTGTCGGGTTTTACAGGTTTCGGTTCTGGTTAAACTGGGGTTTCAACACTTGGTTGAACTTCTTCTTGAGCATCAGCTTGCTCTTTTTCAACTTCGACAATGTTGGGTTCGACTATCTTTCCGCTCCTCAATGTCAATGATTTGCAATGCTCCTTTCCTGGATTTCTCGGATTTTCCGTGTCACTAGGTAAAGCACCTTGTGGTCGGTTCCTGAGTTCAGTCGCAAGCTGGCCCACTTGATTCTCCAAATTCTTCAATGTAGCTGCTTGGCTCTGGATTAAGGCATCATTATTTGCTATGTATGTCTTTAGCAAACTCTCCAGGCTATTGGATGCTTCAGCTTGAACTGGTTTCTGAACTTGTTGCGGAAAATTAGGCGGCTAGGTCGGTCTGGGTTGGGTGTAAGTAGTACTGGTTCCAGCCCCTTGGTTACTCCAGGAAAAATTCGGGTGGTTTCTACATGATGGGTTATAAAAGTTGGATTGCAGCCCTTGCCTTCCTCGGTTTTGGTTTTGATTACCCATGTAGTACATAGATTCTGGGTTCGATGGACATTCTTCAAACAAATGCCCCTCCCCACAATAGGCACAAGCTATATTCTCAAATTGATTAGGCGGTTGTGCTGTAAAACTATTAGTCCCATTAGTAGTAAGATTTTTAAGCATTGAGGATATCGATGATACCTGAGATGTGAGTGAAGTAAGAGCATCTACTTCATGAATTCTGGCGACTCGTCTTCCTGACGCTGCTCGACTGGTTGGCCATTGATAGTTGTTGCTGGCAATCCTCTCGATAATTTCGTAAGCCTCGTTATAAGACTTAGAAAGGAGAGCACCATTAGCAGAGGCATCCACTACCATCCTTATGTGGGCGTTGAGACCATTGTAGAATGTCTCAAGTTGAATACAATAAGGGATTCCATGATGAGGGTATTTTCGTAATAACTCTTTAAATCTTTCCCATGCCTCATACAAGGACTCGTCCTCCATTTGGTGGAAAGCAGTGATCTCGTTCCTCAACTTAGCATTTTTGCTTGGCGGAAAATACTTCATAAGGAATCTCTCAGCTAATTCTTGCCATGTAGAAATAGAGTTCGGTGGCAATGAATTCAACCAAGCACGAGCTCTACCCCTTAACGAATATGGGAATAGCTTCAATCGTAAGGCATCTTCAGGTACTCCGGCTAACTTGAAAGAATCGCTCACTTCCATAAATAGTCTTAAGTGAAGATGAGGATCTTCAGTAGGTATTCCACTGAATTGGCCCACTGTCTGAAGCATCTGGAGCATGACTGGCTTCAGCTCGAATTATTGTGCCTCGATTTCGGGTCTCCTAATACCCGGATTAAGATCGTTAAACACTGGCACGGCATATTGTCTTAAGGCTCTATCCCTATCATCAGCAATAAGGGTAGGATTCTGAGCAGGGTTTGCTCCGTTTCCTTGGTTCATATTCTCGAAATTCATTCCTTCGGTCCTTCTTTGGTTTGCTTGTCTTCTTCATTGTCGAAAGGTTCATTCTATTTCAGGGTCCATAGGGAGTAAGTCAATAATCTGGTCAATACTCATAAACACCTGAAATATTCACAGAAAAATTAAGTAAGTAAAAATTTAAATATGAAAATAAATAAACCAAAATGTAAGAATAAAAATTCACAAATAATGTCTTTAAAAAACAATCCCTGGCAACGGCGCCAAAAACTTGGAACGGTGGAAATGTGCAAGTGTACACAATCGTAACAAGTAATAAAGTGACAAGTAAATGTCGAGTTATCGTACCCACAGGGACTGTAAAAGAATTATTTATGAAAATGTTTTCAAACAATTTGGTGAAGGAAAAATATTTGGATTTAAGAAATATTTAAAAACTAAAATAAAACAAAGTTCTAATGCACGATTTCAAAAAACTGATTTTAATCAAGATGATATAATTGTGTTGGATTAATAACATTTCTTACCTTAGAATTATTAAACTCGTGTTTATACTTATTAAAACATGGCAACTCGGTAATTTGCTAACTTATGAACATATTTACAAATAAAAATCCATTCATCTCTTATACATATTCCTATGCAAATTCAAACGACTAAACAGACTTCTAAAAGTAAACATGTTATCGCACATACATACTTATTAAATTAAATTATCTCTCGCATATTCCTATGTCGATTCAAATGATTAATTCAACCTAACAAGCATATAAAAGATCATGTGAAGTAACAAAGTATTCTTACCTTGAAACAATTTAATCACAAAATCCTCACGCAAGTTATGCAAGGCATATGTATCATCAAATACAATGCTAATTTAATCTTCACTTCCTTAGAAGAATTAAACATGCATGATTAAGTATTGCGTCCATTAATTACAATTTAAATGCGTTTAAATAATTAATTCATTAGCTATCTAAACAATTATAATGCCAGATAACTTAACGTAATTTTACTTAATCAAACATTTTACCGAGGCCTTTAACAGCATAAACACAATGTTAATAATTCAAGAGGACAAAATACGATCAACCCAACACGAATTAAATTCAAGCTAAATTGATTAAATTAAACATTCCAACAGCATAAATATTCATAAACATGTTTGTCAAAACAACAACGGATAATTTAAAGAGATAAGAAACAAGAAACAAATCCGGTGTTTCTCCGTGGCTTGTCTGTTTGCTCCCTTCTTCGTTCTTCGTTGTCCTCGGCTATCAAGGTGGCTTATGAGCACTTCAATTGCTGCTTCAAATGGCTGGAAAAACACCTCTTTCCCAAGAGGATAAATCGGCACAAGAACACCAAAAAGGGAGCAGGGAAAATGGGAATTGAGAGAAAGTGAGAGAGGAGAATGTTAAATGCTTGAGGTGTGTTTTGAATGAGCTGCTAGGGGGTGTATTTATAGCTGATAAAGGCTGCTAAAAATAGAAAATATCAGCAGAAACAGAGGCCTCCCTTGCCCGGCCATCCCATGTGGCAAAATTGAAGAATTAAACTTTGCTAAATATAGCATGGGGCAATCTACAAAGCCATAATTTTTGGAGGGGTTTGAATGCAGTTTTGAAAGGTCTTCAAGGGCTTATTTGCAAGCTTAATTAATCAGCTAATAAGCTGATTTGGGCCATCATTGTGGACGGTTTGGGCTGCCCAATTGGTGGCTGGTTCGGTTCAACTCGATTCGGTTCAACCGAAGGCGGTTTAAATGGACCCTTTTCCATAATTAATTAATAATAATTTATTTAGCCCAAATTAAATTGGGAATAAATTAAAATTAATTATATTATGATTAAATCTTCATAATTGGACCGTCTTGGGCTGGAAATAAATTTGCCTTGAACTTCAAATTGCTTCTCGATTTTGTTATTCGAGCAGTGTCTGCCGAGCTGATTTTCGCCCTTTGTGCGATTCTGTCGAAAATAGTCAAAATAAATCAAAATTAATTATAAAATTAATTAAAATTCATCATGTTCATATTTTTAGCACAATTTAATTATTTTATAATATTTAATTATTTTCCGACAAGAATTTACTCGAAACCACATGAATTTGGGTCAAAAAGGGCATGAAAAAGTACATAAATTTTTTGTGTTTCCACTAGTCTTTTGGCGAACCTAGTTTCCTTTGTTGCTAACTTTTCTTAATTATTTCTAAATATCGACACAATAGAGAAACATAGTCTTACCTTAAATCCTAAGAGCTAAGTTTTGGGTTCTTGTTTTTGTAGAAACTTGACAACAAGATAATCGATGAAATAATTTGAGAGAGTTTTGTCGTTCAAAAGAATATGAATTTTTCAATGAAAAGAGCTTAATTTATAGGCACTAGGTGTTTTGATGTTCTTAGGATGCCCTAGTCGTAGTAGAAGTAGAAAAGAGTTACGCGTATTAATGATGTTGTGAAGAGAAAAATAAGTTGACTTCCTAATTTTGGTATAACTACTAGTTGGCTACTCCTAATTTTAATCCTTGATCCAAAACATTGATTGTAGCTCGCCAGTCCTGCTAGCGGCCCCAACTCGCTTGGCTAAAACTTCAAGTGTCACATCCCAAAAACCGGGTTAGGAGAATCAGGTAAGTAAATCGGGGGTTAGTGAACCGAAAACCATAATTAGATTATACAATTTAATACTTAAGAGTTAATTAAATAAAATATTAGAATAATTAGAATTAATAATTTTAGGTTAGGAAATTAAAATTAGGTGTCTGGGAATTAATTTGATAAAGAAGGATTTAAAAAAAAAAGAGGTCTGACTTGAAAATAATTTTGAAATTGGTTTTAATTGAAAAGTAAGGACCTATTTGAAAAAGGGAAAAAACTGGAAGTGGTTAAATGGGCAATGGCCCAATTTTTAAAAATGGGTTGCCTATTTAACAGCCCCCATGTCTCCTTCCCTCCCATTCTTCACCTTCTTCAAAAAATTTCCAAACACCAAATCAAAGCTTTTCTCCCGATTTAGTTCATTTTTTTTTATTCCTAAGCTCTCTAAACATAAAATCTCTTTTCAATTTTGAAGAATACTCATGTTTTCAACCTCAATTTCTCTAAAGTTCTTTACATGTTCAATGCTCGAATTAGATCCTTAGCTCAACGATTTTGCAAAATTGAGGTGTGATTCTAACTTTTTATGATTAAACTAAATGAGATGTTATTTAAATTCAAGATTTAAATTATTTAACCAATATCTCAATATATCACTTGATTTTAAGTTGATTTTTGGATTAAAAATTGTAGATCTCGTATTTCTTGGATAAGCTTTGGTTTTAAAGTGATTTCTAACTCATTTTGATCTAATTAAAAGGTATTTGATTGTAACACCCAAAACCCGGCCTAGACGTTATGGCCAAATCTGGCGATGTCACATGGAATGAGATTTGAAATCGTATTATCAAATTGAAATCGTTTCCGTTTATTATCTTTTATTTATCTCTCATCAATTTCAAAATTCTTTTCTCGTTAATTTGATTCATTTAAAAACATATTTTGTAGCGGAAGCTTTTAAAACCGTGATATTTAAAGAAAACTGTTCGCGTTTAGAAAAAAATGTTGTTTTAAATGAAACCGAGTTTTCGTTGAGTTTTGCAGTTTAAAAGTCCATGGAAACAGTTAAAATCCAAAATAAAGGTAAACAGTCCAAAAGTCCCAAATTACATCAAAAATACCCCTGAAAAATAGGATAAATCATAAATAAAATTTAAGCAGTTCAATAAACTTGTGGTCACCATTGAGTCCTCCGCCGCACCGATCCGTCTAAGTCTAGGGATTACCTGTACAGTTAAACAGAAGGGGTGAGTTTACGTAAACTTAGTGTGTAATCCCCACAGAAGACATGCATACAGTCAAACAACAGTTATCAATCAATATAGTCTAGGGCCTAAGCCCATTACAGATTTAGATACAGTTTTGGCCTTAGCCCATTCATATACAGTATGCATATAGTAAAAGAAATCAATATCCTACCCACCAGCCTTTACACACCATCTCCGACCATCCCTATACACCATGTGGGGTTTAAAACACCTACCTAGCCCTAGACACCAAGTCGTACCAAATGCGGCACATATCAGTAATATTGCAGCTGAGCTGCCAGATAACAGGCATGAAAGCCTTTCAATACACTTCCTCCAATAATCAATCATCCCATCCCAATGCAGATGCAACTAAACATGCCAATGCAGACATACAGAAATACATGCTTACATGCTAAAATTCAGTTATTAGTCATACATACGGATCAGTAAACATGTATTGTAACACCCCTCACCCGTATTCACAGTCAGGATAGGGTTATGAGGTATTACCGATCAATCAACATCATTTAACATACATAACTCATACATTTATACATTCATACTCAAATGCCATTCAATCATATTCATATTGTCCCTTATGAGGGCCTACGAGGCCTTAAACATGCTTTAGAAATAGTTCGGGACTAACCGATAACATATAAAAATTTTGGATACTTAGAAAATTTTCAAACATATAAGGGTCACACGCCCGTGTGAACAGGCCGTGTGCCTTACACGGCTCCAGACACGTCCATATCTTAGACCGTGTGAAAACAGAGCATACATACTGACTTGGGTCACACGGCCGACCACAGGTCCGTGTGTCTAGCCAGTGTGCCCTTCGAAGTGGCCACACACGCCCTTGTGCTAGGCTGTGTGCCATTTAGGGGGTATACTAACTTATACCACACGGCCAGTCACACGCCCGTGTGTGAGACCGTGTAGAGCATACTGACTTCACTTCAATATTAACACTAGAGGACACACGGCCGTGTAGTATGACCGTGTGTCGCACAGGGCTGAGACACACGTCCGTGTCTCTGCCTGTGTGGACAAAAATAGGTCATTTACAAAGCCAATTTGCCACCTTTTTTGCACATACCTACACAAGCTCAAATGGCATCATTTTAAGTCACAAATATGCAGCCAAAAGTTCATCAACCAATACATAATTATACCATATTGATTTCAACCATTTCAATACTCAATTCCATATCATTTACCTATTCAAATACCAAACAATTTATCTTGCTTTACTAAGCATAATTCACATATACAATTCATCTAACTAAACCAATTCAAATATACGTAATCACTTTAACTCCATTCATTCAAGATAGGTCTATTACCAAACATTAAAAGTAAAACTATTTGCACATTCATAAGCATCATCAAGTTCATCATCTTATGCAAACTTAAATGGCAAAAATACACATCCATCAAATAAACCATTTTGACACAAGCCTATACATGCCATATACCATATATAGATTATCGATAGTGCGATGAAGTCTCTGACAATCTCTGGATCCGAGCTAGCTTCATAAAACTATAAATCATTGAAATAATTACACACAGTAAGCTATAAGCTTAGTAAGTTCGTATGTGAACATAAAATAATCACAAGGTTCATTAGCAAATCAAAATGGATAATATCATAAACATTTAAAGCATCAATTCATGAGATATTATAGAATTTATCCCTATCATGATTCATGATTTCTCAATTTCATCTAACTCGATACTTGAATAGTTTCCGTACATACCTGTACCAATACATTTCTATTTCTCATCAATACTCTTATCAAACGCTCCGGTTTATAATATGCTTTTGATACAAATTCATCAATTTTTCCAATGCCATAGTCCAACATTGGTCTTTCACATACATTGCCAAGGCCCTGCCGTGGTCTTTCATTCACATGCCATAACCCGGTTATGGTCTTATAATTCGATTGCCATAGCCCAACTATGGTCTTATTCGACAACTTGCCTTACTCAATTCGTACATTTCATTTAATACTACAACATTTATTCAATATAATAATTACTATCTCAATTTCATCCATTCAATAAATAGATACACATTTAAGTTCAATTATACGAACTTACCTCGTATTTGTAATTGTCGTATCGGGTCGACTACTCGATAACCTTGCTTTTCCCCAGATCTAATTCCAAATTCTTTCTTTCTTGATCTATATGAATTTAAAATTGACTTATTCAATCACATATTCTTTCAATTTAATCCTTAAAAACATATTTAGGCATTTTTACACATTAGCCCCTAAACTTTCACATTTAATCAATTTAGTCCCTATTTCACAAATACACAAAATTCACAAAATTTCATTAAACCCAAGCTTGGCCGAATTTCCTATAGGTCCCTAGCAGCCCATAACTTTCATTTATTTCACATTTTAACCCCTCAATTTACACATTTCACAATTTAATCCCTTTTTGACATTTTTGTCAAAAATCACTTTACAAAACATTAAAATCTATCATCAAGCTTTCATATTTCAACATTAAACGTCAAATAACTCATAGTTTCAGCAGTGGCAACTCTCAAAATCTTTAACAATTTCAAAATCTAAGGTACGGGCTAGCTAGAATACGAAGCAACGATCTCAAAAACATAAAAATCATTAAAAATCGAGCTCAAATCGTACCTTACTCAAAGATTCAAAGTGACCGAATAAAAACCAAATCCCTAGCTTTCTTCTCCTTCAATATTCGACCAACAAGAAAGATGAATGCAGCATTTTTTTATGATTTGTTTTATTATAAATAACTTTAATTATAAAATTACCTATTTAACCTTAATGACAAAACATTAATGTAACGCCCCAAAAATTTAGGGTTATTGTTTTTGCAAGCTTGGATGTATATATCATGGTTGCTTGTGGGTCAAGTAATCTAGGCATGTTTTGGGGATTTTAGGAAGCCTGGGTGCAAGTATGGCCTTTGGCAAAACTTTGATTTTTTCTCTTTTGGGAACCTGGATGGTAACTTAAAGGGCATACATATTAAGTGTGCTTGTTTAGTGACACAAGAGATCTTGTGTTGTGGTGGCAAGTGGCGTGTTGGGGCATGTAAGAGGGAGTGGGTTCGAATCCCATGGCATGTAGAAAGGGGGGTTTATTTTATATCTCTATGGCGTGAGAGGTAGAGTTTGATTCAAACTCTACAGAGGTGGTTGGAGACTTGGTCATCAAATTTGAATGGATTTGAATGGGGGGTTTGGAGTGAATCAATGAGAAATCGGTGGAGATTTTAAAGGAATTTGGAGGAGAGGAGTGTTGTAGCCAAATTGTACAACTTCTATGTGAAAATTTGGCTAGGGGAGACCATTTGGTGCATTTTTTTGGCAAGATGAGAGGGTAAAAGCCGAATTCCTTCTTTGCTGTTTTGGGATTTTCTTCTTTTTCTTTTCGGGTTTTTCTCTCTTTGTGGCATCTCGTGCAGCACTTTTGACCATTCGAGTCTTTCCTTTTTCAGTTCATTTTTGCTGAAACTTAAGTGAGCAAATGCCAAATTCTCTTAAAAGCATTCTTTTCTTCTTCCCTTAATTTTTACTTTAGCCGAATCTGTTTCAACTTCTTTGCTTACACCGAATCCTTTCTCCTCTTTCCTCGTATAATTCTTTCAATTCATTTTCAATAGCCGAATTTTCCCTCTTTCACATCCTTTTCCATTTGGTTTTCTCCTTTGGCCGAACATAATTCCATTGTCTCTCTTGAATCCCTAAGCCAATTATTTTTTGATTCACCAAATAGCTTAACCATGTAGTGAAGGGTGGTTTGGTCGAATTCTGCTATTGGTGATTGCCTCCGTCTCATTTCTTTGTGACGCCAACCTCTATCAACTGGCTGAATACTCAAGCTTTCGACTTTACTCTTTTCTTTTCCACTATTTAGTTTTGGCTTTCGAAGGGGGATCAGTTCAGATCGGTGACTTTGGAGGATTAGTGATCCACTTGTGTTGCAGAGGCTTTGAGCGTGAACAGTTACTCAGTTTCGCAAGTAAGGTGTGTAATCACACTATCTCCACTATGAATCGGCAAAAGTTGAAAAGCCGAAACTCTGGCATCTAAGGGCTCACGAGCGTGCGAACGCTCGTATGGTAAATTGATCCCACAAATCGTCAGTGATAGACTGTAGAGGCCACCACGAGCGTTCTCGTGGGCTTAGGTCGTAATGGGCCACGTTGGGCCGAGATGGGCCATGTGGGCCTAATGGGCTCATGGGCCCCACATGGGTAAAGTCTATAGTAAGTGAATAATAATGGATTGGGCGATATCGTTCACATAGCCGTGACTGAATATGGGCTAAATGGGCCACACGAGTGTATGGGCCCACTTGGGCCGAATATTAGGCTTTGGGCCATTTACACCGTTTTGACCACATATGTTATCTGAGTCGCTCGAGGCGACTATAGACTTTCGGGAAGGTTGTAAAATGACCGAAATACCCCATAGGGTAAAATGACTAAAATACCCATAAGGAGTAAAATTACTGAAATACCCTTGTAAGGTTGAAATTACCGTTTTACCCCTAACCGACGAAATGACCATGATACCCCCAGTGGTAGTTTAGTTGATGTGTGTATGATATCTTTATGATTGGTTATGAATATGACATACTGCATACACGTAATACTTATGACACGACATTCTGCATTGGGGTTGGGATTTTGATTTGGAGGAAGTACTGTACTAGTGGCTCTGCCACGTTTTTACTGTTCTAGTGGCTTCGCCACGTATCCTGATCTTAGTGGCTAGGCCACGTTTACTGTTGTTAGCAGTTTTGCTGCGTTACTATTAGCAGCGATGCTACGATATTGGTGTGTTGGCTGGGAGGGTCGACTTAGTCCCCACATGGTGTGTTGGTTGGTACGGGTGGTGTGTTGGCTGGATTGGGTTGGGTTGCATCTCTGTTCTGTACTGTTATTATTTTGGGCTTAGACCCACACTGCTACTATATAGTGCTAAAGCCCAGACTGATCTGTTACTGTATGGAGCTTAGGCCCAGTCTGTTTCTGCTTGCACCGATTGATTTTAGACTGATAGGAGATTACACACTGAGTTTTTGCAAACTCACCCTTCCTTTTAACGGTACAGGTAATCCCCAGCCTTAATCGATTTGGAGCCGCGAGGGACCCGGAGGTGGCTACGTGAACACTGTTTTTTCGCTTGAGTTTTAAATATTTTTAATCTATGTTTGGGTTTGATTATGTAATAAGGCCATTTGAGGTTTTAACTTTTATTTGGTTTTACCTTCTTATTTCTACCTGCTAGATTAGGAAAAATGGGTTTTTCAAAATAATAACTGTTTCGAAAGAAAAATCACGCATTTCAAACCTTAAGGTTTACAAATTTAAAAACTTCCGCGGTTTTTAATTCAGATTAATAAACTTGTAATAAATGATATGACCAATAAGTGGTTAACAAGTTTTGATTTTACAATCCCAACGTTTTCAATAGCAATTAGTTTTAAAAAGATTTAAAACTTTAGTCACGAATTTTCATCGACAAGACCAGTTTTTCAAATCTACACTTCGATGAAACACGTCAGATCCGGTCGTAACGTCTAGGTCGGGTTTGGGGTGTTACAATTAACATCATCGTACTAATGTCCATTAACCTTTAAAATTGTCTAATTACCATTTAAGGCCATCATATTTAAAACCCAAGACCAATTGACACCATTAACTAATAGCATGCAACTTTTGCATTTTATGCGATTTAATCCTTTTTCTCAAAATGAGCAATTAAATGATAAAATTAACTCACGAAATTTTCACACGTATCAAATAACATGCTGTAAACACCGAAAATAATATTAAAATAATTTTTTGACATCAAATTTATGGTTACGAAACCACTGTTCTTATTTAGCTAAAACCGGATTGTTACATGTATAAATTTAACATGCTCAATACACATATTATATATTTAGGTCACGCGATTTAGGGTCTAAGTAGCGTTTACCAACCCTACAATAGGTTCACAGTCGACCTGGGCGACCTGTGCAACCCTAGGAAAATTTTAGCTAAATGGGCCCACAAGCCCATGTGGTTTACCCATGTGGGCCCACATGCCCAGATTGGCCTATCCCGTGTGGATCACACGGCCTGGCCCAGTTATCACACGCCCGAGTGGCGTGCCCATGTGGGCCCAGACGACTGTGTGGCCCACACAGTTACACCTGGCCATCACACGGCCGTGTCTTGTGCACGGCCTGGCTTTCGTCGATCACACAGCTGTGTTGTCTCACACGACCTACCACACGGGCGACCACACGCCCGTGTGGCGTCGACAGTTTGCAATTTCAGCTTTCACTGAATCTCGTTTTCGACATTTTCGGGTACACACCTGGTATCATTTTAGTGCGAAAACTTTCTTGAGCCTTCCAAAACCTAAAATCAAAGAATCCAACAATGGTTTAACAGTTTGATTAACCAAATCGACAAAATAATTGACCAAGACCCGACTTACCACTGACGACAAGTTGCTTCTAACGCGAACTAAACTGTTGAAAAACCACTCCTTGCTTCACAATCTGCTCCTAAACACGAATTATCACTATTAATTACTACAAATCAATATCGCCAAACCAAACAAAAATTAAACACACAATGCCCACTTACCCAATGATTAGTGAACTCCAATAACGAAAAGACGCTCACACGATAGAACCACCAGCCGCTATGAAGAAAAAAAATAGATTAATGGCTTAATCGAAGAGAGGAAAACGACAGCCACCACCAAGAAAAAGGTTGGAAGAAGAAAGAAAACGTCAAAAGGGAGATTTTTTTTTTGGAAAAGAGAGAAAATTTTGAAAAGAAGGAAAAATAAAATCAAAATATGACACAATCCCCCTGATTTTCTCCCACTACCCACATGATCTCAACTTACTCAAAATTTCATTCCAGCCAAAATTCTATCTGACAACCGTACCAAAAAAATAACACTCTCTTGCTAACGCAGGGATTCGAACTCAGGACCTCCAGCACACCAAACCCCTTACCACTTGAACCAGCAGGCTCATTTTGATATGGAATTACAGTTAATTAAATATAAGCCCGCTGAACAAAGGTAGGGCTTTATTCCAAAAATCACAAAATTTGCCAAAGATAGGCCTTGAACTTGGGACCTCTGAGACACAACCAGAACACTTAACCACTGAAGCAGATACACAGTTGTGTCACATTTTAACAAAAACAAAAATAAGAATTTTGGGGTGTTACAACTCTACCCCCTAAAAGAAAATTTCGACCTCAAAATTTACCTGATCAGAAAAAATGAGGATACTGTTGACGCATCTTATCCTTAGGCTCCCACGTGGCCTCCTCAATGCTATAATTCCGCCACAGCACCTTCACTAAAGGGATAGACTTCTTCCGAAGAACCTTCACATCGCGATCCAGAATCTGAACTGGCTTCTCCTCGAAGGTCAAATCTAGCCTAACCTTAATCTCCTCAACAGGGACAATATGAGTAGGATCAGAGCGGTAACGCCTCAACATCAAGACATGGAATACATCATGAATGCGATCTAGCTTTGGAGGTAACTCCAACTGATATGCGATCGGTCCCACTCGCTTCAGAATTTGGTAAGGCCTAATGAACCTAGGGCTCAACTTGCCCTTGCAACCGAATCTCAGAACTTTCTTGCATGGGAAAACCTTGAGAAAAATGAAGTCCCCCACGGAATACTCAATCTCACACCTCTTCAGATTTGCGTACGATATCTTTCTGTTAGAAGCCGCCTTCAGATGATCCCGAATCAGTCGAACCTTATCCTCAGTCTCAGAAACCAACTTTGAACCCAAAACTCGCCGTTCGCCCAACTCAATCCAACACAAAGGAGTACGACACTTACGACCATATAGAGCCTCGTAAGGTGCCATCTGAATACTAGATTAGAAATTTTTATTGAAGTCAAACTCGGGTAACGGCAGATAATCCCCCCAATTACCTTGAAAATCGATAACACAACTCCTCAACATATCCTCCAGTATCTGAATCACCCTCTCAGATTGACCATCGGTCTGAGGATGAAACGTAGTACTAAAATCCAATCTTGAACCAAGAGCCTCATGTAACTTTTTCCAGAACCGAGACGTGAAGCAAGGATCCCTATCAGAAATGATTGAGACCGGTACCCCATGCAATCTCACTATCTCAGAAATGTAGAGCTTCGCCAACTTCTGAAGAGAATAGCTGGTCCTAATCGGAATGAAGTGCGCAAACTTGGTCAATCGATCCACGATGACCCAAACAGAATCCTTCTTTGTGGGTGTTAGAGGCAACCCACTAACAAAATACATCGTTACTCGCTCCCACTTCCATAATGGAATCTTAACCAGCTGTAGCAAACCTGAAGGTAACTGATGCTCAGCCTTAACCTGCTGGCATGCCAGCTATCGTGCCACAAATTGAATAACCTCCTGTTTCAATCCTGGACACCAATATAGTTCTCAAAGATCTCGGTACATCTTATTCCCACCGAGATGCATAGCATAAGGGCTACTATGCGCCTTTCTCAGAATAGACTGCCTTAGATCATTATCATTCGGTACACAAATTCGACCACGAAAATAGAGTACCATATCATTATTTAGCCCAAAGTCTGTAGTGCTGCCACTCTCAACCTGACGGAACCGAAGACCCAACGACTCATCCTCTAACTGCCTATCCCAAATCTGTTCTATCCAAGTCAGCTTAACCTGTAGCTCAACCAACAAACTTTTGTCGTCGAATAAACTAAGCCGAGCGAACATCGCCCTCAGATCAGTCATTGCCCTATGGCTCAACGCATCGGCCACCACAATGGCCTTGCCAAGATGGTACTCAATAGTACAGTCATAGTCCTTAAGCAGCTCAATCCATCTATGCTGCCTAAGATTCAACTTCTTCTAAGTCAGGAGGTACTTGAGGCTTTTGTGATCAATGTAGATAATACACCTCTAACCGTAGAGATAGTGCCTCTAGATTTTCAAAGCGAAAGGCTACAACGGCCAATTCCAAATCATGCGTCGGATAGTTTGCCTCATGCGTCTTGAGCTGACGAGATGCATATGCCATAACCTTACCATCTTGCATCAGAACACAATCCAAGCCCACATACGACGCGTCACTGTAATCCACAAACTCCTTTCTAGGTTCAGGTTGTATCAGAATAGGAGCCTCAGTTAGAACAGTCTTGAGCTTCTTGAAGCTCTCCTGCTGCACATCAATCCAGACAAATGGAACACCATTACGTAGTAGCTTAGTTAATGGCGCTGCAATTAGTGAGAAACCTTCCACAAATCGCCGATAATAACCCGCCAGACCCAGAAAACAGCGGATCTCAAACACATTCATAGGCTGTTTCCCATCCAGCACAGCCTCAGTCTTTCAAGGATCCACACAAATCCCCTAAGCAGAAACCACATGCCCCAGAAAAGTTACTTCACGAAGCCAGAACTCACATTTGCTTAGCTTAGCGTAAATTTGCTTCTCATGCAAAATCTGAAGCACTACTCTAAGATGCTCATCATGCTCCTCCTCAGTCTTAGAGTAAACCAAGATGTTGTCGATGAAGACCACGACGAACCGATCCAAGTAAGGCTAAAATAACCAATTCATCAGATCCATAAATGCGGCCGGTGCATTCGTCAATCCAAAAGGCATAACTAGGAACTCGTAGTGCCCATACTGAGTCCTAAATACGGTCTTATGCACATCCACCTCCTTAACCCTCAATTGATGGTACCCTAAATGGAGATCGATCTTAAAGAATATTGAAGCCCCTCTAAACTGATCAAACAAGTCATCAATTCTCGGAAGCGAATACTTATTCTTAATGGTCAGCTTGTTCCACTACCGATAGTCAATGCACATCCTTATGGTCCCATCCTTCTTCTTAACAAATAGAACCAAGGCTCCCCACGGAGACACACTAGGACGGATGAAACCACGGTCCAAAAGTTCCTACAGTTGAGCCTTAAGCTCTGTAAGCTCCTTCGATGCCATACAGTAGGGAGAGATAGACATCGGAGCTGTACCCGAAATAAGCTCGATCCCAAACTCAACCTCCCGATTCAAAGGCAATCTCAGTAGCACCTCAGGAAAGACATCTGAAAAATCCCTTATAGACCTAATATCCTTTGCAGTAGAGTCCCCAAAACTGGAAACACTAATATAGGCCAAGAACGCCTCACATCCCTTACGAACCAGTTTTTCAACCACTAATGCAGAGATCACACTAGTCAAATAATTCTGACGTTCTCCAATCATGACTACATCATCATCCTCCTCAGTTCTCAATACGACCCTCTTGGTTGCACAGTCCAAACTGACACGGTGCTTGACCAACCAGTCCATACGTAGAATCAGGTTGAACTCCCCAAACGGAAGCTCTATCAGATTAGCCAGAAATACCGACCCTTGAACCTCTAGTGGCACATATCTATACAGTTTGCTAAACCTAACCGACTACCCCAGTGGGCTTAGCACAGTCACCTCACTAGAAGTACTCTCAACCAAAATCCCCAAGTTTTCAGGCACAGTGCTAGCTACATAGGAATGTGTGGAACCTATGTCTATCAAAATAAAGTAAGGTACATCATAAATTAAGAACATACTGGTAATGATGTCTGGAGCATCTCGATCCTCTCGGCGATGGGTAGCACAAATAAGAGCAGGCTGCCTTGCCTCAGTCTGTCCAGCGTCTCTGCTTGGTGCTCTCTGTCCACGGCCTATACCGTTACCACCTCTAGCCTGACCAAGGGCCCTCGGTGGCTGCTGAACTACCCTCTATGGCTGCACAGTACCAAAACCCAGAGCTTGCACTTGATCGGCCCTCAACGGACACTCCCGAATGCAGTGCTCTAACGACCCACATCTCAAACACACCCCAGTCCTCCTCCAACACTCGCCCTGATGGCGTCTACCACAATCTCTACACGGCTGCAATCTAGTAGGAGCAACAGGGGGCCCAGCTCTAACCGGCCCATCAGTCCTGGCCTTTTTCTTATACCTCCAATTTTGGCTTGGCCCAATTAACCCAAAATAGACTCAGATTAAACAGTCCAGTTTTTTTATTACAGCCTAAATAAATTAAAGCCTAAACGGCCCAAAGCTAATTTTCAGCAAATGAACAAAACAGAAACCCTAGCCAGCTTCTTGCGCCGCAATAGTGTAACATCCTAAAATTTTGAGTATCGATATGTTGCATGTTTTTGGTGCTTAGCTTGTGAATGATTCAATTTGTGTGTTTAATATAGTCTTGAGAAGGCTCAGAATTTATTCGAAATTAGAATAAATTTTAGTAATGAGTATTTTATTGAAGTGGAACAAGTGACCTTGATGTTTAAGGAAATTAAGTGTCAAAAACTAGCATAAGATGAGCTAGTAGTAAAGTAGAGTTGGCGTCTTATGTGTTGCTTGAGGGGAGAGGTTCGAATTCCATAGATTGCATTTTGGTGACTTTAATTTTTGCACCTTGATGGCATGTGTCGGTCAAGCCTTATTTATGGTAAGGTTAGACTATTTCTTTTATGGTAAGGTGGCTAATGGTTAAGGTAAGCTTGAACTTCGAGAAAGAAATCCTAAACTTATGGAATGTAGGGGGAACACAAGGCACGAATCAAGAATGTTGTTTGGAAACTCTTGGGTGGCTAAAACTTTGACTTTTGGCCATTGTACATGGACAGTTTTGTGGCTAGGGGGGAATGGCCGAATGTTGTTAGTAGTTTGGCTAGGATTAGGAGTTAGTTTTGGTTAATTCTTAGCATTTTGTGTGAAATTTTCTTTTCTCTCCAAACTCTTTCTCTTAGCCGATTTTGAGCATTAGGTAAGCTTTGTTTCTTTTGGCCATTTCATTTCATTTTTTACCATTTGGTCATATTTTTGTCTTACATCTCAAGACACTCTCTCCCTTGTGCCGAAATACCAAAGCATAAAGGCCATTTTTCTTTTCTTCTCCTCTTCACCATTGCCGAATGCTTCCTTGTCCCAAATCTCACTCTTTGCTCCTTTCTTACATTTGAAAAACCTAAAACACATTGTCTCCCATCTCTTTCTCCCCATGGCCGAATGGTGCTAACACCATTCTCTCCAATTTTCCTTCAAAGCCGAATCTTCTCTTCACTTATATTGTTTTGTTGATTATTCTTTCAACCTTCGTTTTAATCAATCGGTAAGAACCCTTTTCGAATCTTTATTCTCTTCTTTTTCTTAGCCGAATATATATTAGTTTGGGAGGGTCTTTTGACCGAAAATAGCATCATTTATCCTTTTCTCTTAGACGATCCTTTCATTTTTTTATAGTGTTATAAAGAAGGCTGAACTCGGAGTATTCATAATCATCGTGACACACTAGAAATCGAGTGGAAGTGTTAAGGTAAGAGTTCCTATCAAGGATTTCTATATTACTCGTCATATTGTTATAGATCGACTACTAATCGATTTCGTTTTAGGGGACACTATCGCTCGATTATCATTTCCGTGAACGTAAGATTTTGTGGCAAACAAGATAGGTTTGAAAAGAGTAGTGAATAGTGTTTGGAAGAGGGGCGGTTCTGCTATTCCTCTAAATTCAAACGAAGGATTGTTTTCAAGAATCGAGATTTTCCCAGGGTTGTGGGACCTCATCCGGTGAAAATCAATTATTTGAAGTCATTCGTACTCACGAGCCTTTGACTGCTCGTGGTTCTTCATCGGGTTATGAACTATCGATCGAGGAGAAATCACAAATAGCTGTTGTTCGAGATTCCGAGGGTAAAGATCTAGATCGTTCATCATTAGAATAGCTTTATATTAAATATTAGTGTTCTAATTAAGCGTGATAAATATTTAGGTATCGACGAGCGGGAAAGTATAGTACTCACCTAATCAGGTGTGTAACTTCACACTTATCTCATGGGTTATACTATGCCGTAAGTATTCAATTAAAAATCGTAAAGTCGGTAAAATTAGAAAATACGGTTTATTAGCACTTTTGGGGTGAAAGCATAAAAATGGTATTAAAGTTGTGAAAATTACGAATTTTCCCTTAATAAGCTATATTGTTAAAAAGTGATATTTTGGGCCATATGAATTATTTTTGATAAATTGGCCAAGTGAGAAAATTGTGAAAAGGGCCCTATGTGTATATATGGGCCAAAACTGCTAGATCGATATAAGGGCCAAAATTGCTAGATCGTTAAATGGGTTAAATTGTTATTTTGACTAATGGGCCAAGTTGATAACTTGTAATACGGGCTTTTTTTTGTTGAAATTTACCTTATGAATATATTGTGATGCATTCTATATATACATGGCTGCATGGGTTGGGATAATTGACGAGAGAAGAAAGGAAAGGTTGCCAAAATCTAGTTCGGTGACACTGTCACAATCTAGTTCGGTGACTTTGTCACAATCTAGTTCGGTGGCTCTGTCACAAATATTTTAAATGGCTTAATGCCTGTGATTGGTGTGTTGGCGGGGTGGGTTGACTTGATCCCCACAGGTGTGATGGTTGGTACGAGTGGTGTGTAGCGGATGGAAATTAGGCTTGGTTGGGAATTGCATATCACATGCATTTTTTTTTTATATTTGATTTATATATTGTATTTTGTAAATGGACTCAAGCCCATTTTAATGCTTAAAAGGATTTGGTGATGGACACGGTAAGTGGGTTACACATTGAGTTCTAAGTAACTCACCCTGTTTTTCTTACCCTTCTCAGGTAATAATAATTGATGGGGGCTTGGGCCGGGGATGACTTCGTGTGGAGGCCATACTACGAATGATGGGTTTTTATAAACTTGAACTTCTTTTTAATATTTTTATTTTTATTTAAGTACTATTTTGATTGCGATGTAATAAGGCCTCTGGTATTATTTTATGGATTTTTATTCGTGGATGGAATTTTAATATGTTTTAGTTACTTAAATGGGGATGTTTAAATTTTATAAATGATTTCTTAAACTTGCGTATAAAAAAAAGAAAACTAAAAAAAGGATTTTCTTAAATATCACTTAATCCAAAATATTTTGTGAACACTCTTTTATAAGTTTAAGATTTCCACCAATTATTTCTCTGAAAATCAAATTGTAAAATTCTTATGTTTTAAAATTATGGTTTTCAAATAAATCTCGGTTTATGATAAATTCCATTTTTCAAAATCGTTTTGAAGAATTGTTTTCATTAAAAGCAGTGATGATTAGATGTAAGTTCGAATTGTGTGGCATGCCAAGTCTGGTCTTAACGCATAGGCCGGGTTTGGGGTGTTACAAACAGCCTCCAATGCCGCTCCTCCCACGTTTGCCTCCGTACGTTGCCACAGCTGGCCTTCTCCGTACCTGCAAACAAGACAAGGACGCACAATAGCACAGAGGCAAAAACAGTAGCGAAAAAATAAAAATAGGGTGACAAAGCTTTGTATTCGGCTATAAAAGCCACAAATGAACCTTGTATTTTTTTGACACAGACAATCAATACAAAAAAAAAATGAAGTAATACTCGTGCAAAAGTTCTTATCATTTCTTTTTTCTTTATTTTCTTTTCTTTCTTTCTTTCTTTTTTTTATTCATTCTCTTCGCAACTGTTATGCATATAGATATAAATATTGTATTTTTTAACTATATACATATATTAAGACATAGTATGAAAAAGAAGAAAAAAACTTACCTTTTGGAATTCCAGCCGCCGTGCACGGTGGTCGATGGCGGTGGAGCCACGGTGGGGACTCGCCGGAGCATGGCCGGATTCTGGGTTGGTGCCCAGAGAGAAGAAGAGAAAACAAATCTGATTTTTTTTTAAAAGCTGGAAAAGTGATTTTTTTGGTCAAATTTTTAACATTTATAGTATAGCCTGTACAACGTCGTTTTTGGAATGGGTTTCAGGTGCAAAAATGGCGTCGTTTCAAGGCCACCCGCGCGCGACCCGACCTGCTTCCTCAGGATTCGCGTGTTTTGCCTTGAGTGGGATATTTACGCACCCAGTCCCTCCATTTTTAAGGCCTGTTACGATTCGGTCCAATTTCTTTTTTTTTTCTTTTTAATTTTAGCCTGAAATTTTCGTAGTGTTTCATTTCGGCCCGTATTGAAGTTATGCGTTTTGGGGGACAGGGATATTATCCCATTTGGTCCCCCATATCATTCGCGTGTCACAATTTGGGCCATATATTTTATTTTTACTCCGATTTAGTCTCTGTTTTTGTTATTGTTGCTATTTCATTAGTTAATTTAATATTATTACTGCTAATTACATTTTCTTTCTTTGTGTGTGTTGAATTTATTTGTTATTATTGTCATATTATTATTCTTATCAATGTATTACTATTATTATTATTTCTATTGTTATTATTATTATTAACATATTATTATGATTATTTACGTATCATTATTAATTAACTATTGTTTTTATTACTATTATTTCTTTAATATTTATCTAGGATTTGAAAATACATTTGTCATATTATTATTTATTATATTTATATCCTCTTAAATAATTTTCAACTTTAGATCCTTTATTATTTGTATTATTATTTTTAACATTATTTTCATCATTGTTAGTATTTTTAAACTACCCAATATTTCTATATTTTTAATTCATTAGTAGTTATTATTAAATTTTAAATTAAATTTTAGTTTTTATTTGTTCATTTACTTTTCTTATTATTTTATTTTATATACCGCTGCTTTGTTTTATTATTTTATTACTATTTACCTTTTTTATTTATTTTTGCTCTTATTATTGTTATTTATTGCGTTCATTATTATCCTTTTAAATCAAAGCATATAAGTTAAATAAAAAGCTTATTCTCTAGAATTCAAAAATGTTGTGTCCTAACTCTTTGGATGTGACATTTTGTTATCTCGAGGTAAGGATTTCTAAAAATAAAGGTAATATTCTGTATTTGGAATTTTGAGAAATTGTGCCCTAACTTACTGGGTTCCGATATTTGACCAAAATAACTGAATATCCTTCTTAAACTTAAATGCATGAGTTTTAAAAGTCAAAAGACAAGCTTAGTTTCGAGGATTTGAAATGTCATATCCTAACTCACTGGGCGTGACATTTTACTTCTTCGAAATAAGAGGGTCTTAGCATCCGATTTAATTTATTCAAGTTTTCTTTTAAAGAGGATCGTGTTTTAAAATCTTTTCAAATTTACAACATTAAGTCGTTAATTAATCAATTAGGTACCAATTTTGGGCGTTACGAGGGTGCTAATCCTTCCTCGTGTGTAACCGACTCCCGAACCCGTTTTCTCGAATTTTGTAGGCCAAAATCATTGTTTTAATAAATCAAAATGTTTTAAGGATCAATCTCAAGGTGATCCGATCACACCTCGAAAAACGGATTGGTGGCAACTCCCGTTTTTTGTTTTCATTTTCAAAATCAAAGTCGACCCTGTCTTTTCATTAAAAAAATGGTTTCGACAGCTTGGCGACTCCACTGGGGACATAAGAGAGTCAAGCCGTAAAATTGATTATTTTCTGTCTTGTTGTCGAAAATTGAAAATCTGATTTGGAAAATTACGATCCTTTTATTGCATTTGTTTATGTTATTTCATATGATTGCTGTGGTTTGAGTCTCGTAGAATACTTTCGCATCATATTGCATAAGGACCATTTGGTCTTACCTCTTTTAAGTGGGAGTGAGAAGCTACTCCTTCGTGAGGTTTTCACCTCAGTGCAGGATAGTGGATCACTTTCGGGATACATCCGTACCTATGTCTTCGTGAGATTTTCATCTCCATGTAGCCATAGGGAAATGTATTCCCCTGAACTAAACTCGGTCCGTATGAGCCTATAATGGGCGAGGGTCGAGGAATCTGTTGGTTCAGGTACCTTTACTTTAGGACCAAACCACATATAGTGAGCCCTAAGAGCTTACCCTAGGTAGAACCACACTGAACCCCCAGAGGTCATCCAAATAGGCGCTCTATTTGTTATTTTGTATTGACATGTTTCTTTTGTTATGATTGCATTGCATTTTCATCATAGAAAAAAGGTGTTGATTCACGTTCAATTACTAAATAGAGAGCTTGTCATGGAAAATGAATTTCTTGATAAAGCGGAGTACAATACGACAGTCCGAATATGGTCCAAGTAAACACAATGAGAGAATAGTGAGAGTCCGTGGAGGAGTACACGACTTTGCTTCAGGATTCAAGCCAGCAAGGATTATTTGGGAGCCGTCAACATCCTGACTTACTTAAAGAAGCTAACAAACATCACGAGGATGAGTGAGCAGTGGGTAGCAGCCCGGGCCAAGCAAAAAGGAGATAATAGAGACATCTCTTGAAAAATTTGCGAGATTTGATCTTAACATCCGAATATGAAGAAAATGATCGATGTCTTCGCCTGGAGTATGAGGGCAAGGCCGTATATGTATCCGTTTTATGTAAAAAAAATTGATTTCTAGAAAAGTTGTTCTAATGGAATTGAATCAGAATCAACGATTCTTTTTTCATTCATTTCATGCATTAGCATTGCATCGCATCATATGCAATAAAATTCACGAAAGACCCTTACCATGGAATATCGTTATAGTACATGAGGAAAAACTGAAGCAATGGACCAAAGGTTGAAGAGATTAGAGCAAATGCAAATACAAATGCAAGAGCAATTGGCCAAAATTCAACAAGATATGAGGAATCAAATGCTTGAATTCCAAAGAAACATAATGAGCCAGTTAACCTAGATGCTAGCTGGAGGGTTAGAAAAGGAAAAAGCCCTATGGTCAATTCTGAGGACGATAATGAGGACCCCGCTTATCATTCAGGCTTTACCCCAACAAACACCCAAGCACAACCAGACACGTATCCACAAGGGGCGCCCATTAACATCAGACCCCAATACCAGACTGGTACTTCGACACCGGTGAATTTCCCGACAGGTTCAGGTTCTAGTCCAGGGGATAATCCAATCAATCATGTCGTCCTTGATCTGGATGATCTAGCAGAAGCAAAAAAGGCGAGAGTCGAGCTCCCAAAACAATTTGAAGATCGTTACAAACGGAAAAGGCGAGAGTGGAGCTCCCAAATCAATACTTTAAAGGCCCCGAGGAAGAGGGAAAATGAAGTGAATAATGCACATATGTATAACAAGGGCTATTCAAAGTCGATTACCATAAGCCAGCCAAGGACGACAACTACTAGCCATCAGGTCCCCCCAAGGTAAGATTCTAATCCAAGACCGAACTCAAAAAAACTCCGATTCACGCCTATCCCGATCACGTACGGGGAGTTGTACCAAAGTTTGTTTGATGCACATATAATATCCCCTTACTACCTAAAACCTATGTAGCCTCCATTCCCCAAATGGTACGATACGAACGCCCAATATGAGTACCACGTGGGAATCACAGGACACTCGATTGAGAACTGCTCCGCTTTCAAAAAGATAATCGAAAGACTCATCAAAATGGGTGTTGTGAAATTCGATGATCCATTTGGTGCAGAAAATCTGTTACCCAACCATTCTGACAAAGGGGTAAACGCGATAATCGAGAATACGAGGAAGAGAATCAATATGAATATGGCAGAAGTGAAAACCCCACTGAGAGAGGTTTGGAAGAAAATTGTAGAAAGTGGATTAATCACACAGGACTCAGGGGAAGAGCCTGGAAAAGCAATGAACTACTGTCAGTTCCACGATGAAGAAGGTCACGAGATTCAAAAGTGCAGTGAATTCAGGGCCTTTGTGCAAGGCCTGATAGATAATAAGGAACTAGAATTCCTTGAAGAAGTTAAAAGCCCGGAAGGAATATCGCAGAATCTGAACATTAACACTGTATCTGAAGAGGGAACCGGGTAATAGAATTTTCCAAGCATCTGCCTTTTCATACTTGGGAGTGTTTTTAACAATAGGACTGTAGAAGAGATCCCTGTATTGTTTAGAGCTAATTTAGAGTAATATTCAAAACACGCTTGCTACTTTAAGCCTAGAAGCAATAAGAATCCTTTCGTGAAATAGGCTCATGTCCAACACCTTTATTTTCAAAGAAAAATGCATTTTTGTGTCTCACTTTGAGCAAATATTCTTTTATTCCTTCATTTAATTCATGTTCATACCATATAAATAATTATTCTTAGATTCATTTGTTCTTTGAATATTCCTTCGTACCTACAACAGGTCTCCAGATATCAACGACATGAGCAACGCTGCTACTGACTCAGAATCTACTTTTGAGCAAGATATGTGTCTAGAGGTATCTCGAGACTTTGAAGATGACTGAGACTGTAGCTTATCTCCTAATTTGTTAAGGATGGTAGAATAAGAGGATAAACATATCCTACCTTACAAAGAATTAGTGGAAATTATGAGCTTAGGAGAAGAGGAAGAGGTGAAGATCGGAGCCTGTATAACCGCAGAGACAAAGCGTGACATCATTGAGTTATTCCAACAATTCGAAGATGTTTTCGCATGATCGTATCAAGATATGTCTTAGCTACTAAGACATGTGGATGTTGTTAAGGCTAAGAAAATCTTAAAAAAGGTCCATTAGGGTGTCTGAAGAACACATGCTAATGGTTTACAATGGCTAGACAAATTATGAGATTCGGGTACTATTGGTCTACCATGGAGGGAGATTGCATCAATTATGCTAGGAGATGTCACAAATGCCAAATTTATGGAGACAAAATTCATGTACCTTGATCGCTGAGAAGTCATAGTTTTAAAATTTATAAAGATAATGATCGAACCTGGAAACTAACTATGACAACGATTGAGGCAAGTGCACCTATCGAACAGTAGTATAGCTTAGGCAAGACCGGATTGTCGAACCCAAAGGAACTAAAAGTACTAATACTAACTTTCTTTCTATTATTTAGCCTAAAATAAGTGAAGTTGTTTATTAATCTAAATTAACTAATTACTAAGCTAAAGACGCAAAGACAAAAAGAATGAATTGGGGAAATACTTTGGGAAAAACTCAGTTGATTAAGATGATACCCTTAGGAAGAATCCATCTAGACTCCACTTGTTATCTAACACTGAACCAGATGATTTATTCACTTGACTTGATCCGTAGGACTCCCTAACGTATATTAAACCCTCTCTCGAGGAGAATAACGTCAAACCCTAGGTTAATTAATTGAAATCTCTTTCCCATTAATAACCCTCTATAATAGCAGTAAATCGATCTATGGACTCCCATATTAGGTTTCACCCTAATCCGGCAAAATCTCGTCACCCTATCTCTAGGCGCGCGATCAACTCCGCTTAATTATGCTAGATCTACTCTTAAGCAGGGACTTTTGCTCCACCACCTAAGCACATTCAACTTGAATCAATATCCGCGAAATATCAACACAAGAATTAAGCACACATAATTAAGAACAAATCAAGTATTTATCATATAGTTCCGAAAACAATAACAAGATTCATCTCGGTTTCATCCCCCTTCAGGTATCTGAAGGGTTTAGTTCATAATAATAAAAGAAAACATCTCAGAAGAAAAGATAAAACAAAACATAAGTAATCCCTAAAACCCCCTGAAGGAATTGAAGAGGAGATCCTCTGTCTTGAGTAGAATTCCGGCTTTTTGAGATGGATCAACTGGCTATCCCTTGAGAGTTTCCCACAAATATGACCTTTTCGGCTCGGCTCCTTGGCCTAGCTGACCACCCGTCGACTCCACCTATTAGGTTATACTTAGGGTGTATTTATAGGCTTTTGGAATGTGTTTCTTTGCCCCTAAGTATCCTTTTCCGAGTGAAATTACTCTCCTCCACGGCAGGGGCACGACCATGGCACTCGTCCGTATGAATCGTGGCCAAGCCGTGTTGGACTCCATTAGTGAGGCACGGCCGTGTAGATCGACATCAGGACGTGTTCTAGTATATTTGAGGAGGCACGACCGTGTGGGCTTTAGTTCGGGCCCTGTCGATTTCTTCTTTGGCCCATTTTGGTCTGTTTTGAGCCCGTTTCTCGTTCTTTTTATTCTTGGGTGCTTTCCTGAGTATAAGACATGAAAAGAAAGGATTAAGAGCACCTTTTTACATAAATCAAGGGATAAATCATCCAAAAGTATGCTAAATGTGGGATTAAAATATGTTACTATTTCGGTTTATCAAATACCCCCACACTTAAGCTTTTGCTTGTCCTCAAGCAAAATTCTCAACTTACAGTTAAAACGAACTTTCAATAATTCATAATTCCTATCAACAATATCTTATCATAATTCATAGATAATTTATACATGGATAATTCAATTCAAAGAGTCCTAAGGATTCAAACAATCTAAGTCATAGATTTTTAGCTCGAAAATATAGGCGTCTCCCCTTATCTAAATAATTACCTTTAATTTAAAATCGACAAGGATTGACATCCTCACTAGAGATTCACTCAAATCACTCAAAGTGTTTAAGGTTCAGGAAAAAGCGCTCAAAAGTCGAACATGGAAAGTTAATCTCATAGGCTTGCCTGAAAATCAAATCTCCACCACTATAATATGAGATGATGCACAAATCAAAAGGTCTTTGAAAGGGTTGTAACGGGGCTAGGGTTAAGGTGTGGATATAGGCTGAATTAGAAGGTTAGAATCGAGACTGAATTGAAAAATTACCTAACCAAAAACAATGAACTGAATAATTACATAATGGATTGAAACTTTAAACTAATAATACGGGCTTTAGTCCAGGCCGTGTCGATTTCTTCTTTGGCCCATTTTGGTCCGTTTTGAGCCTGTTTCTCGTTCTTCTTATTCTTGGGTGCTTTCTTGAGTATAAGACATGAAAAGAAAGGATTAAGAGCACCTTTTTACATAAATCAAGGGATAAATCATCCAAAAGTATGCTAAATGTGGGATTAAAATATGTTACTAATTCGGTTTATCATACCTCCTTCGCCTTTGCATGTTATGACTTCCCCATGGACTTTCTCTATGCAGGGCATGGATGTCATTGGGCCGGTCTCTCCAAAAGTGTCAAATGGGCATCGATTCATCTTTGTAGTCATCGACTATTTCACCAAGTGGGTAGAGGCTGCTTCATATGCCAGTGTTACTAACTCGGCAGTGTAACACCCCAAACCCGGCCTAGATGTTATGACCGGATCTGGCATGTCACATAGAAGGGTTGTTTAAAAACTGCGTGTTTGTTAAACTCCGTATTCTTTTTGAAAACTTCGAGCTTTGTAGTTTGTGAAACTCAGCTCCCCGCTTAAGGTTTTCTTGTTAAAAACGTTGTTATTACTGTTATTATTCTTATTATTATTATTTCTCGAAAACTTGTTTATAACATAAATCAAATTCTGTGAATTGCGAAGATGTGATATTTTGAAAACAGTTGGTGTCGTTTTCAGATACCACGCATTTACAATTTAACAGTTTTTAAAGAAACCTTAAAAGAAAATAAACCAACGGCCTTATTACAAAAATATTAACCAAAAATAAATTAAAACCAAAATAAAGCGATAACAAAAATCTACTAAGTTCCCGGGAAATGTTCTCGATGTATGGCCACCACAGACTCCTCCGTCGCCCCAAATCCTCTAACGCTGGGGATCACCTGCAAGATTAAAGCAGAGGGGTGAGTTACGAGAACTCAGTGTGTAATCCCCTAATCAGTTATTAATTGGGCCCGAGCCCATACAGAAAAGATCGGGCCGAAGCCCATCTGAGAATCAAATTGCGCCAAGCCCATACTGTAAGCATCGATCGGGCCAAGCCCTATTCAAGAACAACTCGGGCCTTAGCCCTATAAACATGATCATGCAAATATAGAATGCATCCCAACTTAATATTCCATCCGCTACACACAACCCGTACCAGCCCAACACACCTATGGGGATTTGTAAATCGAACCATCCATCCGCTACACACCTCGATGGCAGTCAAGCTGCTCATTACAGAATTTGTGGCAAAGCCACCAGAATAACAGAATATATGTGGCATAGCCACCAGACAGAATTGTGGCTGAGCCACCAGAATCAGAATGTGGCAAAGCCACCAGATTACACTTCCTCCGATCATCAATATCCCAATCCCATGCAAAATGTCATGTATACGAAACATGTATCAAATATGATATATGACATGAATTACCATTATGAACAGATAAATAGAATACATACAATCATGCTAATCAACCCTAAGGGTATAACAGTAATTTTACCCGCCGAGGATATTTCGGTAATTTACCCACTAGGGGTATTTTGGTAATTTACCCACTAGGGGTATTTTGGTAATTTACCCTCTAGGAGTATTTTGGTAATTTACCCTCTAGGGGTATTTTTGTAATTTACCATTTAGGGGTATTTTGGTAATTTCGCATTCAACAGCCTTTCCGAAGGCCTACTGTCGCCTCAAGCGACACAAAACCCTTTTTGGGTCTCTAAGGAACTATTAGGCCTAAAATCCAATTTAGGCCCAAACGAGCCCACACACTCGTGTGTCCCATTTCGCATGGTTTCGGTTTCAGATTTACGGGTTTCGCATTCGGCCTATCATTTACTAGTTTTCCAACAGTTTTGCCCAAATGGGCCGAATAGACCATTGGGCCCATTTGGCCCGTTTCGGCCTGGTTAGGCCCGTTACACCCTCAGTATCGCGAGAGTGCTCGTGACACCCTTAACGACTTAACATCACGATTCATATCTCGATTTACCCCTACGAGCATTAGCACACTCGAGGGGTCATAGATGCCGATTTTCTGGCTTTTTAGCTTTTAGTCGCTTCACAGAACATTGCATGCAATCATTCAACGGGGTATGAGATTACACACCTATTACGAGCATTGATTGAATTCCCGAATTTCGTACCTACGATCCAACATATTCCAATCGGTTATTACACACTCTGATAAAACAAATCTAAGTTGAATCCGAATAGCCACTAACACCACTTACCACAAAATGACCTCCTTCCACAAGTGGCAATGTTCGACTTTTCTTCCTCTTGGCTAGAGCAATCAAACTCCTAATCCGGTTGATGCACAAAGGGGTTAGCATCCTCTAATATTCAGTAATAAGGTAAAATTCGGTAATGAAATGCACTACTTACCCTTAGGTTTGGCAAGCCAGGTCCCTTGAACGAGAGGAGTTAAGCACCCACTGCCCTCAAATATGACGATTAACTAAGAAGAAAAAGAAGAAGTTAGAGGCACACAAGAAATCAAAGAACTTGATTCGGCCTACCCCAAAATGCTAGCTTAGTACCGTAAAGAGAGGAGTATCAAAACACGAGGACTACATGAGCAGAGATTCGTCAGTTAATCCCTAAAACAAAATCGGCTGAGGCACAAAGAGAGGGAGTTAGGATCTTCAGTTTTAACAAAGCACTAAGAGAAAAGAAGAGGATGATAGAAAAGAAACTAGAACCTTCGTTCAGAGAGACCCCAGATGGAAGGATGATTCGGCTACAATGACTTGCAACAAAGGGTAATAGATGGAATCACTCGGCACTCGGTAACAAATCAAAAGAGTTGAATTCGGTTGTGAAGAGGAAGAATAGACGAAAAGTCTAAGAAGTAAAAAGAAGGCTTAGGGGAAGTTTCGGCAAGGAGAAGTGATTGAACAGGAAGAGAAAAAAAGAAGAAATGAGAAAGAGTTGAACAAAAAAAAAAGAACTAATACCTTGCTACCAGAGAAAAGCCGAAGGAAAAAGGGAGATTCGACGATGAGAAGAACACCCCGCTTCAATCTAGACTAAGTTCGGCTAATGGCAAAAGAAAAAAAACCGATTCCAATAAGAGGTAAGAGGAGATTCGGCTATAGGAAGAACAAGAGCTAGAAAAAGGATTGGGCTATTGGTAATTTAGCAATCACCAATGAAGAAAAAAGAGTAGGGGTTTCGACTTTGGTGAAGAAGAAAACGCAAATGGGAGGAGATGGAGGGTGAGTTTCGGCCAAGGTGATTAGCTAACAAGCAAAAACAACCAAAATGTGATAGACAAAGATGAACTGAGGAATTCGAGTATAGCACAAAATGAGTAGAAAAGACCCGAAATGACACTATCAAAAATGCAACACTACTCTCCAAAAAAAATGAATTGAGCAAAACGACACCCCACACCCACACACATGACCGAATATGCTCCCTAAGCACTTCCCTAATTTCGGCCAAACACCTCCACTCTCCATATCCCATTATTCACTCCATGATTCTCTCCTACACTTACACCCCTTCACTCATTCAAACCGTTTGACCAATTCAAAACTTCACCAAATAGTGTTCCACTCCAACTCCACCTCTCCTCCTACCTGAGCATAAAAATAAAACTCCCTTATACTATATGTGGGATTCGAACACTCCCCCTCCATGCTTCCCTTGTGACGCCACACTAAAATGCCAAATGCTCCACTTGTGTTAACAAGATACAACCAATTAAACTTAAGTCCTACCTCCACTAGCTCACCCCCCTAAAGTGCCAAAAATCAAGACTTTTGCTATGGCCTAACTTGAACCCGGGACTTCATAGAAGCCCCGTAATCTTCCAAATTCACTTACCTAATAAGTCCAACTTGCAATTATGCCATTCTCATATTCTCAAAAATTTTAAAAGCTCCTACGCCCAAGGCCCAATAGGCCCAATTCTACTAGACCCAATTTTGGGGCGTTACAAATCAACCCCCTTAAAGAAATTTCGTCCTTGAAATTTCCAACTATCTAACAGTGGTTTAACACAGACTACTCTACCACGCTACCGCTGTGCACTCTGATTCCAATAACACTAATACACTTCTAACCTAATCTAGAAATCTCTTCACCCAACCAGATATCCAACCACAGAAGCAAACAGGTACTTATCACACACTCATAAATTTTCTACATTCAAACACCACATCCAACCAAAATATACCCGATTTAATGGTGATGGAATAATTCTGAGCCCTATGCTCATGCGACTCGCATCTCAAGCATGCTCCTAACTTCCTCCAGCATTCACCCGGATGATGCCTTCTGTAATATACGCAAGCCGGAAAGTTTAGACGTGCCTTAACATGCTTCACAGAACGAGACTGCGACCCTAGAAAACTGCGATCTCCTTTCTTCTTACAGTTCATGCACCCAACTCGAAGTGTTTGACCAATTTCTTTCACCTCTTCCAATACCTCCCTAACTAGCTGAGTCAGCACCTCAACTCCGGCTTAGTCATGAGACCCCATCTCAATCGCTGGCGATGCTGGCACTTTACCTTCAAGCACCTGTCCCGATACTGAGGATCCAGCCCTAAAACCTCAGCCTCTACCTCGGCCGCGTGTACCTCATCCACGTCCTCTCGTACTCATACTGATGAATCGTATTAATCTGATTAAGAGTTTTATGAATCAGTCTATGATTCCAATGTTTATTAACAAGTGTTTTATAAAAAAATAGGTATAAGAGTTGTTCTCGCAGATCGAATTTCCTAATGTCTCAGTCTCTATAGTCTTAACTCCTACAGCTAATAGTCTCAGTATACTACCACTAACTCTAGTAGTTTTCTATCTTACAGACATTTCCTCATATAATCAAATGTAAAGTAAGAGGACGTACGAATTTGGTGCCGGAGACTCAGGGTGCCATACTTCCATTAAAGATATATATTTTCTAAACCAAATTTCTAACCCAGTTGAAAAACATTTTCGAACCCATTCCACAGCTGAGTTTTGCAACTTGGCTCTGATACCATAAAATGTAACACCCCAAACCTGGCCTAGGCATTATGATCGGATCTGGCATGTCACATAGAAGGGTTGTTTAAAAACCGCGTGTTCGTTAAACTCTGTATTCTTTTTTAAAACTCGAGCTTTGTAGTTTGTGAAACTCAGTTCCCCGCTTAAGGTTTTCTTGTTAAAAATGTTGTTATTACTATTATTCTTCTTATTATTATTATTTCCCGAAAACTTGTTTATAACAGAAATCAAATTCTGTGAATTACGAAGATGTGATATTTTGAAAATAGTTGGTGTCGTTTTAAGATACCACGCATTTATAATTTAACAGTTATTAAAAAAACCTTAAAAAAATAAACCAACAGCCTTATTACAAAAATATTAACCTAAAATAAATTATAACCAAAATAAAGTGATAACAAAAATTTACTAAGTTCCCGGGAAATGTTCCCGATGTATGGCCACCACAGAGTCCTCCGTCGCCCCAAATCCTCTAACGCTGGGGATCACCTGCAAGATTAAAGCAGAGGGGTGAGTTACGAGAACTTAGTGTGTAATCCCCTAATCGGTTATTAACTGGGCCCAAGCCCATACGGAAACAAACTGGGTCGAAGCCCATATAGAATTAAATTGGGCCGAAGCCCATACAGAAGCAGACTGGGCCGAAGCCCTATTCAGTAAAAATCTGGGCCTTACCCCTAAAAACATGATCATGCAAATATAGAATGCAGCCCAACTTAATATTCTATCCGCTACACACAACCCGTACCAGCCCAACACACCTGTAGGGATTTGTAAATCGACCCATCCATCCGCTACACACCTCGATGGCAGTCAAGCTGCTCATCATAGAATTTGTGGCAAAGCCACCAGAATAACCGAATATATGTGGCATAGCCACCAGACAGAATTGTAGCAGAGCCACCAGAATCAGAATGTGGCAGAGCCACCAAATTACACTTCCTCCGATCACCAATATCCTAATCCCATGCAAAATGTCATGTATACGAAACATGTATCAAATATGATGTATGATATGAATTACCATTATAAACAGATAAACATAATACATACAATCATGCTAATCAACCCTAAGGGTATAACAGTAATTTTACCTGCCGAGGGTATTTCGGTAATTTACCCACTAGCGGCATTTTGGTAATTTACCCACTAGGGGTATTTTGGTAATTTACCCTCTAGGAGTATATTGGTAATTTACCCTCTAGGGGTATTTTGGTAATTTTGCATTTAATAGCCTTTCCGAAGGCCTACTTTCGCCTCAAGTGACACAGAACCCTTTTTGAGTCTCTACGAAACTTTTGGATCTAAAATCCATTTTAGGCCCAAATGGGCCCACACGCTCGTGTGGCCCATTTATCATGGTTTCAGTTTCAGATTTGCAGATTTCGCATTTGGCCTATCATTTACTAGTTTTCCAACAGTTTTGCCCAAATGGGCTGGATAGCCCATTGGGCCCATTTGGCCCGTTTCGGCCTGGTTAGGCCCGTTACACCCTCAGTATCGCGAGAGTGCTTGTGACACCCTTAACGACTTAACATCACGATTCATATCTCGATTTACCCCTACGACTGTTAGCACACTCAAAGGGTCACAGTTGCCGGTTTTTTAGCTTTTCGGGTTTTAGTCGCTTCACAGAACATTGCATGTAATCATTCAACGGGGTATGAGATTACACACCTGTTACGAGCGTTGACTGAATTCCTGAATTTCGATACCTACGATCCAACATATTCCAATCGGTTATTACACACTATGATAAAACAAATCTAAGTTGAATCCGAATAGCCACTAACACCACTTACCACAAAATGACCTCTTTCCACAAGTGGCAATGTTCGGCTTTTCTTCCTCTTGGCTAGAGCAATCAAACTCCTAAACCGGTTGATGCACAAAGGGGTTAGCATCCTCTAATATTTGGTAATAAGGTAAAATCCGGTAATGAAATGCACTACTTACCCTTAAATTCGGCACGCCAGGTCCCTTGAACGAGAGGAGTTAAGCACCCACTGCCCTCAAAGATAACGATTAACTAAGAAGAAAAAGAAGAAGTTAGGATCGCACAAGAAATCAAACAACTTGATTCGGCCTACCCCAAAATGCTAGCTTAGTACAGTAAAGAGAGGAGTATCAAAACACGAGGACTAGATGAGCAGAGATTCAGTAGTTAATCCCTAAAACAAAATCAGTCTAGGCACAAAGAGAGGGAGTTAGGATCTTCGATTTTAACAAAGCGCCAAGAGAAAAGAAGAGGATGATAGAAAAGAAACCAACACCTTCGTTCAGAGAGACCCCAGATGGAAGGATGATTCGGCTACAATGACTTGCAACAAAGAGTAATAGATGGAATCACTCGGCACTTGGTAACAAATCAAAAGAGTTGAATTCGGTTGTGAAGAGGAAGAATAGACGAAAAGTCTAAGAAGTAAAAAGAAGGCTTAGGGGAAGTTTCGGCAAGGAGAAGTGATTGAACAGGAAGAGAGAAAAAGAAGAAATGAGAAAGATTTGAACAAAAAGAAAGAACTAATACCTTGCTACCAGAGAAAATCTGAAGGAAAAAGGGAGATTCGATGATCAGAAAAACACCCTGCTTCAATCTAGACTAAGTTCGGCTAATGGCATAAGAAAAAGAATCGATTCCAATGAGAGGTAAGAGGAGATTCGACTATAGGAAGAAAAAGAGTTAGAAAAAGATTCGGCTATTAGTAATTTAGCAATCACCAATTAGGAAAAGGAGTAGGGGTTTCGGCTTTGGTGAAGAAGAAAACGCAAATGAGAGGAGATGGAGGGTGAGTTTCAGCCAAGGTGATTAGCTAACAAGCAAAAACAACCAAAGTGTGAATTCCAAATGTGTGAAAGAAAAAGATGAACTGAGGAATTCGACAATTGTAACAGCCCGATTATGACCCTAATCGAAACGGTTGTTTTGGGACCACGAATCTGAGTTAGAAAATATTTTAATATTATATTTGATATCTATGATATATGTTTGAGCATGTGTTAATATTTCGTGAGTAAATTTGTCTGTAACATCCAAAAATTTGAATTTTATATGTTGCATTATTTTGGTGCTCAGCTAGTTAAACTATCCAATATGTGTGTTTAGGTAGTCCTGAGAAGGCTCGGGATTTATTTGGATTTAGTAAAATTTTTGGCATTTAGTACTTTAAGGAAATGGAGTAAGTGACCTTAAAGCTTAAGGTAATAAAGTGGTAAATAGCTAGCATAAGTGAGTAATTAGTAAAGTGGATATGGTGCCATATGTGTTACCTTGAGGGAGGGAGTTCGAATCCCTTTGAGTGCATGTGTGATTTTTATTTTTGCTTTCCTTCCTTATAGTTTCGGCCAAGCATAATTTTATGGTAAGTTGGACTTTTATTTTTATGGCAAGATGGCTAAGAGAAAAAGGCAAGATTGAAGTTAGGGAAAGGAATCAAATGAAAATGGCATGTAAGGGGAGCATAAGGCTTATTCCATGGGTGATGTTTTGGAAAGTTTGGTTGGCCAAACTTTTGACCAATTGGCTATGCATTTGGACGGTTTTTGGGGCTAAGGAGGATGGCCGAATTTTATTAGCATTTTGGTAAGGTTTAGGTGCTAGTTTTGGTCAAATCTATTAGCAACTAGTGTATCATTTCTCTTCTCCAAAACTCTATGCCCCTAGCCGAATGTGGTTAATAGCAATAGGTAAATTTTTGTTTGTTTTGGCCATTTCTTTTTGACCAATTTGGTATCATCTTTCATACTCCCCAAACTCTTTTCTTCTTTGTGCCGAAACCATGCAACCTTGAAGAGGCATTTTCATTTCTTTTCTTTCTCTTTGTCGAATGCATACCAACTTTAAGACCTTTTCCTTGTTCATTTTTCATCCTTGAAAATCGAAACTTAAACACCATATCTTCTACTTCTTTTTCTTCTTTTTTTCTTTTTGTAAAAACTTTCAAACATCACTCCCTCTCCAATATTCTCACCATAGCCGAATATCATTGATCATCTCCCTATAGCCGAGTCTTCCATTCATTCATATTTTCTTCTCAACTATATTTCTACTCACACTTTGATCAATCGGTAAGTGATCCATTTCAACATTTCTTTTTTTTGTATTTTTATTTTATTCTTTCTCTTAGTGCCGAATCTATACCTTGGTGTGGGATGGCCATATTGATCGAGACCATCACCGTACTTTCTCTCTTACGAAATCACTTTTCTCTGCCATAGAAATATAGTGGAAGGTCGAAACTTGGAGTTTTCGAAATCATCATTTAATCGCTAGAATTCGGTCAAAAAATATCTAAGGTAAGGATTCTTCGAGGATTCTATAATCACTTTTTATTTGTTAAGATAGTGCTGATTAATCGATATTATTATAGGGACTCTATCGCTCGATCTTTCATCTTGAGATCATACAGATTTTTGTGGAAAGCTGACTTCACCCCTAAGATCAATCGTTTATAACAACGTAATATTAGTTTGGACTAATATTTATTTTCAATGGAGGCAAACAAGATCGAATCAAAAGGGGTAGTGTTTGGTGATCGAAAAAGGAGCGGATTTACGATCCCTTCTAGATTCAAACGAAGGGCTGTTTCAGCGGTTCGAGACTTTCCATCGGGTTGTGGACCCTCATCCGGTGAGAAGCAACTATTCGAGGTTGTTCGCAATTGTGAGGCATCAGCGATTCGGGATTATCCACCGGGTTGTGGACCCTCATCCGGTGAGAAGCAACTATTCGAGGTTGTTCGTAATTGTGAGGCATCAGCGATTCGGGATTATCCACCGGGTTGTGGACCGTCAACCGGGGAGAACCGGCAAATCGTAGTTGTTCGTGATTCCGAGGGTAAAAACACTTAGATCGTTTATCTTAGAGTAAATTTAATATGTCGCGTTCATTGTCTAATCGAGAGTTGAAATATTTTTAGGTGTCGACGATCAGGAAAGTGTAGTGCTTACCGTAATCAGGTGTGTAATCTCACACCGTATTTCATGGGTTAGATAATTATAATGAGTTAATCGCTTGATTAAATCACATGTTAGTGAAATCGGGTAAAATGGCATAATTATCACTATTTTGGTAAAAACTATGAAATCGGTATTAAAACGGTGAAAATTATGATATTACCCTCAATGGGCCAAACCGATAAGTGTGATATTTGTTATATGCGCCAGATTGTGATATGGGCCCGATTGTGATATTTGCTATATGGGCCAAAATGAGATATTGGTTATATGGGCCCAATTGTGATATTTGCTATATGGGCCAAAATGAGATATTGGTTATATGGGCCCAATTGTGATATTTGATATATGGGCCAGATTGTGATATGGGCCAGCTTGTGATAATTGTTATAATGGTCCAAATTGTTCGTAATAAATATTTGAATGAATTGTTGTAAATGAATATGTATTATATACATGAATTGCATGGGATGGGATATTGTCGAAGAGAAGTTCTGGTAGCTCTGCTACAAAATTATGGTGGCTCTGCCACAAATCTGAAAAATGGCAATGCCATGTAAACTCTGTGAATCTGGTGGCTTGTCCACAAATTGATATAAACGGCTTAATGCCTATTTTGGTGTGTTGGCGGGGTGGGTGACTAAAGCTCCCCATAGGTGTGCTGGTTGGTACGGGTAGTGTGTAGCGGATGGAAATTAGGTTTGGTTTGGGAATTGCATATCACATGCATATTTTATACATGTTTTTTTTTTATGTTATAATTGTAAACGGGCTTTGGCCCAATAAATGCTTAATTGGATTTTTGGCCTAGTGGACAATGGTAAGTGGGTTACACACTGAGTTCTAGTAACTCACCCTGTTTTCCTTACCTTTTTCAGGTAATGATCAGTGATGGAGACTTGGGCCGTGGACGACTCGGTGGAGGCCATACAGCGAATAATGGTTATTTGAAATTGGGATTTCTTTTTAGTACTTTTAATTATTTTGCTATTTTAAGTTAAGTTGTAATAAGGCCTCTGGAAAAATTTTAATTTTTTTATGTTTGATGGATTTATAATTTGCTTTAAATACTTCAAGAGGGATTTTTCTAAAACTTAAATAAATGATTTTCTCAAATGGATATGCAAAAAGGGTTTCATGATAACTTTCTTAAATATTTTAACTCGGAAAATCTTCTCGTGACAATGTTCTTCAAATTTTTCCAAAATCATTTTTAAACTCTTTTAAACCTTCTGGAAATATTAATTAAATTTTTCTAAGTTTCAAGTTACAAATTCTTACATCTCAAATTGTTTGATTTATCAATCAACCTTAGTTTTTCAATAAACTCCACGTCAATTTTTTTTAAAAAATTCTGTTTTACTTAAATCATTCAAGGACTGGATGTATATTCATTCCGTGTAACATGTCAAATCTGGTCTTAACGCATAGACCGGGTTTGGGGTGTTACATTTTATGATATCAGAGCCAGGTTCAAAACTCGGCTGTGGTTTGGGTTCAAAAATGTTTTCCAAAATTATTTTGAATTGTAAAGTTAAAATGCATGTTTCAAAAAGGAAGTATGGCACCATGGGTATCCGGCACCATGTCAAGTAAGTATGTTATTGTATGATTATGATTGTTATGATATGACTATAGGAACACTCTAGAACTTTTAGTTTTAGGTGTTGAAACTATAGAGATTGAGACTATAAGACACGTTTACGAAAACGACTTTACTTCTTATACCTCATAAGAAATTGTTTAATAAATATCGAAATAGTATACTGATTCATAAGACTTTTAATCAGATTAAGTCGAATTACCCAACATGAGCGCTAGAGGACGTGGACGCGATAGACGTGGCCGTGGTAGAGGCCGAGGCGCTAGAGTTGCGTCTGAAGCATCGGGACATATATCAGAAATGGACGCACCTGCGTCACCCGGGACTGAAACTGGATCACATGACCGTATGAGGGAGGACATTGCTTTGTCCCAAGAAATGTTGCGAGTCTTAGAAAGGGTTGCTGGGGCTAGAACTGGGCCAGCAGCTCATGGATCAATTTCGGAATGACTTAGATCGAGCGGTGATGAGGTTTTTAGGGGTGTCTCGGGTGTAGCCCCAAATGTAGCGGAATATTGGCTCGAGGCAGTGGAATGAATCATGGATAATTTGGAGTGCACCACCGAGTCGAAATTGAGAGGAGCTTTGTCCTTGTTGAGAGAGGAAGCATATCAATGGTGGCTTACTGTTCGGGAGGGCACTCAGGCCGATCGCGTTACTTGGGATTTCTTCAAAACATCATTTCAAGGAAAGTATGTTGGGGCTAGCTATGTGGACACCCGAAGGAAGGAATTCCTTAATTTGGTTCAAGGAAGTAAGACCGTGGCAGCTTACGAAGCGGAATTTCTGCGTCTGAGTCGTTATGCCCGAGGTATTGTGCCAACTGACTATGAACACTGCGTGCGTTTCGAGGATGGGTTGAGTGATGAATTGCGGGTACTGATAGCCCCACAGTAAGAAAGGAATTTTGCCACACTGGTGGAGAAAGCGAAGATAGTCGAAGAGGCTAAGCACTCGGAGCGGCAAAACTGAGAAAAAGATAGAGGCAAGAGTAAGAGGGACTTTAAGTACTCGGGTCTTACTAGAAGGTTTTAGAAGAGGCCCAGGAATGATGAACCAGCTCAAGCTAGAGCACCTGCTGCTACCAATCAAATACAACCATGTGCTGACTGTGGAAGACGACACCCTGGTGAATGCTTGAAGAGAACTGGTAGTTGTTTCAAATGTGGTTCTAAGGACCATCAGCTTAAAGATTGTCCACGACAGGCTGCTCCGACTCAGGAAGCTCGTAATTATGAAGCACAGCCAGCTAGAGGCGCTCAGCAGCCACCTAGAGGCCGTGGGCCAGGTCGAGGTGGTAATGGCGGAGGATGAGGTTAGGGTGCATCGGGTAGAGGTACTGGTTTTGGTGGTAACGCAGAGGCGAGGCAGCCAGGGCTGGTTTATGCGGTCAGACGCCGAGAGGATGGCGATGCACCTGATGTGATAACCGGTACGTTCCTCATATTCGATGCACCTATTACTGCTTTGATAGATATCGGATCCACCCATTCATATGTTGCTAGTGCTGTATCTGGAAATCTGAACATTAGATTTGAGGTTACTACTAGAGAGATGACAGTAATTAGTCCTTTAGGACAATCTGTGATAGTAAATAAATTATTTAGAGATGTACCCTTAAAAGTTCAAGGAGAAACATTTTTGGCGGACTTGATGGAACTGCCTTTCGGTGAGTTTGACCTTATTTTGGGCATGGACTGGTTGGTGAAACACCGTGCGAACTTGGATTGTGCTGCAAAGCGGATGACGATAAGAACTTCGGAAGATAAAGAAGTGGTGATGATAGGTGAAAGGAGAAATTATCTATCGAATGTGGTATCTGCTTTAAAGGCAGAAAAGTTGGTGCGAAAAGGGTGTTGAGCATTCCTAGCCTTCATTAGCGCGTTAGATGCCAAGGAAGTATCAGTAGAAGGTTTTAGAACGGTGAAGGAGTTTTTAGACATCTTTCCCAAGAACTTTCGGGTTTACCTCCAGACCGGGAAGTAGAGTTTAGCATTGAGCTTTTGCCCGGAACGGCTCCGGTGTCCATTGCTCCTTATAGGATGGCACTGAAGGAGTTGGCGGAGCTTAAGGCTCAAATTCAGGAGTTGTTGGATCGGGGATTTATTCGACTGAGTGTGTCACCGTGGGGAGCACCGATCTTGTTCGTCAAGAAGAAGGATGGGTCGATGCGTATGTGCATCGATTATAGGCAGTTGAATAAGTTGATGATCAAGAATAGGTATCCGTTGTCGAGAATCGGTGACCTGTTCGACCAACTACGAGGAGCTTCAGTTTTCTCAAAAATAGATTTGAAATTGGGTTATCACCAACTTAAGGTCAAGGAGGCAGATATTTATAAGACAGTGTTCCGAACTCATTATGGACACTACGAGTTCTTAGTGATGCCGTTTGGGTTGACCAATGCACAAGTTGCATTTATGGACATGATGAATCGGGTCTTCCAACCCTACTTAGACCGGTTTGTGGTGGCGTTCATAGATGACATCTTGGTATACTCGAAGAATGAAGAAGAGCATGACTCACATCTGCGGATAGTATTGTAAATATTGCGGGAAAAGCAACTTTTTGCCAAATTCAGTAAGTGTGAATTTTGGCTGAAGGAAGTGACCTTCTTGGGGCATGTTGTGTCGGCCGAAGGAATTAGAGTTGATCCCCGGAAAGTAGAGGCTGTGTTGGATTGGAAACCACCGAAGTCTGTGGCCGAAATTTAGAGTTTTCTAGGGTTGGCTGGTTACTACAGGCGTTTTGTTGAGGGGTTTTCGTTGATTGCTGCACCCCTAACTAAACTGTTGCGAAAGGGAGTACCATTTGTGTGGACAGATCAACAGCAAGAAAGTTTTGAGAAATTGAAGAAGATTTTGATTGAAGCGCCAGTACTGGTTCAACCTGAGGCTGGAAAAGAGTTTATCGTTTTCTGCGATGCGTCACACACTAGTTTAGGATGTGTGTTGATACAAGGTGGAAAAGTGGTGGCTTATACATCTCGTCAGTTAAGGCCGCACGAAGTCAATTATCCTACTCATGATTTAGAGTTGGCTGCGGTGGTTTTTGTTTTGAAGATTTAGAGGCACTATCTCTACGGTGAGAAGTCGATCATTTATACAGACCATAAGAGTCTAAAGTATCTCCTTACACAAAAGGAGTTGAACTTAAGACAGCGGAGGTGGATAGAACTATTGAAGGATTATGACTTCTCAATTGAGTATCATCCCGGAAAGGCTAACGTGGTGGCAGACGCTTTGAGTCGTAAGGTGATATCAAATTTGAGAGCAATGTTCGCTCATCTCAGTCTGTATGAAGATGGTAGTCTGCTAGCCGAACTTCAGGTGAAGCCTGTATGGTTAGGTCAGATTAAGGAAAAGCAGTTATCAGATGAAAAGTTGGGTTTCTTACTTCAGCAAGTGGGAAGTGGTGTGAAAGGGGATTTTGGAATGAACAATGATGGAGTATTGTGTTTCCGCGGAAGAATTTGTATGCCCAAAGATTCAGATTTGAGGCAAATGATTCTGCGAGAGGCGCATAGAAGCCCATATGCTATGCACCCCGGGGAAAATAAAATGTATCGAGACTTTCGTGAGCAGTATTGGTGACCAGGGTTAAAACGGGAAGTTACTGAATATGTGAGTAAGTGCTTGACATGTCAGTAAGTGAAGGCGGAACACCAATTGTTGTCGGGATTGCTACAACCGGTGAAGATTCTCTTATGGAAATGGGAACAGATAACGATGGACTTTGTTAGTGGGTTACCTTTATCGCCTACTAAGAAAGATTCCGTTTGGGTTATAGTGGATCGGTTGACTAAGACTGCCCATTTTCTACCTGTTCGTACGGATTACTCACTGCAGAAGTTGGCTAAGTTGTATGTAGCGGAGATCATGAGGTTGCATAGGGTACCAGTGTCTATTATATCGGACAGGGACCCTAGGTTTACATCACAGTTTTGGAAAGCTTTACATGAAGCTTTGGGAACAAGGTTAAATTTCAAAGACGGCTTTTCATCCTCGATCGGATGGTCAATCGAAAGAGTAATCCAGATTTTGGAAGACATATTAAGGGGTTGTGTGATTGACTTAGGGAGTTGGGAGGATTTCCTACCGCTGGCGAGTTTGCGATAACAATAGTTATCAATCCAGTATTCAGATGGCACCCTACGAGGCATTGTATGGTCGTAGGTGTCGTACTCCTACTTGTTGGATCGAATTGGGGGAGCGACAGTTACTGGGTCTTGAGCTAATATCAGAGACGAAGGAAAAGGTAAAGGTAATTCGGGCACGGTTAAAGGAAGCTTCAGATAGACAAAAATCTTATGCGGATCTGAAGCGTAAGGACATTGAGTTTGCGGTGGGAGATCAAGTATTCCTAAAGGTCTCACCTTGGAAGAAGATCTTCAGATTTGGAAAGAAGGGCAACTTGAGCCCTAGGTTCATCAGACCGTACCGTGTCTTGAAGCGTGTTGGGCCAGTGGCTTATCAGCTTGAGTTACCTCCGGAGTTGAGTCAGATACATAGTGTATTTCATGTCTCAATGTTAAGGCGTTACCGATCGGATCCGTCTCATATAGTACCGGTAGAGGAAATTGAGATAAGACCTGATTTGTCGTTCGAAGAGGAACCAGAGCAAATTTTAGATCGAGACGTTAAGGTACTGAGAAGGAAGACTGTGCTGTTAGTCAAGGTTCTATGGTGTAATCACGGAGCGGAGGAAGCTACATGGGAGCCTGAGGAGACGATTCGGCAGCAATATCCCCATCTCTTTTAATCAGGTAAATTTCGAGGACGAAATTTTCTTTAAGGGAGGTAGAATTGTAACATCCAAAAATTTTAATTTTATATGTTGCATTATTTTGGTGCTCAGCTAGTTAAACTATCCAATGTGTGTGTTTAGGTAGTCCTGAGAAGGCTCGGGATTTATTTGGATTTAGTAAAATTTTTGGCATTTAGTACTTTAAGGAAATGGAGTAAGTGACCTTAAAGCTTAAGGTAATAAAGTGGTAAATAGCTAGCATAAATGAGCAATTAGTAAAGTGGATATGGCACCATATGTGTTACCTTGAGGGAGGGAGTTCGAATCCCTTTGAGTGCATGTGTGATTTTTATTTTTGCTTTCCTTCCTTATAGTGTCGGCCAAGCATGATTTTATGGTAAGTTGGACTTTTATTTTTATGGAAAGATGGCTAAGAGAAAAAGGCAAGATTGAAGTTAGGGAAAGGAATCAAATGAAAATGGCATGTAAGGGGAGCATAAGGCTTATTCCATGGGTGATGTTTTGGAAAGTTTGGTTGGCCAAACTTTTGACCAATTGGCTATGTATTTGGACGGTTTTTGGGGCTAAGGGGGATGGCCGAATTTTATTAGCATTTTGGTAGGGTTTCGGTGCTAGTTTTGGTCAATTCTATTAGCAACTAGTGTATCATTTCTCTTCTCCAAAACTCTATGCCCCTAGCCGAATGTGGTCAATAGCAATAGGTAAATTTTTGTTTGTTTTGGCCATTTCTTTTTGACCAATTTGGTATCATCTTTCATACTCCCTAAACTCTTTTCTTCTTTGTGCCGAAACCATGCAACCTTGAAGAGGCATTTTCATTTCTTTTCTTTCCCTTTGCCGAATGCATACCAAGTTGAAGACCTTTTCCTTGTTCATTTTTCATCCTTGAAAACCGAAACTTAAACACCATATCTTCTACTTCTTTTTCTTCTTCTTTTCTTTTTGCAAAAACTTTCAAACATCACTCCCCCTCCAATATTCTCACCATAGCCGAATATCATTGATCATCTCCCTATAGCCGAGTCTTCCATTCATACATATTTTCTTCTCAACTATATTTCTACTCACACTTTGATCAATCAGTAAGTGATCCATTTCAACATTTCTTTTTTTTTTTGTATTTTTATTTTATTCTTTCTCTTAGTGCCGAATCTATACCTTGGTGTGGGATGGCCATATTGATCGAGACCATCACCATACTTTCTCTCTTACGAAATCACTTTTCTCTGCCATAGAAATATAGTGGAAGGCCGAAACTTGGAGTTTTCGAAGTCATCGTTTAATCGCTAGAATTCGGTCCAAAAGTCTCTAAGGTAAGGATTCTTTGAGGATTCTATAATCACTTTTTATTCGTTAAGATAGTGTTGATTAATCAATAATATTATAGGGACTCTATCGCTCGATCTTTCATCTTGAGATCATACGGATTTTTGTGGTAAGCCGACTTCACCCCTAAGATCAATCGTTTATAACAACGTAATATTAGTTTGGACTAATATTTATTTTCAATGAAGGCAAACAAGATCTAATCAAAAGGGGTAGTGTTTGGTGATCGAAAAAGGAGCGAATTTACGATCCCTTCTAGATTCAAACGAAGGGTTGTTTCGGCGATTCGAGACTTTCCACCGGGTTGTGGACCCTCATCCGGTGAGAAGCAACTATTCGAGGTTGTTCGCAATTGTAAGGCATCAGCAATTCGGGATTTTCCACCGAGTTGTGGACCGTCAACCGGGGAGAACCGGCAAATCGTAGTTGTTCGCAATTCCGAGGGTAAAAACACTTAGATCGTTTATCTTAGAGTAAATTTACTATGTCGCGTTCATTGTCTAATCGAGAGTTGAAATATTTTTAGGTGTCGACAATCAGGAAAGTGTAGTGCTTACCATAATCAGGTGTGTAATCTCACACCGTATTTCATGGGTTAGATAATTATAATGAGTTAATCGCTTGATTAAATCACATGTTAGTGAAATCGGGTAAAATGGCATAATTATCACTATTTTTGGTAAAAACTATGAAATCGGTATTAAAACGGCGAAAATTATGAAATTACCCTCAATGGGCCAAACCGATAAGTGTGATATTTGTTATATGGGCCAGATTGTGATATGGGCCCAATTGTGATATTTGCTATATGGGCCAAAATGAGATATTGGTTATATGGGCCCAATTGTGATATTTGATATATGGGCCAGATTATGATATGGGCCAGCTTGTGATAATTGTTATAATGGTCCAAATTGTTCGTAATAAATATTTGAATGAATTGTTGTAAATGAATATGTATTATATACATGAATTGCATGGGATGGGATATTGACGAAGAGAAGTTCCGTAGCTCTGCTACAAAATCTCAGTGGCTCGCCACAAATCGAAAAATGGCAATGCCATGTAAACTCCGTGAATCTGGTGGCTTGTCCACAAATTGATATAAACGGCTTAATGCCTATTTTGGTGTGTTGGCGGGTGGGTGACTAAAGCTCCCCACGGTGTGTCTTTGGTTGGTACGGTGGTGTGTAGCGGATGGAAATTAGGTTTGGTTTGGGAATTGCATATCACATGCATATTTTATACATGTTCTTTTTTTATGTTATAATTGTAAATGGTCTTTGGCCCAATAAATGCTTAATTGGATTTTTGGCCCGGTGGACAATGGTAAGTGGGTTACACATCGAGTTCTAGTAACTCACCGCTTTTTCCTTACCTTTTCAGGGTAATGATCGGTGATGGAGACTTGGGCCGTGGGACGACTCGGTGGAGGCCATACTGCGAATAATGGTTATTTGAAATTGGGATTTCTTTTTAGTACTTTTAATTATTTTGCTATTTTAAGTTAAGTTGTAATAAGGCCTCTGGAAAAATTTTAATTGTTTTATGTTTGATGGATTTATAATTTGCTTTAAATACTTCAAGAGGGATTTTTCTAAAACTTAAATAAATGATTTTCTCAAATGGATATGCAAAAAGGGTTTCATGATAACTTTCTTAAATATTTTAACTCGAAAAATCTTCTCGTGACAATGTTCTTCAAATTTTTCCAAAATCATTTTTAAACTCTTTTAAACCTTCTTGAAATATTAATTAAATTTTTCTAAGTTTCAATTTACAAATTCTTACATCTCAAATTGTTTGATTTATCAATCAACCTTAGTTTTTCAATAAACTCCACGTCAATTTTTTTTTTAAATTTTGTTTTACTTAAATCATTCAAGGACTAGATGTATATTCATTCTGTGTAACATGTCAAATCTGGTCTTAACGCATAGACCAGGTTTGGGGTGTTACATTGTCTGTTTGTGTGTTTAAGTGAAGAAAAAGGACTAAATTGCATAAGTGGTAAAAGTACCTTTCTCCTTGATTAAGTGGTTAAATTGGTGTGTTTTTCTATAAGGGAGGACTTAAGGTATAAATTATCCATTTAATAGCATAGTGGACGGCAACAAGTAATGATATAAGGCTTTTACATGTTTATTTTATATATATGTTAAGTTTATTTTATTAAATAACATATTATAAGATTATAATAATAAATAAAACACAAGTGGTTGCATGTTCATCTTCATTAACCTCACTCAACCGAAACTAAAAGGATAAAAGAAGAGAAAAAGTTTCAAAGGGTTTCGGCATTACTTAGGCTTGATTAAGGTATGATTTAGCTTTAGTTTTTGATAATTTTTATGTTTTTGAGATTGTTTCTTACTCTACTATCAAGCCCATGTATTAATTTTGTGCATTGATGATGTTTATGAGATATGCCATTGATGATATGTTGAGCTTTGTGATGATTTATGGTGTTAAATGAAAGATTTGAGCTAGATGAACATACTTTGTTCTTGAATTTTTGATGAATTTAGCTAATTAGGTTAATTAGAGAAAATATTAGTTTGGAGGGTTTAATTGTGAAATTTATGAAAAATATGGACTTATATAGTCCCTAGGAAGATTCGGCTATGCATGTATGTGGATGAATTTGATGTATTTTGTGTTTTGTACAGATAGGACTAAGTTGTAAAAGTGTGAAATATTAGGGGTAAAATAGTAGTTTGCCCATTTATGTGTTTTTATATTAAATTGAATGAAAATATCTTTGATTGAGCTTAAATTGAAATTAAATAGATCAAGAACAAAAAGAGTCGGGATTGGATCGGGGAAAGACAAAGTTGAACGAATAGCCAGGAAATCCTAAACCGACGACTTCCGAGGTAAGTTTTTAAGCAATTGGATAAAATGAGTTTGAATATATATATTAATGTGTATATGAATAATTGAATTAAGTATATTAAAACTCTTATTGCCGAATGTGATATGGAATGGGATGAAATATATATAAACTAGCCGAATGTAAGGTTGGTAAATATATATATAAATGTATAAGTATTGATTCATTGAGTAATGTGAGTATATGAATGAATAAAGAGGTAGCTAAATGTGAATAGGAAATGAGAGAGAGATGTTTGTTTTGAATAGTTGGATGCAAATATATATATACATGTATATTATTTGTGCCGAATGAAATGGTATGACATAAGGAAATTGAGTTGTTGTTGGACATTTGAATATTTGTGTATGTATGTATGAGAATGAAATTTTAAGTGTTCTCATAAACAAAGAAAGATTCGGTTAAGGGGCACTATGTGTGCGAGCTTAAATACCGAGCACTGTGTGTGCGAAATCAGTCGAATGGCACTATGTGTGCGGAAGAATAAGTAATGGCACTAAGTGTGCGATACATTACTAGTATATAGTACTATGTGTGCTCTTTTTCATGTAACGACACTAAGTGTGCGATACGTTACATGAGTTGCACTGTGTGTGCGGATTTTCGGATGCTTTCAAGGATATAAGCTAATGGATGGAGAAAACCAAGATGTGGCACGTAGGTAAGTGATGCATGATAATTGAATAATTTCGTACCAATGAGGTAAGTTATTTCAGTATATGAAACTTATAGTAATGTGATGTAATCATTTATTTTTGAGCTTGTTTCGAAATAGATAAATGGCATGTGATCATTCGGTTTTGTGACCTATTAAAGATGGTAATTGTTGAATGGTGACAAGTTAAGCATATTTGTGTTTATGAATTAGTTAATGATCATGTTGGATTGATTAAATTGCATATTGATTAATTGTATATCTTTACCATTGCTTAAAACTTACTAAGCAAAGTTAGCTTACTGTATATGTGTTCATTCGACTATTTTATAGATTTTGAAGTTAAAGCTCAAGCTCAGGGATCATCGTCAAGTCAATCACACTATCCACCATTTTTGGTACCTTTTTGTGAATGAACCTAAAGTCTATGGCATGTATAGGCTAAACTATCTGGTATAGATACAATGATGTAAATGTGTATATGTCTAAATGCCATTTGAAAATGGCTTCGTTTCTATGCTTGAGTTGGTTGTTTTTGGTTGGGATGATATATATATGAATATGCATGTTCGGTTATAACATAAATTTGTGTGGGATGTGTGTATTTTATGAAAGTTTGAAAGGTATATTATTTATAAGTTGTAAATAAACATTTCATATATGACGTATAACTTAACTTGGATGTTATTTCATATTTATGTTATGGGTGATATTTGAAGTCATGAGTTGGTTTGATTAGGTATATGGAACACTTTGGTTGATGAATATATCCTTGCTTAATTATATATATACTTGCGAAACAAGTCATGAAAGAATGAAGTTATACTTTATGCATGTGAATATTGAATGTGTCATATACAATGAACAAGTTGAAGTATGCTCATTTATAAGTATTTGGTCATTGTATTGAATCAACTTGGAATTCATATTACACATTGGATGTCTATATTTACTTTCGGTTATGAGGTTTGAAATGGGTAATTATTGTTGTGAAAAAAAAAAATTATGTTATGCATGTGATTGAATTATTATATTATTTGATTGGTATAGGTTGAATAAGAGTAACATATATATATATATATTCAACCATAGTATACAAACGGACCAAATGAATAGTGTTTCCCTATTTGTATGTAATTAGTTTTAATTGACGTTAATGATATTATTTGTGATATGATTATCTACGTTTTGATATTAAAGATGAAGATATATATTTGATTGTAATGTTATAAATTACTTATACATATATTTAGGTATTAATATTTATGTAAGTGGGTTGTTGGTGGTTAGGCGGGTAATGCCTCGTAACCCTAATTCGGCGACGGATACGGGTTAGGGGTGTTACAGCAATAGCACAAAATGAGTAGAAAAGACCCGAAATGACACTGTCAGAAACGCAACACTACTCTCCAAAGAAAATGAATTGAGCAAAACGACACCCCACACCCACACACATGACCGAATATGCTCCCTAAGCACTTCCCTAATTTCGGCCAAACACCTCCACTCTCCATATCCCATGATTCACTCCATGATTCTCTCCTACACTTACTCCCCTTCACTCATTCAAACCGTTTGACCAATTCAAAACTTCACCAAATAGTGTTCCACTCCAACTCCACCTCTCCTCTTACCTGAGCACAAAAATAAAACTCCCTTATGCTGTATGTGGGATTCGAACACTCCCCCTCCATGCTTCCCTTGTGACGCCACACCACAATGCCACATGCTCCACTTGTGTTAACAAGATACAACCAATTAAACTTAAGTCCTGCCTCCACTAGCTCACCCCCCTAAAGCGCCAAAAATCAAGATTTTTCCTATGGCCTAACTTGAACCCGGGACTTCATAGAAGCCCTGTAATCTTCCGAATTCACTTACCTAATAAGTCCAACTTGCAATTATGCCATTCTCATATTCTCAAAAATTTTAAAAGCTCATACGCCCAAGGCCCAATAGGCCCAATTTCGGGGCGTTACAAATCTACCCCCTTAAAGAAATTTCGTCCTCGAAATTTCCAGCTATCTAACAGTAGTTTAACACAGACTACTCTACCACGCTACCGCTGCGCACTCTGATTCCAATAACACTTATACACTTCTAACCTAATCTAGAAATCTCTTTACCCAACTAGATATCCAACCACAGAAGCAAACAGGTACTTATCACACACTCATAAATTTTCTATATTCAAACACCACACCACATCCAACCAAAACATACCCTATTTAATGATGATGGAACAATCCCGAGCCCTATGCTCCTGCGACCCGCATCTCAAGCATGCTCCTAACTTCCTCCAGCATTCACCTGGATGATGCCTTCTGCAATATACGCAAGCCAGAAAGTTTAGACGTGCCTTAACATGCTTCAAAGAACGAGACTGCGACCCTAGAAAACTGTGATTTCCTTTCTTCTTACAGTTCACGCACCCAACTCGAAGTGTTTGACCAATTTCTTTCACCTCTTCCAATACCTCCCTAACTAGCTGAGTCAGCACCTCAACTCTGGCTCGATCATGAGACCCCATCTCAATCACTGGCGATGCTGGCACTTCGCCTTCAGGCACCTGTACCGATACTGAGGATCCAGCCCTAAAACCTCGGCCTCTACCTCGGCCGTGTGTACCTCGTCCACGTCCTCTCGTACTCATATTGGTGAATCATATTAATCTGATTAAGAGTTTTATGAATCAGTCTATAATTCCAATGTTTATTAACAAGTTTTTAATAAAAAAATAGGTATAAAAGTTGTTCTCGCAGATCGAATTTCCTAATGTCTCAGTCTCTATAGTCTTAACTCCTACAGCTAACAGTCTTAGTATACTACCACTAACTCTAGTAGTTTTCTATCTTGCAGACATTTCTTCATATAATCAAATGTAAAGTAAGAGAACGTACGGATTTGGTGCCGGAGACTCAGGGTGCCATACTTCCATTAAAGATATATATTTTCTAAACCAAATTTCTAACCCAGTTGAAAAACATTTTCAAACCCATTCCACAGCCGAGTTTTGCAACTTGACTCTGATACCATAAAATATAACACCCCAAACCCGGCCTAGATGTTATGACCGGATCTGGCATGTCACATAGAAGGGTTGTTTAAAAATTGCGTGTTCGTTAAACTCCGTATTCTTTTTGAAAACTTCGAGCTTTGTAGTTTGTGAAACTCAGCTCCCCGCTTAAGGTTTTCTTGTTAAAAACGTTGTTATTACTATTATTATTCTTATTATTATAATTTCCCGAAAACTTGTTTATAACATAAATCAAATTCTGTGAATTGTGAAGATGTGATATTTTGAAAACAGTTGGTGTCGTTTTAAGATACCACGCATTTATAATTTAACAGTTATTAAAGAAACCTTAAAAGTAAATAAACCAACAGCCTTATTACAAAAATATTAACCCAAAATTAATTAAAACCAAAGTAAAGCGATAACGAAAATTTACTAAGTTTCCGGGAAATGTTCCCGATGTATGGCCACCACAGAGTCCTCTGCCGCCCCAAATCCTCTAATGCTGGGGATCACCTGCAAGATTAAAGTAGTGGGGTGAGTTACGAGAACTCAGTGTGTAATCTCTTAATCGGTTATTAACTGGGACTGAGCCCATACAGAAACAGACTGGGCCGAAGCCCATACAGAATCAAATTGGGCCGAAGCCCATACAGAAGCAGACTGGGCCGAAGCCCTATTCAGTAACAATCTGGGCCTTAGCTCTATAAACATGATCATGCAAATATAGAATGCAGCCAAACTTAATATTCCATTCGCTACACACCACCCGTACCAGCCCAACACACCTGTGGGGATTTATAAATCGACCCATCCATCCGCTACACACCTCGATGACATTCAAGCTGCTCATCACAGAATTTGTGGCAAAGCCACCAGAATAACAGAATATATATGGCATAGCCACCAGACAGAATTGTGGCAGAGCCACCAGAATCAGAATGTGGCAGAGCCACCAGATTACACTTCCTCCGATCATCAATATCCCAATCCCATGCAAAATGTCATGTATACGAAACATGTATCAAATATGATGTATGACATGAATTACCATTATAAACAGATAAACAGAATAATACAAGCATGCTAATCAACCCTAAGGGTATAACAGTAATTTTACCCGCCGAGGGTATTTCGGTAATTTACCCACTAGGGGTATTTTGGTAATTTACCCACTAGGGGTATTTTGGTAATTTATCTTCCAGGGGTATTTTGGTAATTTACCCTCTAGGGGTATTTTGGTAATTTAACCTCTTGGGGTATTTTGGTAATTTCGCATTCAACAGCCTTTCCGAAGGCCTACTGTCTCATCAAGCGACATAGAACCCTTTTTGGGTCTCTACGGAACTATTGGGCCTAAAATCTAATTTAGGCCCAAACGAGCCCACAGGCTCGTGTGGCCCATTTCGCATGGTTTTGGTTTCAGATTTGCGAATTTCGCATTCGGCCTATCATTTACTAGTTTTCCAACAGTTTTGCCCAAATGGGTCGGATAGCCTATTGGGCCCATTTGGCCCGTTTCGGCCTGGTTAGGCCCATTACACCCTCAATATCGTGAGAGTGCTCGTGACACCCTTAACGACTTAACGTCACGATTCATATATCGATTTACCCCTACGAGCATTAGCACACTTGAGGGGTCACAGATGCTGATTTTTCTGCTTTTCGACTTTTAGCCGCTTCACAAAACATTGAATGCAATCATTCAACGGGGTATGAGATTACACACCTGTTACGGGCGTTGATTGAATTCTCAAATTTCGTACCTACGATCCAACATATTCCAATCGGTTATTACACACTCTGATAAAACAAATCTAAGTTGAATCTGAATAGCCACTAACACCACTTACCACAAAATGACCTCCTTCCACAAGTGGCAATGTTCGGCTTTTCTTCCTCTTGGCTAGAGCAATCAAACTCCTAAACTGGTTGATGCACAAAGGGGTTAGCATCCTCTAATATTCGGTAATAAGGTAAAATTTGGCAATGAAATGCACTACTTACCCTTAGATTCGGCAATCCAGGTCCCTTGAAGCAGAGGAGTTAAGCACCCACTACCCTCAAAGATGATGAGTAACTAAGAAGAAAAATAAGAAGTTAGAGGCGCAGAAGAAATCAAAGAACTTGATTCGGCCTACCCCAAAATGCTAGCTTAGTATCGTAAAAAAAGAGTATCAAAACACGAGGACTAGATGAGCAGAGATTTGGCAGTTAATCCCTAAAACAAAATCAGCCTAGGCACAAAGAGAGGGAGTTAGGATCTTCGGTTTTAACAAAGCACCAAGAGAAAAGAAGAGTATGATAGAAAAGAAACCAGCACCTTCGTTCAGAGAGACCCCAGATGGAAGGATGATTCGGCTACAATGACTTGCAATAAAGAGTAATAGATGGAATCACTCGGCACTTGGTAACAAATCAAAAGAGTTGAATTCGATTGTGAAGAGGAAGAATAGACGAAAAGTCTATGAAGTAAAAAGAAGGCTTAGGGGAAGTTTCGACAAGGAGAAGTGATTAAACAGGAAGAGAGAAAAAGAAGAAATTAGAAAGAGTTGAACAAAAAGAAAGAACTAATACCTTGCTACCAGAGAAAAGTCGAAGGAAAAAGGGAGATTCGACGATCAGAAGAACACCCCGCTTCAATCTAGACTAAGTTCGGCTAATGGCAAAAGAAAAAGAATGGATTCCAATGAGAGGTAAGAGGAGATTCGGCTATAGGAAGAAAAAAAGTTAGAAAAGGATTCGGCTATTGGTAATTTAGCAACCACCAATGAAGAAAAAGGAGTAGGGGTTTCGGATTTGGTGAAGAAGAAAACGCAAATGGGAGGAGATGGAGGGTGAGTTTCGGCCAAGGTGATTAGCTAACAAGCAAAAACAACCAAAGTGTGAAGTCCAAATGTGTGAGAGACAAAGATGAACTAAGGAATTTGGCAATAGCACAAAATGAGTAGAAAAGACCCAAAATGACACTGTCAGAAAAACAACACTACTCTCAAAAGAAAATGAATTGAGCAAAATGGCACCCCACACCCACACACATGACCGAATATGCTCCCTAAGCACTTCCCCAATTTTGGCCAAACACCTCCACTCTCCATATCCCATGATTCACTCCATGATTCTCTCCTACACTTTCTCCCCTTCACTCATTCAAACCGTTTGACCAATTCAAACCTTCATCAAATAGTGTTCCACTCCAACTCCACCTCTCCTCCTACCTGAGCACAAAAATAAAACTCCCTTATGTTGTATGTGGGATTCGAACACTCCCCCTCCATGCTTCCCTTGTGACGCCACCCCACAATGCCACATGCTCCACTTGTGTTAACAAGATATAACCAATTAAACTTAAGTCCTGCCTTCACTAGCTCACCCCCTAAAGCGCCAAAAATCAAGATTTTTCCGATGGCCTAACTTGAACCCGGGACTTCATAGAAGCCCCGTAATATTCCAAATTCACTTACCTAATAAGTCCAACTTGCAATTATGCCATTATCATATTCTCAAAAATTTTAAAAGCTCCTACGCCCAAGGTCCTATAGGCCCAATTCTACTAGGCCTAATTTCGGGGCGTTACAGGCAGTCAGCAGATTCCTCAAAAAAGGAATCATATATCGATATGGAATGCCTGAGAGGATCATATCTGACAATGCATTAAACTTGAACAACAAAGACGATACGATGAGGGAGTCCGCAATCAATTCAAAATCAGACACCACAATTCATCACCGTATCGTCCAAAAATGAATGGTGCAGTGGAAGCAGCCAATAAAAACATTAAGAAGATCGTGGGGAAAATGAATGAAACTTATAAAGATTGGCACGAGAAGTTACCATTTGCTCTCTATGCTTATCGAACGTCTATCAGAGCTTCCACCGGGGCAATGCCTTTCTCATTGGTTTATGGAATGGAGGCGGTTTTACCCATTGAAGTAGAGATACCTTCCCTTCGAGTTTTCTCAGAGCTAAAGTTAGATGAAGCAGAATGGATCCAGTCTCGATATGATCAGTTGAACTTGATTGAGGAAAAGAGGCTAAGGGCTATTCGTCAGGGTCAGATGTACCAAAAACGAATGATGCGAGCTTATGACAAAAAGGTTCGTCCAAGAGAATTTCACGAGGGGGCCTGGTATTGAAAAAGATCCTTCCCATACAAAAAGATTTTAGAGGGAAATGGATGCCAAATTGGGAAGGACCTTATGTGGTAAAAAAGGCTTTCTCCGGAGGAGAACTGATTTTGATCGAAATGGATGAAAAAAACTTGCCCAATCTTGTAAATTCGGATTCAGTCAAGAAGTACTATACTTAAAGAGGAAAAGAGGCCAAAGTGAAAACCCGCAAAGGGCGCTTTGAGACCTTCTTTTAAAAAAAACCGGAGCGGCCAAGGTGAAAACCCACAAAGGGCGCCTTGAGACCAAAGGGGTTTTTAGTAGAAAACCTGAAAAGGGTGGCTCAAATTGTGATCAAAGATGGGGCATGCGGTGATCTTGCTATACCTGAATTAACAAGAAGGAGAGATGTTACATCTTGGGGCATCAATAGAGTACTCTTGATCTCCTAAACACATGGTGAGCTCAAAATGGTTCTCAAGAAGTTCGTGCAGAGAAGCTCATGCTGCGATATATGTGGCACCTATTTTCCTATCACTTATTTTGTATTCCGGCAATGTTTGCTTTCCTTGATTAATCCATTCTTTTCAGATTTTGTTCCTGATAAATTTCAGTTTTGACCATTATTATAATCTTTTTCAAGCATTTTGCATTGAAATAACGATTAATGGACAAATAATACTCAAGCAAAAGGAGTTTTGCATATTACTCGTAAAGCTTCTAAATAGTTCAAGAACCTGAAACAGGACTATTATTTAGAACTCACCAAACCTAAGGGTTGGAAATATTTGAGAAAGAAGAGTCTAAATTGTGACTATTTCTTCGGATTTTCTATCAAGGATATCAGCTGAACAAGAAGACAGGATATAGCATACCAATGATAGAACCTTGATGAATGAAGAACAATGACAACCTTAGCATTAAAAATGGATCATTCTCGAAAAATGACATTCTGCATTCATGCAAATTTCATTCGTACACATCCAAATAGGAGCATTTGATTCATTTCGATCATGACTTCCTAATCATTTGCCACAAAGATAGGCCCATGAAATGAATTTTACATGTCGTGTTACCTAGAGAATGGTGCAATAGACCAATGGAGCCACCAGCCTTATCTCCCTAAAGTTGTAGGGGAGCAGACTGAAGACAGCGAATCTTATTTCCCTGGCGTTGCAATGGAACAGATTAAAGCTATCAAATTATGGCGGATCTTATCTCCCTGAAATTGTAGTGGAGCAGATTGAAGCCATTAACCTTATCTCCCTGAAGTTACAGTGGAACAAGTTGAAGATAGCAAATTTTATTCCCCTAAAGTTGCAGTGGAATAGATTAAAGCTACGAGTTACAAGTCCTATACCTCTGAAGTTGTAGTAGGTCGGATCAAATATACCATGGTGAATCTTATCTCCCTGAAGTTGCAGTGGAGCAGATTGAAGCCATTAACCTTATCTTCCTGAAATTACATTCGAGCGGACAGAAGCACCAATTCCTATACCCCTGAAGATGCGGAGGGATGGAAGAAGCCTATTTGAAGAAAAGAAGTACCAAAAGAAGTCAAGATTTGGCAAGACCTGGGAAAATTGGCCCTTTTAAGGTCTTTGCTCCGTTCCCGTTACACGACAACGAGCAAAGAGGGGTAGCTGTAATAGGCCAATTTTGGCCTGGCCCAATTAACCCAAAATAAACCCAGATTAAACAGTCCAGTTTTTTTTATTATTACAGCCCAAATAAACTAAAGCCCAAATGGCCCAAAGCTAATTTTCAGCAAATGAACAAAACGGAAACCCTAGCAAGTTTCTTGTGCCGCAACAGCCTCCAATGCCGCTCCTCCCACGTTAGCCTCCATACGTTGCCACAGTTGGCCTTCTCCGTACCTGCAAACAAGATAAGGATGTACATCAGCACATAGGTAAAAACAGTAGCGAAAAAAAAAAAATAGGGTGACAAAGCTTTGTATTCGGCTATAAAAGCCACAAATGAACCTTGTATTTTTTTGGCACAGACAATCAATAAAAAAAACGAAGTAATACTCGTGAAAAAGTTCTTCTCATTTCTTTTTTCTTTATTTTTATTTTCTTTCTTTCTTTTTTTTCTTCATTCTCTTCGTAACTGTTATGTATATAGATATAAATATTTTATTTTTTTAACTATATACATATATTAAGACATAGTATGAAAAAGAAGAAAAAAAACTTACCTTTTGGAGTTCCAGCAACCGTGCACGGTGGTCGACGGCGACGGAGCCACGGTGGGGACTTGCCGGAGCATGGCCAGATTCTAGGTTGGTGCCCAGAGAGAAGAAGAGAAAAGAAATCTGTTTTTTTGTTAAAAGCTGGAAAAGTTATTTTTTTTGGTCAAATTTTTAACATCTATAGCATAGCTCGTATGACGTCGTTTTGGGAATGGGTTTCAGGTGCCAAAATGGCGCCGTTTCAAGGCCACCCGCGCGCGACCCGACCCGCTTCCTCAGGATCCATGTGCTTTGCCTTGAGTGGGATATTTACGCGCGCAGCCCCTCCGCTTTTAAGGCCTGTTGCGATTCAGTCCTATTTTTTTTCTTTTTAATTTTAGCCTGAAATTTTCGTAGTGTTTCATTTCGGTCCGTATTGAAGTTATGCGTTTTGGGGGACAAGGATAATATCCCATTTGGTCCCCCATATCATTCGCATATCACAACTTGGGCCCTATATTTTATTTTTACTCTGATTTAGTCCCTCTTTTTGTTATTGTTTCTATTTCATTAGTTAATTTAATATTATTACTACTAATTACATTTTCTTTCTTTGTGTTTGTTGATTTTATTTTTTATTATTGTCATATTATTATTCTTATCAATGTATTATTATTATTATTTCTATTGTTATTATTATTATTAACATATTATTATGATTATTTACGTATCATTATTAATTAACTATTTTTTATTACTATTATTTCTTTAATATTTATCTAGTATTTGAAAATACATTTATCATATTATTATTTAGTATATTTATATCCTCTTAAATAATTTCCAACTTTAGATCCTTTATTATTTGTATTATTATTTTTAACATTATTTTCACCTTTGTTAGTATTTTTAAACTACCCAATATTCTATATTTTTAATTCCTTAGTAGTTATTATTAAATTTTAAATTAAATTTTAGTTTTTATTTGTTCATTTACTTTTCTTATTATTTTATTTTATATACCGCTGGTTTGTTTTATTATTTTATTACTATTTACCTTTTTATTTATTTTTGCTATTATTATTATTATTTATTGCGTTCATTATTATCCTTTTTAAATCAAAGCAATAAGTTAAATAAAAGCTTATTCTCGGGAATTCAAAAAAATTGTGTCCTAACTCACTGGATGTGACATTTTGTTATCTCGAGGTAAGGATTTTTAAAAATAAAGGCAATATTCTGTATTTAGAATTTTGAGAAATTGTGCCCTAACTTACTGGGTTTCGATTTTTCATTTAATCCAAATAACCGAATATCCTTCTTAAACTTAAATGCATGAGTTTTAAAAGTAAAAAGACAAGCTTAGTTTCGAGGATTTGAAATGTCGTATCCTAACTCACTGGGCGTGACATTTTACTTCTTCGAAATAAGAGGGTCTTAGCATCCGATTTAATTTATTCAAGTTTTCTTTTAAAGAGGATCGTGTTTTAAAATCTTTTCAAATTTTCAACATTAAATCATTAATTAATCAATTAGGTACCAATTTTGGGCGTTACGAGGGTGCTAATCCTTCCTTGTGCGTAACCGACTCCCGAACCCGATTTCTCGAATTTTGTAGGCCAAAATCATTGTTTTAATAAATGAAAATGTTTTAATGATCAATCTCAGGGTGATCCGATCACACCTCGAAAAAAGTATTGGTGGCGACTCCCGCTTTTCGTTTTTATTTTCAAAATCAAAGTCGATTGATCGCTGTGATGTCAAAGTCTTAAAATTTATAATGAGAATGATCGAACCTAGAAACTAACTATGACAACGATTTGAGGCAAGCGCACCTATCGAACAGTAGTATAGTTAAGGAAAGATCGGATTGTCGAACCCAAAGGAACCAAAAGTACTAATAATAACTTTCTTTTTTTTTATCTAGCCTACAAAATAAGTGAAGTTGTTATTTAATCTAAATTTAACTAACTACTAAGCTAAAGACGCAAAGACAAAAAGAATGAATTGGGGAAATACTGCTGGAAAAACTCAGTTGATTAAGGCGATACCCTTAGGAACAATCCACCTAGACTTCACTTTGTTATCTAACTCTGAACCAGACGATTTATTCACTTGACTTGATCCGTAAGACTCCCTAATGTATATTAAACCCTCTCTCGAAGCGAATAACGTCTAACCCTAGATTGATTAATTGAAATCTCTTTCTAATTAAAACCCCTAGAATTGTATTAACTCGATCTATGGACTCCAATATTAGGTTTCACCCTAATCTGAAAAAATCTCGTCACCCTATCTCTAGGCGTGCGATCAACTCTGCTTAATTATGCTAGATCTACTCTTAAGCAAGGACTTTTGCTCCTCCACCTAAGCACATCAAACTTGAATCAATATCCTAGAAATATCAACACAAGAATTAAGAACACATAATTAAGAACAAATCAAGTCTTTATCATATAGTTCAGTAAACGATAACAAGATTCATCTAAGTTTCATCCCCTTCAGGTATCTAAAGGGTTTAGTTCATAACAGTAAAAGAAAACATCTCGGAAGAAAAGATGAAACAAAATATAAGAAATCCCTAAAACCCCCTAAAGGAATTGAAGGAGAGATCCGCCGTCTTGAGTAGAATTTCGGCTTCTTGAGATGAATCAACTGGCTATCTTCGAGTGTTTCCCACAAATCCGACCTTTTCGGCTCGGCTCCTTGGCCTATCTCACCGCCCTCTTCTAGGTTCTACTTAGGGTGTTTATATAGGCTTTTGAAATAGGTTTCTTTGCCCCTGAGTATCATTTTTCGAGTGAAATTTCTCTTTTCCACGACAGGGACACGGCCATGGCACACGCCCGTGTGAATCATCTTTAGGCCATGTTCGGACTTTTAATGAGGTGACACGCCCGTGTAAATTGTTATCAGGTCATGTTCTAGTCTGTCAAGGAGACACGATCGTGTTGGCTCAAGTCCAGGCCGTGTCGATTTTCACTTTGGCCCAATTTGGTTCGTTTTGAGCCCGTTTCTTGTTCTTTCCATCCTCCTGTGGTTTATTGAGTATAAAACATGAAAAGAAAGGATTAAGAGCAGCTTTTTACATAAATCAAGGGATAAATCATCCAAAAGTATGCTAAATGTGGGATTAAAATATGTTACTTTTACGGTTTATAACATACCCCCACACTTAAGCTTTTTCTTGTCCTCAAGCAAAATTCTCAACTTACAATTAAAACGAACTTTCCATGATTCAATATTCCTATCAACAATGTCTCATCATAATTCATAGATAATTTATACTTGGATAATTTAACTCAAAGAGTCCTAAAGATTCAAACAATATAAGTCATACATTTGTAGCACAAAACATAGGTGTTTCCCCTCATCTAAATAATTACCTCTGATCCAAAACCTACAAGGATTGGCATCCTCACAAAAGATTCACTCAAATCACTCGAAGTGTTTAAGGTTCAAAATTAAGCACTCAAACGTCAAACCTGAAAAGTTAATCCCATAGGCTTCCATGAAAATCAAATCTCCACGACTGTAATATGAGATGATGCACAAATCAAAAGGTCTTTGAAAGGGTTGTAACGGGGCTTGGGTTAAGGTGTGGATAAAGGCTGAATTAGAGGGTTAGAATCGAGATTGAATTGACAAATTACCTAACTAGAAAAAAAAATGAACTGATAAATAAATTATTACATGAATTGAAATTTTGAAACTAATAATACGAGCTTCTTCTTTAATAAATAGACTTCAACTGTATAAGCTCGCTTAATCACATAACTAATAAAACTAATAATGAATATACTTCATTTTTTTTAAGAACAAATCATCAAATAATAAAGAACTTTAGCAACAAAAATAAAGAACATAGTTAGGCAACTGATCAAATCAAATCTCGACAAAAAGGGTAGTAAAAAATAATGGTGATAACAAATACAAAGGGTTTTGGGTTAATATTAGTGGGTGAGTCAATAAAAAGGGTTGTTAGGATCAAAGGGGTTCACTAGGGGTTAATTATGAAGGTAGGCTTTTTATGGAGTAAGTGGGTTAAATCCTAGGTGCCTTTATCATTTCTGTATATCAAATCAAAGATGTGGTCTCAACATGTATAATCGAGGCAAGTTCTAGAATAACAGTTCAATGTTGACACACTCATAATCAAAAAGTGAGCATGAAAAAGGATATATGCTCTTATAAGGCTCAGAATCTCACAAAAATTATGGGTATTTTGATATCAACCTCGTAAATTTCAAATTTCAAAGTAATATTCAAATTCAGGTTAACAACCTAAAAAAAAAATTAATTCTGAAAAATAGACTTATCATGCTTGATTCTCTAGTATCTTAGAATTTAATTATCAATGCACAATTATCACTGACTTAATCAAAACACATCAATAAAAATCATAAATCAAAGGAAATTTCATTCTAATGATAATATGAGAAACTTACTTTAGAAACAAGACATAATCCAGGGATTTGAGAATAATGCAAAAAGGTTGGCACCTAATTTCAGGAATTTGAGAATAATGAAAAAAGTTAGGCACATTTTTAGGTTGTTCACCCCCCCCACACTTAAGATGTACATTGCCCTCAATGTACAAAGATATATTAACACAATAATAATAAAATCATAAGATATGGGGAGAAGTGAAACTTCCTGAATTACGGATGCAATCCTTGAATTAGAGGTGAAAGATAAGTTGGAGGGGTCGTTTTTGATGACGATCCTACGCTAGATGAAGAAATTGGGTAGCTCGTAGAGGATTAGCCAGGATATAATAATAATAATTAAAACTATACTAATTAAATAATTAAAGAAAAGCAAGCTAAAGTGAAGAGAAATAAAATTTGAAATAAAATTAAAAGAAAAGATGGATGGACCGTAGAGTCCTTATTGTTGGGTGTGATTTCTAAGGTTGGGGATATGGTGGTGGTCGTGGTGTGATTCTCAAGCAGCCTATAGAACCTAAAATCAAGAAACTAAAGTAAAATAAGTTAAATTAAGCAGAAGAAAAGTAAAGATAAGGAAATTGAGGAAAAAGAGAAAAACGAAATAAAAACTAAACTTGGCTCGTCGAATAAACGAAGCGGCCGGCATGAACTTATGTAGATCGGTCTCCCGTGGGGAGATTATGCTTGGTTCTTTCCGCTCCTTCGACATAGTTATGGTGTGGCTTGATAGTTAATGAAATATTAGAGAGGAAAAAATAGGGAGAGGGTTGAGAAAGGAAAGGAAAACTAAATGGGCTTAGTGGGTGAGAAGAGGGAAGGGTGGGTGGTTTAAATAGAATTCTCAAGTCAGGTACATTCACACGCCCATGTCTCCTGGGAGTGGCCTCTCACACGATCGCATCGCACGGCCGTGGTAGGCTTCGTTCATTTCTCCCATGCCCATGCTCAGGTCGCCACGCCCGTTAGTGCTAAGTAAGTGTCGTCCACGGCTGCGTCGCACAGCTGTGGCGTTTTGTCGGTGCCCTTGGGGTGGTGGTTGGAGTCCATGACTTGAAGATTTGATTCTTTTCTGACTTGTACCTCTTCTGCCATTGTCAGTATGAAGATTCTATACCTCTACACGGCCACGGCCACGGCCGTGTGCAAGGTCGTGTGGGCTGGAAATCTGCACTTTTGGTTAGTTTATAGTTAGATACTATAAAGAAAGGATAAAATAGAATAAATAAGACAAAATAAAAATGTAAAAGTTAATGGGGTTAGTAGTCGGGTTGCCTCCCGAGAAGCGCTCGTTTATAGTCTTAAGCTAGACTCTTCTCTCATTTGTATATTCATGGTGGTTTGCGGAGTTGAAAGTCCTTCCTCATGCTATCGGTTTCATTATCATGATAGAATTTAAGTTGAGATGCACTTATATTGAAAGTGCCAAAGATAGGATTACTTACCTCGATTGTTCTGTATGGAAAAACACTGATTACCCTAAACGGTATTTCTTTGTTTGTGTTAGGGTCAGGAGGAGATATTCGAGGGTCTATTTTTTCTATCAATACCTGATCTCCGATTTTGAATTTGTTTGCTTCGTGGAGAGGCTTTGGTTCTGCTTCATGTATTCCAAATTTTTCCTTGAAATGCGTCTTCCACTCGTCTAGGTCGTCGATCTAAATCCTTCGTTCCTCACGAGTTATTTCTTAGTTAACACTGGGTCTATGATCAGGTTCAGTTGTATTCTTTTGTGGTGCTTCCTGAAAAGAAGGTTTAACCGAATGGTCATTAATAGAATTTGTTTTCTCACCTTGATTACTCGTTGTTCTAGCCGAATCAAGAGCTTTGAGAGTGATTGTCTCATTACCTACACGAAGTATGAGTTCTCCTGCATCAATATCAATTTTAGTCCTGGCAGTTGCTAAAAATGGTCTTCCTAAGATTAAGGGGATACTATTGTCCTCATCCATGTCTAAAATGACAAAGTCTACTGCGAAAACGAATTTTTCAACTTTTACAAGAACATCTTCGATAATACCCCTAGGAATTCTAACAGTTTTATCAGCTAGTTGAATGCTCATCCTAGTTTGTTTGGGTTTCCCTAGACCTAGTTGTTTAAACAATTTATAAGGCATGACATTTATGCTTGCCCCTAGATCAGCTAACCCATTATCAATAGGTAAACTACCAATTAAACATGGAATTGTAAAACTCCCTAGATCTTTTAATTTCCCTGGTAGTTTATTTTGCAAGATTGCCGAGCACATTGCGTTTAGTTCCACGTATGATGCCCCGTCTATCCTTCGCTTGTTCGTCAAAAGCTCTTTTAAAAATTTTCTAGTATATGGCATCTGCGTAAGAGCTTCAAGTAACGGTAAGTTAATATGTAATTTCTTTAAAATTTTAAGAAACTTACCGAACTATTCCTCTGTATCGTCTCTCTTTAATGCTTCAGGATATGGTATGCGAGGTTGGTACTCTTTGATTACCGGTTTTGGCTTATTATTACTTACCTCAACCTAACCTTCTTTGACCACATTCTCTTGCCTTGAATTGTGCTCGTCTAACCCTTCACTTTCTTGAGCTGTTATGGCTTGGATTTGCTCCTTTGGGTTAATCTCAGTGTTGCTTGGTAAACGCCCTTGCGGTCGTTCGAAAATTAACTTTGCAAGTTATCCAACTGTCTTAGTAAGTTCCCCGACTTTATTCTCGATCCCTTTGATCGATGCTTGTTGATTCTTAAGGGTGGTTTCAGTGTCTTGGAGACGATTATCTATGGCTGCCATGAATTTTGTCAGCATCTCTTCAAGGTTCGGCCTCTTTTCCTGTGGATAGGGCTGATTTTGGAAATTTTGAGGAGGTTGTTGTCTTTGATTCCCTTGATTTCCTTGACCTCCCCATGAAAAATTTGGGTGGTTCCTCCAACCTGGATTATAAGTATTACTATAAGAGTTATTATTAGATCTGAAATTATTACCTATATAGTTCATCTGTTCGCTTTCTGTGCCCGGTTGGTAGGGTGGGTACTCAGGATTTGCCACAGTTCCACTTGCGTCGCCTTTGCATTCATTTGGATGTACTGCGAAGAACACAAACTATCAAGCTTTTTATTCATCATCTCTACCTGTGTTGATAGCATGGTTACTGCGTCGAGGTTTAAAACTCTAGCTGATTTTGTTGGTTTTGTCCTTGTAACCTGCCATTGATAGTTATTTAGTGACATCTCTTCAATAAACTCGTAGGCTGCTTCAAGAGTTCTGTTGTTCAGGGTTCCACCGGCGGCTGAATCAATTAGTTGCCTCGTTGAGGGGTTCACACCATTGTAGAAAGTTTGGACTTGAAGCCACAAAGGTAAACCATGGTGTGGACACCTTCTCAAGAGATCCTTGTATCTCTCCAATGCGTCGTATAATGTCTCTAAATCCATCTGCACAAAAGATAAGATATAATTACGTAATTTGGCCGTTTTGGCCCGTGGGAAATATTTTAATAAAAAATTTTCGGTCATTTGATCCCATGTAGTGATTGACCCTCGTGGTGACGAGTTTAACCACTGTTTGGCTTTATTCTTTAATTAAAAGGGAAATAACTGAAGCCTTATGGCGTCATCAGAAACGCCATTTATTTTGAAGGTATCATAGAACTCTAAAAAATTAGCTATATGAGTATTTGGGTCTTCGTCCTATAAACCATCAAATTGAACAAATTGTTGAATCATTTGTATATTGTTAGGCTTTAATTCAAAATTATTAGCAGCTATAGCAGGCCTAACAATACTTGATTCTGCTCCTGTTAAATGAGGTTTAGCATAATCATACATAGTACGCGGAGCATTATTTTCTGCCACATCTTGTGGTGGTGGATTATTCTCGTCCATCCCTTCAGTAGGATTGGATTCGCCTTCTCGCTCTTTTTCTGTGTAATTTAGGGCTCGCCTAATTTCTCGCGCATTCCTGCGAGCGGTAGCTTCAATATCACCATCAGATACTAGTGGTCCTTTCGGGTTCCTTCTAGTCATAAACTAGAGGTACCTACTAGGAAAAGAAAGAATGAAAATTTAGCAAAGTTAAAAACAAAACGGAAATAAAAATAAAAATAAAAGTAAATTGCGGAAAATAATGGCTAAAGTAATAAAAATAGAGCTTTCTTAATATTTTAGTTCCCTGGCAACGGCGCCAAAAACTTGATCGCTGTGATGTCAAAGTCTTAAAATTTATAATGAGAATGATCGAACCTAGAAACTAACTATGACAATGATTTGAGGCAAGAAAACCTATCGAACAGTAGTATAGTTAAGGCAAGACCGGATTGTCGAACCCAAAGGAACCAAAAGTACTAATACTAACTTTCTTTTTATTATCTAGCCTAAAATAAGTGAAGTTGTTATTTAGTCTAAATTTAACTAACTACTAAGCTAAAGACGCAAAGACAAAAAGAATGAATTGGGGAAATACTGTTGGAAAACTCATTTGATTAAGATGATACCCTTAGGAAGAATCCACCTAGACTTCACTTGTTATCTAACTCTGAACCAGACGATTTATTCACTTGACTTGATCCGTAAGACTCCCTAATGTATATTAAACCCTCTCTCGAAGCAAATAACGTCTAACCCTAGGTTGATTAATTGAAATATCTTTCTAATTAAAACCCCTAGAATTGCATTAACTCGATCTATGGACTCCCATATTAGGTTTCACCCTAATTCGGCAAAATCTCGTCACCCTATCTCTAGACGTGCTATCAACTCGCTTAATTATGCTAGATCTACTCTTAGCAGGACTTTTACTCCTCCACCTAAGCACATCAAACTTGAATCAATATCCCGAAATATCAACACAAGAATTAAGAACACATAATTAAGTACAAATCAAGTATTTATCATATAGTTCAAAGAAACGATAACAAGATTCATCTAAGTTTCATCCCCTTCTGTGTATCTCAAGGGTTTAGTTCATAACTTGAGAAAAGAAAACATCTCAGAAGAAAAGATGAAACAAAACATAAGAAATCCCTAAAACCCCCTGAAGGAATTGAAGGAGAGATCCACCGTCTTGAGTAGAATTCCGGCTTCTTGAGATGAATCAAGTGGCTATCTTCGAGTGTTTCCCACAAATCTGACCTTTTCGGCTCGGCTCATTGGCCTAGCTCACCGCCCTCTTCTAGGTTATACTTAGGGTGTTTATATTTTGAAATAGGTTTCTTTGCCCCTAAGTATCCTTTTCCGAGTGAAATTGCTCTTTTCCACGACAGGTACACGGCCATGGAACACGCCCGTGTGAATCATATTTAGGCTGTGTTCAGACTTTTAGTTAGGTGACACGCCCGTGTAAATCATTATCAGGCCGTGTTCTAGTCTGTCAAGGAGACACGGCCGTGTTGGCTCAATTTCAGGCCAAGTCGATTTTCACTTTGGCCCAATTTGGTCCGTTTTGAGCCTGTTTCTCATTCTTTCCATCCTCCGGTGCTTTCCTGAGTATAAAACATGAAAAGAAAGGATTAAGAGCACCTTTATACATAAATCATGGGATAAATCATCCAAACATATGCTAAATATGGGATTAAAATATGTTACTTTTACGGTTTATCATCGACCCTATTTTTTATTCAAAAAAATGGTTTCGACTGGCCTCTGTACCGAACTCAAGGGCTCCGAATCCCTCTTGCTCTTACCCCTCTCACGATCTCTATTTTGGCGCTCAGTGCTCTTAACCTCATCGGCGATCTTTACCTTCTCTACCAGAATGGAGAACTCTCGCTCCCTCTGCGGAGCTATCAGTACCCTTAGATAATCCCTAAGACCATCCTCAAAACGGACACATCTCTCATATTCAGACACCACCATACCTCGCGCATAGCGGCTCAGTCTCAGAAATTTGGCCTCATACTTGGCCACTAATCGATCTCCCTAAGTGAGGTTCAGAAACTCACGCCAACGAGCATCGATGTAACTTGCTCCCACATACTTCCCTTGGAAGGCAGACTTAAAGAACTCTCAAGACAGACGATTGGGCTAAGTGCCCTCCTTAACAGTCAGCCACAACTGATAGGCCTCATCGCGAAGCAATGAGACTGCACCCTTCAATTTCTGCTCGGGGGTACAGTCTAAATCATCCATTATCCTCTCAGTAGCCTCCATCCAGTACTCAGCCACATTAGGGGCGACTCCAATGACACCCTTAAAAATTTTAGCTCTATTGTAACACCCCTTACCCGTATTCGACGCCGGAATAGGGTACGAGGCGTTACCGGACTTATACGCAGGCATTCATACAAAAACGAGACATGAATTTCCACTCAAATTTAAAACTTTTCAAAAACATACATATCGTCCCTTAAACGAGCCTATGAGGCTCAAAACATACATTTGGAATGGTTCGGGACTAAACTGAGAACTTTAGAAAACTTTTGGGAAACTTAGAAAATTTTCCATGGAAAAGGTCCACACGCCCGTGTGGGTGAAGGGACACGCCCGCGTGGCATATCACACGCCTGTGCTTCAGGTCCTGTCCAAAATAGAGGACATTCTGTTTATGACGTCATCAACCAAATAAGGTCACACGACCAAGGCACACGCTTGTGTCCTTAGGCTGTGTCACGAATTAAATTCCAAAAATTAAGTGTAGACTTCACACGACCTGGGCACATGCCCATGTCCTATGACCGTGTCTCTCACACGGCCGATACACACGGCCGTGTCTCGTACCCGTGTGTTTACTACTGGGCATTCTGTTTTGCATTAATTAGGGTGCAGGGGACACACGACCATAACACATGCCTATAGGGAAAGTCGAGTGGACAAAATAAGGCTATTTACCAAGCCTTTTTGCCACCCATACTTGCACCAACCTACACAACATCAAAACCACACCAATTTAAATATATATATAACTTCAAGGCACTTAACATGGCATAACTAAGTGCTTCATCATTATCAAACATCCATAATCACATGCAACACATCATCATTCAACCATCAATAACCATGGCTATATCATAATGGCATTGGTACATGCATGCATATATGAATAGGTTTATAGCCAAATAATCATTATGAGCCACATCTCATGGCCTTATACAAAATGAATCAAATATCATCATAAGCCAACACAATTGGCTAAACTAATATGACATATAACAAAAATACCAAGTCCCTATACATGCCATACTCAAAATGTTGAGACTAACTATACCCAAATGTCCAATTGATAGTGTGATCGAGTCTCCAACATCCTTCAATCCCCAAGCTAGCTTGGCGATACTATAAGGAAAAAGGAAAAGAAAGGGTAGTAATCATAAAGCTTAGTAAGTTTGCATGTAAATAATAAGCAACATTAAACATGTAGTAAATAACATAGCATATTATAACTTTGCACATAACCATCAAATGATTATAAGCATAACTTACTCATTTGCATTCTTACCAATAATGCATCATAAACCGAGCACATTTCTCATGAGTTTTGCACACGTACATGTACCACTTCATAAAATAATCATAGCCTTCCATATCATTGACATAATCTTTAAATTACCCGTTGAACCACTTAGAATACTAAAGGATACCCGGGAAACCTCATATACTTAGTAAGATGCCAAAGCCATATCCCAAATATGGTCTTACGTGGGATCACATATCGATGCCGATAGTCCAGCTATGGTCTTACAAGATGTCTCATAATGAAAAACCGTAATATATACATATTTTAATCCCACATTGAGCATTTTTTTTGGATGAATTATCCTTTGAATTGTGGAATTTAATGCTCCTAATCCTTTAATTTCATGTTTTATACTTAGGAGAGCATAAGAGGATGAAAAGAATGAGAAACGTGCTAAAAATGGACCAAATGGGCCAAAGTAGAGATACACACGGCCTGGGCCCAAGCCACTCGGTCGTGCCCCTTTAGCAGACTCGACCACGGCCTAGATTTGATTCACATGGGAGTGTTGCACGGGCGTGTCTCTGCCGTGACAAAGAGGAATTTCACTCAAAATAGGGTACTTGGAGGCAAAAAAAAACATTCTAAAAGCCTATATAAACACCCTAAAGGCCAACCTTGAGGGGCGCGTCCAGCTAGGCCAAGGAGCCAAGCTAAAGGGGTCAGAATTATGGGATTTACTTGAAGAAAGCCAGTTGATTCATCTCAAGAAGCCAAAATCATACTCAAGACGGAGGATCTCTCCTTCAATTCCTTCAGGGGGTTTTAGGGTTTTCTTATGTTTTGTTTTATCTTTTCTTCTAAGATGCATTCTTTTATGATTATGAACTAAACCCCTCAGATACCTAAGGGGGATGAAACCTAAGACGGATCTTGTTATTGTTTTCTGAACTATATGATAAATACTTGATTTGTTCTTAATTATGTGTTCTTAATTCTTGTTTTGATATTTCAGGATATTGATTCAAGTATTGATGTGCTTAGGCAGAGGAGGAATAGACCCTATCTAAGAGTAGATCTAGCATAATTAAGCGGAGTTGATCGCAACCCTAGAGATAGGATGACGAAAATCTGCCGGATTAGGTTCAAACCTAACATGGGAGTCCATAGATCGAGTTAATGCAACCTTAGGGGTTTTAATTAGAAAGAGATTTCAATTAATCAACCTAGGGTTAGACGTTAGTAGCCTCGGGAGAGGTATTAATATAAATTAGGGAATCCTACGGATCAGGTCGAGTGAATAAATCGTTTGGTTCAGAGTTAAATAACAAGTGAAGTCTAGGTGGATTCCTCTTTGGGTATCGTCTTAATCAATTGGTTTTTCCCATAAGTATTTCCCAATTCATTCTCTGTGTCTTAGCGTCTTTAGCTTAGTAGTAAGTCAATTTTAGATTAAATAACAAATCCTTTAATTCTTATGCTAAATAATAAAAAGAAAGTCAATATTAGTACTTTTGTTTCCTTTAGGGTCGACATTCCAGTCTTGCCACTAAGCTGTACTACTGTTCAATAGGTGAACTTGCTTCAATCGTGGTGATAGTTAAGTTCTAGGCTAGATCATTCATTATATAAATATTAAGACTCTCGACACACATGATAAAGTTTTTGGCGCCATTGCCGAGGATCGAAAATATTAAGAACACTCATTTTTTATTACTTTAGCCATTTTTATTTTTTGCAATTTTCTTTTATAATGTTTTTAACTTTGCTAATATTCTTTCCTTTATTTGTTCCTAGCATGTACCTCTAGTTTATGACTAGAAGGAACCCGATAGGACCCTTAATTTACGACAGTGATATTGAAGGTACCGTTCGCAGAAATAGTAGAGAAATAAGGCGAAGCCTAAATTACATAGAAGAAGAGCAAGAAGACGAAACCAATACCACCGAAGAGATGGCTGAGAATAATCCGCTACCTCCAGAGGTGGCCGAAAATCGTGCTCCTCGAACTATGTATGATTATGCTAAACCTAATTTAACAGGAACTGAGTCAAGTATTGTTAGACCTGCTATTGCTGCAAATAATTTTGAACTAAAACCAAACACAATTCAGATGATACAACAGTTTGTTCAGTTTGATGGTTTGCAGGATGAGGATCCTAACACACACTTTGCAAATTTTCTAGAATTCTGCGATACTTTGAAAATAAATAGCATTTTTGATGATGCCATATGTCTTCGGTTATTTCCCTTTTCTTTGAGGAATAAAGCTAAACAGTGGTTGAATTCTCTTCCACGAGGATCAATCACTACATGGGAGCAAATGACCGGAAATTTTTTATTAAAACATTTTCCGCCGGCTAAAACGGCTAAGTTGAGGAATAATATCTCTTCTTTTGTGTAGATGGATTTAGAGACACTTTATGATGCATGGGAGAGATACAAATATCTATTAAGAAGGTGCCCTTACCATGGGTTACCTCTATGGCTACAGGTTCAAACCTTCTATAACGGTGTGAACCCCTCAACTAGGCAGTTGATTGATTCAGCCACCGGCGGAACCTTGAATAACAAAACACCAGAGGCTGCCTACGAGTTTATTGAAGAGATGTCATTGAATAATTATCAGTGGCAAGTCACAAGGACAAGGCCAACAAAAGCCGCTAGTGTTTTTAACCTCGACGCAGTAACCATGCTATCAAACCAGGTAGAACTTTTAACTAAGAAAATTGATGGTTTATGTGGTTCTTCGCAGGTACATCCAGCTATGCAGTGCGATATAAATGGAGGAGGGATGAGCAGTACAGAATATCCACCTTACAACCCGAGCGCTAAAAACGAGCAAGTTCACTATATGGGTAACAATTTCAAACCTCAAAATAACCCTTATAGTAATACTTATAATCCAGGTTGGAGGAACCACCCCAATTTCTCATGGGGAGGTCAAGGAAATCAGAGACAACAACCCCCTCCAAACTTTCGACAACAGCCCTACCCACAGGAAAAGAAGTCGAACCTTGAGGAGATGCTGACAAAATTCATAGCGGTGTCAGAAACAAGTTTCCAAAACACCGAGACAACACTTAAAAATCAACAAGCATCGATTCAAGGGATCGAGAACCAGTTAGGGAAACTTGCTAAGCTAATCTCCGAATGACCGCAAGGAAGCCTACCAAGCAACACTGAGACTAACCAAAAGGAGCAAATTCAAGCCATAACAGCTCATGATGGTGTAGGGTTAGATGAGCCCAATTTAAGGCAAGTGAATGTGGTAGAGGAAGGTAAGGTTGGGATGAACCATGATAAACCGTAAAAGTAACATATTTTAATCCCACATTTAGCATGCTTTTGGATGAATTATCCTTTATTTTATGTAAAAAGGTACTCTTAATCCTTTCTTTTCATGTTTTATACTCAGGAAAGCACCCAAGAATAAAAAGAACGAGAAACGGGCTCAAAACAGACCAAAATGGGCCAAAGAAGAAATCGACACGGCCTGGACTAAAGCCCACACGGCTGTGCCTCCTCAAATATACTAGAACACGGCCTGATGTCAATCTACATGGTCGTGCCTCACTAACAGAGTCCAACACGGCCTGGCTACGATTCACACGAGTGTGTGCCATGGCCGTGCCCTTGCCGTGGAGGAGAGTAATTTCACTCGGAAAAGGATACTTAGGGGCGAAGAAACCTATTTCAAAAGCCTATATAAAGACCCTAAGTATAACCTAAAAGAGGGCGGTTAGCTAGGCCAAGGAGCCGAGCCGAAAAGGTCAGATTTGTGAGAAAATCTCAAGGGATAGCCAGTTGATCCATCTCAAAGAAGCAATTCTACTCAAGACGGAGGATCTCCTCTTCAATTCCTTTGGGGGTTTTAGGGATTTCTTATGTTTTGTTTTATCTTTTCTTCTGAGATGTTTTTCTTTATTATTATGAACTAAACCCTTCAGATACCTGAAGGGGGATGAAACCTAGATGAATCTTGTTAATTTTTTCTGAACTATATGATAAATACTTGATTTGTTCTTGATTATGTGTGCTTAATTCTTGTGTTGATATTTCGCGGATATTGATTCATGTATGATGTGCTTAGGTGGTGGAGCAAAAGTCCCTGCCTATTCATAGATCTAGCATAATTATAGCGGAGTTGTTCGCGCGCCTAGAGATAGGGTGACGAAGCGTTGCCTGATTAGGGTGAAACCTAATATGGGAATCCATAGATCGAGTTAATGCGATTCTAGGGCTTTTAATTAGAAAGAGATTTCAATTAATCAACCTAGGGTTAGTCGTTATTCGCTTCGAGAGAGGGTCTAATGTACATTAGGGAATCCTACGGATCAAGTCAAGTGAATAAATCGTCTGGTTCAGTGTTAGGTAACAAGTGAAGTCTAGGTGGATTCTTTCTAAGGATATCGTCTTAATCAACTGAGTTTTTCCCAAGTATTTCCCCAATTCATTCTTTTTGTCTTTGCGTCTTTAGCTTAGTAATTAGTTAATTTAGATTAATAAACAAATTCACTTCTTTTGGGCTAAATAATAGAAAGAAAGTTAGTATTAGTACTTTTAGTTCCTTTAGGTTCGACAATTCGGTCTTGCCTAAGCTATACTACTGTTCGATAGGTGCACTTGCCTCAATCGTTGTCATAGTTAGTTTCCAGGTTCGATCATTCTTATTATAAATTTAAAACTCTGACATCACAGCGATCAAATTTTTGGCGCCGTTGCTGGGGAACTAAAATATTAAGAAAGCTCTATTTTTATTACTTTAGCCATTATTTTTTATTTTTTTCTGCAATTTACTTTTATTTTTAAGTTTAAATTTTAACTTTGCTAAATTTTCTTTCTTTCTTTTCCTAGCAGGTACCTCTAGTTTATGACTAGAAGGAACCCGAGAGGACCACTAGTATACGATAGTGATATTGAAGCTACCGCTCGTAGAAATCGCAGAGAAATTAGGCGAGCCCTAAATTATACAGAAGAAGAGCGAGAAGACAGATCCAATCCTACTGAAGGGATGGACGAAAATAATCCACCACCACAAGATGTGGCAGAAAATAATGCTCTGCGTACTATGTATGATTATGCTAAACCTCATTTAACAGGAGCCGAATCTAGTATTGTTAGGCCTACTATAGCTGCTAATAATTTTGAATTAAAGCCTAACACTATACAAATGATTCAACAATTTGTTCAATTTGATGGTTTGCAGGACGAAGATCCAAACATTCATATAGCTAATTTTTTAGAGTTCTGTGATACCTTCAAAATAAATGGTGTTTCTGATGATGCCATAAGGCTTCGATTATTTCCCTTTTCATTAAGGAATAAAGCCAAACAATGGTTAAACTCATTACCACGAGGGTCAATCACTACATGGGATCAAATGACCGAAAATTTTTTATTAAAATATTTCCCACCGGCCAAATTGCGGAATGATATCTCTTCTTTTGTGCAGATGGATTTAGAGACATTATACGATGCATGGGAGAGATATAAGGATCTCTTGAGAAGGTGTCCGCACCATGGTTTACCCCTGTGGCTCCAAGTCCAAACTTTCTATAACGGTGTAAACCCCTCAATGAGGCAACTAATTGATTCAGCCACCGGTGGAACCCTGAACAACAGAACTCCTAAAGCAGCCTATGAGTTTATTGAAGAGATGTCATTGAATAACTATCAGTGGCAGGTTACAAGGACAAAACCAACAAAATCAGCCGGAGTTTTTAACATCGATGCAGTAACCATGCTATCAACACAGGTAGAGATGATGAATAAAAAGCTTGATAGTTTGTGTTCTTCGCATGTACATCCAGTAATGCAGTGCGACATAAGTGGAACCGTGGCGAATCCTGAGTACCCACCCTACCAACCGGGCACAGAGAGTGAGCATATGAACTATATAGGTAACAATTTCAGATCCAATAATAATCCTTATAGTAATAATTATAATCCAGGTTGGAGGAACCACCCAAATTTTTCATGGGGAGGTCAAGGAAATCAAGGAAATTAAAGAAAACAACCTCCTCAAAAATTCCAAAATCAGCCCTATCCACAGGAGAAGAAGCCGAACCTTGAAGAGATGCTGACAAGATTCATGGCATCCATAGAAAACCGTCTCCAAGACACTGAAACTACCCTTAAGACCCAACAAGCATCGATCAAAGGGATCGAGAGCCAAGTTAGGAAAGTCACTAAGTCAGTTGAGGAAGTTTCTAAGTCAGTTGGACAACTCGCGAAGCTGATGTCTGAACGATCGCAAGGGCGTCTACCAAGCAACACTAAGATTAATCCAAAGGAGCAAATCCAAGCTATAACAGCTCAAGAAAGTGAAGGATTAGATGAACCCAGTCCAATACAAGGAAACGAGGTAGAAAAAGGTAAAGTTGTGGTAACACAAGAAAAACCAAAACCCGTAATCAAGGAGTACCAACCTCGCATACCATATCCTAAAGCATTAACGAGAGACGACACAGAGGAACAATTCGGTAAGTTTCTTAAACTTTTAAAGAAATTGCATATTATCTTACCGCTACTTGAAGCTCTTTCACAGATGCCAGATTCGAGGAAATTTTTAAAACATCTCTTGACGAACAAACGCAAATTAGAGGAGGATCCACATGTGGAATTAAACGCAGTATGCTCAGCAATTTTACATAATAGACTACCACAAAAGCTAAAAGATCCAGGGAGTTTTACAATTCTATGTTTAATTGGTAGACTAACTGTTGATACTGCGTTAGCTGATTTAGGGGCAAGCATAAATGTCATGCCTTATAAATTGTTTAAACAACTAGGTCTAGGGAAACCCAAAAAAACTAGGATGAGCATTCAATTAGCTGATAAAACTGTTAGAATTCCTAGGGGTATTATCGAAGATGTTCTTGTAAAAATTGACAACTTCGTTTTCCCAGTAGATTTTGTTGTCTTAGACATGGATGAGGATAATTGGATTCCTTTAATCTTAGGAAGACCCTTTTTAGCAACTGCCAAGACTAAAATTGATATTGATGCAGTAGAACTCATACTTCGTGTAGGTAATGAGACGGTTACCCTCAAGGCTCTCAACTCAGCCAGAACATTGAGTAATCAAGGTGAGAACGTAAATTCTACTAATAACCATTCGGTTAACCCTTATTTTCAGGAAGCACCACAAAAGAATACGACTGAACCCGATCCTAAACCCCATGCCAACAAGGAAGTAGTTCATGAAGATCGAAGGATTCTGATCGATGATCTAGACGAGTGGAAGACACACTTCAAGGAAAAATTAGGGATACATGACGAAGAACCGGAACCACACAAGGTAAAACCGAAGGAGCCCCCAGAAGAGCTCATAGGAACAACAAACCACTTCAAAATAGGAGACTAGGTACTGTTAGATAAGGCAGATCCTCGAATATCTCCTCCGGGCCCTAACACAAACAAAGAAATATGTAACATCCTAAAAATCCGAGTATCGATATATTGCATGTTTTGGTGTTTAGCTTATGAATGAAAATTTTCCTTTCTTCTTTTTCGTGTTTATTATAGCCTTGAAAAGGGCATAGAAGTATTCTGGTATAGAATAATTTTTAGTCTTGAGAATTTATTGAAGTGGATCAAGTGACACTGATTCTTAAGTTAATTTAAGTGTCTAAAATTAGCATAAGATGAGTAATTGGCAAAGTGGTGATGGCGCCATAAGTTGGACTTGAGGGGAGAGGTTCGAATCTCCTAGCATGCAATTTAGGAGCTTTTATTTTTGGTTTTTCCTAGCATGTGTCGGCCAAGCATCAAACATGGATAAGATGGACTAAATTTTTATGGTAAGGATATTAACGTTTATGGCAAGCATGATTTAAGGGATGGAATGGCTTGATTTTGGGGATAAGATTCTCAAACTTTAGGAAAATGGAGGATTGCAAGGCTTGAATCAAGGTTGATGTTTTGGTAACTTCTTCATGGCCATTTTGACCATGAACATGGACGGCATTGTGGACTAAGGGGGTTGGCCGAATGTGTTAGTAGCTTGGCTAGGATTAGGAGTTAGCTTTTGGTCATTTCTAGCATTTTTGTGCAAAATTTGCAATTCTCTTCTCAACCTTTCTTTTAGCCGAATTTGAGCTTTTGGTAAGCTTTGTTTTTGACCATTTCATGTTACCATTTGGACACATTTTTGCTTAGCATCTCAAGACATTTTCTCTTTTGGCCAAAATACCAAAGCTAAGATCATTTTCGTTTCCTTCTCCTTTTCCCCATTGCCGAATGTACCTTACTCCTAAACACATCTCTTTTTTTTCCTCTTTTCTCTCTTGAAAACCGAATCAACATCATCTCCTTCCTTCATCCTTCTACTTTCTTCTCAACTAAATTTTCTTCATTATTTTCTCTCATGGCCGAATGCTAGATTGCTCCATTGCCTAACCATTTTTCCCTTCCTTTGTTATTCATAGCCGAATCTCCTACTATACATAGGTATTCTTCTCAAATGTTTCTTTTTCAATCGTGGACAATAGTGTGATTTTGGAGGACCGAAACTCAAGTGTTCGTGAGTATAGTGAATCGTTGGAATCGATCTAAAGAGTTAAGGTAAGGAGTTTATTCAAAGATTCTCATATTACTCGTCATTTTGATATAGATGGATTATAACTCGATTTCAATTTAGGGGACGTATCGCTCAATTCGCATATTATGGAACAAGGATATTTCGTGGTAAGGCAATCTCACCCTTGTAACCGTTAGTCATAATTTCGATATATTTAGTCGGACTCATGATCTTTTGTCATTAGAAATAATCAAAATAGGGACGAAAAGGGTGGTGAATAGTGTTCGAAAGAGGGGTGGTTCCGCTATTCCCCCTAAGTTTAAGCAAAGGACTGTTTCAGCAATCCAGGATTTTCCACTGGGTTGTGGACGCTCATCCGAGGAGAATCAGTTGTTTGAAATCGTTCGTACTCCCGAACCTTTGTTTGTTCGTGGATTTTTATCGGGTAACAAACCATCAATCGAGGAGAAACCACAAATAGAAGTGGTTCAAAATTTTGAGGGTAAAGTCTAGATCGTTATTTCTAAGATTCGATATGTGAATAAATTATAGTGTTATAATTTATCGTGATGCGCTTTTAGGTATCGACACGAGCGGGAAAGTCTAGTTCTCACGATAACTGTGTGTAACTTCACACTTATCTCTCGGGTTAGATACTAAACCGTAAATATTGGGATAAAATCGTAAAGATGGCAAAATCGGAAAATACATAGTAATTAACACTTTTGTGTAAATGTATGAAAACCGTTAAATTCATGGAATTTACGAAAATTTGCTAGATCGTTAAATGGGCTAAAAACTGCTAGATCGTTAAATGGGCCAAAAATTTGCTAGATCGTTAAATGGGCCGAAAACCTGCTAGATCGATATATGGGCCCAAGTTAGCTAGATTGCTAAATGGGCTAAATGCTATTTTATCTTATGGGCTCAAATGAAAATTTGTAATATAGACTCACATGTATGGTAGGCCTTTTGTTAAATTATTACATGGATATAAATTGTTATGCATACCGATTGCATGGGTTGGGATAATCGATGAAGAGAAGAAAGGCACATTGCCAAAAATCTAGTTCGGTGGCTTTGCCACAAAATTTTAATGGCTTAATGCCTCTAGTTCAGTGATTTTGTCACAATCTAGTTCGGTGGTGCACCACAATATATTTAAAACGGCTTATTGCCTACGATTGGTGTGTTGGCGGGGTGGGTTGACTTGATCCCCACAGTGTGTGTTGGTTGGTACGGGGTGTGTAGCGGATGGAAATTAGGTTTGGTTGGGAAATTTCATTTTGCATGCATTTAATTTATTATATTATATTCATAAATGGGCTCAAGCCCAAAACAATGCCTTGATTATCCAGGCTCAATGAACGTGGTAAGTGAGTTACACACCGAGTTACGAGTAACTCACTCTATCTTTTAACCATTTCTGTAATGGAAATTGTGAAGGCTTGGGCCGAGGATGACTTCATGGAGGTCATACTACGAATATGGGTTTTTATAAACTATGAACTTTTATTAAGTAATTTCTTTTAATTACTATTTTGGGTATGATGTAATAAGGCCTCTATTAATACTTTTATGGATTTTTATGTGTGTGGATGGATTTAAATTTCCTTTAAAACGTTGAAGATGCTTTAACTATTCGTGTTTTTAAATCCTTTTGAACTCTTTAAAACTACTTTAAAGATTTAAACAATTAAAGTACTAAATGATAAGATTTCAAACTAGTATTTCTTAATTCATCAAATTTTAAATCATTTTCTAAATTTTCAACTAAACATCATTTTCGAAAGGTTTTATAGAACTGTTTACCTAAAACATTAGTGTATTAAATGAATGATAGATCGATGTAACAAACCAAATCTCGTCTTAACGCATAGACCTGGTTTGGGGTGTTACAAAATACCTTTTAGGGTAACCAGTGTTTTCCCATACGGAACAGTCGAGGTAAGTAATCCTATTTTTGGTACTTTTACTATAAACGCATTTCGACTTAAACTTTTTCACGAGGATAAAACTGATAGCATGAGGAAGGACTTCCAACTCCTCAAACCACCCTGACAATGCAACCGAGAGGAGAGTCTAGCTAAAGACTTTAAACGAGCGCTTCTCGGAAGGCAACCCGAGCACTAACCCCATTAACTTTTACATTTTTATTTTTACTTATTTATTATATTTTATCCTTTCTTTATAGTATCTAGCTTTAAACTAACCAAAAGTGCAGATTTCCAGGCCACACGGCCTAGCATACGGCCGTGGCCGTGGCCGTGTGGATGCCCCGGATCACCGTACTGACATGGCAAAGGTGGTACGAGTCAGAGAGAATCAACTCTTTGAAGTCACAGACTCCAACCACCGCCCCACGCACGCGAAGCCACTACCGCGGCGACTCGTGCGATGGACCATACGACACTAACTTATCACCAACGGACGTGGCAATCTGTAAAACGGCCGTGGGTGAACCAACACGCCTATACACATGGCCGTGCGAGGCAGCCGAGTGAATCGACACACCTAAGGAGCACGGGCGTGGGATGGTACCAGGTTTAAAAATCTATTTAACCCCCCTCCCTTCCCACTTCTCCTACTAAATTTCAACCTTCAACTTTTCATTTTTTTCCTACCCCTTTTCTCTATACCCTTGAGCTACACCAAAACAATGCCAAAGAAGTGGAAGAAGCCAAGTACAGTCTCCCTCACGGAGACCGATCTACATAAGTTCATGCCGGCCGCTTCAATCACTCGACAAGCCAATGGTCTTTGAGACCATTTAATTTTTCTTCATCTATACTCTTCTCCTTTATTTTCCTTCTCTTTAACACTCTTATGCTTAATCTAGTTTATTTTATTTTAGTTTATTGATTTTAGGCTGCTAAGGAATCACACCACGAACACCACCATATCCTCAGCCTTAGAAATCACACCCAACAATAAGGACTCTACGGTCCATTTATCTTTTCTTTTAATTTTAGTTTCATCATTATTTTTCTTCACTTTAGCTTATTTTTCTTCAATTACTTAATTAGTAGAGTTTTAATTATTATTATTATTATATCCTGGGTAATCCTCCACGAGCTACCCAAATTCTTCATCTAGCGCAGGATCGTCATCCAGACCGGCCCCTCCAACTTATCTTTCACCCCGACTCAAGAAATCCATCCAAAATTTAGGGAGTTTCACTTCTCTCCATATCTTTTAAATTTATACTTAATTGTCTGTATATCTAACTTTGTACATTGAGGGCAATGTACATCTTAAGTGTGGGGGTGAACAACCTAAAAAGGTACCTAACTTTTTCTTTTTCATTATTCTCAAATTCCTGAAATTAGGTGCCAAACTTTTCGCATTGTTCTCAAATCCCTAAATTATGCCTTGTCTTAAAGTAAATTTCTCATATTATCATTAGAATGAAATTTCCATGATTTATGATTTTTATTGACATGTTTTAGATTAAGTCATTGATAATTGTGCATTGATAATTAAATTTTAAGATACTAAAGAATCAAGCATGATAAGTCCATTTTTTTTAATTAAAATTTGCTAGGTTGTCGAACTGAGTTTAAATATTACTTCGAAGTTTGAAATTTACGAGGTTGATGTCAAAAATACCCATAATTTTTGTGAGTTTTTGAGCCTTATAGAGCATATATTCTTTTTCATGCTCACTTTATTGATTATGAGTATGTCAACATTGATTTGTTATTCTAGAACTTGCCTCGTTTATACATATCGAGACCACACCTATGATTTGATATACAGAGATGATTAAGGCACCTAGGTTTTAACCCACTTACTCCACTAAAAGCCTACCTTCATAATTAACCCCTAGTGAACCCATTTTAATCCTAACAACCCTTTTTATTAACATAACCACTAATATTAACCCAAAACCCTTTGTATTTGTTATCACCATTCTTTTTCGACTTCCCTTATATCGAGATTTGATTTTATTAAGCTACCTAATTATTTCATCTTAGTATATGAATAGATGTATTATATAAAAAAATTGAAGAATAGTCGTTATTCATTACTAGTTTTGTGATTAAGTGAGCTTATACGTTTGAATTCCAAATATTGAAGAAGATGCTCATATTATTAGTATTATTAGCTTTCAGTTGATGTAATTACTTTTATTCAGAGTTCATTGTTTATAGTTAGGTAATTTTTCAGTCGATCTCGATTCTAACCTTCTAATTCACCTCTATCCACACCTTAACCCTAGCCCTGTTACAACCCTGACAAAGACCTTTTGATTTGTGCATCATCTCATATTACAGTGGTGGAGACTTGATTTTCAGGCAAGCCTATGGGATTAACTTTTCATGTTCGACTTTTGAGTGCCTAAATTTTGAACCTTAAACACTTTGAGTGATTTGAGTGAATCTCTAGTGAGGATGTCAATCCTTGTCGGTTTTGAATTAAAGGTAATTATATAGATAAGGGGAGACGCCTATATTTTCGAGCTACAAATGTATTACTTAGATTGTTTGAATCTTTAGGATTCTTTGAATTGAATTATCCATGTATAAATTATCTATGAATTATGATGAAACATTGTTGATAGGAATTATGAATTATAGAAAGTTCGTTTTAATTGTAAGTTGAGAATTTTGCTCGAGGACAAGCAAAAGCTTAAGTGTGGGGGTATTTGATAAACCGTAAAAGTAACATATTTTAATCCCACATTTAGCATGCTTTTGGATGAATTATCCTTTATTTTATGTAAAAAGGTGCTCTTAATCCTTTCTTTTCATGTTTTATACTCAGAAAAGCACCCAAGAATAAAAAGAACGAGAAACAGGCTCAAAACGGACCAAAATGGGCCAAAGAAGAAATCGACACGGCCTAGACTAAAGCCCACACGGCCGTGCCTCCTCAAATATACTAGAACACGGCCTGATGTCGATCTACACGGCCGTGCCTCACTAATGGAGTCCAACACGGCCTAGCCATAATTCACACGGTCGTGTGCCATGGCCGTGCCCCTGCCGTGGAGGAGAGTAATTTCACTCGGAAAAGGATACTTAGGGGCGAAGAAACCTATTTCAAAAGCCTATATAAAGACCCTAAGTATAACCTAGAAGAGGGCAGTTAGCTAGGCCAAGGAGCCGAGCCGAAAAGGTCAGATTTGTGGGAAACTCTCAAGGGATAGCCAGTTGATCCATCTCAAGAAGCCGAAATTCTACTCAAGACGGAGGATCTCCTCTTCAATTCCTTTAGGGGGTTTTAGGGATTTCTTATGTTTTGTTTTATCTTTTCTTCTGAGATGTTTTTCTTTATTATTATGAACTAAACCCTTCAGATACCTGAAGGGGGATGAGACATAGATGAATCTTGTTATTGTTTTCTGAACTATATAATAAATACTTGATTTGTTCTTGATTATGTGTGCTTAATTCTTGTGTTGATATTTCGCGGATATTGATTCAAGTATGATATGCTTAGGTGGTGGAGCAAAAGTGCCTGCCTATTAATAGATCTAGCATAATTACAGCGGAGTTGTTCGTACGCCTAGAGATAGGGTGATGAAGCGTTGCCGGATTAGGGTGAAACCTAATATGGGAATCCATAGATCGAGTTAATGCGATTCTAGGGGTTTTAATTAGAAAGAGATTTCAATTAATCAACCTAAGGTTAATTGTTATTCGCTTCGAGAGAGGGTCTAATGTACATTAGGGAATCCTACGGATCCAGTCAAGTGAATAAATCATCTGGTTCAGTGTTAGATAACAAGTGAAGTCTAAGTGGATTCTTCCTAAGGGTATCGTCTTAATCAACTGAGTTTTTCCCAAGTATTTCCCCAACTCATTCTTTTTGTCTTTGCGTCTTCAGCTTAGTAAATAGTTAATTTAGATTAATAAACATGTAACAACCCAAACCCGGCCCAAACATTACGACCGAATCTGAGTTATTACGAAGTAAAACCTTGTGAACACCATTAAAAAAACATTTAATTTCCAAAACTCCTTGTTTTAGGTTGTCTTGTTAAAGCTACCCTTAGGTTTAATTTGGAATTTTACTTAAGTCCAATTGTTATACCGGTTTCAAGTGTCCGACAAGCACGAATAAACTTTTCGTGTTACTAAAGAAATCATGTGATTTAATTCAATTTAATAGTATAGTCTAAGCAAATATCCAACGTAAAAGAAAATAACACAAATATAGTTTATGGAGGCCTTATTACAACCAAAGAAAAAAAAATAAGCAAATATCAAGTTCTATAAATTTAAAAACCTTTGCATGGCCACCTCGAGGTCCCTAGCCCTCCACCGCCATCTACGAGTCACCTGAAAAATGTTAAAGGAGAAGGTGAGTCACCAAGACTCGAGTATGTAACCCTTCCCCTGTTAATACAACATTTCATACACAACATATATGATTAATTAAGCAAAGTATCGTGTACCCAACCTAGCCAACCAAACACCTTTGCCTACCCCATGTGGTACCAAACCATTTGGTGACCGTAGTCACGATGTGTTACCAAAACACTAGTGGTGCCAAACCACTGGTGACATATAGTCACAATGTGCTACCAAAGCATCGGTGTCCGTAGACACAAATCGGGTGATGGGGCCAACCCATCGTGTGATACCAAATCACCGTGACGATCCCATATCTCAAGTGGGGCCAACCCACGGTGGTGTTAACCACGGGGACAAGTCGCTATGAGGTACCAAACCTCTGGAGGTACCAAACCTCTCGGTGACATATAGTCACGCGGTGTGCTACCAAAGCACGGTGCTCGCGTCACAAGACGATATCACCGCCCCTCCTCTCATCAACCCATATCAAGCGGTTAATAACAGAACATACATACATCACATGTATCCAATAATCCTCGCTTCCCAAAAGCATTATTATCAATCTCATACAAGTAGAGACTTCACCGGGATCCTTGCTTGTACTATTAAGGTACTATTGCCACATCTACATGAGAGTGATTTACACATAACATACACTTAATACACTTAATTAACTATTATAAGTGTGTATGTACACACACTGTCACCACCGAATTGTCTAAATCCCGAAAAGAGATGTCGGCCACCTAGATCTCATTGGTCCCTATATTCGGCCAAACACATGGGTTAGTATCATGGCCCATTCGGCCAACCCAAACAATCCTAGGGGTTTATCTTTTGATCCCAAAGCCTTACCTTTAACTCTTTGCTACTATCCACCCCACTCGATTCACGTGATCTGTTTTACCAAATAATTGATTAGTGAACATTACCCATAACCAAAGCTTTTGGCTTTTGATACTTAAAGAGATTAAACTATTACCACATCCTTACCACGACTTACCAACCAATTGCTCAAGGTGACGGCTTCACTAGATCAACACCTCGAAGGCCCTACAACAACCGATTCGAATCGGATGATTCATACTTGCAATCTAATGCCGAAATCGGCTCTTACCCTTGTTGATAGTCGATAGAGAAGAGAATGTGGGAGAAGAGTTTCGACATACTTACCTTCTTCTATGACCGATTGGAAACACAAAAAGGGATTACCCTTGCTTGATATTGGCCAAAACTTCACAAAACAAGGAGAAAAGAATTCGGCTAGAGTAGAAAGAAAATAGTGAGAAAAGGAGATAGGGATTCGGTTTTGAGAAGAAAGAAAAGAAGCAGAGAGGGAAAGAGAGTTTTTGGTACACCACTAGAGCATATTCGGCCAAGGGGAAAGAAATTAATGGGGAGGAAGGTGGTAGAAGATTCGGCTTTGAGAGCTTGAGAGAATGGTGAAAACGCTTAAGAGCAAAAAGAGGGCTAGGGAATTCGGCTAATAGGAAAAGAAGTAAAAGAAAACTTGGGCACTCTTCTCCCCCTATACTCAGTCTCCTAGCCGTCCACTCCTCTTCACCAAGGAGTCCCACATTCGGCCATCACCTAGTTTTTCTCTAGGCCACTAATTTGAAATAATTCAAAAGAATTTGAATTAACACATGCCTACTTTTTCTCTTGCCACCCTTTTTAGATTATTCCCATAATATCTAGTTAATAATCTAAATAATATCTTTTAATAATTACACCTAATAGAAGAGTTTGAAGGAGAAAAACTCTCCCCTTATGCCGTCCAAATAAAAACAAAAAGAAGGGGATTTAGTGACTCGAACACAAGCTCTCCCTTGCTCCTTGGTGGCGTCACATGTAGCTCTTAAGTGGGCTTCTTTTGCCACTTTACCAAGGCCTTTTAGTGTTAATAATACCCACATTTATTCTTATAACACCACTTACCAAGGCTCCTTCTTTTAAAAGTTAAAAACTAAAATTTCCTACCAAATCGAGCCAACACAAAGCCTTAAATTGACCATTATTATTCCATAAATAATGACACAGCAGTTCATACATAAGAAAAATAATTCATTTCCAAATAGCCCCGTTTTTGGGATGTTACAGTTCTACCCCCCTTAAAACAAATTTCGTCCTCGAAATTCCTTGATCAAAAGAGATGAGGGTATTGCTGCCGCATTACCTCCTCGGGCTCCCACGTAGCTTCTTCTACTCCGTGGTTCCGCCATAACACTTACTAAAGGCACTGCCTTCCTACGTAGGACTTTCACATCTCGGTCTATAATCTGAACCGGTTCTTCCTCAAAAGATAAATCCGTGTTCACCTCAATCTCTGCTACTGGCACAACGTGCGAAGGATCTGACCGATACCGTCTCAGCATTGATACATGGAATACGTCATGAATCGACTCGGTTCTGCGCGGCAACTCTAGGTGATAAGCCATTGGTCCTATTCGCTTCACAAAAGATATGGCCCAATGAACCTTGGGCTTAACTTCCTCTCCGTCCAAACCTCAACACCTTTTTCCAAGGCGACACTTTGGAAAGACTTTGTCTCCCACAAAGATACTCCACTTCCTTGCGTTTGAGATCGGCATAAGACTTACGCCTATCCGATGCTTCCTTGAGACGAGACCGAATCACCTTGACTTTGTCTTCCGTCTCGGTTACCAACTCTGGACCCGTAACTTGTCTTTCTCCCAACTCCGTCCAACATGTAGGAGTACGACACTTCGTCCATATAGGGCCTCATATGGAGCCATTTGGATACTCGCTTGATAACTATTGTTATAGGCGAATTCCGCTAGTGGTAGGTACTCCTCCCAACTACCACTAAAATCCAAGACACGACCTCTTAACATGTCTTCCAAAATCAGATCACCCTTTCCGAGTGTCAGTCGATTTGTGGGTGGAAAGCCGCATTGAAATCTAACCGTGTACCCAAAGCTTGATGCAACGCTTTCCAAAACCTTGACGTGAATCGGGGTCCCTATCCGAGATAATCGACATCGCACGCCATGCAACCTCACTATTTCACCCACATATGGCTTCGCTAACTGCGGAGTGAGTAATCCATTCTCACCGGCATGAAGTGAGCCGACTTAGTTAGGCGATCCACAATTACCTGCATCGCATCCTTCTTGGTGGGCGTAAGGGTAGCCCACTAACAAAATCCATGGTGATCCTCTCCCATTTCCATTGAGGAATCTTTATCGGTTGAAGTAGTCCCGATGGTGGTGATGTTCAGCCTTAACCTGGCGACACGTCGACACTTCCCTACGAACTCCGTTATCTCACGCTTCAACCTGTGCCACGTAATCTGTTTCCGCAAATCTCCATACATCTTGCTTCCTCCGGGATGCATAAGCGTATGGGTCGCTATGTGCATCTTGGAGAATTTTTCTCGCCTTAAATCTGTATCTTTTGGCATACATACTCGTCCCTGAAAACAAAGCACTCCATCAATAGACAGGCTGTACCCTTCCAATCCACCGTCTTGAACTTGTACCCTCTTAGAGCTCAAGCCTTCATCCACTAACCGCTTTTCTTTAATCTCCTCAATCCAAGTCGGCTTTACTTGAAGTTACGCCAAAAGACTCCCATCATCATACTCTGGACTTAACCGAGGCGAACATTGCTCTTAAGTCCGTCACCACCTTCCGGCTCAATGCGTCGGCTACCACATTAGCCTTACCGGATGGTACTTGATTGAACAATCATAGTCCTTTAGTAGTTCAATCCATCGACGCTGTCTCGATTCGAGATCCTTTTGAGTCGAAGATACCTCAAGCTTTTGTGATCCGTGTAGACCATCGACTTCTCTCCATACGTGTAATGTCTCCATATCTTGAGCGAAGACGACGCATTGCTAACTCTAAATCGTGAGTTGGGTAGTTAACCTCATGCGATCTTAATTGACGGGATGCATAGGCTACTACCTTCCCATCTGCATCAACACACATCCTAGGCCGGTGTGAGATGCATCACAATAGACTGTGAATAACTTTCCCGCTTCAGTCGCACCAAAACCGGAGCTTAGTCAAAATCTTCCTTAGCTTATCAAAGCTTTCTTTAACGCTTCTCCGTCCATACAAATGGGACACCTTTCCTTAGCAACTTAGTTAACGGTATTTGCTATTAGAGAGAATCCTTCCACGAATCTCCGATAGTATCTGCTAAACCAGAAAACTTCGTATTTCAGCCACCGCCCTAGGTGGTTTCCACTCCAATCTTGCCTCAATCTTGCGAGGGTCTACTCTAATTCCTTGGTGATACTACATGCCCTAAGAAAGCCACTTCCTAAGCCAAAATTCACACTTCTTGAATTTGGCATATAATCGCTTCCCCCTCATTACTTGCGTAACTATCCGTAGATGCTTGTCATGCTCCTCCTCTGTCTTTGAATAAACCAATATGTCGTCTATGAACACCACGACAAACCGGTCCAAGTCTTCTTTGGAATACTCTATTCATCAAGTCCATGAATGCCGTAGGTGCATTGGTCAACCCGAATGGCATTACCAAGAACTCGAAATGCCCATACCGAGTTCGGAATGCCGTTTTGTGAACATCAGCCTCCTTCACCCTTAATTGGTGATAACTCGACCTAAGGTCTATCTTGAAAACACCGAGGCACCGCTTCGGTTGATCGAACAAGTCGTCAATCCGAGGCAAGCGGATACTTGTTCTTGATCGTTAACTTATTTAATCGACGGTAGTCGATGCACATCCGCATAGAACCGTCCTTCTTCTTGACAAACAACACAGCGCTCCCACGGAGATATACTTGGTCGTATAAACCCTCTATCCAAGAGCTCACGAATTTGAGCCTTTAGCTCCACCAATTCCTTTGGTGCCATTCGGTATGGTGCTATAGACACAGTGTGCCGTTCCGGTAGCAAGTCTATACCGATTCGACTTCTCGATCGGAGGCAAACCGGAAGTTCTTCCGGGAATACATCAGCAAATTTCCCAACCGTTCGGACCTTTTCAATTACTAATTTCTTAGTTTCCAAAGCACGATTTGAACCAAATACGCCTCACAACCCTTCTTGACCATCCTTTCACCTTCAAGGCGGTCACTACGTTGGATAGGTAATTCCTCCTATCTCCTATCATAACCACTTCATCACCTTCCGCTGTCTTAAGAACCATGCGCTTGGTCACGCGTGAGTCAACCTTGCTTGGTACTTAACCAACCAATCCATACCGAGGATCAAATCGAACTCCCCAAACGGTAGTTCCATTAGATCACTACAAATACTACCCCTTGAAGTTCTAGGGTACGCCTCTATAAAGTCTATCTACGACTACGGAGTGACCTAAGGGGCTAACTACGGTCATCTCCCTAGAAGCGGTTCAGAGTTTAGGTCCATAGTTCCTACCACACTACTAGCAATGTACGAGTGCGCCGAGCCCACATCAATCAATGCAACATAAGGAAACCGAAAATTAGAAACGTCTCGGTTATGACATCCGGTGCGTCACCTTCTTCGCGACACCTTCTTCGCGTAGACTAAGCCAGCCGCCTAGCCTGCGTGTTGCCTCGAACCTCGCGCCTTGAGTTCCACGGCCTCGGTTAGGACCGTTGTTTCTCTACCATTACCACGACCCTCCGTGGTCCTACATTTCTATCTTGAGCACGGTTCGACCCTCTGGTTGTTTCTTAGCTAGTTTTTGGGGACAATCTCGACGCGATGCTCCAAAGATCCACACTCAAAGCATCCTTTGTCACCGGTCCAACATCCTCCCCAATGGGTCTTTCCACAACGATTGCACTTGAGTCGGCCTCGATTAGCGGTTGTGGGCCTTGTCGCTCGATTGGGCCCACTTGGCCTAGCCTTTTACGAGCACTCCCGCTTGATCCGGCTAACCCAAAACTTCTCTTCCGATTGTTCTTACTATAGTTCTCGCCTCACGGCCTCCTTGATTCCTTCGCCGGCTACCTTAGCCTTCTCCACTAGAGATGAGAACTCACGAACTCTTTGTGGGGCAATCGGTAACCTTAAGTCATCTCTGAGTCCGTCCTCAAAGCGGACACGGCGGCCATGTTCGGAGTAGCCACGATGCCTCTCGCATATCTACTCAAACCTTAGAAATTCGCCTCATATTCCGACACGGACTTAGTTCCTTGAACTAATCCGGAAAAGCCTTTCTCTTGGCGTCGGTGTAGCTAGTGCCACATACTTTTTTTCTCGATGGCGGTTCGAAATACTCCCAAGTCAAATCATCTACTGTAGCCCCATCTCGAACCGTAAGCCACCACCGATATGCTTCATCCTTCAAGCGACATCGCTTCTTTCGCTTTTCCTCCTCGGTCAAAGTCAAGATCATCCATGATCCTTTGATTGACTCTAGCATGATTCTCACGCACTAGGTGCCACTCGACGACACGCCTCGGAATACCTCCGCTCGTTAGATCGAGTCGCCGGGAACAGATTTACGAGCTCCAACATTTCCACCCGCCCGACCACCATCTCCAAGACTCGCAACACGACTTGCGATACCGATTCGCCACCGACCGCTCCCGGCTCCTCACTCTAAAAGTAGGAGGTGGTGGTGGCGATGGTACCTCATTTTCCGAACCTTGTCACGACTGACGGGTTCAGACACCGTCATCCTACCCTACCACGCCCACGGCGCCCACGTCCTCTAGAACTCATTCTATCTACCGCGCTTTTAATCTGATTAAGAAAAATTTTATGCGTTAGCATTTGTTTCACTTTATTACTCGCGAAGAAGTTTTATGGATGAGGTTTAATCAGAGATTCTTTCGAGCAAACAATGTTTCAGTTTCCTATCCTAGTTCACACAAAGAAGTCCATGCATCCATTCCTTAATACTTTCCATACCTATTCACTCATCGGACATTTCTGCCCATTTCTAACCCAGGGGTATTTTCGTCTTTTTCCCTACAGGGGTATTTTCGTAATTTTCCAGAACCAAAATATTTTACTGATGATTTCCAAAGCTAAGCTACTTGATATTTGATAAAATAGTTGAAATTTTTAAGCAAAACCGTCGAATTAATATTTTATGGGTCAGGGGCATTTTGGTAATTTTACTCCTAAGGGTATTTCTGTAATTTTCCACAAGTCAAGTTTTCCGAGAAAAACATTGTATACTAAGTGTTCTAGGGTTTGAGAGGGTTATTGGATAAGTTTTGAAAACGTTAGGGCTGTTTATTCATTCCTTTCGAAAAACAAGGCTAATTCCCTTCTCGGGTTTTAATCATTGTTTTTAGCCTATGACCGAGCCTTCCTGGTCAGGGTGAACCAAAGCTACGCACCAGGCAGAATTCAAGTGAAGAGGAGGTGGGTCACACGGACCGCTTAAATACCAAGCTCTCACTGAACCTTTCTAGACATGCGCACCTGAGAGGTTACCACACCACCTGAACCCTCCGAGTTAGGGTGAACAGGAAGCTACGCACTGCAGGATACTGCGAAGAGGAGGTGAGTCACGAGGATCGCTTAAATACCAAGCTCTTAGGATCCAATCCTAGACATGCGCATGGGGTTACCACACCTAGCTCATTGACTAAGTCATAGGTTGGTTTAGTTCTTTAAGTCTTATGCTCCGTTGTGTTTGAGTAATCTAGCCTTAGGGCCCAAGTCCTACAAATCTATCTACGTTCCATGCTTCCTACCCTTCTACTGAATATAATTCACGAAAGGTTTAGATGTACTTACAGGCGGATCGGTCTTAGGAGACTCGGGCCATCTTTGTTCAAAAACCAGAAATCATTCATAAGGCCTTTTAAAACATTTTTGGGCCTTGGGCCCCCACAGCCGAGCTTTGAACTGGGCTCTGATACCAATTCTGTAACAACCCAAACCCGGCCCAAACATTACGACCGAATCTGAGTTATTACTAAGTAAAACCTTGTGAACACCATTAAAAACATTTAATTTCCAAAAACTCCTTGTTTTCGGTTGTCTTGTTAAAGCTACCCTTAGGTTTAATTTGGAATTTTACTTAAGTCCAATTGTTATACGGTTTCAAGTGTGCCCGACAACACGAATAAACTTTTTCGTGTTACTAAAGAAATCATGTGATTTAATTCAATTTAATAGTATAGTCTAAGCAAATATCCAACGTAAAAGAAAATAACACAAATATAGTTTATGGAGGCCTTATTACAACCAAAGGAAAAAATAAGCAAATATCAAGTTCTATAAATTTAAAACCACTTTGCATGGCCACCTCGAGTCCACACCGCTCCTCCACCGCCATCTACGAGTCACCTGAAAAATGTTAAAGGAGAAGGTGAGTCACCAAGACTCGATATGTAACCCTTCCCCGGTTAATACAACATTTCATACACAACATATAACAGATTAATTAAGCAAAGTATCGTGTACCCAACCTAGCCAACCAAACACCTTTGCCTACCCCATGTGGTACCAAACCATTTGGTGACCGTAGTCACGATGTGTTACCAAAACATTGGTGGTGCTAAACCACTGGTGACATATAGTCACAATGTGCTACCAAAGCACCGTGTCCGTGAGACACAAATCGGGTGATGGGGCCAACCCATCGTGTGATACCAAATCACCGCGACGATCCCATATCTCAAGTGGGGCCAACCCACGGTGGTGTTAACCACGGGGACAAGTCGCTATGAGGTACCAAACCTGCGAGGTACCAAACCTCCGTGACATATAGTCACAGTGTGCTACCAAAGCACCGGTGCTCACAAGACGATATCACCGCCCCCTCCTCTCATCAACCCATATCAAGCAGTTAATAACGAACATACATACATCACATGTATCCAATAATCCCTCGCTCCCAAAAGCATTATTATCAATCTCATACAAGTAGAGACTTACGGGATCCTTGCTTGTACCATTAAGGTACTATTGCCACATCTACATAGAGCGATTTACACATAACATACACTTAATACACTTAATTAACTATTATAAGTGTGTATGTACACACTGTCACCACCGAATTGTCTAAATCCGAAAAGAGATGTCGCCACCTAGATCTACTCGGTCCCTATATTCGGCCAAACACATGGGTTAGTATCATGGCCCATTCGGCCAACCCAAACAATCCTAGGGGTTTATCTTTTGATCCCAAAGCCTTACCTTTAACTCTTTGCTACTATCCACCCCACTCGATTCACAGATCTGTTTTACCAAATAATTGATTAGTGAACATTACCCATAACCAAAGCTTTTCGGCTTTTGATACTTAAAGAGATTAAACTATTACCACATCCTTACCACGACTTACCAACCAATTGCTCGAAGGTGACGGCTTCGCTAGATCAACACCTCGAAGGCCCTACAACAACCGATTCCGAATCAGATGATTCATACTTGCAATCTAATGCCGAAATCGGCTCTTACCCTTGTTGATAGTCGATAGAGAGAAGAGAATGTGGGAGAAGAGTTTCGGCATACTTACCTTCTTCTATGACCGATTGGAAACACAAAAAAGGGATTACCCTTGCTTGATATTCGGCCAAAACTTCACAAAACAAGGAGAAAAGAATTCGGCTAGAGTAGAAAGAAAATAGTGAGAAAAGGGAGATAGGGATTCGGTTTTGAGAAGAAAGAAAAGAAACAGAGAGGGAAAGAGAGTTTCGGTACACCACTAGAGCATATTCGGCCAAGGGGGAAAGAAATTAATGGGGGAGGAAGGTGGTAGAAGATTCGGCTTTGAGAGCTTGAGAGAATGGTGAAAACGCAAGAGCAAAAGAGGGCTAGGAATTCGGCTAATAGGAAAAGAAGTAAAAGAAAACTTGGGCACTCTTCTCCCCCTATACTCAGTCTCCTAGCCGTCCACTCCTCTTCACCAAGGAGTCCCACATTCGGCCATCACCTAGTTTTTCTCTAGGCCACTAATTTGAAATAATTCAAAAGAATTTGAATTAACACATGCCTACTTTTTCTCTTGCCACCCTTTTAGATTATTCCCATAATATCTAGTTAATAATCTAAATAATATCTTTTAATAATTACACCTAATAGAAGAGTTTGAAGGAGAAAACTCTCCCCTTATGCCGCCCAAATAAAAACAAAAGAAGGGGATTTCCGTGACTCGAACACAAGCTCTCCCTTGCTCCTTGGTGGCGTCACATGTAGCTCTTAAGTGGGCTTCTTTTGCCACTTTACCAAGGCCTTTTAGTGTTAATAATACCCACATTTATTCTTATAACACCACTTACCAAGGCTCCCTTCTTTTAAAAGTTAAAAACTAAAATTTCCTACCAAATCGAGCCAACACAAAGCCTTAAATTGACCATTATTATTCCATAAATAATGACACAGCAGTTCATACATAAGAAAAATAATTCATTTCCAAATAGCCCCGTTTTTGGGATGTTACAAAACAACTTCACTTATTTTAGGCTAAATAATAGAAAGAAAGTTAGTATTAGTACTTTTAGTTCCTTTGGGTTCGACAATCCGGTCTTGCCTAAGCTATACTCTTGTTCGTTAGGTGCACTTGCCTCAATCGTTGTCATAGTTAGTTTCCAGGTTCGATCATTCTCATTATAAATTTAAACCTCTGACATCACAGCGATCAAACCATGACAAACTAAAACCGGTAATTAAAGAGTACCAACCTCGTATACCATATCCCGATGCAGTAACACCCCTAACCCGTATCCGTCGTCGGATTAGGGTTACGAGCATTACTTATCCAACCACAAGTCAATGCATTTTTATAAAAACTACTACTTTAATTAATGCATACCAATTCTTACTATCACAAATAAACATGTATATCATGTTTAATATCAAGACATTAACTAACACATCACAAATAATATTATTAACATCAACTAAACCTAATTTCATTAAAGTAGCTAAACACTATTCATTTGGTCATTTAAAAAAAATACTATTGCCGAATATACATGCTTGTCCTTGTTCACTTTATACAAATCAAATAACTATGTTTGTTCAATTATATACACACCATTACTAAATGTTTTGCCACAATACAAATCTTTGGATCTCATGACTGAAAACACATAAATATCCAATGAAAATTATGAACTTCAAACTAAAGCAATGTCATAGCCGAATATTACAAGTGAAAATGTTTAAAATTTTAATTAAAATTACATCTCATTCAATTCCCATGCACATGAAGTATGACCTAATCTTTTCATGACTTGTCTTGTAAGTGTATACAAAATGAGAAAGATTATATACATAAACCAAAATGCACAATATACCTAGAACAAACCAACTCCTTTTTTATTTTATTACCTAAATATGACACATATCATGATAAGTAATAACTTTCAAATTAAGCCTATAAATCATGAAAGAAATATTCATCTACAGTATATAAACAATTTACCTTTCATAATCTCCTTAAAACACACTCATGCCATAACAAGTTATAGTATGTCCAAATATGCACAAACATAACCAACATCTCAAGTATATTCAACCAACTCAAGCATATCCAATCAACTCAAACATAAACATAAAGCCATTTTCGTATGGCATTTATATACATTCATATAAAACATCATTTGAGTCAATTCAAAAACGGTTTAGCCTATACATGCCATAGACTTAAAGTTCATACACAAAAGAGGTACCAAAATATCGACGATAGTGTGATGAGCTTCAACGATGATTCCCGAGCACGATATGAACACCCAAAAGAGATCTACAATACGGAAACAACCAAGTACAAAGTAAGTTTTCATAGCCTAGTAAGTTTTAAGCATTTAACTCACATATAAGCTTTATCATGATTTAATAAATTATTTCATTTACAACCTCATTTCTGAATATTCAAACATACAAAAATAGATTTCGTAACAACATTATATGCATTTATATATATATATATCCATACACCACTTTCACATGATAAAATAACCAGCATATGCATCTTTTACTTACCGAATTTCTACTTACATTTCAAGCTACCATCAATCATAAATCGTTATGTAAAATACATACCTCTAGGTTATTTACCTTACCAACCTTAACCACCTGTGCATAACATATGATTGTATACTCGAACAATTTAATATCCTTATCAACATTAATAATAAGAGTCTTTTAAAGAGCATCAAACCTGCATACTTGTTATCAAAATTCAGTAACGTATCGCACACATAGTGCCGTTACTTTGACATTCCGCACACTTAGTGCCAAGTTTCTAAAACGTATCGCACACTTAGTGCCGTTACTTTGACTATTCGCACACATAGTGCCATGTGAATGATTTCGCACACTTAGTGCTCGGTTATAAGTTCGCACACTTAGTGCTTTTTGTAAACCTGCTATTCATTCGAATGTACAATTATATATACAAGATCTAATCCACAACTTCACATATAAGTACATACATATAGGTATAACTTTATTATTTCATATCCAAGTCTATATCATATTCGGCCAAGACATTATCATGTAACTAACATTTCCTTTGGATATATTCATATCCCAATTTAGTATCTCTCATATCTATTTGCATCATTAACCTATAGATATACATTTCATGCAAATAAATCCAACCTCCAAGCAACCACACATTCGGCTAACTTATACTAAAATTCATTAACACATTCAACAATATGATATTTAATATACTTACCACCATTTAACTTAGGCATATAATATAGAATAAAATTTGATTTAACCCAATTGCTTAAAAACTTACCTCGGAAATCGACGGATTAGGGTTTCCCGGCTATTCGTTCAACTTCGCCTTTTCCCGATCCAATCCCGTTTCTTTTTGTTCTTGATCTAAATAATTCCAAATTAAGCTCATTCAAATATAATTTCATTCAATTTAATCCAAAAACACTTAATTATGTAAATTACCATTTTACCCCTGACATTTACAACTTTTGCAATTTAGTCCCTATTACACAAAACACAAAATACACATAATTTGAATTTACTCCTTTAGGGCCGAATGCTCCTCATGCCTATATAAGTCCATACAATCCATTTATTTTGCATTTTAGTCCCTCAACTATTTATTTTTGCAATTTAATCCATAACACTCAAATTCACCAAAATTTCCAATTCAAAACATGTTAATTCAAAACATATCCTTAATATTTTACCATCAAACATTACAAAACATAAACATTCATCAATGGCCGAATATCAAATATGCATCAAATTCAAAAATTCTAACATGGGTCGAATAGTATTCAAAGCAACGATCTCAAAAACGTAAAAATTATCAAAAACCAAACAAATTACATACCTAGATCAAGCAAAATCCAAGGCCGAATGTGCTAAGCTTTCTTCTTTTATTTCTTTTGTGTTTTTTCGGTCAAAAAGATGAACAAATGCATGGTCTTCTAATTTGTGTTTTATTTTAATTATATAATTTTATAATATTTACCATTTTAACCTTTAATGGCTTATTATAAAAATCATAATAATAAGGTCACTCTTGACCTTATGCCGTCCACTACTATAAGAAATGGGCTATTTGCCCTTTAAGGATTCAACATTAAAAAGCCACTCTCAAATTAGCACTATCACAACTAACCATCAAATTTTCATTTTACGCGATTACGTCATTTTATTTAATTAAGCACACAAACACTCAAATTTTTATACGAAACTTGCACACACGCTAATTCACACACAATTAACTCATAAAATAATACTTAAAAATTTTTCCGACTCGGATTCATGGTTCCGAAACCACCGTTCCGATTAGGGCTAGAATCGGGCTGTTACAATTCTCCCCCTTAAGGGATTTTTGTCCCCCAAAATCTTACCAATGAATAAGTGTGGGTAGTGTTCTTTCATTGATTCCTCAAGTTCCCAGGTTTCTTCCTCAATTTAACCAACGAGATTTTCTTGTTTCGTAATTCTTTCACCTCACGAGCTAAGACACGAATTGGTTCTTCTTCATAAGACAAGTCAGGCTGAATCTCAATCTCTGATGGGCTAATCACATGAGAAGGGTCGGATCTGTATCGTCGAAGCATCGATACATGAAAAA